>OY728160.1:254378035-255726535 GCA_963277665.1 Viscum album | reverse complement strand
AGTATTAATAAATAGTATAAGTAAACAATCTAGGAGAGATGGAATTACACTAAATAACATAGTGGGTGATATGTATATTGACTCAGAACATTCAAAAATAAATATTGCATGTTTTAGATGAATATTAGTTATATAACATTAAAACCCATTCTATAACCATATTTGATTAGTGTATTTGGAGATAAGATACATATTTTTCTTATTTTATGATAATTATTAAAATATATTATAAATATATTCACAAATAATACTTTTCCTATATATACCATAATTAAAATTGTTTTTCATAAACTAGGGAAGTGAAACATAATAAAGGGAGTGCTTAGATGATTAATAATGGTTTTCAAGAGATATATCATTAAAACATTTATCATAGCATGAGTATAAGTGTATGATAACATTAGTTTATAATTTCAAAACCATAACCTACATATCAAAGATCATAATCATGAATTATGGGCTAAATATTGATTGTTCATAAGACATTAATCACAATGGAATCAAAAAATTATCTATGAAGGCATTACAATAGCATAAGACATATGTTTGTGGCACCTAGATATGAATTGAAAATCATTTCCTTGGTTATGGATAATTGATAATAATATCATAGTGGATTGGGTTCACATTCCATTTTATTGTATCTATAGTCAAGGTTCTCTCCCTAGACTATCGTAGTGGAAATATTCCCATACTGAAATGGGTTCACTCACCAATCTTGTATTTATTATCTCATGAGATATCCATATTTACCCAATAAATTAGAGGGAAATATAATTTCAGGCCCACCTATTTAGAAAACCAGACATATGTGTTCCACATGATCATAAAATATTCATCATTTCATCATAACATATCCCCTGGAAAGGAAATGACTTTCATAAAAATATCATCATTTCATCATAGCATCACCCATAAAAATAAACGAGTTTCATAAAAATATCATCATAATAATCATAAAACATCCAATCAAAGAATAAGGATGGTTTCACTAGATCATGTCTTTATTAAATTATAATTTATATCAAAGTATAACATCTTAGGTGAAAATTCCTTTAATGGATAACATGGAATATATACGAAGGAAAATACAACTTTCATCTTCAAATCACTTATTTAAAAACCAAATATTTATTACATATAAATTATTACATTTTCATTTAAAATAAATATGTAAACCAATAATGGAATCTTCAAAACATTGAGAAGTCATGATGGAAAAAAATTTATTCATGTCATAGTCATTATTGAAAAGATTCTATTCATGCCTTTAATAAAAGGTAAGCCATTCATAAAATGGGAAAAAAGATTATTTTCAAAAAAAGGTAAGAATTTAAAAAAGGGTAAAAATGAATTTAAAAAATAACTGGAAAATAGGTAAAAATATTAGTGAAAATATTAAAAAAATAAGAATAAAAAAAACAACCTTCAACTAAATAGAGAAATAAGTTCATTTTTTTGGAAAAATATTATATCACTCCCTTGAGTACTTAAGGAGAGAAAAATAAAATGAAAAAATGTAATCAGTATAAATAACTAGATGATAATTAAATTATTAAGTTTCATCATTGAAAGATCATTATTTATTATCATAAAAAAATTAATCAAATACAATCTTGGGAAATAATAATATTGAAACATAAAAAAATGAAATAGGCTACGTAAGATGATTATCTCTTATTCAGTATTCCTCTTTTAGATCCTTTCATAAGGAACCTAGGAATGTGATTTTAAGGATAAATAACATCTATTTTATTTATAGAAATGTTTATAAGATAATTGGATAGGGTTTTGTTGATCTAGATAACTCAATGGGTGTGTGGATGAGATGAGAAGTGGTTCCCTTTTATATATGTGGGGAGGGACACTCTAGGGATTACATAAGGTATTAAATTAATATAAATTTATTTTTAGTTTTATGTGGATAAAAATGGATATATTTATAGTATTTTATGATTATGAGATTGAATAATCTCATACAATAAAATTATGACAACTTTAGGTGTTTTTAACCATTTTCTGTTAGTTTAAACCCTTGTTAACCCTTTTGGAAATTTCCATGGTATCAATGGTTTTACACTTTTGGGGCCCAAAAAGTTACAATAAATAAAAGGTGACACATAAATTGAACTTGTATAATTTTTAAAAACATGTAGCAATTAATTTTCTAAATATAGTATTTTTATGAAATTTAAATCATTTAATAAACTATTTTTTATTATAAAATATTATTAATGTTTTATTTGAAAATATATAAAATATTATAATATAATATGTGTCTAAAACATATAAAATAGTTCAAAATTTTAATTTACAAAACAATAATGAAAATAATGTCTTAATTCAATCATCTAATTAATATTTTATAGGTTTAGATATTATTTTATTCCTTAATTTTTTTTAACCTCGTGGTTAACCAACTTAAACTGTAACCATGGTAATGAATTTTTAATATTATAGGGGATAATTATACCTATAAGGTAAAAATTATCTCTTAAATGGAAAAAGGATGAAATTATAAACCATTTATAATCCTATTTTATCTATTTCATGATTTTTATTAATTTTATATAATTTAATAAAATATATTTAACATAAAACACTACTAATGTCAATTTAAGAACTATTCACATAAATTGACTTTGAGAACAACCTGAAAATAATGGAATATGAATATAAATATTGAAAAGTTCTCTTAAATAGTATATATATATTTATATTTTATGCGACACTATTAATCACCCAAAAAATATTACTTTTAGAGTTTTTAATATACTATAATGGATTTTTATACTCCTTGCAAAAGCATAGTGTCAAAGTTGACTAAGAATTTAAGTTAACTATATTATCACTAAAAATTAAAATAAAATTTACATAATAAAAATTACATTGATATCTATAATAACCATTTATAACAAAACATAATTTGTATGTATCCCCGTCACAAATTGTTATTGATATTAAAAGTAAGAAAGTGGAACTTTTGACTTTATATTTTACTTAAAGATTATAAACTAAAAAATCAAAGCCTAACAGATGAAAAAAATCAAATATATGAATTATGTATGGTTATAGATGATATAGAATCATGTAATTAAGAAAAATTCAAGTATTTAAATGAATGTAATTCATTATCACATTAGTATTAACCCTAATTAACATTTTTGTACCTTTATCATTGTAACAAAAAATTACTATGGTTACAATTCATATTAACATAAAAACTATGTTTAACATATTACTTATTACTAATTATTTTTATTCAAAATAGGGAATCTGTTTTATTAAATTCAATTAAAAAATTTTGGTAAATTTAGTATATAATTAAATCTGCAAAACACAATAGAATTTGTTTTTTCAGAAAAATGCCTTTTATTTATAAAATATTTTTAATACAAAATTCAATCATTAAATTAGACACAATTAAATTTAATATATTATAATTAATAAAATAAAACTAATTTTAAGTTGAGAACATAAAATAAAATTGTACTTTTATATTTTTTAAAAAATGTTTTTTTTATAAAAAATTGTATTTTCCAATATTGATTGAAATATATATTTTTTCATAAAATTATAAAAAATATTTATATGATATTTTTCAAATTATGATTTCAAGATGATATTTTTGTTATAAAATAATTTTTTAAATTTTTTATAAATTAAATAAAATAATATCTCACAAAAATAAAAAAATTGAAAAATATATATTTGGAAGGATAAAATAATATTACTAAAAACGAATTATTATTTATTACACATTCATGAATATATTTTATTGATTATTACCTTTATATTTTTATCATAATTCGGTTAATTTCATTCATACCGTCCAATACAATAGTGATGTTACAACATTCATAAAATAAAAATATTTTGTTGTTTGTTAAAGCTCGATGTTGTGTATTGTATATGATATCAAAAATATTGTTCATTTAAAATATCATGGTGTTACATTATCCCCCTTAAATAAATTGATCCATAAAAATTTGAACTTGTTCTTGGTAATCAAAGGATTTATATTTTGAAATTCCTTTTTCGAGAACCCACATCATATAAAGGGATAATAAATCATCCTCTTGATAACTGGGAAAGGGAAATACAAAGGTCCAATAGAATAAAACATAAATAGTTTTCCAAATAAAAGAAAATTATTGAGAAATGAAAATATGGACATGGATGTAAAATATTAATCACTAAATAATGACAGACTGTGATATAGAGCATCAATCATAAGAATGTGAAAGATCAACATAAAGTTGATGACCAAAAAACAATAAATTAATGATGTGTGAAGAAGGTAGTCGATTAATTAGATGTGAATGTAATAAGATATTTTTTTTGAATATCCTTTTTCTGGAGTTGAGGAATAATTTTACCATATAGACTAAGAACATAAGGAAATATACTTACTTGAAAGTTTAAATTCATCATTTAATAAATTATCACCATTATCTAATCTTTTTCTTTGCGTGATGAGTATCCCAGATGGATTTTAAATTCATAATGATCTAAAAAAATAAAAACCAGAAAAATCAAATTAAGATGTTCTATGAATATTTATAGATTAACCAAAACTGAATACTTTACAAAAGTTATGATAATATAAAATATATATAAAAAATCAAAATTTAGTCCAAAATTTCCACAGTAATAACAATGGTTACACTTATATCACATCATAAATAACCTTAAATCCTAAATAACCTCCATAAACTCAAAATTAAATAATATTTTAACCTTTATGGTGTTCTTATACCTTTAATTATACATCCCCAAAATTTTAATTTCATTCTGTCAAAATAATCATTCATGTTAAATGAAATGTTAAACCTAAAGGTTACATATACCTCAACCCAATGAATCATATCAGAAAATATTGTTAATAACCATGAAAAATCACTATAAATTGTTATAATGTAGTGAAATTTACCAAAATATCATGAATTAAATTTAGATAATAACAGAAATAGTAAAACTATGCTTGACCAAAAATATATTATAAAATATCACCTTTCCAATGAATCACTTTTCAACCATCAATATTTTCTTCCTCCTACTATCTAATAAAACATAATTAACATAACATCAAATAATATACTAACCCAAAGGGTTATTTAAACCTTAATAGTGTATTCTTCCTAAATATTAATAAAATGTTCTAATCATCTCAAAATCCCATCACCCAAAACCTCCAAATGTGTATCTATGCCTTTGAACTTATGATCAACCTTAAACATATAAACCCATAATTATATCCATATTTATGAAGATAAAAACACATGAAAAAATATATTCTTTATAAGATTAACATAATCCTTATTACTCAAAATAAAATCATAGAATATTGAATATATTCAATAAATCCAAAAATGTAATAAACATCATCAATAATAATCTAAAATTCCATTTACTCAAATCACTCACCAATTGCATGGTTACCAATACACTCTAATTTACATCATCTTGTTAATCATCTCTTTATATAAACTATATATTATTATCTCAAAATTAGGAAAATATTAAGGGTTATATATCCCTTAACCATGTTTTATCTATAATTTCTCTTTACCACTATATCAGTTTTTTCGTTATTAGTTTCTTTCAATATATGTTTTAATGTTATTAAATAAAACGTAATATGAAATAATTCATATATGTTTCATGATTCTTATATCAAGAATATATTTTTTTCTAACACTTCTATAACTGAATTCTAGAATCCCAATAATAAAAATATATGTCCTTGTAATTTAATTATTGGAATATCATAGGTTATTCCTTAGACTAGGATTTATCCCGTGGATTAGTTCATTGGCTTGGATAATTCCCATATTCACCACACATAAGGCATTGAACTATAAATGGAACCTTATGATGAACTAAATTTCCATCAATCAATATTTTCAGCTTTTTTAAACAATTAATTTATATATTAACTTTTATTGAACATATAAAAAATCTTCTCATACCTTTCCCTATGTTCTTCTTCAGACATAGATGACATATAAGAAGATGAATCTTCATCCCTCCATGGTCTTCCAAAAAATCATTATTTCAGTTTTTATGATTGTATAAAAACTCACCCATGTATATATTGTTAAAAATAAACGAGATAGCTGATTAGTAATAATCACAAGGATTTTTATTTGAGATCATGTTTCATATAGATTCTCATGAATACAATCATACAATTTTCCTTCACATTTAGTATTTACTCAATTACTCTTAGGTTCAACAACTGACTGAAACCGAAAATCATTGTGTGTGAAAATATAGTCACAGTGTGGAACCATATACTAAGAAAAAATTATTTATAGAACATATAAATAGTAAAACCTCCTTTTAATTCAATACACCTTAGGTTTAACAAAGGTCATCTAATATCATCATCTTTTCAAATATTTCACAATGGTTCGAAAAAAATTATTATCTCAAGAATATCCCTCAAGAGTGTCAAAATAAGTGATAAAATAAGGACACACTCACGGTGCACTATAGTAATGGATGATATATTATTCAACCAACTCTTTTTAGTATTATTAACCCTAAATACATTTGTTCCAAAATCATGTCCACTTTTAGTTTCCAAACGTGAGTTTTTTTCTAGAAATGCCACATAATATCAAATGACATACTAAACCCTACTATGATACCAACTATAGGGACCCATAACATTCATTCATAAATAGTAAAACTTTTTATATGGATATTTATAACATAACATTACGAAACACAATAGAAATTTATAGGTTTATTGTCTTTAGAGAGTATATAAAATATTTTTATATCCTGATACATCTTCAATATATGCTATAAAATTTTCCCACATAATACTATAATAAGAAATAATTTAATTAAAACCTTACATAAATCCTTTCTTCATAACATGGGGAAAATACACATGAGAGACAGTGAGCTCAGATACATAGTAAGGGTAATAAAGTGGGGTATCAATGATAACTATAACATAAAATGTGAATAAGGGTATGAGAACATGAGTTTAACATTTTAAAGTCACACCATTTATATAATACAACATATTGTTTAATAATAGAAAAATTATTTTCTATTTATAAGAGATGAATCATAATGGAATCAATTAATATTATCAATTAGATCAGAACATTAACTTAAGACAAACATTTTTGGTGCACACATAATCATATAAAATCATTTCCTTATACAATGATCATTTCTAAGAATATCATATTGGATTGGTTTTTCTCCTCATACCATTTTATCCATTGTAAATTTTCACTCCCAATACTTTTATATAGGAAGAGTCCCTTACTATACATGGTTCACTCCACATTCCGGTCCCTATTATCTCATGATATATCTATATTTACCCAATGCATTGGAGGTCTATATAATTCCATTACACCCATAAAATAATGAAAAACTTATATATTTGTACCAAATATCATCAAACATTAATCAAATCATTATAACATAACATGTGGAAAGGAAATGGGTTTCATAAAAATTTCATACTTTCATCATGAAATTATCCATATAAAATAAATGGGTTTCATAAAAATATCATCATCATAATTACAAACAATCCTTAGAAATAATAATTATTTAATCATTGGTTAATATCCCTAGTAAATAATAACTAAAATAATTTGTGCCATGTTGTATAAAAATGCATTATAAATAGCACTTGGAATATCTCTTGAGGAAAATACCCTTTTCAATTTAAAATCACTTATTTTTTTAAGTATTTACAAAATATTATGGTAATTTTTTTGAAAATAATAATGGGAACTTATAAAGGAAGCTTCAAAACATAGAGTGGTCACTATGGTAGAAAATTATATTAATGTAATAATCGTTAAAGCCGTTATTATTTTCACACCTTTGGTAAACAGAATGTCATTTAGAAATTGATAGGAAGATTACTTATTTAATTTTTTCTAAAAAAATAAAATATTTATGAAAATTAATTTAAACAATTATTGGATAATATTTAAAAACATTATTGGAAACAATGAAAACATGGATATGGAAGGAAAAATTCTTTTCTACTGAATAGAGAAAGAAATTTTATTTTTCATAAAAAATATTATTGGAATATTGAGTACCTAAAGAGAGTAAAATGAATGGAAAACATTTAATTTTTAGAAATAACAAATGTAGAAGAAAATTATTAGTTTTTTGATATTCATATCATAAAATTCATTATCATAATCTTAATCATAAACAATCTTGGTAAATAATGAGACTAAAAATAAACCTCTAACTGATTTTCTAATATCCACATAAAACCACATGAAATATAAAAACATAAAGTGATTTATAATTTTCCATAATTTCCATGAAAATATTATAAAATAAATTCATGGGAAATGTATACACCACATAAGGAAATAAGTGGTGAATATGCCATTGTCTTACAGAAATAAAAGAGAGATGAGAAACCCATAACTCAAGTTCAACTTGCATAGAAAAAAGTCTAACCTCCTATAAAATAAAACAAATTTCTTTAAAATTATATAACTCAATTTTTTAAATAGTTATAATTTCATACATGATCCCCTTATTACATTTAAAACCCATTTATTAACAATTCTTTGTTAAATCCATTGTCTCTATGTGGTAACTGTTTCATTTTTCAAGGATGTTTTGGTTCTATTGTTCAGGTACCTATACTTTAATGAGGGTTCCATAATCTAAACATTTTTAAACAAGATATAAATATCATATATATTCATTATGTATATATTTTTCTGTTATAGATACGAAAATGAATTATATTTCTCATGAAAATCATAGGTCATACAAATGCAGGAATGTTGTTTTACAATTTTTTATGGTTGTAATGAAATAAAGTTATATAATAAATCAACATTATAGATTTATTATTATATAATATACATTATATATATTCATTAAATATATCCGTATTATTATCTATGTAAAGTGGAATCGAAAAATGACTCACATAACTTTTTGGAGGTGGTAGTCCACATGTATGCACCATGACATTAGCATTTCATAATGGATTGAAATGTAAGATGGTAGATATGATATTATAATTATTGAATAATTATTATGTCATAAATATTATTTAAAACATTAAACCCATCATAATAACCATCCATGAAAAGTTTTTATGGAAGATTAATTGTATCTCTATATAGAGGTGGGAATCCACACATACACATGAGTGTAATATTCACTCTCCATTTTATAGAATAAAGGGTGGTAATAGTGTTTACATAATCATAACAAAATTTAAGTAACTTTATAATAAAAAATTCATTATTATTTTAAGACTACCATATTGTTATAGGATTTAGAAGAAGAAATAAATTGAAATTGGTCGGGTAAGATGATCACTTCTTCTTCAATAGGCCTCCATTAAATACCTTATTGAGGGACATTGTAATGATGTTTTTAGGAGTAAATAACCAATAATTGTTATATCAAGATATTGTTGAAATTAAATATCTATTTATTGTCAAGATATATGTCTCAATGAGTTTCAGGAAGAGAGGAGAATATGTACCCTTTCACAAGTGAGGGGAGGGGCACTCTTGGAAGTACTTAGACTATTAAATTAATATAAATTAAATTTGATGTTCAAGAAAATAAAATTGATATATTTAGAATATAGGATTATTAAAAGATTAATTAATACAATAAAATATTTTTTTAAAATTTTATGTGTTTTTTAACTCTTATATTTTAGTTTTAACTACTCGCTAACTATTTGGATAATTACAATAATATCAATGTTTTTTACACTTTAGGGGCCAAGAAAGATACAATAAAAGCAAAATTCAGCCATAAATTAAAAATGGATCACATATTCAAACATATAACATTATATTGGGGAATGAAATGTTTTTAATTAATTTTAAAACTTTTAGTAAAATATTTTTATTATAAAATGTCATTAATGTCATTTTTGGAAATACAAAAACTTTTATAATATAATATGTGTCTAACTTGTTTAAAATTGTTCCAAAATGACAAGGATTATAATAAATGTAATATGTTATATTAATAGGGTTTTAAAACAATTTTTTTAGATATTATTTTTGGCCATTTTTTTTGGCCTAAACCGTTGGTTACTCAATTTTAATCATAACAATGTCATTGGATTTTTTATAATTAACCAGTTATAATTTTACTTATAAGCTAAGAATTGGATCATAAATGGAAAATGGATTAAATTTTAGATCATTTACCCCCATTATTTTACAATTTAATTTTTTTTATATTTTCTAAATATTTTAATAAAATATATTTCACATAAAATATTATTAATGTCATTCTAAGAACTATTCACAAAATTTGACTCTGAAAACCATATAAAAACAATTTAATTAGAAATAAACCCTTTAAAAAATCTATAATATATTACATTTGTCTTAAATTTTTTTGTAAAACTTTAACTTACACAAAAACAATTACTTTTATGGTTTTTTAAAATCATTTAATGGAATTTTCTACTCCTTGCATAACCACTGTGTTAGTGTGGCATAAGCATTTACGGAATATATTTCATCGCTAAAAATTAAGAAAAAAATTAAATATAGTGTTATTAATAATTACAATTTATGACCAAAAATAATTTGTTTCTATAATTATCACCAAAATATTATAGATATTAAAATCCATAATGTGGCATTTTTGTGATTGTCTATTAAATTAATGTTAAAAATGACAAAATAAAATCTAAATTACAAAATGGTAATATCAAAAAAAATTTATGATTATTTATGATATTTCCTCATTAAATTAAATAGAATATTTTTAATGAATTTTAAGCCTTATCACATTTGTTATAACCATAATTAACTCATTTCACCTTTACCGTGGTAACAAAAATTTACTATATTTACTATTCATAATGACCAAATTTTTTTTTACCTTTTTAACATATTTTAATTATTATAATTAAAAATATGGAAACTAATTTTTCCAACTAAATTCATATAAATGGTATAATTCCTTTTAATATTAAATCTGAAAAAATGACAAAAACGTTTTGTTGGAAAATTTTATTTTAAGTATACAATTATTTAATAACAATCTAAACTATAAAATTGATTCCAATTAAATTAATTTAATTTTTTAAAAAATAATAGAACAAATTTTAATTTGAAAATAAAAAAGATTTATAATTTTTAAATTGTTGAAAAATACATGTTTAAATAAAACTTAGTATTTTCCACAATTCCTTGAAAAATCAAAATTTTCACAAAATTCTAAAAAAAATGCACATGAAAATTTTGATATGATGATTTAAAAAATGAAATTATTTTTAAAATATAAATTTTTTTACAATTTATAGAAATTAATTATAATATTATATCACAAAAATCAATAAAAATATTTTTCAGGAAAACCTATTTGGATGAATAAAATAAATTCACTAAAAATGAATGTTTATTTCCTAATAACTTTTCAATATATTTTTATTAACCTGGAAAGTTATATATATTTTATAATTTGGTTATTTTTATTCATACCTTCTAATTCAACAGTCTTGTTATATTGGTAATGAAATATAAATATTTCGTGGTTCATTAAAGAGAAGTGTTGCATGAAATATAAATTATCTATCATCGTATTTTTTTAAAATAGTAGAGTTTTACAATAGGAAACCACTAGTTGAGAAAAAAAGGATAAATAATAAACAAGAGACTTTATTTTTATATCAATTGGATCCAAAAAAAATTAATTATTCTTCTCTAGAAGAAAATTGGTTTAAATCCACAAATAGAAAACCTGGTTGAATTGAGAGAAATCATGTTTGGGGATTTATCTCAAGGATAGAAAATAAAATTATGATCAGAAACAAATGGGTTTTACAAAATAATCATAATTAATAAAGATATTTGATAAGTAATTTAGAACATATCATGTTGAATTTTTATTCCCAAATTGAATGGATGGACTTTGATGAAATATTTAAACTGGTGGCCTAGATTGAAACAATTAGTTTATTTATAGCGATGGCCATCATAAAGGGTTGTAAAGTATATCAAATAATAATTTTTTAATTTATTCCCTGATGTGGAAGTATACAAAAAGAAACTATATGTGTTTCTCATTGATGATTATGACAGAAAAGTGTGATGATTGTGAAAACTGTTATACATTCTGAAATAAGAACCACATGGTTGGTTCTTGAGGCAAGATCAATACCTCAGGAAGCTCGGTTATCATTGATGTAACGCCCAGAGATTTTATGAAAAATATTATTTTAATTTAATTAATGTCTTGTTTTGTATTCTACACCAAGATTACCTTGCGCTATAAACAACACCGTATTAGCTTACAGTATACGCAACCCTATTCTTGGATCGTGTTACACAAAATTTTGATAATAGTTATTCTAAGCAACATTGAGTATATATATATATATATATATATTAAATGTATAAATGAAATATGGTTGGATTATGTTATAAGAAACAATGAAGGATTCTTGCACAACACGCAACCCTGACTTGGCTTGCATTACATGCAATCGCGACATTCCTCGATAGCGTGTGTTGTACGCAATACCGGGTTTTACTAAACAATGATATATTATTATAATATTATTATAAACTAGCCGTTACGAATGGTATTAACTAAATTTTGAATTTTATAACATTATTATTCATCTTACACATTTTCTATAACATGGTATAAGAACAAAATAAATTTTTTGGGTAAAATAAGTATTTGTCAAAAAATGCAGTTTTGCCGCCTTTTGATGGCGCACCCACATTACATCTAGTTTTTGACATGTTTATAAGTTCTATTTGACAAAATAAAATTCTTATTTGGAATAAAGAAATAAAAATTTACTTTGGATAAATTTTTCATATTATTCTGTTAACTTTCATATTTTGATGAATAGTAAAACACGCTATATTTTAACTAAAAACAACTTTTTTCATCGCAATAATTTATATGGTTAAATTATAATATTGAATGGTTTTAAAGTATAAATAGAATATATTTTTACCATTTAATATAATGTATGTCATTAGCATTTATTTTACATTAAATTCGTAGGTTAAATCAATTCAATCTTTTGCAATGTTTTAAAGAAAAACCTGTTTTCTTTCGACAACGTGATTAATTTTAATTTAATTTCTGCAAATTTTGTGTATTGAATTTGGAAAAATGGATTCCATATTTAGAATCAGTGGGTCCAAATTATGGTAATAAGCTACTTTTTATTTTTGGGAATTATGAATAATAACTACGATAAATTTTATTTACCATAGTTAAAGGTAAATCGGGTAATTAAGGGTAAATACAATATTATAAAATTACCCTAAAACATTCCAAAATTATATTGGATTGCTAAAATTATACCCATATAACCTAACGGTCAGATTAGATTCATTTTATGGACTTTTGACCATGAAAATAATTTAATTATTATTAAAACCAAAGAAATTGGCAACATGTCACTCTCTTAAATCTTATAAGTATAATAATTTTAATTTAGTAATAAAAATCATAAATCTCAAACTTGAATAGTCTCCAGAAATCTAATAAAATTATCTACATCATGATAATTTATTTATAATTTTTAGGGATTAAATAATTTTCATTAATGGTGATACATTAATGATGGAGAAATTATTTATTAAGTGAAAAATCAGTATTATAGTTTTTATTGAAGTAATAATACCCATTAAAAGTCCCAAAAACCTGACAAAAACTTATTGGTAGTGTATATATACACCTTACTCATCCAATTAACTAATATAAAACCGTTTGGAGTCTTATAAAAGTGATTATGACACTTATATTATTTTATTTTAAATAATGCCAAAGTTGTCACCTTCATAATTTAATAAATATAACAATTTAAATACTGTGATTTTAAGGTGATAAATTAGAGTAAAAGTTTTATTGTGAAAAGTAATATATTTATCTTCATTATAGGATTTTATTTTTAATTTTTATGAAACAAATAAGTATATTAAATAATTATACAAAAATATTGTAGTAATTATTTAATTAAGAGATAATCCAAATAAATGGATTTAAAAATAAAAAAATAAATATTATATGAACTATTTAATGTTCTCCACTAATTTTATAGATACATATGACCTTTTATGAATCTATTAAAGATTTTATTTAGAAAATATCTTCTGTATATATTTTATTTAAATTCAAATAAATGAATAGCGTCAAAATTGACACTATTGTTATTTTATAAAAATAACATATTATAAAATTGTTTAAAAATTACAAACATATTTAAAAATTATAAATTTAAATTTATATGATATAAAATGTTATAAAGTATCCAATTATGGAAAATTAACAACAAATAAGTAATTATTTGTTATAATTTAAAATTTAGAATGTTATTACCACAAATAAAATTAAATTGATTAAATAAGGATAAATCAAGTTGATAATGTTAAAGATAAATTCCTAACATGTCTAAATTTTATTTTTTGATGATATTACAACCCTATCTCCTCGAAAATTTGAATATAAGTCATTCTTGGAAGTTTTTAAGTGGGGTTAGATTTATTATAAATTAATATTTTTAAGATTTCCAAAGGTGCCCTCTCCTCCCTTACAAAAGGGAACATCCTCCCTCCCTTCCTCACACCAATTTGATCCTTCAAGCTCGGCCATCCCCTGAAACATTCTCTTCTCCACTTCCCTAGAAACATCCTAGAGGTCCTGGTATTTTTCAAAGACCAATTTTAGTGCCCTAAGTGGTGGTCTAAAAGAGGCACTTCAAAGAAGGGGTAATGTCCGTTACCGATTCTTTCAACTTTATTTCCTATTCTACATATTCTTATTTAGTTGTTTCATTATGAAATAATAACATCAGTATCAATCATATAATGATATGTTATTATTAGTATGAAACAACTCTATTTCACCATCTATCCATCCTACGGAAAATGAAATCACCGCGCGTGCGTACGTATGGAATACTGTCTCCACGCCGGGGTGTAATTTGTTTTTCCAACACCACCTTACTTGGATGGGTATAATGGTGTAAAGAATAACTATACACATTTATTATAACATAATAATGATTATGATATATTGTATCATCCTATCCAATTCAATTCAATAATTATGGGAACGATATCATCGCTCGTGCGTATGTATGGACTACCGTCTCCACGGCGCGATTAGATTCATTCTCCATGTTAACCGTTTAAGAATGATTATAAAGTATATATAAGCAATAATAATGAAATATGTGACATTATAAAGCTACTGGATTTATGTATATAAATATTTATGTCATCTACTTAATTCCATTCAACTCAATAAGGAAACGAAAACAACGTTCATGCGTACGTACGGCCTACCGTCTCCATGAACGGTGTATTTCATTCCATTTATCGATCTATTATATATATGTATATTCTGAATATATATTATATATAAATCATGTCTTATATTCTTGAATTAAGTAATCATGATCTAAGTAATCATATGAATAATTACAAGTCAGAACACGGACAACAAATAAAACGATTTTACCCAAAACACTCTTTAACATGGAATTTTCAAAAGAACGGTTAATATAAATTCATAGGTAAACCATATGTAATATCATAACAATGAATATGATTCTGTAATAATTCAATGACATTATTTAAATAATTGTACAGGATGTTCAGATACATACGAAGCATATCAGACATAAGGTAAAGGATAATTTTGCAAATCTCATTTTTATCCGAGATTGCTTATTCGTAAGTATTTACTGCGGTTATTTATATCATCCATATCCATGTTTTATAAAAGTGTTTTCATGTATGTTTAAAGTCCATTTTACCCATTTTTGACTTTTACTACATGGTATGTAAGGAATCTTTCTTTTGTTTATGTTACGAGGTACTTTTTTGACTTTTCCGACAAAAGTATGAGGACAATGTTATTTTTAACTTATACGTCGTGAAAGGATTTTTACGGTTTCATAATGCCTCATTTTCATGAATCTTACTCTACATGATTTTATGAATATTTTCAACAAAATACATTTATTTTAAATGTTCATGCCATTTTTTGAAAAGAAAATGATTTTGACGAAGAAAGGATATTTTCCTCAAGAATTCATTTCTAATATTTTATCAAAACCATTTTCCATCTATGATGACATTATTTGATATGTGTATGTTTCATGTTTAATGTCTCTATGATTTACATGGTTCACTTTTTATGATGAAATGTCCATTTGTTTTATATGGATTATGAAATGATGGGATGATGTTTATGAAACCCATTTTATTCTTTGGGTTATGATGAATGTTTTATGTTTATTTTGTGGGAAAAGTAAGAATGATTTCATTTTGAGATGGGTGGGACCTATATCTCCCTCCAATGCATTGGGTAAAGAATTTATATCTCATGATATAGACATGGCTGAAACGTCAAGTTAAACCGGTTCGGTAATACAGGACTGGAACGAAGAGTGAACTCGATTCAGAAAGGGACTTTTCCCACTAAGATGGTCTTGGCAGCAATGCCTTTGCTAATATGGAAATCATATAATATGCTTAATGGTTTCCACAATTACATGTTTCATTCCCATGCTATTTTATCATTCTTAATGTTTCTTTATGATCTATGCCTTACGTACTTCCATGCTTTATGTCATTGCTCAAGATTTTGATGTTTAAACATTATGTTCATGTTTTTAAGTTCAAATGTATATGGTATGTTTTATTTTATCCATGCTTACCCTTACTGAGAATTTGATCTCACCGTTTTTATGTTTTCTATTCCCCAGGATATAAAGAATGGTTTTAGGTAAGAAAAAAAAGGGAAGATCTTTATGGGAGATGTTGAAGATCTTTCTCCACGATTAGAAGATTGCGTTCCAAGTTTCCAAAGACACTAAACTATTACGGTCCTTGTGTGTCTGTTTTTTTTTATGTATTAAGTATTCTGAAAAAGTAATGTAATATCCATGTACGTTATTCTTCGGGTCTCTACAGTTGGTATCAGAGGAAAGGTTTAGTCAACCTTTGGAAACTAGGATGCGAGAACTTTAGTGAGATCCCTAGAGATATTTCTAAGGTATGTCTAGGGATGTCCCTAAGGTTAAGTATAAGTATAGGTTATAGTACTAGAATTATGGTAACCCAAGATGTTAGATATTGAAGTTACTCCCCCTTTATTATATTGTTTTCCCAAGCGTGATTTTTACCTCTCACACTATTCTTTTTGGGTTTTAGACGATGGCTGGAACCCAAAGGAACCGTGTTGATCAATGTAATGGACAATGCAATGATTTTCCTCCTGAACAAAAAAATGTTATGGGATATGGAGTGAAAAATCTTATTGCTATACTTACACAATCTATGAATCATTCTGGACTTCCAAATGAGCAGAGAAGGGAACAATATTTTATTGAGTCCTTCATGAGGCAACTTCCACCTTCTTTCAGTGGGTCTTCTGATCCACCTATTGCTGAACAATGGATCAGTACTACTGAAAAGATATTTTCAGTTCTTCAATGTTCTGAACATGATAAAGTCATCTTAGGAGTGTATCGTTTGGAAGGTGTTGCTGATCAATGGTGGAATATTATCAAGAATACGAGGCCAAGAGATGAAATTGAGTCCATGGAATGGGACGAGTTCATGAACTTATTTTTTAATAAGTACTTCCCTTGTATTCTTCGAACAAAGATGGAGAAGGAGTTTTTTGAACTAAAGTAAAAGGATGATGAATCTGTTGGTATATACGAAGTGAATTTTACAAGGCTTTCAAGGTATGCATTTTGATTTATCATCCAACCTGAAAGTAAAGTTGATTGATTCTTCAGTGGCTTAAAACCAAATCTTCGAAGGGAATCAGCTATAAGAGACTTCATTAGCTATGAAGAAATTATGCATTGTGCTATCAAGGTAGAAATGGAAGTTGGTGTTACTTATCCATCTCATAGTTTTGACAAGAAATGAAAGATGGAGTTCAAGGAGAAATATCAGAATAATGTTGAAAAGAAGATGAATGTTTCCTTATGCTCAAAGTGTGGAAAGAAGCATGGTAGAGATTGTCTTAAAGGGACTAGAAAATGTTTTAAGTGTGGAAAAGACGGTCATCGAGCAGCTGAGTGTCGAAGTAATGGAAAAAGGGTTTCTAATGATGTGAATAAATAAAAGACTGCAGAGAATGCACCACCAACACTTCAATTCTTCAAGTGCAAGGAAATGGGGAATTATGCTAATAAATGCCCTAATCCAAGGGTTAGTGATGATCGACATGAGCAACCACTTAAGGAAAAGGACAAAGGGAAGTCACATGCGATCACTATTGGTGATGTTGAATATGACAACAATGTAGTGGAACGATAAAGTGTTTATGTAATGGGATTCAAAAATAATGTTGTATATAGTATCGTGGAATATTGGAATATTTATGTATTGGTATATTGTGGTTTTAAATGGTACCGGTAACCATGGAATGTGATTGAGATATTTTTGGAAAAAAAGATGATATGTGCATAATGAAAGGAAAACGACAAAATGAAATGTTTGACCGTATTCATGAGCTCATTACCGATATAAGGAGAAGGTTATATCATAGTTTGAGTATATAGAATTTTTGGATTTTGGTATGTGGAAAGAGTTAACTTTTGACTGCATTCATGTTTTCACTAAGGTTCAATGGGTATTCAATCTTCAAGAGAATACATGATTAAGGTATTCACATGTTTGTAATTTGACCAACAACACATATCTTATGATATATGGGGATCAACGATGGTATTAAATATCTGGTAATCGTTTTCACTATATTATGAGAGTGGACTGCAGTATTATGGATAAGCCTAAAGATTGGAATGGATTATGTTGGACATAAGTTAGTATTGTTTAAGGATAGAAGTTTTTTCGATATTATTGATGGGATGTTATAGTAATATAGTTTTAGAAAAAGGACAACCTGCAGGACGGGTGAAAACCCATCGCATCAGACAAGGCTCTGGGAATCGAACCCACAACCGAAATGCGACTGGCCTTTATCGCCTACCACTGGCCTACAAGAAGTCCCTGGTTATTAGAAAACAGTTTTATTTTATTAAGCGGTATGATATATGAAGTATAAGTTCATTTTTGGAACCATATACGATTAATCTTACCATAAGATGAACTTATAACTTTTGTTAAGCTTTTGTTTGAAAGAGATGGAATGACCCATCATTCTATCACATGATCTGCTAACACATCACGAATAACAAATTAAACTTCATTTCTTTAAGGGATGATGTGGAAATTGTTCAATTCACGAACAACAGTGAGATTGTACCAAAATCATGTAAGTATTTCTTTTAATTCATCAACTTTAGGGAAATGATCTTGAAAATCAAAAATGTTGTCCTAGATCCCTTATATCCGATGAATCAGATGGTACCTTAGATCACAAATCTATTGCTTTGTGATTGTTGGCTTTTTCATAGCCATGTTCTCTACCACTCTCCATCAGAACCTGATGGTTAGATTTTTCTTCCATATCTATATTTTCACCTATGTTCTCCTACGTGGAAACCCAGTGATGAGTTAATTTGGGTAACCGTTACATTTCATACTTTAGTTTTTAAAGCCATTTTTTTGTATTCCTTTTTACGATGTGGGTTTTTATTAAACAATATTTCGAGTAGTAAACCATTTATAACCCCGACGAATTTCGAGGGAAAAATTCATTTTAATGGGGGTAGAATGTAACACCCCGAAATTTTATGAAAAATATTCATTTAATTTCATTAATGTCTTGTGTTATATGCCACACCAAGATTACCTTACGCTATATGCAACACCATATTAGCTTACAGTATATGCAACACTATTCTTGGATCGTGTTACACACAATTTTTATAATAGTTATTCTACGCAACATTGAGTGTATATATATATATATTCAATGTATAAATGAAATATTGTTGGATTCTGTTATACAAAACAACGAAGGATTCTTGCATAACACTCAACCCTGACTTGGCATGCATTACACGCAATCACGACCTTCCCCGATAGCGTGTGTTGTACGCAATACCAGGTTTTACTAAACAACGATATATTATTATAATATTATTATGAACTAGCCGTTATGAATAGTATTAACTAAATTTTGAATTTTATAACATTATTATTCATCTCACACATTTTCTAGAACATGGTATAAGAACAAAATAAATTTTTCGGGTAAAATAAGTATTTTTAAAAAAATGCAGTTTTGCCACCTTTTGATGGTGCACCCACATTAAATCTAGTTTTTGAAATGTTTATAAGTTCAATTTGACAAAATAAAATTCTTCTTTGGAATAAAGAAATAATAATTTACTTTGGATAATTTTTTTCATATTATTCTGGTAACTTTCATATTTTGATGAATAGTAAAAACACGCTATATTTTAATTAAAAACAAATTTTTTCATCGCAATAATTTATATGGTTAAATTATAATATTGAATGTTTTTAAAGTATAAATAGAATATATTTTTACCATTTAATATAATTTATGTCATTATCATTGATTTTACATTAAATTCGTAGGTTAAATCAATTCAATCTTTTGCAATGTTTTAAAGAAAAACCCGTTTTCTTTCGACAACGGGATTAATTTTAATTTAATTTCTGCAATTTTGTGTATTGAATTTCGAAAAATGGATTCCATATTTGGAATCAGTGGGTCCAAATTATGTTAATAAGCTACTTTTTATTTTTGGGAATATGAATAGTAACTACGGTAAATTTTATTTACCATTGTTAAAGGTAAATCGGGTAATTAAAGGTAAATATAATATTATAAAATTACCCAAAAACATGACAAAATTCTATTGGATTGCTAAAAGTAGACCCATATAACCTAAGGGTCAGATTAGATTCATTTTATGGACTTTTGACCCTGAAAATAATTTAATTATTATTAAAACCAAAGAAAGTGACAACATGTCACTCTCTTAAATCTTATAAATATAATAATTTTAATTTAGTGATAAACATCATACATATTCAAACTTGAATAGTCTCCAGAAATCTAATAAAATTATCTACATCATGACAATTTATTTAGGATTTTTAGGGATTAAATAATTTTCATTAATGGTGATACATTAATGATGCAGAAATTATTTATGAAGTGAAAAATCCATAATATAGTTTTTATTGAAATAATAATACCCACTAAAAGTCCCAAAAACCTGACTAAAACATATTGGTAGTGTATATATACACTTTAATCATCTAATTAACTAATATATAACCGTTTGGAGTCTTATAAAAGTGATTATGACACTTATATTATTTTATTTTAAATGATGCCAAATTTTTCACCTTCATAATTAAATAAATATAACAATTTAACAATTGTGATTTTAAGATGATAAATTCGAGTAAAAGTTTTATTGTGAAAGGCAATAGATTTATATTCATTATATGATTTTATTTTTAATTTTTATGCAACAAATAAGTATATTAAATAATTATACAATAATGTTGTAGTAATTATTTAATTAAGCGATAATCCAAATAAATGGTTTTAAAAATAATAAAATAAATATTATATGAACTATTTAATGTTCTACACTAATTTTATAGACACATATTACCTTTTATTAATCTATTAAATCTTTTATTTCGAACATATCTTCTGTATATATTTTATTTAAATTCAAATAAATGAATAGTGTCAAAATTGACACTATTGTTATTTTATAAAAATAACATATTATAAAATTGATTAAAAATCACAAAAATATTTAAAAATTTTAAATTTAAATTTATCTGGTATAAAATGTTATAAAGTATCCAATTATGGACAATTCACAACAAATAAGTAATTATTTGTTATAATTTAAAATTTAGAATGTTATTACCACAAATAAAATTAAATTGATTAAATAAGGATAAATCAAGTTGATAATATTAAATATAAATTCCTAACATGTCTAAATTTTATTGGTTGATGATATTACAACCCTATATCATCTAATATTCGAATATGAGTCATTTTTGGGGGGTTTTAAGAGGGGTTAGATTTATTATAAATTAATATTTGTAAGATTTCCAAAGGTGCCCCTCTCCTCCCTTATAAAAGGGCACCTCCTCCCTCCCTTCCTCACACCAATTTGAGACTTCCAGATTGGCCAAACCCTGAAAAATTCTATTCTCCACTTCCCTAGAAACATCCTAGAGGTCCTGGTCATCTTCAAAGACAAATTTTAGTGCCCTAAGTGGAGGTCTCAAAGAGGCGCTTCAAAAAAGAGGTAATGTCCGATACCAATTCTTTCAACTTTATTTCTTCTTCTACTTCTTCTTCTTTAGTTGTTTCATTATGAAATAATAACATCAATATCACTCATATACTGATATGTTATTATAATTATTAAACAACCCTATTTCACCATCTATCCATCCTACGGAAAACAAAATCACTGCGCGTGCGTACGTACGAAATACCATCTCCACGCCGTGGTGTAATTTGTTTTTCCAACACCACCTTACTTGGATGGGTATAATGGTTTAATGAATAACTATACTTAGTTATTATAACATAATACTGATTAAGATATATTGTATCATCCTATCCAATTCAATTCAATAATTATGTGAACGATATCATCGCTCGTGCGTACGTACGGACTACCGTCTCCACGACGCGATGAGATTCTTTCTCCATGTTAACCATTTAAGAATGATTATAAAGTATATATAAGCAATAATAATGAAATATATGACATTATAAAGCTAATTTATTTATGTATATATTTATATATACCTATGTATGTCATCTACTAAATTTCGTTCAACTCAATAAGGAAACGAAAACAACGTTCATGCGTACGTACGACCTACCGTCTCCATGAACGGTGTATTTCTTTCCATTTATCGATCTATTATATATATGTATATTCTGAATATATATTATATATAAATCATGTTTTATATTCTAGAATTAAGTAATCATGATCTAAGTAATCATATGAATAATTACAAGTCAAAACACAGACAACAAATAAAACGATTTTACCCAAAACACTCTTTAACATGGAATTTACAAAAGAATGGGTAATATGAAGTCATAAGTAAACCATATGTAATATCATAACAATGAATATGATTTTTTAATAAGTAAATGACAATATTTAAATCATTATACAGGTGGTTCAGATACATACGAAGTATATCAGACATAAGGTAAGGGATAATTTGGCAAATCTAATTTTTATCCGAGATTGCTTATTTATAAGTATTTTCTGGGGTTATTTATATCATCCATGTCCATGTTTTATAAAAGTGTTTTCATGTATTTTTAAAGTCCTATTTACCCATTTTTTACTTTTACTACATGGTATGTAAGTAATCTTTCTTTTGTTTACGTTACGAGGTACTTTTTTTGACTTTTCCGACAAAAGTACGAGGAGAATGTTTTTTTTAACTTATACGGCGTGAATGGATTTTTACGATTTCATAATGCCTCATTTTCATGAATCTTACTCTACATGATTTTATGACTATTTTCAAAAAAATAATTTTATTTTAAAAGTTCATGCCATTTTTTGAAAAGAAAATGATTTTGACGAAGAAAGGATATTTTCCTCAAGAATTCATTTCAAATGTTTTATCAAAACCATTTTCCATCTAAGATGACATTATTTGATATGTGTATGTTTCAAGTTTAATGTCTCTATGATTTACATGGTTCACTTTTTATGATGAAATGTCCATTTGTTTTATATGGATTATGAAATGATGGGATGATGTTTATAAAACCCATTTTATTGTTTGGGTTATGATGAATGTTTTAAGTTTATTTTGTGGCACAAGTAAGAATGATTTCATTTTGAGATGGGTGGGACCTATATCTCCCTCCAATGCATTGGGTAAAGATTTTATATCTCATGAGATAGACATGGATGGAACGGAAAGTTAAATCGGTTCAGTAATACAGCACTGGAACGAGGAGTGAACTCGACTCAGAAAGGGATTTTGTCCACTAAGATGGTCTTGGCAGCAATGCCTTGGCTAATATGGAAATCATATCACGTGCTTAATGGTTGCCACAATTACATGTTTTATTCCCATGCTATTTTATAATTCTTAATGTTTATTTATGATCTATGATTTACGTACTTCCATGTTTTATGTCATTGCTCAAGCTTTTGATGTTTAAACATTATGTTCATGTTTTTAAGTTCAAATGTATATGGTCTGTTTTATTTTATCCATGATTACCCTTACTAAGAATTTGAGCTCACCCTTTTTATGTTTTCTTTTCGCCAGGATATAAAGAAAGGTTTTAGGTAAGGAAAAAAAGGTGAAGATCTTTACGGGAGATGTTGAAGATCTTTCACCACGATTAGAAGATTACGTTCCAAGTTTCCAAAGACACTAAACTATTACGGTCCTTGTCTATCTATTTTTGTTATGTATTAAGTATTCCGCAAAATTAATGTAATGTCCATGTACTTTAAGCTTCAGGTCTCTACAATTGAGGAGAGGTTGATCACAACCTGTAGATCAAAAAAGAGTAAGTACATTGGATGGTGGTACTTATATATGTTTATGACATAAATTTTGGAGGATCTTATGATATCTAATGCAAGAAGTTATTTTATATATTTAGGTGATATTTTTGAAATATCATTAATTGGTTAATTTTCATTCATCCTTCGGTTGAACATGATTAAAAAATGAATGGGACGTTGATTTCAAAAACCAAAAATCCTTAAGAGGTATTGAAATGATTTCAAATTTATGTTTCCAAACATAAGGACACACCGGTAGAGACCCAAATGATATTTTCTAAAGATGGTGATGGTGAGAAATTGGATGTGAAACTATATAGGAAAATTATCATAATCCCACTTTACAAGAAAACCAAACATCTAGACACTTTGTTTTCCACATGTCTATTTGAATCATATCATATATGTTCTAATAAAATTAACATGAATTTCATGAGAAGTATACTTATATGTGTCAACCAAACAGTGGATTATGTGATGTATTATTAACGGAATTTATATAATCAATTAGTGGACTATACAGATGTCAATTGGGCAGGTTAAATGGATGAATTAATTTCAACAACTATAGGTATGTTCTATATTTGTAGTTCATTAATTTATTAGATATGAAATATATATAACTACATATCCTTAAGCACTATATAGGTGTATTAAGTTCCAGAAACTCAAGAATGTTGTCAATTGATAAAGAAGAAACAACATCTTGAAGACATTGGAATTGTTGTGGTATCTCCAATTCGTATTATGTGTGACACATATAGTTCTATAAAAAATATAAAAACAAAAATTCAAAACTTTATTAAATATAATATCAAGATATAATACTCTTTCATTAAATTGAAAGAGAAGAAATAAGTTTTAAAGATGGGGTATGTACCGAAACAACATCAATTTTTGGATATAAATAAAAATGAATTACCTAAAATAGATTTCAAATAGCATTGGTTAGATCATGGAGTCCAACTAAATCCATCTCTTTAGATGGAATATATGATAGGACCACCACTCCACCATAGAAATTGCATCAATTCAAAGGTATGAATTATTCCTTCGGTTTGTATTAATTGTTTCTAACTCTCCTTTGTGAATCTTAAAGGAATTGATATTTAAGATCATTGAAAAAGGTGTAGAATATTTTCTTGAAAAAGGGGTAAACCATTACTCATGGGTAGAGTGATTTTTTGTAAATTTGTATGGTTTATGGAATTCATTGGGAATAATATTTTGTGGGTTTCAACATAAAAATAAATAATGTGTTATCATAAGATAATTACTTCATTAAAATATTATTCATCAAATTTTCCACTATATAACATTAATTTAGAGTTTATGATCAATGAATCATTGACACACTCTTTTAATGAAAGAGGATGAGAAATATTTTAATGTGTGTTTACATTTGAAATTGTATTATATTGAGGATGGTGAATTTATTACATATATTTATTCAGAATTGTCAACAAAACACAATGGGGGGATATTATTGTCCAACACCCCTTTAGAGGTTTGTGTGGATTATGATTTTAGAAATATTTAAGAAGGATTATCAAGTGGTTCTTGAAGAATTATTATGGATTCATGTTAATACATCCATTCTATGAAATTCCTTGAAGGTATTGAATAAAAGATCTATATGGAAGATAGAACCCACAACACATACACTACTTTTAATCACAAGATCTTTTGACTTTAGGAAGTCTACATCATAATGTATAATTCTAACCAAAATAGAAGATAATTATAGTGAATTCAATTGTTTTTTAAGACATATAATCAATGTTTAAACTATAATGATGGTAGAAAGGATCTAAACATTTATCCAAAACTACACAAGTCCAACACAGGAGAAGCCTCTAGAAAAGTTGGTGGCTAAGCGTGAGAGTTATATAACCCAGTGGGATGACAAGGAATGTTCTCATGTGAGAACCATTAAATGTATGAATATGTGAATTTGAAAGGCTTCCATGACATAGGGAGGCACCTTAGTGAAGTGGTCATGGTACAAGTCAGCACCATGGCAGAATTTTAAAATGATATCAGGGAAATTTTGTTTATATAGTCAATGATTTCATGATGAAAGTTTATGTGGGATTCATAGTTTTCATTTTATAATGTTATTTAATGAACACAAAAACATGGGACATATATAGGAAGTTTTGATAAATTTTTTTTCTCCTAAAAAGTTTGGGGGTTTCACATCTTGGACAGAAAACAACACCATAGTCTTTTTGAAGGGAAAATGGACACATCGAAATAAAACCTTACATTGTAAAGAATAATAGGAATAAATTACATGGTGAAAGTGGATATTCCATAATGTGTTTATTGGTTCAATTATTTAGAGGATATCATGATTAAATAATGTGGGAGATTAATGGAAAAGATAAAGCGTGAGTTTTGTGGATCTTGGCAGCTACAGGTTCCCCCCGACACCGTATATAAAACCACACCATTACAAATGATGGAGAAATAAATTGTGAACCATAATGGAGGTAACTATACAATTGTATATTAAAAATTGATAATAATATGTTATAGAACACCTGACCACCCTATAAATAGCTTGATTTAGTCAACTGGTAGTTTCATCTAAAAATTGAAGAGTGAGTTATTGTTTGTAACAGTATGTGGTTAATTCATATTTCATGGAACATTTTGATTCAATATATAATAGGGAATCCTAGAATAGTAATAGGTAAAGAAGATTCAATACTATAAATTTTATTAAAAAAATATGAGTGGATAGTCTCCAAAAAGAATAAGAGCTCTCTAAGAGATATCACATTATTTTTTGAAAGACACAGAGAAAAAGAGAAAGAGGATATTATAGGAGAATTATTTCACTAGTACGTTACGAAGATTTATAGAATAGGCACACCATTGGAGGTATATTATTCAAATTATACTATTATGAAGTGTACTGATGTGGTCTTGGAGGGATCATTGAGTTCCTCTTTGTGATGAGTCGTAGCAGGCTTTCTCATCATTTTGGAATAGTGTGTTTGGCGGGTTAGGTAGACCACTCCATTATGCAATACAATTGAAATATTATGCTCCATTTTTGGTGCATCAACATATCATTTATTTTATTCCCCTAATAATATCCATTATAGGGTAAACAATAAATATTATATATGTTCCATTTATTAATTTCATTACTTATTAAGAGAATATAATGAAGAGAAAAGAATTATTCGTCACATTAAGAGAAATATATTATGATCATGGAAATAAAGGGTTAAAATATATGATACCCAAATTCATAACCTCTAATGGAAATAAACCTAATAATATACAAACAATAACTTAATAAAAATATCTTACATAATATAAAAAACTATGAATAAAAATCTCATAACCCTAGTAACCTATACTTACCATCGACAAAGGAGTTAAAAAACACACTAGTCCTAAGGCCATCAGAATATATTACATGTTTGTATTCCTTATCTACCATATCCAAAAAAAATAATATAGGATAAAAGACACTCTGATACCAATTTTTGACACCCCAAATCGAGACCACTAACTAGTGTCCCAGTCGAAGATGTGAGATGACCTCAAATACACCTCCCTATATTTCATAGTTTGTCAAATAGTAGGTAGGCTATAAGATGTTATTATGAGAAGTATATGAATTGTATTAGAGTAAAACCAATATTGGAAATTACAATGAAAATATATAATAATAAAAACTGTATGAAATTGAAAATAAAAAATAACCATTCTATAAAAAATGTAACCAGTTCATACAAGCATACACCCCAACTAATCACCGACTAATCCGATAACATATACCAATAAAACAATAATCAAATAAAATTAAGATATACTATTATCCTTGAGATTAAACAAACCCATATACTATGTTTTCCCAATCTATCTAGGTAAATGATCTAATCCTAATACTCTTCCCTACTTGAACCTATACTCAGGAGGTCTATGTGGGTATCAAAGTATGGATGTTGACCACCAGGTTGTGAGTAACACTCAATTGGATATCACAAAAAATGATCCAAAACAAAAACAAAAAATATATTGTATAACTTGTGATATTATTAGAATAAATAACAAGTGCATAAGAGAAATAAAAATATATTTCATTGACTATACAGTTATATGGTGACACTTTAGGTTCAATATACCAACTTATTATAGTGTTAGATATCCTTGAGCATAATGAAAACCACATAGAGAGAACCATATCCTACCATATAACCAAAATAATGACACCCATGGGGAACCTTATCCAATAACAAAAACATTTTATAATACACCCATGGGAGAACTCTCCATAAATCATCCTATAACCTACACTCATGAGCATCATTCTCTTCATAACTGCTTATAGTATACAAATGGGTGGAAAACTATCCCTAAAACCTCATATTGTGTACACCCATGGGAAAATCTCCCTAGAACATCATATACCATAAACTCAAGGACATCAATTTCTATGAAACCACATCTAGTATACACCTTGGGGAATATCTCTATGGAACCCTATATAGAATACACCCAAGGGACCCCTCCTATTTGGAACCTAATATAGATTATATATAGGGGTATCATACTCTATGTGGAATTGTTAATAGTTTATCATTATCCAGAGGCTGTATCCCACCCTAGTACCAAATAACACAAAGAACCCATAAACCTGGGGATTAAAACTAACTCTGAAACCTTGTGTGTGTCTGTGTGTTCTCACATCACACACACACACAGATATATATATATATATCTAGGATAATAACCTATCCTTGAAGCCACATATAACATAATTCATCCTCACCTGGGTTGGCTACTCGACATAACTCGTCACAAAATATCTTGGTTGGCCACTCATGCACACATCCTACTCCCACCACTACATGAATAATGGGATGTAAATGTTGATCATAATTTTATATGGTGGCACCCAGAATTTACAATACCCACTTCCCTACATTACCCCTCTCAATAGTCAACATGAATTTTGGGTACCCACTGAGGACCACAAGGTTATATGATATTCTAGATACCCTACTATATCCTTCTCATCTCTTAGGATCAGAAAGTCACTCAACGAGAATTGAATCCATATACATGATGATGACTATATCATGGCCTATTAAGCTTTATTGAAAACTTCATATCATCCTAACACTATAGGGAAGGCCTAAATCTCATTTCCCTTAAAAACAAAACTAGGTTGGTCCACTCACACCGAACATACCTATATTTCTACCCAGGATATCCCACATGAGAACTCATGTACTAGTGGGGGAAGAACACACACACAACACTTTTATTAAAAATCATGAAGTATATAAGGCATCTCAAGGTTATATATAACCTATCACAAGGGAAACCATTCCCAATACATTGCTAATTCTTACTCAAAGGGAATTAACAACACCTACCTAGTTCCACTATGTTTCACTTACTAATGTTATAACCAACTAGGGTTCACATACCTTAGGGAACTTATTTATAATAAATCCCTTGTAAATCAATGTAAGAGGAATCATTGTAGTGTCCAATGGTTCATTGTGACCATTCACACTTTTTTCTATACAAATTCATCAATAAATAATTTACACAGTTAGAGTTTCATCACCCATTCATGGAGAGACCAGAGATCAAATTCTAAATATAAATGATATATAATTTTAAGGAGATTTTCAAGGACTATATGCCTAATAAAAAGTTACAACCCTTATGAAAAATTTAATACTGTATCCTATGATCATCCTATCCTTTTCCAAGCTCGTATCATCACATGAGACCTTAACTCAAGCCATAAAATCCAAAATAATTAATTATAAAAAAAAGTTAACTAATTGTTTTATTTAATCCATATAGACAAAGTAGACTATGAAATCACTGAGAGGAATCAAATTCTCTAAACATTGAGAAATGGAATGCTAAAACACCATGGAATTATCCAATTACATTTATAAAAAAATGCCCCAATTATTTACCCAAATTATGAGTTAATTAAAACTAATTTCATAAAAAATGATAAGTAAATACCTGGGGTGACATAACGCTTATGAAATGAAAATCAACAGTGTGCGATCATCATCCAAGTACATCTTTGATCGGCCGAATAGAAAATTACTTCCATCCCCACCCATTTTAATCATGATATGGTGGAATTAGTGACAAACACCATGTACAAAACACTACAAATTAGAAGATGGTTAATGGAAAGCTGAATGAATAAAGGAAAACAAAAATATCACCTTAAACCACAATAAGATCACCACCAAGAACACACTTCAGAAAAGGGGTAGGAAATTGGGATTGTCTAGTAAAATAGATCTCCCTAAACCACCACTCAACCTAAAATATAAATTTAACTTGTCTTAAAATTAAAATTCCACCCTTTTAAAAAAATATTGATTAGGAATGGTCATATTATGACCTTTCTAGGTAGTTGTTCGACCACCCCCAAGTAGAGATCTTGGAACTCCAGTCTATCTCTATCGTGATGGAATCTATATGCACCTCAGTGTAATTTCCTCATTAATGGGGACCAACCCATAGACTACCACCCTCATGAAGGGAACATTATGGTTGTGGTACAACTTACTTTTAACTACAGAAAATAAAAGTGAAAATCTTATGATCTCTCAGACCCTTCATAAAATTCTTCATCATGGAACGACACACTCAATGTAGTGATTACTTTTCATAAGGGCCATTATGTTATCCATAATCCAAAAAACTCCAAAAATCCATAAATCACTTCTCCACAGTGTGACCATTTCACTCTAAACTCTTTTAACAAAATGACCCTTGCATATCCCATTGAAACAGTCCACCTACGGCCAAAACCATTAGTGAGGGTCACACTGACCGTACTATGACAATCACTTTAGCACCTAATTATTATCATGGGCCTTTATCTATAGCCAAAAACATATATTTGAGATGTTCTAACAAGTGGAATTTAAATATGAATATTTTTTTTAAACATCCCTTGATTTAAGAAAAAATCATCAAATTACCTATAAATTTCCCAACATGTAAATATAAAATTCATTAAAGATTTTTCATTTTATTTCAATTATAGAGAGAAGTAGGATAGAGGATTCAATAGTATGGCTAGATATAGACCAAGGTAAAATTGGATAAAAACACATGTTATTCTTGAGAACCTATTGTAGTAATAAAAAAAATATCTTGAACTATTACATGATGCACAATGTAAAGTGAAACTATTCATAAGTATTTTTAAAATTTTAATTTTTTAATACTATAATTTTATTTTAAAAAATAAAATTCATTTTCAAATTCCTCATAATGATATTAACTTCAGATTATTTTTTGGGATTTTTCTAAAAAATTGGTTTTATACATGGAACTATTAAAACTATCATTTCAAACACATAAAAATTTTATTTGATAAAATGGAATTTATATTTTCAATTAGTATGTCAAAATTATGTAACTATTACAATAATATTGTTATTGATTAAAAATAAATTACTTATGATAAATAATAATTACCATGGTAAAAGTAAAATGGTTGTGTTCAAAGAATTGATTTTATCTAAACAAATTAGATTAACTTAATTTATGATATGAAATTAATATTATTTCTAAACATATAAACCAATTAAATTAATAATTTATACTAAATAAGAATAAAAAACATTATATAAAATGTATTTTTATTTAAAAATAGTTTTCTTATATCATATGATTTAATCCAAAAGTTAATTTTCAAATATTTAGAAATAAAATTTGGTTAAATAAATCTCAAATTAATTTTAATGAAATAAAAAATTGGTAAGAGGAGCCATATTATATTTTTATAAATAAAATAAATACCGTGCTTTAATGAGGGTAAAATTGTAAATGAGTTATTTTTAATTTTTAATGATTAAAATGTCATATACACCATATTAAAATAACTATTGGTTATGAAAGTCATACCCAAATTTCTCACAAATCATTTCTATACATAATTCAACTATATCTCCAATCTCACCTAACACACTTTTTATTTCATTCATAGCCCTACCTAATATTAGTTTCCAGGGATAATCCCTTCTTTTTCACCGATAAAATGGCTATACCACCACGCATTCCATACCACTAAAATAACTTATTTCCTAATAAAAGTATAACATATTTCCCCTCACTAGCATCCTCTTTCACTCTTATAATACTCTGGTCTAAAAAGACTAGCCCAAGAACTTCCTTTTTAAGGAAACATCCATGAGAAACCCAATGTTTTCAATGTGTGTTTAATCTTTTCAGAAACATGTTTTATTTTTTATAATTCCATTTAAAATTTATTTTCCCAATATTATATATTGAATTATTTATTTATAGTATACTAAATGTTTTTATATTTTTTATTTATATCCTAGCCCCCTTTCCACTTTCGTTTAATAAAAACAAAATTGTCATTAGAGTGTGGTGTAGACCACCTCTTTCATGATGAAAAGTGTTTTTCTTACCTCTACTACCATATAAGGATGTGATTAAGAGATAAATATGGTTTTTATGATAAAATTAAGGTTCTTGTATTTAAATTGTTTTACCTTATTAATGATATGATCTACAAATAATCTACTTTAATTTAATCATTTAAAACAAGAACTGTAAGAGGACAATATTTTATTCAAATTGTGTAATATTTTGATATCCATAAATACTTCTTATGATTCCATTAATTTTTTTGGATATCACACTAATAAAAACTAATTAATATCTTTATTCCTTTGGTATAATGATATTAAATCAAAACCACATCATAATCATTCATTAAATCGAGGTATCTACATGTTTGGGTTGGTTTAAACACATACTCGAACAATTCAGATCACTTATATCATGGATGATCATGAAAACTTATTATTAATTATAAAATTATTTAAATTTATTAATAATTATTTTTTTTGTTTTTTATACAATATATCAATTTTTAAATCATTAATTGTGAAAACACACTTCGGTCATCATGAATCACTGAAACATGTGTGTCATCGATTTCATCTACATGGATAATGAATAAAACAATAATAAAAGGAATTAAAAAAATCATAAATAATTATAAATAATCCATAAATAAATTAATGACCTCCTAATGATTATATTTTCAAGAAGAATGAATACATACACTACTATTATGAAACTAGTAAAAATGTTCCAAACTATAAACACAATACGTGAAAAATCAGTAGTATTCATATAGAAAATATCTATTAATAAGTATTCGAAATGAAAATAGATATGTATAAGGTTCTAAATTAAGTTGTTACAATATCTATGATTTTTATATAAGTTTATTTATTACTTTTATGGATGTCATTAAAAGATGTGAGGTTTTTTTATAATATTCAACTCTTTGGGACATGTTTTGTATTATGAACCAAATTTTCATTATCTGATTTATATATACTAATTACATGAGATTATAACAGGAAATTAATATATTAATTTTATCTCAAGATAAATATTAAGCACTCTATTTCAATAGTTTATGATTTAATTTCTATCCCATTCATATGTGCGGGTTTTTCCCATCTCAATTTTCATTGTTTAGGACTCATGTTATTTCTACCACCTATTTCTTTTTGTGTAGTGAATACACATCTATGGAGGATGATTAGAATATTAATCATGTAATTTAAGGTATTTATAGATTTATATTTTTATCCCTCCCTCATATTGTTTTCATTCATGACTTTGAAAAACCATTTTCATACTAATTATTTTCCATGGCGTAAAAACAATTCTATTCTTTGGTAATGTAAAATTGAGTGTAGTTTCCCAAAAAATAAATTATTTTTTTGATATTAGAAACTAAATATGGTTATGAAATAGATTAACTGGGAGAAATAAACTTGAAAGGGTTGGAAAATCATTGATTTGACCATCACCATAATTTATGGTGAATGAACGTAAGACTAAAAACAAGGAAAGAAACTCCCATGGGATATGCTTCATAATATTCAGTCTCTTTATAAATCATGATGAAGGATTTTTTCTACCATTTACTCAGTCTCCAACCAATGATAAATATTGATCCTAATTACACCCTTCCATGAATATGAATATAAATTTTAACTACTCTCTCCACTATATTTCATTGATAATAGATATTCATTTTACTTTGGAGATACCCTAATACTTATAAGTTAATTGAAGGATATTCTAAGAGACATATTCATTATTATATTTAATGGGGAATTATTAAATCTATTTGTTTTTAATTACATGGATTTATAGGTATTATCCAGTAAGAGTTTTATAAATAATGGTATGAGAGGTTTTGATAATTCTTATAGTAAATGCTTCGGTTATAATCAGTTGATGTTTAGGGCCCAAAATTATATAAACCCTTGAAGCATAAGAAAATCTTGTGAGACAATAAAATATAGGAATTTTAAAATACCACATACCATAATAAGATAGGGTCTTGGTAAAAGACCTTGAAATAATGTTCTTATATCTAACATTACGAATTTCGTCAATATAATATGAAGGATTATTGTAAACCATGTTTTCATTTATATTCAGGAATATAAAATTTCATTAGGTTTAGTTGATTAAGGGTTTTTGTTGTTCATTTATTCTTTCCATATCTCTTATTACTTGTTTATGATATGAGAGTTTTTGTTGTGTGATAATCCTTACCAATAATTTATGATAACCCTCATTTGTATTCCTTTCCTCAGTAATTCTATAGGGCGACTATGTGTAATTTTAAAAGATATTCTGGAAGTGATAAGGATTTTATCATAATATATTCATGTTTTATCTTATGTTTTGAAATGTAATATATATATGTATCTAGTATTACAAAACTACTAAATTGTTATATCCTTTAGGCACTTTTGTATTATGTACTAGTAATGTAATACAACTGATGTATCAATATTTTTAGAGTATAGACCATTAAAACTGAAGACACAATATATGATATTAAGAATTAGAGTAACATTATCATTAACTCATAGAATATTGTTCAAAAAAATTCATTTGGTAATTTTCTCTCTATTTTGTATTAATGTATTTACCTAGTGCTGATTCCATCCAGAAGTAGATTTCTGGCTAGTTATATTTTAGGGGAACAATATTGATTCTGAACTATTTATTTCAAGTCAATATTTATTAATTTTTTCAAAACACAAGAAATATTTAACTAAATTATTAATCATCAACACATTCACCAGAGTTAATAAAAATAATATAAAAATGTTTTTATATTTATTTATTTTTTGGAAAATTTAAAAATTTAATAAAAAATAATGTTATTTGAAAAACTGTATATTTTAGAATTTTTTTTAAAATACTTATATTTTTATTACATCGGTGGTATATGTACCCACCCAATTTGAAAATGAATTAATTAATGTAATGATATTGATAAATTATAAGTATATAGTAATGATAATTTATTATTCTCTATTATTTGATTCTGTTTAATATATTCAAATCTATCATAAAAAAATGTGTTTTTTAAAAATAACAACAAGTTGTTATCGAATTAATATGAATTGTAAAATAATATCTCCTTCTATTGTGTGATGATAAAGGAAAGGGAGTATTATACTTATGTTTTTTTTCTCATGAGGTGTTTTATTTATTTTTGGTTAATGTAATGGCACTTTTTTATACCAATATTTTGTATATTTACTAAAACTGATTCTGAACTCAATGAGTGAGTGTAGCATCCACAATTCTTAAGCACAACAACTTCTTGCTGCAACATATTCAGCTTCAGTAGTATAATGTGCAACTAATTTTTGTTTCTTACAAGAAAAATACTCTAAAACATCTCTTAATAAATAAAAATTTCCCCAAGTACTTTTTCTATACATTTTACATCCATAAAAATCAGCATCCCATACCTTTTCAGTTCAAAATAACTTCTAGATATGTAAAAGAAGCCTAAATCCATATTTCCCCTAAGATAAATAAAAATTCATTTTACATCCTGAAATCTTTTTTATTATCCTGATCTGTTGAACACATGAATACATAAAAAAAATAAATATGCACATCAAGATGTTAAGTATAGTGATGTTCCAATCATTCCTCTAAAAAATTTGATCAACCAATTTCACAAATTCATCAATATCTAAAGTATTTGAGGTTCTCATAAGAAAAATAATAAATTTATTTTTTATAAAAAATTTAATTAAAAATATATTTTATATACTTAATTTTTTATTTCAATGTTTATTTAGGTTTTCATGAAAGTCTAAGACCTAATAAATATTTATGTTCTCCAATCAAACTCATTTTGAACTCAGATTTCACAATATCCGAAAAAAATATATCAGTGTTCATTGAGTTAAACCAAATATAATTTTACCAATATAAATTTTAACAATGATTATTTATTTATAAACATATTTTATAAATAAAATTGGATCCTAGATTCCTTAACAAATGATTTTTGTAACCAAAATCTACCTAATCTATCATACCAGGATCTAGGGGCCAGTTTATGTCTATAGAGATCATCTGTATGTTTAAATATGTGTTTTGGAAATTTTTTATTTATAAAACCATGGGTTTGTTATCTATAAAATTAATCCTATATATATATATTAATAAATACACACTTCACCTCCATTTGATTTTTTTTTGAAATTATGAAATGCTACATATGCTACAAGCGTAAAAATATCTTCATGTCTTGAAATTGAAGAATGAGTTTCTTTATACTATATACACTCTTTTTTATTATAACCTTTAAAAAAATAATTTAATTACTTCATACTATAATTCCACTTTCTTTACACATAGTCTAAAAACCCCATTTTTCACCAATGGCAGAAGTTTATTTAGGTCGTTCAACTAAAGTCCAAACAATATTCCTCTTGAATTCATTGAAATTATATTAAATAAATTTTATCAAATAAATAACACTTAAATCTTATTCATAATATTTACATTCAAATTTTGATAAAAACTCACAATATTAAACTTTAATTCGTATGGATCACATATTTCTAATAGATTTATCCTATTACTAAAGGTATTATCACTAGGATTATTCCAATGGATCAATAGAATCATTGGGTTTATAAAACGTTATTCATCATCAATATTTTGAAATTCATCACGAGGATGAACTTCCTAAATATATTCTTCATTTCTTCTCTCATGAGAAGTTCTTTCCAAAATTTGGTGTAAAAAATACTCTTAAATAACTTCTGATGATGAGGAACGAGGTTGTTTGAAAACAAAGGTATCATTTTCAGAAAATTTAACATATACTATTTTCCCAATAGTTATTGTGTTTTTATTAAAACAATTATATGACTTACTAGTCATATAATAACAAAAAAAATATTCCTCCATTGTATTTTGTAGGAAATTTATGTTAATTATATTTAGTATTCAAAATAGAATGATTTACATTAAAAACCATTGAAGTAAAAATGTTTTTACTTTCTTTCGGTCCATAACACATAAATCATTTTGTTAATAAAAGGACATATTATAGTACAAATTTTATTACTAACTACATCATTTGAAAAAAAACAGAAACTAAGTATTCACATATCATGATTCATGTAATCTTTTAAATAAATATATCTCTATATTAAATTGAACTATTTTTATATGGTGTTTTATGTGCTAAATGTTATGTATTAAACCATTTTTACTAAAAGATGTTTGAAAATTATGATTTAAAATTATCCACAATGATCACTAAAAATAGTTATCAAGGATATATTTTTCCCAAGATTTATTCAGGCTATAAATTATTTAAATAAGAAAAATGCTTTTAAATTTTTTGCTAAAAAATTGACACATGTATATCCAGTGTAATAATCAACTAAGACATATATGTAGAATTTTCAACTGATACATACAGATTGTGTAAGACTAAATAAATACATGTTAACTAACTATAAATCATCAAAAGTTGAGACATCACTAATAGATTTTAAACATTACTAATGTTTCTTTCGAAATTGACAATGATCATAGAATTTAGTTGTGTCTAACTTAAGTACTAATAAATCTTTAACTATTCCTTTAATTGGTTGTTTATCAAAACATATATCATTATAGTGTCCTAATATTGTATTCTATAACTAATAGTGCACTTTTATTTCACTAATTAAAGGTAAATGCCAACCCCTAATGTATTTTAATTAATGTCTATAAAAATTATCATACCAATTGAAATAAATAATTAATTCATCTTTTGACCTATGAAAAGTAAAATTTTCCGTCCTAAAGTTCAAAAAATATACCATGTAACATAATAGTATTATACTAATAAGGACATTCTTAAGACCAATAATAAATAAAATAAACATAATTGAGGCTTTACAAAAAAGATAAATATTATCTATTTGAATAATTCCTCCTTGATCATTGTGACCAAAGTTAACATTTCCACCTTTTATTTTTATAATCTTAATGAAGAATTATTTCTTTTCGTTTCATATTCCTAGAAAACCTACTTTCCATATAGCATATATTGTTTTTGGTATATTTCTTATTTTACTGTAAACAAAAATACTACTATTTCCTAACCCAAATCTACATAGGCCCGGTATGTAAAAATCATAACCATTTCTATAGATGTCCTGAGATTTTTTAGAGGTACTATTTTTCCTTGTTTTGAGTGTATCTTGTTCAGGTATTACCTTGGTGATTTTTTGGGGACAAATTTTAGAATTTTGGAAGGAAGTGGGGTAGTGCATGGTTGTTTCATGATTTTCCCAAATAGTACGCCCAACCTTGAAAATCGTACGAAAACAAATAGAGGTGATTCACACAGCTGGCGCATAGTTTGTGAAACTATTCTCCCTATTATTAGTAATTGCAAGACACCCCTATGTTTGGATCAAGGATAGGTCACACAATTATGGTAAACCATTAACCTCATACAGGAAACCATGCTTGTAGAAATTTTATCCATTGAAAACTTAAAATAAAATCCCATTCCCTGAGAAACTAATCCACAACTACACACACTAAGACCACAACTGATTCCTATAAAATATAGATGCTTACATAGGAATTAAAAGTTATTGGAACCTCCATTCATAATGAATTGGAGATCCGTTGATGGATCTGCACCTCTCCTGATATGGGATTTCATATCAATTAGGCTTTACTCACACACACACACTCTCTCTCCCTTATCTCTCTTCCACGATAAAAATTGAACATTTTTCATCTATTGACGATGGTTTTAAATATAGGGTATATGTATCATACTTATTTTTATCTTGGATCTAGATTTTGGATATAGATCTAATTCTTCATCATGATCATGGTTTTTCGGATTCAATTGTGGATTACTGTTAGTGAGTGTCCATCAATGATCTTGAGGTAACATTTCTAAATTAGGAATTATATAGTCTTTATTTATATATGTGTATGTAATAATGATAATTAAGACTTTATTATTAGGTAAATTTCATTTAATATTGAATAGATTTAATTTAATTTCCATGTGATATTAATTTGGGTTAAATCTGGAAAATTGAATTGGTGGAATTGGATTAATAAAGTGTCCAATTAACTAATTGAATATTTTTATTTTAAAGTTGATGGGAAATTGGGATTGTATAATTTTTCAAGTAATGTAATTATGTATTGGTTAAAAACATGGATTATGATATTATTAACTGAAACTAAATTCCATAATGGTGATTTTTGTATACGTTTCTACATGATTAAAGTGATGAACTAAGACTAATTAATAATTTAATTTCTATTCCTTGATGAAAATGTTTTCAAAAGAAGGTTAATGAATCTAAACCATGATGTTTATAAAATTTTTATATGTGTGATATTTTGATATATGAGATTTTTTGATATACATGTGTGGTAGATGGACTGATGCGTAAAAACCCCATATGTGATTTACTGATATACATGTGTGGGGAAATTAATTATGGTACAAAATCCCATGTTGATAAATGAGTTTTGTGACATGAACTGATTCTTATAATACCCATTGGGTACTAGACATGGAATTCTAGGCCCAAAATATTGAAATTGTACTATGGTTCTAATTGGCTATAATATGAATTGAATTCAAATGCAAATTGGTAACAATGGAATGTGATATCATTCAGACTCCATCATGGTCCATAGTAGGTAATAAGATATCATGTGTCCTCAAGAACAATCGGTTTTATATGGTTAATTAAAGAATAATGAAATGAGATAACTATTTACCTATACATTTTATATTATTATTTATTCAACTATATACACTGTTATTGACTGGATATTATTATAGATATAATTGGTGGTTTCATAATGAGTTTTATTCACACCCTACTCTTTCATCCAGATCAGTACCCAAATAGACGCCGTTTTTGTAAGACAAGATAAGGGAAAGTCCCAATGTTAGATGGATGATTTATGATGGAGTATGGATGATGGAATGAGACCTTGTTTCAGGAACCACATAAAGTTTCCAGTTTATTTATTTTTGGCTTTTTTATTTGACACAAGACATGTACTTGGAATGACATATCAACTACTTTAGTTTTGGGTATTGTATTCTTACTTTAGTTATCTTGTGATATTGGTATTATTTTAGTTTTGGTTATATCATTTGGATATTGTTCTATATTGATAAATAGGGTATAGTATCCCCATGATAGATTTTAGACTATCAAATCTAGTCATAATCCTCAATCATATGTGGAGTCATTCTTGAGGTCATTTGATCTAACGACGTGGTGAGTTGGTGTTTTGTATCTAGTTCATGATGTTACAAAGTGGTATAAGAGTGGTTTTCTTTTAATTTCTTTTTTCCTACTATTTGGGAATGGTAGAAAAGATAATTGGATGAGTAATTCCTTGGTTATGAGCTTTTCCATTTGATTTTCAAACTGATTTATTATGGAAGCCCAAAGTACCAAGGGTTGGATTATTGTTATTCATGTTTTCTATTAAAGTTGGATGTTATTTCAGCTTGGGGGATTCAATTTTCGTGTGATGTGATTATTATTTATGATATTTTATGATATTTGACTCATGTCCTAGTATGGAATGATATTCTAGTATAAATTCATAATTATAGGCACTTAGGATTTACTGTGTCATGCATCACTTTAGGCACGCTCAAGGAAAATAGGTTTTTGGGTACGTTTTTGAAATTTAAATGTTTTCTTTACTTGTTTAATTGAACTAAAATTAGTTACTAATATGGATATGAATTTTGTAAAATGATTCAATATGTGAATAAATGTGTTTCTAATGAGTTTTGAATAATTAAAACGTGTTTACCCATTCCTAAACATGCCGTTGATGTATATTGGTTAAGGGTAGTGATAGTGCCTCGTTTAATAACATAAGGTGGAGGTTGGGGGAATGAACAATTATGAATAATTGTGAAAAACTCTTATGTGAATGTGCTAAAGTTGTGTTATGTTTACTAATACATGTTTTTGGAATCATATAAATATTCCAACATGAAGGATCTTGTTTAGATGATGATAGGAGGACACAACTGGAAATGATCCTATAATAGTATAATTTGTGTTACTAGTAGTGACAGGTGAGGAAGTCATAGAGCGGGTCTGTGAGGATTTCATTCACTTTATGCAGTTTATATAATGAGACCTAGGGTGTGTTGTAAAGTGTATATATGATTTAACACTGGATTTTTAGTTGTATAACCCTCAATCATTTAATAGAGAGGGTGGACCTAAGGTAGTTTTGTCTTGTATTGATTCCATCCAAATGACAACTTAGAGATTCATGTTTAGAAAAGAGTCAAGATTTAATATTATAAGTTACATGTTTAGGTGATGCACTGGTGATCATTCTAGACATGGGATGAAAAACAAAAGAATATACAATTGAAGGACTTTTAAGAGAAGTTCTTCGAGCACTTCTACCCTCAAACTCTCATAAATGAGAGAGAAAATGAGTTTATGAGGTTGACTCTGGGGAGCATATCTGTGATGGACAATACTGGATTTATTACGAACCTGAATTATTTTTTTCCAACATTAGAGGGTGATGAGTCAAATATGAAAAAGTTTTTTCAGGATGGGATTAAATTTATAATTAGGTCTAATGTTAATATCTTGATTGTGAAAAAGTTTTTTGATTTTGTGTATTATGTTGTCATCTATGAGGGAATCCCGAACGAAGCTTTTAGTGGAGGATTGGTGGTTTCTGCTAGATGGTCAAGAGGTATGAATTCTGAGAGTAAGAAGTTTCATTATGAGAATTTTGACCATATTTGTGGAATGTAGAGTTGGAATGGAGAAGGCTCAATCACAAATGTCCTTTCTTTGGTGACTTGTCACTAGAATTGTTGGTTGTGTCATTCTCATAGATAGTTCCCCAAACATTGGTAGAGTTCTGAGCCTGTGGTAGGATGTGACATCAAGAGAGGTTTTGTAGAAACCCAAAATAGATGAAGAGTGATATAGTATCTATAAAAAACCATAGTGTGGGAAGGTTATATTTTACATAGTATTATCCTAGAAGGTAGATTTTTACTATCCATGGTGGTATTGGTAGTGGATGAGGTTCTTCTGGGATATGGTTCTCATATAAACAAAGTGTTATAGCTTATGGGAATTAGAATACATCATAGAGATGTGTGGAAATATATTTTCATGTAGTTCATCCTACACTAGTGGATTGTGAGGATTATCCATTGAAAGATATAGGTATTATTATTTTAGATTCTATACATTCCAGTGCCTTAGTTGATACTGGTGTCTCTCATTATTTTATATCTTTATGAAATTTGAATGGTTTTAAACTGATAGTTTAGTTTTTGAGTGGGGTGATGATGATCGATAAAGAATTTGGAGTACATTTTATTGATATATGTTTGTGAAAGGGGTGTTCTTTTTAGGATGAGGATTATCCATTTCTATGGGATCTTTACATATATGACATGTTAAGATTTTACTTAATTATGGTCATGTAATGTTTAGTATAATACTAATCCCACAATGATTTATATATAATGATAATAATTTTTTGTCTCTTTAGGTTAAAAATTATATTCCCCATGGATACTGGGATATCAAGGTGATTCATGTAGGGCCAGTTCATTCGTAACTCTGGGAGGGCGTCACCAAGGTTTATAGTATGTTGATGGATGACTGAGGTGAAAAGTATGACTTATTTCCACCCGTAGGGTTCATTTTCTAATATTTTGTTCACGAGGACTTCTCCGGGAATCACCTTGAGAAAGATGTGAAATTTCCAATTGAGATCATGTTAGGGGCTGAGCAAGTTTCTATTCCACCCAATATAATGGAACCAACAAATATTCAAGAAATTAAGAAGCAAATAAAGTATTTGATGGATAAGGGGTTTATCTGTCTGAGTACATCACATTGTGGTTCATCGGTCTTGTTTTCTTAAAAGGTTGATATTACTTTGTGCATATATGTTTATTACGGATGTTGAACTAAATGTAATAGAAGAACTGTTATCCTCTTCCGTGTATCAACAAACTATTTGACTAGTTTAAAGGACCTTGTGTTTTTTAATGTTAAAATTGAGAACAGGGTATCATCATTTTAGAGTTTGACTATATGATATACTAAGGACTACTTTTTGAAACAAGTATGGATTATATGAGTTTATTGTGATGTTGGTCAGTCTAACAAACACTCTGAAAGTGTTTTCAGCCAGGATAAATAAAATATTCCACCCATACCATGATCATTTGGTGGTAGTTTTTATAGATAACATCTTGGGGTACTTCAGTACTTTTGATGATCATGACAAACATTTTGACATCGTCCTGAGTACACTAAGGGAGAATCATCTATATGACAAGGTATCAAAGTATTAGTTCTATATTGATCTGATACACTTCATGGGTCGCATAATCTCAGAGGAAGATGTGTCAATGGACCCAAAGATGTTTAATGTAGTTGTTTCTTGGGATCATCCCATGAATATCTTTAATATATATTCTTTTTTTGATTAGTAGGTTATTATTGAGGCTTTACCCAGAACGTTTACCAAAAATAAGTAGCTATTTTTGGATTTTCTAGGTAGGGTTAGAGTTTGGTTGAACTAGAGCATGAGAGAATTCTTTCTATGAGATGAAGAATAATTTGAATATAGAACTGATCTTAATCCTACCTGATCCAAGTGTTGATTATATGATTTTTTATGATGCCTCTGGGATAATTCTTGGATCTGCGTTGATGTGGATAGATTGAGTTGTGGAATATGGGTCTCTACATTTAAGGCCACGTGAATGGAACTAACCTATACATTACCTTGAGCTTGTAGAAGTGGTTTATGCATTGAATTGTTGGATGTATTATCTATTGGGTGAAATTTTTATTGTTTACACTGACCATAAGATCTTAAAGTTTATCTTTTCTCAATGATATTTTAATCTATAGTCATGGATTTGAGTTAAGTATATGTACTCTTTTTATTTTCAGCTACCATATACACTCAGGAATCAAAACAGTGTTAATGAATCTTTATGTCTAAAAACACAGACTCAGGAAGTTTAATAGTATAGCTCTAAGTTGAAGGTGATGAATTTACTTGAAGAGAGTCATGTTGTGGTTCAAGAGGAGTAGGAGAAGATGAATCATATATCAGTTTTAGTAAAGACTACACATTAGTTCTATATTAGAGATTGAAACTGCGAGGATCTGAAATCTTTGTCCTAGAGGAAAATATGTGAAGGTGGGGATACACTTTTATATTGGGCCATAGATGAGAGAGAGATCGTCTATATTAGGAAACGAGTTCCAATACCGATGAGCATGCATGGGGGAGTTGATGTGTGATTTTTATTCCTCAAAATGGACAGTGCATGATGGTGTGACCAAAATGTATCATGACCTATAATGAAAATTTTAATGGTTGGGTTTGAAAAAGGAGATAGTTGGTTTCTTAACATGATGGTTCACCTTTTAACAAGTGAAGGTTGAGCATTAATCACATTTTGGTTTACTATATCCAATTACCATTGCGGAATGGAATTCAGATTATGCTACTATGGATTTGTTGGTCGGCCTTCCAAGTATTTAATAGAAGAAAGAAGCTATTTGGGTTTCTTTGTACTGGATGGTGAATGTAGTGCATTTCATTCCTATAAAAGGAACCTTCATAGTTGAAAAGTTAGGATATTTATACATTTGGGAAATATTTTTGTCTATACGAGGAGCCATGGAGTATTGTTTCATATTGTGACTCATGCATCACTTTGTGAATCTAGAATGTCATACATAAGTTTCTTGTTACAATGGTTCTACTAAATAAAGAATTCGACGCACAGAAAAGGCGTAGTTAGAGCATACTGTATAGTTCCTAGAGGATATGTTGCAGGTGTGTGTCCTATAATTTGTGGGTCTTGGATGAAGCACATATCATTGGTAGAATTTTACTATAATAATGGTTATCAAAAACTATGTAGATAAAACCATATGAGTCTTTTATTGTAGGCCATGCATATCACCACTATGCTGAATAGTGGTAGGTGAGTCCGAGTTATTGGCACTACGTCTCATGTAGGTGATGTCAAATTTGGTTTAACTGATTTAGAAATGTATAGTTATATATAAAATAATGAAGAATTCATATGTTGATAGATTTTTCTGACCCCATGATTTTATTTATAGTGATCTTGTGTTCCATTGGGTGTCACCTATATTGGGTCATTATTGGATTTGGAGAAAGGGATAGTTGTCACCCATGTTTGTTAAACCAGTTATGGTTTTGGAGAGAATTGGGTTGATGGTATTCTTATTGGATCTTCAACCATGGTATGGTAATATGTATGATGTTTTTCATGAGTCAAAATATCATTTGTATCACCCTGAACCTCCTCATGTGATCAATGTGGATGATGTTTATTGTGAGACTCATGGTCCTTTGAGGAGAATTGTGTAAATGTGTTGGATCATAGTGATAAAGTGTTGCGAGGAATGAACATGCTATTAGTTCATGTACTGTGGAAGCATTGGAATGATTAGAAGGAAACTTGTGAGAGAGAAGAAAATATGTGGGCTTAGTGGGAAATCCATTTTCACTCAGAATCTTAGTGATTATTAGGAGTAAAACTCGATTATGAGATATTATTAGGTTCAGAGATTGTAATACCACAATCTTTTTTGGATATTTCTCAGGCTCATTAACATGTAATCTTTTTATCTAGTCTCTGTATATGTTTTTTGGGTTATACATTGTGGATTTTTGTGTGAAATTGGAGAATTTTGGTTAGAAGAGGGGTAGTGTACAGTTACCAGATAGATTTCCCAAACCGTGTGCCTAGCCCTACAAACCAAGAAAACCCATATAGTGGGGATTCACTTGGATGGATCATGGTTTTTCAAATATTCTCCCTCTTATTAGTAAATGTGAAACACCCCTAGGTGAGGCACCTAGTTAGGGTGCACAGTTAGGGTAAATCATGCATCTTATACCGAAAACCATGCATGTATAAATTTAATCCCCTAAAAAATTAAAATAAAATCACAACCCCATTTGTCATTAATCCTTGATCACCCCCACTCAGAACTAAACTAAATCCTATGAAATTTATAGGCTCCTAAAAGAGTTACAAAGATTTTCATCCTCCATTCATTATCAATTAAAGATCTCTTTATAGATCTTTACCCTTCTCGGTATGTGGTTTCTTGCCAATTATGTTCATCTATATCTCGTCTCTGTTTCCAGATAAAAGGGAACTGTTTCCCTCCATTTATGGTTAGTTTATATCTAGTTTTGATTAATCAAAATCAATTCGATCTTGGGTCTATTTTTTGGATCTAGAGATCATTATTTGTAGTCATCTTGGTTTTTCTGCATTAATTGTGGATTTTCATTGGTGAGCATATTTCAATGATCTTGAGGTATGTTGTCTAAATTAAAAATCCCATACTCTTTATTTAAATAAATTTATTTAATTGTGAAATTTAAGCTTCAATGATTAGGGAAATTGCATTGATGACTGAATTGATTTAATTTAATTTCCAAGTGATAAACAATTGGATTAAATTGGGGAAATTGGAATGGTTAGAATTGGATTAATTAATTAGTCAATAATTAAATGAAATAATGTGACTGTGAATTCTTTGGGAAATTGGGATTGTGTAATTGGACAATTAATTTAATTCAGGATAAATTAATAGTGAGGATTATGATATTGTTGGCATAAACTACACGTATTAATGGTGAATTGGTTATACTTTTACAAGTGATTAGAGTAATTTAAAAATATTTAATGATAATTGAATTTTTACCCCATGATGAGAATGTTTTAAAATGAATGATAATGATGATTAACTGTGATGTTTATGAAATTATTAAATGTATTCTATTTTGATACAAGTGATTCCGTGAAATGAAACTCCATTGGCACTGAAAGTCCAAACAGAAGGTGACTCTCCACCTTTAACCATATCCTTCATATCTGGACACTCTTGATCCACCCACTGACTCTCTTTAGCTCATCTGAGATGTGTAGATTTAATCTCTATATATGAAAGGATCATCTGGTTGTTCCCATCATGTACCTCCAAATGCATCACTACAAACAAGGCCAACATCACACACTCTGAACTAGATTTCTGAACTACCTAATTCTATGTCTTTTGGATCCGAGCATCGGTGACACTATTCCCTTTTCCTGGTGTATACAATAACTCAATTTCAAATGATTGCAAGTACTCGACACATAAATGTTGTTGAAAATTCAAATCATGATATGAGAAGATGTATTTATACTTCCATGGTAGGAAAACACCATGAAAGTTATCCCAAAGAGTAACACCACCAACACTTCAAGGTATGAACCACAATAGCTATCTCAATTTCATAAGTATGATAATAATTTTCATGTGGTCACAACTGTATCGACCCATAAGCTTCAACCTAATCATCCAGCATCAACACATAACCAAGTCCAACACTAGAAGCATCACACCACAAGGGGTGCTTCTTACCCAGTTCGGGTACGAACATAGATGGTGTGGTAGTCAACTACCTTTTCAACTTTTAAAAAGCATTCTCACAAGCCTTCAACAAATCAAACTTAACTCCCTTCTTGGTTAGGGCTCTGAGTGGTGCTGCCAATGAGATAAATATCTAATAAACCTTAGGTAATATCCATCCGAAACTAAAAAACTCCAAATATGAGGGATGTTCTTATGCTGATCCCATGACACCCCTACCTACACCTTTTTTGGATTCACCGACGCACCTGACCCAGATATGATGTGTCCCAAAAATTGAAACCCATCAATCCAAAACAGACATTTTTATATATTGGTGTAAACCGTATTCTCTATTAGTGTACTCAAGATGATGCCAAGATGTTTAGCAAGATCATCATGAATTCTGGAGTACACCATGATTACATCAATGAGTATATCTACAAACTGACCCAGATACGGTGAAATATATGGTTCATCAGATCCATGAAAACAAATCGTGAATTGGTTATACCAAATGGAATTTCCCAAAATTCATACAACCCGTACCTACTTTGGAATCATATTGGGTGTATATCAGAAGTTCTAACAATCAACTGATGGTATCACAATCTCAAATTGATCGTAGAAAACACTGAGGCACCTCTGAGCTAAACAAATTGTTCATAGAAACTAGGAAGAGGGTACCAGTTTCTAATTTTCATCTGGTTCAGCTTCCTATAATCAACACATAGCCTCAGTAATCAGTTATCCTTATTAGAAAACAACATCAAGGATCCCCAAGGTGATGTACTAGGATGTATAAACTCTTTACACTCAAATTCCTCTACCAAAAACATTAGTTCTTGGAGCTCTGTTGGAGCCATTCAGAATGGTGGAATAGAAACTGTCTCTGCTCCCGGAAACAATTCGATCATGAACTCAACATCTCTATAAGGTGATAACCCCAAGAAGTATTTAGAAAACACATCCTGAAACTAGTCCACAACAAAATGGAATACGGGTTTTCGTTTATCCCCACCATCTAACATAATTCATGCCACCAGGGTTGTGAGTTCTCTCAATTGTTGGCGTAGTGGCCCTACGTTGCCCGCTTGAGTATCCCACTCACCACGAAGAACATAAGAGCTCCCATAAATAAATGTGAATGTTAGTTGATGTTGGTAACAGTCAATATGGGTTTGATATAACACAAAATAGTACATCCTGATGATTATGTCAAAACCTAACATCTCTAAAAAAATAGTTCTCACATAGAACGATACCCACCAACCTCTAGAGCACACCCCTTAAACGGCTTCATGTCCTTGAATCATACACCTAGCAGAGTATCAAGAAACATTACCCCACATATATTCTCGATGGTTAATCCAAACACAAATAACAACTGAATAGAAATAATGGAATGTGTATCACCTATATAAAATAAATCACTAACAACCGCGGAAGATAAAGAATCATACATCGAATAGTAGACAGTCTTGCCTCACCATATACAAGTGTATCATGAACTGCAAGGATATAAACTGCCCCTATTCCCTAGGCTCCTGCTCGAGTACCCTGAACTACACTACTCTGTTGGTAAGGGTGATCTCGTCCTAGAGATCCATGTCCACCACCCCCTAATAGTACATTCCACGGAGATCTAACTAGCTTTCTGATACGGGGTAATCGACCCTATTCCTATACTTGGTATCTCCCTTTGAACTCTATCATTCCTGGATTTCAAGGGTTCCTATAGAACCTCTACACATGTCCTAACCTTCCTCACCCTCATCACTCAATCGATGGGTGGGGAAAATGGTTATGCTTGTGCCCTGGCCTGCCACACTGGTAACCAAAGACCTGGTCGCCACTCTAAGAAGTTGTCCCCCTCTTTTGACTACTATGTGCGCTTCCACTATACTGGAAGGATCCAAAGTGGTGATTCCTACTAGTATAATCCACACCACTTGATCTCCAATATGGATCCATAATTTCACTACCTAAAGCTTCCTTCAGGTTCCCCTCTGAGATAAGGGATCGATCCAGCACTTCAGCAAACCTTTTCAGCAGAAAGATATTCACTTGAGATTTGATCTCATGTCTCAGCCTGTCCTAGAAGTGTTTCACCACAACTGCCTCATCTCACATCAATGTCAGAATAATGTGCCTAAAATCAATGAAATGACTAGAATTGTCCATCACCAAAATTTTCCCCTAAGTCAACCTCATGAAATCTACATCCATCTCATACCTTATGGTTTCTGGATAGACGTGCTCAAAATATTTCTCATGAAAATTCTTCCACGTAATTCCCTCATCCTACTCTGTATGAACCATAATGTCCCACAAACGTATTTCTTGACCCCTAAACATATTATCCGAAAACATTACTCTCTTCTCTAGAAGAGTCTCTAGATGGTAAAGAATAGTTTTGATGGACTCTATCTAGAACTCTACTACTTCTAGCCCACCCACTTTGGTAATGGTCGGGGGTGTTGCACTGAAACACCCTGGTCATCTCAAACATACTTGTTGTAACCCGCCCAGGGTCCCGTTCCATAATTTGTATAAAATTACCTATATTCTCACAAAACATTTCATCCCTTTTTTCTTGAATCACCACATTCTCAAGTTCCACTACTAGAGGCACATTCTCGGCAATGTCCCCATGTCTCCCAACCAGCACATGTCATTGAGGTTTCATTTCACTACAATGATAAACATGAACTTTGGAATTATACTATAACACTTTTATGATGGGAAAATGACACATAGGTAGACTCGTCACTTACCATAACCAAACCAGTTTGTGTACAATACCCACACAAGCCCACTCACAACCAGATCACTCCCCAAGACCATCTCTCCTAAGACCATGGCTATCATGAGTATCTAATTTTAATTGTCATGATCGTTATCTTTTACTCCCATTAAAAACCATTTTCAAATCCAAATTTACTCTTACATGAGATTAATCCACTTTTACATCTTTATCAAGAACAATTTTCTAATTACAATTTGACATTTCCACTTACCATTTTACCCCTTTATACCCTCTCATTAAGTACATTTTTTCATTATTTTTAAGAAAACATATGCATCCTAACCTTTTTATCCTGCACACCCATCCCGTGTGTGTCCCTATCATGATGCATGTCACTTACCTATATAAGTTCCTAGAATGATGCAAGAATGACCATCCTCATACCCTTCTATCCGCGAGAGAAATATCACAAAACTGTCAGATAACACAACTTGTGAATCACCCAATAGTGAAATAACATCTAATATATCAACACAGAACAAGAACAACAATCCCCTCCCAAAGTGACATAGGTTCCCCCCCCCCCAAAGGTTTAGCTAGTCCTAAGAACGAGCTTATTACTAAAGCCCGAAACATTCCTATCTTTTTTTACCATCACAAAAAATTATGAAAGGGAAATGAACCTGGCTTTGATATAACTTTGTAATGTCCTCGGCCTGGGAACCACTAAACCAGTGCCCTGAGTTGGGTAGTTACATGATACAAGGAATGCCTCCCCATACACTAGAGGTTGTTGACTAGTAGTGAGGGTCTAATAGGTCATGTGGGCAGACTATATCTTCATTACCAGTGTAAACCACAACAGACAATAACTTAAAAAATATAATCAAAAGAAAACAATCAATAACATGAATAATTAACCAATTCCCAAAATTTGGTACAACCATTTACAACAGTAAATATGTCATTCCATGCTAAAGTGTCAAGTGAACAAAACCCTAAAAGAATGAAAATAACAGGATCCCCAAAAAGGTCTGGAATCCATGTCTGGAACCTCACCAAACATGTCCCATGTCCAAATCATCTCCCTAACATATGGACCTTTCTATTTTACTAACATGAAAGCATGAAATCATCTCGAGTACCCAATGGAAGTCTGAGTAGGGTGTGAGTATAACTCAGTAGGCCACCACCAACAGTGTCTACAATATATTCAGCAAAAGGGATTAGTGCATGCAAGTAATGAATAATGTAATTTAAATATAAACAGTTCAAAAAACCATTCTAGACTATGTTCCTTAAGCTATATTACCATTTAGTTCGAGTTCACCACTCAGGAATTTCATGATTTAATATACCTTTTTCATGTGTTCAATGGATAGGAATATTCAATGTTCTCAAACAAATGAGAATGAAATCGAGTCCTGTCTTATTAGGCATTACATTATAACAAACCCATGATCCTCACCTCAAACCCTCATCTTAGGTGGAATGAAACCATTAGGGGAATAGAACTTTGTCTCCTACTCTAACCTGTGCATTTAGGGGAGGAGCTAGAACCTCAGTCCAACTCAAACCACGAGCATTGATCCTGAAGTCGATACCACACTCAACAAAGCCATGTGCACATGCTTATTTGTCATTTACCACAATCAACCATTGCCAAAATAATTTACACACATCACAAAAATATCAATAAATGCGAAATTAACATTATTTCCGCAAATCCATTAACACATTCCTCATTTATATTACATAACCCTTTAGCACCATTTCCCATTTCCAATTCCTATATCAATAAGCGTATTCAAGTATAAATCTAGTACCCTAGAATTTTTCTATTAATCCATTTAACCATTTTTCATGCTAACTGAACATCTTCTTAGGACATTACCCAAAATAATTGTCTTACTAAAACCACAATTAAATATTCTTTAAGAAAATTAACATATTCATCATGGAATATAGGTTATTGCACAATGGATTACACTTACTTAGCCAACTCAATGTTCTAGGAATATCGGCACACCCCACGGGTGGCCATAAATTGGTCAAGCATTCCTAATTGAATCCCAGTGGGGATCAAGAGGGGTTCAATTAATAATTTATACACCCACCACATTACATCATATTAATGGAACCAAGAACTCATCAAAATAGGGTATGAATAAAAACTGTACGTGCAAAAATCTTCTCAAAAACCAAGGGATATATCTTATAGACAACCTACAATGAATCTCTTAGAAAACACACATAGAACCAGACCCTTAGATCTCAACTCAACCAACCCTTGAATCTTTACCCTAAACCATACTAAAAAATAAAGGTTCGAGAGCTTTCGATGGGGATGGGGAAGAAATAGAAACCCTAAACCAAAAAGAAAAGCAAGAAGAAGATTATCTTTACCTGAATCGTTAATCTGAAACCAACAAGGCTCCAAACAACCCAAATATGAGAGAGATTGACCCTTGGAATCTCTTGGAGATTTGGGGAGTCATTGGGGTTGGAAGAGGAAAAAATGATGAAAATCACAAGTTTTATAAGAAATCTTGTAATGGATTTTTTGTAATTTTTTATAAATTTCTAGGCTCCACAGTTTACTCGAACTGTTTTCCAAACCGTGCGAAAACTGTGTGGAGGATACTACCTGCATGCCCTTTCTCTTGAACAATTTTCTAGACTGTGCATAAACTATGCGGGTTGCAACTACCAGCAAAGTCTCTCATCACACAGTTTACCAAACCATATAGATCACCCAGAATGCCCATTTTTACCCATTTTCATGTCATGAACCCCCATAACACCCCCGAGGATTCACAAGGACATAGAAACACATAATTGACCAAAAAAGGGAATAAAACTAAAACATAAACAAGATAATCCCTTACAGATAAATCTAGGATCGTTCAACAATATTCCTATAAAATCACTCTATTTATAATGACAAAAAATTATTTCATTTATCGTCTTATGTAAACAATTACATCTTTGTCTTATTTAAAGGATCTTTTACATTTTCCCATAAAAATCACTAATGTGGCCCAATTCTAATGTTTTTTAAAAACTAATTTCTCCTGTTTTAACTCATGTTGGAAATAATTTATGCCTCCAAAATCATTTAATTATCCTAATGTATTACTGGGATATACTTGCTTAAAATATAATTTTATGACTAATACAAATGATTTTTTCAAAAGAACCCTTCATTCCAATGTAAAAGGATATTTCAATCAAGAATTTATCAATGATATTATTAGTGTTATTTAATTTATTTCAACACCCTATGATGAATATTATGATTTATTGAATTTGATCTCTTATTTCACCGACTACAAAATTTTAATGAATGGTTCATGATTAGTTTTGGGGATGTACTATCTTGATACCAAACCACATTACTCTGGATGGTTTATGATTATGTTTATTATTTGGGGAAGGTTAATAACATTTCATATGATAATTTCAATATGAATGTATATATTTATTATGTTTCACCCTTTTCATATGAGGAATTAATTGGACTTAGTAAGTGATGGGTGGGGCCTGCTATATCCCCTCGATGCATCTGTAGGTCTCATTAGACAAACTAGACCAGGTTTTTACCCACTTATATATGGTTTCATGGCCAAAGCCTTGACATTATGTTTATGAAGTCAGGAAATAATGATTTTCTCATTATTATATTATTAATTAAAAATACATGTGGTTTTTTGACTTGTAGAATATCTATGGATATGTTTCAGTCTCATATGATTATTTATTTCTAATTGTTTAATTAGTTTTACCCATACGGTATTATTATCATGATTATGTTTTAGAGCAATGTGTTTTTAGTTATTAACCTTGAAATATGATTATTTTTGTTTTCCTCCACTTTATTTCTTACCCTTACTGATTATTTGATCTCACTCCTTTCTTATGTTTTATTTTTTCCCATGATGAAAATATGAATATTATGAATAACATGTAGTGATAATATTGGAGTATAGGGGTATCTCCAATTGATTTTCAATGTTGTATTTCATTCCATGTAATAATGTAAAATGTATTTTTGTATCTACTTCCCCAATGCTACTACACAATTAGGTCCTTTAATATGTGAGCACTTTTTATAATTTCCAATGTAATAACATAAGTCACTAGCTTTGGGCTACTAGGGTCGGGGTATTTACAGTTGGTATTGGAAAAGTTTTATTGGAAACTATAAAAACTATATTTAGAAAATGTATATTAGGGAACATAACCCTAAGATAGACATTGAGAAAAATCTTCAAATAAAATCAATGAATTTATGTAAGGTAGATATTTTGTGGGTCTTCATAGAAATACATCTCTATCTGGATACTTTTAGTGGTCATTGATCTGGAAAAAATCTACATTGGGGTAACAAATTTGACAAGGTACATCTAGTCTGACTCAACATAACCTGGTACATTACAATAGGCCTCACTGTTCTCCTAGTTTTACACTATTGGGGGGATATTCTTACAGTAATTCCAATTTCCAATAAAAACCATTTCATAATGATTTAAAAGTAAATATGTCCCAAAATAAACCATATTGATGAATAAGATATTTTTAATGCCTATATTATTCAGTTTATGTTATGTATTTTACAAGTTTGAAATTATTCATTATGATTCATAACCTAATTTAGTGTATTATATTGTTTAGAAATGGGGCCTAGTGGAAGGAATGGAAACAATATCAATGTGTGTATCCCAAGTATGGATTGACCTCATATGAAAGATAATTTTATTACAGCAGGAGATAGAATTATAGTTGATTAACTTATAACTATACTGGGATAGCTAACTTAGGGTATGAATAATAACCTTATCCATATAAAGCATCATGATCCAAAACATAGAGAAACATTGTTATACCGTTTCCTAATATAACAACCCCACTAATTAAATGGGACTATAAACCGATTTGTAGCTAAGAAGTGGATAAGTTCCTTAGAGAATATATTTCTCACATATAGATATAATGAAAGGGGTAATGTTATCATGGAATTTTATCATATATCGAGAGATAAAGATGAGTGGTGTCCATTAAATCAAAACACAATGAAGGAGGATGGTATTTTAAATATGGAATTGAATGATTGAATAAAAAATTTATTGGAAAAATATTTCCCTCAAGAACAACGAACATATGTGGAGAAGCAATTCTTTATTCTAAGACAGAAAGTGGGTAAAATTTTTCTGATGTTTGAAGCCATATTTAAAAGGATAGAAAGGAATTTCTTAGATTATATATGTAATCCAAGGATAAATATTTATCTATTCTTTGATGGTTTATAACCACTACTTGAAGGGAACTGGTCTCCAAAAAATTCTCATCATACAAAGATATAGTCTCTCATTTTATCAACATAGAGAAAGAATTATCTAGGTCATATGAATTCAAAGGAGGGAAAGAAAAGAATATGGATGATAAACACACTATAAAATGAAATATGGAAATGGGTAGGAGGGAAGAGTTGACGTTCCATCTTGGAATAAATGTTGAATGAAATGTTTTGGAACATGCCTATTAAGGATGGAATTTTGTTTCAATAATGAAGAAAATGGACACCAAACAAATGATTACAGTGGGACATAAAGATGCTATAAATGTTTAATGATACAATTTTATAGATATGGGACATTATTAAAATTATTTTCCAATGTGTCATGGAAACTTGTCCCAGAAATAGCCAAGGGAACAAGGTTGTGTTTATGCAATCACAATAGGCGAGGTTGAAGTTTCTAATGATATGGTTGAAGGTTATTTAATCATCTACTACAATTTAACCAAATAATTATTTGATTCTATATCATAATATTAATTTATATATTCCTAGTTTTCTTTATAAATTATATATTTCCAATTCACCTTAATAAGGGATTTATCTTTAAAGATGCTTAGTGGAAACCTTATTTCAAAAAATATGTGTTGATCAGTTCATATTATAATGCATAAACATTCTATAATTTCTTATTTTATCATCATACTTATGGTTAATTTTTATATAATCCTTGGTATGGAATGTATTTTAAAATATAATGAAAAAAATTAAAATGGGAATTAAATTACAATTCATGATGAAGATGCGGAATTTCATATCTTTATTGGGAAGACTTCATCATCTGAGTCATATACGGAACCTCCACTAGGTATTCTAAAAGATAATCTTAAAGAATGAGATTAAATAAAGACTACTGATGAAAAAGGTGACCATAAAATTATCGATGTACCTATTATAAAACAATACATTGATGTATTTCAGGAGGATTTACCTGGACATCCCCCAGAGTAGGAAGTTGAGTTTTTAATTGATTTAATCCATGATACAAGGCCAATATTTAAAAATACATATGGAATGGCCACTACAAAATTAGTGAAGATAAAAAATATCTAGATGAATATAATGATAATAGATTTATATGCCCTATTGTATGACCTTGGGGAGATCCTATTCATTTTTAAGAAAAAAAAGATGGATCTATCAGGTTGTGCATTGACTATAGGGAGATTAATAATATTAAAATAAATAACAAGTATCCACTACGTCACATTGAGGACTTATTTGATCAACTTAATGGAGCTCAATATTTTTTCAAATATTGATCTTGAATATCGATATCATCAATTGTGTGTGAATATAGAAGATATTCCAAAGACTATATTTCAAAGAAGGTATAAGAATTATTAGTTTATAGTAATTCTATTTTGAACAACTGATTCACCCTTTTTTATGGATATAATGAACTGAATATTCATGGAATATCATGGAGATTTTGTGTTGTATTTATTTATGATATCGTGATATATTCCAACAGCTATGTTGACCATGATAACCACATAGTGATTGTTCTGGAAGCTCTTAAAATTAAATATTTATATGGATGTTTAAAAAGTGTGAATGATGGATTAAAATAGTTTCTTTTATTGTCTATATTGTCTCCAAAGGTGAAAGATTTGTTGATCCTATGAAGAAAATGGTATTTCAATAATGACATACACTAATGAATATAACCTTGGTATATGGTTTCATTCATGTAGCAAGATACTATTGACATTTCATTCACTATTTTTTCTGATTATCTAACAACTTATCCTAGCTTACTCATAATGGGGTTATGTTTTTATAGAGAAATGAATGTTAATAATGTTTTTAATAATTGAAGATGGAATTAGTGAATAATCTAATAGAAGCTCTACAATTATGAAATGGTTTTTTTTATTTATAGTGATGCATCAAAGAAAGGACAAGGGAATTCCCTTATGAAGAATGATAGAGTTATTGCCTATTTGTCAAGGAAGTTAAAATCTAATGAACATAACATTACAACTCATGATATAGAGTTAGAAACATTAATCTTTTCTATGATGATATAGAGACGCTATCACTATTGATAAGGATGTGGGATATATAGAGAGATCACAAGAGCTTTAAATATATCTTCTCATAGAAACAACTGAACAAGAGGCAAATGAAAAAGCTTGGACTACTCAAGGATTATGAATGTTTAATACAATATTACAGAAGGAATGAAAATAAGGTAGGAGATGCCTTAACCAAGAAGGATCATGGAGTTCTGAACATAATGATGATTGAAAAGGATACTATGTACATTGATCTAGTAAAGATGGATATAGGAATAATCAAGGAAGGTAAAACCAATATACATTTCAAATGATTTATAAACCATATTTATTCTAAAGGGTTACATGTTATTAGTCTGATGATGAAAATTATCAAAATAAAATTAATGTTGTGAATAATGGGAAATTGGTTGACTTCATATACGAAGATGGAATCTTGAAATTTCGGAAGAGGCTTTGTGTTCCCACTGTACCTGAGAAAAAGATATAATTATTGGATAATGTTCATAGCTTGAATTTCTCTGTATACCATAGTATCCCTTAAATGTATAGAGGTTTGAGGGAACATTTCTGGTGGGATAATATAAATTGTGAAATTACGTATTATGTATCAAGATGTTTAGTCTCTCAACAGGTGAATGATAAAAGACAACCTACTAGGGGATTTATGAAACCTATACATATTCCCACATTGAAATGGGATGATATTACTATGTATTTTTCACTAGATTACCACGGACTCCAAGAATGAATAATATAATATGTGTAATTGTTGATCGAATTAGAAAATCTGTAAATTTCATTATAATAATGGAAGATTTTCCACTAGATTAACTTGCACGACTCTATATTAATGAAGGGGTAAGACATAATGGAGCGCCTATTTCAAATTTTTATGAATTTGATCCAAATTTTACATCAAAATTATAGAAACTTTTTCAGAATATTTTGTATATTGACCTTAATTTGAGAAATGTTGATCACCATTAAAATGCTATAATACATGTTTAGATCATGGTAAATTTACATTAAAATTATGTTGGATCCGTATTTAACATTTTATAGTTTTCCAACAATAATATTTTCCATTTACCTTTTCAAATCGAACAATATAATGCATTGTATAAAAAGATATGTCCCTCACCAACACATTGGGAAGAAGTTGGTGAAATGAAATGTATAGGTCTAGAACATGTTGGAGAAACGACATCAAATGTAATCACTCTTCAAACCCATATATAATGAATATCCAAGAAGAAAAAATAACTATGTTGATAATTCAAGGAAGGAGATTGAATTTTATGTGGGACGTCATGTTTTCCTAAAAGTATCTTTATTTATGGGTTTTATAATATTTGGAAAGAAAGGTAAACTGATCCATAGATATATTTGGGTTTTTGAAATACTTTAGAGAATTAGAGGTATGTCTTATCATTTAGCAATTCCACCTAGACTTTCTAAAGTACACAATGTGTTCACATATCACTGTTAAGGAAGTACATGTTAGACCCAACACATGTACTCAATATCAAATGAATATTTTTAGATCCCAATATATCTTATGATGAAGAGTCGATCTTGATTCTGGAAGCTAGAGTGTAGGTATCAGGGAATTGAATGACTCAACTGGTAAAGGTAAATTGAAAAAAAAATTAAAGAGGTGTTGTGGGAAATAAGGGAATTTATGATGAAGATCTACCCAAATATTTTTATAAGGTGTCAGTCTAGAAATTTTGAGGATGGAATTTTTTAAAGCTGCAGAGAATGTAACACCCCAAGATTTTATGGTATACTTCTTTTAAATTTAACAACTTCTGTATTTTATGCTTCACGCAACACCGAGTTTAAAATCATAATATACTATTCAATATGATAATCAGAAGAGTAATGTTACGATTAGAAATAGAAATATTAAAAAATAAAAAAGTACTTTCACTTATGAATTTATAAGTAATATTTATGCATCTTAAAAGTTAAAATATTTTAAAGAAATAACCAAATAAATGTTTTTAAAATAATAAATTAAGTTATGTTTTTTTTGTGAAAAAATAATGTTTATTTAAAATTTTATAACTAATATATTGATTTAAAAAAAATTATTTTCATTAAATATATTCATAAATAAATATTTATTACATTATAATTAAATGATAATTTATGAGTCCTTAATTAATTTTACAAAGTGTCATAAAAACAATTATAAAATTAAAATCATTATTTTTGAGAAAATGATGGGTTTTTAAATTAAAATTTTCATATTTATTAAATTAAATTCATAAAATGCTGTTTATTGTCACTTTTATAGGTCAAAAAATAGTGTGGGTAAATTTTCGTGATTTTTCTAAATTAGATGAATTTTTGTTGAATAGTGAAATATGATAATTTAAGGTATTTAAGAAACACATGAATTATTTAGTCATAGATGATGTTTAGACGATGTATGATAATAATATCAAATTAAAATTCATTATTTTAAAATATTTATTGATTAGTTTCAATATATTCCTATTCATGAGACAAAGTAATAAACTAATGAATAAAATAATCAAAAAACACACCTCTTCTCTACTATAAATATCACCCCTCATCACCTCTTCTCATAACACCTCCAAAGACATAAAGCTTCTCCAATTTCTTCCCAGTAACTCTTTAAAACCTGTCACCCACGTTCAGGTCTATCTATTCTCACCCTAAATACCATTTGAATGCTCTTTAAGGAGGTTCACAAGGAGTGGAATTCAAGAGGTAAATCCCATTTTGTTCTTTTTATTTTCATTCAATTTTTTTTTCTATTCCAAACATTTCATTACCTCCAATGTCATAAAATGATTTATAACTATATTATCTTCTACATAATATAATTTTTTTTATGATAATGGGATATCCACTATCAATTATTTTAACTCCTCCTTTTTTTCCTAAAAATGAAAAATGTAATCTGTGAAGTGTAAATTGACAATCATTTTGTATAATGATTCATTATTTTTATAATACTGACTTTGACGTAGGTCATAAAAACATTTTTATGGTCAAAAAAATTTTATAATATTTATATTACATCTTATTTAGTGTTTATAACTAATATATATAAATGATATTAATTATTAAAACAAAAAAAGTGCAGGATGATAGAAAAAACCCCAAAATAATACAAACAGTTGTAAAAAACATCTTATATAATAATCCATCCACATATTTGGAAAACACAAGTATATATAAGATCATTAAATATTCTATAATTTCATTAATAACAAAAAATTTCAATTTTGGATATCTATTTCAATTTCACATGATCTTTCGTACATGTATACAAGTGAACCAATCCGGAATCTAAAGAAACAAACACTTCTAAATGATGTAATTGAATTTTTTAACTGAGGGAAAAGACTATAAATGAACATAATAAATGTATTATAAATCAAATACATGTGAATAGGTTCAAAAATAAATTAATAATGAATAAAATTTCATTTTCCTCAATTTTAAGTGCAAGTACAGAACACTAACAGGCATAATGTAAGTGTTTTCACATCTCGCTTTTATTTCTGTGAGAAATGACATATTCATTACAATTACTTAAATGTGGTGTATTTTTACATACCATTGATGCATTATATCAGTAATCTATTTATCTTAATATCATTCAATTTCTTATTTTATGATAATTAATTTTATGGGGAATATTGTATGAGTGTTTGCAATGTGGTATGAGATTCTACCCGAATCTCCATTTTTCCTTCAGGTTATGCTTTCTCTCTATTTACACCATATAATTAGTGTTTATTTTTATTTAATCATTATAAATTGTGTTTATAATTTTCAGACTCATGTTTCCAGATTAATTCATCTTTCTTTGATGTGGGAAAACATTTTTCAAAAAGGGATCCCTTTTCAATTCAACTTAATAAAAAAGTCCAATTAAATGGAACTTCCCAATTTCATACCCATTTTCAAGTACACTCTATAATCTATTTTAAGCCAAAAATAGTTTTCTAAAATCAATATTTTTAACGTGAGAGTCAATCTTCTTTCAATTTATATTTTATTTCCACGATTAATCATTTGTATTCTTCAATGACTCTTTTACAATTTCCATTAAACCCTACTTTAGTGGCGCAATTCTAATATTTCTTAAAAACTCTTTTTAAATGTTTTCACATAGATGGGCACCATTTGTTACTAAAACATTATTTTTTAATATTTATATTTCATTTATAGGATATACATGTTTAAAATATGATTTTATGATGAAAAAATGATTTTTCCAAAATAAGTCTTCTTTCTAATGTAAAATGGGTATTTCTCTATAGAATTTCTCAATGATTATATTGGAGTTTTTAGATATATTTCATCACCCCATGCTGAATATTATGATTTTTTTAATTTTATATCTTATTTAATCATCGACCATATTTTATTGAATGATTTATGGTGATTTATGGGGATGTACTGTCTTTATGCCTTTCACCACATTACTCTGGTCGGTTTATGATTACGTTTATTGTTTTGGAAAAGCTATTAACATTTCATATGATTATTTCAATATGAATGTATAAGTATATTATGTCTTAGCCATTTAATATGTGGAATTAATTGGAATTAGTAAGTGATGGGTGGGTCCCTCTATATCCCCTCGATGCATTAGTCTGTCTCAAGAGACAATATAAACCTGGTTTTCACCCATTTATTTATGTTTTCTTGGATGATGCCATGAAAGTGTGTTTATTATGTCCTTCATTATTAATTCCATAGTTATGATGTTAGTAATTGATAATCTATTTGATTTTTAGACTATTATAATATCCAGGTTTATATTTCAATCTCATAGGCTTATTTATATGCAATTATTAAACCAATTTTTACTCCTGCCATATTGTTCCCAAAATATTATTTTAATGGAACATATTTTTTTTATTCACCTTTCCCTATATTTATTTATGTTAGATTTTTTGTATTTCCTAACCTTAATGAGCATCTGATATCACTCCATTATTATGTTTTATTTTTCCATAAGATTAAAAGTTGAATTTTATGAATGAAATGAAAGGATAATCTAGGACTTTATGGGTGTTTCCAACAGAGTTTCTATGTTGTATTTCATTTCATATTGTAATGTGAAACTTATATATGTATCTATATTACCAAAGATACTAAAATATTAAATAATTTAGGATGTGAACACTTGTTAATAGTAATAATGTAATAAATTAAGGCACTATGTTTTGGTTATTGGTGTTTTGGTGTTTACGTCTTGGGTATATCTACTAGCTAGAAAAGGAAATGAAAATGCAACCATTATTCTTTAGGACATCATTTAAGGGAATCTTCTAGATAGTGGAAGGTTTTTTGTTATAGTTTTGGTGACCTAGTTATACCAATCATAATTTTATAGAGGCTCCCAAGAAATATTGTCATTTGGAATAATCTATATATAATAAATGTTTTACGATAGGATATCCTAATGAAATAATTTTGTATCAACAATCACTGAGGGCTTGAAGGTTTGTAATGATACTACCCTGGGTAGTGGATCTTATCCTTAGGCTAAAGGGGGGAAATCATGTGGCTAAGAATGTTTAGGGAGGAGATGAGACCATATTTCTTTATGTATTAATGTATTCACTCTAGGGATCTAAAGTAGGGAAGTCCATAGTTAGAGGTATGATGATTATTTAATCTTATATAGTGAAATTTTTGTTTGACATAGTGGAAACTCATTAGTTCAAATCATCAGAACTAGTGGATTTATTGGGATTGTGTAAGGATATTATTTAATTCTTATTATAAATTTCCAAGACTTTTAGAAAGAGGTTCCAACAAGTTTTCATGTTCCCAACATGTGAAGTGATGATAGTAGATCGTGATGTGGGGTGGGACTTCATAGTTTTAATTCTTGAAATCTTCAACTTGATTATAATCGTGTATTGAATAATTAATTTTAAGACCTAGATAGACATTTATCACCATCAGGTTCAATTCATATCTATCGATGGGGCCACTCTTGTTTTTTAGGGTGACTAGGACTCTAGATAGGGAAGTGTGGGACTTGATTTTTCTTATGTTTGGATAATCTTGTACTAGTTTTTATAGATTTGTATTGATGACAATGACCCTTAATAGGGTAGTCAGCTACATTTAGTGGTTGTACTATACACCAAGGTATTTCTAGATGCTTTTTATGGTTTAAATCCCTAGAGATAGATTTAGTATACCATATACCTACTACCTATTAAAGTGCATTTATTTATGTCATATTACCATTTTTATCCTACTAAATTGGTCAAACTTAAGGTCTGACCTGTGGATATCGAGTATAATGGATTTTTCATCCTAGCATGTCACTATGTTCTTCACATTTCCTCTTTGTTTATAATGTATATGTGATCCTTATACACTATATTTACCATCAAAATTTAAATATGGTGACTATCAAGAACAAATATATATTTCCCATGATTAATGAATGTTTTGATCAGCTCAGAGGGGATTGTTGGTTTTAAAAGAATGATATATGTTTAGGGTACCACTAGTTTAGAGTTTCATAAGAATATATACCTAAGGTAGCATTTATGAGCTAGTATAGTCATTTTGTGTAACATCAAGAGTTTTTAAAAGGAAACACTATGTTCGATAGTGTACATGATACCACACATAGAGCATAAACAAACAAACAAATATTATTATATAATATGGAAGTTATCACATAGCCGTTAGAATGGTGTGTATGATCATTATTAACTGAATTATCAAAACATCCTTTACAAAAATATATTTAATGAATTAATTGGGGGATAATTGATTATAAATGAAAAAAACCATCATTGAAATTAAAAGAAAATCTTTTTCTAAAAAACTATTTAAATGGGAAAAGAGGGATATTTTCTAATACAAAAATTACACTTTTTGGATTTTATTAATAATTTATATGTATAATATTTTAAATAATGTTTAAATTTCATCATATATGTTTTCTATACATGATATAACAATAAATACAATTTCCCACTTTAAAAAATGTATTTTTCTAAAAAGCACTTTTACAGCCTTTTGATGGTGAAATTATTTTAAATATTTCTTTTAACACTTTAATAAAAACTATTTCACATAATAAACTACTTATTCGATCTAGAAATGCCAAAATTTAATTTGGTTAATTTTTTTATTTTTCTAATATGTTTAATTGTGTTATGAATAGTGATAAAATAATTCATTTAATTGAAAACATCTATTTCAGCTAAATAAATTATAGTATTAAATTATATTTTTCTTTTATTTTAAATTATAATTATATCAATTTTATATCATTTAATTCAATTCATGTTATTAGAAACAATTTCACATTGAATTTGGATAGAAAAACATTTCAGTATTTTGAATGTTTTCACTTTATTAACAAATTTCTCACCCCCATCAATGAGATTAATTTAAAATTAATTTTATCCACTTATTTATCTTGAATTATGAAAATTTTACTCTATATTTGGAATCATAAGGTTTAAATTTAGTAAATAAGTCCCTTTTATTTTTGTAAATTATGAATAGTAACATCAGTAATTTTTATTACCCTGGTTATGTGAAAATCGGTTTATTAAGGGTGAACAATAATGTTATAAATATTATAAAATTATCATGACACTTTTTAAAATTTTATTGGATGAGTTATTTTTTAACCAAAATTATCCTTGGTATAGTTTTATTACCTCTTGGAGGCAATTGGATGTCTTTAACCACTTATTTGTATTTTATTTCAAATAAAAGTCAGAGAAGTCATACTTATGTTTTAATAACTATAAAATATTTAATAATTGGTTATTTAGAGGTTATACATGACTTAAAAAAGTCTTTGTAATAATAAAATGTTTATCTTCATCATGAAAATTTATTTTTAATTTTTATGAAATAAGTAAATACATTTAAGTATTACACAATATTGATGACATAATTTCATAATTAATGTAAAAATATAATAAATGATATTAAAAATATTAAAAATATTGAAATTTAATTTAATTTTTTTAATTAATGTAATAAGATTATTTTATAAATTATATTGACATGATATATATGTGTTAAAATAATTTTCTCGAATTTACTTTCTTGTTATGATATTTTTAAAAGGTCAAGTAATTTATAGTGGCAAAATTGACATTAATAATATTTTATAATATATAATATTTTAATAAATATATAAAATTAAGTCAAAGTATTAGGATATGTTTTAAATAGTCATAAATGATCCATTTATGGTTCCTTTTGCAATTTATTATAACTATATCAACCCTTAAAGAGTAAAGGCACATGTTGTCATAGTATGACTTAAAGAGGTTAAATATGAATCCAAGCTAAAAGATAAAGATAAAAATTTTAAAAACATGTCTAAAATTCATTATATAAAGTTATATAAACCCATAATAATCCTAAATTCTAAATAAATTAAATTGGTGCAATTGTTAATAAAAAATAGTTTATATTAATTTAATATTTTGTAAAATTTCTAGAGTGCACCTCCCCTTCCTTATAAAAGGGAACCTATTTTTCTGTATTCTTAAAAATTAAAAAACAATTTTTTTATTCCATTAACGTCCCAAATATCTTAATAAAATAAAATTCCACATTCTTGATCCCTTACATTAGGCATAACACCATCCTGATTGTCCTTAAGGTGTTAAGAAATAGAGGTTGTGTAAGGAAAGGTATCGTTTCTAATCAAGTGTTTCTTTTTAATTTCTACCTCCAATTCCTTCAAATATTCTTTAACCATTATGAAATTTTAACTCCATTTTACTGAATATATGAATATGTTATTGTTTTAATATAACCACCTAAATTTTTCAAAACTTCCATCAAAAGGGAAAAAATTATTGTTCGTGTGTACGACGAATTGCCACCTCACGAACCAATATAATTCGTTTTCTATCACCATCTCTCAATACTTGTTATAATAATAGAATTAATATTTATGTATGATTTTAATAACATATTTACAATTATTATAAGTTAATATATAATTTATGTTCATAAATTTCAAATTATGGAAAAATGATAACATTGGTCGTGCGTACGTGCGAACTATCACCACCACGAAGTGATGTGATACATTTTTCATCACCATATCACCTAGATGACATATATAATTATATTTTCAGAAATAATATATTATAAATTATATTATTATCATTATGGAATGTTAAAATGATATATATTATCTTTCCATTACCTTCATTGAAAAATGGAAATATTACTCATGTATATGTATGACTTTCCATCTTGATGATTGTAACCAAGTTCACTTTTCATATCCATGTTTAATATAAGGATATAAAAGTATAATTGATGTATAAAATTTATTATTATGTCATTATTATTATTTTAGATAGGATGTATTATTGAAAACATTAGACTATAGACATCTTACCAAATTCATTTCGGGCTCATTTACCGAATGTCATCCAAACATTTGATGTGAACATAAATAATGAATAAATTGTTGTAACTTAGTAATAAGTAAATTAAATAGAATAAGAAAAATTAAAAATGTTTAAAAATATTAAATATTATACATATTTTTATTATTTAGGAATATAATGTTTTTTCATTATGATTTAAATGGGAGGTAAAGGATTTAGTATCAATCTCCATTTATCGAGGCATATTTTGATGTTATACAGTCACATTATTTTATAATGTGTATATAAATTCCCTTTGAATAATATAATGGATTTTTTATTCTCATGTTATTTAACGATTTTTTTGAAATATTATTCTTTCATAGTACTTATGATATAAATTTTCAATGTGGCATTGTACAATTTGAATGATTAATGTTTTAATTATCAAATATTTTTCTCTATGTCAATATTATTAAGATTATGAGACATATATATATATATATATGTGTGTGTGTGTGTGTAAGGATTTTAAAGGATATTTTATGTCTGCTTTCCTCCAATGGCCCGAAGGCCTTCATTTTTTATTGATTTTTTATAATCACCCTTTCAAGGGGTGAGTTGGAACCCTTACAAGGCCCAAAGGTGTAAGTATTACATGGCATGTTGGCCTTAGAGGAATTCAGTTCTTGTAGGCTTCAAACATTACATACTACCCAGACTGACTACTTGGAACTTCTCCTCCACAACATCTTCATCGTGAAATCAGCTCTCCACCTTTTCATGGCTTTTTGGCTGGGCTTTCTCGTGGATGCACATGCTTGTCCCAATGGTAGGTGAAATACCCTCTCATTCTTGCAATTCATTTTGCTTCTGCACTGGTGAAATCTCTTTGATCATCCTCCTTCTGAACTTGTTTTTCATAGGTTGTCTGGTTTGTATCTGCACTTAAGGTGGCCCGAAGGCCTTGAGGTGGCCCGAAGGCCTTACTGACCTGAAGGCCTGGGTGGCCCGAAAGCCTTAAAGGACTCGAAGAACAAATTGGTTGACCGAAGGCCCTAACGGGAGAATATTCTTGGCTGCTATAGTGCCAGAATAGTGCCTGCTACAATTCCCACTACAGTACCTACTACAGTACTACACAGTTCCTACTACAGTACCTGCTATAGTAACCCGGAAATTAGCCTCTACCTGGTTTTTCTCCCGGGTCTCTTGGATGCACTTAAAGAGTCCTCACCAACTGGGCTGAGGCTCATGTACTTGTCTGCTTTTAATTCAATTCAATCATTTTCAGAAGAAATACTTTTACACGATTTATACGGAATGTTTTGAAAAAATACAAAAGGAATGTTCTATTCATAATGTACATGATGACAATGAATTTCCCACCACCATTAAATTTATTTAATTTATATATTCCTTTTTAAGAATAAACAGTTTCTTAAATTAAAAACTACATTCCCTCATTTTTGGTAATTTTGATATTAAATTTTTTTTAGGGAAAATGGTATTTTATGAATGTTTTTTCATATAGAATTAAAATATTTTTACAAAGATTTTAATGATTAAAGTGAATAATTGATGATATTGTACATGATCATTATAGGAAATAGGTGAGACTGATATGGGTTATTCGTGGGGTGGAACTGATAGCGCTGGGTAAGCCTTTTCCAGCTTAATACTGGTGTCCCAGATAGCGCTAGGGAAGACTTTTACTTTATAACATAGGGTGGCCCGAGAGTAGCGGGTAAGACCACTACATTATAACATGGTGTGGCTCAAATTTTTATGAGAATGGCCATAATATCTTAATATGATTTTGGAAATTAAAATTTTACAATTTAAGAAGTTGTGAAAAAAGTTTTATGTATATGATGCTCTAAGTCACCTAAAGGAGTTTTAATTTCAAGATATGGGTTTTCATGATTTTATTTCTGTAAAATGTTTGTTTCTTATTCAGTTGAAAAAAATTTAATGCATATTATCAAATAAAAGTCAACATAATGGTCAAATTTATATGATTTTCCATGCTTTTACTAAACTAGTAATATTATTTCTTTATATATCCCTTAAAGAGATTCTTTCCGCATCTCGGGTTTTTAAAAATCCATTGAAAAGTATTAAGGGGGAGTAGAGTAAAGGATTATGTCATGTAGATAACTGTGATGACATTTTATAAAGGGAAATCATGTTTTATTTTAAAGGGATTTATATTTTGTAAAATTTTATACTGAGTATAAGTGTCCAATTGTAGTGTATGGGTTTACATTGTAAGAGTTTTTCCTATTTATCTAAATGAGTAAACTAAAAGGATCCTTTGATTTGGTTAGTAGTTTAAAAACACTAGGATATGTATGTTTTTATGGCTGGGTCCTTACATTTGGTATCAAAATATGGTTTATAAAACATTAGAGATTAGTTTGTCTTCTTAAGAGTTAGGGATAACTTCTCGGGTTTATAATTTTATGTTTAATCATATTTTCAATGTCTTGGAGACCATTTTGAGTCTTTAGGTTATGATATTATAAGATTACTAATGGTATTTTTAAAGACATTTATTATTGAGGTAATTATGGGTAATTATATTTTTGGAAAATATGTTTTATGGATAACCATGATATTTGAAAATGATTTGGTTATTAAGAGATTAATGTAATTTTATAAGATGTTTAATATTTTGGGAACCCTATATGTTTAAGGTAAATAAAACACTATGTGATTTTATGTGAAAATAAATATTGAATTATATTTTCGAAACAGATATTATTTTGTAGTTGATTTATGGTGATTTGGGTTATTTTTAAAAATGGCCAGTGTATCTTAAAAATTATTCGAGAAATTAATTTTTGTTCAAGAATTCAAGAGTAATTGATTTTATATGAATATAATTATTAATATTTATCTTGGAGTAATATGTGATCAACATAATTTTGATTTTTGGGTGTCAATATTAGTCTAGAATAATTTTTAGGAATGTTAAACAGAGTAATTTTTAAAATGATCTATGTTGAACTTTTGGTATCACTATTGGATTTTAGAGATTGATATAGTATTTCGACCAATAAAGGTTAATTATTTTTATATAATTTCTTTATATTTTACTAAATTTTTTTTATAATGCTTAAATAAAGGATAAATAAGCAATTAATATTTTTTTAAGTTGATTCTAATACTTTAGACGTAAAACATAAACTTCATCTTGATTGCTCGTCGTTTTGTGGAAAAGATGAGATTGTGGTGAAAATATATTAAAGGATGAAAATCTACATGTAATGTAACTGTATTATCATATGTTCTTAGTCAGGGTAGGAATATAATTCTTCAACTATATGAAAAGTATCTTAAAACAAAAAAATTATCCATTTACATTTCTTATTAATAATTCAATGACATTTTAACTTATCATATATTTACGATTTTGTGATGTTTAAAATTATAATGATTATTTTTTCTATCACTCTCTATCAGAACGTGATAGTCTATTTTCTCTCCATTTTAACTTTTTTATACAGGGAACACTATTATATGTTATCTATGGTGGACTTTGTATTTCTCATTCATTCTTTTAAAGTGTATGTTTTATTAGTCCTTTTTCGTTGTGGGATTTTAATAAAGTTAATATGTGTTGGAGTTAGTGGCCTAGAACCAACTACATTGTACTTTATTCATTAATAAAAGCCTTATTACATCTTGATTGTTCTTCTTCATATCAATGAATGTGATAATGTCCTAAGGATAACTATTGCATTAAATGGTCATAACAGATCCCTACAATGATGAGAACCTGTGATTTCCATACAACTATTCTTGAATATATGTTCTATGTCCGGATGATGTTATTTTAGGGACACAAATAATACATGCCATTAGGGGTGAGGACTCATAAAACATTGAGGCACCTTCTCATGGTGTGAGCCCTTGGTAATATCCTGGACGATATTATGAGAAGGAGACCCACCAGTAGGAAATCCACATTTCATAGTGTCATTGGATGTTCCTATCTGTGAACGTGTGTATTGGTCCTTAGACTTTAATATTATTATTAATGTGTATTACAACTCACACACTTAGATTTATTGACAAAAACTGTGATGATACACTATTTGAAGCGAGGTAAGATATGTTGGCTGCATCACGAGAAATACTACATTATCTAATAATGCGTGAAAGGATTTGTCCATTATGTTTCCTAACAAAAGTAGATATCTCATGCCATTTTATGGAATTGATATAGCCTAAATAAATCAATGTCCATGCTAAGGAATGGGCGAGTTCAATTCCGAAAATTCAATGAAAGAATAATCAATCACATTGGTTGATGACAATAACATGCAACCCGTTTGATTCAAGATATCATGACCAATGGATTATATTACACATTAAGCGCTAGTATAAGGTGACACATCCTTACGACGTTATCTTTTTTCTCTATGGGTACCCTGGCGTGTTGCTAGATGATATCATTGGACAATAAGTAGGTTCTTCCTAATTCCACTGAGAAAAAGGCCTAGAGGGTCACACAATAAGTGTGTACTTGTATCTCAGTTAAATATTAATTTAACAAGTTAAATAAAGATTATTCCCTACTATGGTTTAATAATTATTTAAGGATGCCTAATCACATTTATTTCAACACTAGTTATTCGAGATAATATATTGTAGACAAAATTATATATATTTATTAGTGATTAATGTAGTTAAATTTATTTAATAAATAAATAGAAATTACTCAAGGACTAATAAATGTGGTGTAGAAAATAGAGAAAAATGGAAAATAAAAGTACATGTCGTGTATATTGAATATACACGCCATGTAGTTTTATGGAAAATGGGTATACGCCATGTATTAATGATTATACGATGTGTAGTTTTTCCAGTCAGGATTTTGAGGAAATAATATCATTATGTAAAATGATATTTATTATAATCAGCGTGGGAAAATGTCAAGGAATTAATCATTCCACATGGGGGTGTTCTATAAGAGTTAATGAAATAAATAAAATGCATCATGTGTTTATTTATTGTCAAAAGTAGATAACCTCAAACCCGATTATAAATATCCTCACAACCCCTACAATTTTCCTGGGAGAATCGTTGTGCACAAAAATTCTAGAGAGTTCTCTCAATGCCGAAAGAACTCTTTCCTTCAAGAACGCTCACAAGACCGAGAGAGATCCACCACCACTGGATCAAGGCGATCGAAGGAAGACATCGCATGTGATGGTTCTTCTGCACTAGCACCCATAGACCCCTTCAGATACATCTAGAGATACGTAGAGAACATGTGGATCACCGCTAGAGAAATCCTAAACTTGGATTCTACAATGCAATGATGGATCACACCAGAACGTGACTGGAGACATCAACGAAGAAAGACTTCCATAAAGGTAATTTTTTCAATTAATTAAATTAATTATAAAAAAACATATGATGATCTTATCTTTATGGTTTCGGGACTCCCGCTTTTGTTTTTCATTATTCGTTATATTTCGAAGATACGGTGTTTTACATCGTGACGAATATCAGATTGATCATTCTAAATACTAAAATTAAAATTGGGGAAACCCACCAATGCGCTTCCACTGCACCTGGAATCTACAATATGGATAGTTGATCTTTAGATAATATGCCTGATTTCAAATTGAAAGGATTATTTTTTTAAGAGGGAATATAAAATCCCATGTTTATAAAAGTATACACTTTGTTTGATAGCATGCATGATATGTCATGTAGAGCTTAAATGTATAACAAAATAATATTATTTAATATGGAAGTTATCACATAGTTGTTATATTAGAGGGTATGAAAAGGATATAATGAATTATGGAAATATGATTTTCACCAGTATATATAATTAATTCTTTGGTGACCAATTAATTGTAAATGAAATTAAAACCCTCTTTGAAAATAAAATAGATGACTTTTTCCAGAAAAGTATTTAAATGAACAAAAGTGTTTCTTAATCCAATAAAATAAGTAAATAAATATTTTTTGAAATTTATTAACGATATATAAAAAATTTTAATATAGTTTTTAACGTTCTTCTTAGTTTTTTATAGACATGGTAATATAATAAATCCAGTCTTACACTTAAAAAACAATATTTTTCTTAAAAGTAGTTTCACCGCCTTTTGATGGTGCACTTATTTTAAATCAGGGTTTTTATACTTTTATAAATTTTATTGGACAACATAAACATATTTTTTGTTAGCATCTCAATATAAAAAATTACAATTGTTGATGTTTTGGGATTTCTCTAATAAGTTTTATTTTTTAATGAATAGTGAATAATTGCAGCATTTTAATTGAACACATCTTTTTATATAAATATATTACAGTGTTAAATAATATTTTCTATTTATTTAAAAGTATAATTAGATCTAATATTTATCATTTAATCCAATATATTTCATTTAAATAAATTTTACATTAATTTTTTATATAAAAAGAATTCAATCTTTTGAATGTTTTCACTTTAATAACTCATTTCCTGACCAGATCACTAAAAATAATTTTAAATTAATTTAAGCCACTAATTAGTATTGAATTTTAAAAAATGGATTCCATATATAGAATCAGGGCTTACAAATATTGTAAATAAGTCCCTTTAAATATTTGACAATATGAATAGTAAATTTACTAAATTTTATTAAATTGATTAAGGAAAAATCTTGTAATTAAGGGTAAAAAATAATTTTATAAATATAATAATATTACCCAAATTGGCTATATTTTGATTTTAGGGGTGGTTTTTAACTAGAAGCATCCTTAGGAAGATTGCATGACCTCTTGGGTCTAGTTTAATGACTTTAAGCCCTTTATAGTATTTTATTTTAATGAAACGTCAATGATGTCACAGTTATGATTTAACAAATATGAAAATTTTAATATGCAGTTATTTAAATGATATATAATACAATAAAAAGTAATGAAAGTTTTAAAAGTATTATCTTCATCATGGAAATTTATTTTTAATTTTAAAGAAACAAAATATTCCTTAAAAGATTAAATAATGATGATTTAGTAATTTTTTAATTAATGAAAATACCAAATAAATGAAATTAAAAATATTAAATAAATATATTTAGAAATATTTTATATTAATTAATTTTTGTTGATATTACATTTTATTAGTGTGTTATATTAATTGTTATGAATTTACCTTTTTAATGATATTTTTAAAACATCATGTAATTAATACTGTCAAAATTGACATTATTGATATTGTAAAATAAATAATATTTTATTAAATGATATAAACTCATAAAAATATAAAATTCTAAAAATAATTTTTGGTTTATGGTTTCAAATTAATCAATGATCCATTTATGGTTATTTTAATATTTTATTGTCCCTATATAAACCCTTAATGAGTAAAAACACATGTTACCATGGTAAGAGTTAAAGAGGTTAAATAAGAGTTACAACTAAATGGTACAGATTAAACAATAGTCAAAACATATATAATTTTCATAGAATGAATAAATTTATACCCATAATAATTTTATATTCTAAATAATCCATTTTCATCCTTTTTAAATATAAAATTAATTTATATTAATTTAATTTTTTTAGAAATTCAAAAAGTGCCCCTCCCCTCTCTTCTAAAAAGAAACATCTTATTCTCTATGCCCAACACTTAAAAAAAATTTATTCAGATGAAATATACCAGAATACAATCCTATAATCCCTTCCAAAATTTAAGAGATGTTATATTAGGAAAAATACCATCCTTAATGGTAATAATGTGTTATGCAAAAGAGAATTTTTGATGCAAATGTATTATTTTTAATCAAGTGATTTTTTTTTACTTCATATTCCACTTCCTTCAGGTAATATTCATCCATGATGAATTAATATCAATCAGGTAGTAAATATAATAATATATTATAAGGTTAATATCATCACCTATACCAATATCAACTTCAATCAAATGGGCCAAGGTTTCTGTGTACGATGAACTGTCACCTCGAAAACCAATTTAAATCGTTTTCCATCGCTATATATGAAGACTGGTTATAATGATTGAATTAAATTTTATTTATGATATCAATGAAATATTTATAATTAATAAAATATAATAAATAATCTATTTTCTTACTTTTCAATTTATGGAAAAATGATAATGTTGTTTGTGTGTACATGTGAACTATCACATCCACAAAGCGATGTGATTCATTTTTCATCTCCATTTCACAAGGTTAATATATATAAGTATATTTTAAAAAATAATATAATATATATTAATTTATTATCATTATGTAACGTTAAAATTATATTAAATTGTATTCCATAATGATCATTAAATAAGGGAAGCATTACTCATGCGTAAGTATGACTTATTGCCTCAATGATTGTGATGTAGTTCATTTTTCATATAAATATTTAATGGATGGATTTAAAACTATAATTTACTTATATATTTTATTGTTATTTCATGAAGATTATTCTAGATATGATTGAATAATGACCACTTTTGACTATTTACATCATACCAATGTTATATTGGACTCATATAATGAATATCATCACAAGGTCTGATGTGAACTTCAATAATTAATTAATTGTTACAATATGATACAAATTTATTTAAAAGTAATAGTAAAATTGAAAAATCTTCTAAATAAAATATATAATATAACTATTTTTATTATTCTTGAATATAAATATTGTAGGTGATGTGTCAGACTCAAGATAAAGTGTTTTTTCTAAATATCCTTTCATTGATGCATATTTTGATGTTATGAAGGAACCTTATTTTATGAGGTGTATTTAAATACCATTTTACATATGATATCTTTAATTTATTTACAATATTGTTATTTAATGTTTTTCTAAATGTTATTATTTCATGGAGATTATGATTTAAATGTTCAACGTGGCATGGAACTCATTGAATGTTTTAGGATTTAACTATAAAATCTTTTTCTACATATAAATAATTTTAATATTATTTTAATATTTATTTATAGGGATATAAAATAATTATAAAGGAAAATTTATTTCCATTTTTTATTTCACTCTTATTTTTCAGAAGGAATCTTTTTACTCATTTTATGTATAATGTTTTAAAAAATGACAAATGGAATGTTATTTTTTTAATGTACCCAATGAAAATTACTTACCCGCCACCATGAATATAAATTTAATTTATAGATTTATCTGAAAGAGTATATATTTTATTAAATGAAAAACTTTCTTCCCTTATTTTTGGGATTTTAATATAGAAATTTTTTTAAAAGAAAAGGTTATTTTTATGCGAAAATGTTTTTTATATGGGATTAAAATAGTTTTTAAAAGGGTTTTATGATAAAATTGTTTTATTAATGATATGGTACTAAAAAAGTATAGGAAATAGATGAACCTGATATATGATATACATGGGGTGTCCTAGATATCATTCGGTATATCCATTGCAGCCTAACATGGGTTGGCCTAGATAGCTTTGGGGAAGCCCATTACAGATTAACATGTTGTGGCCCAGATAACATCAGGTAAGACCATTGCAACTTAGAAGGGGGTGGCCCAGGTAGCACCATGTTGGCATGTACTAGCTTAATTGTATGTCATCCATATAGTTATTCGAATTTAATAGGTTTTATATATATGATTTTCCAAGTCAATGAAATTAGTTTTAATTTCTTTTTAGGGGTTTTAACGATTTTTCTTGACAAAAATGAATGTCTTTTTCAAGTGAAAATATTTTATTTCATATTATCAAGGTACTTTGAAGATAGATATAATCATTATATGAATTCTCATTTTTAACAGCATTAATAGTCTCCTTTATTTTTATATCATTTATTGATATTTCATGCAAACTATATGTTATTTAAATTTATTTCATAATATTTAAGTGGGAATAGAGACTAGGATGAGATCAATGGTATAATTTTGATGATTTTTTATAAGAATAAATCATGTTTTATTTTAAAGAGTTTTATATTTTGGAAAAAATTTATGCAATGTGTAAGTGTCCACTTGTAATATATGGGTTTAATTTGTAATAGTTCTTCCTAATTGTCTACAAATGAAAACCAAAAAAATATAGAATGTGAATTCTTTGTCAGAAACAATAGGATATCTAATGTTTAAAGTCGAGTCCTTATATTTTTTGTTTCTGGTTATGCCATTCAAACTAACTAAATCTCTTATGGTGTCTATAGAATAGATGAACTGGATCATTCTGTGGTTCTTTGAACCATTTTTTGTTATTTTTATATGTGATTTTTGGCTCACTCTAAGTCAAAAGTGGAGAACATGGTCTATTTGGATATCATCCTTAGAACTTTTATAGAACTTCACATGTGTGGAAATTTTTCCAAGTGTCTATTTTGGATTCAAAAATTAAAGTTTCTTTGACATGTTATATCAAATAGAGAAATCATAGTTGATTATAAAATTTTTTATGTGCTAATGTATTTAGAGTGTCCTAGAAATATGTTTCAGATCTAAAGATTCTTTACGATAGATGGTCAATACATGTGGTTTTTTCAGATTTTCTAAAATATTTAATCTCTTATTATATCATTAACCCATAAGAGTGAAATATTTGATTGATATGATAATAGTCAGAGATATTTTTTTGGAACATATGGAGAGATTTAATTCATCTCTAGTTTTTATTCTTCCTAAACTAGGTTTGGGCTATAATGGTTTATGGGATTCCTCTATCATGTGTTTGGGGTGTGTCTTGATGTATGAGAGATAGGTGGTATCTTATGGATATAGATAGTTATTTCATCATTAGAATTACGAACCTACCAATGATCATGAGTTTCTAGTGGTTAAATATTCACTCAAAATCCAGCATAACTACCTCTTTGGTGAATGGTTAACGATATATTATAATAATAAAATACTGAGGTATATTTTTTAATATCATAGATGTGAACTTTTGATAGAGATACAAATTAAGGGTTCTGTAGAATTTTGATTTTAATATTTCATATAATCCAATAAATGTAATGTGGCAACTGATGTGATGAGAAGAGAATTACATACATAAGTAGTGAAGGAATCAGTGGAAGAGTGGTATTTGATGAGTTTTTTATGAGGCGATCTTAGTAATGGTTGAATCTGGTGGGAAGGTTTATATGGATTCAATAAATATTGCCTCATCATTTTATGAGTGGGTTCGTCTTGAGTATATTTCTGACCCTGAGTTCTAGAGCTTTAATAAACTGATTTATGGTGGGAAGATCTTGAATGAGGGGTCTCAGTATCCCAATGGGTATTTGTATTTTCAGAATAGTTTAGTTGTTCCTTCTTCTAGGAGGTAAGAGTTTATGGACTCTGGAAACCATTATGCTTCTCTATACACCCAATTACTGCTAATATGTATCATGATTTGAGACATCAGTATTGGGGGATGGGGTTGAGATGGTGGATTTTATATTTTTTATCATTGTATCTTTCTTGTCTATAAATTAAAGAAGAAAAAAAGACACATATTGGTTTGTTACAACCCCTACCAATTTAGTTTTGTAAATTCGATGATTTTTCACGTATTTCATCATTGGTTTACCATATACTCTTAATGTGAAGTATTTGACTTGGGTGATCATTGATCGACCCAGGAAATCAACACAATTCCTATATACCAAATATTACATGAACGTTGAACAACTTGGGGACTTGTATGTTTGAGATATCAAGAGACTTCATTGGGTTCCCTCTTTGATTGTTTTAGATAGGGACATAATGTTTACATCTAGGTTTTGGATATTTTTATAGGAGTAAATGGATTCTCATTTGAAATTGATATTATCATATCATACCTAGATATATGGACAAGTATAGAGAGCTTTCTAGGTTTTTGAGGATATTCTATGGGATTGTGTGCTTGATTTCCATGTTTCATGGGAAAATCATTTTCCTTTAGTTTATTTTTCCTATAAAAATAGTTGTCATGCCTTGATTAAAATAACACACTTAAAGGATTTTTATGGGTGGTCATGTAGGTCTCTCTTGTGTTGGAAAGAGTTATGGGAATGGTCCTTGGATGTTTTAAGTCTTGTTTAGGAGATTCAGAGAGGGTACAATTGATCTAGAGGAGATTGATCATGGCATAGAGTCATCCGAAAAATATATAGATCATTATCACCATCCACTTGAGTTTGAGGTTGAAGTGATGGACTTTCTTAGGGTATGCCTCTCTTTGAACATTGTATGGTGGGTAATAAGGGTAATTTGGAACCATTTTTTGTAACCCCATTTGAGATGGTTGGATGAATGGAAGCATTGGTATATCTGTTGGACTTACCATCTCATTTGAATTCTTTCCATGACGTGTTTCATGTTTCCCAACAGAGGAGGTATCAACCGAATCCTTCACATTTGATTGAATGAGAAGATGTTGATATTGAGTCTGAAATCCCTATGTTTGGTCAATAACGTTAGAGTATGGATCATTGAGAAAATGTGTTTCATGTTAAAATGATTTCTCTGTTCAATGTATTTTTCTAGTGTAGATATTATATTCATGATATGTGGGAATGTAAATTTTTGATGAAGAACTAGTGGCCTTGAATTTTTGCATGTTCGGGATCTTTAGGATTTTTTGGGGTATAAACTATTTCTGGTGGTGAGATTGTAACACCCCAATACCCTCCTTGAGTTATGATTTGACTATTGTTTTGGTTTTAGTTTTTTTTAGGTGTATTACGGGATTCTCATAAATAGAGAGCCTTTAATGGGGGGAAATGACCCGATGTTCGGGAATGTATGTTTGTTTGAATTAATTGTGTCTGGGTATAAAAGCGTAAATGTATTTTTAAGGTTCTACTTATGACCAGAGATCTTTATGTTTTGGTTTGGAGGGTTTTATAGGAAAATTGGTGGAGTACTACCTTCTCAACATTTTCACATCTTTAATGGGTTACACAATGTGAATATGTTATAGGGAAGAATCTATGATTGTCATTTAGGGAGTTAAAATATTAAAGATCATGAAACCTTCACAAATGTGAAAACAAAGAACGGGATATAATTTAATCCAAGGTAAGAAATTTTTAAACATATATTTAATTCATGGGATTTCATGCTGTGAAAAGTATTCACAAAATAAATTTCTTATGATTATTATTTTAAGCATGTTTTACCCCTGGATTCTTTTTCACTCAGCAAGCAGGTTTTCCTCTCAAACCGGAAGGCAAATTTTGGTGATTTTTTGTGATCTCCCTCTTTCCAAATATGCTCTATTTGGAATTTTACGCTAGTGTTGGTTGCATCATATATCCATGATAAATAGTCTTTCTACTTCTTCATTTCCATTGTTCAAGATAACAGTGTTGGATAAATTTTTGATTTATATTGAAGATAGATTGGTTTTTTCTATTGATCCTTTGTTGTTTCATATCATGACTTATCCTCTAATGGCTGATCCATGGTTTTTCAATCAATGTTTTCAATGGTAGATAGGATCCCAACATTATTGTGGTAGGTGGATCGATAAAAGTATTGATAATTCTTGAATTTATATATGTTCTTATTGATCCATTTTGGTTGATCATTAAAATGGATTTTATTAAGGGAAAAGTGGTTCTTATTAAATGTGAATGTGGATTTGGAAATGGTTAGGAAAAAATAGCTCATTGGGAACCTTGGGTGTGACAGAAATAGGCATAGGTGACCCTAGTGTCTATGGAACCACTATGGGTTACTTTTTGATATCCACAGACTGTGGTAGGAATTGATATCAATTGGAACCAACATATTCATATTTTAGGCTTATTATATATATAATATGTATTCCCATTGTCTAGATCCCAAAATTTGTTCTTGGTCTTCTATACCTTGTTTATCGCATGATGTTTTATTTCATGTATACTTTACCACAATTTTTGGTTCAACATTTTTTTATACCTAATATATTCCTAGATTTGGTGAATATGGTAAGAATTTATGGAAAAAGGATGTTTTTCAAATGGTTTTAATAATGAAAATTATTTTATAAAAAAAATTGTGTTTTAAAGCTAAAACATATGAATTCTTGAAATTATAACTTCTATAGATTCTATGTTGATATTCTACTAGGCTCTATGCGTACAACCTACTTTTTCCTTTTCCCAATGGTATACCTTGTTTTTTCAGACTTTGTGGAAGGGAAGAGAACTATGTAGTATTCCATATTTTCATATAATTATCTACCTTCATAGTGGGATCATTTGGTGGTGATGTATGGTCCCATAGAGACATGTTTAGTTTGAAATTATTTATCTTTCTAGTTTTTCCACAGTGTATTGACTTTGTATGTCGTGTGGATATTTTTTCCTCACATCTATCATGTAAATTGATTTTTTTAGTTATATAAGAGACTTATGGTTCTATTATGTATCACTCCACATGATGGACCAACATGGGTGGTTTTTCTAGTTGACCTAGGTTGGTCATTACATATGAGGTGACAATGGGGAGACTATACCCAAATATCCAAGAAAAATTGAAACAATGAAAATAACTATATAACATAAAACATATAGAATAATAAATAAAATAGAATAACCCATGGAATACCAATTTAATAATGTAAAAACATTCAATAGACATACTAGAAAAGGCTCCTAAATGTGGGTCAATATCATAGATAAAAATTTAAAAAAAAAAAGAAAACAATATCAGATATGAAATAAACTAAACACCAAGGATCAAACTTGTTCCATGTCCAACATCATCCATGTAACATTACCATATGAAATCCATAACTAGCCCATTATAAATCTGGACAAATGGTCACGAGCTACACTAGAATAAAACATGATAACAGCACATACAACACGACTCCCATGCAGGCTATATATTTGAAACACAGTAGTCCTCCATTAACATTACCCTAAATAGATCCAAAAAATATAGGTTCATGCATAACATGAAATTAAAACAAAAAAAAAACATAAAAAATCGTGTTACAATGGTTACTATATCATCCCTTACATGCATCAACCTACATGCTTTAGCCAATACTAGAGTGAGATGATATACCCATGATCTGAACCCACTTGCAGGATTACAAGGTCTTCCACCATACCTTATCACCTCATTTTGACATCTAATCTCCACCACATATATTGGTAATACATGTCCAAGTATAGTGACGTCCAAATAACTGGATACAGTTTGGGAACATTGGTCACCACCATTTGGGTATACATCCACTATTGGTGCCAATAACTAATGCTTCCACTAATGAGATACTTATCTATACCAATAAATATACCTAAAATCTATATGTATCTTGATGATAAAAACCACACCAATTTTTGTCCACATATAAAAAATATCCCTACACTATTATGATGATCAACGTCATTACCCAATTCCTCAATACTATGGGGTATCCCACTACAACATGGTGACCATGTCACCCAAACATCTAGTGTGAATACAAACCCAACAACATCAAACCCAATGGTGAGAGACATCACAAACTTCCCATGTCCACATACCTGATGATGACAGTCTAACATGGTTCACCTTAGTTACCACCATCATCGATGAACAACATCACCCCAAATATCCATGTAGAATAATAATTTCCCAAAAAAACGAATAAATTACCCCTTCCAATCAGAAACACAGGCCTTATAATCATTGTCAAACTGACACCCTTCAATTCTATGACCTCATCACTAATATTCAATCCAAGTAGATTCAACTAATCTTATAAAAAACACACATGATAGATTTTTAAAACCCATAATCATTGATACACACAAAAAATTAATATTCATATGCCACCATAATAACCCTTATCATTTCCATCTTTTATTTCCAATGATTAAACAATCGAAACACCTCGATAGCTAGTTCTCATTCTAGATAAATCACCTCTAATTGTCGACACAACCAATAATTTTTTTTAATAACTCACATTTTCCTCCATAAACCCATACCATGATCAAAACCCTTTACTCAAATTAGAAAATCCATTTGTTGTCAAAATACCATGTCGTACTTCCACATTAATAAAGGACCATGTTCATCAACAACCCCGGAGTTGCCAAAAAAAATTCCTAATACTTCTCCCATGGCACACAGCACCTTGAGACCCATCAGGATCTATAAAAATTAGAATTGGTTTCATTATATAATTATCATATCTACATTCGTAGATCTGTTATAACATATCACTCAAACACATATACAACTTTGGAATAAATTTATGGTCAACATACCTAGAATTCATATAATTATGCTTATATAATATCATCAACTTATTCGGCTATAATCATTATAAATCTCAAAACATGACAAAACTCCAAACAAAGGGAATGATCAAAAAATAGTGATGAAAGTATGAAAGTAATAGAGAATAGTCATAATAGGGTTCATATGCTAACCCATGGTGACCCATAGAATAGATGAGACAATGATCCAACATATAATAATAGTGATATACCCCTTAAGAGAGGAAATAATTGAAGCAAGTGTAGGGTTATATGTGGATTCCACCATCTAAATGAGGAAACCCCTCATTTCATTTCAATTATAACCATTAAATAAATTAATTTAAATATAAAAATGGTCCCATAAGATCCCACCAAGACTCTAGTAGTTCCTGTTGAAAATTTAGTGGTAGTAAATGTCGACCAATGCACCCCCAAATGGATTCTAGTGGTAGTGGTAGAAACCACCATCTTTTCTACAAAAATTATATAGTCTCCCAAAAGGGTTCTTGTGGAAATATGATAACATAAAGACTCATTGATCATATATCTCATTTAGTAAATATGTACCTTAAGACTTGTCAAACACATTTAACACCCTAAATAGGAACAAATACACATGTTCTAACTAAAATTAAATTCTAATTACCCACCCAAAAAACTAAGGTTGTTACAAACTCACTCCCACTACACAACTCATCCTTGATCTATATCATACCACAATGCCAACACAACACCAAATAACACATCCATGAAATAACATCCATTCCTTGATCCACTATTCAAATTCATTGAAAATTTACATAAATTGTTCTAAATACAATTGTTGATTCTCAAAAATGATACCCCACCTACTAAAAATGGATAATCATAACTATTGGTGCTCACCTGTGAAGGAATTACCTAAAAATTATACATCATTTATGAACCACCCCAAAAAACATTGGTATGTAATATAGTCACAATTGTTATATAAAAAAGTATAACCATTGGATATTGAACATGTCAACTCTTCCCTACTTCCTCCATCCTACATCCATATAGGAAATTCCAGCTCAATCGATTCCTTGAGGATAGTTACATCCTAGAACCCATGAAAAACCTCAACCCTTTATAGGTTCAATTTACTATACAATCTAACCAAAATGACACTGATATTCCACCTTTAGAATTTACATTACATGTGAAACCACCCATGACACAATCCCCACCATATGTTTTCCCTCATATCTGACAAAAAATACAACCTTCCCAAATCCCACATTCATACAGACATAGATAGACACAAATCATTCTCCTTATGATGAAACACACATGCTCGAGTACATGGAAACTCAATATCTCTGAACACCTTTCCTTTAAAAGTAAATATAGCTATGTCCCAAAATATAATTCACTATAACCCAATACTAAAGCACTACATCCCTGAACTGATCTTAGATAACATCACATACAACAATGATAGAATACACCATTAAGCTACCCAACCATACCACTATACTTGTATCATGACAATTTTTATTCTTACCATTTTATGGTGATCAAGGAATACCAAACATTTATAATATAGATATCCATCATTCTCAATCATTCCAGTATCATGTAATCCACTACATGGTAATGAGACTAACCCACATATTAGATTCTTATAATAATCATCATACGATAATAGATAACATGAATGAAACATGTTCAGATGAGTAGAATTCCACCAAAAAGTTATATGAAAAAACACATTAAATGTTTTTTTGACACATTAAACTATTGAACCTCCTCCCAAAACCAATCACAAGTAGTCATAATAATTTCATTTAGATTATATATGACAAGAATAATTCATCAATATGCACATTTAACATTAATACAACAAGATAAAAATAAAAAAAATCATTAACATCAAAACATGAATTTTATCTTGGTCAAACAACTAAACTAGAACCAAATACACAAAAAAAATAGCCACTAGAAAAGTAGTCACCAAATTATACTTATTCTGGAAAAAAACATAATACTATATTCTTTAAATTTCCTGAAACATCCCTAGATGTTTACCTAATATCCCCAAATAATTAATTCAACCCCCACTTTGACACTACTTTGTAATTCTCCCAATCCCAGATCACCCAAATATATATGACTCTGATTGTACCACAAGATGTTAGGAAAATCTCCTCATAAACCTGCTACTACCGGCTTTTAAAAAATGTCTTGGAGGTTATATTGGGGTGTTTACATCCCCAAATCAGAGTTAAATAAATATTTTTGTAAATAACGAGAAAAAATCAATCACAAAACAAAATAAAAATTATTCAATAACTCTTTCCAGAACAATGTAATTAATTACATGAATACAATTGACTTACTAGAAAATATTACCAAAAGTGGGTGAATATTTTACATCAAACCCCATAAAATATCGATGACCACATTAACTGAACACTATGAATCTACCCACCTTTGGCTCCCATGTCAATTTTGTAATGAGCCTATTCCATAATCCATAATCAACCTACTCCAACTCCTTCTATTGTTCCATAACCTACACTATAATAAATAATATAATTTCCTACAAACTAAGATGGTCATTCCAGGTGTGAGTATGAAATTTAGTAGGCCACCACTAATGTTCCCTTAAATGGATATAGAAATATATTGGTGTATAAATAATATAAAATTAAAATCAAATAAAAATACATAAAACCTTTAGATATATGGGATACTATACTATCCCCCACTTGTGTCAATATATCATCTTTGTAATGATCCAAAATGGGTAGATATACCAATAGTCTAAACACACATGGAGGCTCACACAATCCTCCAATATACTTTTTAACCTCATTCATGACCTGAAGGCACCTCCACATATATTATTAATCCATACCCATGCCTTGTAATATAAAAATTAATACATACCTCTAGAGAATAATGATCACCACTATTTGTGTATACATCCACTTCTTATTATTAGTGACCATTCTACCCCCAAAAATAAACTCAACCCCACCAGATAACTGGACTAATGAATTTATGTATCACAATGGTCAAAATCAACCCAATTAATAGTCACATATATGACACAACCATCCATCAATCTTATGATCATCATAATTAACCAAATCAACACAAATTTTGAGGATACCATAAAAACCTAGTGTTTATGTCACTGAAACATTGTATATGCACACAAACATAACAAACTAAACCCCAATGGTGAGTTGCATCACCAACATATTTTATAAACATAGTAAACAATCCCTAATCACATTTGATTCCACTTATCCACCATATTCATTAGTGATTGACATCACCCCACATATCCCTGGTGTATTGAAATTTCCCAACAATAAATGAATTAATCACTACACAATGTCCGCACAATAAGACACAAGGTTATGGTCCAACTAGAACCCTCCCATGGTTAGACTTTACCACTAATTTATAATCCCATTAGATACATCTCATATTAGCTACAAGACAATGAAAAACTGTGGAAACTCAAAACCCATGAGCAACGCATTTAATATAAGAACATGGACCACTATAGGTACACATAACATCTCCACCTCACTCATGAAACTAATAACCAATACAAACACCAAGATTTACCAAATTCCTCTTTTACCCCACCTAATTCACATGGTTAATACATTTAAAAAAATTGCCTCCAGTATCTCACAACTCCCACTAAAAACCCAAAATAATCACAAAACACTTCAATCAACTCATACATAACATTTTGTGTCCAAATAACATTTTGTGACTCTACATTATCTGAGGAACATTACCCGAAGAAAATTATAATACCACAAACCAATTTATTACGACCACTTTTTTCCAACAATAACATACGACTCCATAGAATCAATGTAAATTAGTTTTGATTCCATTACAAAATTATCCCATATATATGCATATATATTCTATGAAATTTCATGTAAATACACATATAAGTAGAATAAATTATGCACCCACTTACCTAGAATTCACAATATTATTCCTATTGAGTTACACTATCTTATTATTCTTTAATTAGAAGAAACCATAAAACTTAAAAAATCATTGACATAGGGAATAGTTGGTTACGAAAAAGTGAAATGACAAATGAAACAAATAAATTACACATAATGAATCTTAACCTTACCCGCAGGGATACGCATAGAATAGATGATAAAATGATCATACCATGAACTATGGTGATCTCACCCTTGGGAGTGGAGAGAATGAGATGGAGAGGAGGATACTGATGAAACTGGCCATGATAAAAATAAGAACCCCTCATTTTATTTAACATTTAAATTTTATATCAATTAATATATAAATTTAATAAAAAAACCAATTATCCCATCGAAATATAGTGTAACCATCAGGGTCCTGGTGCACTACCGACAAGCTTCTAGTGGTAATGGGAAAATCCATTATCTCATCCACTAATGATCAAGTGACCTCCTAGGTTGGTTTTTATGGTAATTTTGACACTTACACTATGCAATAGAAATTAATAAGAAACCCATACACCAAGATCAACAATGATTACAAACACAAATCATGCATAATAAAAATGAATAACTGACTTTTTTACCTTAAACTGAAGATTCTTATCCTACTATATTCCAATGAAATTATTGATGGGGATCCCTTAGATAGAGAAATTATTCTCCCACAACCATGTTGTATCCATGGGTTGATCGAAATAACTATACACTTGAGTGAGACCCTATCACCATCAATGATATACTAGTTCCTCTCAAATGTTAAATAAGGTGAAGGAAAATAGCTTCAAGATTAATGAATAGTTAAACATGAGATTTAATGTAAAGCACCACCATCCCCTAGTAGTCAAACCCTTATATTGGACTCATGAAATATCCTCAGGTTCCTATCATTTACTCATGCATTAAAATGTTTTATTAAATAAATTTCAACAATTTACGAATCCATAATATGAATGCACATATCTTCATATGTGTCTCATAGTATGAAATTTGTAATAAATGATAGTCAATAAGAAATAAATTCAAACATTACCTTATTAACATTGACTACCATGAAAAGGTGGAGATTGTGATATAATTATATCATAGTCAACCATATACCAAAACAATTACATATAAAATGTATTTTATTATATATTTTATACCATAACACTTGAATATAAAATACCATATGATAAAAGCCAAATTAAATCATATATGTGATGCCTTTAGGTTATATCTCCTTCAATTTTTCATTTACACTAAATACATAAAAACTTTTTACTATTTCGTATTATATTTTATCATTAACAATAACTACTGAGATCATATCCAAAACATCATTAGGATATCTTCCAAAAACATTTTGGAAATATATTATAATTTTCAACTTATATCACGTCATATAAAATACCACATGAATAACTATCTAAAACTCCATTTCAGTTGAACACTAACACAATTTTAGAGATGCTCTTCTAGTATTATAAAACTCATTCTTTATTCAGTCAGCCACAAATTGTGACCCCACAATCCATTATTTTATGGAAAATAAATATGAATTATATAATATATATTTGTATATAAATATTGGACTATATAAAATTATAAATTCTAATCAATCTACAAAAATAATTGGCATGATCACCATCAAACATATGGATCTCTGAACTTGTGTCCTCCCTTTGCGTCATATACAAGAATGAATTTTTATATGATCTCATTGTAAAAGAAATAAAGTGACCATGAGACTTGGGATATATCAATCCCATATATCCTCCTCATTTATTCTATATTTTTCTAGTATATAATGACTATTTCATTGAATGCATAATATTTTATTCACCTTTATCAATGTGCACATCAGATGACCAATAATTGATAAAAGATCACATCATATGTACAAACTATGTACAGTCATACACAACCTCTTTCTTTCTCAATAAATGGAATTGATTTCATACTCATCATATGAGAGGAAATTTCCCATTTTAGTTAATCAACAACTGATGAAATCATTAACAACATACCCAACAACCCATTAATTAGTTAAGACATATGGTTTGTGAAATAAAGGCGTCCAACTAAGAAGGTTCTCATGATAGGTATCTCATAAAACATATGTAAATTGGAATCCAAATATAAACCACGAAACACTAGTATACCAAATACACAGTGTTTAACACTTTATATGGTATACTTTATGGGTAATCCAACAAATAAAATACCTATTGGGCCCCACTAACATATTTTATATCCCGATATAGGAATCTTACTTACACTAAACACAACATTTTATCACATCCTATAATAATCCATGATGAAAATTAGTTAGGGATAACTCAAATTCATAATTTTAGAGGCCAATTATGGTTTAACTTCATGATATCTATATATATATATGAAAAAATTATAAAATAATGATAAATTTTATGTTTAATTTTAGTATAGAATTATAAATTTATATTATTGAACTCATTTAATAATTTTAACAAAACCATACGTAATCACATGTATAATTTATTAAGTGTTATAGAATGCTAGAACAACCTTACCTTTACTAAACTTTCATGGTTTTTTTATTCTTATTACATCTATATGTAATTACTTCCATGACATTGTGTGACAAAATTATAAAACCATCACACTAATATTTTTATTGAGTAACATATATGAAGTAATATATATTGAATAATAGTGAGACTTAGGAACCATGTTTATAATGTACAAGCCCTTGAACATTTTCAAATTACATATCTCCACAACATCCATTTTTACAAGGTTAATAAATTATGTTTCCTATATATAACTCTTTATATATTCATCATCATTATCCTTTCAGTAATTCCACCATATTTTTTCCTTGAGATCATTTGGGTAATAAATTTAACTCTTTAAATAGATTTTATCAACATATCCTAAACTACTTGACGATATAAAGTTTTGTTCTCTTTTTAATTTAATTGGAACGATATTTTATTTATTATAAATTAAATTCTTAGTGGAAAAAAATCCCAATTTCTTATTAGACACTATATTCTCTTTATAATTACATATTAAGATAGTAAAACTGTTTTTTGTTTGGAAATAAAACTTATTTCAATTTTGTATAAATATTTGACTAATATTCAAATATTAAATTGTATTCTATGTGTTGGGAGAATTATTATGAAATAAAGGCATTGAAATATTTCATGTATTGTGGAGAGATGATATCCATAATATTGTAAAAAATATTTGGGAATCATATTTTATCCTAGATAAATAATTTCTCCTTTTTTTCTTAAAACATATTATAAAATTTGCTGACTCATAAAGCATGTGTATTAATCTCATATTATCTATACCAACTATTAGTTATGAAACAATTTCTCTTATCATATACAATAAATGAGATGAATAATAAAATCATTTAATTAGATTGATATGAGATAGTAATATTTATTTATAATCAAATCATTCATGTAACAACTCTTTATTTCCTCAGTTGAATGAAAGCTATAGGATTTATCAATTTTTTATTTGTTTTTGAATTTTTGTATAATCACAAAACATATAAAACATATTATTGATATCATATACCATTAAAAACCTAAAAATTGATTTCTATAACACCATTAGAAAATATTAATATTCCTTAGAGTTTCTAAAACTCCTCCATATATTCTATAAAAATACATTCTATAAAATCCTTACTCCTTGATAACATATTTTGAATTCAATGACCATGAGTGGATACTCAAAGTATAATTGTTGAAATTTATAACTAGATTTTATTTATATGAATTCTATTTTTAACCTCTTTTACTATTTATGTTGAACTAGAACATGAAAATCACATGACCTACTGAAAATATCCTCATCATTTTGAGAATATCAGGTAAAATTTTATAAAGTTCATTTATATTTTTAGAACATTTCCAATTATAAATCCAGAATTAATTCCATAACCAAATATAGAAAAAAGTCACTTACAGTCTCTTCAAGTCATTATCATATATAATCCTATTAAATATATGAGTAGAGACAGAAATTCCTTTGACCATTTTGAAAACATTAGTAGATTAGTATATGATTCTCATAAAAATCCATATTCATGTGTTGAACTACCTTAATAATAGGTTACTTAAAATGGGGTTGTTCAAACATATATAATTTTTTTTCCTTTCTTATGATGTTTTTGTTGAATTGTCATTCAAAAAAATTTATAACATAAATAATCTTAATTATAAATATTTAACCTATAATTATGCTAGATAGTGATGACATTCATCTACTATATAAGCATTTATATGATGATTATCATGTTTTACAGTCATTTAATAAGTAAATTTATTAAATGTGAACCCACTAAAATGATGACCTATTTTAAATTCACCACATCAATTAGTTTTCCAATAATTATTTTTTTCTAATTAATGAGTACAAATATATGTTTATCACATAACTTAGCTATTTAGATTGGAAATCATGATAATCATATCATATATAACTCATCATATTGTAACATTTTTATGGAATTCCAAGCTACGTGTAGCCCAATGAAAATGTAAAAAAAGAGGCACTTAACTGTTAGGGTCACCTCATTACTTACTTCCATTATGAAATTTATAAAATGGGAACCAAAAATTAGTGTTAAATCTACACATTTGGATGATCATGGTCTTGAAAAATGTTTTATTTAGAAGGAATCTAACACTTGGTATTTTTAAAATGGATTTATACTTACTATCTTATCTCATGTATTCCCTTTACATGTATATAATATTCTAATGATTTAGTTTGGAATCATATTCCTTCATATAAATCAATATGTTCAAACCATATTGATATATAAACCATTACACAAATCATAGCTTCTTTTACTAAACCAAATTAAAATCCAAAAATATTTTTAAATATTTAAATTCATCACATTTTGATGTTACCTGAAATCATTTCATGTAAATGATTAAAATACTATAGGCTCAAACATCCCCATAAGTGTAATCTCAGAGAGACATATAGTGAACTCTTACTTTCGTATATAGGGTATAAGCCTGTAGTCTAGTTATTATTTCACTCCAAAGTCCCTCTACCCAATGATACACTACTAAATAAATCTTTTCAATCCATCATAACTCTAGAACCTAATATTTATAAACCATAATTAACCTTTACGTTCACACTCATAACAGAGTACAAAACAATGTAAATGTAAATCTAATCCAAATCTATTATCATACCTTACATGTAACTCCATAAATACTTGTATTAAAATTTATAAAATTATTTTAAGTCCTTAAACAGATGTAATAATCTATTAAAGATATTTCATTTATATCTATGAATAAAGAAAATAATAAATAATAAATGAATAATTCATATATGTATGCATGATATAAATATTACCTAGGAAATCATAAATTAGAAAATTAAAAAAATTTATAATCAATCCATAAATTATAGAAGTTCCATAATTAAATAAATATAATCATTTTATATTTACTTATAATTTTAACTCTTTCATATTATCATTTATATAGAATTTAATTTATATAGAATATATTTTATGAAATATAAACATTTTATTTTATAATTTATATTTTTGTGAACAATTTTTACAATCCAAATATTGCATAATTAATAATATTTAGACATTGTCCAATCAATTATCAAAATTAAATTTGATATGGTTTAAAATAATTTATTTAATATGGTTTTAACTTTGAACTATTCATAATTAATATAAACTCTTATAATTTTGTCTTAATATGAAATTCATAAACACTTTATAAAACCCCCTTATAATTTTAATGTAAATAATTTATATATAAATTATAAGTAAGGCCATGTTAATTGAATAAGTTATTTAATACAAATAATATTATATATATATATATATTTAAATGTTTCATAAACCATCATTAAATTAATTAAATACACTTTATAATTAATTAATTTATAAAATCCTTTATAAATTTGTTAATATCACGAAAATATATTTTGCTATGATTTATAATGATTTTAAAAGCTGTATTATTCAACTAAAATATGAAAAATGAAAAGAAAATTCCTACACATGTTGTTTTTGTCGATATGATTTGAATTTCATTCTATGGTAGAAATAGTATGACAAATCAAAACTAAAAATGCTATCAATAAAATTCTATGATTGATATGGTTTACCAAAATGGTTGTATAAGATTATCTTAGAGGTCTGGTGATCGTAGCATAAAATTAGAAACATATATAGGATTAACCCCATGTGATCAGTGTGTACATAAGAATAAAATTCATGTTACAACCATATCACATTTGGAAGTAAGGATCTATAGGATAAATTTTACCCAACTATAAGTTATACAAGACTAACACAATTTCATAGTGACAATATGAGGACAACACCACAGACCTGTCTATCACAACCTATGATATAGGGCTAGTGCATGATTTATTCTGTGCATATCTTATGTAATCTATCACAATTTCATGAAATCCTTTTAAACCTTTCAATCATCAATATTTTATGATATTAACTTATATCACATTGTTGATTCAATAATTTATTTTATAGAACAAATATTAGCACTATCTTCTAGTAAAACTTTTTATTTCATTCACTTTGATATAAACAATTGTCACAGGTCTGCACTGCATCATTTGTAACGATATCCCATATCATAAAAGGATATATATTCATAGACTACAATATCCTATATCATATGACAGACCTTTAAATAAAAAGTCAAGTCATATTAATGAAATGTTATATGGTATTTAAATTATATTAGTTCTTCATTTTAAACATTATATCACAAATCAAGAGGCATGGATAGGATCTAAGAAACTTTTTATGTGATATAGTCTGGATTCCTTATAAGAAAAAACAAAATATTATATCCATATGAACCTATTAGAGAACTCAATTGGGCCAAATATGTTGTTATGAATCTCTTGGCATTAAAAATAGATATCATGTACAAATAGTAGTACTTTATCACTTATCATGCATAAGAGTTCACAAAAATCGATTAACGTATAAACTTTTTTCTAAAAAACTATTAGGTCTCTAAGGGGAGTGTATCACTATGAAAAATTAACATAAGTAATTAAGAAACCTATAAACCAAGAACAAACATTATTAAAACCAAATCATATTTTAATAAAATATAAGAATAAATATGTGTACATTACACCAATGATTCATATGTTACTTTCATCCACCAACATTTTTTATGAAGATCTGTTAGATGCATCCATAATAATTCATCCAATAGGATGTATCCCTGAGTTGTACTGAATCTCTCAACACTTATGTATATCCCTATAACCATCTATGAAATGTTAGGGCCTCTCTATGGTTAAGGATGGTAGAGGGAGGGAGCTTCAAGAAAATGTTAGAATTTTCTAGGAGTTATGAAATCAATCACCACCAACCCATGGCATCATATCACTTATAGATTCCTATATAACACTCCTAGAGTATAATGAATTTACAAATTCATTAAAAAACATGATTAAATGGATTTTTACTTTGTATTAATTAATCATATGAATTCACCTATATTTCCATGAATTTCATCTTATGAAAAGTTCATTAAATAATATCTAATAAGGAGGAGATTCAAATGTTGTGATATTATAATTTGACTTCCATTAAAACAAAATGATTGAAATTCCTATATAACATAGACATTTATAGATCTAATATTTACAATATTTTTAATGTCTATTTAAATGATTTAAACCTCAAAAATTTAACAATTTGATCTTATTTGTAACAATTTTGGATTTAGAGTGTGTTTTGGGATAAAAAGTTTAAATTGCATAATTCTGGATTTTTAAAAGATTTTAATCACAAGAGTATTTTGGTCATTTCTTATACAATATATTACCAAATTTTGTGATTAGAATTTTTGTGGAACCCTTATTTTATTTAATTCAACATTGTCTTCAGGACCAGGGGCTGAATCGATATTATATATGCCCAAAAAAATCAACGAATTTGACAATTTTTCCGGGCGGACTGCATTGACCCTACATTGATAATGGAAACAAATTTCGGCCTAAACTACTCCGAATGATGCGATTCCACTTGGATATGACAGAGGACTCCCGGACCCGACTCCACAATAAATTTCAAGCCGTTTGGAATCTTTAATGATGGCCGTTTAGTGATATAGGTTTGAAGGAAGCTTCTAGGATGCTTCATCTAGAGAAATCTATTTTCAGTAAAAAAACCATAACCCCTTCAATACGTGTCCAATTGATCTGCAATTTTGAGGGTGGACGGAGACGACATTAATGAACAATATTGATGAAGAGGTCCACGCGTGAATCGGCAATTTATTAGGTCTAAAATGCGACAACTGGGTGAAGATTAAATCTTCCTATAAAAGGAGGGGAGCTCCTACCTCTCAAGACATATTCTATTTTTCACCACACCATCCGTCACAAAAGGGAGTTGGACTGAGAGAGAGAAGGGGAAGGTAGAGATTTTGATCCTTAATAATATTAAATACTTTGAATATTCAATAGAAAATATGAAGGCTTCTCAAGTGATGGAAGGCTAAGCGGCAAGTGGTTGCGGACAACGACACCCGACAGACACTCTCTTATGAGTTTGGATTTTAATGTGTAATCTCTTTTTGAATTTCTCTTGAACATATATTTTTGAATGAATCTGGTTGTTTTCTTTCTTAAATATATTTTCCGCAAATTTGTTTTGACCTTTGTTCCATCTATAAAGTAGAACAATTGACATCGCTATTTAAAATTCTTTGGTGAGGTTTTTCATTGAGCATAGCAAATTCAACTAGGTTCAATTACTTGGAGGTATTTAAGTAATTGAATCACTTCAATAGGTGGGAAAACAATCATATTGAAGTATTAAATATGGTGTCTTTTCAAATTTGAGTGTAAACATGGGGGTCCTTGGCGGTACATTTAGGAATCTAAAAAAAGAGATATTTTTTATATACAAGGAAGAGCGGAGTGTCCGAGAGGGTGAAGCTTGTCTGCGACTGCTATTTTTATTCTTGATTTCAAACCCACATTATCTTTCCTTTATAATTATTTTAGTTTAGTATTTATTTAAAATTTTATTTTCAAATTGATAATCAAACCCCCAGTTTCATATCATTAAAAACAAAAAAAAATAACAAAAGTGACAGATTTACAACTTGAACTGCAACCTCCTCGAGAGACAACCCTGCGGTCACAACTGTGCTACATTAAAAGGGAAAATATTGATTGAGGGTTTTATGAAAAAAACGCTCACATCAACTGGCACCGTTGCCGGGGAGGTTTCTAGAGTTTATTTTATTTTAGTTATATATATATATATATATTTCCGCTCTCTTGCATGACCCGAACTTCTGAACCGAACTTTTTACCTTTAGATTTAGAAATTTATAGAACTTTTTACACTAGGGTTAGAGGTAATAATCCACAAGTTTCATGTTGTGAATCTTCCACAAATACACCTAAGAGGGACTTAGTTGAAACTGAAATCCAAATGGCTGAAAATAGAACTTTGAAAGAACTGGCTTTGTCCTTTGACAAAAATCACGAGAATCCTGTTGAGTACCCTGATGCCCCTGCTGGATTTGATATAAAGTCCGGTTTCATCCACCAGCTTCCCAAATTCAATGGGGTACCTGGTGAAGACCCACACAAACCCCTCCAAGAATTTAGTTACCTGTGTGTCAACATGAAAGCTCATGGAGTTGATGCCGATCAAATGAATCTTAGGTCGTTTCCTTTTTCTCTACATGTAGTTGCTAAGGAATGGTTTTTCTATTCTCAATCAACCTTTATTAGAAATTAGAATGAATTAAAAAATACTTTATTTGAATTTTTTTTCCATGCGTCTAGAACTGCCTCTATTCGAAAGTAGATTTGTGGAATTAGGCAGACACAAGGAGAAACACTTCACGAATATTGGGAAAGTTCAAATGTCTTTGTTTTAGTTGCCCCCATCATCAAATCAGTGAACATCTTCTCCCTCAATACTTTAATGAATGATTGTGTCTCACCGATAGAAGTATGATTGATGCTGCTGCAGGAGGAGCTTTAGTTGATAAGACACCAGCTTCTGCTAGGATTTTAATTGCAAACATGGCCGAGAATGCCCAACAATTTGGAACCAGAGGCCTTATTCATGTCAAAGATGCACAAGATTTCCCTACTACTTGTCCCGAAAATAACACAATTGCAAGTCAACTATCTGATCTTACCACCATGGTAAGGTCAATATTGTTGTCTAACACGCCACCAACCCAACCCAAACCTGAAGCAGCTTTCCAACTACATGTCCACTGTGGGATTTGTTCTTCGAATGAACATTTTAGTGACCAATTCCCGCAAATTCAAGAGCCTCCTGAGAACTGCAATGCAGTTTTTCCTGGAAGACCATGTCAACCAAACTAGCAAAGACCATTTCAAAACAACCAAAATTTCAATCAAGGATGGAACAACAACTCAAATGAAAGATTTCATCAACCTGAACAACCAAGGGGATTCTTCCAAGGACAATAATGTAATTCTCAACCATGATATTTAAATGAGCAAGCCAATGCACATTCTGGAAGCAATTTTCACCCTACCCATCCCACTCAAAACTCTGATAGGAACCTTGAAGAAGAAATGAGGAAACAACAAGAGGAAATGAGGGAAATAAAAGAATACACAAAAAACAAGATAACAAAATGAATACCTTGATGAATCAAATGGGTCAACTTGCCTCTGGTATTAATTGCATAACAAATCAAATGAGTGGTGGTTTACCCTCACAGCCACAAGTAAATCCAAGGAATAATGGGAAGGAAAATGTGAGTACAATTGAACTAAGGAGTGGAACAAAATTGAAAAATCCTCTGATTGAGAACATCAAGCATTCTTCTGATACTTTTGATGAAAATCCTACCCTTGATAAAAATGATGACAAATATGAAGTTGATAGAAACTCAAAGTCAAGAGAAGAAATATTTTTTGAAAGAACAAAGAATGATTGGAAGAGGATGTCTGGTCCTTATGTTCCTCCAAAACATACTCAGAATACCCCAGAAACATTCAAACCTCCACTGCCTTATCCAAGGTAGAACCACCACCAAAGTCAAGTGCTGAAAAAGAATTGGATATGGAGGTTTTGGAAACATTCAAGAAAGTCCAAGTCAATATTCCATTACTCGATGCTGTGAAACAAATTACGAGGTATGCTAAGTTTTTGAAAGACATGTGTACCAACAAGAGAAAGTTCAAAGGGGGTGAAAAAGTAAACTTAGGAAGGAATGTCTCATCGTTGATTCAACATGCCCTTCCTGTCAAGTGTAAAGAACCTGGGAAATTTACCATTCCCCATACCGCTGGGAAATGTGAATTCAAAGATGTGATGCTTGATCTAGGGGCCTCCGTCAATGTCATGCCACAGTTTGTCTACTCATCTCTTCAGGTTAGAGACTTGAAAACCTATGGAATTATCATTCAACTTGCAAACTGAAGTACCACCAAACCTGCTAGAGTTATAGAGGATGTTCTCATTCAAGTGAGAGACATGACTTTTCCTGTTGACTTCTATTTTTTGGATATGGAAGATGATCGGTTCAGCACACATGATCCCCTCATCCTAGGGAGGCCATTTCTAAAAACGGCAAAAGTGATCATCAATGTTCACAAGGGAACACTTTCACTCGAATTTGGAGGAGATGTTGTTCATTTCAACATTTTTCATTCAATGAAACACCCAGTTGAGGATCATTCAACTACCCATGCAAACATGATTGATTGGTTTTCCTCTGGCATGTTACCTGATTTTTTCTGTGATGAAATACCAACTGATGTGGAAAAAGAGGGATATTTGTATGATATCGAATTAGATAAAAATGAGGATGAAATTGGAGTCTATGAAGAGTCTTGGGATGTTGAGACTGGATATATGAGAAATGATGAAGATGAATTTCTAGAAACCATTGAATCAGTTAGTGGTATTCTAGGAGAGGTTTCTAATTTTTCACATGAAACAAGTCTTGATATCATAGAAAGAGATAACCATGATGAACATAGAGCTTCACCAAAAAATCAAACTTCTGAAGAGTTCCCAGTTATCAATGAAACCAACCCACCTGTGGTAGAATTTAAACCCCTTCTGGATAACCAAAAGTATGCCTTCTTGGGTCATAATGAACAATTCCCTGTAATAATCTCAAAAGATTTGTCAGAAATCCAGGAAAACCAATTGTTGGAAGTTATCAAGTCCCACAAGGAAGCTATAGGATGGACTCTCTCTAATCTAACAGGAATCAACCCCTCAGTTTTCATGCACATAATTTTACTGGAGGAGAACACTAGACCAGTAAGACAATTTCAAAGAAGACAGAACCCAACACTTCTGGAGGTTGTGAAGAAAGAATTCACCACCTTGTTGGCTACTGGAATTATTTTTCCCATATCTGATAGTCAATGGGTAAGTCCAGTCCATGTTGTTCCTAAAAAAAGTGGATTTACAATATCAAGGAATGAATTTTGTGATCTTGTCCGCATAAGGCTTGCAAATAAATGGACAATGTGCATTGATTACAGGAAACTCAATTTGGTTACAAGGAAAGCCCACTTCTCGTTACCATTCCTTGATCATGTCCTTGAAAGACAAGATAGAAAAACCCACTACTGTTTTCTGGATGGATTCTCTGGATATTTTCAGATTCACATTTTACCTGTGGATCAAGAGAAAACCACTATCACATGCCCATTTGGAACTTTTGCTTATAGAAGGATTCTCTTCGGTTTATGTAATGCCCAAGGAACTTTTCAAAGGTGTATGATAAGAATATTCTCTGAATTTTTGGAAACATGCATGTATGTTTTTATGGATGACTTCACTGTGTATGGATCATCTTTCGAAAGTTGATTGAAAAGCTTGGAACGTGTCCTGAAAACATGCATTGAAAAAAACCTTGTTCTAAATTACGAAAAATTCCATTTTATGGTTGCTAAAGGGATCGTTCTTGGACATGTTTTGTCCCGTGATGGAATTCAAGTTGATCAATCCAAAGTTGAGGTCATTTCTTCATTACCATACCAAAAAACGATGAGATATGTGATATCCTTCCTTGGGCATGCCGGATTTTATAGGAGATTCATTAAAGATTTCAGTACGATTGCACTTCCATTATCTAGATTACTCCAAAAAGATGTCCCATTTGTCTTTGATGAGAATTACATAAATTCGTTTCATGATCTGAAACAAAGATTAATAACCCTGCCCATTGTTCAACCTCCTAAATGGGACATTCCCTTTGAAATAATGACTGATGCATCTGACTTTTCTCTTGGGGCAGTATTGAGTCAAAGGACAGAAAATATATCTCATGTGGTTTCCTATGCCTCCCGAACTCTTGATCAAGCCCAATCAAACTACACAACAACTGAGAAAGAACTGCTGACTGTTGTCATTGCTCTAGACAAATTTAGAAGTTATCTACTGGGCTCCAAGGTGATTGTTTTTACTGATCATTCTGCAATCATATTCTTAATGAATAAACATAATGAAAAACCAAGACATCTCAGATGGATTCTGATTGTACAGGAGTTTGATGTTGAAATAAAAGATAAGAAAGTTTGTGAGAACCTTGATGCCGATCATTTGAGCAGGATACCATCTATTGGGAATAGAAAATTTCAGTTGGGTTCCCCAATTAAGGAAACCTTTCCAGATGAGGATTTATCTGCTGCTTAAAGTGAAATACCATTGTTCGCTAATCTTGTAAACTATTTGGCTTCTGATGAACACCGCCACTGGTTTTCCAAAAATCAAATTGATAAAATTGTGAGTGATGCAAAGAAATACATTTGGGATGATCCTTATTTATGGCACATTGGTAGTGATCAAATGATACGAAGATGCAATCCGAACTCTGAATTTCAATCCATCCTACATTTCTGCCACACATTAAACTGTTGAGGACACTTTGGACCACAAATAATAGCAAGAAAAGTTCTTGATTATGGATTTTATTGGCCAACCATTTTTAGAGATGCTTTCGAATTCTGCAAAACCTGTCAAAATTGTCAATTCCAAGGAAACATTTCCAAGAGGAATGAGATGCCACAAAACCCACTTTTGTTTTGTGATGTTTTTGATGTATAGGGAATGGATTTCATGGGGACTTTTCCTAATTCATTTGGATATCTCTACATCTTGTTGGTTGTTGATTATGTTTCCAAGTGGCTAGAGGCTATCCCCACCCGAACTGATGATGCAAAGATTGTGTCTAAATTTTTGAAAGGGAATTTGTTTTCAAGGTTTGGATTTCCAAAGTTTCTAATTACATATCAAGGTACCCATTTTTGTAATAGTACTTTGGAATCACTTTTGAAGAAATACGGTGATAATCATAGGGTATCTACGCCCTATTATCCTCAAAATAAATGGAATGGCTGAGTTGTCTAATAGGGAGATCAAACAAATCCTAGAAAAAAACAGTGAACCCAAATAGAAAGGATTGGAGTTTGAGACTTGATGATGCTCTTTGGGCCCATAGAACTGCTTTTAAAACCCCCATTAGAATGTCACCATTTAGATTGGTCTATGGAAAGGCTTGTCATCTACCAGTTGAGTTAGAACACAAATCCTTTTGGGCTGTAAAAACATGCAACATGAACCTATATTCTGTTGGGAAAGAAAGAAAATATTGTTTGCAGGAGTTGGAGGAGATCAGAAATAATGCATACGAAAGCTCCAGGTTATACAAAGAGAGAAGCAAAGCCTTTCATTATTTGAGGATTCTCAACAAAAACTTCAAAGAGGGAGACAAAGTTCTGCTGTTTGATTCCAGATTGAAACTCTTCCCAGGTAAATTTCGTTCCAAATGGTCTGGCCCATTCATTGTTACTCATGTTTTTCCTTTTGGTGCAATACAGATTAAAGATCCAGACAAAGAGACATCATTCACCGTCAATGGGAATAGGCTGAAGCTATTTCGTGAAAATTTTCAAGATCCTCCAGGGGAGGAAATTCAACTTCATGACGCAGAATATAATTGATGTCAGGTTGTGTCTTTCCTTATCATTTATTTTTTCTGTCTTTAATTTCCTGAATTTCATGCTAAAAAAACTACACAATGAGGACATTGGATAGAATATGTGTGGGGGGGACACAATGCTGGGTAGAGTAGATTTTTTACGATTTTTTTTTTGAAATTTTTTGTTGTCAAAATTTCTTTCCATTTTTTTTCTTCTTTCTTAGTGTTTAAAAAAAGGGATTTTTAATTTCTTGAATTTAATTTGAAACTCATGCCATGGTGTGAACCAACTTATCCTTTGAAACTAAACATAAATGAATGCTGAAAACGACAATGTTTTAAGTTCAAAAATTTGGAAAATTCTTAAAATGACCACTGATTTTTAAATCTCATGGCACATATCACTGGCATTGTGATTGAAATTCTCATTCCTATGAGGACTCTAGACCCATTTTTACATCTTCTTCACATTTACCTTTTTCTTGAGAGAACCAATTCGAGTTTGTTTAAACCAGAACTTGATTTATTTCTATCAAAACATGAGGGTTGAGATACTTTTGATTAAAATGATTGAGGCATTTTTTTGAATATTGGAGCCTCCTTTTAATGATTCTCCTTTTTATTTTGGCCTTCCTTGAACATTTTATCCTTCATGAGCCCTTAGTAGCCATGTATAGACTGTTAGGTTTGCCACATTACAAGCCAAATTTCCCTTTCCAACCTCTTCTGGAAGTATAAATGCATGATCTAGTTGAACATAAGTGGGGGGGGGGAGATGACTCATGATGTTCTACCACATTTGGTGTTGCTTTGGGATAACATTTAAACATTGAAGGCGTATTGGTGATGCTGGAATATATTTTTCTGAGAGTTGTGCCTATCTGGAGCTCTCAAATGAAATGGAGTTGTCCCTGTCTGGAGCTCGCAATGGAAATAAGTTGTGCCCAATCTGGAGCTTTAAAAAAAATTCATACTTTATACTGAAATATTGATGGAATGGGGCGGAAAACAGAAGATCAGAGTTGATTATTTTAAGAGAATATGGAGGAGACCATACTTGAGTAAAAATTAGAATCATGCATTTCTGCTTCAAAAAGAGACAAACCCTCCTTATTCAGCCACATATTTTTTTCACATTTGAAACCTACCAACCCCAAGCCACAGAAAAACCCTGTAATTTCCTCATGATAATCACATGTTCTTGGTTCACATCGAGTGGAGATGTAGAAATTTATCAAGCCTATGGTAATTCTTGCATGAGTTGGATGAGGAAAGCTTTTTTGCAAATCTATATTGTGTGCTGAGAGAAAATGAATGTGAGGTAAGTGTGTTGTGTCTGTGAGAAGAAAAAATAAGTGGAAATGGATTGAATGATTTGAATTTAGAATTTTAAATATTTTTCTTTAATGAGGCATGATATCTTTTTAATTCATTGTGGTAAATTGGTAAACTTCATTGGAATGTGTTTTATTTTTCTTGATACCGTGCTCACCTGTCCAGGAGTCCAAGAGCCAAGTGTGGGGGAATTGATAGAGATAATATTTCCAATATTTTTAATGTCTATTTAAATGATTTAAACCTCACAAATTTAACAATTTTATCTTATTTGTAACAATTTTGGATTTAGAGTTTGTTTTGGGATAAAAAGTTTAAATTGTATAATTCTGGATTTTAACAAATTTTTATCACATGGGTATTTTGGTCATATTTTATAAAATATATTTCCAAATTTTGTGATTTGAATTTTTTTGCACCCTTATTTTATTTCCTTCAACTTTGGCTTCAGGACCAGGGGCTGAATCAATATTCTAGATGCCCAAAAAAATCAACCAATTTGACAAATTTTCCGGGCGGACTGCATTGTCCCTACATTGATAATGGAAATATATTTCGGCCTACACTACTCTAAATGATGCCATTCCACCTGGATATGACAGAGGACTCTTGGACGCGCCTCCACAATAAATTTCAAGCCATTTGGAATCTTTATGATGGATGTTGAGTGATATAGGTTTGAAGGAAGCTTCCAAGAAGCTTCATCCAGAGAAATATATTTTCAATAAAAAAACAATAACCCCTTCAATACGCATCCAATTAATCTGGGATTTTGAGGGTGGACGTAAAAGACATTGATGAACAATATTTAGGAAGAGGTCCATGCGTGAATCAGCCATTTAATAGGTCTAAAAAGAGACAAATTGGTTAAGATAAAATCATCCTATAAAAGGAGGGGAGCTCCTACCTCTCAAGACATATTCTATTTTTCACCACACCATCCGTCAAAAAAGGGAGTTTGCATGAGAGAGCGAAGGGGAAGGTGTAGATTTTGATCCTTAAGAAGATTAAATACTTTTAATATTCAATAGAAAAGATGAAGTCTTCTCAAGTGATGGAAGGCTAAGCGGCAAGTGGTTGCGGACGATGACACCCGACGGACACTCTCTTCCAAGTTTGGATTTTAATGTGTAATCTCTTTTTGAATTTCACTTGAACCTATATTTTTGAATGAATCTGGTTGTTATATTTCTTAAATATATTTTCAAAAAAAATTTTTGACCGTCGTTACATCTATAAAGTAGAAAAATTGACTTCTCTATTTAAAATTCTTTGGTGAGTTTTTGTCATTGAGCATAGAGAATTCAATTAGGTTCAATTACTTGAAGGTATTTAAGTAATTGAATCACTTCTATAGGAGGGAAAAAATCATATTGATGTCTTAAATATGGTGTCTTTTCAAATTTGAGTGTAAACCTGGGGGTCCTTGGGGGTACATTTAGGAATCTAAAATATGAGATATTTTTTATATATAAGGAAGAGGGGAGTGTCTGAGAGGGTGAAGCTTGTCTATGACTGCTGTTTTTATTCTTGATTTCAAACCCACTTTATCTTTCCTTTAAAATTATTTTAGTTTAGTATTTAATTAAAATTTTATTTTCAAATTGTTAATCAAACCCCCATTTTCATTTCATTAAAAACAAATAAAATAAGAAAAGTGACAGTTTTACAACTCGAACTGCAACCTCCTCGAGAGACAACCCTGTGGTCACCACTGTGCTACATTAAAAGGGAAAATATTGATTAAAGGTTTTATGACAAAAACGCTCACATCAGCCATCATTATTCCAAAACCAAAACTTATAAAATTTAATTGGTTTACAGATTTCATATCATATAAACATGTTATATCATGACTTATGGCATAATCCAAAATAAATTAGATTTGTGAAGTATTTAGAGTATATCGCTTTCAATTTACAACATTCATAAAAGTAATTTCATATTTTAACCATTTCACCTTGTATTTTATTATATAAAATAAATAGTGAGATAATATCCAAAACTCATTTTAGATATATTCTTGAAACACTATTTTAAAACTATCATCAATTTCACCTCGTATCAGATCATATGAAGTGCATTTTGAATAATCATAAAAAAATACTTTTTAGATATTCTTTAAAAAACATTTAACTCAGCTCTCTTGGTTTCATAAAACTCAATCCTCATCTAGTCAACCATAAAGTGTGACCCTATGGCCCTTTTAACATAGAAAAAAATATGAATTCATGAATTCAGAAATTTATGCAATGAGATGCCTTTATCTAATCTATAAAGGGATCCATCACGATCTTTATCATACAGAATTTTCATTATACTTGTTTACACTAGTTTAATCATACGAAGGAATCCATTTTCATTTAACCCCTTTTGTCTAAGACATAGAGTGATCATGAGAATCAGAGTATGTCAAAACCATATAGTCTTTTCATTCATTCTTGATTCTCTCAGTATAGGTGGATCCGGTCGATGAATAAATAATATTTCATTCACATATATGTATAATCACATCACATACCACTCACCTAATCTATGAGAACACCATATATAAAAGCTAGTTATGTTCATACACATCCTTTATTTTTCATAGGGAAGGACCCAGATGTCATAGTCATTATATGAGAGGAATCATTTTCTTCTCAATTAAACTCTAATTGATTAAATGATTTGAAACACACCTAACCACACTCTAACTAGACAAACCCCTAGTCATTCATAAGAAATGTATCAATGTTTTAATTTTCTCATGATATGTATTTATCTAACCTCTAGTTTTAGGGACTCCAAATATTTACCATGCACCTAGCAAGAATACCAAATATGTAGTTTATAATACCATTAGGTATACTTAATGTGTTATCCAACACCTAAAAATCATTTTGGGATATACGATCATATTTTGTATCTTGATATATGAATCTTACTCATGGAATCCTTAACATTTCTTCATATCCTATAATACTCAATGAAAAACATGTGTTTGAGATAACTCAAAATCATACATTGGAAGATAATTATCATTCCAATTCCTGAGATATATGCATTTATTTATTTATTTATTTATATACACACATCCAACGTGAATGAATAGTAAAGTGGAGATTCTATTTTAATATATCTTGATAAATTTCTATTTATATCCTTTAGTAGTTTTATCAAAATCATACAAAATTTCTTATCAATAGAATCACATATGATAGATTTCTAGATCAAACATACACTTGCTGCACTTTTAGAGGTTTTGTTAAAATTATTATATCACTAGGTAATTTCCGCTACATCGCTATATGAAAACATGTTGAAACCCTCAAAATAATTTATTTAGTGACAAAAAGTTATTATGTAAATCAATTTGAATGATGGATATACTTAAGGATCATAATTAATTTGTTTAACTTCATGAATGTTTTAAAACTATTTAACATAGAAAATCCAATGTTATGATGTTAATAACATTGGTTCTCTACATAGAACTCTTTCTATGTTCATAATCATCCTTATTATAATCCGATAAAACTTTTTCATGATGATAATTTTTGTAAAAAAATTAATTTTGTATATCAAAGACACTAACATGTAAAAAAATTATTTATGACATGAAGTGATATTCGCTTTGAATTTTGACTGACATGATATTTGTTTCATTACACATGAACATCAGAAAGTACAAACATACTCCCACTAACCTCTTAGAAATTATATCATCTTCAGAATATCATGATATGATACATAAACTTCTATTTATTAATAAATAAATCTTATTTCATTTTCATATAAATATTTAACAAAAATTCATATATTTTACTCTATTCTATGTGGTTATAACATTATTTTGGAAAAATGACATTTAAATATGTCATTGAGTATGGTGAGATCATATATCATATATTTTAACAAATATCTAGATTAACTATATTATCCAAGATAAAAATAAATATATATGTTTTTTATTCTATAAAAATGTTTTATAATCCAATGAGTCGTAAACCATATGTATTAATATCATGTTGTGCAGAAAAACTCTTTGATAATAAAAAATTTCTATCATCATATAAGATAAATGAGATGATGTTGCACATCCATTATATATATCCACCTGAGATTGAAATATTTATTTATAAACAAATATTTGATGTATAAACTCTTTTGTTTCATCACATGAATTAATATTGTGTGATTTATCAATTCTTTACTTATATTTTAATTTTTATATATTCAGAACACTAGTAAAACATACAGTCTATATCGTATACCATTTAAAATGAAAGAATTTACTTTTATAACACCAGTACTTAACATAGGCATTACAAGGAGTTTATAAAACCCCTTCAGATATTGTAGAAAATTATATTCTATGGAATCATAACACCTCCTTACTGGTCACAGTTTTATGATTCAAAACCCTTAATGAGATACTCGAAGATATATTATTTTCTTTTACAAAAAACTCTTCTTATTTTGATTTGCTCAATTAATCACTTGACCTTTGGAAATTAGAATAGGACTTGGAAGTCCCATTAACTAGTTATGTTATCCTCAACAATTTTAGAATATGGATTAAAAATTTCATAAATTCATTTACATTGTTAAAACATTTCAAAAGATGATTCCATAATGAATTCTATAACAACATGTATCCTTAAAGAAACCTCCAGTATCTACAAGACATTATTATATACAATTATATTGAATATATGTGGGGATATTGAAATTAATTTGATCATTTTGAAACCATTACTGGGTCGAAATATTTTATCATATGAATAAGAATTTATTTTTTCAAGTACCATTACAATTTGTAAAACAAGAATGATTTTCTCTAACATATATACTTTTTCATTTATTTTAAATTTTGAACATTCCTTATGTTATAAATCTAATAAATTTCTTACATTATGTTTCTACTTTAAAATATTGATCTCAATGTAATGTTTAATGACAATGACACTCATCTACAAAAAAAAATTTATTAGATAATTATCATGTTTTAGATTAATTTTGTAAGGACATTTAATAAATGTTCTCCCACAAAAATGATGTCCGATTTTTCAATTCAGCATATCCATTAGTATGATAAGAGAAATATTTCATAATGCAATGAGTTCACATTAGTGGTCATCTCACCAATCAGTTATTTAGGTAGTCCATGATGACAATTATATCATATATGACTCTAGAAGGGGTGAGTGGACAACTCTTTTCCCTATCCATCATATGGATAAAAATAAAATGACCCATCTCATAGGGGTTATGAAAATGTATATGGAATTATAATTTTTTGGGGATTGTTTTTTTAGAATTGGGATTCCGATTGAGAATCAAAGTGTTAGAGGATGTTTTGGATGATGAATGAGGTCAAGATGGCTCATCATGATGACATAGAAGAATCAGATAAGGGTTGGGGTGACCCGATATCTCAATGTGTCTTCATTTAATAGACAACAAAACGAAACTATACATTATTGAATGTCACAGATTGTGGAATTTTTTTATATTATATCTAAGGGAATAAGGCCTCTTTACAGCCAAATGGTGGCACCGTAGTTCTATTGCAGACATTTATATATGGGAGTAATGGTTGGGAGACATTATCGTAGTGGTTACACCAAATTGTGGAGGGGCAGAGCTAGTGGTGAGCGTCATTACAATTGGTTATTCATGGTACAAGGTAATTTCCTTTGTTAGAAATGGTAATGTAGGCCACATCATGTATAATTTGTGGTGACATTTTGACGGACTATGGGGAGACCCACACCATGATTTAGAGCATGGTACGATGGGGAGATTCCGTATCAGTAATTTCTAATATTGGGTTCATTATAGTCCTCACCATGTTTGGGTTTGACTGCTTAGCAGGAAAAAAGGACTCACCACGATGTTTCACTAGACTAGTTGTGCATGACTATGACTTATCCCAAGGGGCTACACCATTGAGGTATCTCAATAGTTTGGTCATCATGTTTCCCCTAAAGTGGACTACACCATGGAACCCTACACTAGACCACAATAAAGGGTACATGTGTTTTAGACCTTATGGAAACACCATAGAAGCTACCCCACCAAGGTTTTTTAAATGAGGGAAGACTTGTAACTTACTAGTTAGAACCCCATTAGTTTTTAGAGGGGAGTGACACTCGAGCATGTTATTTTTGATAGATCTACCCCTCTCTTCCTACCCATTGTTCCCCCATGGACTTGGCTAAATTTGGAGTCATTTTGATAGAGATTTTTAGTAGGTTATTCTATTTCAATAATATTATTTTTGTTTATATTTTATCCCTTTGATTTATGGGATATGGTTTTGATGTTTATTCCATTAGATCATGGAATAATCAAATGAGGATTATGGGGATTTTTCCTAGATTGGGGATGGGAAACCAAGAGACAATGTCTTCACACTATTGAATACTATTTTGATGGATGTATTTTTCTCTCGATGGTGTTGAGTGTATGTCATAACCATTTTGTGTAAATTTTTTCACAACTTCAATGAAAAATGTTACTCAAGCCTCATTATTATAAGTTATGGATATTGGACTTGGGTGATTTTGGGAATGATTTTCGAGTTGTTCTTAAAAGGTAGTAACTCCAAAATTGTGGTGTTTTGTCCCTTGGAAATACCCCTACATTATTATTATTATATATATATATATATGGAAAATTACATGTGTTCTTGCCATTTAAAGAGTTTTAAATTTATATATTTAGAAAAATAATTAATTAAAATTAATTATTTTATTGAACTAAAATCATTATAACTAGGATGAACTAATTTACAAGGTCCATGATGGACCATTATGCAGTGAATTGATTTCCTTGACCACTGATCCTTGAGGCCTTGATTATAAAATAATTCCTTAAGAAACGTGGTCCTTGGAGAGTTTAAATTAAAAAATTTCACATAAGATAGTGACTCAAGTGTAGTAGCCTTTTACATCTCCTTGTAGTGGTGGGTGTTAGATAAGGATGTTAGGTCCAAGTTGGCTATGATGGAGCTATGCGATTTCATATACCCAAAGGCTAGTTGTGATGATCTTAGGGTGGGTGTTCCTCCCCCATTATGATGTGGGTATGTAGAAAAGGATGACCTAGGTAGAAATTATTATTTGGTTAGGTGGGTAAGGACTGACCTAGGATGAATAAAAAAGGGAATGGACTTGAGCTTATCTCCCTTGTGTGACATTGATAAAAGATAGCTTATGAGGCTAATTAGTCCATGTAATGATTATGATGATGTTTAGGGACAATATTCCAACCGAGTGATGATCTATACCCAAGTTATGGTATTGATATATATAGGAACCCATGTTGGGTGTTTGTGCTATGTAGTGACATATGGGTCCCAATGGGTGCCCCAGTAATGTATTTACCCAAAGAGGGTCAGTCTGGGAATGGGTAGTGATTATTTTGAGTGTTACTTTAGAACTTTAATGAATTATGTGAGCCTGATATTTTTAGAGGGATGGGTATTAGACACACACATGATAGGCCAACCTTGATTATGTGAGATGGTTTTCATTGATGGTTCAACTCTAATGAGATATTATTTATGAGATATTATGGGAGGGATTATCATCCTCTGTTACATTAAGTGGAACTTTCTAGTGGTTACGTAGGATTTGAATATTTAGACTAAATTGAATGCCTAAGGATAGTCTCCTAGGATTCAGTGTCTGATCCTAATATTATATGAATGAATTGGGAAATACACTTGTATTTATCCATTGGGTCTATATGTAATTCCAAGGAAGTTGGTATTTGGCCTTTATGTTCATATGATTTCTTAAGACTTGTTTATTATTACTAACCATATATTGATCACTGTATTACCAATTAAATACTCATAGAAATCATCCATGGACCTAATACTGATGGATTTATAAGGGTCATCCCCTTAATAAAATATTGTATGTATGGTTCTATTGGATTTTTTTGGTTCATTCTCATTGAAATCAATGATATCACCAACTATATAATAGTTGAGTGCTTGGTATTGGTTGACATGATCATGTGCCATTCTGATAGACACTTAATCACTCGATGAAGCATCTGCAATTGATAAAGGCTATCATGTTAGATCCAGATGATCCATATAGGTATTTATTTACACTTCCATGATTATATATTCAAAATTTCATGGTTATTTAGTTATTATCCCTAAAATATCACATATTTGTAAACTAAATTACTAGTTATATATAGAACTATATTGGTGGTTCCCTGCTGAGTTGTAATCACACCCTGTTGAGGCATCCATGACACATTGGAACCCATGTAGATATCCATTGATCATAGGTTCAGGTACGGTGGAATCTGGGTGTAGCATGAAAGAGTGAGGTTTCTCGAAAAATAAATAGATAATAAATGAGGTGAGGCTTGAGGTTGGTAGTATAGAATCATATAATTTAGTCATATATTTATTTTTTATATGTGATTGGATGAGGGTGAGATTATTTTATGTGTGTTGGCATGACCACAAGTCTATATGATTGTTTTATTTGCATAACATTTGTTATAGCATCTAAATTTGAATTAACTTCACATCCTATAATTATTATTATTATGGATGATGTTTGGTTATTTTATTTGTTATTGATCCTTATACTATGAAGTTATAGTCACCTCATAGTAACACACTAAACCTGTACATATAGTTAGAAGCCTATAGAATATGGAGAGGAGTTACTAAGGCCTAGTGGTGACACCTATAGTCTGGGTACTGATCAGTGGCTGTGAAATGGGGGAGAATGTTATAAAGCGGTATCTTAGACATTTTACCTTATTATTTTGGGAGATAGTATTCGTTGGAGATTTTGATTGATCTCATACTGGTGAGTCCTAATCATCTTTTTATTGGAAATTCCAGTTGTTTAAAATGTCAATAAAAACTTATATACATTTTACTATTTAACAAATTAGAGGAATTCTTCTAAATCAAACAATAATATATCTCTTTTGATGACACGTCATGTGAATTATATATTGACATTTTCATTGATGGAAAATATGGATCTCTCCGGTATGAGATGTATAATTACTCATAATAGGCCATTATTTGAATTTTATGCCTTGGTGATTAACAAATTGTGGAGGATTATGGTCTTTGTTCAAAAAATAAAAATTGTTTTGGTTACATAAAATGTTAACACCAACCTATATACTATTTTTTCATATAGATTCATGGTGTAATTCTACGTAAATAAACCATATAGATTTTTTATCCTCAACACAGATCATCATGGAATGATTCTATTATATAAATATGTACATGGACGATAATAAGGTCCTAGAGGGGGGTAGTGTCATTTGTAGATGTTCAATGAGAATTAGAACCCTAGAAGGATGATGTATTTTCATCTGATGCCTAACATGTATATGGGAAAATATGGACGAATGAGTGTTTTGAAATATGACATTCTGTTTGATATATTATATGGGGTTATAAAAGATTCCCCATGACCTATAACCCATGTGAGATATTATTTTTTGGCTAGGTGGGAGAACCAAGTGCTCTGGGCTATGGATTGGGATATTGGTGAGTCTAGTATTATGGTTGAGATGAGTTGTGAATTGTGAGGGTATCCTGATAGAGGGGTTAGCCCATGATTTTGAATAGTATTAATGAAAAGAATAATGGGATGTGATTCAGGTTAGAATAATGGTGCATGAAAGGTATTGTTGGGTATATGGTATAGGGTGGTTTGATTCCATGAGCTTTCTTGATGAAAATCACATAAGGTGTTTTTCATTTAAAAATAATAATTTTGGTGAAAGTATTGGTTGGATTTATAAAACAACAGATTTTGGGTGTGGTTCTCAATGAGGTTTTTAATTATGGCACAATATGGATGGACCTGGGATAGATATAGAATGCGTAGATGTTTTTGGATTTATATGGTTCATGTATAGTGGGAGATCAAGTGATAAACCTTGGCATGAGTGAGTGCCTCAATTTTCGAAGAGCAGTAGTGAGGGTGATTTTGGATCGATGATATTAATAATTCATGAGAAAGGTCATTTATTTGGGCATGTGATCCTAGGTTTAATTAATTGTTACTCATTTGAGCATAAGGGAGGTTGTGTGAATGAGTGGTACAGGGGATACACTCATAGGGTTTTGTTTGAGGTTGAGTTAGAAAATGTGTTTGTTAAATGTGGTTCCACTTGAGATTTGAATCAATCAAAGAACATATATGGTTTCATGAACAAAGGTTTTGATGAAATTGTTGTTGGAATAGTTTCTTGGTTTATTGAAGATAATTTATGATCTCCCTTTATGATGATGATGACATTGTGGAGGGTTGTAGTCAAGGGTTGATAGTACAAATGAGTATGTATCGAGAGGAGTGATACATGTTTGTTGATGGAACTAATTTTGGTTGTTCTTGAGGAACATTATATTTAATCAATATAGTGGGGGTGCACCGTCGATCCTTGGGAGGTGTTATTATCAATTTAAAGGGAATTTCATCAGATTACATGGATGAAACTCTTGTAAAGTTGTGGAGTAGTTTGTGATTAGTGTTTCATGTTGCTACTTACCTAAGAGTATATCAGATATATCAAATCACTATTTTTGGTAATGGATAGACCATGGGCATGGGAGGAATGGCCATCGTGTTGGTAGGTTTTTAGTAGTGATGGGAGCAGTTGTTGTATGTTCAATGTGACATTTGTATTGAGGTGAGATAATGAATCTGTTTTTTTTGTGCACCCCAGAATATTTTATTTGAGGCTTGGATAAAACATCATATTAAGTAAATTAATTAGAATTTAATTCAAGAGGATTTGGATGTGATCTAAGTGTTTTTCACATTAGGGATGATTCAGTTTTTATGGTGAGATAATAAGACATGGTTTGATTCGTTGATTATCCTACCATGTAATTACATTGACTGTTAGGTTTGGACTTTTTTTTGAGTACTTGTATGATCTTGGGTTGCCTTTTAGAGTCCAGGAATCATGATTAGACAATGTGACTATGTTTTGATAGGTGAGACTAACTGTTTTTTGGAAAAGTCGACAGAATAATGATTGATTAGGGATTTCATCTCTAATTGGGTGAAGTGATATTGAAATATTACCACTTTGGTCATTATACCACTAAAATTTTATTTTCTATATAGGATATCAATGGTGGGGAGTACCATAACTCCAAATTTTTCTTTATGATAATAGATCCATATTGGGGAGATCAATTATCATAATTATTAATTGATTGATGAAATTATAGTGTCTCAATATATATGGGTGTTGGTCAGCATTATCTCAGTGATTCGTTGGGGGTTACAAGTTGTGGATTGGGTTTTGATGAATATTGAAGATCATTTTTGTATTTGTGTAGCGAAATATAAGTCATCATTCTAGAGTAGAATGATATGAGTTGGTTATGAATTTTTGATCCAAGTATGTCATGATTAATGGTTTAATGATCAATGAGGCATGTCAAGGAAGAAAAGTACTATGATGGGGAGGTTTTATAGACTTGTTCCATTTGGGTTTTGAAAATTAAGAAGTAATGTGAATTTTGATTTTGGTTAGATATTTATTTTGGGAATTGGTACTCAACTTAGAAATATTATAATTTATAAATCTTTGGAGGACGTTTTTGGACATGGAATGAGGCCCGTATTGGTTTTCATGTTCTTGGAGAATCATCGCAGAAGGGTTGAGGTGACCCAAGAGCAGAAGGTGGTTGTAAGCAATAGACAATGTTGTAAAAAAATGCTCTGTGACTTGGTGTGGAATGTTTCCCATTGAGAATTTTTAAAAATTGAAGATGGATATGCTATAGACAAATTTTTTGACTATGGTGGTGTTGTGTATGTTTCATCATATGAGTGAAGGTCATGAGACACACTGTATTAGATATACTGAACTGTAGAAAGCTCCTTATCATGGATGAATTTTTTTTCAGGGGATGGAAATGGGGATTGAGAGTTTCCCCTATAATAAATGGATTTGAATGCCAAACCTTGCTAAATTCATGGTTCCCATTTTGAGGGACCATGGGGAACACTATGTTATAGTGTATGGAATGATATCATGGGGGGAGAACCTATAGGAAACAACCAATAGGAAATTCACCGTAGTCCATGTCATAGTCCTTAGTAATATGAGGGTTGGATACACCACATCTCAAAAGGCCACACCATAGTATTGCTACATCAAGGTCAAGGGATACCATGATTCCCATCATGACCAGACTCAACCGAGCCCTCCTGTTTGGAGGAAATCAAAGTGTGGCACCTCATGCCCGGATTCAATAGTTTAGGGGATGTTGGAAACATTAAGAAGGAATAAAAATAAATGGTAGGACTTTACCTAAATTATATGTACACAAAAAGACAACCATATCCATGAATATGTGTAGAGGAATAATATAAGTTAAAAACATCTAGATTATAATCCTGAATTTAATCACCTCAAGGGAATACATCACAGTACAATTATATAATCAAAAGAGTGAAGGGAAACAATACATTTAATACTAGATATGAAGTATAAACCTAACAAAAAACTATGAAAAAAGAAAATTATAAGATATACCAGGTCCTAATATCCTTGTTTGATAACTGAACATGGTCAATGAACCCATGTACAACTATGCTTCAATAAAGTCACAAATGATCTTCAAATCACCGGAATTAGAGATAACATCTGTCGGAAAATGCCATATAGGAGAGACTATATATATTCTTGGTAGGATACCCAAAAATCCAAAGGGGGATAAATAGCAAGATAAAATAATTTTCAGATAAACCCAATACACATAATTGTTCCTAAATAAACACAAGTGAGTGATATAGGTTATCTGCATCTCCACAACCTAGTTATGGATGATGAGTCTACCTAAAACATTAAGGGACTATCTCTGATCTCTAGAGTCATTTAAACCCATAAAAGAATCAATATGGAGGAACCACACCTCTCTACATTACTCCAAAATTATGAAGGAACAGTCTCCATTAGAGGATCAATGCACTGTTGCGTCAGAGGGAAACCACTTTGTTGATAGAGGAACCACACCCTATTGAATCCAAGGGTTCCACTCAATAGATGAGTAACCATTATGAAATTCATTAGGGGGTTTCACTCAACCTCATTATAGAGTATGAGGGACCCATTCCCTAATGTGACTGGTGGGTTACCAACCCCAACATCTCTTTGATGATCTTGCCTAATCACTTCTATCCCTCAAGCGTCACCTGAAGAAGTTTCATGGTCATTGAACCTCACACAGTATCTTACATTCCATGGAGAAGTACACCATCATGTTCTATGTGGAAACAACACAATATAGGCTACTCATGGGACAAAATATGAGTCCTAATGACGGACATGTGGAATGTAGAAGGTCTAGGGATAAGTACACTGCACGTATAAGGAGTCACATGGCATGTGACCTCACCTCGTCAATAGATCATGTTATCCCAAGGATGTGGGTAGGAAATCCATATCACTGTACATGGAATGTATACATGGACACATATAAATTTTTTCTACCATGTCTCCGGGGTGTCTAAACCTATCACACAAATTGACTATCCATGTACATATACATGATGTGTCCAAAAAGGTACATAGTGTGTCTGTACACACAGGGTCTTGGGTGTGTATAGCTAGCACATAGATTATCCACCCTATTAGGGTCACACATCATGAGGTCCCATCCACATTTCATGTGATCTTTAACATTGATGAAACCCCATCCACTGTAGAATTCAAAGTACATGACATGTGTTCCTCCACACTACACAGTCTGTAGTTAGTTTTTTACAAGAAGTAATACATTGTCTCTATGTAGACTCTATATCCAACATTTATGATGAAAATATTTCAATTTTACTACATAAAATAAAAGGGAATCATCTCGAGTCATTAATTCCTAACATTCAGTGGTCTGATATTAATATTTTAACTTTCCATGCACGAATCAATCTTGAATCCACCACTGCATAGGGTTCTGAAACCCATATCCATCCCCAACTATAATTGATTCACCATGATCGATCACAAAATCAACAAACCTTCTTTTTTTTGTGAAACCATCAAGAATTTTGGGGTTCGATCATGCCCAATCTTTCCGGAGCTATGTCGAACCAACATGCTATGGGCCAATAGTGAATAACTTGAATAATGGTGATCAAAGTCATTGTCCAATGAAATCATAACAAGAAATCCTAAATTATAGAATTGAGGATTTAAATAATATCATTATTGTAATAAACCATGATTAATAACATAATTTATGATAATGATCATGTGAGGAATGGGTAAAAAAAGATCAATAATGAATATAATAAAAACAAATTCATACCAATTAATACAAGGATGTAAAAACCAAAATAATTATCCTTAACATTAATATGAACAAGTCATCAGTTTAGAAAATTCTCACCAATTATGATGAAGAGGATCTCACCAAATTTATTATCTACCTCATGATCTCACAATCAATCTTCATCGATCAAAGTTCTTGGTTTGGAGTGAAGTTATCCTCCTCAAGATCTCTAATCTCCAAGGATTATGTAGCTAGAACCATGGATTTTCCATAACAAGGTATATAAATATTTAGGGTTATGTTTTTTAATATAAAATAAAATAAATATATTGTTTATTTATTTTACTAAACACACCACTAAGGGCTTCCTTCCATGAAACTTCTATCACCGACCAGTTTTGGGTCATGCATAGAGGAATCCACACATTACAAAATCAATTGTCATCTTGAATTTTCCATCTGAGGTCCAAAAAAATGGGAAGACCATTGTTTCCAAAAAAATTATATGTAAACTTGATATAATATTTTTAATATTTTTTATATATCAATATTGGGCCCCTCTGGTCCCTGAAATCTCACTTTGACTCAGCACCTAACCCTATAAATATTCCTCAAAATATTATTAAGTATTATAAGAAAAAAAATGTTCATTATATTTTCCCATCATTCAAAGATTTCCTTTTTAGAAAGAATAAGATACACAAAATGGTGGTCGTACTATGAGTTCATCGGGCTCTCATTAACCAAGTGATCTCTAACATGATCTCATGCTGCCAAAGATCATGAACTAAGGAAATGGTCAATCGATACAGGATCCTCTCCTACTGATCATTCATTTCCACCATGTAATCTTTCTTGATGTCCAGCTCACCCCATTAAATAACATTTGTATATCCATGCATGCTTCTCCTCAGATGCGACACATAGAAGATGTCATGTACTCGATCCAACAGGGGGGAAATTTCATGTGGTACAAAACCTTGATAATCCTCTATAGGATCTCAAACAACCCAATAATCATTGGGTATAGCATGATTCCTTGACCAAATATCTATAACCCTAATCATTAAGAGACTCCCAGGAAAATGTAAACTCCCTTCTCAAACTCCAAGGGCCTACGACACTAATCTTCATAATTTTTCTGTTAGCTTTGGTATATCCTCTCAATTTTGTGGATCACTAAGGATTTATCCATCATCTCCTACTCTATTTCTAGAAAAGAAAGATATGTATCACCAATATTGGTCTAGAATAATGGTTACCATCCGAATCTCTGGTACATGGCCTCAAATAGTGTAATGTCGATAGTATAATGATAGTTATTATTATAAGAAAACTTTACATGAAAAAAGTGATCCTCCCAATTTTGGATGATGTCAATAACACAATATCACATCATATCCTCAAACACCTAAATAGTTTCTTCAGTCTTTTCATCCATATTGTGGGGAATGATTCTACACTTTTGTATCATGGTCCCAAAAGCCTCTTGCATTCCTCTCCACAAATGTGATATGAATTGATCATCCTAGTTGGAGAAGAATAATGTGGGTACCCCATTAAGCTGGAAGATATATTGTTAGTAAAAATTACCCAATCACTCAACCAAAATATAGTCTTATACAGATATAAAGTTTTCTATTTTAGTTAGTTGGTCAGTAATCAACAAGATATAATCCTCACCTCTCACTATCCACAAAATACCCATCATAATGTCCATCGATATTTCATCCCTCTTATAATATTGGATCTCAAGATCTTGTGTCAAATCTATTAGATTCTAGTGTTTATCCACTGTTTTTTGACACATGAGACATCGAAAGATAAACTTGGTAATTATCTACCTCATTCTAGACCATCAAAATTGTCTTTGAAGGTTCATATACATATTTTACACACTGGGATGTACATATAGAGTATTAGTCTGAAACTCCATCATCACTTCATATCACAACATGTTTTGAACTACCATCCATTCTTAGAAAAAGATAATGTGATACCCTCCATCAAATTTTCCATCTGGTGTGTCTCCAGTTGATATATAGTCACGTATAACTTCTCAATCAATGTCTCCTAACTAAGACTCTCTCTCACACAAAATTAGAGAAAGATTCACAACTATAAACGGAGAAAAATTACATATCTCCTACACCAGGGTCATCTACAATGAAGACAACTACGCAAATACCCCTCCTCAAGTAACCAAGAACATGAAAAAATGCTATGGGATTCTACCACTAAGGTTTCATTCCCTTGAGTATGTACTATCTCAAATTCATATTTCTATAGTAACTATAACAAATGAATATATATCATGTTTACATCTCTCTAAGTGAAGATATACCTAAGACTATGGTGGTCTAAGTTAACAATAAAATGATCACCTAAAATATTGTTCCTCCACATATTCTAAGTGAAGACTACCACTACTAACTCTAGGTTGAGATTCATGTAGGTCTACTAAAGGGGTCTTAATTTCTTTTACCCATATGTAATAACTTCCTTCTTATAAATTAACATGAAATTGTTCCCAACTCTAGAGACATCATAAAAACTATCTACTCAATTCTCTCATCTAGTAGTTACAACATAAGAGAACTAGCCAGTGGATGCATCAACTCCTCAAAGGTTCTCCAACACTTCTTAGTCTAAAAAAGGATTCTATTTTTATTTCATTCTTGGTAAATGGGATGTAATAAAAGTAAATTACACTAAAAACCTCTTGTATTACCCTGATATGCTTGGAAAACTCGGCAGCTCCATCACACCCTTGGGTGGATCCCATGTAAGCTCCAAGACAATTTTTTTTAAGTGCATTTCTAAACCATTCTCAGAGATGAAATACACTAAAAATTTAACATCATGGATCCAGAACATATACTTCAAGAAATTTGAATAAATTTGGGCATCCCATAGTGATTAGCCTCTAAAAGAGGATAATATTAATTGTTTCTAATATAATATTCATGTGCTCTATTAATCATAGACACCATTATTAGTGCATTTTACACTTTGACATTATTTCACAATATGATTGTAATTCCTTCTTAAAATGCACTATTACGTGGTACCATATTGAACATCTCATAAAACACATAATGGTATTAATTTTATTCTTATGTTTTATTTCAGGTCTCCCATGATATAAGGAACACTTAATTCTATTATAGCACTTGGAGATTCAATTTGGAAGACCACCAAAGTGGGAATTGAACCAACCATATTCTGGGTGAAGTGATTTGGACAGCAGCCCAATAAAAGTACTGTAGAGGATAGGAGCCAGCCCAATGATTCTGAAAATTTATAAGGAAGGTAGAGAATATTATGGGGAACATTTTATTAAACAGTGGCCCAAGATAATTCGGATATTTTAATGGTGGTCATGGTGGCCCAAGTTGAGGATGAAATTATGGGCCAGATTCTGAGGCTTAGAAAAATAGCCCACCATGAAGATCATATCTGGAGAACCACACATTATTTTGGGCTGAAATTTAGGGGACATCCGAGGCTACATTTTATCCTACTATGGCCTACTCTAATTCATCCATCTATAAGGTCCTTTTGACGCGTCTTCTTGGTGGATGCAAGTCGGCTGCCACATAGGGGGAAGAGTAGAAAAGTATCATCTACATTAATTGTCCACCCACCTAGGCCCACCAAAATTAATTAAAGACGCATGGGAAGATGGGTTCTTGGACAAAGGATTCATAAATGCCTATTTAAGGCAGTAGTGGTGGATTATTTGAGGATCTTGGAGCATTGTCTTCATTGTAATGTTATTATGCCAATTTGTCTTTATAACTTTCTTCCTTCTCATGTAAGTTGTTTGGATCAACTTATTTTTTAATAAAAGTTCTTATTCTTATTTTATTCTATTCTTATTCATATCATATTGATACCATTTCCTCATGGTGTGAACTTTTTCACACCAAACATTGTGATTTTGTTCACACAACAGTGGAGTGATCATTATTTTGTTGGTTTTACTTCTTCAATTCCACCCTCGTAAGTTGGCTTCCCGCTTTCGTTGAAAACATGTCATCAATGGAGGGATAAATCTTTTATGGGTTGATCCAAAGGAGTATCTAAGGTTTGGATTGGATGTTATTTATCACTCTCTAAATGTTCTTAATTTCATTTATTTGAGTTTTTTGCATTCAATGATTATCTCTCTTTTTCTTCGTTATTGAAGTTATTCACCCCACTTTTATGAGCTAATTAGATCCTTTACCTTGGAGTGCTCATGAAAATGATCCTACGAGTGTATAGGTGATTAGAATGTGTTTTTTAAGGTGTCTAATCAGTAAGTTTTGTGTTTATTTTGAATTCATTTCATGAACCCTTCTCATGTTAATGAAATTGAAATTATAAAGAAATAATTCATCCAATCCACCGCAAGTAATAACCTAGGATCAACTCATTTTCTCATAATTTTAATTCACATAGATCTCTTAGTGATCTTTTATAACCATATAAAACCATCCCATGCTGGCCACTTCATAGCCAAAAACCCATCTCTTTTTATTGTGTGTCTAAGGATCTTCTTAGGTCTCTGAGGATTCGACAACCCAAGCTACACTGCAAGTGACCACTTAACCCTTAAAACATGGGTAACTTTGGGGAAAACCAATTTTTTGGGCCGTTGTCGGGGACCAAGTAAGTTCCTTAGACTAAAAACCTTCTTTTTTTACCCCCATTCTTCTATTCGGACATGAATTCTCTTATCTTTTTCATTCTCGCTTTTTTTGGTGCATGCACTACTACAAACACGACCTTTATGAGCGCTATAAAAGCGCTGATAAAGCCAGCGTAGATAAAGGGGGGGGGGGTCCCCTTTATCAGCGCTCCAAAAAGCGCTGATATAGGACCACTCTATCAGCGCTATAAAAAATCGCTGATAAAAGTACCCCTTTATCAGCGCTTTTTTTAGCGCTGATAAAGGGGTCCTATATCAGCGCTTCCTTTATCAGCACTCTCATTTTAGCGCTGATAAAGGAACCTTTTATCAGCGCTTTTAAAAAAGCGTTGATAAAAGTTAAAAAAAATTTAAAAAATTTAAAACAATTAAAAAAAATTAAAAAATACTGCCAATCGGGGGGGGGGGGGGGCTTTTATAGCACTTGACCCCCCCCATTTTACATCGCTTTTCGGCCCCTATACAACACCCCACGCACCCCACGCACCCCCTCCACATTTTAACAGCGCTTGCTCCAATATTCCCCATGCGCGCGCACCCCTGCCTCCACCAGGATTTGAACTCGAGACCTCCCCCCTGCGCGCCTAAGCCCTTACCACTACTCTATTTTGATTTGATTTCCAATTCATGATATCTCTATATATATATTTATATATTTAGTTATATTTATTCGTATAGTAATATATATTTATATTAATATATATATATAGTTATATTATAATATATATATATAGTTATATTATAATATATATATATAGTTATATTATAATATATATAGTAATATTAATATATATATATATATAGTGGTATTAATATATATCTATATATATATATATATAGTTATATTTATTCATATAGTAATATATATTTATATTAATATATAGTTATATTAACATATATATAGTTATATTAACATATATGTAGTTATATTAACATATATATAGTTATATTAACATATATATAGTTATATTAACATATATATAGTTATATGAATATATATTTATATAGTTATATTAATATATATATATAGTGTTATTAATATATATATTTATGGTGATATTAATATATGTATTTATAGTAATACTAATATATATATGTAGTTATATTAATATATATACAGTTATTAGATTAATATATATATATAGTTAGATTAATATATATATATAGTTAGCTTAATATATAGGTATATAAATATTCATATATTGGTATTTTAAATAAAATAGATATTAGTTATTATGTAGATAAAGCTATTATATTTTATATGTAAATATGTTTAATTATTTATTTAAAAAATTTAATTTTTAGGTGCGAATATATAAAAAATATGTATATATAGTTATATATTTGATTATAAATAGCAATTCATTATAAAAAAGGATGAAATTTCAAAGACATAATATCAATATGAATGTAATACCTTGGAATAAATTTATTCCCCACTAATAAAAGCTAATAATACCCCCTTAAACGAGTTTGAAAATCCACAAAATGTTAAAAAATCCGGGTACCCCGACAAAAAACTCAGTTTTGGAGGCCTTCTGGGCCTCTTTTCGCCTCGAAAAACGCTTTACCAAGGTTCACCCTAGTCACAACGACATAGAGCTCGTCGCAGGCTTCGATTTGATATGTGGTAGAGCTCAAAAGGACACCCGGATCAAAAGTTATGGCCGTTTGAAGTTTGAGTTGCGTTTTCAACATATTTTGGATCTTTTTTTTAATTTTTTTTAATTTTTTTAGTTCTCAATTTGTTATTAAATGACTATTACTCCATAATGATTATCAAAATATTAATTAAAAATATTTTCTTAATTTTTTAAGAAGTCATTTTCACTAAATATCTTATATATTAAGTGTGATAAGTGTAAATGTACATTTATACTTATCTAAAATATATTTAAAAATTATATATTATATTTATATAACAATATAACTATATTTATATATTAATATATTTTTAATTTTTTTTGAATCCGACCCTTTATCAGCGCTAATAAAGCGCTGATAAAGGCCCCCCTTTATCAGCGCTACTAATCAAGCGCTGATAAAGGGGGCCCTTTATCAGCACTTTTTCGTTAACGCTGATAAAGGGGGGCGCTGCGAAAAAACTGTTTTTGTGGTAGTGATGTCCTCCTACACCCACGATAACTCAAACAGATTAGTTAGGATGTACACTCCTAGGATAGGGGAGTAAAGTTTATCTAAGTGATTGTTTACATTTGATCAAAATATTGTTGAAACTCTGAATTCACCAATTAAAACAAGTCCAATGGAGGGTCTTCAAAAAAATAAAATGGTAAACCCTGTTGGTGATCAAATGGAAAACCCAAACCAAGAAGCTCCAAACATAGGGAATGTGGTCAATCAAACCATGAACGACTACCTCACTCCAGCATTAACCAATGCCCCATCATGCATTAGACACAATTCCCTAGGATATACCAACTACATCTTTAAACCCCATGTCCTAAACCACCTTCCATCATTCCACGGAATGGAGTCTCAGATGCCCTACCTTCACATTAAGGAGTTCAAGGACATTATAAAAACCATATGTCCCCCACATCAACTTGAATCACCTAAATTGAGGCTATTTCCATTTTCATTAAAGGATAGTGCTAAAAATTGGCTAAACAATTTGAGACCATCATCCATCAACTCTTAGGACAAATTACAAAGGGAATTATACAAAAAATACTTTCACCACCACAAAAAAAATAGCACTTAAAAAGAGTATCCTAAAATTTTCTGAAAAAGAGGGGGAGTCATTCAATGAAACATGGGAGAGATTAAAAGACACCCTAAATATGGTTCCACACAATGGTTTTCCTATTCCTGAAAAATTGAGAATTTTCTATGAAGGGTTGGGCCTGGGGAACAAACAATTCACTGACATGATGTGTAATGAGACCTTGATAAACAAATCCCTAAATGATGCTTATGAGTATCTAGAAATAATTTCTGAACAAAACCAAACATGGGGAACATTACCTTATTCTGAAAAGACACAATGAACTTCTGAAATTCATACACTTAAAGATGTAGAATTCCTCAGGGAAACACTCTCAGCACCCACTAGGAAAGGTTGAAGAGACAGACCTTAGAGAAATCCATGAAATCCAAACTGTAGACCCAGTTTGCACAATTTGTGACAAACATGACCACAAAATAGACATTTGCCCAACCATTCCATCCATCAAGGATGCTCTTCTAGGAGGACCACCTACTGAATTCAATGCCCTAAACATTCAAAATCCCCAATACCAAAACACATTCACCCCAAGGTATAATGACCACCTAGGTTTACACTGAAGAGATAACCAACAACCTAGCCAACCATTGGGACAAAATATATACCCCCATCAGAACTACCAAACCCATAACCAGTTCCAAACCCATCCTATCCAATACCAACAACCACCAGTCCATCTTCAACACACCATCCCACCTCCAAAATACTCCCTAGTATAAACCGGTCCTCTCAAGCTCCAACCCAAACTGTTCCACAAAGCCTACTAGAACAACTATGCAAAGAAATGGAAAGATGAACTCAGAAGTCTCTAATCTAAAACAAGAACTTAAAACCATCAAAACTGGAAAGGCACCCATGCTTACACAATCCATTCCACAAAAAACATTAAGGGGAGTGTTATGTTGCACTCAAACAACTCATGAACAACTTAAGGTTGTGACTTTTTACGAAGTGGGAAATCAATTGATAAACCTGAACAGCTAACTCAAAACCCATCTGAAGATTCAAACATATATAAAAATTCAAATGAATTGGGTGGTCAAACCAAAAAAACGATAAAATTTTCAATGAAACAACTCTTCAACAATCAACCCCACAACCTGCACCATTTCCTCAACGTATGAGAGAGAAAACCATGCCTGAATTGAATGAAATATTGAGTGAAATATTCTCACAATTAATGCAGAACATTCCCCTCCTAGATGCTATTCAAACCATTCCTGCATATTAAAAATATCTTAAAGACCTCTGAACATTTAAAATGAAATTATCACATTAGAACCAATTCCATTTAGCAGCAAATGTTAGAATAACAATTCAAGGGACCATTCCTCATAAGTTGAAAGATCCGGGTGGCCCTTTCATCAATGTTGAAAAATTAGAGAGCAAAGTTGAAAAGGCCTTGTGTTCCCTAGGTGCTAGTTTCAATCTCATCCCCTATGCTATGTACTGCTAGTTAGGCCTTGAAGAGCTCCAACCCACATCTTTCACACTTCAACTTGCTAATTGTAGAATTATAGTTCCAAAGGGGATTTTAAAGGACATTCTGGTAAAGGTTTAAAACTTCAACTACCCTGCTAACTTCATTTTCCTTGACAACCATCCAAAAATAGTAAATCAGGAACAAAACCCAATCATCCTTGGTCGTCCTTTCCTTGAAACAATCAACTATATTGTTAGAGTTTGAAATGGGAACATGAACATCACTTTTGGAAACATGAGTCAAGACATGAAGATCTACAATGCAAGCTCACAAATTGGGGATGACAAGGAAATTTATGAAGTAAACATGATAGGAAGCATTGATAATGAATACATAGAACATCAAGGAATATTTGATGGAAGTTTAAGTCAGTATGAGATTGATTTTCTTTGTTCACATGAAGGAAGTTTATCTCCTTGGCTTGAATCATTTTCAAATTTCTCTTATGATGATGTATTTGGTCCAACAGTATATGAAACCTTTCAGGAATCCAATTTCACAGAGACCAATAAAACTTCCTTCCCTAAATCTATTCGAGACAATATAGTATCTAAAACTTCTACATGTGGGGAATCAATCCTATATAAAACTCTAGGTAACAAAATTGATCTTGATCCAATGTCCCAATATTCTGCTAAAATTCTGAACCAACCTGATATTGAATTGAAGGAACTTCCCGCTGTACTCAAGTATGCCTTCATAGGGGACAATGAAACACATCCTATTTCCATTTCTTCTTCTCTTGAGGCCAATCATGAGAAGATGCTTCTAAGTGTCCTTATGAAACATAAGAAATCCATTGGTTGGACCCTATCTGGTATTCCTTGGATTAGCCGACTTATTGGGACTCATAGGATTGGTCTGGAATCTGATTCAATGCCATGTTTCCAACCTCAATGGAGAATCAATCCTAATATCATGGAAGTAATGAAGAATGAACTTCAGAAATTTTTAAAAGATGGTATCATCTATCCCATAACTAAGAGTGAGTGGTTGAGCCCAATCCAAGTTGTTCCAAAAAAGGCTGGAATCACAGTGATAACAAATAAGGATGGAGAGATTCTTCTAAAAAGGGTGAGTAGTGGCTAGAGAGTCTGCAATGACAATATAAAGCTAAACTCATTTACCAAGAAGGACCATTTCCCCTTACTATTCATCGACTATGTCCTTGAGAGAGTGACAGGTCATGCCTTCTACTATTTCATAGATGGGTACTCGGGTTATAATCAAATTGAGGTCTCCCTAGATGGTCAATGGAAGACTACATTCACATGTCCATTCGACACCTTTTCTTTCAAATGCATGCCCTTCGGGTTATGTAATGCCCCTGGAACCTTCTAGCGGTGGATGATGGGAATATTCTAAAACATGGTAGGATATTTTCTAGAGGTCTTCACAGATGACTTCCATGTGTTTGGGGATACATTTGAGGGTTGTTTGAGGAATGTGGAGAGAGTTTTTTCAAGATGCGAAGAAAAGAATCTGGTCCTAAACTAGGAAAAATGTAATTTCATGGTTAAAGAGGGGCTGGTCCTTGGCTATCTTGTCTCGGGTAGGGGAATTGAAGTCAATAAAGCCAAGGATGAAATCATTTATCACCTTCCATCTCCCAAAACTATCAGGTAAGTGAGGTATTTCTTAGGAAATTCTGGTTTTTATAGAAGATTCCTTAGGAACTTTAGTTCAATCGCTCATCCCCTTTGTGATCTTTTTGTAAAGGATGCCCTATTTGTTTGGACATAAAGCTGCGAGGATTCATTCTAAACTCTCAAATCATCTCTCACCACTCCTTCGATCATGAAATCCCCAAATTCGAACCATCCTTTTGAACTGATTTGTGATTCCCGTGACTTTTCTTTAAAAGTTTTGTTAGTACAACGTTGTGATAAAACTCCTTATGTAATTAATTATGCAAGATAATCCTTAAATGATGCACAAATCAACTATAAGACCAATGAGAAGGTGTTACTTGCTGTTTTTTTTCATTAGAAATGTTTAGGTCCAACCTTTTAGGATCCCCTATCTCTATATTCAGGGACCATTCTACTGTGAAATACCTTTTCCAAAAACAACATGAAAAAAATTGACTAATTAGGTGGCTCATTCTATTACAAGAATTTGACCTCACAATCAAGGAAAAAAAGGGTGTTGAAAATGATGTAGCTGATCATATCTCTAGGATATAATTTATTGACAAATTATCTCACCTTTATGTGTCCGGTTCATTCCCTGGTGAACACCTATACTCTATGAGTGACTACCCTTGGTACGTTGACATAGCCAACTTCTTAGTTAGAGGAAACATTACAAAATTCATAGGGACTCCAGCTAGAATGAAATTCTTTTCTAAGGTTTGGCACTATGTGTTTGATGATCCATACCTCTATAAGTTCTTCCCTGACCAAGTCATTAAAAGGTGTGTCCTAGAATCTGATCAAGATTCCATCCTTTAAATTCTGTCATAGTGAGGCATGTGGAGGTCACTTTTCCTCTAATAAAACGTCTACTAAGGTTCTTCATAGTTGTCTCTTCTGGCCTACCCTCTCAATGAACTCATACTAATTTTGTCAAAGTTGTCCTATGTGTCAACATGTATGGTCCATCACAAAAAGGAATCAAATGCCACTCAATCCCATATTAGTGATTGAAATCTTTTACTATTGGGGAATCGATTTCATGGGTCCCTTCCCAAACTCTAGGGGATATTTGTACATTCTTTTAGCTATCAACTATGTCTCAAAATGGGGTGAGGCAATTCCAAAAAAATCTATTGATCATCAAACTATGATAAGATTTCTCAAATAAAACATCCTCTCTATATTTGGAATTCCTGGGCAATCATTAGTGATCATGGAACTCATTTTTTCAATCGTCCATTCTCAGCACTCATGGACAAGTATGGAATTTCTCATAAAGTGTCTACAACTTACCACCCACAAACCGAAGGTCAAGCTGAGTTATCCAATCAAGAAATCAAACAAATTCTTGAGAGATCAGTTAGTCTATATAGGAAATATTGGTCAAACAAAATCTTCGATGCTCTTTGGGCCTATCGAACTACATTTAAAACCATTTTAGGAATGTCCCCATATTGGTAGGTTTTTTGGTAAATCGTGCAATTTTCAATTGGAGATCGAACACAAGGCATTTTAGGAAATTAAGAAAATGAACTATGACCTCTCATTGGCCGAAAAAAGGAAATTAGATCTCAGTGAACTTTAAGAACAAAGGATGTAGGCTTATTAGAATTTAAGGATCAATAAAGCTAAAGTACAAGCCTACCAATCTGGAAATCTTAAAGCTAAACACATTGTACCAAGTAAACCTATTTTTTTTGTACAGTTATAAACTTCATTTACACCTGGGAAAGTCAAGGTCCAGATGGTTAGGACCTTACATATTGCATAAGGTGTACCCCCATGGGGTTATAGAAATTAAAGATCCCAAAAATGGTCAAACCTTTAAAGTTAATGGACATAGAGTCAAACCATTCATTGAACCAATTCAAAAATAGGAAGTTATTGATGACTTGTGTGACCCAACATTATATGAGGAAAATACTTAAACAATTAGGGGTTATAAGTCGAGCTAGAGACGTTAAACAAAAGTGCTTCACAGGAGGCATCACATGGTTTTCATGTTTCCATTCATTTAATTAGTACCTTAGACTATTAACATGTTCTTAATTTATGAGTAAGGATGGGTATGAAAGGGGAGAACCATATTCATCTGTGTCACGTGGTGTGACTCCTGAGTAAAACCATACCTAGAAATTTAATAGAAGGCAATGTATCATCAGTTTGTTTTATTTCTATGTGTTTGTATGTTAAAAAAATACAAAAATATTCCATAGACTGTTGACTCATTCTTCTTTTATGAGTAAGGATGGGTATGAAATGGGAGCACCATATTCATCTGTGTCACGTGGTGTGATCCTTGAGTAATACCTTACCCAGAAATTTAAGATAAGACAATGTATAATCAGTTTTTTTGTGTGTTTTTGTTGGTTAAAAGAAAAATAAAAATAATAATAAGTTAGATTATTGACCTGTTCTTCTTTCATGAGTAAGGATGGGTATGAAAGGGGATCACCATATTCATCCATGTCATATGGTGTGATCCCTGAGTAATACCTTACCTAGAAATTTAAGATAATACAGTGTATCATTAGTTTATTTTATATTATTTTTATGTTTTTTAGGTTAAAACAAAAATATACAAAAAATTATATAATAACAAAATTAAAGACATGTTGTAGGTCATTGTTAAAAGCCTGTCACAACCGGCCAAACAGTTGGGACTCGAACCAGAACTGAAGGAAGGCTGGGGAATACATTTTCAACATCAACCACCAGGTGACTTCAGTCCATAATTCCCATTTTCAGTGTCTTCATTGAACTTCTATTTTACCCCATTTAAGATTCCATTACATTAAACACTGGGGACATAATATTGTATGTTGGGGAGAGGTGAAATAAAATAATTGATTTTTTTTCATCATAAAATTTGTGGAAGGAAAATTTTAATAAACCTTGAACATGATTAAATACATTGCAAACTCCAAAATTGGATATCCAAGAATTTTTCATGCCTTGATTCTGATTTTTATGCAAGTTTATGTTCATGTGCATAGATTTTGGACAGTGCGGTTTTCCGATGTGATTTATCACCGTTTATATTTTCATCCAAATATTTTAAAAAATCACAATGGATGTCCTCTAGATTTTAGGGTATTAGTTTGAGTTCTTGGGGTCCATAATAAATTTCATAGGGTTGGTGATCATTTTAATTTTAACATGAGTATTCAAAAAAAAGAAAATTGTGCATAGAGCAATGGATTGGCCTAAAGTGTGGCCTCCGGCACTTGGGGATCATGACCCCATAGTTTTCTGGCCCAGAGTTGGGAATTTTATCTCTATTTATGGTAATTTTAATTTTTTTTATTGAGTTAACATGAGATGATTCCCGATCATGTAATCTTCACTTGGTTCCCTATGGTCTTTGAGCTTGGGAGTCATCAGCAAAGTCTTTCCACATGGGTTGACTCGATTGAGTTCAATTTAAATTTCCATGGAAAAATTAAAAAAAAAATGGGAAAAAATGAATACTCATCTTAATATTTAATTTTTATTCCTCATAGTTCTTCCATTCTTTCTCCCTCAAATGAAAATGAACACCCATGTCTATTGTGACGCACAAAACTTCATCATGATTAATTGAAATTTGATGAAATATGGCGATAAATTTGAACAAAATAATGGGCTTGGGCTTGGGACATTCCTATGGAAATTTCTTGTTTTAATGATTTTGATGGGTTTCATAGTTTTTTCGTATGAAATCTTTGGGTGATAAATGTGTATTAAAATGTTTTTGGAAAAGGGAATTAAAATTTCATATTTTTTAGATATATTTTTCTCGGGACTAGAAAAACTCAATTTGGGATGTGATTAGCCTCTAAAAGATGCTAACATTTATTGTTTATAATATAATATTCATGTGATTTATTAATCATAGACACCATTATTAGTTCATTTTACACTTTGAACATTATTTCACATTGTGATTGTAATTCCTTCTTAAAATGCACTATTACATGGTACCTTCTTGAACATCTAATAAAAAACAAAAGGATCTTGATTTTATGTTTATATTTTATTTTCCGGTATCCCATGATATAAGGAACAATTAATTGTTTTGGAGGACTTGGAGATTCAATTTGGTAGACCACCAAAGTGGGCTTTGAACCAACCACATTCTAGGCGAAGTGATTTGGACAGCAGCCCAATAAAACTACTGTAGAGGACAGGACACTAGCCCAATGATTCTGAAACATTATATGATGATAAATGATATTATAAAGAACATCTTATTAAACATTTTACCAAGATAATTTTGATTTTTTAATGGTGTTCTAGGCAGCCCAAGATGATGATGAAATTCTGGGCCAGATTCTGAGGCCCAGAAAAACAGCTCACCATTTAGATCATATCTGACCAACCAAACATTATTTTGGGCTGATATTTTACAGGATATTAGGGGACATCCGGGGATACATTGTTTCATTATATGGACCACTCTAATTTGTCCATATATAATGTCCTTTAGGCTTGTCATTTTGGTGGATTCAAGATGGCTGCCACTTCGGGGGAAGAGTGGAAAAAATTCTTCTACATTAATTTTCCACCCACTGAGGCCCACCAAAATTAATTAAAGACACATGGGAAGATGGGGGATAGGCCAAAGGATTCCTAAATTCATATTTAAGGAAGTGGTGGTGGAGTATTTGAGAATCTTGGATTTTTTCTTTCATTATGATGTTATTATGCCAATTTGTCTTTGTAACGTTTTCCTTCTCATTTAAGTTGTTCGAATCACCTTAGTTTTAAATTAATGTTCTTATTATTATATTATTATGTTTTTCTTAATATAAACTTGATACCATTTCCTCATGGTGTAAACTTTTTCACACCATACCTTGTGATATTGTTCACACAACTGAGGGGTGACCGTTATTTTGTTGTTTTTACTTCTTCAATTCCACCCTCGTAAGTCTACTTTCTGCTTCTGTTGACAAAATGTCATCAATGGAGGGATAACTATTTTATGGGTTGATCTAAGGGAGTATCAAGGGTCTGTATTGGATGTTATTTATCACTCTCTAAATGTTACTAATTTATTTTATTTGAGTTTCTTTCATTCAATGATTTTCTCTCTTCCTCTTCCTTATTGAAGTTATTCACCCCACATTTATTAGCTAATTGGATCCTTTACCTTGGAGTGCTAATGAAAATGATCCTACAAGGGTATAGGTGATTAGAATGTGTTTGTTAAGGTTTTTAATTAGTAAGTGATGAGGTTATTTGGAATTAATTTCATGAAACCTTCTCAATTTAATGAAATTGAAGTTGTAAAAAATAATTCATCCAATCCACCCCAACCAATAACCTAGGATCAACTCATTTTATTATAGTTTGAATTCACATAGATCTCATAGTTCTATTTTAAAACCATATAATATCAACCCATTCTAGCAACTTCATAGCCAAAAACCCATCTCTTTTTGTTGTGTGTCGAAGGATCTTCTTAGGTCTATGAGGATTCAACAACCCAAGATACACTGCAAGTGACCGCTTAACCCTTCGAACTTGGGTAAATTTGGATGAAACCACATAGTAAGCCGAGGACCATCCTAGATAGAAGATTCAGTTCATAATATACATGAACAAAATAAGGGATTTTTTCATAAAAAAGGAATCATCAATAATATATAATATCGGTAGAATAATTGGAATGTTGTCCTCAAAATATGATCCTCGTGTAACCCTAGAAGTAGTTATGGAACCTGATATTAATCTATAATAACAAACTCACTCCTCTCAACTGGTTTAAGAGGCCACAGATCCTCATAAAGGGGTACTTTTTTTACTTACCTTTAACTAATTTTGGTAATGATAATAAAAAAAATCTTCTATCTCTTGTCAACCTTTTTCACCAACAATGTTGTGGCTACCAATGGGGAAACATTGGGTTTGATAATCCTTTTTTAGAAAGCTCATATATATGCACCCTAATATCCCAGAGATCTATAGGGGTCATATGATATGATGAATAAGATATAAATTCATTCTTGGTGTGTAAGTCGATGCATAATTCCATTAAAAGCCTCAATGGTAGCCCTAGAACATATTCAGGGAAGACTTTTACATAGTCTTCCACTATTGAAGGAAGCCACATACCTGAAGATCATATTGATACATAGTCTAATAACTCCAAATAATGGGTGATGGGTTATATATTTCTTCCCACAAAGTCCACTTTTTTAGCCATTACATCACTCTCACTCTTAATAGAGAATATCATCCAATCAGTCTCAAGGAATATAACTCACCTAAGATGTCAGTAAATCTAGGATTGCACCATAGTCTACCATTCCATACCCAAGATGAAATTATAGTTTTCATCATGATGACTAAGAGGTCACATGATAAACTATATACATTGAATTCCAATTCCCCTACCAACACATATGTGATATCAATGAATTATGCCCAGTTAGAATCTCTAGAAACTATCCCTGAGACAAGGTATCAATTAGGAGATCTATCTATTGCTTTAAGGATATAGATATGAAGTAATAACTAGCTAATTTGTATATATGTACTAGATAAAGGGTATAAAAGAAACATATTGTACATGGAATCATCTCATGTTTTTCCAAGTCATGGACATCCATAGCCTACAAATTAAAACCCACTCATTTTCTACCTACTTCAACCTTGCATGGGCAGCCTAGTGGCGGTGGTGGAAGTAGATCATAAAGTCTTCATGCACTTATAAATCCTCCATGTTGACCACCAACCACTATTCTTCCTGTACTACCATTGTGGGGGTCACCATGACCATTTTTGGGAGATAAATATCCTATATTTTTTATCTATTATAGCATTTCATCCAAAACTTTCCTACACTCCTCAGCATATCAGACCAAACAATTGCAATCCATGTGATATCTCCCATAACAATCATAGAAGTGACCCTCTTGGGAATTATTGGATACCCTATGTGATCTCTAAGACATAGACCCTCTTGCATGGTCCTATGAATGTGGAGGTATCCTATGATGTAACCCTTCTGATTGATGTATTCTAGCTGCTGTACATGACTCAACCTCATGATGTTCACTATCGACTCCAACCACATCATGTACCTCTAATGAAGAAATATTTATAACTAGAGACCACTCAATCACATATTCTAATTAGGAATTAAAAATAAAACTATGATATCTTAGAAATCTCTAAAAATAACAAACTCATACTTCCATGTCCAGAAAAAATTATCTTACACCATGGTGAGGGAGTAACGCGTGAGGTTAGTGAACCCCATGTCATAAAAAAACTATCATATCAACCTGCTGATATTAGATAATCTTTTAAATCCATATTAACCAAAAAAATGAACGATAATACTCATAATGAAATAGTTTCTAGAATTATAATTATCAGAGCGACGCCTCATCATCTTTTAGAATAATCAGACTCTAAAAATTCTCTACTACACCATGAAGATGGATAGATTCATGAAATAACATATGAATAGCTAGTGTCCAAAGAAGCCTGATGACTCAGATCACTAACATTATCTAATCATTCACTTCCCAATGTTCTTTATTATTTTGGCACCTCAACAGTCTCTGATTCCTGAACTCACTCAACACACTCATTCAATATTTATCATCATTCAAAAACATTATTATTATCCTCTACTCAACAAGAGATGGCCCTATTACCTTCCTATCTAGAGAAAAAACCACTTGATATGGTCCATGAACTAAGGCATCATCACTGAACATATCATAATTAGGTTCACATGTTGTTATTCGAGCTGGATAACATCATGGAGGAATCCTGAATAATATCACGATGTGCTGTGGTTAGATGATCATATATGGGGAGCTGACTAAAGAATGATAGTAAAGTAGTTCAATATAATATGATGGATGTAATATTGGTTAACTATAATGGATATCTCATTATGTTGAGTCTACAAGTAGGTAATTAGAGTCGTAGTCAATGGATATGTCAACCGCTCCACTAACACTGGGTTCCATATCCCGAAAGCCACACGCAAGGCACTCTGAAATTGTTTCCCTAAGTTCCCAAACAATCCACCCCATGGGTTCGAGTATACACTGACATAAGGATAATCCACCATTGATACCACTCTATAATAACCTGACCAACTGGGGCCCTCTTGGTGACCCAGTGATGTATGAACCCTGGGATGATTACTGTGAGAATTCATTATGATGGTTTTCGGTGTCACATTGGAACATGAATCCATTATGTAATCTATATATGGATATAGATACAAGGAGAGGTTTCACACTTGATATAATAACAATGATTATGTGAGACATGTTTGGAAAATAGGACAATCCTTATGAGATGTGTATTATAATATGTTATGATATGTTTTCATTACACTATATAGTTTAAGTGTAATTCCAAGGTGGATACATGAGATTTGACCATTTGGTAAAAATGGAATGCATATTTTTTGTCACCTAGAATTTAGTTATTGAAAATTTTACTCTATGGATGCCTTGGGAAGTACACTTAGAGTCGTATTTAAGATTTATACATAATTAACATGATGTTGTAATTTATCCACTAGGTCTACAAAATTTCCTTGGAATTTCTCCTTAGATTATGTTGTATGCTGGATATTTGACTACCTAGGAATTTATCCTAATAATTTGTCATGGTTATGATACTACTAGATTAACTAGGGTCAAATCCCTGGTATTGGTTGTTTACATGAGACAATTTCATGTACAAGGATTGTCCTCATAGGAATCAGTGATTTCATTTAATATATTATTTTCAAGGGAATGGGATTGGCTATCATGATCATGTAACATCCTTAAGGACACTGAATCACTCTCTAAATAAGGTATAATGAATCCAAAATGCCATTTTGAAAAATTAGGATCATTGATGGTTATTTATTTTTCTCTTCTATTGTTATTTACTTTCTATGTTGAGCATATCACATTTGTGTACAATACATTAATAGTTATGTACAAGACCTACTTGATGGTTAACTATTAACTTCTACTAACACCCTACTTTTTTGACCATGGATCTTTGGTATCTAATTATATATTCTCATATCAACGGTTTTGGTTGGCCATAAGACTATTACATAATGATCAAGAAGGATATCTTAGATGTGACCTAGAGGGAGGCTAATGTGAGGCCTTAGGGTGGTAGCAGAGCCTCCTATCATTTATATTTATTTATTTATTATATATGATTAGCCTGATGGGTGATCATTTTATGTGTTCTAGCATGATCGTGAGTTTTTGTAACTTATTATTATTCTTGATATATGTTATAGCATGCTATGTTTTATTGCTTCTATATACTATGCATATTAATATATGTGGTGTCTTGTTTTGTTTTTGTCATTAATCACTCTGATATGGGGGTATAATTTCTCTATAATAACAACATAAACTCTCGATGATCATAAAAAACCTATAGTGTATGGGGACGAGATCTAAAGGTCCAATTGAGACTTCACTAGTCCAGGAACAACATAGTGTCCAAGGACCAGGAGAAGATATTACAAGAATCAACACAGTTCCTTTGGAACTAAAAAAATTTAATATTTAAAGGTGGTTTTTTAGTAGTGGGTTTTCCAAACAAACACAAATAAATATAAAACAAATCTTTCCCCTTAGGGTGCCAACTACCAACCCTAAGCTGAGACATGCATTAGACTTCCCCTCCTAACACTAAATACACTTTGACCAATCAAAGGAGAAATATCAAAGATCAAAATATATTACTTCTCAATGAAGAAACAATTCTTGAGGACGTGTGATCACCCCTCATTCTTAGTGATCATAATGGCCTAATACATACCAATGATGTGTGATGTCCTATTACATTCAGGATAAAAATCCTTCACTCATAATATCTGTAAAATTATACTAATCATTATTATATTTACTTTTTGTCATATATTTCAAATTCATTCGTTGTTGTTCTATGTAATTTGTTTTGTTTATTATGATAATTAGCCAAATTTTTTTGAACCACCATGGTTATAGATAAATAACCATATAATTTTTTTATTAAGGGGTTTGAGCTGGTCCTCTAATCTTTATTTTTATTTTATTATGTATATGTTTTGTTTCTTTAAATTTTATTACGAATTATATAGTGGAGAGACAACAAGGTAGGTAACAATCACATATCTTACTTTCCCAAATCATGTTTTTATTCATTAAGAAAGGAGTAATTGATGATAAATTAAGGGATTAAAATAACGTTTAAATTTTAATTTAATTTATATTATAGATATTCAATCATATAATATTTTTATATTGAGTGAATGAAATTTAGTGAATTAATTTGGATTAATTTGATTATCTTGTAAGTACATTGGTTTGGGTAAAATACTATAATAAATGTGTTACTATATAGTTACCCTATCCTTTTACACATATCATAACATTAATTTAAGCATAATAAAGCATCATATTACAATCCAAGGATCGTAAATTCTAGTGTCATGAATGACTAGGTACATAAAACATAAATCATGGGACTAAATATAAAATTTCATTATTTATAATTCATAAAGAGCCACCAAATTTAATTGGGCTCATACAATTTCATAGGATAACCTTGGGATAACATGAAAAAATGGATGAGATAAAAACCATAGTAAGGGAATAAACATAAGAATAAATCTTTAGCAGATGGGTTAGAAAGAATAACGTAATTATATAAAAAGCCATCGAAGAGATGGAATCATAAAATATAAAAATAGGATCATATAAACATGGATTCATTGTAAGGTGTAAGAAAAGTAAAACATGACTTTATCATGATTCAATGCTCATCGAGCACAGAAGATCACAAGTAAAGGTTAACCACCATGAGTGTTGCACATGGTAGAACACGGCAAGGTTAACCGCCAAGACCGTTGCACATAACGTCTCATGAGACTCAACTTTACCCAATGCATTGGAGTTCTATCTGGGAGTACCAACCATAACATGTACCAGAATATTCTTTCCACATATAAAATCATACATAATAAATCATGCATAAACATATGGGTTACCCGTTGTAAGAATTGAGTATTATATTCATGCCATAAATCACAACAAATGGGAGAATACCAAAAATGTCCATTATGGGATGTTATTGATCATAAATTGAATATAATATGGTAGAATAGGCATATATCCTGAATATTTATGTCACTTGATGTAGTAACATGTTTAAAATAGTACATAAGAAACTTTAGAATTAAATTTTTTTTATTGCAGTTGAAGGAAAATATCAAAGACCATTTTAAACATAAAAGGGAATAATATTTTATTTGAAACTAGAATCTAACCAGGAATGTTTTCATATTAAAAATAGTGGTTTTATAAAAATAATGGTGTCTTGAAAATAGATTATATAGTGCACATGAAATTTGGTAAAAATTTAGAGAGTTCCCTTAGAAATGGCTTTCTTATCAAGAATAATTGAGGGAATCCTTTTAAATATGTATATCCCAAAAATATAATGACGAATGCATCTTGATAAACGAGTTTTGATCATATAAAAACCGTTAGAATATGTACTTGAAAGAAAAAATAACATCATTTGGGTAAAAATAAATGCAGAGCATCTCGAATGAATAATGTAGGATTGGGTAGAATCCCATACCTTAAGTCTGATGGTGTTCTTCAAATGATCATAATATCCTAGATAACCAAATTAAATTCATTAATTAATTTTTAAACAACATATTAATTATTTAAATGATTTATTATAACCTTATTAAGTTCATTTATGACCTTTTTATGGGATAAGAGGTACAATTTCATTGTTTTTCTAATTGGTTTTAATGATTAGTTTTCTTTTATACATGTAAGGATAAACATATATGATAAGAATGGTTATACTGAATTGGAGTTTTATAATATTTTTTAATATCCAAAATATTACATGGTTATAAAATTCAGTTTGTTATTTGGAGTGAATATAAAACATTAATGATTACTGGTTTGGTTAATTGGTGTTTTTTATCACATCGAAAACATTTTTCATTATAAATAAATATAATGTTTAAAAAGGATTATTTAACCAAAAATTAGACATAATTAATATATTATAGTCTGGTTAAATCATTAAAATTTAATAATGACTAGAATTGAAGATGATATTACATATTGAAACCCGATCCTTTCAGAATGTGATAAATTAATAGCTCTCGAATGGTGTTTTCATTTCTAGAATAAAATGAGGGGGGAAGAGAGATGATTATTAATTATTACATTATAATAACAAAACTATAGTACATTTAATGTGATGGAGTTACCATAACCGTTGAAAGAATGTAGGTGAGGAAATAAAAAGAAAAGAATGCAACATGAAAGAAAATAAATAAAATGAAAAAGAAGAATTTACCTCTTGAATATATCTTCCTTGAGAAGCACTTTAAGGAATAAGATTTGGTATTTTGAGGATACCAATGGATTATAGATGTAGTATAGGGTCTTAAGAAGTTATTTGAGTTGATTTGGGACTAGGTATAGGGATTGAGAGGAGTGAAGAGATGAGGGGGAGGGTGGTTTTTAGAGTCGAGGAGAGGGGGGTTTTCTCAATATTTTATAAATTATTTTATTATTTTTCTTAGAATAATAAATAGTAATGATTCGTGTGAAAAAAACTGTAAAATGTGCATGTGATTTTGAACCCAAGGTTCTTACATTATACATGACTCAATAAATAGTGTAATTATCATATAATGTATAAATACGACAATTTACCATATTTTATAATTCCTAAAAAATCAAGTATTTCGCAAAAAAAACCCAATACTTCACCCAATACATTTTATAACATGCATAATTAAAAAATTAACTCCATTTTATTAAAATAAATTTATAAATATGTGATATTAAAATTTTAATTAAAAACATAATTTACTTGAAAAATACAAATTTTAAAATTAAAATTGCTTTTCAAACACTTTGAAAAATTAATTAAGGACTCTTAAAATTATCATATAATCATAATTCATCAAATTAAATATTTATGAATATATTTTCCTAAAATAAATTTTCTTCTTAGTTATTAAAATAATCATAAAATTGTAATTAAATATACATGTCCCGCAAATATACCCACACTATATCATATTATCACTTATAAGATAGATAAATTTTATTTATACATCCATTGACAATGTTACTTATTCACATGGACGATTTACAATTCAAATGGTTCATATTACTATTCATAAGGGTAATAGTACTATTCAAAGGGTCATTTACTATTCAATAAATAAATAAGTTCTCTTATCAGACTCCCAAAATCTCACTGATTTCAACCATGTTTGTCAAATTTTCAATCATCAAATCATAGTAGTAAAAATATTAAATTTATATGTCACATAGTACATAGTAGATCATTGTGGTGTGATTTCATGTGATTATACTATATGTCATAATTATTATAAGTGAATTTCCATTGACTAATCTTTGGGTCATTACATTCTTCCCCCCTTATGAAATGTCTCCCTTGAAATTTTTATTCACATTAAAAGCCTTAAATAATTATGGGTATTATTCCTTTATTTCCTCTTCTAGTTATCAGGTTTCATCTTCAAACTTATGGTTCTACCATATTTCTTTGAACAAGTAAGTTGTCTTGTTGCGTAGAACTTTATCAATATGATCCAAGATCATCACTGGTTTCTCCTCGTAATAATTATCATTCTTTAAATGTACCACCACAAATGAAATTACATGTTGACAATTGGGTATGTACTTCCTTTAGAGATAAATGTGTATTAGATCGTGTACTTTTAGACAAGGTAGGTGGAAGTTATAGTTGATATGCCACAACTTCAGCCCGATCAAGATACTCAAAGGTCCAATGTACCTGGGATTTAGCTTTCATGTCTTCCCAAATCTAATGACCTTCGTCTACGGAGATATGAGGAGGAATACCATGTATCTAAATTTTCCCTCATGGTCTTGTCAATGATTGTTTTCATAACACTTATATCGACTTTGGGATTCCATGATGTGACGTTGAATAGTTTTCACCTTCTCCATCATTTCGTAGACCATTTTAGGTCTAAGAAGCATATGCTCACCGACTTCATCCCAACAAGTAGGTGTTCTTCACATTTTCCCAAAATGTGATTTATATAGTGAAATTTGGATTCTCAAGTGGAAACTATTGTTGTAGGAGATTATAACCAGTGGAAGATGTTGGTCACATCCAGCTTTAAAGTCCGTAGTACATTCACTCAATATATATTCTAATGTATACATAGTTCGGTCATATTGGCCATTAGTTTTAAGATGATACGTTGTACTGATGTTTAGTTTTGTGGTTTGAGTATACTGTAGTCTTTTCTTGATCATCAAGGTTAATCTTGGAACTCTATCGGATATAGTAGATAGTAGTACACATGCAATTTTATCAACTGAAAATTCCACTCAAGTTGCGAAAAAGTGATTTGTCATTGTAAGACGATATACAATGACCATTATGGTATGGTTTCCTTTCGATATCCTTGGATTTCTAGTGACAAAGTTTGTGGTGATGTTCTCCCACTTCCAGGTTGTAATGGGTTGTGGTTGCATCTTCCGCTTAGACTTTTGTCTATATGCCTTCACATGTTGACATACTAGGCACATTGATGTATATTCAGCAATCTTCTTCTTCATATTGTCCCACCAAAAGTTCTTGCAGATATATCATTACCTTTTTGTTCTCTCTGGGTTAATAGATAAGTTTGAGCAATGTTTACCATTTAGAAACCCATTCATTATCTCAGATCATATGGTACAAAAAATCATGACCCAAATCGTATAACTCATTCCTAATCAATATTAAACTAATAGGATTTCCCATTTCAAATATCATCCACCTTATTTGGAACTTCCAAATATTTTCTTTGAGCTTTCCATATTTTCTCCATGAGGTATGGTTGATAAAACATTTGAGAAAGGACTGAAGATGTTCATAGTATAATGATTCCCATGTACTTTCTCTACAAATTAAATAACATTGTACCCTTTTAAATAATTATCATTGATAGTGATGCATGATCCTTTATAATTTGATAATCCACCACCTTATTTTCCATACTAGGATGTTAGTGGATTGATTAGTCCTAATATTTAATGATCTCTAACCATATTCGCTGGAAAATATTAAGCTCATTCTATGTGATTATATATTTGAGACTCTTGATATCAGTATATAAATCACACTTCTCCCCATAGATATACTGTCGCTATATTTTCAATGTAAAGTTCACAACTGCCAACTACAGATCATGTGTAAGATAGTTTTCCTCATGAATTTGCACCTACCTTGAGTTGTAGGATATCACTTTATCATTTTTCATCAGCACACAACCTAACCCATTCTTTGAAGCATCACTATACCCCACAAAGGGTTCCCCATAAACATAGAGTGTGAGTATTATAGTAGTTATAAGCATCTTTTTGAGCTCCATAAATATTTTCTCACATTTATTATTCCATACAAACATCAACCCCTTTGGTGTCAGCTTTTTCATTGAGTTGGAAAATTGTGAAAAAATCTCCACAAATCATCGTTAATACCCAGCTAGACCCAGAACGCTACAGATATCCATTACAGATGTTGTCATGGGACAATATTCAATTAAAATTGTCTTGTAAGGGTCTAAAGATATCCCTTTTCTGGGGATTAAATTCCCCAATAATGATACTCCCTCTATCTAGAACTCACATTTACTATACATTGCATAATGTTTCTCCCTTCGCCATGTCATCAAAACCATATTCAAATGCTTTTCATTTTCCTCCTTCCACTTGGAGTATATTTGAATATCTCCAATAAATAATACCACAACTTTTTCGAGGTAATATCTAATGACTATATTTATTAAATACATGGATATTATTAGCGAATTAGTGAGTCTAAAGGGAATAGCTATGAACACATAGTGTCCATACCTCATTCAAAAGGTTGTCTTGGGAATATATTCCCTCATAACTAATAATTGATGATGTCCTCATGGAAGGTATACCTTAGAGAAATAACTATCCCAATGAAGCTAATCGAAAAATTCACCTATCCATGGAAAGGGATACATGTTCTTTATTGTGATTATTTTGATATCTTGATAATAAATGCAGAAGAAAATTGATCCAACATTCTTCTTAATGAGGAGTACTGGATCACCCCATGGTGAAGCACTAGGGTGTATCAAAACCCTACTATATATTCATTGGTAAATTATTATTCAGCTCTTACAGATCTATGGTGGCCATTTTATAAGGTTTCATTGATAGAGGTAGAGACCCTAGAATAAGATTAATTGATAACACAACCACTCGACCAGGAGGAAGTCTAGGAAATTATTCGGGGAACACGTCATTGTAATCTCTCACGATGGGCATATCTTTGAGAAGTATCATCTCCTTTATCTCAATCATTTGAGCTAGACACGCTTGTTCATAAGTCAGTAATATCTACAAGATAGACAATGATTCTAAAGGATATTCATCTACCACCTTACATTTGTAATGAAATAGAGGATTCTACAGGATGTGATGAGTGATCTCCCTTTATTATTAGTTGATGTTGGATTTATATAAACATATCCAATCCATACATAAGATAACAGAAAACTACAATAAATGAAGTATAATGATATTTTATGGGTGGTTTAGTCTACAAATATTAACTGTAGAGGAATTATTACTTTGGATATAGTAATTTCCCCATTTTCTATTCTCACAGATAACTCAACCTCTATATTTTGAGGTGGTGTTTCAATTGTTCTACTAAACATACATTATATAAAAGAATTAGTAAAACCCGAATCAAATAGTCTATTTTCTATTCTTGAATGAATGACTATGGTACATGTCACCACATTATTTTCCGTATCTACCATAGATATAGTGATATTATAATACCTTCCTTGTTGCCTTAGAAGTTTTTGTTGATTTCCTCTGACAACCCTTGTCTTAGGGTAATTGTTTGCATAATCCCCATGCTCCATGTGATTGAAAAACTTCACTATAGGCTAAATGTTGATCTGAACTATCCTTTCTTCTTCCATAGTAGTGGAATTCATCATATCCTTCCTGAAGTTATTAGCTAGATGTCCCATTATTACACATTTGAAGCAATTATTGGTGCCCTATAGACAGTTCCCAAGACGTTTCTTACAATAATTTTGAAATGTGGGATGTTTGATCTTCATTCTGCCATGGGATTTATTTTCCAAACAACCCATATCAGACTTCATTTTCCTCATGTTTTCTTCTGTCTCGTGAGACCATTGAGAGTCTCTGATCATTGTTTCTATCTTGAGGGAACACTAGAAAATCTCCTCATAACTGTCAAATTCTCAAGTCTCCAACCAATTCATAGACTCGACTTTAGTCCACTGAATAAGTGATCTACCTTGATTTTAGTGTTCCTGAAAAATCTGTAGGCATATCTAGACAAACTTGTGTGGTTTTCTACATATTCAATGATGGAGTCATATTCCTTCTACTTATGTTTGAGGAACTATCTTTCCCTCTTAAGATGGAGGGTTCATGGACAATATTTTTGGAAATACATTTTCTTGAATTCCTCTCAATCTATGGAATAAATTTATTCCTAGGACTTTGTTTTCTTGATCAGTTTACACCACTTATCTTCTTATCCATAAAAATAACTGATCATTAGTATGACTTTATCTTCTTCAGGGAATTTGAGGGTAGAGAATATCTTTTCAATAGAGTTAATCCACCATTCCGTGAGGAGGATATCATAAGATCCACTAATCATGGGAGGAATTTTCCACATGAAGGATTCAAGAAAAATACTATCCATCCTTGGAAGAGGGATTTTCAATTGGTTGATGTTATTACTCATAACATGATCAATCTAAGAAAGTATTTCCGTGAAGTTTTGATCACTCGTTCCCATTATATTTGGAATATAATTAGATAAATCATCACATTCTCAATCACATTGATTATTTGAACATGATAGAATATTTCCCTCCATTAAATTAGAAAAAGAAAATACAATTTAAGGGCTTGAATACATATCTAATAATTGTAAAAGGGAAACTGTAAACATAAAATGAAATAATCTTAAATGAAAATTATAACCTAACACTTCACTCCCTAGGATTCAATATAGGTTACCCACGATTTGTTCCCTCACATTTATTCTTAGGGGATTTTATTAGTCCGTTAATGATTTTTTTAATAACCTTATGAATTTACCAAAGAATATCCCCTAGGAGTGTCAAACTAGAATTGTAGCAAGGCCTGTTATTGTGCACCAATTGAAAATCAAGTCTCCCTTAATGCTGTGTTTTCAGGTTTTACCTCTAGATAATCTATTGTAGTTCCACATCAACTTTTTCGTATCTATATAAGGATGTATTTTCTTAATAAATCACTTACTCTATACTTACAAAAATTTAGGGCTGTTTTCTTACACTTAGTCTCATCCCCAATGTTCTTACTAATGTTTTTTATTCCTAATATACTAAAATAACTAGACAATCATATGATACCAACTATAGCGACTCTAGCCTTCTACACATATCATTACATTAGTTTAAGAAAAATAAAGAATCATATTATTATCCATGTATCACAATGTCTAGTGTCTTGGAAGACTAATTATATAAAACATAAAACATATGACTACATATAACATTTTTTATTTATTATTCCTAAAGATTCCTTAAAATCCATTGTGCTCATACATCTTCATAGGATAAGCTATGGATAACATGAAGAAAGGTATGAGCTAAAAATCCTAGTAAGGTAAAAACACAAGAATAAAGCTTTAACAAATTGGTTAGAAGTAATAACATAATGATATAAAATGGTATAGAACATATAGAATCATTTCATAAAAACGTGGAATCATATAAACATTGGATCAAATAAATATGGATTCATAGTATTTTTTAAACAACATAAAACATGAAATTAGCATAATTCAATTCTTATTGCACATAGAAGATCACATGTCATGGTTATCAACTAAGACCGTGGCAAATGGTAGCATGAGTCAAGGTTAACTTCCAAGACCATTGCACATAATGTCTCATGAGACTCAACATTAATCAATGAATCTTAGAGCTATCTTGGCTCACCCATCATAACTTGTTCATGAATATGATTTCCACATATAAAGTCACACATAATCAATCATAAATAAAAATTAGGGATACCCAATGTATGAATTGGGTATCATAGTCATGTCATGTGGAATAACAAATGGGAGCTCCATAAAAATATACATGAATGGAAGGAATTGATCATATATTGACAACCATAGGGTAGAATAGTAATATATCATGAAAAGTGATGTCACTTGAAGTAATAAAGGTAAAAAGAGTACATAAGAAACTTTATAATTAAAACATTTTAGTGCAATTAACAGAAAATATGAAGGATCATTTAAAAAATAAAATGGAATAATATTTTACATAAAACCAGAAGTGAATCAATAAGGGTTTCTTAATAAAAATAGTGGTTTTATAAAAATATTCATGGCTTAAAAAATATTATATATTGCACTAGAAATTGGGTATGAATTCAGAAATTTCCCTTAAAAATTTCTTTCTTATTTTGAATAATGGAGGAGGGAATCTTTTAAAACATATATATCCCCGAAATAGAATGATGAATGGATATTAATAGATGATATTGGATCATGTACAAATCATTTATGATATATACATAAAAGAATGGATAACTTCATTTGGGTAAAAAGAATGTTAAAGAAACCAAAATAAATAATGAGAGTTTGGGTAATGTCAAATATAAACAAAATAAATTCACTAATTAATATGTCCAGAACATCTTCATTATGTAATTTATTTATTATAACCACATAAAGTTCATTCATGACCATTTTGAAGGGTTAATATGTTCAATTTCATTGTTTGTTATATTGGTTTTCATGATTGGTTTACTTATATACATGTAAGCATAAACATGTATGATGGGAATGGTTGTATAAAATTAAATTTGTATGTTATTAGTGAACATTTATATGATAAAATACATATAAAATTCAATTTATTAATTAGTTTGAATAGAAATCTTTATTTAAAATAATTTGGGTTAATTGGAGGATTTTAATCTCATCGAACACTTTTTGCATTATAAATTAATATCATGTGAAAAAAAATTCAAGAACATTAAATTAGAAATAATACATATTTTATAGTCATTTTCAACCATAAAAATGGTTTAATTAAAGAATTTTTATATGATAATTGAAATAGAAAATACGTCATCCTTGAATGTGGGAAATGAACACATCTTGGATAGTGTTTTTATTTATAGTATAAAAGGAAGGGAAAGGATATATGATGATGAATTAATACATTATCATAACAAAATTAATGTTTATATAAGGTACTGAAGTTATCTTAAAATTTTGATTAAAGTACGTCAGTAAAAAAATAAATGAATGGAACTTGAATGAAAATAAACGAAATGAAAAGAAGAATTCACCTCTTGAATATATCTTCCCTGAGAATCTATTTAAGGGAGAGGTTTTGGTGTTTTGAAAATACCAAGTACTAATGGTTGTGGGGGAGGAGCTTAGGTAGGGTTTTTAGTTTAATTTTGACTATGCACAAGGCTTGAGAGGAGTGAGGAGAAGAGGGGGTGAGGGTTGTTTTCAATGTGGTGGATAGGAGGGATTTCTCACTGTTTTATTCATTATTTTATTATTTTTCCCGAGACAATAAATATTATGGATTCTTGTGAAATAAATTAATATGTTCATGTGTTTTTTAACCCAGGGTGTTTATATTATTCATGAAATAGTAAATACTGTATTTAACATATAATGTATATATATAGAAAATTATCGTATTTTACTATTCACAAAAAAATAAAGTATTTCATAAAAAACAAAACAATTCCCCCAACAATTTTTCAATGTGTAGAATTAAAAAATGTACTCAATTTTATTATAATAATTTTATAAATATTTGAAACTAAATTTTTAATTAAAATCATAATATACATAAAAGATTTATATTTTAAAATGAAAACAAATTTTCAAACACATTGAAAATTTCATTAAGGTATCATAATATTATCATATAATCATAATTCGTCAAAAACATATTTATGAATATATTTTTGGAAAATAAATTTTCTTTTAAATTGTTAAGTTAATAATAAAATTGTAATTAAATATACATGACTCATAAAAATACCCACACTATATCATATTTTTACTTATAAGATGGATAATTTTTATTTATAATTTCATTGGTAATGTTACTTATTCACTTCGATGATTTACTATTCATTAGGGTTATATTACTATTCATAATGGTGACATTATTATTCATGAGGGTCAATTAATATTCATCACACATTATGTTTGTCTTATCAGACTCCAAACATCTTATCAGATCACAACAGTGTAAGTCAGATTTTCTAAATCCAAAAAATCTAAATGACAATATTATGTTTAAAGGTCACATAGTACTTAGTAGTTCACTATGTTGTTATTTCATATGATTATAATATTTGACATAATTATAAGAATGGAATTTCCAATGATTAAAATATGGGTCATTACATACTTTGTAAAAATACATGTGTTATTTGGATAAACACACACTGTAAAAAATAGGGATTGCCAATATGTTTTTAATGATTTTTACAAAGAAAATATTTGAATATAATACAATTTATACATTCTGAAAAATAAATTTTTAATAATGTAAATTGATAATAAATTGGTCTATGATTTTTCAATAATAAGTAAATTGATATGTGATGAAAAGAGACTTGAAAAGTGTTTATATATTAATGAAAAACATGTAGTAATCCATGTGTTCACATAAAAATGTATGTTTTGAATCTTTGTGGGTTTTGGGTTGTTTAACTCTAACAATTTTTTTTAAAAAGATACATGAATATGGTAACATTCAAGGAGATATGAAATAAAAATGTGTTGAGACAATCCTAAATGATTATTTTAATTACTTCTTCCAAAGATATTAAGTATTTAACATCTTTATATAAAACAAACAAGCAGTTAATAGAATTATTTTAGTCCCACATTTTTATGTAACTATATTTTATTTTTAGGAAAGTAGTAAATTTATAATATATGGAAAAATTTTAGTTCAAATTACATGAGAACACACCATGAAATGCAAAATGTTTGGAGTATTTTTTTTTCAATTTAGAATCAATCCTTGGATGGGAGAATAAAATACCCATTTCCTTAATGTCAATTTAGAACATCGTTGAAGATACTTAATGTTTATGAAAAATTAATATTTATAAAATTCCTTACTAAATATGTGGGTATCATTTTGATTAGAGAGTTGAACATTACAAACACTATGAAGACCGATTTCTATCAATAAAATAAACAAGTAAATTATCCAATAGTGGAAAATGAAATTCCAAAACTAATAAATGTTGTTTTATAATTGTGATGTTAAATCATAAATACAAAAAATATTAGTATAGAGAGTATATGGTGTTTTAAATATTAATTTATGAAATTAAGGTTTTAGAAATTCAAGATAACTGAATCAATATCGTAACATATTAGTAGATCTAATTTCCGATGTTATGGAGACTAATATAATATAAGTAATTACTGAGTATAAAAATTCATTGCATTAATTATTTGATTATATAAATAATAATCTTTATATTGGATGAACAAATTAATAAAAAAATTATTTTTTTCTGATGTTGTACAATATCAAGTGACTATGAAAAAATAAAAATAATGTAATAATCATGATATTGGAATTTTAATATTATTAATTTCTTTAATCTATGATCCTTGAGTCTTTTTATGATGTGAAGAATTTTTTAATAAATAATAGGCTTATTTATAAAATAATACATTATTGTTCTAAGGACTGTATAATATTTTGGTGAGAGGATAAAACTAAACAAGGCTGAAAATATATTTATCTTCTAAATGAAAGTTAATGATTAATTTTCCATGTATGAATAATAAACTACTATTAAAAATAAAAAAATAATACACCTACAAATTATTTTTGTTTAATCCACTTAAATCATCAAATTTAAATATTATTCAGGTCATCTAAAATCATTGAGCACATGATATGACATACCATGGAAAATTAAAAACATGGGTTAAGGTGACATATGGGATATTCAAAATCATGTATAGAACATGATTCATTATATCTATATTTCATAGTGTATCCTTGTAACAATGTTATTTGAATCAAATACTAATTAATTAAACCCATTAAGGACTTAGGGAACTAGTTATATAATTTGAACAACTGTTTTGATACCTTATAGTGTACCTTTGTGGATGTGTATGCAGAAAACATATTATATCATTTCAAAGATTATTCCTAGAAAAAATATTCTTAGAAACAAAATTGATGTGAATATTCAACCATTAATTAAATAATTTTAGGATCTATGAAAAAATGATTCTAAAACAAAAAACATAACAATTTTTTTTTTCAAAAATCATGTTTCTCTAATGTGGACAATCAATAATTTCTCTGGCCTTATTAATTAATCTAGATGGAATAGTAACATTGTTTTTCGAGATTGTAACTTTTATTTTTAAAATTAATGATTTCCATATAGAAAAAATAGTGCCTCTTTTGTAACCATTTATTTATTAATGAAACACAATGATTTTTGATGAAATTGGAAAAATTCCCTAGATTCGATGATCATAGAACACCACAAAATGTAATCACAAGATATTAAATAATGGCACAATAGATAAATAATGAAGGATAATTTGGGACGTTATATCATTTGAATTATAGTGTGAATGAGTTCTCAGTACATCACAAGTGGAATTTATAAATAAAAAATTGGATAAAATATTTTAATTTTCAAACATAAATAGAGTTATTTTATTTTTCTATATAATTCTCTTAATCTCATAAATATTGAGAATAATTTTTGTGATAAATTGATTTCCACAATACTTAATAAGAATAAGAAATCAAGGACAAACATAATTCTCATAATGACTCAAATTCAATGAATATAAATAATGATCTCTATCTATATAAGAATGAAAAGTATGTTGTAACAATTTTAGTAATGAATAATAACGAGAAATATATAATCATTCAAATATTGAGACATTTAAAAGTAACTAATGGTTATTCAAGTAACATTTCAATATGTTTTAACTTCAAAAATAATAGGTTATATTTATTTCAATGTCATTATTACTACAATTTTCTATGGTATTTACTACCTTTGGTATTTCATATAATATTACAAAAAAATCTAAATAAAATTTTAATGGATTTTTATACATTATTCAATCAAAATTGTATGAAAATTCTACAACCAATTGATATTTACAAGATTTATTAAAGAACATTACTGAAAATATTTCATTGGGAGTTGGGATTACCCCAATTATCTTTTATTATCATACTGTGTTTAACTATGCTTTTGTTTGGGGGAAAAAATTATGATGTCCCATATAATATTTATAGATGTATTCAATTGAATTTTTCTTTATTTATATGGTTTTCTTCATATATAAACCATTCATTTCAATTAATTACAAATACAGTTAATTATTTTTCATTCATTTTTTTATAGATAACTCATTCATTTGAAATCATGTCTATAAAATAAATCCCAAATAGAAGTATATATAGATAGAAGTTACTGATGAATGAGTGTATCAACAATTTTTCTATATGCATATATGATATTGAGACAATATTTAATCAATTTCACCATGTTTATGACTTAAATAATTTATTAACACCAATTTTCCTCAATTTTATTTTTAAAAAATATTTTCATGTCCCAATGATTGTATTCTTTGTTTTATAGACGATTCATGTACTCAAGAGAAAAAACGATACTCATCTCCATGATGTAATTGAACAATTAATTCTGAAATTTTAAATTAACATAATTCTGACAAGAAGAATAAAAATAATAATATTTTAAATATTTTATGTTACTTTCCATTAAAACCCTAATTATAAAAATTATTCATTAAAGCTAAAACTCCTAATAACATTAATTGGAATGCTATAAAAATTAACTGAATAAAGGGGAATCAAATATATTTTTTATAATGTAAAAATTTTAATTGATTATATCTAGATTTCTTATATTATCCTTGAAATGTACAACTAGAATCAGAAACTAATGTATTCAACCCATTCTGGACTTTGAGTACATGTTATATAGTTTTTCTAGCAATTTTGATACCTTAAAATAACCCTTTTTGGATGTATGTGAAAAAAAATCCTTCATATTTTCATTGATTATTCTAGGAAAACTGATTCCTAGAAATGATTTTAATCTAAAGTTTCTGCCCTAATTAATAATTTATAGGATTTATTGAACAAAAATGTGTTGAAATATATGATTTAGATACATTGAAAATGTTCAAGATGCCTGAGAATATAATGTGAACCATCATTGACTTCCCTGGATATGATAAATTATTTGGACAGAACACTTAAAATATCTATCCACGTTGAAAATTAGATTTTGAGACTTAATGACTACCATATAGAATTTTAGTTCTTATGTCTCCATATATTTAATTATGCACCTCATAGATTTTTGTTGAAAAATTATGAATTCAATGGATTCATTGATCCTAGATATCAACCAAAGTTACCCATAGATTCAGAAATATTGGCATAACTAGTAAACATTGAAGGAAATTTGGGAAGGTCTAGCATTGGAATGATAGTGGGAAATTAATTCAATGTACATATCCATTTAAATTTATAATGCGAAAATAGAATAAAAAAGTGTATTATTTCAAGATGTCTATATTCAAAATTTAATTTTTAATGTGATAATATTAACTTCATTCATTTGGAGATGAATGTTGAAAACAAATTTATTTTCACATTACTTAATTATCATGGTAAATCAATGGTCCAACCTAATTCTTGGTTCAACATATGAAAAGGGACATAAATCATGATATAATCCTAGATAATAATAGAAAGTATATTGAAGTAGTTTTTTCAATGAAAAATAATGATAAATTAAGATATCTTAAAATATTAAAAAATATGATGGTACCTTATGGGTATTCAAGTAATATTTCATGATGTGTTTACTTAATGTAAAATTGGATATATGGATTTCAAATTCATGATTCACATATTTTTCTAAAGGATTTATTACCTTTTTAATTTCCTACATTGTTACATGAAAATTTAAATATAATTGTAATTGAGATTTACAAATTATTCAAACAAATTTATGAGAAAATTATATAACCAATTATTGTGTACAAGATTTAGTATATAATTTTACATAATCATAATCTTATGGATATTATCACTCCCCTGTCATTTATTAATATCTTGATGCATTTGATTTTTCATTTATACAAGGAAACTATTAGAAGGTCACCTACATTACCAATGGATGTATCCAATAAAAAGATATTTAATTTATATGGTTTTATTCTTAATTAAACCATTATTTAAAAAACATTAGATATAAAATTAATTATGTTTCATTCATTTGGTTTTATATATGCATACTTCATTTGAAATAATATTTTATTAATAAACCCCAACCAGAAGGTTCTAAAATAGAATGTTACTGGGAGGATGAGTAGCACAATTTTTTTCAAGTACATGGATTATATTGAAACCAGATTCAATGGATTTAGTTATTTGTATGATATTTTGAATCATCTTAAACTTGTTGTGAAATCAAAAATAATTCCTAATACTTTATAATACATTTATAGGATCTAAAATATTACACAAATATAGGTAGAATTATTATAATAACATAGATATGTGATTCTAAATAGTGAAATTTCATATCCATTTATAGAATAATTCAGTATAAAAATTATTATACATCTTAAAAGGCGAACATGGAATAATATAGGGATAAAAAGTATCTAATAATGAACTATTATAATGGTTTACATAATAAGTGAGTTCCTAAATACTGGAACATATATATAATAAGATGAAATATATATTAATTAAATGTAATAATTTATTTTAGTTATTTTATGTCATTAATATTAATATTTTCTATGAAGTGTCAAATGATTTACAGTTTTAGGTAGGGTGACCATTAAAAAGGAGATGAAATCCAATGCTTACAGTGTGAATAGTTTCAAATTTCGTATATTTGATCAGGAAGAATTTTTAAAAAAACTATAATAGTGTAATATTCACTACTTAATAACTGGGATATTATGGAATGTGTGCTAATATTGTTTAATAAAAATACCATGCTTATTTTTCAATTGGTTTATTCAAATAAAATATTATTAATATAGGTATGTTTATTAAAAGAGATTCATTATAATTTAATTATCTGAACTTCTCTCCCACAATGGATGATAGTGAATATTAATAACATTATCTAAATAACATTATATCATATGAAAAAAATACTATATTATAAAAAAATGCAGTAGATGAGTAATAGAGTGTTGGTGTGTGCATGAAACCAAGAGGCATTTATGATATAGGAGATGAAGTGTATGATTAAACTTTTGACGTTGAATCCCATCAGTTACAAGACATTAAATTATTTGCCTATAATGATCTTGAGAATATTGATCTTGAAATATATGATTGATTAGAAGAATCAATGATATATATTGGTAATGATATGACCATTGAAGGAGAAAATGTTTTTATGTGTAGTCATCCCCTAACTTATCCACTAACTATGTATTATATTAATTAGTTTTAGAAATCTGAATTTATTATCATATTTAAATTTCATATTATGAATTAAATGTTTTATATTGAAATATTTAATGTTATAATAATTTTAAAAAATATATATAAATATAATTACATGATTAAATTATAGTAATGTTATGGGAAAAAGTTCCATTGATAAATTTTTATTGATGATAGATGGTGATCACTCTATCTGGAAATCATCTACTTTTCCATATGATACCTCATATAATCTTTATCAAACACCCTATGTCTCCCTCTCAATGGAATGTAGAAATACCTGTGTCTCCCTCCTCACACTAAATAGAACACTTCATATTGATACATCTACACCTTAGAGAATTATGGTAGGCCATTAGGTCAAGCAGGGGACTATCTTGTACTGAGGGAGTAGGTTGTTACTCAAGATGCCTCATGAGGATTTTTAACAGTCATGATTATAGGAGCCAATTTAAATGATTTTTTTTATATTTTATACTAATATATTTTCCTTTCATATAAATGGTGAAATAAATTTCATAGATACAAACAATAATAAAAAAAAGTGTAGAATCTTAATTTTTTAAATATAGTGATACCATTTGAGATTTTTGGGGTTCTCATAGTGGATGTTAAGGGAATTGTTGGTCTGATCTTAGTCTAGTTGATTTTGAGTCAGTGTCCCTTCCCATTATATACTGGGAATTGAGATATTTTCCTTGGTCTTGGAATAATGAGGCTTATGATTCAAAGATTCATGTAATTTTAATACAATAATCACCACTGAATAACTTTAATGTCATTATGTAAAAAAATCCTAATAATTTTTAGAATTATTTTTTCCCGATGTCATATCATTTTAATCCACCTGGTGATATAACACATCCATGTATAATAAAAAATATGGGTAATAAATGGTTTTTAAACGGATATTATGTAATCTGTTTAATGATATTTCATTTTTTTTTCAACATATGTATGATACGATACCCCGAGATGTACCTCCATAGTAGTCGAATTTTCTTGTTCATAGTCATTTCCATAAGCATAATAGGTATTTAGTAGTCTATAATAATGATAATAATATCACTTTATAAATATGTATAAAAAAGCTTTTAAAATATGAATTATTTATTAAAGAAGGTTTCTGGAAAAAATTCATAATAAAGAGAGAAATATATTATCCCACACATATCTTGTTCGAGGTGTTTTTAAAGAAAATGATTTATATTGGTAATATTTTCATAAATTAAAAGAATTACTTGTTGAAGTTTATGTTTTTTTATATTAAAATATTGATTATTATCTTTTTGAAAGAAAAAATGATCTAAGGATATTGTTCACACATTCAAATCATTTCTGATATGTCCATACTAAATCTGATGGAATTAATATGAATGATAATACCAAATATATTAGGGTACAAACATTTAACTTTCTATTTCATGTTAATTTGTTTATCTTTTACTTCTAATGATATTTGATTGGAATATTAAAATTATTTTATTATAGGATACCAACACCACGAAGTTGTACATGATCACCTTAGATGATATTATTGATTAAATAATTAGTAAGGATCATCCTGGTCATATAATTGTGATGGGTTCCAGAACATCCTCATCAGAGGTATTTGGAACGTCATCAGGTTCATTTTCTATTTCTGTATCATTTTCTGGTAGTAGTTATCCTATCCCTCTATAATATCAAAGAAAAGTAATTTTTATGAAAAACAAAATTTGTAGAAGGGTAACATAATCTAGGAACATGGGTTTCATATAATAATTCAGGACATGAAGTTCATCACTCTACAAAATGCATTATTAAAATTATATCATAAGATGACTAGAAATGTCCCCAATAATATTTCATCAATGATTAGATAGTGTTAGTAGGTAAATTTCACAATTTAACATTCTATGAGAATAATTATTTTTAATACTTTATGGTCACAAATAGATAAATATATTTTTTAATTTTAAAATTAATCATAATCGAAACACTAAAAACATATAGTAAAGATTATGTTGAGTGTTTCTCATATGAAGGTAGTTATGATGAGGATTAATTTTGAACTCCATATTAGTGATGTTGTTGTACAACTAAAAAACATACTTGTAAATTTTTGTGACTGATTAAATATAATATTATGTTTTTGAGTTCTTGTTGGAGGTAAATGGATATAAGTTTTTTATTTTTTACTCTATCTAGTTTATATCATGTTTGGTTGTGTAGGGATACATTAAATCCATTTATATTGTTTTATTTTGTTTCATTTTTCATAGTTTTGGGTTGATTAAATTATGTTTAGTATAGGTTATGTCTAATAAATTAAATTTGGTTCTGGCTAGGATAGTTAGGGACAATTTAATTCCAAAAAATTGGATTAATTCATTTTTTTTCATTATTCACACAAATTTCAGTCGGATAAGGTTTCTTATATTAAATTAGGAATGATTTAGTTTTTTTAGGTCATGTTTGGTAATTTTTATTTGATTTTATTTCTAAAAAATTATGTTTTGTTTCATTTTATTCATTTTTATTGATTTTTTCATGTTTCAATTGATTATGATTGGATTAGGTTGAGTTTTTTTTGGATTTTTTTAGATTTGTTTGTCTTATTTTGGATTCACTTATTACAGATCAGTTAATTTAATATCCTTTATTCTATGATCGATATTTTTTCACTAATTTTAATTTTATAAGTATCATTTAATTATAGGTAAGTTTGGTTTATTTTTTTCAGAACAATCAAGTTAGATCAATTAGATTTAGCTTGATTCAATTGTTTTCAATTTTTTCCACTTTTTTATTATATTTTTATTTTTGTAGTTAGAATTTTAATTTTTTTCATCACTTCATGAAATATTAGGTTAATTTTTTTATGTTATATAATGTTAGATCAGATTTGAATGGTTCAATTTTGTCTCAATCTAGAAAGTATAGTTCCGTATAGTTTGGAACGATTTGTATGTATTTGGTTCTCTTTAATTTGAATCCATTTTTTTGATATATTCAGTTCAAGTTAGTGTTATTAATAAAATTTTATATAGTTTATGATAGATTAAATTATTTTCTGCTAACCTTAGGTCAATTTTGATCACATAAAATTTATTTTATTTAGTTTTATTATTTTGATTAGTTTGGTATGATTTTTTGGGGTTGATTTGGTTATTTAGTTACTTTTGTTTTAAATAATATTTTTTTGGTTCACTCATAATTTTTTAATTTTATGTCTGTCAATTCAGTTTGGTGTATTTCTATTAGTTTTATTTGGATTGTTTTTAAGTGATTTATAGTGGCTTCATTAATATAAATTTAGTTTTTTGTTATACTATTTAGTTGGGTTTAGTTTAGGTTGAAGTTATTTATGGTGTATGATTTCATATTAATTTATTATGATTATTTTGTAACATTCTTATTTGGTTCATTCTAGTTTCTAGTGGCTTCATTGATGAAAACTTTTTTCCTCTACATATACACACAATGGTTTAAACTATTTCTAATTAATTATAATTATTTAGAAGTGTTTTAAACCATTGGGTTATGGATGGGAAAATGTAAATTAAAACATCCAGGGGGTATGTAAAATACACCACTAAATATATTTTTCAACGCTTTTATAGTACCATTATATAATTAAAAAAATTCTCGAAATATATCCTTATATATTATTTCAAGACAACTTAAAACGCCAACAAACAAAAAAACTGCCTCTAATATCTCTTTTTCGTATTGTGTGATATCGTTCGTAAGAATTTTCTTGCCAAGAGTAACCCAAAAAAATATCAACAAATGAGGCACATAACATATAGGGTCACCTCATTATATTCATTCCTTACCCAAGATAATCAATGGTCACCTAGTCTTTAAATGAAACTACATAGTTGGATGATTGAAGCCTCGAGATGTTTTCTATTGGTGGAATCTAACACTTTGTATTTTCAAAGTGGATTTAATATCACCATTTTATCTCATTTATTGTCTTTTTAGGTGTTCATGCTTATAATGATTTAGTTTCTAATATTATTCCTTCCACCAAATAAATACGTTAAAACCATATTTCTGGTAAAATCATCCCACAACTCATAGCTTATGTAACTAACCCAAATCAAAATACAGGTATGTTCATACATATCCAAATTTAACCCTTGTATGGGATACATGAAAACCTTTCTTGTAAAGGAATGGAATCATATGAAATCAATAATCCCGACAATGGAAATATTTTAGTAAAACATAGCCAACAGATACTTTTCTAGATAAGTAATAAGCCTCCAGTCTAGTGAGTAATCTGACCCAAAGTCCCTTTACGGAAGGATAATTTATTTAATCTATATCTCAATTCCATTATAACAATAAGAACTCGACCCCAGTTTCTCAAAGCCAGTGCATTATTTGATTATATTGGCATATAAATAAGGAATATGCATCCCAATGTACCATTTAGTTTAGTAGAAATTGGAAACAATATACATATATAAGTTCATCATTACATCATGAAAGGAAATACATCATTAATTTATTCCATTAGAAACATCCATGCCTCCAATATTATGACTGAGTATCACTCATAACATACTTCTTCATATCCTGGGAAAATGAAACACATGAAGTGGGTGAGCTAAAATTCTCAGTAAGAGAAATAAATACAAAAGAAGATATCATAATCATAAACATTAGGAATGGTGAATAATTGAAACACGCGCCTTTACAAATAATAAACTTGAACACATTACGGTAGGAATATGGGATTGAGTAAATAATGCCATAATATAACATAATCATGGGTATTCTACTTGTAGAATAAGAACATGAAATTTCAATTACTATAATCATAATGAAGGAAGTGCATATTCTGTACATTCTAAAAAATTTTGTCTAGGCCTCATCCAATACATCTAAAAATTATTAAGGACTCGGCCAAAACCATATATCGAATTGGGAAGGGCCTCATCCAATTCCACGTATATTTGCCTCATGAGACCTACTGATGCATAGAGGGACTAAACCAGGCCCCACCTATCACATAAATAGTCCCATTAATTATTCATATAAATGGGGATTAACATCATAACATATACATTCAAATTGAAACTATCATATAGAATGTAAATATCATTCTTAAACATTAAACATAAACACTAACCATTCAGAGTAAATTTTTGAATGGTTTTAGGATAGAACATCCACAGTAAAAATAGTCATATACCATACAATAAATATGGTAGATGGAATCATAAATGATAAATACCAATAATACATAAGAATCAACAAGTGTTTTGAAACAGACGAAAATACTCTTATAAAATCATTAAGCGATTCATGAGATAAATACTCTTTTATTTTGGAAAGAAGAGTTATTTTGGAAAAATCCTTGTATAGAACAAAAAATTTAGTAAATAGTACTTTCATAATATAATGAGTGATTTTATGAAGATAATAGATTCCAAGAACTGATTACAGAGTGTCCTAAAAACATGTAAGAATTTGAGAAATTCCCTTGAATTAGGAATGTATTTTGGAAACAATTTTGAAAGTTCCTTTTAAAAGTGTAACTATCTATGAAATTAGGAAGTACTCTTGTTGGTAAACATATATAGAACACACACACAGAATTTATTAGGAGTACATAACAATTTCATTGAGGTAATTAGACAATGAAAATAACCCGAATGAAAATGAAGGGTCGGGTGAAAAAACCCTTACCATAAGTCAGAATGTGTTCCGTTCTTGAACTTAAGGTCCTGGAATATTAAATTTGACCTATAAATAACTTCTTTAAGAAATTATTATACATTTATTTATTTTATCATAATTATTTTTAGTTCATTTATTACCTTATTAATAAGTTATTATATTGAATTTTGTCATTCTGGAGTATTCATTTTCTTTATTTTCATAATTGGTTCACTTGTTCTTAAGTAATATATTTCATTTGGAATGGATGTAAATATAATGAATTGAAATTAAAAATTATTTATGAACATATAGAATTGTTAATGGTCATTTCTATCATTTGGTTACATGTAAATAGGATGAATCATTTGATGAAATATTTATGACAATCAATTAGATTATTTTAGCAGTATTTTATTATTAGGAACTAGTTTGGTCATACGATTTATTAATATGTATGTGTTCTGGTTCATGAATATTAATTAAGTTTTAATAAATATATTAAAGTCTATTTCAAACATCAAAATGGTTTCTTGACCAGTAATGAAGGAGAAATTTAAGAACGCAACTTCATCGTTCACAAAGGTTATAAATTAGAACCTCATGGACGTTGATTTAATTTATAAAATAAAAAGGAAGAGAGTAAAGATATTGATAAGTGTTCTTCCATTCACATAATATAATTATAGTATATAGATGATACTAGATCTATCATATTCATTTGGATAGATGAGGTGAAGAGAAGATAACAAAAGAAAATATATTGAAATTAAACTAAATGAAAAAGAAAGGTGATTTACCTCTTGAAATAACCTCATTGAGAGCCTCCTCAAGGGAAGGGAGTTTCGTATTTTGGAAAGAACAAGAGATTATTGTAAATTGGGAGAGACTAAGGATGTTCACGTCTTAGTGACGTTAAGAGAAGAGGGAGTGAGGGAGGTGTTTATAGTGGAGGAGACGATGGTTTTCATAAATTTTTAATCATTAATTTATTAATTTCCCTCACAACCATAAATAGTAACGATTTCATGACCAAGAATAGTAATAAATTCATGTTAGTTTGAACCATGTGGGCTTACCTCACTTATGATGTCATAAATAGTGTATTTAACTGATAATTTTTATGTACGATATTTTATCGTATTTCACTTTTCATAAAAAATATTAGTATTTAAAAAATAGAAAACATTCACACTAACAATTTTTCTACATGTAGAATCCAAAAATGATGTCCATTTTTCAAAAATAATTATCTAAATAGTATTAATTTAATATTTAATTAAAATTATAATTTATTCTAATTTTTTTAAAACAATTATTTACTTATTCAAAAACATAGGTATATTGTACTTCCACTTGAATATTATTTATATACTATCATAAGTAAGGTTACTATTCATTAGTCTATATAACTATACATAAGGTTATGCTACTATTCATAAGGGTAGTTTACTATTCACCCAAAATTTTGTTTTTCTTATTGGACTCTAAATAACATACCGATCGCAATCGTGTACGTAAGATTTACTAAATTCACATCACAGAAGTAACAAAATTATGTTCAACGGTCACATAGAACATAGTAGTTCATTATGTTGTGATTTCATGTGATTATGACATATATATATATAAGAAAGTACTTTCCATTAAAAAAATATTGGGTCGTTACCTTCTCCCCTCCATACAAAAAAATCATCCATGAAATTCACAAAATGTAACCTAAAAAGATTCTGGCCTGACTTCAACATAAGATCCTCAGGATCCCATGTTGCTTCCTCCATATTATGGTTTATCCCAAGAACCTTTACTAGAAGAATCATTTGATTTCAAAATACTTGTTCTCTGGTATCAAGAATCTTGATAGTCTCTTCAAAAAAAGATAGATTGGGATCCAGTTCTATCTTCTCATTTGTGAGTACATTCTTTGGGTTTTTCATGTATTACCTTAACATTGATATGTGGAACACATTGTGAACCATGGAGATACATGGTGGCATTTCCAAAAAGTAAGATAAAATTCCAATTCAATCTAGAATTTCAAATGATCCAATGTACCGGGGACATAATTTTCCCTTCTTAACGAATCGTATAATACCCTTCCATGATGATACCTTTAAGAAAACATGATAACCTTCTTGAAATTCAAAATACATCATTTGCTAATTGGTATAAATATTTTTCCTACATTGAGCTTTTTAGATATTGGTTTTGATAATCCTCACCTTTTTTGTTTCCTTAACATGTTTTGGACCTACGAGATTTCTTTCACCATCATCATCCCAGCAAGTTGATGTACTGCATCTCCTTCCATATATCGCTTCATATGGAACCATATGAATTGTTGGTCGGAGTGGATACTCAAGAGGGGGGTGAATTGAGTTCCAATTAAAATTTCTGTTTTAAAAACATTGTCTTAATAACCCCCAAATAAAATACTGAATTAAACTGTAGTGAATTTATATCAAAGTAAAGGTTCTATTGGGTTCTCAAGGGATTGATTATTTCCCAGTTAATCAAAACAGAAGAGTTGATTAACATTGGAAACTAACATACTGATTTACAACTAATATAAAAACTTGCGAGTTTAATTATCAAAGTGACTTAAAAATAGTTTTGGTTTTAAAGAACATAGCAACGGAATAAAAATGAATAACTTTGAAAGAAATGGCACATCAGATATAACCAAGAGGTTCAGTCTCAAGCCGAGACTTAGTCCTCTTAACAATTTATATAAATATGATCCACACCCTGGATCGGGGTTCACAATAGTTTACAACTGTCCAGGTCCAAGACCTCTACCACTGTTATTCGTGGGAAACAAAACAATAGCAACCAGCTGTCCAGGTCACACACGACCTCTACCACTATCCTAGTGCGAAATGAAAGATGTAAGAGATTGAGTGAGGATTTACAGATCCTCCAGTTAAAGTACATTAGACAGTATGTGTGTTAAATATAGCAGATAACACACACTGCACGAAATGTAAAATAATGAATCACAAAGCAGAGATGTAGAGTTTTGAAATGGGTCTAGTGATTTTAGTTAAGCTTTGGACTACTTAAGTTTTATCAGAAATGGTTCTGAGTCCTCTTCTGGTTTTTTTCTAAAAAATAGAGTGTCGTCTGCTTGGCATCCAGGTTCAGAGATAATGAAGAAATGTAGTCAATGAAGTTCTTTAATGTCCTCGTGAATGTACAGAACTCTTCTTGAGTAAGCTTGAGTGTGTATGAGGTTCTGTGTCTTCTGCAACTATCTCATCCACCACTCTTTGCACTCATATATGTTTCTTCATCCTTATTCCTCTTTCTCTTTGTCACCAACAAGGACTTCTTGTATTTATAGCACACACACCAGCAAAAGAAATGATTTCTTTTTGCAGGTATGAGGTACGGTTCCCTAACATCCAACAACCTTCATTAAAAAAATTTCAGAGCATTAAAATATTCCTAATATGACCGTTGGTTCGACTAAATAAATATAAATAAATTCAGACATCTGTTTATGAAATTTGGTGAGTCAAGTGATCGGTAGGTCATCAACATCGGCATCGGTGACTAGACATCGGTGTGTCCTGATTTGTGACTCAGATGATCGGCATCGGTGTGTCATGATCGGGGACTCATTTGATTAGCATCGGTATGTCATGATCGGTGACTCATTTGATCAGCATCAGTGTGTCATGATCGGTGACTCATTTGATCAGCATCGGTGAGATATCTTCGGTGACTCAGATGATCAGCATCGGTTTGTCATGATCGGTGACTCATTTGATGAGCATCGGTGTGTCATGATTAATGACTCATTTGATCAGCAGTGGTGTATCATGATCGGTGACTCATTTGATCAGCATCGGTGAGACAATTGTCTTTTGATATGTATCGGTGCGACCGTTGTCCTTTGATATGGATCAGTGCGACCGTTGTCCTTTGATATGGATCGGTGCGACCGTTATCATTTGATATGGATCGGTGCGACCGTTGTCCTTTTGATATGGATCAGTGCGACCGTTGTCCTTTGATATGGATCGGTGCGACCATTGTCTTGACAGAACACAAAGTGTCTGTTTGATCTAGAAGACTTTCAGAATACTTGTAAATCAATAGCATGCACAGATAAAAGCATGATCCAACCAATAAAAAGAGATTCACTAAGTGATTGTGATTATGTATATGAGAAATCCAACCAGATTAAGTAACGATGATTTGTGATTATTAGAACAACAATCATAGGAAGAATTCAACAATCTTCCAGAGGGCTCAACAATCTCCCCCTTTTTTATAATCACAAATCATAGTCATAAATAAAAATAATATATCACCAATAATAGTGACAAGGCATAATAAGAATAAAAACACAATGTGATATAAATCTCCCCCTGAAATTATGAATTTGTAAATGTATGTAAACATTGCTCCCCCTGTCATAGTATGTTTCTCCCCCCATATTTGTCCCTCATAGATATAAATCTCCCCCTTTGGGATAATAAAAAAGGAGGGAAAACATATAAAGAAGATATTAAAAGAAGGCATCATAGATAATAGAGAGAGAGAAAAATGTTTTTCAAAGTACATCAAAGTACAAACATAACACTGGTCACCCTATCAATAACAAGACAAAAATATTTCTTGGGATGTAACGGGGCTTTGCATTTGTCAGAAGGATCAATGGTTGGTAAGATGGATGGCTTGGAGGCAGGTTGTACTAGGCGAATTGGAAAAGGTGGTAAGATGACACTGGAAGGTGGAGGAGAGGATGCCTCAGAGATTTGCTGTTGAGCAGTAGTAGCTGGTTGAGAAGATTGCTGAGGAACAGGTCGTATTTGAGATAGAGCTTGAGCAACGGAGATCTGATTTGGAGCAACATCTGAGGCACTGAGAGGGTCAGTAGTAGGAAGAACAATGGCGGTGGCTTGTGCATTTAGATAAGGCTTAAAAAGATTTATGAAATTATAAATAACTTCTGCACCATAATGCATAGCCTTCTCAAAATAATCCTTATTTTCTATGAACCATTCCAAGGTAGGAGTAAAATCTTGCAACTGAAGAACATGAGTCTTGAAAGCATTAGTGACTGGAGTTAGTTTCAGATTATCAGTCAACACTTTGAAATTTGCGGTCATTTCATGCTTTGTATAAATCTTTGAAAAGTAATGGTCAACCTTTTCCTTGATCTCTCTCTGAGATTTAGTGGCATATACTGAATATAGTTTCACCATCTTATGAATGTGATCACTATTCTCCTTCATCTTCCTCAACAAGTCCAAATCAAGAACTTCTCTAATGGCGGCCAATTCATCGTGCACAATCTGCCTTAGAGCCTCTAGCTCACGAGTATTGATCTTGGTTACTTTGGTTGTAGTTTCTTGAGAAACTATTTGAGTTATCTCAGCTTTAAAATTTCTTAGATGAGACTTCTTAAGATGTTCAATCAGATTCCTCAACACTTCCATCATACTAAAGATGGTTGATCTAAATTCGTTTGATAATGAAACTAAGTCAGATTGTAGATCCTTCAGAATCTGATTTAGAGAGGCTATGTGCCTGCCAATAAACTCACCAGTATTGGCCAGGTTTGGTCTAATAGCTTTTGAAATTTCTTCTCTGAGTGTTTCTCTCACAGCAGCAAGCAACTCAATTTTGAACTTATCAAAATCAGACTAAGAGACAATAGAACTAGGTAGATGAACATCTGCAGCATTGACAACATGAGTAGACCTTGTCTCAACTGGTTGGCTTTTCTTCATAACCGTTGTAGAATTTGATTCTTCCTCTTCTTCTTCAGAATAATCTAATCCCAAAATAGAAAAACCAGGGTAATCATCCCAGACAGTAGCACACAGAGTATATTTTGGTTTATCATAACTTTCTTTTCCACTGATTACTAGAGAATCTCTCTTGCCATTGGCATTTGTTTCAGGTACAGTTTGATGTGTTTCTGTTGGGGGTATAGCAAGACCATCCACTGGTAGGTTTTCACCATCATCATCATTATCAGCATTAGCATCATCATCCCCATTTCCAATTCCATTCTTTACAGACACTTCACTATCAGATACTTTAGTGTCAATATCTTCTTCATCACCAAGAATAGGTTCTGATTCAGGTAAGGGTAAAGGTGGACTGGCAGGTCCAAAGTCTATTCTTCTCTTAGGGATCACAGTATCAGGATCACTCTTATCATCAGGAGGTGACATACTTCCTTATTCTGTTTTATCTTCTTCAGTGTCCTTATTCCTTTCAACATCTACTTCTTCCTCATCATCAGAAAAAATTGGATCCTCATCTGATTTAAAACTAGGGTCTCTCAAACCCTTTGGCCTCTTTCCATGATAAGTGGGATTGTAGGATTCATACAACTTGTCCTCATCAACAACCCAACATTTCTTCCATGGGTTCCAATTTATTTTCATCCTTTTACAAATTTCTTTGTTAACACAAAAATCACTATCAGATTCAGCTATCTCATCAGCTTCATCAACACATTCCAGATTCTTTAACATAGCAGAGATCACTTTGGAATAGAACAGGGCAGTGGGTTTCTTAGAAGGTTTCACCATTCCAGGTATGTGCACTATTGGATATCTACACAAACTGATCTTCTCAGGGGTATTTAGTAAAAAAAATAGAAAAGCATCCTGGTATCCTACAGAAGAAAAATATCCTTTCCTGGGGAAAATTTGGTGATGAATAAACTTAAAGAGAAGTCTACATTCACGATCCAACTCTGAGGCTATGATTCTTCTTGACTCTCTGTTTCAAGTCAAAATCTCTAAATATAACTCATAAGAGAAGTACTCAGTGGTTGGAGGAATGTTTCCAGTATAATCCTCATACCGACCCTCATGGGGTACATTTAAACATTCAGCCCATTGTTTAGATGAAAAAGATATTTTCTTTCCTTTCACAATAGAAGAAATTATGGCAGCCTCTACACCATCTAAAGTAATATGCAGATTTATATAAAACTCATGCACTATCTTTGGGTAGTATACATGAGTGTTATCTGAGAACCAGGCTTTCCATCCTTGCGATTCAAAAACCTGTAATAATAGTGACTTACTTGTCAAAAGACAGGCGGAACAGAATTCCTTTTCTATAGCAACAATCTGAGTTTCCAGGTTCGGATTTACTGATCTTTGAGTGGTACTACTCGACTCGCCTCGAGCACGCTTTGAAGGTACATGACTTTCTGATCCTTTGCTTGATCTCTTTTGCTTAGCCATTTGAAGATTCTGGGGAATGCAGGAGTTCGAAGGTTTCAAGTAGAGGAGAAGAGAGGAAATAAGGCTTGGCGGGAAAGAAATGAAAGGTCGACGGTTTGGGGAATAGAAATAGCCGCGTATCATTTATTTCATCATTTAGGGTTACCATAAAAAAGACAAAAGTAATTAAATAATTACAACTTAATAAAAAGTAATTGAAAGATAGATCGGTTTCATAGATCGGCTTCACAGATCAGTTTCACAAATCAGTTCCACAGATCAGTTTCACATATCAGTTTCACAGATCAGTTTCACAGATCAGTTTCACAGATCAGTTTCACAGATCAGTTTCACAGATAGATTTCACAGATCAGTTTCACAGATCGATTTCACAGATCAGTTTCAAAGATCAGTTTCACATATCGGTTTCACAGATCAATCATACACAACTCCTGTTTAATAAAATTCATTCTTTCAGAGCATAAAGTCTTTGTAAAAATATCAGCAAATTGATTTTCAGAACTAATAAATTATAGTTAAATATCATCTTTCTGATAATGATCTCTTAGAAAGTGATGTCTGACATCAATTTGCTTAGTCCTAGAGTGAGACAGAGGGTTCTTAGATATGTTGATCGCACTAGTTTTGTCACAGTTAATTAAAACATGTTTAAAATAAAATTCATAGTCCAATAAAGTGTGTTTCATCCACAGAATCTGTGCATAGCAACTGCCAGTAGAAATATATTCTGCTTCAGCAGTAGACAATGCAAATGAGTTCTGTTTCTTACTACACCATGATACTAGGGACTTTCCAAGTAAATGACATGTTCCAGATGTGTTTTTCCTATCTAACTTACATCCAGCAAAGTCAGCATCTGAATAAATAGTTAGGTCAGATGATTGTCCTTTTGGATAAAACAAACCTAAATTCACAGTATATTTAAGATATTTAAAAATCCTTTTAATAGCCAGTAAGTGTGGTTATTTAGGATTAGCTTGAAATCTAGCACACATACACACACTAAACATAATATCTGGTCAACTAGCAGTAAGATAAAGTAAGCTCCAAATCATACCTCTGTAATTGGTTTGATCAACTAGTTTTCCAGTTTCATCAACATCCAATTTACTGGTAGTACTCATAGGTATATCACTTTCCTTAATACAATCCAAACCAAAACGTTTTAATAAATCCTTAGTATATTTTATTTTATTTAGAATAATATCATCTTTAGATTGAAAGATTTGAAATCCAAGAAAATACTTAAGCTCTCCCATTAAGCTCATTTCAAACTCATTTTGCATAACCTTTTAAAAATCAGTACATAAAGAATTTTTAGAAGATCCAAAAATAATACCATCAACATAGATTTGTACTATTAACATATCTTTTGAAATCTTTTTTATGAAAATATTGGGATCATATATTCCTTTTGTAAATCCTTTTGAAATAAGAATGTTTGAAAGTATTTCATTCCAAGATCTTGGAGCTTGTTTTAAACCATATAAAGCTTTAGAAAGTTTCAAAACATGATTTTGAAAATGAGGATTTGAGAAACCAGGTGGTTGTTCTACAAAAACATCTTCAACAATAAAACGATTTAAAAAAGAACTTTTCACATCCATTTGATATAACTTGAAATTCAGGTGTGATTCATAGGCAAGTAAGATCCTAATAGCCTCTAATCTAGCTACAGGTGCAATGGTTTCCTCATAGTCAATTCCTTCTTCTTGATTGTAACCTTGGGCAACTAGCCTAGCTTTGTTTCTAATGATGTTTCCAGATTCATCAACTTTGTTACTAAACACCCATTTTGTGTCTATGGTTATAGTGTCCTTAGATCTATCTAATATTTTCCAGACTTTGTTTCTTTCAAATTGATTTAGTTATTCTTGCATAGCCATTACCCAAAATTCATCATTGATAGCATCATTGATATTTTTAGGTTCTAACTATGAATGAAAAGCTTGATGTTCAACCTGATTTCTTAGAGAAGCTCTAGTCTGTGTTCCTATATCTAAATTGCCTACAACAACATATAAAGGATGGTTCTTTAGAATTCTAGTTGGTCTAGAAAAGGTAGGGCTAGAGATTTCAGATTCATCTACAGGTTGAGGTTCAACAGAAGCAGGTTCTGGAAAATTTCCAGAACTGGATTTTTTAACTATAGGTCCACTGTCTTTATCATAAGGGTTCAAAATAGAGAGATCACCTTCAAGATTTTCAAGAGAGGTCTTAGGTTCATGTGGATCAGTTTCATCAAATTTGATGTGAACAGATTCTTCACCACATTTGGTTCTCTTATTGAAAACCCTATAGGCTTTACTAGACATAGAGTAACCTAGAAAAATTCATTCATCACTCTTGGATGCAAATTTTTCAAGATTGTCTTTAGTATTACGAATAAAGACTTTGCAGCCAAAAAATCTGAAGTAGTTAACCTTAGGTTTCCTATGGTTCCACAACTCATAAGGGGTCCTCTTAAGAACAGGTCTGATCAAGACTCTATTGATAATATAGAATGCTTTATTGACAGCTTCAACCCAAAAATAAATAGGTAGGTCATACTCATTAAGCATAGTCCTTGCAATTTCTTGCAGGGTTCTATTCCTCCTTTCTACTACACCATTCTGCTGGGTTGTCCTAGGGGCAGAGAAATTGTGACTATAGCCACTGTGTGAGCAGTAAGATTCAAACTCATGATTTTCAAACTCACAACCATGATCACTTCTTAGGGTTTTAATTTTAAGTCCACTAAGGTTCTCTACAGACTTGGAATATTTTACAAAGCAAGAACAAGCTTCACTTTTGGGGGCTAGAAAATATACCCAAGTATATCTAGAAAATCCATCTACAAGAACATAGACATAGTGCTTCCCATTTAAACTAGAAACTCTGGAAGGTCCAAATAAATCCATTTGAACCAACTCGAGAGGTTGAGAAGTTTAAAATTCTTTCTTTGATTTAAAAGAAACATTATGTTGATTTCCATTTTGATAGGGATTACAAACTTTGTCTGGTGGAAATTCAAGTTTGAGTATGTCTCTAACTAAGTTATTCCTAGAATGTTTTCTATGTGAGTGTACATTGCAGTGTCCTAATATTCTGTTCCAAAGCCACGAATCTTTATGGAAAGCATTTAAACAAGTAATATTTTTCTTTGCTAAATAATTCAGATCAACAACATAAACATTTTTATTTCTTAAGGCAGAAAATACTAAAACATTTTTAGAATTAAGAACATTGCAAGAATCATTTTCAAATTTAACATAAAAACCATCATCACATAACTGAGAAATACTTAACAAATTATATTTCATTCCATCAAAAAATAAAACTTTGGAAATCAATACTGAGTTAGTGTTACCAATTTGGCCTAAGCTGATGATTTTTCCTTTTGAGTTATCACCAAAAGTGATAAATCCTCTATCAACTCTGACTACGCTTTTAAAGCATGAGAAGTCTCCTTACATATGTCTTGAACATCCACTATCCAATTACCAAGTCTTTCGGCAGGAGCTCTTTAAGCAGTATCCCTATAAAATAGATTTAGATAGGAATTGATTTTGGTAACCATATCTTCTTGGGTCCAGATAGGTTATCCAATAAAACATTAGGTACCCAGATTTTCCTAATGGGTCTCATATGATTTGTAGAATAAACGTATTATAAAAGGTAAAACTTATTAGATCCGTAATTATAAATATATCTAGTTGAAGAATATGAAGTTTCAGAACTAGCTACATTCTGTCCAGATTTAGGAATGAATCTAGTTTTGGTAATTTTCCTTTGTCCAGGTTGGTATCCTATACCAGTAGTGTATATAGGTTCTATTTTCTCAGCTAACATCTGAGTAAGAGTATCTTTACCATTTGTAAATTTCTCTAAGTCTTTCTTGAGTTTCTCATTAGATAATTTCAGTTCAGTGTTTTCTTTAAGAAACTGAGCATTCTTTTCCATTTCAATATCAAGATCAGATTTATGTTTAACAGTTAAAGCATACTGTTTATTTAAACCTTTGTATTTGTCTTTCAGCTCGTTACAAGTTTCTTTAAACATATCACAGTATTCAAATAGTTCATATTTTGACATTTTTTCTGAGTCAGAATCATCTTCGGAATAATATGAATTTAAAGTAGGAGTTTCAGATGTTACCTTAGAGGTGTTTGTCATAAAACACATGTTTGCCTTATTTCTGTGTTCAGTTTCAGAAACTTCAGATTCAGTGGAGCTATCCTCAGAAGCACTCCAAGTAGCCTTCATGGCTTTCTTAAACTTATTGTCCTTGTATTCATACCTCTTCTTGTACTTCAACTTTGGACAGTCTGCTTTTTTGTGTCCCTTTCTTTTGCACTCATAGCAGACAACATCATCTGATTTGTTAGATTTCTTCCAATCCTTTCTCCAATTTCCCTTGTTGTCATACTTACCTTTATAATTTGATTTTCTGAAAAACTTCTTCTTCCTATAAAACTTCTTAAACCTTCTGGCAATGTGAGCCATCTCAGCATCACTATCAGAAGCACTTTCACTATCTTCACAGCTTGAACTTTCATTTATAGCTTGGAGTTTCTTCTTATCCTTGTTCTTTGAAGTTGAAGATTTGAAAGCAAAAAAATTTCTTCTAGGTTCATCTTCTTCTTCTTTGTTAACCTTGAGTTCTTCTTCATACATCATCAACTTGATAATTAGTTCCTTGACTGGAAGTTCACCAATATCACATGATTCTCTAATAGAGACAGAAGTTCCTCTCCATCTTTCAGGTATACATATCAGAATTCTCATAATTTGTTCCTTTGATGGAACATCCTTTCCCAAAGAAGCCATTGTGTTGAAAATGTAATTAAACCTGAGATACATTTCAGAAATGGTTTCATCAGGCTTCATCTTAAAATTATCGTACTTAACAGTATAAGTGTTCAATATCATTTCCTTAACATTAGTTGTTCCTTCATGAGAAACGACTAAGGTATCCCAAATTTCATAAGCAGTTTTACAAGAAGATATTCTATTAAGTTCCTCATCTCCTAAAGCCCAGTACAAGGAATTCATAGCTTTGCAATTATTATTGTAGGCAGCCTTAGTAGCTTCATTCCAAGTAGTTCTAACATTGGTAGGAATTTTATATTCAGATTCTATAGCAGTCCAAATATCAAAACCCATGCTCTCTAAATGAATTTTTATCTTGATTTTCCACTGAGCATAGTTAGTGCCATTGAAAAATGGTGGTATATTGGTAGCAACACCTTCAAGTATATTTTCCATGATAACTAACTTAAAGAAAAGATTTTAAATAGATAAAAATTTAGAAATAACAGAAATTTTAAGAACTTTAAAATACAACTAAAATCACATTTGAAAAACAGAGTACTTTAAAAAATATTTTGAAACCTCTGATACCAAATCTTGGTCAGAGTGGATACTCAAGAGGGGGGTGAATTGAGTTCCAATTAAAATTTCTGTTTTAAAAACTTTTTCTTACAAACCCCCAAATAAAATACTGAATTAAACTGTAGTGAATTTATATCAAAGTAAAGGTTCTGTTGGGTTCTCAAGGGATTGATTATTTCCCAGTTAATCAAAACAGAAGAGTTGATTAACTTTTGAAACTAACTTACTAATTTACAACTAATATAAACACTTGAGAGTTTAATTATCAAAGTAAATTTAAAACATTTTTGGTTTTAAAGAACTTAGCAGCGGAATAAAAAAGAATAACTTTGACATAAATAGCACAGAAGATATAACCAAGAGGTTCAGTCTCAAGCCGAGACTTAGTACTCTCAACAATTTATATAAATATGATCCACACCCTGGATCGGGGTTCACAACAATTTACAACTGTCCAGGTCCAAGACCTCTACCACTGTTATTCGTGGGAAACAAAACAACAGAAACCAGCTGTCCAGGTCAAACACAACCTCTACCACTATCCCAGTGGGAAATGAAAGATGTAAGAGATTGAGTGAGGATTTACAGATCCTCTAGTTAAAGTACAAGAGACAGTGTGTGTGTGTTAAATACAGCAGATAACACACACGGCTCGAAATGTAAAATAATGAATCACAGAGCAGAGATGTAGAGTTTAGAAATGGATCTAGTGATTGCTGTGAATCCTTGTACTCCTTAAGTTTTATCAGAAATGGTTCTGAGTCCTATTTTGGTTTTATTCAGAAAAACAGAGTGTTGTCTGCTTGGCATCTAGGTTCAGAGATAATGAAGAAATTTAGTCGATGAAGTTCTTTAATGTCCTCTTGAATGTACAAAACTCTTCGTGAGTAAGCTTGAGAGTGTATGAGGTTCTGTGTCGTCTGCAACTATCTCATCCACCACTCTTTTCACTCATATATGTTTTTTAGTCCTTCGTACTCTTTCTCTTTTGCACCAATAGGGACTTCTTGTTTTTATAGCACACGCACCAGCAAAAGAAATGATTTCTTTTTGCAGGTACGAGGTACGGTTCCCTGACATCCAAAAACCTTCATTAAATAAATGACAGAGCATTAAAATATTCCTAATATTACCGTTGGTTATATTAAATAAATATAAAGAAATTCAAACAGCTATTTATGACTATTGGTGAGTCAAGTGATTGGTAGGTCATCAACATCGGCATCGGTGGCTAGACATCGGTGTGTCCTGATTGGTGACTCAGATGATCGGCATCAGTGTGTCATGATCGGTGACTCATTTGATCAGCATCGGTGTGTCATGATCGGTGACTCATTTGATCAGCATCGGTGTGTCATGATCAGTGACTCATTTGATCAGCATCGGTGAGATATCTTCGGTGACTCAGATGATCAGCATCAGTGTGTCATGATCGGTGACTCATTTGATCAGCATCGGTGTGTCATGATCGGTGACTCATTTGATCAGCATCGGTGTGTCATGATCGGTGACTCATTTGATCAGCATCGTTGTGTCATGATCGGTGACTCATTTGATCAGCATCGGTGTGTCATGATCAGTGACTCATTTGATCAGCATCGGTGAGACAATTGTCTTTTGATATGTATCAGTGCGACCGTTGTCCTTTGATATGGATCGGTGGGACTGTTGTCCTTTGATATGGATCGGTGTGACCGTTTTCCTTTGATATGGATTGGTGCGACCATTTTCCTTTTGATATGGATCAGTGGGACCGTTGTCCTTTGATATGGATCGGTGCGACCGTTTTCTTGACAGAACACAAAGTGTCTGTTTGATCCAGAAGACTTCCAGAATACTTGTAAATCAATAGCAAGAACAGATAAAAGCATGATCCAACCAATAAAAACAGATTGACTAAGAGATTGTGATTATGTATATGAGAAATCCAACCGGATTAAGTAATGATGATTTGTGATTATTAAAACAGCAATCATAGGAAGAATTCAACAATCTTCCAGAGGGATCAACATGAATAATTGAATGGAATCTATTGTTATAAGAAAATTCTATGAGAGTTAAATACTGATCCTACATACATTGAATGTCAAGTTAACAATATCTCAACATGTCTTCCAATGTTTGAATAGTTAATTATGATTTTCCATCAGTTTGGTGGTGGTAGGAAGTTCTCAAACGAAGGTCATTATCTTGGGCCTTCTGAATACATTTCCAGAACTATGATGTAACAAGGGGGTCATGATCAGAAACAATTGATAAGGGAATTCCATGATGTATTACAACTTCATTAATTTATAGTTTTACCAAATGTTAAACTAGTAAATCTTCCTTTGTTATAAGAAAATGTGATGATTTAGTAAGAAATACATCAATTACCCATATCGCATCATACTTTCTAGGATTCATTGGTATTCCCATGAAAATGTCCATAATAATATCATCCCATTTTTACAAAGTTATAAGATGGGGTTTCATGTCTCCTCTTGAATATTGTCTTATAGCCTTCACCTGCTGACAAACCAAACATCTCAAATCATAATCAGTAATCTCTTTTTTCCTGTTTTCTCAACAAAAATGTTCCTTTAGATCTCTATACATCTTTGTGATACTAGGGTGTATAGTGAAATCAGATCTATGAGCATCATCCAATATTTCCCTCTTTATCTCAATAATAGTTGGATCCCAAAGCCTTTTTCTGAATTTTAAAATGCCACCTTCATATACAAATTCAATCAACTTGCAGTCAAATAATGATTTAAGTTTCTTTTAAAACTACTTATAATCTGACTGAGAACTTTTTATCCTTTCTAGTAATGAATTTTTGGAAACCAAATGATGAAGTAGTGATGTGTTTCCTTCTTTGAGAATCCCCATATCCATCTTTACTAGATCCATTGAAAAAGGATCCCTTTCAACTCTCATCTTGTTTAGATCTCAGTGGTTCTTTATGCTCCAAGAGTCTTTCACGTTATTTTCCTTCCCCAATTAGTATTATATTATGCAATCATAATCCTTGAGTATCTCAATCCATCTTAATTGTCTCATTTTGAGTTATTTCTGTGTGAAGATATATTTTAAACTCTTTTGATTTGTATATATGTCACATTTTTTTCCATAGAGGTAATGTATCCAAATATTTAGAGCAATAATTTCCTCTGATAACTCAAGATCATGAGTTGGATAGTTTTTTTTTCATATATCGTTAGCTTAATATTAGTATAGTCAAACACTCTATCATTCTATATAAGGACACAACCATGTCCTTTATTTTATGCATCACTAATGATCATAAATCCATCATTCCCTGATGGTAGAGTCAATATTATAGAATTCACTATTATTCTCTTCAATTATTTAAAAAATTCTTCCAATTCCGTTTTCCATATGAAAATAACCCCTTATTGTGTATGCTTAGTCATTGTATTTGCAAAATGGATGATGTTCTGAAGAAAACAATAATTATAACCTACTAAACCAGTAAAACAACGTACCACATTTATGTTCGTTGGAGTTGGTCATTCTTGCATAGCCTTCTTCTTCACATGATCTACAAATATTCCATCCTTAGAGACAATGTGGCCCATAAAAGAAACTAATTAGATCCAAAAATCACACATGATAAAATTCATATATAATTCATTTTTTTCTTAGAGTCTTTAGAATAGTGTGCAAGTGATATTCATGGTCGTCATAGCTTTTAGAGTATACGACGATTTCATCAATAAACACCACTTAAAATTAATAAATATATTCCTTGAAAAATCAATTCATTAAATCCATGAAATTAGATAGTGAATTAGTCAGTCCAAAAGGCATTACAGTTAACTCATTATACCCATACCTTGTTTAGAATGCTGTTTTTAGAACGTCTTCCTTCCTCACACGAAACTGATGATATCCATATCGAAGATCAATCTATGAAAAATATTGGGCTCCATAAAGTTTATCAAATAAATTTTCAATGCGAGGTAGGGGATACATGTTCTTTATTTCTATATAATTGATCTCTATGTAGTCAATTCATAAACTAATAGACCTATCTTTCTTCATAGTGAAAATAACAGGGGCTCCCCATGGAGAAAAACTAGGGAGAATAAATCATTTATCACTAAATTCCTATAGTTTTTTCTTTAGTTCCACAAGAACCAGAGTGACCATTCTATAAGGGGTCATTGATATGGGCCTTGAACCAAGAATTAATTCAATGAAAAACTCAATTTTCTGCTCTAGATGATGTCCATGTAAATCCTCTAGAAAGACATCAATATATTTTTTCACAACAGGTAGATATTATATTTGAACATTATTTTCCTCACCCGTATTTATTGAATTCCCTTCCACCCCAATAATTTAATTATATAGAGCTATTAGGGGTGGATCTAGATGAGAATCATATGGAGTGGTATATTCTCTAAAGTTAAGGGATTCTACACCATTCTCAAAAAAATTAACTGTCTTCTTCTTGCAATAGATCTTCGTATCATATATTTTTATGAAATTTGTTCCGAGATTTATATAAATGTCCATCATGGGTATGATGATAAGGTTAGAAACTAAGGAAAATTTATGTGTCATGAGGTGGATTGATTGACATTTCTTTGTTGCAATAATGCATCCACTGGGAGTTTTAACTGAGAACACCATTATTAAATCAAATTGCACATGTCTAATTTTCATAGAAAACTGGGAAGATATAAATGAATGCAAGAATTCAAAATCAAATAAAGTATCATCTATGTTTGATGAAGTGATTAATGAATATGCCACCACTTTGATAGGAACATGAACCTTCGTAGTTATGGCTACATAATCTTGTTCTTGCTCTCTTGGACTTTTATGTATCATATTTCCTTGATGCTTCAGACAATCGTTAACATTGGGTCCCATCTCTCAACAATTGTATCATTGAATATTAGTTTCTTCATTCTTCCCCTTACAATCTCTAGCAATATGGTATTTTTGTCCACATTTGTAGAATACTAAATTTCCCTTTAAGTAGGAACCTGAGTGTTTCCTTCCACAATTGTCATAGGTTATAAATTCAACTCTTACATTCTTCCCAATTTCCATATTTTCTTTTTTAGAGTTTTCAGCATCCCCCTTCTTCTCTTGATTTCCCATAAATTTATAAGACTTAGATAATTCCTTTACCATCTTTATAGAACATGAAACTATATCATCATATGATATGAAACTCTGGGAGACCAGTGCTCATAGGAGGAACGACATTAGGCTAACAAAGAATCAATCAATCTTGCTCCTTGGATTCGTATGTAGTCCACAACATGGCTTGCTATCCTTGTAAAGTTAGCTTTATATATTGTAAGATTCTCCTCTCTCTTTGGCCTCAAATTCACAAATTTCTTGTCCATACCCCTCATTGTTCATGGGAAAGTATTTCTCAAGGAATATTCCCTTAAAGTCCCTCCATTCTATCTCTTCTATCTCTTCCTCCACCATTGTGTTTTTTATTAACGAACACCACTGATCTACATCTCCTGATAGATGATAAACTACCATGATGGCCTTATCTCTTTCATTATATCAAAAAAGCAAGAATATCTTCTCTATGAATCTTATCCATTGTTCATCATAAAATGGGTTTGTAGTACCATTGAATGATTGAGGTTTTTTTTGCATAAAGTAATCTAACAAATCTCCTCCACATAGAGGATATGGATGCTATATATGGGTATGGTTGATGTTCATAACATGAGTAAGTTGTCACAATATAGTTATATAATACTCTGCACTAGTCCAAGCACCAAATCAAACATCATTATCATTCTTCGTAGGGAAATCCCTACATGGGATATTCATGTTAATACAGTTTCCATTTCTTCCCCTAGGCACCATTTCTAGATAATGTCGTACACAAGATTGGGTTATGAATCATAATTTATAATCATAAATTAACAAAATACATAGCATAAATTGAAATCCTACACATGGCTAATCCCATAATCACATAAATGGTTTCATTGAGGAAAAAATTACATTTAAATCCCTTATAATGGCATGTAACAAAATTGTCAATTATCTTAAGAATATCCCCTGACAGTTTCAATGCCATGAGTGAAAAAATTTCCAATGTAGTGTACTAGGATATCCCAAGTCAAGACCAAAACTCATTTTCATAGTTTTCACTCTTAAGTACATCTGTGCCAGAGCCACCACTATCTATTTGTATCCAGACAGAGATATATTTGCTAGAAATATCCCCTTAATCTATTCCTTACCAATATAACAAGATGTTCTTGTATGCTTATCCTCAAATAATATATTAGGGACTCAATCCCTAAACTATGTTTTCCAAATCTATTTTCCAATATTTCTACTAAACTTTCTTTGATACCAACTCTATAGACCCAACCCCAGTTTCCCAGAGCAGGTACCTTATTTGATTATATTGGCATATAAACAAGGAATATGCACCCAAAGGACCAACTTGTTTAGTAGAATTAGGAAACATGATACATATATATTTTCAACATTACATCATGAAAGTAAATACAACATTACTTTATTACATTAGAAACATCCACACCTCCTATATTATGCATGTAAATCACTCAGAACATACATCTTTATATCTTGGGAAAATGAAACATAAGAAAGGGGTGAGATCAAATGCTCAGTAACAGTAATAAATATAGTAAAAGATATCATAAACATAAACATTAGGAATCATGAATAATTGAAACACATTCTTTTACAAATAATAAACATGAAAATGTTATGGCCTGAATATGAGCTGAGTAAATAATGCCATAATAAAACATAATCATGGGTAGTTTACTAGTCGAATGACCACATGAACATTCAATTACTAGAATCATAATGAGTGAAGTTCATATTCCAGATAGTCGGAAACATTTTTTCAGGGCCTCGGCCAAAAAGTCTAAAAAAATCAAGTCCTCAGCCAAAACCATATATCAAATTTGGAAGGGTCTTAGCCAATTCCACGTCTATTTGTCTCTTTAGACCTATCGATGCATCGAGGGGCTATATCAGTCCCCACTCATCACATAATAAGTCTGATTAATTCCTCATATGAATGGGGATAAACATAAAGAACATATTCCTTCATATTGAAACTATCATATGAAAGGTAAATATATTTCCCAAACATTAATCATAAACACTAACCATTTGGAGTTAATGGTGAATAGTTTTAGGATAGCACATCTATAGTCAAACCAATCATAGACCATCCAATAAATATTTTATATGAAATCATAAATCATTAATCCCAATAATACATAATAATTAACATGAGTGTTGAAACAGAAAAAAATACACTTATAAAATCATTAAGCAATTATTGTGATAAATACTCTTTTATTTTGAAAAGAAAAGTTCTTATGAAAAAATAAATTTATAAAACCATAAATGAAGTGAGATAGTAATATCAAAATAAAATTATTGATTTTATAAAGATAATGGTTTCCAATAATATATTATATAGTGCCTTTTAAATAGGTATGAATTTGAGAAATTCCCCTGAATCGAGTTTGTATTTTGGAAACAATTTGAATGTTTAATTTGAAACATGTAACTTTCTATAAAATAAGGAAAGATTATGTTTTTTGAGCATATATTAAAAAAATTATGATTATTTCATAATAATAAATAATAATATCATTGAAGTAATTAGACAATGAATGTAACCTGAATGAAAATAATGGTTTGGTTGGAAAAACCCTTACCTTAAGTCTGAATGTGTTCCTCTCTTGAACTTAAGGTCCTGGAATATTAAATTAGACTTGTCAATACCTTATTTTAGAACCTATTATACATTTATTTAGTTTATTATAATTTATTTTAGTTCATTTATTCTCTTATTGATAATTTATTATAATGAATTTCATAGTTCCAGAGTGTTTGTTTTCTATATTTTGATAATTAGTTCACTTGTTCTTGAGTAATGGAGTTAACGTGGAATGGATTTAAATCTCCAGAATTGAAATTACGTATTATTTATGATCATCCAGAAGTTTTGATATTAATTTATTTCATTTGGTTACATGGAAAGATGATGAATCATTGGATGAAATATTTATGACTTTCACTTAGATTATTTTAGCAGCATTTTGATTATTAGAAACTAGTTTGGTCATACAATTTAATAATATGCATGAATACTAGTTATTGAATATTAATTATGTTATAATTCATATATTAAAGTCTTTTTCAAAAATAAAAATGGTTTCATTACTAGTAATGATGGAGAAATTTAAGAACAGAATGCCATCGTCCACGAAGGTTATAAATTGGACCCTCATGGACATTGATTTCATTTTTAAAATAAGTGTGAGAGAGAGAGAGTATGGATATTGAATATGGTTCTTCCATTAACATGATATAATTATAGTATATAGATGATAATATATCTATCATGGTCATTTGGACATATGAGGCGAGGAGAGGATAATAAATGAAGATAAATTGAAATGAAACTGAATGAATAAAGATAGGAGATTTACCTCTTGAAATAACCTCCTTGAGAACCACCTTAAGGGAAGGGATTTTGGTTTTTTTTAAATACCAAGAGCTTAATGGACGTAAGGAGTGACTAAATAATGTTATTTGGGAATAATGTTGATTATCCTGAAGTCTTAGATCGGTGAAGAGAAGAGTGCGTGAGGGATGGGGTTTATAGTGGAGGAGAGGAGGCTTTCATATTTTATCAATAATTAGTTTATTAATTTCCCTCAAGACTATAAATAGTATTGATTCCTTAATATAAAATATTAATAAATTTTTGTGAGTTCTAACCAAGTGGGATTACCTCAAATATTATGTCATAAACAATGTATTTAACTGATAATTTGTATATGCGGGTTTTTATTGTATTTCACTATTCATAAATAAATAGATTATTTAAGAAAAATAAATAAAATTAACCCTAACTATTTTTAGATGATTAGAATCAAAAAATGAAGTCCATTTTTAAAAAATAATTTTCTAAATATGATTATTTTAATATTTAATTAAAATCCTAATTTATTCTAAAAATAGATTCAAATCATTTATTTACTTATTAAAAAACATTGGTAGATCGTACATCCACTTGAATATTATTTACATACTATAATTGGCACAGTTACTATTCATTATAGTATATAAATATTCATAAGGGTATGTTAATATTTATAAGGGCAGGTTACTATTCACCAAAAATTATGTTTTTCTTATCGAACATCGAATAACTTACTGACCACAACCGTGTATGTCAGATTTTCAAAATTCACATCACAAAAGTGAAAAAAAATATTTTTAAAGGTCCCATAGAACTAATTAGTTCATTATTTTGTGATTTAATGTGATTATAAAATATTTATAAGGATGTAATTTCCATTGAAAAAAATATCGGGTCATTACAATAACTCTAGCACAAAATATGTATAAACAATAATTAACAATTAGGTTATAGAACATAACCTAGTATATTTCAAAGTTATGGAGGAAGAAAACTAAATTTATTATCAAGCCTAGACTAAAAATCAATAAATTCTTGAATGGGAATTTATATAAGAAGTTTAACTCTTTAAACTAAAGAATAAATCCATTCACAATATAAAATTTATATCTTTTAATAAATAATAGAATGAATAAAGAAATGAACAATTCAAATATTTAAGCAAGTGATAAAAATTTAGGAGTAACACGTATAACCTTTAGATACACAAGGTACTATGTTATCACCCATTCACATCATCCCACTAGCTTCATCCACAACCAGCATCGGATGATATACCCATAGTATAAACACACAATGTGACTGGAACATTCCTCCAACATACCATTTCACCTCATCTGTAACCTCAAGTAACCACCGCATATATTATGAATCCATGTCCATGCTTTGTAATGTCTAAATCAATACATACCACTACCGAATATTTCTCACAATGGTCTATGCATACATCCACTACTAATGTCTAGTGACCGTGATACCACCAATAAGAAACATTGTCCCTACCACATAAGTGGCCTAATGAATATAAGAATATCATTGTTCAACACCCCCTAATTCACGGCCACATTTGTATTGAATCGCTCAACCGAACTCATGATCAACAGCATTACCCTATGTCGTATAACTATATAGGATCCCACCGTATCCTATTGACCATGTCACCCCAACATCCTATATGTCCACAAACCTAATAGAATCAACACCAATAGTGATAAACATCACCAACATAAAATATCCATATAAATAATGATCTATAATTACCCCACGGTTCACCTTAGTCACTGTCCTTATTAGTGATCAAAATCACCCTACACATCCACTGTAAATAAACATTTCCCCATAACCAATGAATCCATCACCATATTGAATTACCACCACATTCATCGCGTTCAATGTCTAATTAGAACCGTCCCAAGTTATGACATAATCTCTAAGCTCCAGTCACACTGTATACAACTCATATTAGCTAAAATCATAAAAACCACATTAAAACTCACAACCCAGGAGCTATTCATTGATGAGATGCACATGGATCACCATAGGTACACCAGGCATCTTTATCTCTCTCACTCAATGATTAAATAATCCAAATAGTAATAATTGACTAGTTCCCAATATATGTCACCTCATTCTCATAGATGAAACATATAAAAAATATTCCAACATTTAACAACATCTACCAAAAACCCATACCAACCACAAAAAAACCACTCTACTTAGGGATCTCATTTATTGTCCAAATTCCATTTAATACCCCCACTTTATCAGAGGACCACTTCCAAAAGAAACACCAATGACTCGAAAATAATTTCTTAAGATCAGTCATGCTCCACACAACACCATATAACCCCAAAACATCCATTTAAATAGTTGGCGGTTCCATTCCAGCATTATCCCACATACGCGCATAACCTCACTATAACATGTTATATGAAAATGCATATAAGTGGATGAATTTCAAGATATACCTACCTGGAACTCATAGTATCCTTCCTATAGAGTATCACCATCATATTAGGATCCAATTATTGGAAATAATAAAACTTGAAAAAAACATAATCTTATGGAATAACTGGGTGGGAACAATGAAATAAACAATAGACACAAGATGACTTTTAGCCTTACTGTAAGGATTCCCAAGAATATATGATACAATGATCCAACAAAGAATAGAGGTGATCTCACCCATGTGAGAGGAGAGAATGTTATTTATAGAATTATACTAAGCCACATGGCCCTATTAAATAAGGATCCCCTTATTTAATTTATTTTATAACTTTTATATCAATTAAATTAAAATTTAAGAAAAAAACCCACAGGAGTCCATCGATAATCTATTAGGACCTTAGGACCCTCAAAGAACCTCATAAGGATTCTATTGGAAATGGAAGAAGCTGTTGTCTCTTCCACTGGAACTGATGTGGCTACCCTATAGGGTTTCTGAGGGATTTTTAACACTTTAACTATGTAGTGGGAGTAAATAATAAACCCATAATCCATGATCAACAATTCCTCTAATATGAAACAATGAATAATAAAAATGAATAGTATACATTAATGCCTTACATTTAATATTCCTATGATACTATATTCCTACAATATTTTTGATAATGGTCCCTTAGAGGTAGAAATTAAGCTCCCACATCTATGCGGTATCCATGGGTTATATAAAATCACTCAGCCCATAAGAAATTCTCTATCACCATCCTTGAAAATATATGTGACTCAATGGTTAAGAAATGTAGGGTAAAAGAACTTCAAATTAAGGGGAGAGTGGACTAGGATATTCAATTTCCATCACCACCATCCCATGGAAGTAATTCCCATATATAGTCCTTGAGGAATCTCCTTGAGTTCCAAGTATTTACTCAGTATTTCAATGCTTGAGTAAAGAGATTTAAACCATTTATGAATCCACCATATGAGGTCACCTATCTTCCTATATGTTTCATCTTATTAAATGTTCATTAAGTGATAGTCAATAAGGAGAATAATCAAATATTATCTTGTTAACATTCCACTATAATTCAATGGAAGTGACTATGATATCATTATATCATAGTCGAATATATATAAAAACCATAATATATAAAATTTATTTGGCATACATATGTTATAGAATACAAAATATAAATAACATAACATATGATATAATCAAAAAACACATCATATTTGTGAATTATTTAGGTCATATCTCCTTTAATTTTTCCTTTAAACTAATTCATACAAATATTGTACCATTTCACCTTGTATTGTATCATAAATAATAAGTTGTGAAATCATATCCAAAATTCATTTTTTATGTCTTCCAAAAAACACTTGGAATTATATGATCAATTTATACTTATATAACATAAAATTAAATACCATGTTAATCAATATCTAAAACTCCTTTTTTTGATAATCATTAAAACACTTTTAGATAATCATGGTGAGTTTAATAAAACTCTATACTCATTATATCAACTAAAATGTGTGACCCCACATGCCTTTGTAGTTTTGAATGATAACCTGAATTCTAGAATTCATATGTGAAAGATAAGATTGTCCTCTAAAAAAGCATCTATTATGTTAAATCAACAATGGGATCCTGCATGATCTCTATCAAACACATATATCTCAATACTTGTGTCTTCCAGATGTATCAGATTCAAGAATCCATTTTCATATCATCTCTTTTCCCATGATCAAGTGTCCATGATACATTGAATATGTCAATCTAATATACCCTCCTCAAACATTATCATTTATAAAATGTAAATTGACTAGGTTAATGAATTCATAACATTTCACTAAACTTTATGGATGAGCACATCACCCTACTATAATTTTGGTTATTTCTGACAGGCTATTTGCAATGGGATCCCATCAAAAAAACTCTTTTGCGACGGGGGCCCATCACAAATAGCCCATTGCAGAAAATGACGTCTCATCTAGTACTTTTTGCGATGGGCCCATCGCAAAAAATATTACCTGTGATGGGAAGCATTCCCATTGCAAATAGCTCTCAAATTAAATACACAATATATAAAAGAACATCTTGTGATGGGCACATCGCAAAAAGTATTTGCAATGGGATGTGCGTCTGTCACAAATTTCTTTAGGTTATAAACCTATTGTAATTGTCTTGTCGCAAAAACGTTTTTGTGATGGTAAAGACACCCGTTGAAAAATCTTTTAAAAAATATATATAAATAATCTATTTGTTATGGGGTCCCATCATAACAGGTCTTGTCGCTAATACTTCCTAAAATAAAAAAAATATAAATATTATTAATGAAAAAATGATAATTTTATTTTTAAAACAATAAAAAAATAAGAAATATTAAAATTCTCAATATTAAAAAATTATAAAGATTTCGTTAAAATTATTATTATTATTATTGTTAGTAAAATAAAAAAAATTAATTATAATAATAATAATAATAAGTAAAAAATTTTAAAATATTAAAAATAATAAAAAAATATATAAATTATGAGATATTCACACCAATATAAAAGATAAAAAATGTAAATAATTTATATTACAATAAATGTTCAATTCAAATGTTTTTAGCAGAAAAAAAAAATCACTCGAGAGATAGTTTTCTCAAGGAGCTGGAGGAGTTGGAGGAGATGATAGAGGAAACTCCATCCCTAAACTATGAGTCAAATGACACATTTACTCCATCTTCTCATGCTACTGCTGCTGCCATTGATGCATGTCCCCCTCGTGTTGTTAGTTCATCTCCTCCTGTATGATCTTCAAACTCTTTATAAGCTAATTTTGAGCTCGAAACGGCTCCTGATAATGTGAGCCAAAAGATGATTCCTCTCCACAAGCTCCTCTTGAGTTGGACAACGACATCATATTAGTACAATAATAAGTCCTAGGAGTCAAATGAGAGCTGATACCAACTAGTCGGCGCTTCATGAAGGTATACCAGGTCGCCTGCATCTATGTCGCCTAATTAAAATGGTGTGCTCTGGTCTGATTAGCTGTCTGAGCCTGATTTTCATCCCGTGTCTGAGAGGTCGCGATCTTATATGAATCCTTCAGTTTTAATTTGAAATTAAAATAGTGAAAATATTATATGTAGTTAATTTTCAAAATGAAAAAAATAATATTGGCCACAATTTGACACTAGAGATCACCTCTAATCTCTCCAGTGACTGAATCACTATAAATCCTCTGATAAACGTCGTACTCTGTAATATCATAATGCTTGAATGATTGAATGAATATAAAATAATCTATTTATTTTTCATGTCATATAAAATATTTAAAAAAGATACATACTAGATCATCTCTTTGCATACTGAATGTACGAATACCAGCTCGATGTGTCACTTCCTTTCTCATCTGGTTCTGCTGGTGTAATGAAGATCTCCTCTGAAATCTACCACTCAACTAGTGTGAACATAATCCATCCCAAACGTGAGATGAAATGATCTCTGGTTAGTGGTCTCTACAAGACTCATCAAATACTATCACTCTTACTTTCTTAATGGTTTTCTTCTCAAATTATGAAAAGAATGATGGAAACTCCCACGCATAGACACCTATCATGCCTCATGGTTAGCACCATGCATGCTATTATTGATGAGATACCAAAAACCCTAAATATAATTTATAATATCAATTTAGTAATGAAATAAATTTCTAAATAAATATTATTTATTTACTAGACCATCAAATGATGGAAAATTCTATGTCGCACATTAATAGAGATATGTTCCCATGTGATCCCTGGAAAAGAAAAATAATTGCTCAAGATAGCGCTCCCCTGTCCTACAGCTACTTGCGCTAAACTGTGAAAAAAAGAAAAAATAATCAAAGAATTAGTATATAATTAAATTAATGATAGCTAACTAAAATACACAGGTAACCGTACCTCTGCATGCATGGATCAAAACCAAGATGTGGACGTCGCTCGGGGATAGTGTCAGTAATCATCATTCATGCAAGACTGCGTCCCCTCCACATATCCCCCTGAACCGCCAGTAGGCTGAGGGTCAGATGATCCAAAATCCTCCTCATCCAAAGGTACCTCAGCTTCCTCCAACTCACAAAATAGATTAGGTTCCATCTGAAACACAAAATTATTGTTGTTAACAGATAGTTAAAAATAACTATTACATATTGATATATATTAGTTATGATTATAACCATAATTTAATTGTGTCAATGTTCACCTTCATCATCATCTTTATATCTAACAATGTAAATATCTTCATATTCAACATCAGTGTCATAAATATCCATATGAGTTTTAGTTTTACCATCTCTTTCCATTTTAAATTCATTTGTAACATCATTAACATCATCATCATCATTGACCCTTAATTGTGGGGTGTCATTATCAATATTCTTGTCTCTTTGTGAGAAAATGGATTTTGATTAGTCTCTTGAAAAATTCCTATTCCTTGTACTAAATCAGAACCACGTTTAGTTTAAGAAAACTGATTTTCCCAAGATTTCATTATTATTATGCTCCTCCAATCACTCAGGCCTCTTGATGTAGCATAGTACTTTGCATAAAATATTTTATGTGCCTATTGTGCTAGTAAAACGTTTTATTTAATGAAATAAGACTTTTATATTTATTATCAACGATTCCATTAATATGATGAACACACAATCCTCTCTAAGTATCCAACCACCGACATTTAAACATTGTTATGTAACTTTTCCCTAGATAACACAGTTCAATAATTTCATCCAGCATGCTGTAAAAATCAACTTTAGTATCTCTATTATGTGATCCTCTCAAGAAATCTCCACTATTAAATGTTTTTTTGACTCCCCATATGCACGTGTATGAAATCAAAAACCAACCACCACATATGTATTATAAAATTTTACCATTTTGGATGGTGGGTTACTCAATATACACAATCACTTATCAATTTTATTAGCATTTTGAGACACCTGAAATTTTTTAAAACAATTAACAATATGATATATAAAAAACTAAATTGATATATTAAACCATCAATAATTTATGATACCAGTTTTCGAAACCATTGAGAAAAAAAATTTGTCAGCGTTCTTTAAGAACAACTGTTGTATTTTGTAGTAGTTTTTTATTGATATGCATAATGTATAACCTACAAATAAAATAAGTTTACATACTATAACATAAACTATGGAATATTATATATAAGCACTCACAGTACAAATGATTTAATTTCTTCATAGTTTATTAGAACATATGTATGAGCTATGCGATGTTCATCATCTGAAAGCCATCATTTATGAAATCCGCCAAATCCAAGCTCTGACTGATTAAAAAATGACAATTGGTTGTCTATTTCATCATCAACATTCCCCTCATTCCATCCCAAGAGGTTTTGTTTTGAGGGATATTCATATTCAAAATAATGAGAACATAAAGAAAATTTATTTTGCAAATAAGATTCAGCAATGGAGCCTTCAACTCATGCATTGTTACATATTTTTTTCTTCAATTGATGCATGCATCTCTCAAATGGGTTCATCCATCGAAACTGTACCGGACCTCCACATTTATCTTCAGGTGGCAAATGTAATTTTAGATGTTCTATTGAGTCAATGAATTTGGGCGGGAATATTTTTTCTAGTTTAAATATAATGAAAACAACATCTTCTTATAGTTTACTTAGTACATCATAGTCTGTTGTCACCACACGGATGTCTTGAAATAAATATGAAATGTCTGTTATCGAATCCCAAATCATATAATTCAATGAATCTCTAAATCCAATCAACATAAGTCATTCCATTATACCATGAAAAACTTAACTTTTTTATCTTGTAATATGACTATTCTTAACGCATCTTCTCAAATTGGAAGCATAGCCATCTGGAAGTCTCAAATATTAAATCCACTGAAAAAATAATAAGTGACTCTCTTTGGACAGTGTATAAGCTGCTTTTGGCTTCATTAACCTCTGTGATTTGACATTTTGAAAAAGTTCACTTTCTGGTCGTCTGTAAATTTGTGCAAAATCTAATAGTGCATTTACATTATCTTTGGTCTTACCTGGTTTATCCAAAATTATATGAAATAAATTATCATAATATTTTTTCTCAATATGCATGAAATCCAACATGTGGTGAACCGACAAATCAGACCAATATGAAAGATCCCATAAAAATGCTCTATTTTATCCAATTATGTTTTTTACCCAATCCATGAATTTTATATTGGTTTAATTTTTTCCCAAATGTGGTGGGAGGTAATTAAAATACAACTGATTTAAACTTTGTACCTTAGATCATTTTTGGAGGGTCATCCCTTTTAATTTTGCATTTTTTGAAATGAGATTTGTTCCTCTGAAAAGGGTGATCAGTTGGATGAAATCTACGATGATAATAAAAATAGAATGGTTTTTTCCATTGATGAGTATATAGGATTTTTTTCTTTCATATAGTAAGGACATGATTTCGGACCATGTGTACTCCAGCCAGATAACATGCTATATATCGATAAGTCACTAAGCATCCACATCAATGTAGCTTTTAATATGAAATTTTGTTTCGCAGCAACATCATATGTACTAACTCCATTTCTCCACAATGAACTTAACTCATCTATCAATGGTTTCAAATAAACACCAATATTCTTTTTTGGATGTCCTACGATTAATATGGTCAAAAAAATATAGGGATCATTTATTAATATCTATGGAGGACACTTTTACCGTGTTATAAATATAGGCCACCAGGAATACTGATTACCATAAGAACCAAATGGACAAGAACCATCTGTAAAAAGACCCAATCACACATTTCGGGCTTCCAAAGCAAAAGATGGATGTAGTCGGTCAAAATGTTTCCATGAATCACCATCAGATGGATGATTTATGTTTTTATCAGTTAAAATAATGGATATGTTCAATGACATCATTGATGATGTGTTCTAAGACATAAATAAATGTTGCAACCTACCTGTAAGGGAAAAATATCTCAACTGTTTTACACAAATCGATCCAGACTTCCCCGATTAAGCTTATTTATACATCGATTTTCCACATGTGGGACAACTATCAAATGAATCATTTTCACTAAAATATAAGATTCAATCATTTTCACATTCTTGAATCTTCCGATAACTAAGGCCTAGATTGCGAACCATCATATTTATATCATATTAATTTACAGGAAACACATTTCCTTCAGGTAATAGTTTTTTAACCAAAAAAATATCTAATCAAAATAGTCATTTGAAATTGAATTATCTGATTTAATAGCCATAAAGGTTTCAACTTATTCTAATTTTCTTATCTTAAAACCCATATATAATGGATCCTCAGCAAACCTCAACAACTCATAAAATTATAATGGTGCTAACTCAGGAGTTAAATCAATATCATCCTAAGTTTCAGTTTTTTGAACAGATGGACCTGAAACATCATGTTCTAAATTTTGAAATCGTAATGGATCTAGAATCTATTTATTAGTATCTTATTTATAATTTCATTCACATTGTTGATACCAAAAAACATAATCTAGTAGAAAACCAAACCACAAGATATGCCCCCAATCCTTCTCAAATGTGTCAAACGTTCTCAGAGAACATTTTTTACAAGGAAATTAAATTGTGCCTTATGAATCAAATTTTGGTTTGGATGATGAAAATGATAATAAATCTTCAACATCGTCAATATATATAGGATTAAAACCAGAATTATTTGGATTTATACATTGATTTATCCAAGCGCGATCTTCTAATAATGATTGTTATCGACTTCATTGTTCCGAATTTTTCTAGAAAATATAAATTCATTACTTTTTTTGAAAAATATGAAATTATAAAAACACTATCCAAAAAAATAATATAAATAATTACAACTACTTATTAATAATTACCATTAATTTCGGGCGACATAATTTCCAGTGGATTGACGACTACTCTTTTTTCTGATGGGTCATTTACATTAAACATTCTCACACTGAAATCACAATGAAGAATCATCTTGGAGGTAATATTATACATTTTGTTATTCATGAGAATGAATAATTGTGCCTCCTATTAGATTCTTCATTGTGATTTCAGTGTGTGAAATTTTCTTGTAAATGACCTGTCGGACAAAAGAGCACCCTTTTCATTGATGAATATTCTTATTGCAACTATCACTACTAGAAAAAATTATAATAAATGTGTTACTATGAATGAAATTCAAACTCGTGCATACGATATTGGATATGTATATGTAGAAGTATGATTTTCGTAATTTTTTGACTCGGTGATAGTAGAATGGAGAAGAGTCCACTAGTAGAAAAATTACCTATACCAACGGTTTGGAACCGTAGTCATGGGTCCCCAATCAATTTGTATATCCTATAGCAATGGTTTTGTAAGCCTTTGGGTGATTTGGTGTGGGGATATACCTATCCCAACGGTTTGGGGAAAACTGTTGGTAAAGACCATTCCCAACAGTTTGAAAACCATTGGTATAGGTGTATATAAACTGTTTTCAAACCATTGGGATAGGGTTTTCCCAAAAGGTTTCCCCAAACCATTGGGATAGTTCTTTCCCCAAGCCAAATCACCCAATGTCTTTACAAACCGTTTGTAAAGGTAAATTAAAAAAAAATTGCAGCACAGGTTTGAACCCACAACCCGTGGATTATATATCAAAGACTGTACCACTATCCTATAATTACCTTTGTGAATATATTTGGATATGTGTGTGTGTGTGTTTGTATAAGTTATATAATGATTTATTTTATCATATTCGATAAAATAATTCATAACAAATAAGGGTACTTATCCCAATGGTTTGGCCAATCCTTTGGGAACCACAGTGTCAATGTTGTCTTTTCCCAATGGTCTGGCCAAATCACTGGGAAATCCATACCCTTTCCCAACGATTTGGCCAAGCAATAGGGAAAAGTGGTGTGAAGGTTGGTTTTTACCAATGGTTTGGACAAAATATTGGGAAAACCATACCCTTTCCCATTGGTTTGGACAAACCATTGGGAAAAGTTGTGTCAAAGTTTTCATTACCCAATGGTTTGGTCAATCTATTAGGAAAGACATACCCTTTCATAATGGTTTGGCCAAACCATTGGAAAAAACATAGCCTTTTCCAATGGTTTGGAGAAACCATTTTGAAAAGTGGCCTCAAAGTTGGCTTTTCCAAATGGTTGGGCCAAACTTTTGGGATAGAAAAACTCTTTCCCAATGGTTTTGCCAAACCATTGGGAAAAGTGGTTTCAATGTCGGATTTTCAAAATGGTTTGGCAAAAATGGTGGGAAATAAGACCTATAACAACGGTTTTTACAAACCGTTGGTATAGATGTGTATTTATAGGTAATATTTATAGTAGTGGTCATCGAGCAAAAGGAGTGTTGTCATTCCATTGGAAATTATGATAGGTAATTACAATTTCTTACAATATATTTTATTCCAATTTATTCTTATTTATTATTATTTATTCATATTTATTCCTATTTATTTCTATTTTTTCCTAATCTATTAGAAAATTTTCCAAGTTATTACAATTTATTAAAATTGATTTTATTCCTATTTATTCTTATATATTCCTATTTATTCCTGTTTATTCCTATTTATTCCAATTTATTCTAATTTATACCAATTTATTCCAATTTATTCTTATTTATTCTTATTTATACCTATTTAAATCTATTTATTCAATTTTTTTACTATTTTTTCTATTTATTACTATTTATTAATATTTCTTAATATTTATTAGTATTTATTAGTATTTATTAGTATTTATTAGTATTTATTCCTATTTATTGCTAATTATTGCTAATTATTAATATTTATTACTATTCTTTACTAATTATTAGTAATTGTTTCTTATTATTTCTAATTATTACTAAATAGTAATAATTATTACTAATTATTACCAATTATTGCTAATTATTACTAATTATTACTAATTGTTACTAATTATTACTAATAGTTACTAATTATTACTAATTATTACTAATTATAATTAATTATTACTCATTATTACTATTTATTACTATTTATAACAATTTATAATTATTTATTACTATTTATTTCTATTTATTACTATTTATTACTATTTATTACTATTTATAACTATTTATTACTATTTATTCCTATTTATTCCTATTTATTCTAAATTATTCCTAAGTATTCCTAAGTATTCCAAATTATTCCTATTTATTCCTATCTATTCCTATTTATTCTTATTTATTTCAATTTATTTCAATTTATTCCTATATATTCTTATTTATTTCTAATTATTTCTAATTATTACTAATTATTACTAATTATTAATAATTATTACTAATTAATAGTAATTATTACTCTTTATTACTAATTATTACTAATTATTCATAATTATTTCTGATTATTCCAAATTATTCCAAATTATTCCAAATTATTCCTATTTATTTCTATATCATCCTATTTATTCCTATTTATTATTATTTATTCCTATTTTATTCCTATTTATTTTTATTTATTCCTATTTATTCATATTTATTCATATTTATTTCTATTTATTAATATTTATTACTATTTAGTACTATTTATTAATAATTATTACTAATTATTACTATTTTTACTATTTATTAGTATTAATTACTAATTATTACTAATTTTTACTAATTTTTACTAATTATTACTAATTATTACTAATTATTACTAATTATTACTAATTATTTCTATTTATTACTATTTATTATTATTTATTACTATTTATTACTATTTATTACTATTTATTACAAATTATTACTATTTATTACTATTTATTACTATTTATTAGTAATTATTTCTATTTATTATTAATTATTACTAATTATTACTAATTATTACTAATTATTACTAATTATTACTGAATATTACTATTTATTACAATTTATTACAATTTATTATTATTTATTACAATTGGTTATAATTATTACTAATTATTACTAATTATTACTAATTATTACTAATTATTATGATTTATTACTGTTTATTAGTATTTATTACGATTTATTAGTATTTATTACTATTTATTAGTAAGTATTAATAATTATTACTATTTATTGCTATTTATTACAATTTATTAGTATTTATTAGTATTTATTAGTATTTATAAGTATCTATTACTATTTATTAGTTTTTATAAGTATTTATTACTATTTATTACTAATTATTACTATTTATTTGTAATTATTACTAATTATTTCTATTAATTACCAATTATTACTTATTATTAATAATTATTACTATTTATTAGTATTTATTACTATTTATTAGTATTTATTACTAATTATTACAATTTATTAATATTAATTAGTATTTATTACTATTTATTACTCTTTATTAGTATTTATTATCTATTATTAGTATTTAATACTAATTATTACTAATTAATACTATTTGTTACTAACTGTAAATATTTATTTCTATTTATTTCTGATTATTACTATTTATTTCTAATTATTACTAACTAGTGTTAATTACTATTAATCACATTAAAATACAGCTACAAATTTCTAATTACCGCTAATTATTTATATACATTACTAGTTATCGTTAACAATTACTAGTTATTACTAATTACTGAGAATTATTACTAATAATTTAATATTATTATTACAAAAAATACTAATGAGAAAAAAAATTAAATCTAAACTAATTACAACTAATCAAAAATAATTAAAATTAATATAAATAAATGAAATAAATACTACCATAATCAATATTTTTTATTATTTTCTAATGACACTTTTAAGGGGAAAGTGTGAAACCTCACAAAACCCCACCATTTTCGACCCATCAAGAGAGTAAAACTACAATGCCCACATTAGAATTCAAAAACCGTGCCTCGAAGATTTTCAAAAGTTCAAAAAGTTCAAATAACAAAAAGTCGTCAAACAGAACCGGATCACGTGCTACTGCGCTTTTAGAGAGACCAACCCTTTATATCCTCACCATAAAGAGACTTTGATCCAAGAGATTCGGTCACGTCACTACCTTTTCCATCGTTAGAGTCATGTTCATTGTCGTCCAAACCACCGGAGAAGAAACTCACCACTATCGCCGACCACACAGTTGGCGCCATCACAGCCCCAACATCACATTTGTCACCGGAAAGACCTTCTTAACCACTGTAAAACGACAACAACACGCCATCACAAATCTAGAACATCTGGAACACCGGTACATTTCAAACTCACTTCATCAAAGAGAAAAAAGAAAGGAATCATAACCCGAAAAATAACCATCATGAACCACCGACGACGTCCGCCATAACCAAAACAAAGCAAAACCAAACCAGAAAATGCCATCGGGACCTTCGTCTAGCTGAAAAGGGGATTCGGATTGAAACCCTTAGAAGGACCAACTCCGGAGCACATAGAAATCTATCGTTTCTCATACTACATGCCCCAAACCATAGCGAATCCCACGCTCCAAAACCGACCTGGAGAGAAGTTGAGGAACACAATATCAGAGTGCAGGGAGGAAAACGGGAAGAAAACTGGAACGCATCACAAAGCAAGAAAAAGAGAGTAAGAGATAAGGAAAACTGAGAGGAAGCGCATCCCCTGTCAAGTGAAAGTCACTGCCGAGAGAATGATGAAAGTAGGAAAAAAACTAAAAAAAGATTGGGACTGAAACCCTAGGCCGAAATCCCAACTCTATTAGCACCTGGAAACCTTCCGTACAACAAACCGTTCACCCAAAACCTCAGCAAATCCCATGCTCCAAATCCGACCTGGAGAGAAGATGAGGATAGCAAGGTTAGAGTGTGGAGAAGCGGATGGGGAGGAAACCAGAGAACTAGCATAGAGAGGGGAAAGGAGAGCAAGAGAGAAAAAACTAAGAAAGAGCCGATGGGGGTATATATAGGTTAGATTAGTTGTGACGAGACTATTTGCGATAAGAATCCCCTAGCAAATACTACTTTTAACAACGGGGCCTGTCACAAATAACTTCTTCCGCATTAAATACGGTCAGTGGTTAAAAGATTATTTGCGATGGGGCCCACCGCAAAAGGTAACCGACTGACACACTATTTGTGACGAGACAACATCCTTTCATAAAAAGGTTTTTACTGTCACTGTTTATTTGCAACGGGTCACATCGCAAATACCATCCGGGGGTCGAACTAGTTGCAATGAGGGATCCCACGTTGCAACTTGTTCTTATCATCTCCCAAAATTTTCGATGGGCGGTGCTTACCCATCGCAATTACCCTTTCACGCAGATTGGCACGGTTTTCGCGCCAAACAGCTCGAATGTTTTTGCGACAGACCACCTATTCTCGTCACAAAAAAGTGGTCATTTTGTGACTAGTTGACAGTCTCGTCATAAATAACCTCTTAGACAGATTAGCTGCGTAGGGATTTATTCCCGTCACAAATAACCCATCGCAAAAAAATGGTTTTTCTCATAGTGTCACATGCCCCGCACCTGACAGATTGGGACATCATATATACTATATATAGTCATATAGTTTCCCTTTTTATCTCAATAAATTGATTTAATTAAATATGAATCATATAAGAGGAAAAATTCCACTTTAATTAATATACAACTAGTGAAAAGATTTGCTACACACCCAACCACCCATTGATTAGCTAATCCTCAAGGCTTGTGTGGGGAAGGCATCTCTCACAAACCTTAGGTAGTTAAGACTCCAAATATGATCCATGCACCCCTATCATACATAAGGCATAATGTTTAACAATATATTTTGTATAATTCATGGGAAATATAGCAAACAAAACTCATCTTGGGACTCATGAGCATATTTCATATCCTAATACAAGAAAACTACTCTCACCAACCAAAACATTTTATTACAGCCTATAATACTTCAAGATGAACTTCAGTTTGGGATAACTCAAAATCATAATTTGGAGGTCAATTATCGTTTCACTTCTTGATATATATATATATATATGTGTGTGTGTGTGTGTGTGTGTGTGTGTGCCACCAATATGAAAGAATGGTAAAGTGGAAATTATATTTTTGTAGAACTTGATATATTTTAATTCATAAACTCCAGTAATAATTTCAACAAAACCATACATGATCACTTGTTTAACATGTCACATATGATAGAATCTTATACCATCCTTATGTTTGCTAAACATCAAGGGGGTTTTGAACTCATTAAATATCTATGTATTTTAGGAACATCATAATGTGACTATAGTGACCTGATCTTTTCATATATAAATATTTCATATATTATATGAATAATCAATATAATTCATAGAAATACATTGAATAACCATTGAGGATTAGTGTATTTCGAGGTTATATACTCAATATTATTATTTCATTAATGATCTTCAACATCTCATGTAAAGGTCTTCAAATTTAGTAAAATTCGTGGACATATCCTACATAAACTGTTTTTTATAACATGGGGAAAGGAAGCGTAAGAGAGTGTATGGTCATATTCTCATTATGTGTAAACATGGGAGATATCAATATATATTCATAAGAAGACATATGATAAGAATAAGGGTATGAGATCATGAACATAACCAATAAGGTTCACACCTAATCTATCATTGATTATAAACATGAGTGATGAAAAAACATTATCATTTCAATGATACGCTTCATATGAGTGATAAATCATAATAATCGAATCATGAACCATAATTTTATGTTATATTTGTGTGGCTCCATTATATGTGTATAAACAATTTCATATTTCATATGTCGAGGTTAACTATTGAGACCAACAAATCAAAGTGGATGAGGCATCCATACCTGTTTCCTATAACATAATTGATCATGCGCCATCACCTATTTTCTATAGGTGATCAACCAAATTGAACTGTTTTCCACAGTAATCGAATGAGATATAAATATTTACCCAATAAATTAGTGAGAGATATAGGTCCCACCAATCACAAAATCTATTAATTTTATTTCAACAAGACCATAAAACATTCATCATATCATAATATCTAAAAAGTAAATGGGGTTTATAAACATTTCATCTTAGTATAAACTATGGGAAAGAGAAGGGTTTCATAAACATGCCTTTATCATAATCATAAACATAAACTATATATATAAAGAATTAGGATAGAAATATTGAATCGTATCCTATTTGAAACCTAATAAACAACAAATTTTTTTGTTGATGTATATAAATTCCATAAAAATATCATTAAATAATTCCTGAGGAAAATACCCTTTCCATTTTGAAATCATTTATTTAAAATATTAATACTTCCAAAATATTGAGGAAAATAATTTATTAGAAAATAAAATTGACAACTTTTATGTGAAGCATCAAATATATAATTAGTTATGATGGTGGAAAATTTCATTCATTCCCTAAATGTAAAAACAAATATTCGTTTCAAATTTTTGGAAAAAAATCAATACTGCATCATTTAGAAAACAAAAAGATGTTTCCTTTTAAACAATATTGAAAAAATTGAAACATGGGTAAATATTCCATTAAAAATAACTAGAGAATATAAAAAATATCCTTTAAAATATTTTTTGAAAACAATGACATAGAATAAAAAGGATTTTCGACCAAAGGGGGATATAAATACCTTTTTCATAAAAATGTTATTTTAGTCTCATTAATTTTTAATGAGAGGAAAATGAATGGATAATATGTGTTATCCAAAAAACAGTTATAGAAGAATAAAATAACTGAGTTTATTGAGAGTTTTATCATAATATTTCACCAAAAAACACTTAATCATAAACAATCATGATGCACAATGATATTATTAGATAAAATTATTACCACAATGGTAAATTTTTGTATCATAATTCCAATGAAAGAAATAATATTGGATGTATATGAATATAAAAAATTTCTATGAGATTAATCATAAAATACATTCATGTGTTTTATATATGTAGTGAACACAACCCAAATATCTCAGAGCTACTGTCTATTATATTACATTGGCATAAGATAAAAGGAATTTCATCCTAAGGGATTGAATAGTTTAGTAGTCTTCATAAACTAGATACAAATATGATTGTCATATTACTTTTGAAAAAAAAATTATTACAAAATTATTTTCATGAATAACATTATTGATCCTAGAATATCCTTCACATCAATAATAATACTCTTTCTCGAGCCTTGTGGAATGAATAAAATATGGGTGTGATGAAATGATTAGTCTGGGTTATGTATACTAGATGATATCATGAAAAAATAAAGAATAATCAATATGGAATGGTAACAAAAATGATCACTCATTCTATTTATTAATTAACTTGGAAATCATAATTAGATAAGGAATAATCAATTTGGAAAGGTAAATAAATGAAAACAGATGCCATTTAATAAATAACTAATAATTAAATTAATCCATATATAATATCATTGAAAAAATATCATGGATAATAATTACTAAATTCATAATGACGGAAGTGCTTAATTATTATACATCAAGTATTAGTAAAATTATACCTCAACCATTAAGACCTTTCATAATATTATTTAAAACTATAGGTAAAAGCCCATTTAATTCCATCAAATTGGTTTGTCTTATGATACTACTAATACATTGAGGGGATATATAATTCATGGCCCCATCCATCAATACAATTCTAAATCATTCTTCATATATCTAATAGTCAATTTTCTTGATTAATATTGTTCTTTATCATCAAATATTCATATTGAGTAATGAATACATATTTATAAATGTTTCCCCAGATAAAAAAAATAACTTTCAATATAGAACAACATATGTAGAAATGATATACGGTTTAAGAAGTAAACATATCCTGGATAAATAATATGGTTATTTAGTGAAAAAATAATGTACAATGATCCTAGAAAGTTGAATATTTAAATGTAAAGTTATTTAAGACAAAAATGACCCGTGAAGGTGAATTTAAATACTTTAATTTGTAAATAATATCATAACCCATCCATATAATTAATATTCGTGGAATTAATACAAAATTTCACAAGTTAATCATAAGTAGAATAAGGGTATTGTTGTCAATGAATATAAATTCAATAAAAGGGCACATTAAATCATTTTTGAAGAAAATAACATTTTCAATTTGAAAATCACCTTTTCAAACTAAAATTTAACAATTTTTTTGAAAATAAAATTATTTTAAAATAACCATTGAAATGTATAATGTTTTTTGAAACATTTTACTGGTCACGATGGCAGGAAATTCCATTCATGTTGTACACGTTAAAACAAATATTCCATTCAAGTTTTTACTAAAAGCTAAACATGACTTGTTTTGAACATGACATGAATATTGTATTCAAAAACAATTTAAAGAATGTAAATATCGGTAAAATGAATTTTAATAAATCAATTCTAAAATTTTAAAAACCATTTTGACATAATTTTTATAAAATATTGTTTTATATGAAAATAGATTTCTAACTAAAATATAAAATGAAGTTGTATATTATTAAAAACATTTTATCAATAATATTAAGTACCAAATTGTATAAATATGGTACTATTACATTAAAAATTTATTAATAACCTGAGAATATAAAATTAAATGGATTTATTTGAAAATAGACAAATAACTACTTTTAACTGGAATTCAAGAATAAAGAATCTCGATTCAAATATGATTGTGAAACAAACCCTTAAAATGATCATAACATCGATGTGATAACTAATCAATTAATAAATTATGTGTATCAAAAATAAATAAAGATAAAAAAATTCAAATATAACCTACTATAATCAAAAGTCATTACACACATAATCCTATATATCAAAGTCAACAAAGAAGTAATATAACCAAATGAAAAGAAACTGAGTATTGAAATTTTGTACTACTTGGTACCACTTATTTCGAATACCCTTTGATGAAATCATTCAAATTAAAAACTTAAAATACCATTTATTATTAATTAATCATGCCATTACATGTCAAAGGGTAAGTATATACACCATATAAATGAATTTAGGTGCGTAACATTACAGTATGCCTCAATAAAGGTAAATTCAGATGAATTCCCTTACAAAGATCATATCATTGATGTGGGTATTAATAAGTGAATTGATTATATATATATATAATTTAAATATATATATATAAATTGGAAGTAAAATATATAATTATAAAATTTTAATACAAGCATAATATTATCATGACATAATCAATGATGTAAATGTTTAAACTAATGAATGGAATTTGAGTTAAGAAGTCCCTTACCTCACATCTCCTTTTGGTTCAATGAACATTAAAATCTTGTATAGTAGAAATAAACATGTTATTAGCTTATAATATAACCATATTAATATTTATAATATCAAATATGACCCTTTTATTTCATCTTATCACCCATTTTTTTAAAAATGCTTCATTATTTTCATTGTTTAAGGTGTTAATTTCCTTGTTTTCTCATAGAAGATTTGTTTTGAAAGTTATAGTTCTTATGAATATTATACAATTTACTCATCTAGAGAATAATAATAAAGAAATAATTATCATATTTTTACATCTAATAAAATGTTTAAATCAATCAAGAAAAATATGGTTTTTAGAAAAATTAAGTATGTTATGAGTATTAAGATGGTAGGTCATATGTACGCATGGGTAAAGTTTTCATTTATCAATGATAATAATAGAAAGGCGGTACGTAATATTTTATCATGAATAAATTATCATAATTTCATAGATATAATATTTTTTCCTTAAATATATTTTTAAATACCATTCATGTGGTGTGGTGAATAAAAGAGAGTCACATCACTTCATGAAGGTCGTAGTCCACATGTACGCGAACGATGTTATCGTCTTCAAGCGAGTGAAAAAATAAGAAATAAAGTTCTATTTTATCATTTAATAATGATAAATATGTCTTCAATATCATAATTAATTCATTTATGTAACACAGATTCATTAACATTATCCATTTTAAATACAATGTAAAATATTAGTGAAAAATGAATCATATAGCTTCATGATGGGATAACCCCCTGTACACATGACTGATATTATCATATCCCATAAGGAATCAAAATTAAAAAAAATTATATATAATATAATGACTCCTAATATATAATTATGGTTTAAATATCATATAAATATTAAATATTTATTATCATACCCAATTGTGAGTGGTTGTAATGAAAAAATGAATGACATATGTTTATGAGGTTGTAGTCCACTATACACATGAATGATAATTTTATAACACATTTGGTGGATTTGGTGACAGTTTTATTTAATTCAATTTACAAAAAACTATATCAATATATGGAAATTTCATATTTAATTATATATTAATGAATTAATAATATTTTAAAGAGGTTGAGGAATAAATAAAATAAAAATGCTCATTGAAGAACATTATCTATTTTGGGGTAACCTCCTTAGGTTTGCACCAAATTTCTACTAGAATGTATTTATTCCCGAAATAAGTTTTATATAATTATATGAGGTACATTTAGAAGTGACTTGGGTAGTTATTTTAAGAAAAAATGTTTTATGGCGTGGATATGAAATGAGAGGGGTGGCCTTTTATAAGTGAGGTGAGTGGCACACTTTTAATTTTTAAAATAAAAAGGTGTACCAACATTTCACACATGGGAAAAGGGTTCCAAATGAATAATTATTGAGAATTAAGAAATTTTAATTTTTAAATATGTCTATTAAATATATTTTAAATAATTGTTAATGTCAATTTAACCCATATGTTTTTAGTTTAACCACCAGTAAATCCTTTTTTATGTTAACTGTGGTAAACAATTTTTTTCTATTTTAACACATAATTATGGTAAAATCTTAATTGAACGTTCTTATATAATATAAATTATTTATATTTTAAATATGGAATCCATTTTTCCAAAATCCATTCTTAGAAGTGTCAAGATTTAATTTAAATATAATCTCATATATGCGATTAGAAAGTGGGTTTCCAAAGAGTAAAGGATCGTACTTTTATAGTGTTTATATGTCAAAATTCAATATGAAATTAATTAAATTGACCAAAATTGGATTACTAGATATATAATTAATCAAATTCAACTTTAAAACAAAATTAAATTATAATTTAACTATTAAAATAATTTAAACAAAATGACTGTTTTCAATATAAATTTCGAACCTTTCACTATTAATCGAAAAGTGAATAATTTCATAAAAATAGACCAATTTCACCCAAATACAATTTCGAAATGATTATTTAAAAAATTATGTTCCTAATATAAAAAAATTCAAAAAATTTTAAGAATTAATTTCTAATTATGGATGAAAAGAACAAGTAAAATGTATTTTATAAATAAAATAGTTTTTCAGGAAAAATCTCATTTTTATTTTAAAGGATTATTATTTTATCTATAATCGTATAATACATTATGTATCATTTAAACTTTGGGCTTCATGTTCTTCTATCTATCAAAGAGATTAAATTTAATGAAATATATTTCATGGGTTATTTATGTTTAGCGTTTCTTGTAACATTTTCCATCAAGTATATTGTTTTTTTATAGAATTTTTCTTTGTAAAAATCTCCGCACCTTAAATAAATTTCAATATAAAAATTTATACTTGATCTCAGTAATCAAGTTTTTGTAATGCGAAATTTTTTTTGAAAGAAAATATTGTAAAAAGAGTCAATAAAACATACTCTTAATAATAGAGAAAGGGAAATACAACAGTAATAAGGAATAACACATAACTAGGTTTAAAAGAAAGATAAAATTGGTGGCATTTGATGATATAGATATGGAAGAAAAATTCAGATCATTTTTCATAATTACACAGGTCATTGATCATAATAAAGTGAATGATCAATGGAACTCTAATGACATGAAAATCATAAATATACAATGATTTAAAAGACTATATGATTTACTTAATATTAAGGTGATGGGATAAAATTTGTGTTTCATGTTTCTTCTCTTAATGTTGAGGAATTGTTTTACTCTCTAATAATATAAGGATCCCCTTATTTAATTTATTTTATAACTTTTATATCAATTAAATTAAAATTTAAGAAAAAAACCCACAGGAGTCCATCGATAATCTATTAGGACCTTAGGACCCTCAAAGAACCTCATAAGGATTCTATTGGAAATGGAAGAAGCTGTTGTCTCTTCCACTGGAACTGATGTGGCTACCCTATAGGGTTTCTGAGGGATTTTTAACACATTAACTATGTAGTGGGAGTAAATAATAAACCCATAATCCATGATCAACAATTCCTCTAATATGAAACAATGAATAATAAAAATGAATAGTATACATTAATGCCTTACATTTAATATTCCTATGATACTATATTCCTACAATATTTTTGATAATGGTCCCTTAGAGGTAGAAATTAAGCTCCCACATCTATGCGGTATCCATGGGTTATATAAAATCACTCAGCCCATAAGAAATTCTCTATCACCATCCTTGAAAATATATGTGACTCACTGGTTAAGAAATGTAGGGTAAAAGAACTTCAAATTAAGGGGAGAGTGGACTAGGATATTCAATTTCCATCACCACCATCCCATGGAAGTAATTCCCATATATAGTCCTTGAGGAATCTCCTTGAGTTCCAAGTATTTACTCAGTATTTCAATGCTTGAGTAAAGAGATTTAAACCATTTATGAATCCACCATATGAGGTCACCTATCTTCCTATATGTTTCATCTTATTAAATGTTCATTAAGTGATAGTCAATAAGGAGAATAATCAAATATTATCTTGTTAACATTCCACTATAATTCAATGGAAGTGACTATGATATCATTATATCATAGTCGAATATATATAAAAACCATAATATATAAAATTTATTTGGCATACATATGTTATAGAATACAAAATATAAATAACATAACTTATGATATAATCAAAAAACACATCATATTTGTGAATTATTTAGGTCATATCTCCTTTAATTTTTCCTTTAAACTAATTCATACAAATATTGTACCATTTCACCTTGTATTGTATCATAAATAATAAGTTGTGAAATCATATCCAAAATTCATTTTTTATGTCTTCCAAAAATCACTTGGAATTATATGATCAATTTATACTTATATAACATAAAATTAAATACCATGTTAATCAATATCTAAAACTCCTTTTTTTGATAATCATTAAAACACTTTTAGATAATCATGGTGAGTTTAATAAAACTCTATACTCATTATATCAACTAAAATGTGTGACCCCACATGCCTTTGTAGTTTTGAATGATAACCTGAATTCTAGAATTCATATGTGAAAGATAAGATTGTCCTCTAAAAAAGCATCTATTATGTTAAATCAACAATGGGATCCTGCATGATCTCTATCAAACACATATATCTCAATACTTGTGTCTTCCAGATGTATCAGATTCAAGAATCCATTTTCATATCATCTCTTTTCCCATGATCAAGTGTCCATGATACATTGAATATGTCAATCTAATATACCCTCCTCAAACATTATCATTTATAAAATGTAAATTGACTAGGTTAATGAATTCATAACATTTCACTAAACTTTATGGATGAGCACATCACCCTACTATAATTTTGGTTATTTCTGACCGGCTATTTGCAATGGGATCCCATCAAAAAAACTCTTTTGCGACGGGGGCCCATCACAAATAGCCCATTGCAGAAAATGACGTCTCATCTAGTACTTTTTGCGATGGGCCCATCGCAAAAAATATTACCTGTGATGGGAAGCATTCCCATTGCAAATAGCTCTCAAATTAAATACACAATATATACAAGAACATCTTGTGATGGGCACATCGCAAAAAGTATTTGCAATGGGATGTGCGTCTGTCACAAATTTCTTTAGGTTATAAACCTATTGTAATTGTCTTGTCGCAAAAACGTTTTTGTGATGGTAAAGACACCCGTTGAAAAATCTTTTAAAAAATATATATAAATAATCTATTTGTTATGGGGTCCCATCATAACAGGTCTTGTCGCTAATACTTCCTAAAATAAAAAAAATATAAATATTATTAATGAAAAAATGATAATTTTATTTTTAAAATAATAAAAAAATAAGAAATATTAAAATTCTCAATATTAAAAAATTATAAAGATTTCGTTAAAATTATTATTATTATTATTGTTAGTAAAATAAAAAAAATTAATTATAATAATAATAATAATAAGTAAAAAATTTTAAAATATTATAAATAATAAAAAAATATATAAATTATGAGATATTCACACCAATATAAAAGATAAAAAATGTAAATAATTTATATTACAATAAATGTTCAATTCAAATGTTTTTAGCAGAAAAAAAAAATCACTCGAGAGATAGTTTTCTCAAGGAGCTGGAGGAGTTGGAGGAGATGATAGAGGAAACTCCATCCCTAAACTATGAGTCAAATGACACATTTACTCCATCTTCTCATGCTACTGCTGCTGCCATTGATGCATGTCCCCCTCGTGTTGTTAGTTCATCTCCTCCTGTATGATCTTCAAACTCTTTATAAGCTAATTTTGAGCTCGAAACGGCTCCTGATAATGTGAGCCAAAAGATGATTCCTCTCCACAAGCTCCTCTTGAGTTGGACAACAACATCATATTAGTACAATAATAAGTCCTAGGAGTCAAATGAGAGCTGATACCAACTAGTCGGCGCTTCATGAAGGTATACCAGGTCGCCTGCATCTATGTCGCCTAATTAAAATGGTGTGCTCTGGTCTGATTAGCTGTCTGAGCCTGATTTTCATCCCGTGTCTGAGAGGTCGCGATCTTATATGAATCCTTCAGTTTTAATTTGAAATTAAAATAGTGAAAATATTATATGTAGTTAATTTTCAAAATGAAAAAAATAATATTGGCCACAATTTGACACTAGAGATCACCTCTAATCTCTCCAGTGACTGGATCACTATAAATCCTCTGATAAACGTCGTACTCTGTAATATCATAATGCTTGAATGATTGAATGAATATAAAATAATCTATTTATTTTTCATGTCATATAAAATATTTAAAAAAGATACATACTAGATCATCTCTTTGCATACTGAATGTACGAATACCAGCTCGATGTGTCACTTCCTTTCTCATCTGGTTCTGCTGGTGTAATGAAGATCTCCTCTGAAATCTACCACTCAACTAGTGTGAACATAATCCATCCCAAACGTGAGATGAAATGATCTCTGGTTAGTGGTCTCTACAAGACTCATCAAATACTATCACTCTTACTTTCTTAATGGTTTTCTTCTCAAATTATGAAAAGAATGATGGAAACTCCCACGCATAGACACCTATCATGCCTCATGGTTAGCACCATGCATGCTATTATTGATGAGATACCAAAAACCCTAAATATAATTTATAATATCAATTTAGTAATGAAATAAATTTCTAAATAAATATTATTTATTTACTAGACCATCAAATGATGGAAAATTCTATGTCGCACATTAATAGAGATATGTTCCCATGTGATCCCTGGAAAAGAAAAATAATTGCTCAAGATAGCGCTCCCCTGTCCTACAGCTACTTGCGCTAAACTGTGAAAAAAAGAAAAAATAATCAAAGAATTAGTATATAATTAAATTAATGATAGCTAACTAAAATACACAGGTAACCGTACCTCTGCATGCATGGATCAAAACCAAGATGTGGACGTCGCTCGGGGATAGTGTCAGTAATCATCATTCATGCAAGACTGCGTCCCCTCCACATATCCCCCTGAACCGCCAGTAGGCTGAGGGTCAGATGATCCAAAATCCTCCTCATCCAAAGGTACCTCAGCTTCCTCCAACTCACAAAATAGATTAGGTTCCATCTGAAACACAAAATTATTGTTGTTAACAGATAGTTAAAAATAACTATTACATATTGATATATATTAGTTATGATTATAACCATAATTTAATTGTGTCAATGTTCACCTTCATCATCATCTTTATATCTAACAATGTAAATATCTTCATATTCAACATCAGTGTCATAAATATCCATATGAGTTTTAGTTTTACCATCTCTTTCCATTTTAAATTCATTTGTAACATCATTAACATCATCATCATCATTGACCCTTAATTGTGGGGTGTCATTATCAATATTCTTGTCTCTTTGTGAGAAAATGGATTTTGATTAGTCTCTTGAAAAATTCCTATTCCTTGTACTAAATCAGAACCACGTTTAGTTTAAGAAAACTGATTTTCCCAAGATTTCATTATTATTATGCTCCTCCAATCACTCAGGCCTCTTGATGTAGCATAGTACTTTGCATAAAATATTTTATGTGCCTATTGTGCTAGTAAAACGTTTTATTTAATGAAATAAGACTTTTATATTTATTATCAACGATTCCATTAATATGATGAACACACAATCCTCTCTAAGTATCCAACCACCGACATTTAAACATTGTTATGTAACTTTTCCCTAGATAACACAGTTCAATAATTTCATCCAGCATGCTGTAAAAATCAACTTTAGTATCTCTATTATGTGATCCTCTCAAGAAATCTCCACTATTAAATGTTTTTTTGACTCCCCATATGCACGTGTATGAAATCAAAAACCAACCACCACATATGTATTATAAAATTTTACCATTTTGGATGGTGGGTTACTCAATATACACAATCACTTATCAATTTTATTAGCATTTTGAGACACCTGAAATTTTTTAAAACAATTAACAATATGATATATAAGAAACTAAATTGATATATTAAACCATCAATAATTTATGATACCAGTTTTCGAAACCATTGAGAAAAAAAATTTGTCAGCGTTCTTTAAGAACAACTGTTGTATTTTGTAGTAGTTTTTTATTGATATGCATAATGTATAACCTACAAATAAAATAAGTTTACATACTATAACATAAACTATGGAATATTATATATAAGCACTCACAGTACAAATGATTTAATTTCTTCATAGTTTATTAGAACATATGTATGAGCTATGCGATGTTCATCATCTGAAAGCCATCATTTATGAAATCCGCCAAATCCAAGCTCTGACTGATTAAAAAATGATAATTGGTTGTCTATTTCATCATCAACATTCCCCTCATTCCATCCCAAGAGGTTTTGTTTTGAGGGATATTCATATTCAAAATAATGAGAACATAAAGAAAATTTATTTTGCAAATAAGATTCAGCAATGGAGCCTTCAACTCATGCATTGTTACATATTTTTTTCTTCAATTGATGCATGCATCTCTCAAATGGGTTCATCCATCGAAACTGTACCGGACCTCCACATTTATCTTCAGGTGGAAAATGTAATTTTAGATGTTCTATTGAGTCAATGAATTTGGGCGGGAATATTTTTTCTAGTTTAAATATAATGAAAACAACATCTTCTTATAGTTTACTTAGTACATCATAGTCTGTTGTCACCACACGGATGTCTTGAAATAAATATGAAATGTCTGTTATCGAATCCCAAATCATATAATTCAATGAATCTCTAAATCCAATCAACATAAGTCATTCCATTATACCATGAAAAACTTAACTTTTTTATCTTGTAATATGACTATTCTTAACGCATCTTCTCAAATTGGAAGCATAGCCATCTGGAAGTCTCAAATATTAAATCCACTGAAAAAATAATAAGTGACTCTCTTTGGACAGTGTATAAGCTGCTTTTGGCTTCATTAACCTCTGTGATTTGACATTTTGAAAAAGTTCACTTTCTGGTCGTCTGTAAATTTGTGCAAAATCTAATAGTGCATTTACATTATCTTTGGTCTTACCTGGTTTATCCAAAATTATATGAAATAAATTATCATAATATTTTTTCTCAATATGCATGAAATCCAACATGTGGTGAACCGACAAATCAGACCAATATGAAAGATCCCATAAAAATGCTCTATTTTATCCAATTATGTTTTTTACCCAATCCATGAATTTTATATTGGTTTAATTTTTTCCCAAATGTGGTGGGAGGTAATTAAAATACAACTGATTTAAACTTTGTACCTTAGATCATTTTTGGAGGGTCATCCCTTTTAATTTTGCATTTTTTGAAATGAGATTTGTTCCTCTGAAAAGGGTGATCAGTTGGATGAAATCTACGATGATAATAAAAATAGAATGGTTTTTTCCATTGATGAGTATATAGGATTTTTTTCTTTCATATAGTAAGGACATGATTTCGGACCATGTGTACTCCAGCCAGATAACATGCTATATATCGATAAGTCACTAAGCATCCACATCAATGTAGCTTTTAATATGAAATTTTGTTTCGCAGCAACATCATATGTACTAACTCCATTTCTCCACAATGAACTTAACTCATCTATCAATGGTTTCAAATAAACACCAATATTCTTTTTTGGATGTCCTACGATTAATATGGTCAAAAAAATATAGGGATCATTTATTAATATCTATGGAGGACACTTTTACCGTGTTATAAATATAGGCCACCAGGAATACTGATTACCATAAGAACCAAATGGACAAGAACCATCTGTAGAAAGACCCAATCACACATTTCGGGCTTCCAAAGCAAAAGATGGATGTAGTCGGTCAAAATGTTTCCATGAATCACCATCAGATGGATGATTTATGTTTTTATCAGTTAAAATAATGGATATGTTCAATGACATCATTGATGATGTGTTCTAAGACATAAATAAATGTTGCAACCTACCTGTAAGGGAAAAATATCTCAACTGTTTTACACAAATCGATCCAGACTTCCCCGATTAAGCTTATTTATACATCGATTTTCCACATGTGGGACAACTATCAAATGAATCATTTTCACTAAAATATAAGATTCAATCATTTTCACATTCTTGAATCTTCCGATAACTAAGGCCTAGATTGAGAACCATCATATTTATATCATATTAATTTACAGGAAACACATTTCCTTCAGGTAATAGTTTTTTAACCAAAAAAATATCTAATCAAAATAGTCATTTGAAATTGAATTATCTGATTTAATAGCCATAAAGGTTTCAACTTATTCTAATTTTCTTATCTTAAAACCCATATATAATGGATCCTCAGCAAACCTCAACAACTCATAAAATTATAATGGTGCTAACTCAGGAGTTAAATCAATATCATCCTAAGTTTCAGTTTTTTGAACAGATGGACCTGAAACATCATGTTCTAAATTTTGAAATCGTAATGGATCTAGAATCTATTTATTAGTATCTTATTTATAATTTCATTCACATTGTTGATACCAAAAAACATAATCTAGTAGAAAACCAAACCACAAGAGATGCCCCCAAACCTTCTCAAATGTGTCAAACGTTCTCAGAGAACATTTTTTACAAGGAAATTAAATTGTGCCTTATGAATCAAATTTTGGTTTGGATGATGAAAATGATAATAAATCTTCAACATCGTCAATATATATAGGATTAAAACCATAATTATTTGGATTTATACATTGATTTATCCAAGCGCGATCTTCTAATAATGATTGTTATCGACTTCATTGTTCCGAATTTTTCTAGAAAATATAAATTCATTACTTTTTTTGAAAAATATGAAATTATAAAAACACTATCCAAAAAAATAATATAAATAATTACAACTACTTATTAATAATTACCATTAATTTAGGGCGACATAATTTCCAGTGGATTGACAACTACTCTTTTTTCTAATGGGTCATTTACATTAAACATTCTCACACTGAAATCACAATGAAGAATCATCTTGGAGGTAATATTATACATTTTGTTATTCATGAGAATGAATAATTGTGCCTCCTATTAGATTCTTCATTGTGATTTCAGTGTGTGAAATTTTCTTGTAAATGACCTGTCGGACAAAAGAGCACCCTTTTCATTGATGAATATTCTTATTGCAACTATCACTACTAGAAAAAATTATAATAAATGTGTTACTATGAATGAAATTCAAACTCGTGCATACGATATTGGATATGTATATGTAGAAGTATGATTTTCGTAATTTTTTGACTCGGTGATAGTAGAATGGAGAAGAGTCCACTAGTAGAAAAATTACCTATACCAACGGTTTGGAACCGTAGTCATGGGTCCCCAATCAATTTGTATATCCTATAGCAATGGTTTTGTAAGCCTTTGGGTGATTTGGTGTGGGGATATACCTATCCCAACGGTTTGGGGAAAACTGTTGGTAAAGACCATTCCCAACAGTTTGAAAACCATTGGTATAGGTGTATATAAACTGTTTTCAAACCATTGGGATAGGGTTTTCCCAAAAGGTTTCCCCAAACCATTGGGATAGTTCTTTCCCCAAGCCAAATCACCCAATGTCTTTACAAACCGTTTGTAAAGGTAAATTAAAAAAAATTTGCAGCACAGGTTTGAACCCACAACCCGTGGATTATATATCAAAGACTGTACCACTATCCTATAATTACCTTTGTGAATATATTTGGATATGTGTGTGTGTGTGTTTGTATAATTTATATAATGATTTATTTTATCATATTCGATAAAATAATTCATAACAAATAAGGGTACTTATCCCAATGGTTTGGCCAATCCTTTGGGAACCACAGTGTCAATGTTGTCTTTTCCCAATGGTCTGGCCAAATCACTGGGAAATCCATACCCTTTCCCAACGATTTGGCCAAGCAATAGGGAAAAGTGGTGTGAAGGTTGGTTTTTACCAATGGTTTGGACAAAATATTGGGAAAACCATACCCTTTCCCATTGGTTTGGACAAACCATTGGGAAAAGTTGTGTCAAAGTTTTCATTACCCAATGGTTTGGTCAATCTATTAGGAAAGACATACCCTTTCATAATGGTTTGGCCAAACCATTGGAAAAAACATATCCTTTTCCAATGGTTTGGAGAAACCATTTTGAAAAGTGGCCTCAAAGTTGGCTTTTCCAAATGGTTGGGCCAAACTTTTGGGATAGAAAAACTCTTTCCCAATGGTTTTGCCAAACCATTGGGAAAAGTGGTTTCAATGTCGGATTTTCAAAATGGTTTGGCAAAAATGGTGGGAAATAAGACCTATAACAACGGTTTTTACAAACCGTTGGTATAGATGTGTATTTATAGGTAATATTTATAGTAGTGGTCATCGAGCAAAAGGAGTGTTGTCATTCCATTGGAAATTATGATAGGTAATTACAATTTCTTACAATATATTTTATTCCAATTTATTCTTATTTATTATTATTTATTCATATTTATTCCTATTTATTTCTATTTTTTCCTAATCTATTAGAAAATTTTCCAAGTTATTACAATTTATTAAAATTGATTTTATTCCTATTTATTCTTATATATTCCTATTTATTCCTGTTTATTCCTATTTATTCCAATTTATTCTAATTTATACCAATTTATTCCAATTTATTCTTATTTATTCTTATTTATACCTATTTAAATCTATTTATTCAATTTTTTTACTATTTTTTCTATTTATTACTATTTATTAATATTTCTTAATATTTATTAGTATTTATTAGTATTTATTAGTATTTATTAGTATTTATTCCTATTTATTGCTAATTATTGCTAATTATTAATATTTATTACTATTCTTTACTAATTATTAGTAATTGTTTCTTATTATTTCTAATTATTACTAAATAGTAATAATTATTACTAATTATTACCAATTATTGCTAATTATTACTAATTATTACTAATTGTTACTAATTATTACTAATAGTTACTAATTATTACTAATTATTACTAATTATAATTAATTATTACTCATTATTACTATTTATTACTATTTATAACAATTTATAATTATTTATTACTATTTATTTCTATTTATTACTATTTATTACTATTTATTACTATTTATAACTATTTATTACTATTTATTCCTATTTATTCCTATTTATTCTAAATTATTCCTAAGTATTCCTAAGTATTCCAAATTATTCCTATTTATTCCTATCTATTCCTATTTATTCTTATTTATTTCAATTTATTTCAATTTATTCCTATATATTCTTATTTATTTCTAATTATTTCTAATTATTACTAATTATTACTAATTATTAATAATTATTACTAATTAATAGTAATTATTACTCTTTATTACTAATTATTACTAATTATTCATAATTATTTCTGATTATTCCAAATTATTCCAAATTATTCCAAATTATTCCTATTTATTTCTATATCATCCTATTTATTCCTATTTATTATTATTTATTCCTATTTTATTCCTATTTATTTTTATTTATTCCTATTTATTCATATTTATTCATATTTATTTCTATTTATTAATATTTAGTACTATTTAGTACTATTTATTAATAATTATTACTAATTATTACTATTTTTACTATTTATTAGTATTAATTACTAATTATTACTAATTTTTACTAATTTTTACTAATTATTACTAATTATTACTAATTATTACTAATTATTACTAATTATTTCTATTTATTACTATTTATTATTATTTATTACTATTTATTACTATTTATTACTATTTATTACAAATTATTACTATTTATTACTATTTATTACTATTTATTAGTAATTATTTCTATTTATTATTAATTATTACTAATTATTACTAATTATTACTAATTATTACTAATTATTACTGAATATTACTATTTATTACAATTTATTACAATTTATTATTATTTATTACAATTTGTTATAATTATTACTAATTATTACTAATTATTACTAATTATTACTAATTATTATGATTTATTACTATTTATTAGTATTTATTACGATTTATTAGTATTTATTACTATTTATTAGTAAGTATTAATAATTATTACTATTTATTGCTATTTATTACAATTTATTAGTATTTATTAGTATTTATTAGTATTTATAAGTATCTATTACTATTTATTAGTTTTTATAAGTATTTATTACTATTTATTACTAATTATTACTATTTATTTGTAATTATTACTAATTATTTCTATTAATTACCAATTATTACTTATTATTAATAATTATTACTATTTATTAGTATTTATTACTATTTATTAGTATTTATTACTAATTATTACAATTTATTAATATTAATTAGTATTTATTACTATTTATTACTCTTTATTAGTATTTATTATCTATTATTAGTATTTAATACTAATTATTACTAATTAATACTATTTGTTACTAACTGTAAATATTTATTTCTATTTATTTCTGATTATTACTATTTATTTCTAATTATTACTAACTAGTGTTAATTACTATTAATCACATTAAAATACAGCTACAAATTTCTAATTACCGCTAATTATTTATATACATTACTAGTTATCGTTAACAATTACTAGTTATTACTAATTACTGAGAATTATTACTAATAATTTAATATTATTATTACAAAAAATACTAATGAGAAAAAAAATTAAATCTAAACTAATTACAACTAATAAAAAATAATTAAAATTAATATAAATAAATGAAATAAATACTACCATAATCAATATTTTTTATTATTTTCTAATGACACTTTTAAGGGGAAAGTGTGAAACCTCACAAAACCCCACCATTTTCGACCCATCAAGAGAGTAAAACTACAATGCCCACATTAGAATTCAAAAACCGTGCCTCGAAGATTTTCAAAAGTTCAAAAAGTTCAAATAACAAAAAGTCGTCAAACAGAACCGGATCACGTGCTACTGCGCTTTTAGAGAGACCAACCCTTTATATCCTCACCATAAAGAGACTTTGATCCAAGAGATTCGGTCACGTCACTACCTTTTCCATCGTTAGAGTCATGTTCATTGTCGTCCAAACCACCGGAGAAGAAACTCACCACTATCGCCGACCACACAGTTGGCGCCATCACAGCCCCAACATCACATTTGTCACCGGAAAGACCTTCTTAACCACTGTAAAACGACAACAACACGCCATCACAAATCTAGAACATCTGGAACACCGGTACATTTCAAACTCACTTCATCAAAGAGAAAAAAGAAAGGAATCATAACCCGAAAAATAACCATCATGAACCACCGACGACGTCCGCCATAACCAAAACAAAGCAAAACCAAACCAGAAAATGCCATCGGGACCTTCGTCTAGCTGAAAAGGGGATTCGGATTGAAACCCTTAGAAGGACCAACTCCGGAGCACATAGAAATCTATCGTTTCTCATACTACATGCCCCAAACCATAGCGAATCCCACGCTCCAAAACCGACCTGGAGAGAAGTTGAGGAACACAATATCAGAGTGCAGGGAGGAAAACGGGAAGAAAACTGGAACGCATCACAAAGCAAGAAAAAGAGAGTAAGAGATAAGGAAAACTGAGAGGAAGCGCATCCCCTGTCAAGTGAAAGTCACTGCCGAGAGAATGATGAAAGTAGGAAAAAAACTAAAAAAAGATTGGGACTGAAACCCTAGGCCGAAATCCCAACTCTATTAGCACCTGGAAACCTTCCGTACAACAAACAGTTCACCCAAAACCTCAGCAAATCCCATGCTCCAAATCCGACCTGGAGAGAAGATGAGGATAGCAAGGTTAGAGTGTGGAGAAGCGGATGGGGAGGAAACCAGAGAACTAGCATAGAGAGGGGAAAGGAGAGCAAGAGAGAAAAAACTAAGAAAGAGCCGATGGGGGTATATATAGGTTAGATTAGTTGTGACGAGACTATTTGCGATAAGAATCCCCTAGCAAATACTACTTTTAACAACGGGGTCTGTCACAAATAACTTCTTCCGCATTAAATACGGTCAGTGGTTAAAAGATTATTTGCGATGGGGCCCACCGCAAAAGGTAACCGACTGACACACTATTTGTGACGAGACAACATCCTTTCATAAAAAGGTTTTTACTGTCACTGTTTATTTGCAACGGGTCACATCGCAAATACCATCCGGGGGTCGAACTAGTTGCAATGAGGGATCCCACGTTGCAACTTGTTCTTATCATCTCCCAAAATTTTCGATGGGCGGTGCTTACCCATCGCAATTACCCTTTCACGCAGATTGGCACGGTTTTCGCGCCAAACAGCTCGAATGTTTTTGCGACAGACCACCTATTCTCGTCACAAAAAAGTGGTCATTTTGTGACTAGTTGACAGTCTCGTCATAAATAACCTCTTAGACAGATTAGTTGCGTAGGGATTTATTCCCGTCACAAATAACCCATCGCAAAAAAATGGTTTTTCTCATAGTGTCACATGCCCCACACCTGACAGATTGGGACATCATATATACTATATATAGTCATATAGTTTCCCTTTTTATCTCAATAAATTGATTTAATTAAATATGAATCATATAAGAGGAAAAATTCCACTTTAATTAATATACAACTAGTGAAAAGATTTGCTACACACCCAACCACCCATTGATTAGCTAATCCTCAAGGCTTGTGTGGGGAAGGCATCTCTCACAAACCTTAGGTAGTTAAGACTCCAAATATGATCCATGCACCCCTATCATACATAAGGCATAATGTTTAACAATATATTTTGTATAATTCATGGGAAATATATCAAACAAAACTCATCTTGGGACTCATGAGCATATTTCATATCCTAATACAAGAAAACTACTCTCACCAACCAAAACATTTTATTACAGCCTATAATACTTCAAGATGAACTTCAGTTTGGGATAACTCAAAATCATAATTTGGAGGTCAATTATCGTTTCACTTCTTGATATATATATATATATGTGTGTGTGTGTGTGTGTGTGTGTGTGTGCCACCAATATGAAAGAATGGTAAAGTGGAAATTATATTTTTGTAGAACTTGATATATTTTAATTCATAAACTCCAGTAATAATTTCAACAAAACCATACATGATCACTTGTTTAACATGTCACATATGATAGAATCTTATACCATCCTTATGTTTGCTAAACATCAAGGGGGTTTTGAACTCATTAAATATCTATGTATTTTAGGAACATCATAATGTGACTATAGTGACCTGATCTTTTCATATATAAATATTTCATATATTATATGAATAATCAATATAATTCATAGAAATACATTGAATAACCATTGAGGATTAGTGTATTTCGAGGTTATATACTCAATATTATTATTTCATTAATGATCTTCAACATCTCATGTAAAGGTCTTCAAATTTAGTAAAATTCGTGGACATATCCTACATAAACTGTTTTTTATAACATGGGGAAAGGAAGCGTAAGAGAGTGTATGGTCATATTCTCATTATGTGTAAACATGGGAGATATCAATATATATTCATAAGAAGACATATGATAAGAATAAGGGTATGAGATCATGAACATAACCAATAAGGTTCACACCTAATCTATCATTGATTATAAACATGAGTCATGAAAAAACATTATCATTTCAATGATACGCTTCATATGAGTGATAAATCATAATAATCGAATCATGAACCATAATTTTATGTTATATTTGTGTGGCTCCATTATATGTGTATAAACAATTTCATATTTCATATGTCGAGGTTAACTATTGAGACCAACAAATCAAAGTGGATGAGGCATCCATACCTGTTTCCTATAACATAATTGATCATGCGCCATCACCTATTTTCTATAGGTGATCAACCAAATTGAACTGTTTTCCACAGTAATCGAATGAGATATAAATATTTACCCAATAAATTAGTGAGAGATATAGGTCCCACCAATCACAAAATCTATTAATTTTATTTCAACAAGACCATAAAACATTCATCATATCATAATATCTAAAAAGTAAATGGGGTTTATAAACATTTCATCTTAGTATAAACTATGGGAAAGAGAAGGGTTTCATAAACATGCCTTTATCATAATCATAAACATAAACTATATATATAAAGAATTAGGATAGAAATATTGAATCGTATCCTATTTGAAACCTAATAAACAACAAATTTTTTTGTTGATGTATATAAATTCCATAAAAATATCATTAAATAATTCCTGAGGAAAATACCCTTTCCATTTTGAAATCATTTATTTAAAATATTAATACTTCCAAAATATTGAGGAAAATAATTTATTAGAAAATAAAATTGACAACTTTTATGTGAAGCATCAAATATATAATTAGTTATGATGGTGGAAAATTTCATTCATTCCCTAAATGTAAAAACAAATATTCGTTTCAAATTTTTGGAAAAAAATCAATACTGCATCATTTAGAAAACAAAAAGATGTTTCCTTTTAAACAATATTGAAAAAATTGAAACATGGGTAAATATTCCATTAAAAATAACTAGAGAATATAAAAAATATCCTTTAAAATATTTTTTGAAAACAATGACATAGAATAAAAAGGATTTTCGACCAAAGGGGGATATAAATACCTTTTTCATAAAAATGTTATTTTAGTCTCATTAATTTTTAATGAGAGGAAAATGAATGGATAATATGTGTTATCCAAAAAACAGTTATAGAAGAATAAAATAACTGAGTTTATTGAGAGTTTTATCATAATATTTCACCAAAAAACACTTAATCATAAACAATCATGATGCACAATGATATTATTAGATAAAATTATTACCACAATGGTAAATTTTTGTATCATAATTCCAATGAAAGAAATAATATTGGATGTATATGAATATAAAAAATTTCTATGAGATTAATCATAAAATACATTCATGTGTTTTATATATGTAGTGAACACAACCCAAATATCTCAGAGCTACTGTCTATTATATTACATTGGCATAAGATAAAAGGAATTTCATCCTAAGGGATTGAATAGTTTAGTAGTCTTCATAAACTAGATACAAATATGATTGTCATATTACTTTTGAAAAAAAAATTATTACAAAATTATTTTCATGAATAACATTATTGATCCTAGAATATCCTTCACATCAATAATAATACTCTTTCTCGAGCCTTGTGGAATGAATAAAATATGGGTGTGATGAAATGATTAGTCTGGGTTATGTATACCAGATGATATCATGAAAAAATAAAGAATAATCAATATGGAATGGTAACAAAAATGATCACTCATTCTATTTATTAATTAACTTGGAAATCATAATTAGATAAGGAATAATCAATTTGGAAAGGTAAATAAATGAAAACACATGCCATTTAATAAATAACTAATAATTAAATTAATCCATATATAATATCATTGAAAAAATATCATGGATAATAATTACTAAATTCATAATGACGGAAGTGCTTAATTATTATACATCAAGTATTAGTAAAATTATACCTCAACCATTAAGACCTTTCATAATATTATTTAAAACTATAGGTAAAAGCCCATTTAATTCCATCAAATTGGTTTGTCTTATGATACTACTAATACATTGAGGGGATATATAATTCATGGCCCCATCCATCAATACAATTCTAAATCATTCTTCATATATCTAATAGTCAATTTTCTTGATTAATATTGTTCTTTATCATCAAATATTCATATTGAGTAATGAATACATATTTATAAATGTTTCCCCAGATAAAAAAAATAACTTTCAATATAGAACAACATATGTAGAAATGATATACGGTTTAAGAAGTAAACATATCCTGGATAAATAATATGGTTATTTAGTGAAAAAATAATGTACAATGATCCTAGAAAGTTGAATATTTAAATGTAAAGTTATTTAAGACAAAAATGACCCGTGAAGGTGAATTTAAATACTTTAATTTGTAAATAATATCATAACCCATCCATATAATTAATATTCGTGGAATTAATACAAAATTTCACAAGTTAATCATAAGTAGAATAAGGGTATTGTTGTCAATGAATATAAATTCAATAAAAGGGCACATTAAATCATTTTTGAAGAAAATAACATTTTCAATTTGAAAATCACCTTTTCAAACTAAAATTTAACAATTTTTTTGAAAATAAAATTATTTTAAAATAACCATTGAAATGTATAATGTTTTTTGAAACATTTTACTGGTCACGATGGCAGGAAATTCCATTCATGTTGTACACGTTAAAACAAATATTCCATTCAAGTTTTTACTAAAAGCTAAACATGACTTGTTTTGAACATGACATGAATATTGTATTCAAAAACAATTTAAAGAATGTAAATATCGGTAAAATGAATTTTAATAAATCAATTCTAAAATTTTAAAAACCATTTTGACATAATTTTTATAAAATATTGTTTTATATGAAAATAGATTTCTAACTAAAGTATAAAATGAAGTTGTATATTATTAAAAACATTTTATCAATAATATTAAGTACCAAATTGTATAAATATGGTACTATTACATTAAAAATTTATTAATAACCTGAGAATATAAAATTAAATGGATTTATTTGAAAATAGACAAATAACTACTTTTAACTGGAATTCAAGAATAAAGAATCTTGATTCAAATATGATTGTGAAACAAACCCTTAAAATGATCATAACATCGATGTGATAACTAATCAATTAATAAATTATGTGTATCAAAAATAAATAAAGATAAAAAAATTCAAATATAACCTACTATAATCAAAAGTCATTACACACATAATCCTATATATCAAAGTCAACAAAGAAGTAATATAACCAAATGAAAAGAAACTGAGTATTGAAATTTTGTACTACTTGGTACCACTTATTTCGAATACCCTTTGATGAAATCATTCAAATTAAAAACTTAAAATACCATTTATTATTAATTAATCATGCCATTACATGTCAAAGGGTAAGTATATACACCATATAAATGAATTTAGGTGCGTAACATTACAGTATGCCTCAATAAAGGTAAATTCAGATGAATTCCCTTACAAAGATCATATCATTGATGTGGGTATTAATAAGTGAATTGATTATATATATATATAATTTAAATATATATATATAAATTGGAAGTAAAATATATAATTATAAAATTTTAATACAAGCATAATATTATCATGACATAATCAATGATGTAAATGTTTAAACTAATGAATGGAATTTGAGTTAAGAAGTCCCTTACCTCACAGCTCCTTTTGGTTCAATGAACATTAAAATCTTGTATAGTAGAAATAAACATGTTATTAGCTTATAATATAACCATATTAATATTTATAATATCAAATATGACCCTTTTATTTCATCTTATCACCCATTTTTTTAAAAATGCTTCATTATTTTCATTGTTTAAGGTGTTAATTTCCTTGTTTTCTCATAGAAGATTTGTTTTGAAAGTTATAGTTCTTATGAATATTATACAATTTACTCATCTAGAGAATAATAATAAAGAAATAATTATCATATTTTTACATCTAATAAAATGTTTAAATCAATCAAGAAAAATATGGTTTTTAGAAAAATTAAGTATGTTATGAGTATTAAGATGGTAGGTCATATGTACGCATGGGTAAAGTTTTCATTTATCAATGATAATAATAGAAAGGCGGTACGTAATATTTTATCATGAATAAATTATCATAATTTCATAGATATAATATTTTTTCCTTAAATATATTTTTAAATACCATTCATGTGGTGTGGTGAATAAAAGAGAGTCACATCACTTCATGAAGGTCGTAGTCCACATGTACGCGAACGATGTTATCGTCTTCAAGCGAGTGAAAAAATAAGAAATAAAGTTCTATTTTATCATTTAATAATGATAAATATGTCTTCAATATCATAATTAATTCATTTATGTAACACAGATTCATTAACATTATCCATTTTAAATACAATGTAAAATATTAGTGAAAAATGAATCATATAGCTTCATGATGGGATAACCCCCTGTACACATGACTGATATTATCATATCCCATAAGGAATCAAAATTAAAAAAAATTATATATAATATAATGACTCCTAATATATAATTATGGTTTAAATATCATATAAATATTAAATATTTATTATCATACCCAATCGTGAGTGGTTGTAATGAAAAAATGAATGACATATGTTTATGAGGTTGTAGTCCACTATACACATGAATGATAATTTTATAACACATTTGGTGGATTTGGTGACAGTTTTATTTAATTCAATTTACAAAAAACTATATCAATATATGGAAATTTCATATTTAATTATATATTAATGAATTAATAATATTTTAAAGAGGTTGAGGAATAAATAAAATAAAAATGCTCATTGAAGAACATTATCTATTTTGGGGTAACCTCCTTAGGTTTGCACCAAATTTCTACTAGAATGTATTTATTCCCGAAATAAGTTTTATATAATTATATGAGGTACATTTAGAAGTGACTTGGGTAGTTATTTTAAGAAAAAATGTTTTATGGCGTGGATATGAAATGAGAGGGGTGGCCTTTTATAAGTGAGGTGAGTGGCACACTTTTAATTTTTAAAATAAAAAGGTGTACCAACATTTCACACATGGGAAAAGGGTTCCAAATGAATAATTATTGAGAATTAAGAAATTTTAATTTTTAAATATGTCTATTAAATATATTTTAAATAATTGTTAATGTCAATTTAACCCATATGTTTTTAGTTTAACCACCAGTAAATCCTTTTTTATGTTAACTGTGGTAAACAATTTTTTTCTATTTTAACACATAATTATGGTAAAATCTTAATTGAACGTTCTTATATAATATAAATTATTTATATTTTAAATATGGAATCCATTTTTCCAAAATCCATTCTTAGAAGTGTCAAGATTTAATTTAAATATAATCTCATATATGCGATTAGAAAGTGGGTTTCCAAAGAGTAAAGGATCGTACTTTTATAGTGTTTATATGTCAAAATTCAATATGAAATTAATTAAATTGACCAAAATTGGATTACTAGATATATAATTAATCAAATTCAACTTTAAAACAAAATTAAATTATAATTTAACTATTAAAATAATTTAAACAAAATGACTGTTTTCAATATAAATTTCGAACCTTTCACTATTAATCGAAAAGTGAATAATTTCATAAAAATAGACCAATTTCACCCAAATACAATTTCGAAATGATTATTTAAAAAATTATGTTCCTAATATAAAAAAATTCAAAAAATTTTAAGAATTAATTTCTAATTATGGATGAAAAGAACGAGTAAAATGTATTTTATAAATAAAATAGTTTTTCAGGAAAAATCTCATTTTTATTTTAAAGGATTATTATTTTATCTATAATCGTATAATACATTATGTATCATTTAAACTTTGGGCTTCATGTTCTTCTATCTATCAAAGAGATTAAATTTAATGAAATATATTTCATGGGTTATTTATGTTTAGCGTTTCTTGTAACATTTTCCATCAAGTATATTGTTTTTTTATAGAATTTTTCATTGTAAAAATCTCTGCACCTTAAATAAATTTCAATATAAAAATTTATACTTGATCTCAGTAATCAAGTTTTTGTAATGCGAAATTTTTTTTGAAAGAAAATATTGTAAAAAGAGTCAATAAAACATACTCTTAATAATAGAGAAAGGGAAATACAACAGTAATAAGGAATAACACATAACTAGGTTTACAAGAAAGATAAAATTGGTGGCATTTGATGATATAGATATGGAAGAAAAATTCAGATCATTTTTCATAATTACACAGGTCATTGATCATAATAAAGTGAATGATCAATGGAACTCTAATGACATGAAAATCATAAATATACAATGATTTAAAAGACTATATGATTTACTTAATATTAAGGTGATGGGATAAAATTTGTGTTTCATGTTTCTTCTCTTAATGTTGAGGAATTGTTTTACTCTCTAATAATATAATGATGTATACTTGCTTGATAAGTTTTTATTTCATAATAAAAATTTTATCCTTTGGTTGTGCTTCGATCAATGCCCAAGTCATCATTTAATATATGAAATGAATATCCTAAAATTATTTTTTATGATCAAAGTTATAAAAGTCACCTTTAATGGATTTTAAGATCTATAAAAGTGTAAAAAAACCATTTGTATATAACTATCATTCAAATGGTTATCATTAGTAAAAATTATAAAATACTATAAATTAATATGTTATCCAAAAATTTCAACACAATTGGTTCATCATTAATATTAATTAGAGAAATCATTTAACTAAAAAAATGACATATTAACCAGAACATCACATTCGAAATTTGTAGGCATTAAAACTTTATCATTTTTTAGTCATGGGTTCAGGCCCTCTGACATATCTAGACATGATAGTTTTTTCACATGGGTTGAGGGTTTATTTTTTTTAAAAACTATACTAATATAATTCCAATAACATTCCCAAAAAAATATGATGGGCAACCTTAAAATAAAATTATTTATTGAATAATATTGTTTAATTTGTATTTAAATACATAATTTTATTTTAGAAACATGAATAATTTTATTGGATTATTATTAAAATGTAATTAATGATCATATTATCACTAATGGTTTTCAATACCTTTAAAATTATGTATATATTATATAATGGAATTTTTCCTCATACAAATTTTCCCCAAAAGAATATACATTCAATAACATTCTCCCAGAATATATTTAATCTAGGTAGACTTTAATAACATAAAACCTAAAAATGGGTGTTTTAGAATTTGTAATAATGATCAATGATAAACTCAAATACCCATTATGGTATCCATAAATCTTACATTAATGAAGAAATATATTCTTTTGAAATTAACATAATACCTAGATGTTTTATGATTATTATTACCAAAATACTATTCATAAAAATAATTCCAAAATATAAAACTAGAATAAAATTAAATACATAAACCAATTTATTTCAACATAGGTTCTTCCTTGGTCTAAGATTTTACCTTTAAAATAGAAAATTAACATAAATAATTCCATGGTTCCCCAAATTTAAGATAATGAACTATAAATGGATCCCTAATATGAGATATGTTTCCTTCCATTATGATCTTAATTTTTCCTCATATATTCATTGATTCATTCCCTTGTTTTTCACACATATAAAATTTTATCATTCATTTCAGACACATTATATCCAATCTAAGACACCTATGTTTTAACCCAGGTCATCCATTCTAATAATCTCTTAAAATACATCATAATGGTTCGTAATGAAAATGTGAATTATCCAAAGCACATCCCCTTAAAATTGTCAAAATAGGTGGGAAGTTAACCTTATTTTATTGAACTAGGTGACAATTTAATTAAGCATAATGTTAACTTTGTAGAGTTATTACCCCTTGGTAGATATATAATAGAAACAAATATCGTTATTATATCCATACAAAGATATATTTCAAGGGAAAACTGGATCATCTTTACATTATAAAAACATTATTATGTTCATCCATAAATACCCTCAAAATATATCATATGATTAAGTCCACTAATCTATGTTTTCTTTAATCGAGTTCCCATTGTTTTTATTGAACTTATGTTGATACCAACGATAGTGACCCTGACCCGAGTATTCCAAAGTTGGCATCTAATTTATTACATTAGAATACAATATAAGGAACCATATCCTAAAGGACTTACTAGTTTAGTATTCTTAGTAAACTAGACATATACATGATTATCATATTATTTATGAAAAAAAATACATTACACTTATTTCCATAATAACATTTTTTCCTCTAGAATATCATTGCACATCAATCATAGTACACTTCATGGAATCATGAGGAAGGGAAACAAAACAAGAGTTATCTCAAATACTCAGAAAAGGTTAAGTATAGTGAAACATATCATTCATTAATAACGAATAATCAATATGGAATGGTAAATAATTGAACAAAAAATAAAAATAATAAATAACTTTTCTATCATAATTATATAATGCATAATCAATATAGAAATAAATATAATTGAACCCATATTACATTTAATCAGATACTACTAATTAAATTAATCCATATATAATATCATTGCAAAAAATATCATGGATAATAATTATTTGATTTTTAATGAAGTTAATTCTTATTTATTGGATTCCATGTCTTATGAACATGATACTCTTCCATCAAGACCTATTACAAGACAATTTTAAAGTAAAGGTAAAAACTAATTTAATTCAATCTTATTGAATTTTCTCATTATACTACTAACGTATCAAGGGGATATATAATTCTGGCCCCCACCCAACAAGTCATGTCAAAATCATTCCTCATAAATCAATTAATCCATTTAATTAATTAATAACATGTCCTATTATCAAATATCTGCATTGAGTAAGGAATGCAAATTTATTGATACTTCACCATATAAAAATATAAAATTAAATATAGAATACCATTTGTTGAAATGATATATGATATATGTAATAAACAGATCCATATAAAATAATATTAATATTTAAGGGATATTTAATGTCAAATGATCATATGGAGGGGAATATTTAAAGGGTAAATTAATTTCTATAATAATGTATCAAGAAAGTGAATGTCAATACATTACTTGGTAAAAATGATCATAAACCATCTATGGAATGAATAATTATTGTATCAATATAACTATCCCATATGAATCATAAGTAGAATAACTGTTATTGTCATTGATCAATTTTTTTCAATGAAAATATCCATTAAAATATTTTTGAAGAAAATAACCTTTGCACATTGAAAATAACATTTTAAAACTAAAATATCACCAAAATATTTAAAAAATATATTTTCTAAAAAATGAAACATAAAAAGGATTATTTAATTTTTTTTATTATTTATCATGTATATAAATTATATTAATCCCACACATGTTAAAATAATGATTGCATTAACATTTTCAGTAAAATTTAATAGGGCCATGTTTTAAAAAAACCTAGATTCCTTTCAGAAAAATTAATAATAAATTATAAACCAATAAAATTGTATTTTAAAATAATTTTAAAATGTTAAAAACATTTTTATGACATTTTTAGAAAATATGGTTCTAAATGAAAATGCATTTTTGGCCAAAGAGATATATTAATTATTAGTTTTTAAAATAAGTTATCAATAATTTTATGTACCAAAGAGTCGAACATTATAATATTACTTGATATTTTTTTGAATTACTATATTATAATAAAATAAATGGTTTTATTATACAATTGTAATATAATTTTCTTCAACTAAATTTTTGGAATAAATAATATCTATTAGAATAAGTTTATTAAATAAATCCTTACAATGATCATAACATTGAATTTGGAATTTATAAATGGAAAAAAATGTATCAAATTTAAATACAAATAAAAAATTTTAAATAAAAGATAAGATAATTAAAATTCTATTTAACACATAATATTATAATATCAAAGAAAATGTAGAAGTAATATAACCTAATGAAAATAAATTGACTTATAAAATTCATTATAACATGGTAACTTTTAATTCAAATACCATTAGCTTAAATAAATCAAATTGAAACCAAAAATACCTTGAATTATTATTTAATAAATATATTATATTTCAAAGGGGGGATATATATACCATATAAATGAAATTATGTGTATAAAATTATAATATGTCTCAATTAATTGAAATTGAGATGATGTATCTTACAAAGAAAAAATAACTTATGTGGGGATTAATAATTGAATTAATTATGTTCATCAAATGTATATATAGAAAGAAAGAAAGATATATTATAAAATAAAAAAATTTAATTACAAATATAATCTTGTCATGACATTATCAATTAAGTAGAAGTGTAAACCAATGAATGGAAATTGAGTTATGAAATCTCTTACCACACATCGCCTTTTGGTTGAACATGCTTTAAATTTCTTTTTAGTTGTTTTAAACATGTTATTAATTTATACTAAAAGAATATTAATATTTATAATATCATGCATGTTCATTTTAAGACATCTTATCAACAGTTCATTAATAATATTTTATTATTTTCATTGTATCGAGTGTTAATTGTCTTATTTTCTCATTCATTCTTTGTCATGAAAGTTTTTGTACTTGTGAAAATTATATAATTTAGTCATCTCTAGAATTATAATCATGGTATTATTATCATATTTAAACATCAATAATTTATTTTATACAAATCATAAAAGATATATCTGAGAAATGACATACATTACGATCATGGAGACTGTAGGTTATATGTATGTATGTGTAATGTTTCAATTTTTATGTGATCATAATGGAAACTAGGTTAGTAATATTTTATCATTACATAATTATCATCATTTCATAGTGACAATATTATGTAATTATATATATATATATATATCATTCATGTTCTGTGGTGATGAAAAGAGAGTCACATCACTTCGGGAAGGCGGTAGTCCACATATACATGGACGATGTTATCATCCTTATGTGAGTGAAAAGGTAAAAAATAAAATGATATATTACATTTTGATAATGGTAAATATGTCATTAATATAATAATTATATCATTTTTTTCACATATATTCATTTACATTTCCCTTATTACATTCCATGTAAAACTCTAGTGAAAAACATATCACATCACTTCGTGAGGTGGTAACCCACCGTACACACGAGAGGCATTATCATATCCCTTACATAAGGAAAATTAAATATTTTTATATCTAATATAATGACTATAATAGTATAATTATGTTATAAATATCATATATATACTTTATATCTATCATCATACCCATTCCAGAGAGGTTTTAATGAAAAAACTAATGACATTAGTTCATTATACCATAGTCCGCCATACACACAAATGAATATTCTATAACCCATTTTTTGGTTGTGGGGATTTTTTAGGTCATGAATGTAACATTTCAACATATAAATATATGTTAGATAATTATGTCCTTATACCATCACATTTTTTAAATAATTTAACGAGGTTGAGGAAAAAAAATAAAAACACTCATTAAAGAACATTACCTCTTCTTTCAGTAAATTCTTTAGGTCTTCACCAAACCCTTATTGGGTTGGATTTATTCTATTAATAATTCTTATTGGATGACATTAGTGATGTTGGGAAGATAATTTGGTAGGTATTGGCATAAAAAAATTATGTTGTGGAGAGGATATAATAGGGGGTGGTCGTTTATATGTGGGGTGAGTGGGACACTTGTAATTTTTTAAAATATAAAGTTGTAACCACGTTTTCACATGCCTAAAGAGTCAAGAATGGATTTTTATCGAGACATAGAAATGTTGTATAACAACCCTTCTATTTAGTTCATTTCAATATGTGATTTATTAAATAAAATATTACATAATATAACTCTGATGATCATGAATTCTAGTGTAATTTAGAATTAGGTAAATTACATAACGATTTAAAATAGGAAAAAATCATGTCTGATGAAAAATTCCTAAACATTTTCAAATCTTCATGGGATAACATGGGGAAATATATAAGAAAGGGGTAAGCTATAAATCCCAGTAAGGGAATAATCATGGAATAAGGTGATACATGTTAGAACATGGGCATATAAATTGGACATATAAAAGTATAAATCATAAACATGAACAACGAGACATGATATAGCATGACAATCATAACTTGGGAAATTTAGCAACAACTTAAAACACCACCTAAAAAACATAGGTTAAGGATAAACTACCATGATATCATAGTAGGAAAAGTCCCCCAAAGTAATTATGTTCACTCCTTGTCCCAACATGATATCTCATGAGACTAAAAATTACCAAATTTATTGTATCACTATATAATTCTGGGTGCACCAGTTACATTCATTTCATTCTAATGCTTATGTGTTCCATATAGATCATATAACATGGATTTATTCATCATCATAATTTATTCCCTGATCAAGGATTTTGGAATAAATAAATTTATTTCCCAATTAGAATAGGAATAAGTGTATAAATGTGAACACCGTTGATAGGAAATATGTATGGTTTTCACTACATAGCAGTTTTGGTATTGAAAATTAATGTGCAATTTTGACAGCGTATTAGTGTTACTTGATTTTTTATAAAATGGGTTGATGTTAGTGAAAGGGGTATTTCATAATTTTGAAATTAAATGGAAAATTTATAGGGACATATAAATAGATATACCAATGTTATGGATTGTAAATTGAAGGCATAAGATAGTAAAAAACATTAATAAATACGAGAAGGTGATGATACCTTACTCGATTATGTGACTCCAAATGCCTAGAAGGAGCTTCTTGAGACCTCGAGGTACCTTTGGAGGACTCTAGAGAGGGTGTAAATAGTATTAACGTTCTAAAAAGAGTTTGGGAGATGATAAATGAATGCATGGGTAGTTTTATATTGGAAAAATAGGTATTTATTTAATATTTAGGATTTTGACTCTAAATAATAAAATAACCAATATCACAAACAAGCCCATGATTTATTCCTATGGTATCATCCAAATGGGATTGATTCTTCATTATTTTATAATGAAAAGGTCAAAACATCATAAAATAATACCCTTTATTGCGGGAAGGTGAGTCATACTCTTAATGAAATGATTTTAAAATGATAAAATATATTAATGATTTTGGAGGATTAATAAAGAATTTATAAATTGAATCAAATAAACATAAAATAAAATTAATTTAAATTTAAAACATATATTTGGTCTTGGATACAATTTATAGTATTTATTACATCACTTTGGGGGTATTATGATGTCATGATACATAAAGTGTATTTATATAGTATTTAATGTTTTCCCAAAAAATCGATTATCTGTGAATATTATGATAACTTTACTTTTGGAAAATTTTAACACTCTGATTCCAAGGATAATATTCATTTTATCTTAATAATTTTCAAAATATGTTCATTTTCATTTTTAAAATAGAAGTCAACATTTATTGAAAATTGTTGGGTTGTTCGATAATAACAGTGTTTGAACCCGTATAAAAATTATATTTGTCTTCATAAAAAATATATGATCATTTAATGAAAATTTTAATGTTTTATTAAAATATTATATATTTAAAAAATAAATTCATTCATCAAAATATATTCCTTAATTGAATTTTAATATTTCACAAAAATTCTATGTGTATTTTATTGAACTACTAAAAACCCACTATTAACAGAGCTAGAATCCACTTTTATCTGTGCTAGAAATGAGTTGACTACATAAAAGTAGTTATAATTCCAGGGCTTTTATAAATGCTAAAAAAGTTTTGATAATGGGTGGATTTATCATTTCAAATAAAATCATTGATAAATAATACTTTTCTTAGTACTTTCATTTAGTGCTGATCAATAGATCCTTTATCAACACATTAAAAGAGATGATGAAAGGGTTCTTTATCAGAACATTATAAAGCGCTAATAAAAGTATGATTTATCAATTATTTTATTTGCGCTAATAAAAATATTATTTATCAATTATTTTATTTGCACTAATAAAAGTATGATTTATCAGCACTTTTATAAGTACAAACAAAGGGTAGCTTTATTAGTGAATTTAGTAGCATTGATAAAGGTGAAAACTACATTGTGATGTTGCAGCACAATACATTAGTAGAAACATGTGCAGTGTGCTACAACAACACATTTCCTTAGTATAAATATCAAAAAAAATTACCAAACAAGGAAAAAATAATGAATTCAAATGAAATAAAATGTATAGCACAAATACAAGAAAAAACACTATTATAGAGTATGTTAGTTTTTATACTAAAATTGATGTAAATTTGGAATTAAAAGGCTCTCTTGGAGTCATACCGGTCACATAGTGAGTCAAATTGAGGTGTAAATAATTCCTACACATCAAAAATGACATTTTATCATTTTCCTAGTGTACCAAAACAACCAAAATGTGTTTTCTCAATTTTGAGTATGTTAGTTGTTTATTTGATTAAAATTTATGTTAGTTTTGAATAAAATGACACACATGGGGTCATACCGGTAACACCATCCATTGGACTGAGGTTTAGCTGATCTATACATGTCATGAATGAAAAATGGACTATTTTCCTAAAGTAACAAAACAATAGAAATACGTTTTCTATGTTTTGTGTATGTTATTTGTTTTTATCACTAAAATTCATGTCAATTGTAAATAAAAAAGATTCTCTTGGAGTCATACTGATCACACCATGAATTGGATTAATTAAAATAATAATTCTAAAATCCCAAATGACTCATGGATCATTTTACTAAAATATCAAAATAATCAGAATTAGTTTTCTCAGTTTTGAGTATGCCATGTGTGGTTTTTACAAAAATTTAATTTTAAACTAGAAAAAAACAGTTTGAGACATACATGTGGTATCATGTATTCGTTGGACATGATACCGATTCATATACATCAAAAATTAATTATGAATCGTTTTCCTAAATTATAAAGACAATCTTACCATGTTTTCTCTATTTTCAGTGACTGAAACTTTTTTGTATTAAAATGTCAATTTTAAAGTAATAACAGACACATAGAGGCATACTAGTCACACCATGTGTTGTATTATGGTGTGGTTGACCCCTACACATAAAAAATTCTATATATATTGTTTTCCTAATATACTAAACTATCTAAATTTATTTTCTTGGTTTTCAGTATACCATATGTTTTTTTTACTAAAATGTCATTTTAAATTGGAAATTCACACAAGGGATCTTATCGTAATTTAAAAGTGATGTGAAAACATTTTAAAAATAGTTCTCAAACAAAATCATTGTATGATCCTTATTTTACCTCATTGCTCAAAAATTTTATTATTTGCAAGATAGCGCTTCTTATCCTCCACCGCTTTAGTCTCCACCTTGGTCTTCGCCTCTACCTCCTCCCCCATATCGGTCACCAACTCTGACTACTCCTCCAAAATCACCTCCACCTCATCCTTTTCATTCGCCTCTTCCTACACCTCCTCCTTCATGATTTCACAACAATTTTATTGTTTGTAGGTCATTGCTTCTAAATATATTGATTTCCTCCATTACTCTTCTCTTTGACAAAGAGATCAAAAATAATATATAAGCATATTGACACGAATTATTCACATCCCGAATATCCTTTGAAGGAAATAACACATACTAGATCACCAAAATAGCATGTGATCTCTTAAATTTTTTATCAGCATACATTCTAACAAAAAGTATGATACCCACTCATCTCTAAACAAATTAATTTCTATTATTGAGTAACTCTATTTTCGGCAATGTTGATAGTACTATGAAACTATATAAAAACAAATGATTATAAAATATATTTATTGAAATTTTAAATACCTTTAGAAATTACCAGTTTGGGGATGCTGGTCTTTTCTTTCTTTATGATTTGTCTCATAAATTTTCAAACATAATATACACAATCGATTGAATTATATAGTTTTAAAAACTGCAGAAACATTGAACATAATAAGTAAATTTTTTTGAAATGTTTTCATAATTAAATATTTCTATATATAACTTAATTTGTTTCCAGTTTTAGTAATCACTAGGGTTTATCTTTTCAGACACCAACTTCACTCCATGATCATGCCTATATTGTGAGACCTCCCTATCATAACAAAATTCTCATTAAAACATAGTTTGAACATATAATTATAAGTTTATCTATAAAATTTTGATTGTAGTGTATTACATACTAATAATACACATTAGGTGTGGTCAGTTGGTTGGAAATCCATTCATTGAATCCAAAAAATATATTCATGGTGTCTATGTTGACTACTATCAACATATAGTGATTCTTGAAAAAACAAAATCTATAATGTAATGAAAAAATAAAATAAAAATTTCTGTGATTATATCATATAGTTATACAATTGAATTGTAGGCATAAAAAAGAGTTTATCTTTTGATTATTTTTTACTGAATTCATGGAATAACTCATCTTTTTTTTCTCTATTTGTTTATTATTCAAAGTAATTTCTATCATATAAATGATACAGGTATTAATGAATCCAAATCAAGATTCGCACGATCATCCAATTATATAGTTGTAATATAAAATCTTGTAATCAATATGAATACTAAATAACATTAATAAAATATATTTATCTTACTATTTGGATAGACGTATTATAAAAATGTACCTTATGTATGTATTCACAACTAAGATGCCCATCCATTAATGCTTGAGAATCTCATTTAGAGTCTTGAGACCAATTCCATCTATCAATGAATCTCAATATATTTATTATTTGTATTCAATTTAATACATAGATTTATCTTTAAATGTGCTCTCTGCATGAAGATGTAATGATAATAAATATTTCTCTGGAACTACCAGGGAGAAGGTACTCTTAGAAGGAAAATTTGTTTTTTTGGCCGATTCACTAGATTTTCATGATTCGACGTTTCATTTCCCCACTGCTTTATGCATATGTAATACCATACCTCACTTCAGACATTTCATTATCAACTGTTACATGTTTTTCATATTAATTTTATTAATGATGTACCTCGTGAAACCATATAAGAATAGATAATATTTCTATGAATGGTCAAATAACATATTCAACCTTGGTAATGTTTGTACCATCGATTGGAACAACCAACTCAGCAGTTGGGGCATAAGCCACCTCAATCCCCACTCTCATGTGATTTTTTGGGAGGGGTTGATTTTTTAGCTGGTCTCCCAAGATATTATACATTATACCCATTATAACATAGTTGTACACAGGTGTTTATAGATAAAAACCCCATACATCTATACCTTATAGAATATTGATAATATAAAATTATCAAAAGTTTTTTGATTCACCTATAGAAGAAAGGGGAATGAAAAAATTGGTTATATAAGGTATCATATATAGTTGGGGGAATGAGTAGCCCCAAAGCTAGTGGGATCATTAGGTTTATGTGAGGATCTTTGCTCCACAGCCATTTACTTTGATCCTTTCGTATACATTGGTCTTCCAAACCAGACCAAAAAATAATATCTTATTGTGAGTCTATTCATGTTTGCATTTATCTCATTATATTAATTGAATCTACACATGGTTTTTTCTTATCGAAATATGTTCGAGAAGAGACTCCAAAACCTAATCCTCTAACAAGACCATATTGTTCAGGGCACTTCGAAGCTATTAAAAGTCAACTTTTTTTTTCTGGTACTTCCATTGTCGATTCTTATGTCTAAACCATATTAAAAACTATAAACACATGTAATTTTATGTAATATTGTGTAACAATTATATACTCTTTTTGAATTTAAAAGAAGTGCAGGTAACATGAGATGTTACAAAGGATGTTGTTTGACCATATTGTGCTAATAGGGTGCACACACACTAATGGGATTGTTTCATATTGCTTTATGAGTGTAAGGGTATATCCTACTTTTTGTAATACAAGGATTGTATTCTTAGTGGATTTTATGGAACTAGATTTATTCTAACCATACCAAGGACGTAGATATTTGTATTTTATAGGGAACCTTGTAAATACTAGTGTTCATGTGGATGTGTGCTTTTTTTAATCATGGAATAGATTATTTAACATGAGGCGAAGGTTGTTCAAAATAAATGGGAACTTAAAAGAGAAAGAATATCACTGATTCACCCATACCCCTCTTAGTTATACATTACGCTGAATTGGATCTGAAAATCATTATGAATTGGAAATAAAGGGCATATGATAATAAAGAAACTTTAATAAAGAAGAGAAGGTGAGGATTTCATACTTGAGTGTGTGGCTCCAAATGCTTGGAAGGAGGTTCATGAGAGCTATAGGGCGCCTTGGGATGACACTATAGAAGGGGGGAATATTATGGAAGTTCTATAAGGAGTTTTAGTGTAGATAAATTGGAGATTTAGTGGGTTTATATAGGAAAAGAAGAAGATTTCATTATTAATTATGTTCTCGACTCTACATTATAAAATAAAAAAACCACAAACCACCTCATTGTTTTTCCCGTGGTTTAAACCAAATGGGAGTGCTTCTCATAATATTATATGTCCAAGGGCCAAACATAATAAAATAATACCCATTCTTATGTGAACATGAGCCATACTCTGAATGAAATGGGTTTAAAACCTTAAAATATATTAATGGTTTTGGTGGATTTAAAAGGGATTTATAAAATTAATCAAATAAACATAAAATAACATTATTTTAAAGTTAAAACATATATTTTTTCATCAGTACCATTTACAGTATTAATTAAATAACTTTTGGAACATTGTGATGTTATAATCACAGATTATATTTATACGATTTTTAGTTTTTACCCAAAAATTTGCTAGTCTCATAATATTATTAAAATTTCATTTTTGGATATTTTTTACATTATGATTCCAAATATAATATTTATTTTATATAAATAATTTTGAAAATATGTTCATTTTCACTTTTAAAATAGAAATTGACATTTGTTGAGAAATAATGGATATTTTAACAATAACATTTTTAAAAATCATGTAAAAATTTCGTTTGAGTTTATAAAAATTATATTATCATTTAATAAAAATTATAATATTTTATTAAACCATTAATTATTTCAAAAAACCATTTATTCACCAAAATTAAATTTTTAATTGAATGAGAATATTACCCAAAAATACTATTTGTATTTCACTGTATCATAGTAAAAACAATTGATAATGTAATAACAATAGGATAAGAATATATTCATTGTTATAAAAAAATAATGTACATAATAAAAATGTAATGGTCTTGATAAATATCCCTTCAATACGGGAAAAATTGGTTTTTGCGATGGGTTATTTGCGACTGGAATAAATCATGTCACAAATAGTTCGTCGAAAAGGATTTGTGCGATGAGAATATCAACTCGTCGCAAATAACTAATTATTCGCGACGAGTAGGCATCGCCCGTCGCAAATACAAGGAAGTGATAAACACTAGTTCCGATGGGAAATCCCCCGTCGCAAATTGTTCGACCCCTGAAGGTTATTTGTGACGAGTCCCGTCGCAAATAACTGGTGGCAGTAAAAACCTATTTGGGATGGGATGTTGTCCTATCGGAAATAGTGTGTCGGCAGGATACCTTTTACGACAGGACCCGTCACAAAAAACCTTTTAATCTCTGATAGTAATTAATGCGGCCGAAGATATTTGTGGCGGGTCCCATCTTAAAAAATACTATTTGCGACGGGCGCCCTGTCTCAACTAATCAAACCTATATATACCTCCATTCATTTTTTCTTTCCTCCTCAATTCCTTTTTTCTCTACTTCTCTAAAGTCTAATTTTAGAATGAAATCTTTACAGAGTTGGTTTTTTTACGGAGAAGTTGTGAAGCCTTCTACAATTATAAGAGATCAATTTTGAAGGTATTTATTTTTTATTTAATTTAGTATTTATTTCATTTCATTATATTAATTTTCTTTATTCTTGATTAGTTGTAATTAAGTTAGATTTAAATTGGTCTGTCATCAATATTTATTTGTAATAATTAAATAAAATTATTTGTACTAATTCATAGTAATTAGTAATAATTAATAATTATTTACGATAAATAGTAATGTATATAAATAATTAGCTGTAATTAGACATTAATAGTTGTATTTTGTAGTAATTAATATTAATTAACACTAATTAGTAATAATTTAAAAAAAGTAATAATTAAAAACAAATAGTAATAGATATTTACAATTAGTAATAAATACTACTAATTAGTAATAAATACTAATAATTAGTAATAATTACTAATAATTTCTAATAAATACTAACAAATACTAAAAAATAGTAATAATTAGTAATAATGAGAAATAATTACTAAAAATTGGTAATAATTAGTAATAGATACTAATAATTAGTAATAAATACTAATAATTAGTAATAATTAGTAATAATTAGTAATAAATAGTAATAAATAGAAATAATTAGTAATAAATACTAATAATTAGTAATAAATACTAAAAATTAGTAATAAATACTAATAATTATAAATAAAAACTAATAATTAGTAATAAATAGTAATAAATAGTAATAAATAGTGATAAATAGTAATAAATAGTAATAAATATTCATAAATAGTGATAAATATTAATAAATAATAATGAATAGTAATAAGTAGTAATAATTAGTAATAATTAGTTATAATTAGTAATAATTAGTAATAATTTGTAATAGTAATAATAATTAGTAATATTTAGTAATAATTAGTAATAATTAGTAATAATTGGTAACAATTAAGATTAATTAGAATTAATTAGAATTAGTTATTAATAATTATTAATAATTTGTTATAATTAGTGATAACTAGTAATAATTAGTAATAATTAGTAATAATTAAAATTAATTTTCAATAATTAGAATTAATTAGTAGTAATTATAATTAATTATTAATAATTAGAATTAATTAGTAATTATCAGAATTAATTAGTAAAAATTCATAATAATAATGATAATTAGTAATAATTAGAATTAATTTGTAATAATTAGAAATAATTAGTAATAATTAGTAATAATTAGTAATAACTAGTAATAATTAGTTATAATTAGTAATAATTAGTAACAATTAGAAATAATATGTACTAATTATTAGAAATTAGTAGCAATTAGTAGTAATTAGTATCAATTAGTAGCAATTTGTAGCAATTTGTAGCAATTAGTAGCAATTAGTAGCAATTAGTATTAATTATTAGAAATTAGTACTAATTAGTAGCAATTAGTACTAATTAGTAGCAATTACTACTAATTATTAGTAATTAGTAATAATTGGTATTAATTAGTAGCAATTAATAGCAATTAGTAGCAATTAGTAGCAAATAGTAGCAATTAGAAGCAATTAGTAGCAATTAGATGCAAATTGTAGCAATTAGTTACAATTAGTAATAAATAGTGCGAAATTTTAATTAATAGTAAGAAATATTAAGAAATAGTAATAAATAGTAATAATTACAAATAAATAGTAATAATTTGTAATAAATAGTAATAATTTGTAATAAATATTAATAATTATTAATAATTATTAATAATTAGTAATAATTATTAATAATTAGTAATAATTAGTAATAATTAGAATTAATTAGTAATAATTATAATTAATTAGTAATATTTATAATTAATTCGTAATAATTAGAATTTACTAGTAATAATTATAATTAATGAGTACTAATTAGAAAACAATTCGCAATAATTCGTAATAATTAGTAAAATTAATAATTAGTAATAATTAGTAATAATTAGAATTAATTAGTAATAATTAGTAATAATTAGTAATAATTAGTAAATAATTTGTAATTAATTAGTAATAATTAGTAATAATTAGTAATAATTAGTAATAATTAGTAATAATTAGTAACAATTAGTAATAATTAGTAATAATTAGTAATAATTAGTAATAATTAGTAATAATTAGAATTAATTAGTAATAATCACTAATAATAAGTAATAATTAGTAACATTTAGTAATAATTAGTAATAATTTGTAATAATTTGTAATAATTAGTACCAATTAGTAGTAATGAGTTGTAATTAGTAGCAATTAATTGCAATTAGTAGCAATTAATAGAAATTAGCGGAAATTAGTAGCAATTAGTAGCAATTAGAAGCAATTAGTAGCAATTAGTTGCAATTAGTATTAATTAGTAGCAATTATTAGCAATTAATGGCAATTAGTAGTAATTTGTATCCATTAGTAACAATTAGTAACAATTAGTACTAATTCATAGAAATTAGTACAAATTATTATTCATTAGTACTAATTAGTAGAAATTATTACTAATTCGTAGCAATTACCATCAATTAGTTGCAATTAGTTGCAATTAGTAGCAATTAGTAGCAATTAGTAGTAATTAGTAGCAATTACTAGAAAATAGTAGCAATTAGGAATAATTAGTAGTAAATAGTATGAAATAGTAATAAATAGAAAGAACTAGTATCAAATATTATGAAATAGTAAAAAATAGTAATAATTATTAATAAATAGTAATAATAAGTAATAAATAGTAATAAATAGTAATAAATAGTAATAATTATTAATAATTAGTAATAATTAGTAATAATTAATAATAAATAGTAATAATTTGTAATAAATATAATCAATTAGTACTAATTAGAATTAATAAATAATAAATATAATTAATTAGTAATAATTAGAATTAATTACTATTAATTATAAGTAACTAGTAATAATTAGAAATAATAAGTAATAATTAGCAATTAATTAGTAATAAATAGTAATAATTAGTAATAGTAATAATTATTTATAATTTGTAATAATTAGTAATAATTAGTAATAATTAGTAATAATTAGTAATAATTAGTAATTATTAGAATTGATTATTTTATAATTACAATTAATTAGTAATAATTAGTAATAATTTGAATTAATTTGTAATAATTATTAATAATTATTAATAATTAGTAATTAATTTGTAATAATTAGTAATAATTAGTAATAATTAGTAATAATTAGTAATAATTAGTAATAATTAGTAATAAGTAGTAATAATTAGTAATAATTAGTAATAACTAGTAATAATTAGTAATAACTAGTGCCCACCATTTAGATGAGGCAACATGGATACAAGAGACTCAGTATGCCTTCGAGAAGGGCCGACTAGTTGGTATCGGCTCTCATATGACTCGTAGGACTTATTATGGTACTGCTGCAATGTCGGCATCCAACTTGAGAGGAGTTCGTGGAGAAAAATAATCTTCTATCTCTCAGTATCAAGAGTAGTTGCGAGCTAAAAGTGAGATTATAGAGAGTTTGCAGAAGTAGAATGAAGAGATGCGTAAGCTGCAACAACAAAAGCATGAGAAGGACATGCGTCGATGACAACAGCAGCCACATGAGGAGATAGAGTACATGCGTCGTCTGACTCGTAGTTTAGGGATAGAGTTTCCTCCACTATCTCCTCCAGCTCCTCCAGAAGACTACCCCCATTGATTTTTTGTTTTGTTAAAAACATTTAAATTCAACATTTTCTGTAACATGAACTATTTACAGTTTTTTTTCTTTATATTGATGTGAATATTGTATAATTTAATTTTTTGTTATTTTTAATATTTTAATATTTATTATTTATTATTAGTAAAATATTTTTTTAATATTTGTTTGTTTTACTACTAAAAATAATACATTATGTTTTTTTATATTTTTTTAGAATAATGAGTATTTTTATAATTCTAATTTTTTATTTTTTTAATAATATTAATATAATTTTTTCATTATTAATAATTTTATTAATTAATTTTTTTATTATGTATTTCCAATGAGGTCATTTGCGACGGGACCTGTTGCAAAAAGATTATATATATGGGGACTTTTGTAATGAGGTCTAATCGTAAATATATTATATATATTATTTAAAACTCATTTTCGACGGGTTAATTTACCATCACAAATAATTTATTTTGCGACAGGACCATCAAAAAAGGTTTAAGTATATATAACATATATAACCAAAGAATTACTTGTGACGAAACGATGGGCCCGTCACAAATACTTGTTCTAACATGCCAGTCTCAATAGGTTCTTGTATACATAATGTATTTAATCGGAGATCTATTTGCGACGGGAAGTAGTCCCATCAGAAATATTATTTTTTGTGATGTGGCCATTGCAAAAAAATAATATTTGCGATGTTATTTTCTACAATGGTATATTTGCGATGGGACCCCATCGTAAAAGTGTTTTTGCGACGGGATGCCATCACAAATAGCCCATTGTGAAAATCAAAAATTCCAGTAGTGCTTTAATATTCTAGTAGAAGTCCTATGTTTAAGTTGTGTCATATTGATATTTTCATGTGGTGGTCCAGTGAACATGGTTTGGGTCATGATCTCGATGATTTTGAACTTCTCTCAAAAACGGTTCACTCATACTAATGTTTTTGGATCTCTTCTGGGGATTCATCAAGGGAAAAGAACAATGATTCTACCTCCCTCAAAAGGTCCATTGAATGGGATTCAAAAGGTAAGATCCTACTAGATGAGGGCATAACATCTTTATTTAATGTCAATTGGATTTTTTAAAACCCTATATTTATACTAATCATATGATTACTGTTCAATGTCTATATTATCAATGATAATGATACATAAGTTATTTTAAATTAGATAGGACAAAACCAATGAAGTTCATTTGGATTCAATAACTGTATTACGTAATATAAAACTTAATTAAATCAAAAGGGAAATTTTGTTTTTAACAGTTTGGGAGGTTACATTAGAAGTTTAAAATATGGATACAAAATAGATTTTATACAAAATTTTCAGTCAATTTATCCCTTACCTTTTAATTTTATCTACTAGAAATTCTATTTTTACCTCAATTGTGGTATATAATTTTTTCTTTTTTACTATTCTATATGGTAGAAAATTATGTTGACCTTTTTATATTTTATAAATAATTTGATTAAAAATATTGAATTCATTTTTCCATCTTTTATTCATATAAGTGGAAAATTTTATTTTAAATTTAATCTCATAGAAGTGAGGACAAAGCGAATCTTCAATGAGAAAATGTGTAATAGTTTATAACGTTTTTACATCGAAATTCTACATAAATATGATTCAAATAATGTAAATTGTTTCAATATAAATTTAAATTAAATAATTTTACTTTAAAACAGATTAGAAATATAATTTAACATTATAAATAATTTAATCAAAAATGTTGTTTTTGTTTAAATTTTTTTTCCATAATCATTTAAAAATGAAAAATTTCAAAATAATTCAAAAAATTCATAGAAAGATAAATTTGAAATTATGATCAAAAATATAAATTTTATTTTAACAAATAATGTTTCTAAAATTGTAAAAAGGTAATTTTAAATTATGTGTGCAAAGCGCAACTACACCTTCTTTTAGAAAAAATAAAATTTTTCAGAAAATGTTTTTCTGTCATAAAAGAATATTATTTATTCATAATAAATGGATTAATATAATTTTAATTAATTATTTAGTAATATTCCTACCCACCAATTTAATACCTTATTAATAAGGGTATATTATATTTCAGTTCATTTAGACATGGGGTTACATTTTCTATAATCTATCAAAGAGATTAAATTTATAGATATATATTTCATGTGTTGTATAAGATATAAATTTCATTTCACAAAAAATATTTTATAAAATTTTATTATTTTATAATTTTAGGGTTTTAAAATATATATATAACATAGAAAAGAAACATGTGGTGTTTAAGGCATGTGTCACCCAAAAATAAAAGTGAGAAACAATTCCCTTACCTCTTTGGAATCATTTGAATCAAAATCCCCATTAAAGAATAATATCAAAAGAAACATCAAATATCATGAAAAAAATTATAATCATGATGTAACTTGTATAATGTTATATATATACATCACACACAATAAATTAGTTGTGAATACAACATATGTCTCCCATAAATAAAAGGGAGACTAAAAACCCATTACCTCATACCTTGACATTCATTATACACATTCAAACCTCCTGTATAAGAAATATAGGATTATTTTATATCCATTCCATAACCATAATATTATATATCATACCATATATTATTTATTTATAACCTTTTATTACATGTTTATTAACAATTTTATTTTGAAATCATGTTTTAATATAATAATGGATTTGTTTTTCATATATATTTTGGTTTGGTATTTTCGGTCCTTTTACAGTGTTTATTGTTTTATAGTTTTCAAAAATGCTAATAAAGATATAAATATAATATATATTAATTATATATTTATTTATTTTAATTGATAATTGTTATATATTGAAATTTAATTACACCGTTCATTGAGATGGTTGTTTTTACGCATGAACATTGTTTCCTTTTTAATGATAAATGGAACGATAGATAGGTAAATAAAATATCAATTTTATGTAATATTCTTTATTTCATAGATATCATATATATTCACTGAATCTATCATTATTTCTATCCATGAAAAAATAAAATCAATAAAATATAACATTGCTTCGTGGAGGTCATTGTGTACATGTACGCATGAGCGATGTTATCATGTTTCAACGGATTGTAATGTAAAAAGTTTGATATGATATTATTATTTAAAAACTATAAATATTTCATAAATATAATATATATACTTTTAATCAATCATCATATCCACCTATGTGAGGTGGTGATGGAAAATGAATATACTGGTTCGCGAGGCGGTAGTCTGCCGTACACACAATCAAGAGTTTTGTTTCACATTTTATAGAAGAGGAGATGAAAATAGCTTATTATATTAAAATAATATTAACTATTTTATGTTAGACATTGATTTTATTACGTAATCATAATTTGAGAATATTTTAAGATGTGGAGGAAGAAATAAAAGAAAAAAAATCAGTTAAGAATGATACAACTTCTTTAGACAACCTATATAGGTTTGCACGGCAAGCCTTTTTAAGAGTGATTAATAATAAAAATAATTATTATAAGATTTGTTTAGGAATTTAAGGAATATATTTTTTATGGTTCTCTCTTAACCAAAATTCATTGTATGTTTGACGATGAGATATAAGGGGAACCCTTTTGTAAGTGTGGGAGAGGACACAATTGGAATTTAAAAGAAAAAGGTGTTGTCACATTTTGCACAATAGAAAAGACTCCAAAATGGTTAATTAAATAAAATTAGATGATATAAGTTAGAAATGTTTCCAAAAAATAAGAATTTGAATATTTTTTAGGTGATTTTAACCTTTATTTTTTATTTTAAACACATATAAACCTATTTTAACCATTTCTACGATAATAATAATTTTTTATTCTTACTATTAATTATGAAAAAAAATAAGTTGATATTATTATATAATTTTAATTATTATGATCCAAAATATGTAATAATTTTTTCCAAATTCAATTTATAGATGTGGACGGATTTACATTAAAGTAAAACCCTTAAACACGATGAAGTGGTTTTCCAAAGAGAAAAATTTCATAAGTATAAAAAGAATTAACAAATAAAATTTGCATGAAATTGATTCAAATAACCTAAATTTGAATTAAAATAGATTAATTTAACAAATTATATCTTAAAAAATTATAAAACTAAATTTAACATTTTAAATTAAAAAAAATTATTTTTCAATATAAAGTTTAATTTTTCAATATTAAATAAAAAATTATACCTTTTATAATAATCCCAAATATTTACCCCTATGATACTGTTGAAACTTTTATTAAAAAAATTATTTTCATTTCTAAAAATTTATTTTTTAAAGTCAGAGAAAATAAATTTCAGTATTTGTTTAGAAAAATAATTAAATATCGTTTTTTGAGAAAAATATATTTTTGAAGCATATAATGTATTTACTAGAAATTAAGTACCTATTTATAAGTATATTTTATTTATATAAATCATTTTTCGTTAATTTTCAAAATATGATTATTTCTATTTATACCTAAAATTTTAATATATATGTAATAATGATCATTTTGAAATAATAATATTAATAGTATACTGTGGTTTTTTAAAACCTGATGTTACATGTAACACAAGCTATTGGAGAAATTAAATTTATTTTAACTATATATATCATTCAAATTTATAGTGTTACATTTTACCACCCTTAAAATTAATTTCTCCCTTTAAATTATTCTCTCTGATACAAATAAATGAGGATACTTATACCTCATCATATCCCAATGTTCCAATGTTACTTCCACAAGTTGGTGGACTTTTTCACAAAACATTGACCAGTTGAGTGGTCTTGTTTCAAAACACATTTTATCTATGATCCAAAATCTGCATAGTTTCCCCTTCATATAAAATAGCATTATCCAATGGAATGAAATTTGAGTTTAGTACATGTTAAGGATCATGAATTTACTTTCTCGGGGGAGATACATGAAACACATCGTTGTCTTGAGAGTGGTTATGTGGAAGAACCAAGGGATAAGAAACCATTATTACTCTATCAATAATCTCAAAATGGATAATATAACTAGGACATATATTTCCATTCTTTCCTAACATCATTTCCTTATTCTGTGGATAAATTCATAGAAACACCTTCTCACCAACATCAAATTTCAGATCCCATCGATTATTATAATCAAAACTTTTATAACAACTTTATGCTACACTTATATGTTGATAGATGGATCGATAATATCTATCATTTAATCAGTTAGACATATCCCAAATATCTTTTTTATTAAAATTTATCCCAAAAAAATTAGGATTCTATACTTGATTCTATAGATGGATTCATAAGGATCCATCTGAATGCTCAAGTGAAAGCTATTATTTTAAGAATTCTAGATTATAGGAAGTTGTTGTTCCCATCCAAATTTTGAAATCCATAAAAAATTATCTCAACATATCTTTTAGGGCTTGAATGGAATTCTCATAATTACCATTCATCTAAGGTTGATACACCAAACTGAATTTCAACTCAGTATCATGTTCTTACTAAATACTTATTAAGAACAACAAGGTAAACTATGAATTCAAATTATAAATAATAGAATGTGTTATAACATTAGACATCTTAATGTATATCAGGTAAATTTGATCCAGGTGTAAATAATATCTTATTTTAATGATGTTTGATGAGTTCATATAATGATTGACTACTCCCTATATAGTATTGTTCACTTTTGATGTTTTGGGGAGGTTGGTCGCAAAATAAATTGTCATATTATCCCATTTCCATTCTATTATGGGGAATGGTTGTCTCATTCTCAAAGACATTTTTCACTCACACTTAACTAGATAATATTCAAAGCATCAATATACAAACTCTTCAATATCTCTCTTTATTCCATCTCACCATTAATACTCTTTGAAATATCTAGACATCTTTTTACTTCCAGGATGAATAGAGAATTAAGAACTATAAGCTTCCAATAATAGCTCCTTATTAAAATCATTTATAGATGTAATTCATACATTGTTCTTGTACATTATAATTCCATTATAATCAATGTAAAATTATGTAACATTTCCAACCGTCTTCTATATCTTTATATCATCATTCAACACCTCTTTAATCTTCACTTGTTTGGATAGTCAGACACCCATTTTAGAATGATAATACATATCCCATAACTTCAAGATTCCAATTACAACATTTTTAAATCCATAAATATTGGATATTTAGTGATTCTCATCAAAGATAATAAATCCTTATCCTTTTTACTCAATGTATTAGCCACTGTGCTTTAATTACCAAGGTGGTAATATATTGAGGAGTAATAATCGTTATTCAAGTACAACCTTCTTCTCTGGTTCATATTAAAATCCTACTCTGTTAATGTAGACATAAAACTTTTATGATCAATTTATAGATCACATATTTATTTATAATGACAATTCCTCCATATCCTTAATGTAAAATATACTACAGGTAACTCCAAATCATTAGTTGGGTAATTTTTCTCAAATACCCTAAATTTTCATGAGGTGTAAGCTATTACCAGGTCATTATCCATGATAATTCATCCAAAAACCATCATTAATGAAATGATATATATTAAAAACCATTCTCTACTATATGGTATTGTATGAAAAAGTGAACTGAATAACCTTCACATAAGTTCCATGAAATATTCTTCATATACATCCCTTTAAAGGAATTTGGATCCCTTTTGAGTTAAATTGATGAGTGGATCATATATATATGAGAAATGTCCCAAAAATTATTGATAATCTCCATCCAAGACAAGGAAAATATAGATCTTAGTCAATGTGGTTTTTCTAAACCAACATTTAATAGCCTCTATCTTTGATGAATCCACCAATATACCCTCACTTGAGATTATATGACCCAAAAATGAATCCTTGTTATCAAAAATATACACTCCTAAAATTTATCATACATTTTTACCATCTTTAGGTAATTTAATACAAACCTAATTTTACCTTCATAACCATACTTTAATGTTTGAATAGATAAGAATATCATCTATAAATACTACCACAAATTGATCTACATAATCTCTAAAGACTCAATTCATCCATCCATCCATCCAACGGCCCGAAGGCCATAAATGTTTTTTTACTACTATAGATAAACCCCATTTTAAGGGAGTCAGGGGGAAACCCAAGAATCAAGACATAGGAAAAAACCACAACCTGATGGTCAAAGAGATAAAAACCAAACATACTACATGGAGCATCCCCACCCAAGAAAATGATCATGATGAAACTCTTCACCTTTGCAGGACATTTCAACATACAAGTGTCCTGTGTCAAAGAACAGGCTCGATCTGATGGTTGACACCATACCCTCTCAAACAATCCAAATCCAAAAAGTTGTGCAAAGGTGAACCTCTAGATCTGAAACTTCTTCACGGGATGTTCCATGTTGTCAAAACCAGTTGAAGCACCAAATCAAATGCACAAAGATTAGAAAGAAGCCGGCTAGAAGCATACATACCCCACGCCTAGAACACCCTAACGCTCATTCACAAACGTCCTCCAGTTCCATAAAATCCAAAACCAAACCATCCACTACCTTAAATTTCAAATTCAAATCATCCACTATCAACTATTTCAAATGAAAACTAGAAGCCTTCCCTTCCATAATCAGAACCTTCACAGACTCAAACAACACGCCATCAAAAAACACAAGGTCCATGTGCCAGAGCGAATTCAGAATCACCCCACCGTAAGGAAAATAATCTTCTAGACACATCTGCATAAACCTAAATAAGAATAAAATTTAGGGAGAATGAGGTCGGGTCAACATCACCCAGGACTGGAAGACCCAGCATCACCTCGAGGGAATGTCCCCATTGAGGGGATCTGAACATATCAAAGCATATAATGCCTCTCTGGGATGGAGTTGTAAAAATTGATACCACAGAAGAACCCTCAATATATTCTTAAATGAATGATCCATGGAAAGCAAGAAGAGCCAATAATGCAGAAGGGAACACCTACGAGACACTGATGTGGAAACTCGATCAAAGCAGTACACGAAGAAAAACATTGAAAAAACCTGAAAAACAGAAACCATCAAAGACCCTCCCCCCTCCACATCATACTAAGACCAACATCGATCCTCTTAAGAACGAAGTCATCACCCACATCCACGATTCCCTAATCTACCACTAAGATGCCTCCGCCCGCCAGACCGAAGCCTTCTCCCACCGAGACGAGACGAGGATGACAACTGAGCCACCGAGGATCGCCGAGGAAGGAGACGCCAATGCCGAACTGACCGAGGCAGGAGGAGGGAAGGAATCATAGCCTTGTAAGAAACCCTAATGCTCGAGAGAGAGGAGACGCTGCTGCTCTGAGGCTTCTTTTACTCAATTCATTAAATTCACAAAAATAAAATAGGCATTAGTAAGACCGAATTAAATCAAAATATATTTATAGTTTCCATACCATGCATGGAGTAGTTTGATGGTTGTATCATCCTTGTTGACCCTCAAATGATGATATCCATAATGATTTCCATTATTCAAAAAGTATTGAGATCTTAATAGTGGATCAACCAAGTCATCAATATAGGGAATATGATACCTTCTCTTTGTTGTGATATTGTTAAACTCATGATAATCAATCTAGTGTCACATAGAAACATTTTTATTATTAAAAAAATAATCGGTGCACCCCCACGTGTGCACATGGACAAATTAATCCCTTTTCATGATTCTCTAAGAGTTTCTTCTTTAATTATTGCAACTCAATATCAACCATTCTATATGGATTGGTTGAAATATTCATAGCATGATGCATGAGTTCTATTGATATATTAACATTAAGATTTGAAATAAGATTGGGTAACTCATTTATAAAGATATAAAAAACTATGTCAAAATAAGAATATCATCAATATTTAGGTTTACCCAATCGTATGTGATAAAAAAACATATTCAATAGAAATCCAGACCCATAAAATGGATGTCATTTCCATTGGAATTTCATATCTATCATCACACAAATAGACGATCATATGTTGTTTTGGATTATGATACATGCCTTCCCTTACCTGGTAATTGTTGTGGGATTTTTTATATATATCCAATCCATGCCTATAACAACATAAAATTCCACTAGATGGAGATTAATGGGATTTTTTGGAAACATATTTCCAAAAACTTGAAATAGAGAGGAATCATAGTCTTGAGAAGTGATCATTGTATCTTGAGGTGGTTTCATTTCTAATTAAACGTCTAATATCTGGGTATTGAAATTAAATTTATAAGTAATTCATATAACTATGATAAAGTAGTGTGGTTTTATATTTGATCTTACCTATTACCACCAAAAATACATCATTCAATATTTAATTACAAACTGAAACTTAAATGGTCAGTTTGACCATCAATAATCATTAATCATTATGATCATTCATGAAAAGTAATTTATAGGATTTTTAAATCACAAATTTTTTGTTCAATCTATTAAACCTAATGGTTAGCCTAGTTTAGTCATAGTCATCATCCATTCAAATACTTCCTGATGGTTTATAAAGAGTTTGTGAATTTCAAAACTATACCCCCAAGAGTGTGAAACCATGTGTGTATAATTGACCATTTTCATGAACTAGGTGGTGATTAATTTAATACCAATGTATCCTTTTTAGTGTTACTACCACTAGGTAAAAATATTCTCCAGCCACATCCACTTGTAGTATCCATATGTGGATTTAATTTCTCTAAAACCACTCTCTCAATCCTTCACAAAAAATCCAATAATTTTTTTATACTAATGAATTTCTTAAGGGATTGAATTAATATTTTATTATCAAATTTACAATGTTTATATAAAATTATCCTTTGATACCAACTATAGCTAACTAGGATTTTCATACATAAATATTACTCTTTTTAGCTGAATATATAATAAAATTCAAAAAAAATATGCATGTGGACTATAGAGATTTTGTATATTTAGAGACTAAATAAACAATATTCTTATTTCATGAAAGATATTCAATATATCCCATAAATATATTACCATTTAGTAAACATAAAATTTATACCCTACATAAACCACTCTTCATAACCTGGTGAAAGGAAACATAAAAAAGGGTGACATCAGATACTCAGTAAGAGTAATCAAGAGAGATATAAATAGATGTTTATAATAAGGAATATAATAAGAATAAGGTAATGAGATAATGAAAATAAAATATAGTGTTCATACATAATATTTCAAATGTAATAATGACGATTTTTGACATTAAACATTATCATTTCATAGATATGTATCATAAGAGTGAGAAATAATCATAAATAAATAAGGATCCATAAGTTCATGTCATTTAAGAGTAGAACCATTATAAGCATAGAATCCATTTAATATATCAATATTAACCTCTAATACCATCAAATCAAAGAGGATCATGCATCCCTTTCTATTACCCACAACATAATAGAGCATAAAACATCACTTGTTTTCCATAATGGATCAATCACAATGACTTTTTCCACATTGTTATCTCATGATATATAAATCTTTACCAAATTAATTATAGGGATATATAGATCCCAATCCTCATATAATCCAAAAATGTTCTCCATAATATTATAAAACATTCATTATATCATAACCCATAAAAATGAAAAGGGTTTTATTAACATTTTATCATTGTACAACTAGAGGGAATGAAACAGGCTTCATTACCAACTTTTAATCATAATAATAAACACAAACTATTATAATAAATAATAAGTATGGTACCATTGCACCATATACCTATTAAAAAAATAAGAAACACTAATATTTATTATTGTTGATGAATGAAAATTTCTTTAAAATAACATTAAATAAATCTCTAGGAAAATAAACATTCAATTTTTAAATCAGTTAACTAAAATATAAATAATTATAAAATATAAAAGAAATAATATTTATTGAAAATAAATTTAAAAATGAAAATCAAAATCCAAATAATTAATTGTTCATGATGGTGTAAAATTCAATAGATACTGTAAAAGTTAAAATAAATATTCCTTATATGTTTTTGGTAAAAAGTAAAAGAAACCTTATTCAAAAAATGAAATCAGGATTACATTTAAACCATTTTTAAAAAAATTAAAAAATGGGTAAATATATCACTAAAAGATAATTTTATAATAATAAAAACATCAATTAAATCATTTTTAGGTAACATGGATATGGAAGTAGAAATATTTTCAACCGAATAAGGAAATAAATTTTTTCCCTAAAAACATTATTTTGGTCTCTTTGGTGATTAAGAAGAGAAAAATGATGGAAAAATAAATATTAAAATAATAAATATAGGATAATAAAATTAATTCCTTTATTTAGAGGTAGATAATAAGATTTTATCATCAAAAACCCAATCATGAACAAATTGAATAAATAATGAAATTGTAACTTAAAACGTTTACCATTTTGGAAACATTTGAGTCATAATCCCCATGAAATAAATAACCATATATGGATATTTATATCACATAATTATGATTATAAAACTTATAAAACTTATTTATGGGAATCATATATATACTATATCAAAGAACAAGTTGTTTATAAGGCATGTGTCCCACAGAAATAAAGGTGATACAAGATTCCCTTACAACATTGGAATTTTTTTAATAATAATACCAATTATATAATATCCTCAAATTAATAATAAAATTTACTGAAAATGGGGATATTTATGATATAACATTTCAACTATTTAGTATATACACCAAAAAAAAATTCGCACTGATTATAGAATATGTCTCCCTGAAATAAAAGAGACACTAGAAATCTCATACATCAATTATTTAATTTATATATACACATTAGAAACTCATGTAGAATAAATATAATTTTATTATAGATATATTAAATAACCTTATTTATATTTATACAACCATATATTATTTACTTTTTTTCATTAATTATATTTTTATTGAAGATTCCACTTTAAAATTGTGTTTTGTGTGACAACTGCTTCTTTTTTTCATATTAGTTTTGGTTTGATATTTTTTTTAGTTTTAATAATATCATGGTTTCATAATATAGATAAGGTTAAAAACTATATAAATATCATATATATTCAATATATATATAATTATTTCAATTCAAAAAAGATTGATCTAGCTAAATAATTACACCGTTCTTGGAGATGGTAGGTCGTACATAGAGATGAATGCTATTTCTATTATCTTAACGGATGAAATTAAAGAAATGTAAATATTATATCACCTTTATAAATTTATTTAAATGTCATATATATCATATATATTCACTAAACATAACATGATTTCCGTATATGTTAAAATAAAATGACAAATGTATCACATCGCTTCCTGGAGGAGACAATCCACATTTACGCTTGATTGACGTTGTCACATTTCAATGACCTGGAGGGTAAGAATATAGATGATAGGTTATAATTAAGTAAGTATATTTATGTCATAAATATAATATATGTATACTTTTAATCCATCATTACCACCACCCGTGATAGGAGATGATGTAAAATGAATTACATTGGTTTCGAGGCAATAGTCAGTCAAACACATGATCGATAGTTTCATTTATTATTTAACCGAAGAGGAGATGGATATAGGTTATATAATTAACATAATAAAATATAATTATATTTTAGATATTTATATTATTATATCATAATATTTTAATAATATAATAAGCATTTTTTGTAATAAATAAAATAGAAACACTTGGTTAGGAATGATACCTCTTCATTGTAAAACCTCCTTAGGTTTGCGCCAAAATAATTCATAGGTGGGATTCATAACTGAAATGATTCATCTAGTACATGTGACGGAATTAGAAAATACATTTTTGTAGTTATTTTCAGATTAAAATGTATTTCGATGTGTGAATGGGTGATAATATGGGGTTCTCTTTTATAAGTCGGGAGAGGACACATTTCGAATTTTTGAAAAGAAAAAGGTATACTTGTGTTTCACACATGACACACAGCTCAAAATGGATAATTATCAAACAATTGATTATATAAGTTCTATATATTTCTATATAATAGGTATTGGAATAAAATATCATTTTAACCCATATATTTTTAGTTTAATCCCCCAATAAACATAATTTAACCTCAAACATTGTGATTAATTTTTAATATTCTCACTATTCATGATGAAAAAAAGAAGGTAACTATTCTATATATTGTTAATTATGATGATTAAAAATATTAAACAAAATTTTAATATTTAATCTATATATGTGGTAGAATTTAATTTTAAATAAAACCCTTAGAGGTGATAAAGAAGCGGTTTTCCAAAAAGAAAATTTCTGTAAGTATGTAATTTTTGGTATAAAAAAAATTATATGAAATGACCCAAATTAGATAAATGATAATATAATTGAAATAATTTTATCTTTAAACCAATATTTAAAAATATATTAGCTTTTAAATTATTAATATGAAATGGCACTTTTCAAAAAAAAAATAATTTTTTTAGTATTCATTAAAAAATTAGACTTTTTAGAAAAATTCCAAACAATCACGCTAAGATAAATTTTACATGTTGATTCCAAAAATGATGCTAGTTTTTTCAAATTAATTTGATAAAAGTGGAAACCATTAATTTTAATATTTGAATAAAAAAATTAATAATTTTTTTTGGGAAAAATGTATTTTCAAAGCATATAATGATTACTAAAAATAAATTTCTTATTTATAAAAGTATTCTATTTATCTCAATACTTTATAAATAATTTTAAAAATATGGTAATTCTCTTTTTACACATAAGTTTAATGGATAGTTTGAAATAACCATGTTTATATAATAATATTAATAATATATTTTGGTTTGTTAAAACTTAGTGTTGCGTGTAATGCAAGATATCGAAGAAATTAAATTTACTAGAAAAAAACATAACAATTAAAGGAGTTATAATGACCAAAAAATAAAACCCTCCCAATAAAATTTTTATTGTGTAAAATATATGAAGTAAGATAGTTTGAGTAACAGTGAGACATATGAATCATATTCATAATGATTAGTTCATTGCACATATTCAACTCCTTAACTCCACAACATACAATGGTACAATGTTAGTAACTTATGTTTTCTAAATAGAAATATATATAAGCTCATAATCATCATAATTTGAATAATTCTAGAATTATTTTTACTTGAGATCATTTTTGTAATAAAATTTAAATCTAAACATTACTTTTCTCAACATATCCTAAAACAATTAAGACATGATGTGATATTCAATTTGAATTTTAACTGGAATAATATTTTATATGTTATATATAAAACTATAAAAGTCCAAACATACTCTCAATATCCTCTTAGTCATTATATCATCTTTAGAATATAATGATAAGATACTTAAACTTCTTTTCATTAAGAAATAAAATTTATTTCTTTTTAGTGTAAACATTATAAAGTATTCATATCTTATATAATATGATTTATGTTTGTAGAATTATACATAAAAATATTAAAAATATTTTACTTATTTTGGTGAGATCATGTAACTATAATTTTTACAAACATTTGGATAATTTTTTTTATACAGGATAAAAAAGTTATAATTTTTTCTTTTCAAATAATATTAGAGAATCTTATTAGTTATAAACTATATGTATTAATCTCATATTGTTCATAATAATTCTATATTAAGAAAAACTTTATCTTATGATATATATGAAATTGGATGAATATAAACCTCTTTTAATTTGATCCATCTAAGCTTGAAAAAATTCACTGTAAACAAATTTTTTATGTAGCAACTCTTTGTGTCATCACTTGAATGAAAACTAAAATATTTTTCAATTATACCCATATTTTTGAATTTTTATATATTCACAACACCTATACATCATATTTTCAATATCATATACCCTTAAAAACCAATGAATTGATTTCTATTACACCAGTACTTAACATTGACATACTAGGAATTTTATCAATCCCCCTCAGATTTCTGCAAAATTGTATTCTAAAAAATTCATCCTCCTTCTTCTTGATAATAATTTATGGGTTTAATTCCCATGATTGGATACCAAGAGAAATTTTTTTTATTTTCAGACTAACTTTTATCTTTCCAAATTGAACTTTTACCCACTAGTACAATTGGAAATTCACAGGCGCCTAGAAATAAAATTACCAAATTCAACTACCTCAACCCTTTGATAATATTGGGAAAATATTTCTTGAATTCATTCACATTATTGGAATTTTCTAGTGATTAATCTAGAATTAATTCCATAGACATATCTAGTATTAAAGTGTCCTCCAATATCTTAATGTCATTAGCATATCCTATCATAATAAATATATATTAAGAGATTAAAATAAAATTTATTATTTTGAAATATTTATTGGATAAATATATGATTATCATAAGAATCTAGATTCTTTTGTTGAACTAATTTAATAATTGGTTGCTTAGAAAGTGGATTCTCCAACGTATTGAATTTTTCTTTCTTAATTAAAATGATCTAATAAATTTGAAATATAAAAATTTACAAACGGTAAAATTATTCTTTATAATGATTGATCTTCAATTTATGTTTGATTATGATGAAATTTATCTATCACAAAATCTGTTATCTATTAATTATTATGTATTACATTCATTTAATAAGTATTTTTAATAAATTTTGTCCCACTAAAATTATGAAATTATTTAAATTAATAATATCCAATAGTGGTAAAAGACTTATATTTCACTATGTAATGATTGAACATTAGCTATCATCTAACCACTTTGCTATTTAGTTTGGAAATAATAGAAATCATATAATATATAACTCATTCTATAGTATCCTTTAAATGGATTTCCAAGCTAAGTGAAACCCGATTAAAATGAAAAAATAAGGCACTTAATCTTTAGGGTCTTCTCATTACATTCACATCTTATGAAAGATTATGTATGAAAACCCAAAATTATTTTGAAATATACACAGTTGGATGATCGAGGGTTTTGACATGTGTTTAATTTGGAAGGAATATAACACATATTTGTTAATGGATTTAATCTCACCATTATATCTCATGTATTCCTTTTACATGCATTCATGATTATAATGATTTAGTTTGGAATACTATTACTTCCTCCAAATAAATATGTTCAAACCATATTAATATTTAACTATTTACATATCTCATATATTCTTATACTAACCCAAATCAAAATCCAACCATATAAATAAATATCTAAATGCATCATATATGTAAGCTACATAAAACCCTTTCTTGTGAAGGCTTAAAATCATATAAAATGAACAATTCTAATAAGAGTAAACCTAATGCAATATATATTCAATCCCACTTTTCTAGACAGGGAATAGGCCTCCAGAACATTGGGTAGTTTGTCTAAATATCCTTATACCCAAGGATACTTTACCCAAGATAGATACCTATTCCATCATAACTCTAACTCTAATATTAATAAACCATAATTAACCATTAAATTAAATATAATTTCCTAGTACATGCCAGAGTTATAGTAGAAGAAAACTAAATCTATTATCATAGCTATCACGTAGCTCCTTAAATGTAAATATAACAATGTAGAGAAGAATATTAACTCTTTAAACCAATGTCTGCATCCATTAAAAATATAAATTTATATTTATGAATAATGTAAGGAATAAATAATAAACGAAAAATTCATATATTTATTCATGAGATAAACATTTATGAGGAATTCATAAATCTAAAAATTTTAATTAAAATTTTAATTAATCCATATATTATGGAAATTCCATAATTAAATAAATTTATCCATTTGATATTTACTTATGATGTAAACCCCATCTTATTATCCTTTATATGGAATTTACATTAGATATTAGGTAACACATGAAATATAAATATTTTACATTCCAACTTCTATTTTGTGATAAATTTACATAATCTATATATTATATATTTAATATTATTTAGACCCTATATAAATCAATTATCAAAACACATTTTTATGTGGTTTAAAAAATTTCATTAATAAGTTCTTTCATTTGAAAAAATTAAAATTTAAATAAAATATTTAATATTTTGACTTTATTTTGAAATTTATAAAGGCTTTATAAACCACACATTCAATTTTAAGATAAAAAGTTATATCTAAATCATAATTAAATCCATAAAAAATGAAAATGTTATTTAATACCATCAGTAGATATTATAGATATATTTTTTAAAATATTTAAAAAAATGAATTAATTAGAAGAAATTTAAAATTAATTAATAAATATACACTTTAATAAATTAATTAATATCCCACAATAAATTTTTTTTATGATTTATAAAGATTTTTAAAATCCTTTAATTCAATTTTAATTTAAAAAAAACGAACAAATTTTTTCTATCCCTATTCTTTTATCAATTAAGTTCAATTGTAGTTTACGGTTGATATATTATGCCAATTTAAAACCTTTAATTATATCTATCATATTATATGATGGATAACATGGATTACGGTATACCATGATGTCTAAGTAGAATTATCATTGAGGTACGATAATTGTAGCATATGATTGGAGACCTACGAAGGATAAACCACATTTTTATAGTGAAAATATAAGAATAACATGTGGGGTATATCCAAATTGAATTTTTTCGATAAGTCTACATAGGATTAATGTTCTAAATATACAGCTTATGGAAGAATATCTTAATGTCATAGTGATTATAGGAGGAAAACACTGTAGACCTCATTATCACCGCCTATGATGTGTATCCAACACAATTAATTTCTGGAATATCCATCATATTATTTCATAACTTCACAATATCTCTTTCAGCCTCTCAATCATCCATATTCAATGATATTGATAGATATCACCATGTTTAATCAATGATTTATTTTTCAAAACACCGATAAACACTATCTTGTACTATTACTCTATATATCATAAACTATTATAATCTAAAAAGTCAAATGTTTTCACTACATCACTTGTAAAAATATCACATATCATACAAGGAGATATAATCATAGAATAAGATATCATGTATCATATATCATAATAAAAGACAACTAATCATATATTGTTTATGATAACTTAAACAACATTAAAATTATATGAGGTATTATTCATTTTAAACATGATTTCACAAGTCAAGAGGTAAGGATTTGATTTTATACAACTGTTAGGTTATTTAATCTCAATTACTCATAAGGACATTACCATCATGACATCCATATGAACCTATTAGAGTACTCAGTAGAAACAACGCTTTAGGTATGAAACACTTTAAATAAAAAATAAAACTCATGTATGGAGAGACTCAGATCAACCCATCCCATGCATAAGAGTTCATAGGAATCATTTAAACATTAACCATTTCTCTGATACCTAAATTATATATCATTGGGTAGTTTAATGCTTTAAATAATGATAATAATTAATTATGAAAACCATAAACTAATACCGACCATGGATTAAAAATGAAACCATGTATAATAAAACAAATGAACTAATGTGTTTACTTTAAACTAGAGATTCCTATACTACTCTATTCCACTGAAATGTTGAATGAAGATCACATAGAGGCGTCTATCAAACTCTATCATCCATGGTGTATCCAAGAGTTTTATGGAATCAATCAACACATGAGCATGACCCTCACACCATCTAATTTATTATAGATCCTCTAAATGGTTAATTATGGAAGATATCTTCCAGAAACTGGTAGAATCATACAAGAGTTTTGAATTCAATCACCAATATCCCATGGTAGTGGATCCCTTATATTGTCTTCAATAATTATTTTAAGGTGCCATGAATTTACCCTTAATTTTATCAAAATTAGTAAATGGATATTGAATATTTATGAATTGATTATATTAATGTACCCTTATTCACATGAATTTCATCTTATGAAATATTAAATAAATGATATTTAATATAGAGGATATTCAAACATTAGTTTAATGACAATAAACATCCATTAAAAGGAAATGAATGGGGTGTCATTATATCCTTAAAAATGCTATACGAAAATAAAAAGATTAAAAATGTAATTATTTTACACATGTCATACCATTAAATATTTCTATATAATATCTAATGAAATAATCCAAAAAACTACATATTTTTGAAGTATTTAGGGAATATCTCATTGAATTTACAACTAACAATAATTTCTAATTGGATTTTTACCATTCCACCTTACATTTTATTATATAAAATAAATTGTAAAATCATATCCAAAACTCCAATTAGATATCTTCCAAAACATTTTTTAAATATATCATCAATTTCACCATGTATCTCAACATATAAAATACCTTATAAATAACTATAAGAAACTCCTATTTTCAAAAACTCGTGAACACATTTGTAGTATCTCTTTGAGTATCATAAACATCAATCATCATCCTGTCAACCACAATGTGTGACCACCCCGAGACTTTTTAGAAATGAACAAAAATATGAATTCATGAATTCATAAGTATAAGTAAAAAATTACATTTATCAATAAAATCCACTCAGTCTACAATGGGATTCAACGTGATCTGCATCACACACATGTATCTATGTACCTATGTCCACCGATTGCATCATATACAAGAATTCCTTTTCATATGATCCATTTTTCAAAGCTATTATGTTGCCATCAGAAATATATTATAACAATAAAAGACAGTATCCTCATATATTATTCATTCTTTTAATATAGTCTAATCTAGTCAATGAATTCATAATATTTCATTCACCTTTAGGGATAATTGTATTACTTGAACTTCACCTTATAGATGACCACATCATATGTACAATCTTGTTACAACAGTGTACTTCCAATATTTATGGTATTAAAAGATCCAAATTCCATACTCATAATATGAGAGTAAAAAATCCCATATTAGTTATGGTTTATACCTATAATTTCACACAATTCCATCTAGTGGGTAGCGAACTATCTATTCTTTTGTATGATAAACTGCTACCTCACGAAACGATGTTGTTCAATTGTCATTTTCCATCATTAATGGTTGGTAATTATGATGAAAATTATATTTATATATGATAAATTTTATATTTATAGTATATTTATGGTTCAATAGTTTTTATATAACACATACCTTCATTCTTTCAATATTGTGTAAATACAATAATTTCATTTGGAGAAGTGTGGACTACCGCCTACTCAAAGCGATGTGATTCATTTACACTATACATGGAATGTATTAAGGTTGAGTTTAGTGAAATTATATGATAAATGTGATATAATAAATCTACATGAATTAGTTATATATATATATATATTTCATTTACATTCTTTCTATCAATGTGACAGTTAAACGTAAACAACATTCATAAGTGCATACGGTCTACTGTCTCCATGAACTCTATATTCCATTCCATATTCAAATAGTTCATAGATTATTATAAACACATATATACAGTATATAAATTATATTTATATCATGATTTATATTATTTAAATCATGATATATGTATTAGGATGAAAAATAAAAGAAATTAATATGCTTGCAAAAAAAAGTGAATATTACCTAAAACATAAAACTAACATGAAAATGTTTACAAGAGGGTAATATAAATAAATAATAAAATTACAGATGATATTATATTTAAGAATATGGTTCTGTAAAATATTTATAATAAACTTACACTTATTATACCTGATTTTAGTATGAATACGATGAGATTCAAGACAAATGGTCTGAGAATTTTATCTCAATTTTTATTTCTGTGAGATACATGCCTTATTCACCAGTCATTTCTTTTGTGTGGTATGTAATCTACCCATGGATGTATTCTATGGTTATTATACATAAATTTATGGATATTAACATATCCATTTTTTGATCATTATTTCATGGGGTTTATGTTTCAAAATATATAAAATTGGTAATGTAACGTTGTTTCAATTTTCCTTCTTTAAGACACATGCCATATTATGGACCAATATTTTTCTATGAGGTGTACATACTACATTTGAAAATATTATATCATTAATCTCATTAATTTCATGATATTTCATTATTTATTTAATTTTACCATTTCCATGGTATTATGATTTAATTTCACCAAAGTGATAATAGATTGTAGCTTCAATCTCATTATTTATTGATATTTTTTATAAATATTCTTCCATTGATGAAATATTACGATCCATATCTCAAAAAGAATCATATTGTGTCTTAACTAATTAATATTCATTTTATATTCAGGTCATGGTACAATTTTTTTTACTATTTGGTACTTGAGATAATTTAAAAAATATTTTTATGAAAATATAACTTCCTTTTTCCTTTTAGTCGGAAATCAAAGTTCTTTTAAAACTTTATTTTTTAAATGTTTTAATTTTTTTATATTATCCTACGCTGTTAAAATGAAAATTTGTACCCATTTGTTTACTTTTTACAAAAAAATTAAAAGGAATATTATTTTCATTTCACAATCAAGGATATTTTATAAAAATGATAGGTGAAATAGAATGTTCTGAATGTACGGACCTACCCTCAATCATGACCATTTCCTTAATAAGTTTACAAAAATAATTTTTTAGAAAACAAATTCTTGATATTCGATAAATTGGTTGATTATAAAAATCTTTTTAAATATAAATCATTCCAAAAAATTATTTTATTTTATAAAATGTTTTAAGCGATTTTATAAGATTCCATAATGTGATTTCAAAATGGATTCTTTCATTGAAAAAGATTTCAATTATCCCAAAAGATTCTTCTATATGTATTCAAATTATTTTTAAGTAATATGTTTTTCGTAATGTTTTCAAGCTTATTTTATATGTTTTCAATGCATTTTTAAATAAAATGGTTTTGAAAACATTTTATGTTTTAAAAGAAGACTTTTTCAAAGAAGAAATAAAATTTTCCTGAAGAAATGTTTTTAAAATATATCTCAAAAGTATTTTCTATATAAGAAAACATCCCTTGACGTTAGTCATGTATTTCTAAGAAATGATCCAATAGTAACATTCATATTCTCTTTCTAAATGGTTTATGTTATAATTCCATGATGTTTAGGAAAACCCATTTACCTTTCATGGGATATATGTCCATGAAACCCTTTCATCTTACACGGTTTATATACTCATGAAATATGTTCCTCATACATAGGATATATTCTTATGAAACATGTTTCCTTTCAATGAGTTATACCATGATAAATGCTTATGAAACTCATTTTCTTTCAAGGGTTTTTCTAGGAAGATATGATTAAGAAACCAATATATTTTCCAAAGGTTATGATCTGATTAATTGTTTATGAAACCCATTTTATTTCATGGGTTATGATATGATCTTTATTATGGGTCATGATATGATGCATGTTTTCAAATCTTGTTAATCATATATGTATGAGTTTATTATGTGATGGGTGGGACCTATATCTCCCTCCTATTCATTGGGTAAGGAATGATGACTCAAGAGTATAAATGTTATGAATGAACCTGGTTATAGACTCACAATGTTATACATGAACCTGGTTACATATTCATAAGTTTACGTGTGAAACTTAATACACGTTACCAATGTTATTATTGATCCTTATTTTGTGTTCATAATATTATGCGTGAACCTCATTACTTGTTTAAAATGTTATGCATGGACCTGGATTCATTTCCATAAGATATGTGTGAACCCGATTACATGTTCACAATATTATGCATCAACCTAATTTCATATTCACAACATTATGTGTGGACCTGGTTTCATGTTCGTAAGTTTACAAAAGGGATTTATTTCATGTCATTAACTTAATGAGGGAACTTGTTTTTACTTATACATGGTCACAATTTTATACATTGATGTGTATTCCACAATACCATGTATTATACATAAGTTATACTTTTATGTCCTATGTTCCTAATTATCTTATGATTCATGTCTTATAAATATCAAATATTTATTCCAGGATTCATGTTCATGATCTTATGATATGTATAGTATGATCTTTTATTGGTGTTCTTGTAGCCTTTAGTTCATTTTATTGTTTCGTCTTTCCTTTATTTACCCATAATTTGAATTTGAGATCAGCCCATTCTTATGTTTCCATTCCCCAAGTTATGAAGAATGTTTTCCATTTAGAATTAATAAGGGCGATGATCTTTGTGAGACTCATTGGAGATCTTTCACTATTTTATAATATTTTTGTTCCATGTTTCCAAATGAACTAAACTAATATGGTCAATAGGTGATTGTTTCTGTAATGAATTTAAGTATTCTTTAAAAATAATTTAATTTCTATTTATATTAAGAATGAGTTTTTAGGAATACATATATCGATATATACCAAATCAAGCAGTTTTTTGACCTTTTCCCTTTTTCCTTATATGTCTTTTGAAGGATCTTACCTTATATGAAAAGGATCACACTTATGAGTACATTAATGTTATAACCTAAGGAGGTCTTGAGTAGTATCAAATTTCACCAGATATTCTATGGATTTTTGGCTGAAGTTACCAAGATGTTTATTCCATAAAATATTTTCTTCTTCATTATACAAAAAGAACATATCATCATCTCCACTGAAATGGAAGAGATTCCATTTCGCACACTTTCCCTAAAAAATAATTATCACAGATTTTTTTTATTACATATAATTTCTTGGAAAATATTATGGAATTTCCTAAGGCACATAATTGACTGACACATAATATGTTTTGATTGAGACCTTCAATAACCAAGACATCTTCACGTCTCATGTCTTTCCCCCCAATCTGGGATTTTTCTAATACAATAATTTTCAGGCCTTCATCATTACCAAATATCATATTAAATTCATTATTGTATTTCATCTCTATTACTAGTTCTTTATTTTTTATCATATGGGAGGTGCATCTACTATCAATGATCTGTATTCCAAAATTTTATAATTATTTGAATGAAATCTCTTCCAGCACTTCTTGTTCGTCTATTTTCCATCGTATCCATGACTTCAACTAATATTCTTGGTGATTCTCAGAGTATTATGGACCAACTTCTTCTTTCAAAGATTCCAATTTACTTTTCATTTCAACTCCTTTTATGATACATTGGGCTTCTACTTTTGACCAAATTCAACCTGCTTCCACAAATTTCACTATATTATTAATGACAATCATCTTTCCATGTGTCTTTATCCTCCACACATGAAATATTAACCACCAAATTATATCCTAGAATATTTATCTCGACATGGACACATATTTTGGTCATGTTTCATTTGGTGCTTCTTGGATATAGAATAGATATTTTTAGAGAGTCCATTCTTACAAAAATAATAGCATTTAGTGTGGGGTGAATTCTATTTTTGTCACAAATGAACTACTGGATTTCCCTTTAGTTAAAAAAATCTTCTAGTTATAATTTATTCCAAAATCAATATTCTTTACAAGAGTAGGTTATTGTGGTTTTACTTCAACTATTACTTCATTATCTTTTCAATCACGCACCATACTAGCTGTAACCATTTTATATATCATTTTCTTAGACTGAAATTCCATTTTTCATCATATATTTAAACTCTATTTCTTCCATTTTCTACTAACTTTTCCACATTCCTTTCTTGATTAAGTAGTTTCTCATGATCTTTGAATTTCTTTCATAGGCAAACAACCTCCTCCTCAATCATTTCAATGATTTTTCCTTAATCATTTTTTGTATTATTCAAGACATCGATCACCCTTTTATATTCTTAAGCTTTAAGTTTATACTATCTAATCACATCTAACAACTATAGAATCTAGAACTTAAGCGTTTCAATTTTATCCATCATCTCATAGTTCTTTTATTCCAACTACTATGTAAATATTTTTTCATCATGAACCACCATATTTTATTTCATTCTATTAGCTTTCTAAATGTATATATCTTCAAGTGAAGACTCTAATTCGACTTGTATGTCAAATCTTCCATTGAATTATCTTTCATCATTGTTCATTTCTTCCCTTATTTGGAATTTTATAAGAACTATGACCATATAATTTTCTTTATGATCCTTTCATTCATCATACTCTTTTTCCTTAGTATCTTCTAAACTATTATCTTCTTTTGAAAGTAGATTCACTTTTTGGAAGAAATTTCTCTTAAAATATCTATTACCTTTAATATGGACTGAAGAATTATTTAGTTTAATTTTTTACTTCATTCTAATTATCATCTGGAAGTATATTGGGGTACCTCACTATAATATTCCCAACTATTCCACATTTAAATCATTCCAGTGGGAGTTTTTAAAAGAAATTTTCTTTTCATATTTTTAAATTTTATGAAAGTAATATCATCAATTTACTTTTCTATTATTTATCCCACCCATCATCAATAGTGAGATTATTCATGGCCTTGAATGCCAATTATTTAGACATCCCTCATTCCACATACTCACTATCTTAATTTCTCATCTTGTATAAAAAATATTAATATGGAATCTTATCAATGTTATCTCTTTTGGATATTTGTATTCCAATACAGAATCTTTTGGATTGAACTGAGGTGTAATTATTCTTAAGATATTCTTGACAATCATCATTAATTTACCTGAGAATACACATTTCTTCCACAATAACATTCACCGAGCTAAATAATAAATCAATAGACTCATTAGGTCACATTTTAAGATGCTCATACTTATTCCACTAAACCTGCATATTTTCTTCTCAAACATTTGATCCACCCTCATGAATATTTATCAACATTTCCCAAATATCATGTGATGACTTACATGAAATAACCTTTATATATATATAGAATTAAGTCTGGATCGCCCTAAATAATTGATTTTATTTCCATCAATATCCAACTCCCATCAGTCTACTTCATATAAAGAACCATAGTTGATGATGGACGAATTTCAATGTAGCACTACTATAATGATATTTATTCCTAAAGACCACAAGTAGTGATTCATCCAATTATTCCATAATTGAAAATTGTTTCACTCTAATATAGTAATCCCATTTTTATTTAAAACCACCATTGACACCCTTTAGAGATAAACACTAATAATAACATTTCACATTGATACCAATTATTAGCCTAACTAGGATAAATACCCTAATATGGGGGGTGAATCATGGTATAATATATTGAAACAAATTCCTATTTGGATCTTGATTTGTTGGTATAAAAACACTTCTCTCCATTTATTTAAGAAAGTTTATGATCAAAATTGAAGGAATTCGTGACAAACAACAATTTTACATGGTTCAGCCTCACTAGGATACGACCAGTGAGAATACAATGACAATATTATGTTGTCGAAAATCCACTAAGGAAGAATTCCAAGATAAGGTTTGTGATATATCACTTATATTCCAAGGTTCAATATGTTTTCAAATTTTATGGACATATCACTTCTTCACAAGTGTCACTCCCTTGATATCTCTTTCGTTGGATCACTGTTGGTGGAAAGGATCACCTTAATCATTTTTATTTTCTCACTTCCCTAGAAATGATATAAACATTGTTTATAGACATTTATTTCCTTTCATTATCAATATTTAAAGAATCATCAATTATAGATAAATTCTATATTGATGTTTTTTCTGGGATGCACCGTTACTTCTGTGAAAACACCTTGATTCAGTACATTCAATAACCAGATACCCATAAAAACATTGATTTTCTATATAAATAGAAATTACATCAACTTTTTCTCTAGAAATAACCTAATAAAATGAAAATAATTTCTTTCTATTCCTTGGATGTGGTAGTGAATAATCCCCTTCAACAATTGTTTTTGAATTGTGTAGATTATTTGTCTCCTTATTAAAAGTTTAGATATGAAAATGTTACTAATCATAAGGTAATGTAGGTGTGTATATAGTGATTTAAGACTCTGATGCATAACCTTTCATGAGATCTTGGATCATAACCCCCTTCTCGAGATCCTAGTACACACCTTTCTACGAGATCCTAGTGTGTGTCCCCTTTTGCGCTTGGCACAAAATCTCAGTGCATGTCTCCTTTAAAATTCCTTGGGAGGTACAGGTGTGGGTATCCTTTAATGATTTTCACCATATCCTAGTACAATTCCCCCTTTTTCATTAAATTTGAATCTTGTTTGATAACCCTTTATTTCTTTGTATGAGAATTTTTCAGATCATGTTCAACACTTATGTGATGTAAATTTCATATATTCCTTCATGAGATCTCTTTGTGAACCTAATTCACGAGATCTCTCTAAAAACAACATTCTCAATAATTTATTCTACAGTTAATGATGGGTTATGGGTATTTGAAGTCATAAATAAACTGCTTTAACTCCACAAATTGCAAACAACTGTCTATTCCACCACCACAACAATTGACATCACCAGCTCCATGAACCTCTAATGATAAGATAAAAAGTAAATCCTGTAATGGATAGTGATGTTATATTTTTGTTATTTTCATGATACATCATGGTATCCAAATATATTAATTAGTGCTTCGTGAGATCCTGTCATGAGATACAAATAAAATAATGGCCATTGCATGAGTTCGAATCACGAGATCCAAAGACAATCTTGAATTCATGTGATTTAGAACGACCATGATATACCACCTTCTTTTATATCATTTATTTTTATTCATTATATTCATGATATCTAAATGAGAGATCATTTCATACATTCATACTCCGAAAATATAAGTTCAAAATTCATGCTTCGTGAGAATAGAAATCTCACCGACACATGGAATTAGACATTCACACCTTTCATTAGATCAAACAATTCACCCTTGTGCGAGATCAAGCATTCATATTTTTTTTAGTTCAAATAGCTCTACCACACATGAGATCGTAATTTATCACTTCTCGTGAGAGCAAACATCCATTAAAAATCTTCCTTCCTTCATTGATTACTATACTTCATCAAAAACCTCAATCCTTATCAATAAACACAATCATCCCATAGCACCCTCATGAGGATTTTTCTCCAAACAGTTGTTGAGAATGATAGTTTATGAATTCCTTGAGAGATCTCCTTAGATTCTGTAATTGGGTCTATATAGAATTAATATAACATTGGTATTTTTCATTAATGTTTATATGATTTCCTGGGAATTGTTTATTAGAATCAATTATATGTCCTTCCTTAGATTTCCTGTGAAACTCTCTAAGAAATCATCAATGATCCTGATATAACATGATCTCCAAGGTTCATTCCCTTAGGAACCAATGGTATGAATAATTCTATTAGATTTACTACATCCACCACCCAAGTAATATGTGCTGTCACCTAATATTTTAGGGTTTTGGGCGTGATATTGGTTATCATGAACAAGTGAAATGCTAGTAGACACTATGCCACTAGCCGAAGTATGTATAATCGATTATGGGTTTCACGTGAGATCCAGAGGACCAGAAATGGTTATTTAACTAAGTTATTATAATTATTTATTTATCATCCTAATCATACCACATATTCCTACACTAATCAACAATTTATGTATAGAAATACATTGGTTGTCCCCTAATAAGTAATACTCACACCCTAGTTGGGAAGAATTGACAAATTGGTGCCCTATAAGATCATCACTAATCCTAGGCTTGTTTAGGGTGGAATTCTGTTGTAGCATGATTGAGTAATATATCTCAAATGATACATGAATACTAAATGAGGGTAGGCTTGAGGATGTTAGTATATTCTCAGGTATTTTATTATTTAATTTATTTTTTATATTTGATTGGCCACATGGGTGATCAGTTGGTGTGTACTATAATGACCATGAGATTTTTTGACTATATTTTTATCCGTAATATCTATTATAGAATTTTGTATTTTATTAACCCCTTATAATTTGATTATTATTATGGATAATGTTAATTTGATTTATTTTTTATTTTTCACACAACTATGGGGGTATAATCTCCCCATAATAACACCCTAAAACGATGCTTCTTGTTGGAATCCACCATTAAATGGGGAGGCACACATGAGGTCCAGTAGTGACTCTTCTTGTCGGGTTGCTGACTAGTGGCTGAAGATCAGAGGGGGACATGATAAAGTGATGTATGATTTTTTTCCATATTTTTTAGGAATATGGTAGACATGTGATATAAGATAATGTTGAATATTTTGATGGACCTCAGACTGATACATTTTTACACCAATTTTAATGGGAATTATTGGTTACCAATGATATGGGATTGTTATAATTTTTTTTTGATTATTCAGTTGTATTATTTCACCTAGAATGATGGACATGAATTTTTAGATTTATGATTTATTCCGGTTTTGTCTCATGACCCATTAGAAAGTGAACATGTACAATAATATGTATAATGTAGGATTCACATGATATATGTGTGGTTATATGTGATTGATATAATTATGTAGACAGTCTGGTTATATAATTTGTCCAAAAAACATCTATGTAATTTTACCATTTATCATCATGGTGGAATAATACTCAAATGAACTATAATATATTTCTTTTAATGACACATCAGGTTGATTTTATAGTGAGATTCTCATTGATAGAAACTATGTATACCCCCTTATAAGGTATGTATAGTGAATATTAATTTATCATTATAGGAATTATATTCCTTTGTGATTATCAAATTATGAAGGATTGTGGTAGTAGTTTGGAAAATAAAAATGGGTTTGATTACTTGAATTATCAACGCCGACATATATTGTTTTTCCATATAGATTCATGGTGGATTTATAATTAACCAAACAATCTATCTAGTTTATACATGATACAGATCATCATGTTTTATTCTATTATAATAATATGTAAGTGGATGATTTTTGGTCTACTATGTGTAGTATTATATGTTGATTCCCAGTAAGAATTAGAACCCATGAAGGTTGATGTCTTTGCGTGTAATGCCTAACATATATATGTGAAACCCATGTATGATTTTTTATTTTTTCACATGAGTTTCCATTTGATATAATAGATGCATGTATAGGGGATTCCCCATTACATGTTACCTATGCGAGATATAATTTATATCCTTGGTGGGAAATCATAGTTCTATGATATATGGATAAAGATATTAGTGAGTCAGGTATTGTGGTTGAGATGAGTTATGATGTGCGAGGGTACCCTGAGAGATGGGTTATCCCATTCATGGTATTACACATAAAGACATTAATCATTTTATGTTCATAGGGATATGATATAAGTCCATGGGAGGTGTTATCAAGTATATGGTATAGGCAGGTGAGATGCATTGATCTTTCGTGAGGAAAACCACATGATGTGTTTTTTGTTACAAAGTATAGTTTTGGATAACACGATCAATTTGATGTATGGAACTATTGATTTTGTATGTGGTTCCCAATGAGGTTGTGAATTATGTTTCTAGATGGATAGATCTAGGATTGATATAGACTATGCAGAGGATTCGGGATTAAGGTGACGTTTAGTTGGTGGGTGATCATATAATAATACATGGCATGGGTAAATTCCGTGATTTTGGAAGAGGATCACTGAGGGAGAAACTAGTTAGATTTTATAAACATGTAATTATAATGGTAATTGATTTAGTAAAGTGATCATAGAACTGATAAATTTTCATTATTGCATCTTGTGCTGGGCTGCGTGACTAAGTAGTACAAGATCATACACCTATCTGGTTGTAGTTAAGGTTGACAGAGAATTTGTATTAGTTTCACATGGTTCCATGTGAGATGTGAATTATTGAGAAACAATCAATGGGTATAATACCAATGGTTTGGGTAAAATTATTTTTGGTATTATTTCCTGGATCTTTGAATATAATTAAATATGTCCTTCTATGATGATGATGACAGTGTGGATGGATGCTATCAAAGGTAGATGATACAAATGGGTGTGGATCGGAAGAAGTGACACACATGTATTGATGGAACCAATCAAGGATTCACCCATATATATTTATAAGGTAATCCCTATGGTGTAGAGTTCACCATTGTTCATGGGGGACTGTGACCATTAATATAAATGGAATGCGGATGGATACCAATAATGAAATTCCATATGAAATATAGAATAGTCAGTTATTAATGTTTTTATTAGTGATTGGGTATGAGTAGAATGGATATGTACAATCATTATGTTCGGTAGTGGGTATAGTGTGGGCCATGGAATAATGATCCCCATGTGGGTAGTGTCATAGTTGTGATTAGACCATTCCATGGATGTTTGAGGTGGAATTTGGAAGTCAGTGATTTGATGAATCCGATTTTATCTAGTTCTTCACTGAATACTAAATTTGAGGCAAGGATGTGGCATCAGAAGGAGTCCCTAAATTAGTATTGGACTAAGTATAATATTGATGTTATATGAGCATGGTCCATATTGGATATGTGATAGTTCTTAGGCTTAGAGAATGAATGCTAGTTTGATTCGTTGGTGGCCCAATAATGAAATTACTCTAAGAGTACAGTTCAGAAATTGATGAGTGTAAGGATGATATGGGGATTCCTTCATAAGTCTAGGAATTGAGATATTGTGATGTGACAGTTTTTAGAGGGTGAGACTAATCATTTTTGGGAATCTTATACTAGGAAAGGACTAACTAGTCCTATCATGTGTAATTGGATGTGGTGTGATAGAAATCACTTCGAGCAGGTCATTAGACCATTGAAGATGATTTTTATATAGGGGATTTCAATTGTGTAGAATAAAATATATTATAATTAGACATTATAAGCATAGATATATTATGGGGAGTTCCATGATCAAAATTATGAATTGATCAATGATATTGTAGTGTCTTTAGATAAACTGGTATTGGTAAGACTCAACAGAGTAATTCAACAGTGGGTACTAGTGGCGTATTGGGTTATTATAAATATTGTGCCACATTCATAGAGTTGAGAAATGAATACATTGTAATCATTCTAGAGTATAATGATATTATTTGGTTATGAATTTATGTCTCGACTAGGTCAAAATTAATGGTTGAAAGACCAATGATCCGTCTCATAGAATATAACTACTATGTGGGGGAGGTTGTAAAGGCTCATGTATTTTGAGTTTTGAATATTTAGAAGGAATATAAATTTTGTATCTGCTGAGAGTTTTTTTTGGACAATTAGGACACATATTAAGAATATAATAATTTAGAAATCATGATGTGATGTTTTAGAATGTGGAAGGAGGTCTATATAGGTGTTCTTAATCATAGAGAAGTTAAAAAACAAGGTTTGGGTGAACCAGAGATCTAATGTTGGTTGCATGATATCAACCAATTCATAACATTTCTGATTGTGGAATAACATGGATTGTGGAACTTTATGAATTTTAACAATTGGAAGAAGGTCGTACTACAACACAAGGTTCACACCATTGTGGTGTTGAGTACATGTCTAAATACAAGTGACAGTCAAGAGACCATACTATAGTGGGTAGGTTGTACTATGGAGGGATCCCATTGGAGTGAGGAATTTTTTCCCTGGGTTATGTATATAACCTAAGTGTTTCCTATATGGTATATGGTGTGGAGTTCATGTCTTGGTGGAGTCCAGGTTCTTGTTTTGAGGGACCATGGGGATCACCATGCCATAGTGAAGGTCTTGGTGCAATGGGTGGATTCCCTATCTAAAACACCCAATAGATGCAGCATTATGGTCATTGATATGGACATTGGCATCTTGGGGGCTAGCTACACTGAAACCAAGGAGGACACCAAATATCATGGTTATGTCCTTGTCAATAATACCATGAAACTGACAAGAATACTACACCATGGATGACTCTCAAGAGTTTAGGATTCTATAAATCCCTACGGTGGGTTATGTTATGGAGCCTTTCTCCATACTGCAGTAGGGGACTTTCTTCCTTTCCCCAATGTATTTTCTATACAAATTCCCTCACCTATTTTTTAGGAGGCAAATTGGTAATTTTCCATTCTGTCCCCCCTTTAGTTTTTATAGGTTAGAGCTACTTGGGGGGTATATATTAGCTAGGCCTTCCCTCTCTTCACCTACATTGATCTGTTAAGGATCTAAGTGAATTTTATTTGTTTGATGGTAATTTCATATAAGTTATTCTATTATTATCCTTTTGTTTTAGTTTCCATTATATCCATTTTATTTTAGAAAAACTGAGTTATGGTTTTGGCATCGATTTTACTAGATCATTGTGGAATTGAGTGAGGATGATGTATCTTTTACATGATTTAAAGAGGGACATCCCGAGATGATGTCTTCATATCATTTCACATTTTTTTTTGATAGAGTTATTTTTTTAGGGATAATATTGGGGGTAATCCATAGACCTTATATGGGTGATTGGTTGTAATTTTGGGGCTATGAGGTTTCTCATTCCCCATGATGCTGGGTGATAGTTGGTAGATTTGGACAAGATTATGGAAGAGTTTTTGTCTTGTTCTTAAAAGGGAGTAAATCTAAAACGAAGCGTTGTATTATGTTGTACATCCCACTATGTTATTATTATTTATTTATACGGAATTTGATATATACCCTCACCACTATGGGTAATTAATTATTATAATTATTTTTTTTAATTAAAATGTATTTTTCTATTAAACTAAAATGATTATAACTAGGATAATCAAACTTCCATGGGATATGATACACCCTTATGCACTGGCATGATTACCTAAGTCATCAATTGATGATTACTTTAATATAAATGCATTCCTAGGGTGACCCTTTGGTAATTAATTTTTATTAGGCCAATAATAGATTCATAGGTTCAAATAATAGGAAATCCATTACCAATCTTACAATCAAAAACAAAGGGGAAATTCTAGAAAAATCATCTAGGCCAAGATCATAAATCCCAATATCATTTCTATTCTATATAGACTAAATTGAAAAATCCTATGGGAGTTCCCAGGGAATACATAAAGTACCATGTTCAATATCTGAATACTTGTAAACCACCCCTAATCATTACATTTTATCCAAATGGTCGAATCCTAGGAAACCAGTATAGAATTCCACTTAATGTCCCTGTGGAAATTAATCCAAACCTGAATATCTTATAAAACACATATCATAAGGGTTAAACCATTCCCCAAACCCATATCACGTAATCAAGGTGATACTCTCAAGTGTGAAACTGATCCTCAACCCTATATCTGTATCTAGATCACATCATCAATTCGATTTCTAAGGTGACAAATGAAATCATCACAAGCCGTTCACATAATAACCCTATCAGGATCAATACATCACTAAGGATCCTAGTGTGGTGCCCTGGATCAGGTAAATCATATACACTCTACATGGATTCCCCTATCCCAATCTCATTACCTTTGTTAAGACTATATCTTAGAGGGAATAATGTTCCTTAATAACATAGTAAAAATAACATAGACCCATTTTCCATGTCAGAAATCTAGATTCAATGTCACATAAGGGAGAAACATTCAATCTTCTTCCATTTTTAAATCAGCATATTCTAGTCCTCACACAACCAAGAAAAACATCATTCAAACATAGTACATCCCTGTAAAGGTAATCATATCTTACTAGGGGAGGAACAGTCACCCCATTTTCATCAAATCTATCCTGATAGGGTTATTGGGTGAATGGGTTGTGATGATTTCATTTATCACCTTAGAAGTAGAATTTATGATGTGATCTAGATACAACTATAGGGATGGGGATCTGTTTCACACTTGAGAGTATGACCTTGATTATGTGATATGGGTTTGGGTAATGGTTTAACCCTTATGATATGTGTTTTATAAGATATTTGAGTTTGGATTAATTTCCATAGAGACATTAAGTGGAATTCTATACTGGTTTCTGAGGATTCGACCATTTGGTTAAAATGGAATGATTAGGGTTGGATTCCTAGTATTCAGATATTGAACATGGTACATTAGGTATTCCATGGGAACTCCCCCAGGATTTTTCCATTGAGTCTATATAGAATTCCAAAGATGGTGGGATTTATGATCATGGTCTATTAGATTTTTCTAGAATTTCCCCTTTGGATTTTATTGTAATATTGATAATGGATTTCCTATTACTTGATCCTAGGAATCTATCATAGGCCTAAAACAAATGAATCACCAAAGGGTCACCCCTAGGTATTGGTTGTAGATTTGATACTATTGGATGGATTATGTTCATCCTCATTAGAATTAGTGATTTATAATGATACATTAGGATTGTTAGCATGTTATTTGGTCATCATGATTATGTGATGTGGTCAAAGACACTGTACCACTATCCAAAGTAGGTATAGTAGATCCACGATTTCATGTTAAATAACAGCGATCGACAATGATTATTTTTTTGTTCTTTTGTAGTTTTTTATTTATTAGCCTAATCTTATATCCTGTAAATACACTAACATACAAGTAATATTATTGAACTTGTTTATGCTTCCATACTAAGTTTTACTCACACCCAACTCTATTAACTATGGAAGATTGATACCTAATTAAATCATCACTGATCACAAGTTTAGTTAGGCTAGATTCTTGATGTAGCAATGATCTATTGTGATAACATTGATGTGTCATGGATTGAGGATGAGGTGAGTCCCAATAGTTTTAGTATAGCCTCAAATATTTTAGTATTTTATTTATTTTTTATATGTGATCATCCTAACAGGGGATCAGTTGATGTGTTCTAGGAGGTCTATGAATTTATGTGACTTTAATTTTTTATATGATATTTTTTATAGAATTTTGTGTTTTATTGATTCCACATACATTGAATATTGTTATAGATGATGTTTGTTTATTTTATTTATCATATAACACTATGATATGGTGGTATGGAATCTCACCAATAACACCCTATCCCCCCACTGCAAGTTGGTTTCCTCTAGCGTATAGGGAGGTGTGTCTGAGGTCCGGTGACAACTACTCCAGTCTAGGCACTACTCGGTGACCACGGAATGGGGGAGGATGTTAGAAAACACAACACCATTCCTCTTTAAATTCAATAATTATAATATTTAAAGGAATTTATATAGGTGGGTTTTAAAAAACCAGCACAAAATATCTATAAAATAAAAAAAGGTTTTCCTCTTACAGACCCACCTTCCCACCCTTAGCTGTGCCCCAAATTCAGAACCCCCCTAACAACAAACACACCTTTTCCAATTCATTTATAGATTTAGATGATAAAAATTTCATTATTTTCAAAGACATAGAAATTATAGATAACCATATCCCCTCATTCATATTTATTATTATGGCCTGATACTTTACATTGATGTGTGAGCCCCCTCACCTCTATTCTAAAATTATCCTTCAATATGGGAGTGATGGGTTTGGTTGATGGGTTAGCCTTAATGAGATGTTCTTATGAGATATTAAGGGAGGTATGAACTTACCTTGAGACTTTAAGTATAATTCCATTTTTGTTACATGGGATTTGACTATTTGTTTTTATAGTAATTCCTAATTTTGGTATCCTAGGATTCATTTGTTAAGCCTCATAGTGTATTAATTCTTTGGAAAATCCCCTTGGATTTAGAATGTGGGACTATAGGGAATGTCAAATACATAGGTATTTTGACATCATATTTATATTATTGTGTTGAACTTGATTACTAGAATCAAATATATTCCTATCACTAGATTCCCTAGGACTTTCTCCTACAAATCATCCATGGGACTGATACCAATGGTTTGTCTAGGATTATCCCCTTAGGAATCAGATATATTACTGATACTACTGGATTTAATTGGGTTATCCATTAGGAATTAGTTATTTCACCTTTTTTATGGTTGTGGACCTATTATTGGTTGGAATGATCATGTGACAGGCGTAGAGACTAACCATCACTAGCCAAATTAGGTATAATTGATCCTAGGATTCATGTTAGAACTAGAGTGTCAACATTGTTTATTCTTTTTACACATCCATGTTTATTTATTTATTATCATGAGCATAAAACATGTGAATTAACTACTTTACTAGTTATGTATATAACCCCATTGGTGGTGCCCTGGTGATTGGTACTCACACCCAAAATGGGAAACCATGGAAAACTGGTAACTATGAAAATTATCATAGACTGTGGGTTTATGTAGGTTTGAATCCTATTGAATCATGATTGAGTTTTATAGAATTAAAAAGTATTGGGGAATGGTTGAGGTGAGGATCAAATATCGTAGTAGACACTAATTCCCTTTAGTATTTAATTATTTTTTATATATGATTTTTTAGATGAGTGATCAGTCGATGTGTGTGGGTATGACTTAGAGTCTATGTGATTATATTAATCTTTATGAAATTTTTTATAGCATGTTTTGTTTTATTACTTATGTGTACTCTGATTATTTTTATGGATAGTGTTTTCATATTCTATTTGTTATTAATCACTCTTCTAGGTGGTATAGTCACCCCATAGTAACTATCATAAACCATAATTCATGTTAGTAGCCTTTGGAATACAGGGAGGAAGGCATGGGATTCATTGGTGACCCCACAAGTTTGGTATCTGATCAGTGATCACTGCCCATGGGTGGAAATTATAATGTGGTATCTAAGATTTTGTGTTTAATTGTTTTTTGAGATGGTAAAAAAGATATATAAGAATGTGTTAGATCTTTTGATGGACCTCAAACTGGTGCATCATGAAAACCATTTCCAATGGGAAGTCTAGGTTACCAAGGAAGTGGGATTTCTATTTTTGGATTCTAGTTTTATAGTTATATTATTTCACTTACCTTGATGCTCTTATATTTTTAGATTTAAAATTATTTTTTTGGCTCCTATACCATTTTAAAGTTACAATGAACATGCATCATATTTGGTATATAGTATTCACATGACATGCATGTACTTATATGTTATTGACATTTTGGTTTTGAGGGTTAAATAATGTATAGTGTTAATGAGAACTTATATGTCATTTTTCCATTTAAGATTTTAGTTTCATTCTACTCAACATAACCATTATATATTCTTCTTATGAAACATCTTGTGTATTTTATGGTGAGAAAATTATTGACGGAGACTATGTATTCCAACTTCTAAGTGATGTCTACCAGCTTTTAAAAGGTTGTTACTATCCTTAGATTCATTGGTGATTGGCCCCATATGAGAGACTACGATAATAGAATCTAAAATAAAAATAGTTTTGATTTCTTATTGTGTCAACACCAACCTATATGTTTTTTCAATTTGTATTCCTAGTCGCATTCTAATTAACCAAACCATGTATACATGGTATACTCAATATAGATCGTCATTTTATAATTCTATTATATTAATATGTATAGGGGTGACATTTCGATCCTTGAAGGGGTAGTCTTATATGCATATTTTTTGTGACAAAAAAAACCATTGTAGACTAATGTCTTGTCTTGTGATACCTAATATATATATACATATATATATATGTGAAAAATCATTATATGAGTGGGGATTTTAGAACACGAGTGTCTATATGATATATGAGATAAACATTGAGAGTTTTCCACATGGAAAAGGACATATGTGAGATTTTATTAATGGTCTTGGTGGGAGTTCCCTGTACATTAAGGTATGGTCGAAGATATTGGTGACCTAGGTATTGTTGTTGAGATGAGTTGTGATGTGCAAGGGTAACTAGAGAGAGTTTTTAGCCAAGGATTGTTATTTACCTGGATGAAAAGAAGAATGGGAAGTTATTTATGTTATTTTATCATTGCATGACATGTATTATCAGGTATATGGTATGAACTGGTGAGATGCATTGAAATTTATTGATGAAAACAATAGAAGGTGTTTTGGAATCTAAGTCTACTTCCAATGGGAAGGATTGGTTGGAAGTTGGAACCTATTGATTTATAGTGTGGTTCCAAATGAGCATGTTAATTATGGTCTTATATGGGTATATATAGTATGGATATAAAATATGTTGATGATTTTGGATTAATATGATGCCTAGTTGGTGAGTGATCCTATGATAAACAATGGCATGGGTGAATTTATCAATTTTGGAAGAGCAATGATATGAGTGGTTATCATCATATGAGATTAAAATTCTATGAGAATGGTCATTGATTTGAGAATATGTGCCTAGAACTGATGACATGTGACACATTACAGCATAATTATGGTTGTGTGAATGATTGGAATATGAGTGTACACCGATTGGGTTAAATTTGAGCTTGAGGTTTCATGATTGATGGTTATATGTGGTGTTATCTGATTTTTGAATTGGTGAGAAAATGAATGTGCATTGAGGAAAAAATTTCTTCATGAAAATTTTAGGAGAATATTTTCTTGAGGCTTTGATGTGAAATAAAGATGTGCCTCTATGATGATAAAGACGCTTTTGGTGGATGTAGTCAGGGGTTAAGAGTATGGATGAGCGTGGGTTTATATGATAGACACAATTGTGTTGACGGAACTTATTGAGGTTGTGATTGAGGATCATTATATGGGAATCCATAGGACGGTGAGTGCACTGTTGGTTATTGGGGGTGTGATCCTTGATATAAATGGAATCCCAATGGATTTTGAGGATAACATTCCTGGTTAGTTAAGGAATAGTTAGTGATTTATGTCTCATGTTGGATTTTCGATATTATTAGAACAGATACGTCAAGTCATTATGTGTTATAATGTATGTAGAATGCACTATTGATGAATGAACCTCATGCGTGTAGGGTTATAGTAGATATGAGACCATTTTTTGGATATTTTTGTTATAATTTGGATTTTGATAATCTTATAAATATGATTTAATTTTTCTATTTACTAAATATTATATTTGAGGCTAGTATATGCCTCAGATGGAGTCCATGCATTGTCATTGGATTTAGGGTGGTTTTGATATGATTTGAGTGTGTATCCAATTAGAGATATGTTGGTGCTTGATGTGGGAGACTGGAAGGTGGTTTGATTCATTGGTGAACCAAGCATTAAATTACACCAATAGATATGTTTGTAATTTTTTTAGTTATTGGATGGTCTTGGTAAGTCTTTAAGAGTCCATGAACTGATATCAGGTGATGTGATAGTGTCTTGGTGGGTATGATTGATATTTTATTATAATGGTTTACTAAATAAGGATTGACTAGTGATTTCATGTGTAATTGGGTGTGGTGATATGGAAATTTCACAAAGTGTGTCATTAGACCACTATGGATGAATTTTCAATTGGGTATTTCTATGGTGGGAAGAACCATATCTCAGAATAAACCATTGTTAGTAGATCTCTATTTTGGGGAGAACCATGAGCTGAATGATGAATTTATCAAATAAATTGTTGTGTATTGGGACAGATGGAAGTGGGTAAGCGTTGTTTCAGTAATTCAGAGGTGGTTATGAGTGGTGTCTGGAGTTATGATGAATATTGTGCATTATGTTTGGAGTTTTACAAGAAAATATTGGTCATCGTTCTGTAGTATAAATCTACGAGTTGGTTATGAATTGATGACAGAAGTAGGTTAAAATTAATTGTTAAAAGACTGTGGTGTCTTATTTAGGATGATAAGTGATATGGTGAGGATTTTTTGAAGCGATGTTCCTTCTGAGTTGTGATATGGAATAATAATTATTTTTTTGGTTATCGGTTTGTTTTGATAATTTGTTCATGGATTAGGAATTAAATAATTTTATCATAATAAGAAGATATTTTGGGATATGGAATGAGTCTTATATGGGTTTTCTGGAAGGTATAGGATCTATAGAAATTGTTTGGGTGACCTAAGAGTTGAATTTGGTTATAGATTATAGACCCCATCACAACCTAATGCTTTTCAAATTGGCATGTATTCTGTTTCTTTATGAATTTTAAAAATGGTAAGAAAGCCACATCATAGTCCAAGGTTTTTACCATGGTAGGGTTCTATATGTGTTTGTGTATGAGTAAAGGCAATGTTTCCACACCATAATGGGTAAGCATCACTATGGAGGCCTCCCAATGTGGGAGGGATTTTTCCCATAGGATTGGTGTGCCACCTAGGATTTCGCTAGTGGAAAATGGTTGGGGATTCCATGTCATGGTGTAGTCATGGATCCTATTTTGAGGAACTATGGGTATCCCCATTTTGTAGTTCATGGTGTGGTGAGATGAAAGAAGAAACTATCTTAAGAACCCAATTGAAGATTCACAATGGTTCTTGTCATGGTACTTATCATGATGGGGGAAGACTACACTACAATTGAAGAGTCCATGCCATAGCATGGTTATAGACTGATTGAGGAAGAAATTAACACAAATTGGGAGGCTATTTCATGGATGGTGATTAATATTTTAGGTCCTCAGGATTCCCTTGAGGTGGGATATGATGCAGAACCCTTCTCCAAACTATATTATGGGTCCTTTCATAGTGTCTCTATACCCCAGTACCGAAGTAACCTCAATAATGTTTAGATGGGGTATACTAGTAATGAACCAATCAGTAACCTTTATGTTTTAAGATGGTAGAATTAATCAAGGAGGTAATTTCATCTGTTCCTCCCCCTCCCTTGATTCCCTTTTATCCCTCAATGATTGGGTTGATTTTGGATGTGTTTCAATATAAATTTTAGATAATTTAACCCCTTCTTATCATTATTTAATTGGTTTCTATTATAACCCTTTGGTTTTAGAAAATCTAAGTACAATTTTTGGATTTTATTCCACTAGAGAATGGGGGAATCCTATGACGATGATGGGACATTTTCTTTGTTTGAAGAAGGGATTCCCTGATATTATGTCTTTACATCGTTTCATGTCATTTCTATGTAAGGGTTTTTCCCAAATAGAATTCGTGATATACCACAAACCTCCTATGGGTGATTAGTTTTTACTTTTGTGCAATGAGGTGGGTTAGTACTCATGATGATGGGTGATGGTTGTTGGACCTAGAAGACCTTAGGTGAGAGTTGTCGAGTTATACTTAAAAAGGTGTAAATCTGAAATTGATGTTGGTTTTACCTTGTACATACCGCCATGGTATTATTCATTATTTATATGGAATGTGATATTTTCCAACAAAACTATTGTAAATTAATTTTGTAATTAATAAAAATATTTAAATAAATGGAAATGTATATTTTAATCTAATATGATTACACCTAGGATGAAAAAGGATGAAAGGGACATGATGGACCCTTATTAATTAGCATGATTTCTTTAGTTATCAATGTTAGATTCCTTTATTATAAATCTATGTCATGTGACACATAGGCCCTAATGGTTGTAAAGTTAACATATTGAGAACAATATAGTGGCCCTAGTGTAAGATCCTTAGACTCCTCCTTGTAGAGGACATCATTAGACAAAGATGATTTGTCCAAGTAAGCAATGATGGAGCTGTCAGATGCCATATAGCCTTAGAGATATTTTGGATGAATATGGGGTGAAAGTTCCTTTCATAGTGAGATGAGAGTACATATAGCAGGATGGCCTATATAGGACCTGTAGTTTGGTTGGGTGTGTGAGGACTGAAATTGGATGAATTGAAAGGGGAATGGTATTGATCTGAACATCATTATGTGACATTGAAACGAGATATCTTATGAGGCCAGTGAGTTCAGGTAATGATTTTGAATTTTTTGAGGGATCTTATATACTATGAGTTATAGGATAGAATTACGTGTTAAGATTGAGATAGAGGAAACTATGTGGGGTGTATGTGATATGTTATGATCAAGGGGAACCTAGTAATGCCTCAGTGATGTATTAACCCTTGGGGTTAGTGTGGGAATGTATAGTGAAAATTTGATGTGTCACCATAGAACTCAAATAGATTTTGTGATCTAGAAATGCTTATAGGTATAAGGATATGTTACACACTTGATAGGATAGAAATGATTATGTAAGATGGGTTTAGGGGATTGGAAAACCCTTATGTGTTTTTTTTATGAGATATTATGGTATTGATTAATTATCCTTTTTTACTTTATGGGGAATTCATCGGTAGATATATAGGATTCAGATATTTTTTCTTAATAGAATTCTTAGGCTTAGTCACATATTACTCAGTTGTTGAGACATATACTATATGGATGCCATGGGAAATCCCCTTAGATTCGTCCTTTAGGGATATATGTAATTAATAAGACATTTGGACTCAGCCGATGGGTCTATATTATTGCATTGGAATTGCTCAATTGAATCATTTTTATGCCTGAGACATGAGTTCCTTGGATTTTATCTTATTAATTATTTGTGGTCATGATGTTATTGGATTACTTAGGTCCATCTCCTACGCTTCTGCTTTATGCTTGATACTATTGGATGTCCTAGGGTTATCCTTACTTGAATCAGCGATTGATCCTACTACATTATAGTAGTGCGACATGTATTGGTTGCAATGATCTTGTTCTACACTCAAAGACTCTTTATAACTAGATAACATAGGAATAATAGAAATTTAATATATTGTTAGAATTTGGAGATCTACGATAGTTATTTATTTATGATTTTTTAATTACTTATTTATTTTCTTTAGCATATTTTATTTTTGTACACTAATTTATGAGTTATGTATGAGACCGTAGTGATGGTTCACTATTTATTTGTAATCAAATCCAAATTATGTGAACATGGAACATTAGTACCCAATAAAATATTTATTGATAACAAGCTCAGTAGGCTAGAAGCATGGTGAAGCAAGACTGAGAACAATAACTCAGACATGATTTAAAGATAGGATGAGGTGATATATAGGGATTGTAGTTAATCATCATATAGTTTAGTATTTTATTCATTTTTTATATTTGATCAATTTTAAGAGAGATTAGTTGATATGTTTGGGTATAACCATTAGTTTATATGACTGTATGTTTCTATATGATATTTTTTATAGCATGTTGTGCTTTATTTCATGCACATACTTAAGAAATTATTATGTATGACTTTCCTTTATTGTCATTGTCCACAATAATATGGGGGGTATAGTCTCTCTATAATAACACCCAAGACACCAAATACTAGTTCAAACCCGCCAGTGTACATGGAGGTGCATTTGAGATTTAGTGGAAACTTCATTGGTCCAGGAACTACTCAATGGACATTGACTGGGGGAGTATGTTAAAAACTCAAAACTATTCCAATGGAAATATAATATTTATTATATTTAATGGTGAGTTTTTAGTGGAAATGATTCATGGATGATTATATCCTATTGATTGTTCAAAGGTCCACTAATTTTTTATTATTTGTATAGATGAAATCAGGTCAAATCCTCAATGATGTTACAAATATTAGAGTTTCTTGTTTCTATTTTGTCATTTTAATGGTCGGGTTGTTTCAATATTTTAGGAGAAATGATTGATTGGTGAGGCTTGATTTAATAATTTAATATATATTTGGGTGAAATCATTTTTGGGGATATAAACTTATGATATTCTTGATATTGTCAAAAAAAATTATTTAATTAACATCCACTTCACATGATGATTTCAATTGTAATTCATTGTTTTAGATTTAATATAATCCATAATGACGGATATAATCATCATCAACTCTTATTGATGAATGTTTAAATATTTCATGAACCCATGGGTATTTGGGGTTCCAATATTCTAGGGAATACACTTGTCGAATAAACCATGTTATTAATCCAAAGAAAATATTTTTTTCCATGCACAATTTACAATTCAAACAATTTTAAATGAGAAAAAGATTTCAATCACTTAACATCCCCAAATTATGAATCACTCCAATGGGAGATTCACTCAACCATTGATATGGTTAGTAATCTAGTAGATTGTTATTATGGTTATTGGTTAGAAAGAGGATAAAAAACCTTACAAGAAAAGAATGATGTGCCAAACACACACACAAAACAAAAAGAGAGGTAAATATGTGCTTTCGATTGAATAAGAAATTAAGGAAACGGAGTATTTTTAAACATTATTTAAAATAATTAAATACCATTAATATTGCACAATATAAGGTTCATGATAATAACCGAATAATAGGATGAATCGTGCATTAAAATTCAAACGAAATTGAAAACAACTTACACAATTATAATTGAAAACAATCAAAGTACTTGAAAATAAGGCCAGGGGAAAATATATCTCATGTAGAAACCTGAGACTTTCAGGACCTTCCATTAAATTTTATGGGGTTTATTCATTCCAATTTATCCTCCTATGTGCTGAAGTGCCAACCCATTTCACGAATATGTAGATGAGAGTGTATCTATAGCCCTAGGACGATGTCATGATATTCTGCATGATAGTCATTATCTAATAGTACACTAAGATGTCATCAATTAATACCACCACCACCAATCCAATTATGATGACACCACTAATTATAGGAAAAAAACAATCCAATATAGAGGTCCTAGGACACCCTACACATAATAGTGTCATCGTATTCCATTTGGTTATGATCATAGTCATGGACGCCTTCTCTACTCATGAAGATCGGGTGTATACTTTCGTAATGTATGACCCACAAACCAAAAAATAGTGCATCCTCAACCACTCATTCCTTGAAGGTTTCACTAACACGTAACTGCCACACCCACTCTTGTATGACCCCAAAAAATCCAAATTATAACTCAAATATGTCATGCCTTAGAAAACCTCATCTCAAAAGCCCTTTCCACTAGCTACACCTCTTCCGCATTCCAATCTCACACAATGAAGATCACACTTGGTGAATTCCAAAAAAAGATACTCACTAAACTAGAACCATGTTATTGATGATGTATCCTGAGCCAACCGATCTAGAAACCAAACCAGTCCTACCCACAAAAACTATGCGTTCTACCTTTGAACCTACTGTCCAAGTATTTTCCACCTTAATAAAACCTTACACCTCCATGTGGCTCATACCAAAAAAATCTCACATTATGTGGTTTCTAATAAAAGAAAAATTTCAATTTTAATCTAGAAAAAAACCACCAACCACATACTAACTACACAACCATCACCCAAATAAGGCACACAATCAAGTCTTCCCCTTTAGAAACCAACCACAAAGATAAAAATAAGCACTCAAGTGCTCTTTTTCAAAACCCATGGCATCCAACAAATCTATGCCTCAAACTTGGATGCATACTTTATGCACTATTTTCAATGTATAAAAACATCCACCCATCATTATAAACTGAAATTTAGTTAAAACTCATCCAACCACTCAAACGAGTTACCCAAAAAAAGTTGTATGACATTATGTCCCCATAGTAGCACTAGACAATATTTTTAATTCAGTGGAGGTTTAAACTGATGCTAAATCACTCTGTGACGGTTTTGGAAAACCGCTGATCAATCGTGTGTCAGTAATAGATTAGCAGCAGTTTTTGTAAACCATCACAGATCCATTTATTTATTGTTTTTAGTGGTGGCTTAAACCATAACAAAATCTCTTTTTAGTTTTCTTTAAGTTTATTAATATTTTTCTTTTATTTTTATAATTAATTGACTTTTTACAGAATTAATTAATTCATTACGAAGTTAATTAGTTTATTTAATTTAATAATTTATTTAGTTATTTAATTTCAAAAATAAATATATAAATAATTTATTATTTTTTAAGAAAGTAATTAGTTAATTTATTTTTTTATTTTCGTAATTTATGTATTATTTATTTTTTTTATTACCAAACTCATGTCCATGTCCATGAAAATGCCCACTTCCAAGCACATGCCATATATAGAAATTATCCGTAGGGTGATATTTAAACCCCCATACCTCTTGATTATTCTCTAACAACTTTACCACTCCAACAGGATGTTCATGTGGTCAATAAATCCAATTTAATATACTTATATATATATATATATATATATTAATTGGGAAAACAAATAATACTTAACAAATAGATACACAGTAAATAATAATTAATCAATAATGATTAAACAGTAATGATTAATCAATATTCAATAATCAATAATTAATAAATAATAAATAATTATTAATTATTAATTATTAATATTTGGTAATTACTAATTGTAAATTTATAATTAATAAATAGAATATGAATGAATAAAAAATGGGGAAATATATAATATGGAAATAAATAGTAAATAAAAAAATGAAAAATAAAAAATAAAAAATAAAAAATAGTAAATAGCAAATAGTAAAAAGAAAATTGTAAATTGTAAATTGTATATAATAATTACTAATTACTAAATAATATATAATATATAATATATAATATATAATATATAATATATAATATATAATACATATTTCCTAATACCTAATATATAATATATAATATATTTTATATTTTATATTTTATAGAACCTATATTATATAATTAAGTTATATATAATAAATTAATTAAAAAGTAAATTCTTATATGATAAATAAATAATTAATTAAATAATAATAGATAATAAATAATAAATATTAAATAATAATAAACAAACCATGAATAAGTAAAAATAAATATATACTGAATATATAATATATAGAGTAACTAATAATTCAATAATAATAAATTAACAATATAAAAATAAAATCATCAAAATTTAATAAATAAATAAATAGATAACAAAATAATAAATTGATAACAAAATAATAATAAATAATTAATTAATGAATTAAAAATAAATTAATAATAAATAAATGATAAATAATAAATAATAAATAATAAATAATAAAAAAGAAATAATAAATAATAAATAAATAAATAAATAAATAAATTAAAGAATGAATAAATGATAAGTGAATGAAAGAATAATGAGTAATGAGTAATGAATAATAAAAAATAAAAAATAATAAAAAATAATAAATATATAATAAATAATAAATAATAACTAATAAATAATAACCAATAAATAATGATTAATAAAAAATAAATTACAATTGACCATTAAGAATTAATAATTAACAATTAATATTTCATATTAAAAAAATTTATAAATAATTATTAATTAATTAATTAATAATTAATAAACAATGAATAATTATTAAATAAGTTATAAATAAATAAATAATATAGAAATAACAGACTAATAATAGATAAATAATAAACAAAACAAAAATAAAAATAAATAATAAATAATAAATAATACTTAATAATTATGAATAAATTATAAATAATAAATAAATAAATAAATAAATAATTAATTAATTAATAGATTAATAAAAAATGTAGAAATAATTAATATTAAATAATAAATATTTATTAATTAGTAATTACTAATTATCATTTACTATTGATTAATAACTAATAATTTATAATTAATAATTAATAAGTAATAACAAATAATTAATAATTACAAATTAATAATTAATAATTAATAATTAATAATTAATAATTAATAATTAATAATTAAAATTCAATATTCAATATTTAATAATTAATAAATAAATAATAAATAATGAATAAATAATGTATAAAAAATATATAACAAATAAAAAACAATAAATGAATAATAAACTAATAATAAATATTTAATTAATCATTAATGTGTACATAATAACGAAATTATTAATAAATAAATGAATAAATAAACATTAAATCTTAAATGCTGAATAAATATATTTATAACAAAATAAATTAACAATATATAATAAATAATAGATAAATAATTAATTAATTATGTAATTAATAATTAATTAATTAATTAATAATAAATAAAATAATTAATTAATAAATAATATACAAAAAATTATTAATATACAAATCATAAAATGTTAAGAACCACTAAAAACACTAAGAACACTCAAATGACCATAAATTCTAATATGGGACACGTTTTTCTGCACCATAATAAGTCAGATTGAAGACCATGAAACAATTTTTGATACGATATGTGGTATCGGCTGAACAGACACGTGGATCGGATGTTATAACCACGTGAATTTTATGAAATCATGTTCGACATCTAAAACCACTATTTCAGAGGCCTTCTCGGACTTTCTGGTAGAATAAAAATAGGTGCAATGCTTGAAAATCTAGTATTAAACAAAAATAGCATAATTATCATCACATGCTTCGATTTGATATTTGGGGGAGCCCAAATATACACCGAATTAAATGTTATGGTCGTTTGAAGTTAGAGTTTGATTTTCGAACTTTTTGAAATTTGAATATATTTTTTCCTTTGATTATCTGATGATTTAAATCTCACTTGGTTTTAGATCATTTCATAAGCATTGATTTGACTAGATGTAGAGCAGAAATAGACTATCAAATTAGTTGTTATGGTCTTTTGATGTGGAAGTATTGTCTTAATGTTTTTGAAGACTTGTTTTATGTTTCACGTTATGATTAACTAATATTTATAAATACTTTTTATTTAATACATTTTAATTAATTAAAATTATAAATAATAAGTTATATTTGATTTAAAATAAAAATTATTTATTACAAATTTATTAATAAATATTTTTATAATTTTTTTTCTGCAATTTCACGACAATTTTCAAAAACTCACTACTAATTCATGGCAATATTTTTTTTAAATACCGCAACAAAAAATAATTGTAATTTTTTTGGAATTTTATTAAAACAATTATATAATTTATTTTAAAAACATTTAGTAGTGGTTTTTAAAAATGCCACTAAAACCCCACTCCTAATTTTTTGATCAAATAACTTTTAATGGTGGTTTTGATATCCGCCGCAAAAAACCCACAGCTAAAACACTATTTTCATGTAGTGTAGAGTCACATAAAAAGGTCACTGGATCAAACCGCCCAAATTCTATACCAAATAAAAAATTCAATAACTCACAAGATTCAACATTAACCTATATCATCATCACATGACATTACCAATTCAAACACCCCTTATGGGGTCTCATTATATAAAGGTATCATATACCAACCATCTTCCCACAACTTGGGTGTCTTTCCTCTCCGAGCATCTAAACATCATAACACTCCCTTGAGGCCCAGAACATGAAACCAATTCTAAACAAAGCTAAACAAATGGGTACAACAACCCAATACACATACCACACAGACCCACCTAGAGCATTGCACTAACCCCTCAAAAGGGATGCACCAACACCTCAATGTTTGTTTCATAGTAGATCCACAAAACCTTCAACCAGAAAGAAATCTGTAAAATCACCCACTAGAAGGCCAATAACATATAGACCTTGCATTCATATCATGATGCATGATATGTGTCTTACCTCTATATGTTATGGGGTTAAAACCAAGTCATGATCCACTTTCTAATTGTCCAAGATCCCAAAAACCATCAAAAACCATAAAATCCAAATAGAACATGTGCCCCTATAAATGAAAATCATATTCAAGAATAACATTGAAAATCCAGAACGTCAATCCCAGCCCCTGATACCCATAAATTCCTATCAAAATATGTTTTCATGATTCACCAAGAAAATATACATTGCAATTTTTGAAACATTTGTATCCCATATCTACCAAATTCTAAATAGTAAAATAATTGGAAAACCAAACCCTCTGATACAACACTGGTTCCCCAAGCTTAAAAACAACATAAATTCCAAAATGAATCCTTCTATGCTAGAGTATTTTGACTACTAAATAAGGTTTAAATTAAACCGTGAGGAGACTATACCCCCATATCATATTACACAACCAGACGTAAATAATGAAATATAATACACATCAGAGTAAGTAGAATGAATAAATAAATATAAACATGCTATAAATAATGAAATGAAATGAAGGAATGAATGGCTATATCATATATACATTCAACCTCTCAATAGACCAGTTACATTTCCTATCCAAATAAAGAAACTATAGAAGGAATCCACAACATCACTTAGCCAAACCCATCAGGTCACTTGATACCACTTGAACAATCATGGTTGATCAACCACTACCCATCATAGGTGTAACGTCCCATATCCAGAACCCACACCACGAGTGCCAAAAACCCAGTTGGTCACATGACCTCAAGCGCATTTCCCCAAACGCTAGAGGCTGCCGACTAGCAGTGAGGGCCCATGTCTGATTGTGGGGAAACTATGCCCTCATTTGTCAAAGTGTAGTGCATTGGAAAAGATATACAACATATCGCAACAGAATTAGTAAACAATATGAACTAGAAATGAACAACTGCAATAAAATATAACCAATAGTTATATATAATGATGTCGCATGTCACTATTTCTATGAATGAATCCAAACAGAATACACTGAAATACAATACAAGACTACTCAAATTACAAGTAAAACAATACAAAACAGAAAAGTGCAACAGGAACTCTGCAGCATCGCAAACCTAATCTCGTTCCCATGCTCTCCTACTCTTCTACAACAATCATGTACCTATATAGGGACCCTTTCCCTTATCGACACTAGTAGCAATATATTCTGTTTGGTCCGAAGACATGACTCAAACAAGGTGTGAGAAATAAATCCCAATAGGAAACCACAAAAGGCCCCGGCCCAACTGTTAGTGAAAATGTGCATACCAGTGTGTAAAAATAAAATGCAGTAAACTAGTAAGTACTCAAAGTAACTATCACCACTAGTTATATTTCCATTTTAATATTATTTTAACAATTCATCTTAATTTAATTCTGAGCTAATCAGAACCATGCCATCAGGATAATCAGAACCCTTCCCTTGGGCTAAATGTAACAATTCCCTCAGGCTAATATAGTCATCCCCTCAGGCTAAATATCACCATGACCTCAGTCTAAAAATCACCTTTCCCTCAGGATAATATAACCAGGCCCTCATGCTACTCAGAACCATGCCCTCAGGATAATATAACCATGTCCTCATGCTAATCAGAACCATACCCTCAGGCTAAAGTAAAAAACTTCCCTCAGGCGCAAGTAACCGGGCTGAGCCCAACGCATAACAAGCAATTTTATACCAAATTTATTCTCAAGAAAACTTTAAACAGGTAATAATCATGGTATTCCCTCGGGTATCCAGGACAAATGAATAAATAGAGAAATTCACCCATGGGGTGGCCCTGGATCCATGAAGTGATCCCAAACATTAGTTTATGATTACTTTCAATTACCTATAAAATTCTAGGTATTTAAACAGCCAGGGCCTCAGCCATACGATACCCCAAACATGGGTTCGTAGCACAAAGGTACACAAATTCAGCACCACAGTTGGAAATAAACTTCAGAGCACTTACCTCAATCGCCCCTGATCGATTTAAACACTACTGTAATTCTTGTTAATTGCGACAACCTGTTTGCGACCGGATCCTGTTGAAAATAGCACATTGTAGAAAATGATGTCGCAAATAAAATTATTTGTGACGGGCCCGTTGTAAAAAAATTTCTTTGCGATAGGAAACATTACCGTTGCAAATAATCATCTGATTATATGTATTATATATACATAAACATTTTCGTGATGGCCCCATCGCAATAACTATTTGCGACGGGCTATTGTCCCAGTGCAATATATATATATATATATATATATATAACATTCAACGATGGGCCCATCACAACAAATTATTTGCCGTGAGACTACTTTTTAGTCGGAAATATTTTAAAAAAAATATTTAGTTAGACTATTTGCGATGGGGTCCTGTCACAAAAGGTCATGTCGTAAATAATAAATTAATTTTTGTAAAAATAAAATTTAATAATATTACGATTAATGAAAAAATAATATTACTATTATTAAAACAATAAAAAAATATTAAAATTCTCAATATTAACAAAATAAAAATATATAATGTTATATTTGAACCGATATAATAGACGGAAAATATAATTAATTCATATTACAATTTTAATTCAAATTTTTGTAACATAAAAAAATCACTGGGGGGTCATCTTCTGGAGGAGGTGGAGGAGATGAATGAGCTGGTGGATGAAACTTCATCCCTAAACTATGAGTCAGATAGCGCATGTACTCCATCTACTCGTGATGCTATTGCTGCCATCGACAGATTTTCTACTCGTAATGCTGCTCCTACTGCTACCATCGACGGCTCTGCTCCTTGTAATGCTGCTCCTGCTGCTGTCGCTGACACATCTCTTATTCATGCTTCTGTAAAGTCTCTATATGCTTAGCCTGAGGTTGCAAATACTCCTGATACTATGAGCCAGAAGATGATGCCTCTCCACGAGCTCCTCTCGAGCTGTATGACGACATCACAATAGTACTATAATAAGTACCAGGAGTCAACTGAGAGCCGATTCCAACTACTCTGCCCTTCTCAAACCCATACTGTGTCGCCTGCATCCATGCCGCCTCATCAAAATGGTGAGCCAATTCCAACTACTCGGCATAAGTTGTTCCATTATAACATAAAAATCATGACTTTTTAATCCAGTAATATAATCATTCATAACTCATCTACCCAAATTGGAAGCATAGCCATATGGAAGTCTCTAATCTGCAATCCATGGACAAAATAATTAAAGACTCTCTTTGGACAGTGCATATGCTGCTTTTGGATTCATTAACCTCTATGATCTGACATTTTCAAATAATTCAAGTTTTGGTCGCCTGCAAATTTGGGCAACATCTAATTGTGCCTTTACAGTATCTTTGGTCTTACCTGGTGTATCCAAAACTGTTTGAAATAAATTATCAAAACAGTTCTTCTCAATAGGCATAACATCCAACATGTGGCGGACCAACAAATCAGACCAATATAGAGGATCCCAAAAAAGGCTCTATTTTATCCAGTTATGTTCTTTCCCAAATCCATGAATTTTTTGTTGGTTTACTGTTGGTCCTAATGTGATGATAGGTAATGATAATACTACTGATTTTAACTATGTACCAGAGATCATCTTCATAGGTTCATCTCTTTCAATTGTACCTTTTCTAAAATTATATTTGATCCTCTGAAAAGGATGATCGGTTTGAAGAAATCTACGGTGACAATCAAAATAGCAATGTTTTTTTTCATTTACTAGCATAAAGGCTTTGTTTTCTTTCATACACTAAGTACATGATTTTAGACTAGGTGTACTTCAACCAAATAACATGCCATATGCCGGAAAGTCACTAATATTCCACATCAATGCAACTTTCAATATGAAATTTTGTTTCGCAGCAACATCATATGTATTAACACCATCAATCCACAATACATTTAACTCATCAATCAATGGTTTCAAATAAACATCAATATTCTTTTTCGGATGTCCTGGGATTACTAGAGTCAAAAAGATATAAGGCTCTTTCATCAACATCCATAGAGGCAAATTGTACGGAGTTATAAAGATAGGACAACATGAATACTGACTACTATAAGAACCAAACGGACAAAAACCGTCAGTCAAAAGACCCAATCCCACGTTTCGGGCTTCTTTAGAAAAAGAAGGATGCAGATGGTCAAAATGTTTCCATGAATCACCATTAGATGGATGATTCAATCTTTTATCTATTGAAATATTGGTTTTGTGCCATGACATCATTGACGCTGTGTTCTGAGACATAAATAAACGTTGTAACCATGGTTTTTGGGGGAAATATCACAACTGTTTTACTAGAATCGATCTAGACTTCCCTAGTTGAGCTTCTTTATACCTCTATTGTCCAATTGTGGGACAAATATCCAATGACTCATTTTTTCTAGAATATAAGATGAAATCATTTGGACATGCATGAATCATTCGATAACTAAGGCCCAAATTACGAATCATCCTTTTTCTCTCATAGTAATTTGCAGGAAACACATTTCCTTCTGGTAACAGTGTTTTAACCAAAGAAAATATCTGATCAAAACAGTTGTTTGACAATGCATTATATGATTTAATAGCCATAAATTTTGCAACCGCTTCTAATTTTCTTATCTTGCAACCAGGATATAATGCATCCTTACCAGACGTCAAAAACTCCTAAAATTTGGATGCTTCCAACTTAGGAGTTAAATCAATAACAATGTGAGTTTCAGTTTGTTGAATAGATGGACCTGCAACATCATGTACTAAATTTTGAAACCACGATGGATACAGAATCAAGTTATTAGGATCTTCTCTAGAACTGCGTTCACCGTGTTGATACCAAAAAAAAAAAATCTGGTTTAAAACTGAACCGCAAGAGATGTCCCCCAACTTTATCAAATGTGTCAAACATTATCAGAGCACATTTTTTACAAGGACACTTAATTGTTCCTTTTGAAACATATTCTGGTTTTGATAATAAAAATTCTAATAAAGCATCAACACCCTAAATATATACAGGATTTAAACCAGAACCATATGGATTTCTGCACTGATTTATCCAAGATCGATCATCTAATAATGACTAATGTCAACTTCCTTGTTCCATATTTTTCTACATAAATTATAAAATCATCACTGTTTTTGAGTAGTTTGAAATTATAAAAACACTATCTGAAAAAGAAGATAAATAATTAAAATTACTTAATAATTATCTTTAATTAAGGGAAATACAATTTCCAGTGGATTGATAACTAATATTTTCTTCAAAATCTCATTTAATTGCATCTTTTTCACACTTATTATTTCTAATTATTTCTAAATATTCCTAATTATTCCTAATTATTGCTAATTATTAAAAATTATTACAAATTTTTACTAAATGTTACTAATTATTACAATTTGTTAGTAATTATTACAATTTATTACTAATTATTACTAATTATTACTAATTATTACTAAGTATTACTAATTATTACTAATTATTAATATTTATTACTAATTTAGCAATACTTAGCAATACGTAGAAAATGGAAAACAACTTGAATACTGAAAGGAAATTTAGTAATCATCGTTGTGGAGATGATTACAAATTTTCCCTTCATTAGCCACGTAGATATCATTTCCTAATTATTCCTAATTATTACTAATTATTCCTAATTATTACAAATTATTCCTAATTATTCCTAATTATTAATATTTATTACTAATTATTCCTAATTATTTCTAATTATTCCTAATTATTCCTAATTATTACTAATTATTACTAATTATTCTTAATTATTCCTATTTATTACTAATTATAGCTAATTATTCCTATTGTACCTAATTATAGCTAATTATAGGTAATTATAGGTAATTATAGCTAATTATAGCTAATTATATCTAATTAACGCTAATAATAGCTAATTATATCTAATTATTTCTAATTATAGCTAATTATAGCTTATTATAGCTAATTATAGCTAATTATAGCTGATTATAGATAATTATAGCTAATTATAGCTAATTGTAGCTAATTATAGCTAATTATAGATAATTATAGCTAATTATAGATAATTATAGCTAATTATAAATAATTATAGCAAATTATTACTAATTATAGCAAATTATTAATAATTATATCGAATTATTACTAATTATATCTAATTATTACTAATTATATCTAATTATTACTGATTATATCTAATTATTACTAATTATATCTAATTATTACTAATTATATATATTTATATCTAATTGTACCTATTTATATCTAATTATTACAAATTATTACAAATTATATCTAATTATTACTAATTATATCTAATTATTACTAATTATATCTAATTATTACTAATTATTACGAATTATTACGAATTATTACTAATTATTACTAATTATTACTAATTATATGTAATTATGACTAATTATTACTAATTATGACTAATTATTACTAATTATTACTAATTATTACTAATTATTACTAATTATTACTAATTATATCTAATTATTACCAATTGTTACTAATTATTACTAATTATTACTAATTATTCCTATTTATAGATAATTATATCCAGTAATTCCTAATTATATATAGGTATTCCAAATTATATCTAGTTATTCCTAATTATATCTAGTTATTACTAATTATATCTAGTTATTCCTAATTATGTCTAGTTATTCCAAATTATATCCAGTTATTCCGAATAATATCTATTTATTCATAATTATATCTAGTTAATCCCAATTATATGTAGTTATTGCTAATTATATGTAATTGTTGCTAATTATATCTATTTTTTGCTAATTATATCTATTTAATGCTAATTATATCTATTTAATGCTAATTATATCCATTTAATGCTAATTGTAACTATTTATTGCTAATTATAACTATATATTGCTAATTATATCTATTTATTGCTAATTATATCTTTTTATTCCTAACTATATCTAATTAATTTTAATTATAACTAATTATTTATAATTATAACTAACAATATCAATTTCTTAGTAAAACTAAATATAATTAAAAATCAATTGAAATCTAATTAAATTAGATCTAATAAACAACAATTAAAATTAATATAAAAAAATTTAAAAAAATAAAATATAAATACCTTAAACTTTGATATTTTGAAGATATTGACGCCCTCCAATTTCACTTTTATAAAAAAAAATTCAACTAAAAGAAAATTTCTTTTTGAAACTGAAGAATGAAGAGATAGAGAGAGAGAGAGTAAGATCTGAATGATTTGGGAAAAAACGGATGGGGATATATATAGGTTAGATTAGTTGCGATAGAATTATTAGCGACGGGCTTCCTGTTGTAAATGGTGGTATTTGCGACGAGTCCCGTCACAATTACCCTCACCCGCATTAATTTCAGTCGGCGGTTAAAAGGTTATTTGGGATGGGTCTCGTCACAAATAGTACATGCTGACAGTCTTTTTGTGACTGGACGACATCCCGTCACAAAAAGTTATTGACCACCACCGGGTATTTGCGACGGGTCCCGTCGCAAATAACCCCTCGCAAATAGAGATTTTTCTTGTAGTGACATAAACGACGCCTCCTGAAATGCCCATGAAGGACATAGATCTGGGATAAACGTTCACACATTCAACCTCAAATAACATTCCCTCAGGAAAGAATTGGAAGGAAACACACACGGAGAGGGAAGAAATTACCCACGTGGTCCAATCGAGACCGTCAGAGAAGAATTCAGATTTCTGGTGTGCGGTCAGGAGATCACCTAAGCTCTGGCCTCCTCTACCGGCTCCAAAAAAAACTCAAAGCATCCTCTACTGAATAAAGAGGCTACTGCCTGTTTTATGCGAAAAAAAACAAACTACACGGTGTGTACTCTCAAGTACACGACGAGTACTTTAGATCATTTAACTATTCCTCTAGCAGCTTCATTCCACCGAGGCACTGTTCAGCAGTCGACATGAGTACATGGTGTGTATTCCTAATTACACGGTGTGTACTATCGCTCAGTTGGCAGCTGCCTCCGCCGCCTTAGTGTTCACTTTTCGACTGATTACATGGCGTGTAAATACTAAGTACACGGTTAGTAGTCATTTTTTTACACCCTTTATCACCAACATGCCTACACGCTCTGTGTACTTATCCCACACGGCCAAAGAACATAGCGTGTGCAAAAGTACATGGCATGTATCCACAAAATTTTGTATTTTCCCCCCATTTCCCTTATTTTCTGAAAAACACTTAAGGAAGAAAGAAAAGAAGAAACCCATACCTCAAGAATAAGAACCAGGTTCTTACATACTTCCCCCATTAAATCAATTTGTCCATGAATAGCCCTTAAAAGGGTAGTGAAGATAAAGCTGAGAACAAATCTGGCAACTGAGCGCGTACATTGGTCTCCCACTCCTAGGTTTCATCCTGCACTCGGCCATGCTGCCATAACACCCGTACAAGAGGAACTGACCAACCTCGGAGAACCTTGGTGCCCCTATCAATAATAAAAATCAGATGCTCCTCCAAGGATGCATCGACCTGATGCTCTACCTCCTCGGTCTGAAAAATGATACACGGGTCTGAGTGATAACGGCTCTGCTGAGACACATGGAAGACGTCGTTCATGGCCCGGTACCTCCATAGTAACTGCAACTGATAGGAAACGTACCTAACTCTCTCCAGAATCTCAAACGGCCCCACATACCCCAGTGAATGTTTACCCTGTCTCCTGATCCATCTATGTCCCAACTTCGGAAAAACACGTAAGAACACCCAATCCCCGACCATGAACTCCTAGGGCCATCTGCTATCACCATAAGATTTCTGACAAGACTATGAGGTACGCATCCTCTTCTGAATCAACTGGATCTGTTCTGATGTTTCCTACATGAGAAATGGCCCCAGTAAAGCTACCTCATCTACCTCCATCCAGCACAAGGGTGATCGGAATGGCCTTCCATATAAAGCCTCGTAAGGTTCCATTTCAATAGTTTCCTAAAAACTATTATTATGGGAAAACTCGACCAGGGGTATATTCTTCTCCCAAGAGCCCCCAAAGTCTCGGATGCATGCATGCAACATATCCTCTAGAACCGATATCGTATGCTCTGACTGGCCATTGGTCTGAGGGTGGTAAACTGTGTTCAGAAGCACCTGTGTACCTAGTGCCCTCTGAAAACTTTTCCAGAAACAAGGCATAAAGCGAGCATCCCTATCTGAAACAATATAATGAGGGACCCTATGAATATGTACTAATTCTCAGATATAAAACATCCTGATCACACCAACACTGAAGGTCTCCATGATCAGAAAAAAGTGAGCCACATTTGTATGTCTGTCCATAGCAACCCACACAGCATCCTTGTCTTGAGGTGACCTCGGCAACCCGGTCACGAAGTCTATCACAACATCATCCCATTTCCACTCTGGAATAGGTAACTGTTGTAACAGTATGGCTGGCCTCTGATGCTCCGCCTTCACCTGCTGATAGGTGGAACATATCATAACAAAAATAGCTATCTATATCTTCATACCCGGCCACCTATACTTACATTTCATGTCATGGTACATTTGGTTAACTCTGTGATGAACTGCCCAAGATAAATCATGAAACACCCACATCAACTCCTCACGTATATCCCATAGAATCCACACTCATCCATGGAAATGTAGCACCTCATCATTGCCTATCGTCCATCCAGGAGGAGGCTCCTCACTTAACACCGACTCCCGTAGAACTAGGCCTTCTGAATTCGATAGATGTCTCATCCTGACTCTCAATTGGAGGGTTAAATTCACAGATAAGGATGAGAGATAGGTTTTCCCCTAAAAATCATGCACCTCCAAATGCATCTCAGAGAATAAAGCCATAAGCTTCCACTCACCACTAGCCTCCTGCACTGCCTATGTCTGAGTCTTCCTGCTCAGTGCATCAGCAACTATGTTACCCTTAACAGGTGTATAGGCAAGCTCAAAGTCGAAGGACTGAAGGTATTTGACCCACCTTCACTATCTCAGGTTCAAGTCACGCTGAGTAAAGATGTATTTGAGATTTTGGTGGTCAGTGAATACCAAAAAATGATCTCCCAAGAGATAATGTCTCCATCAACGCAACGCATGAACAACTGTATCCAAATCGAGGTCATGCGTCAGGTAATTCCTCCCATGTGGTCTCAACTACCAAGACTTGTACACAAAAAATCGATTAACCTACATCAACACTGCTCCCTGCCCAATACTTGATGCATCACAGTAAACTGTATATCTCTTCCCTTTCTCCAGATGTATCCGGATTTGTGCTGATGTCAACCTACCATTCAGCTCTAAAAAGGCTGTCTCACAATCTTCTGGCCAATGGAACTTCATTCCCTTCATAGTCCTTTCAATGGAGTTTCTAAGTGGGATAAGTCTTGGATTAAATGCATGTAGTAACCATCCATCCCTTAGAATCTCTTTATCTCAAACACGTTCTTAGGATTCTCCTAGGAACCAACTGCTCTCGCTTTCTCTGGGTCTACTGCAACTCCTGCCTCTGAGATAATATGACCCAAAAAGTGCTTCTGGTCCATCCAAAAGTGGTACATTGGGAGATTAGCATATATATGATGCTCTCTCAGTGCACTCAATACGATCTCATTATGGGTGGCATGGTCGTGTCGAGTGTGAGAGTACACAAATATGTCATTCATGAAGACCACCACAAAAGAATCCAGATAGGGGTGGAACAACTGATTCATCTGATCCATGAAAACTTCTGAAGCATTTGTGAGTCCGAATGGCATGACCAAGTACTCATATAGACCATTTCTACTCTGAAAAGCTGTAAGCGGTATGTCTAATGGTCTGACGCGCAACTGATGATATCCAAATCTCAAGTCAATCTTCGAGAACACTCGTGCTCCTCATTGTTGATCGAATAGATCATCAATACTTGATAGGGGATATCGATTCTTGAATGTCAACTGATTCAGCATCCGATAATCCACAAAAAGTCTGAGGGTACCGTCTGCCTTCTTCGCAAAAAGGACTGGCGAACCCCAAGGAGAAGTAGTGGGTCGGATAAAACCCTTTTCCTGCAACTCCTCTAACTACCTCTTGAGCTCTTGAAACTCAGGTGTGGCCATCGTATATGGAGGAATGGACACTGGTGCTTCTCCTGGCACATGTTCAATAGAGAAATCCACCTCTCGCACCAGTGGAAGACCAAAAATGTCGTCTGTGAATACATCCCAGAAATGATCAACTACTGGAGGGAAATATTTTTGACAAGTCCCTTGATCATCTAGATATAAACTCACAATCTGGGCTATCACTCCACCTCGCCCAAGATTCTCTAGTCTAGCTCACCTATCCTGGACATCCCATTCTCCCTTGTCTAGAAACTCTCCATCCTATGCTGATGTCAAACTCACCCTGCAACGATAGAAATACACAAAGACTCAAAAGGGAACCAACTAGTCCATCCCGAGAATGACATCATAAGTTTTCATCTCTAAGACATAGAGGTCCCAATGAAAGTGACACCCACCAACCTCTAGGGGGAACTCCATGAACTTACGCATACCAGCCCTTCTAGTCCCCAACAGAGTGTCCAGCTTCATAACTTCAAAAGAAGAAGAAACACAGAGCCCAAGGCTCACCATAATGGGAATAGATATAAAGCTATGTGTATCACCTGTATCAAAAAGCAAAGAAGATAAAATAGAAGAAACTAGAATAGTTCCTCTGACTGTGGAAGGTCCGAGATCCTCCTATTGTTTGGTCTATTACACCACATATGCCTGCCCAGTGTCGTGGCCCTGCGACACAGGCTAACTACCCTGAGCTGACCCACCCTGCTGCCTCTGAGATCCTGGTGTCTGGCTACCACAACCACGACCACCACCTCTACATGTACATCCTGACGTATCCCAATTTCCTGACTGCTAAGAATCTTCTAGGCTTTCTCCCAGATGTGGAGTCTGTACAGAACCCCTCTCACTAGTCACTGGTGGAAACGCCCCGCAAAAACGCTAGAGATGACCCATAATTCCTCAAGCCCGAAATTCCACTGGATCATGCAGACACTGAGGTATCTTGTGCCCCTCTTTACCGCACTGGAAGCACATCACTGGGACACCTGAAGAATTCCTCTGTCTTGTACTTCCACCATGAGAGAAATCAATCTCCCTTTTCCTATTACTAGTAGGAATAGTACCATAAACTGGTGTCAAACTTCCCTGACCCACACCACTAGCTTCTCGTAGGTTCCTCTAAGTAATCAATGCATAGTTTACAATAGAATGTACTATAGGACACCTGAAGATGTTCTCCAGTGCTCGGATGTCATATTGAAGACCATCCACAAAACGTCGAGCCCTCAACATCTCATCACACACCAGAACAGGTGCAAAGCCCTATTGCTCAGTGAAACAGGAAGAATAATCCATCACTAACATGGAGCCCTGATGTAGATTCATAAACTCTCGAGTACGGTCTACCCTTAGCGTCTCTGGAAATAAAAAGACAAATAAGACTTCCTCTAAATCTTCCCTCGCCATGTCTCGGTGATTCTCAAATTGGGTGGTAACATCCCACCACCTCTTGGCAGAATCATGCCGCATGTATGTAGCGAGCTTGACCCTCTGCCCAGGAGGCATCTCAAGTTGCTCGAAAATAGTCTAAAATGAATCCAGCCACGACTCCGTAGACTATGGTCTTCCATCGCTTGAAAAAGTAGGTGGATACTGCTGCTGGAAGATACGAGTGTGATCTTCCATAGATTTGGCAGCAGACGGTGCTCATTGGAAGGTCTACATGAACTGCTTGATGACTTTATGGAACTGCACATCCGCACCTGTGTCCGTTATAATGGCTGGCACCACATCTGGAACTATTGGTGGTTCCATTAGTAGCCCATGGCCTACCACCTCTGGTGTAAAATCGTCTCCCCTCTCTTGGAGAACAACTAGTGGTCGTCTCGGCGGCATGACTTTACAAAGTCAAACGTACACCCTAGATCAAGTTAATCAATGACTGAAAATGAGGAGACCAATAAAGGGAACATGAAAATGAAATAATTCAAGATTTAAAAAACATGACTACACAGCGTGTATAAATACTACAGGGCGTGTTCTTACAGTCCATCTACATGGGTGTGTACTTCAGCTTAAACTGGTCATGTAACACCCCAAAGACAGGGCAGGTATTTTGGACTACAGGGCGTGTACTTGAATCCTTCTTCCCTACCCAAGTCCTTCTACACGGCTAAGCCACATGGCTCGCCCTTGACAAAACTACATGGCGTATCCCATAGTCAAATGACATGTACGTTATAGGCTTTCACTGGCTCGTGTTGTCAGACACACGACCTCTGTACTCATGTCACACTACACAGCGTACTCCAAATGACATGATGTGTAATAGGATAGAAAACACCGACCGATGTTGTTCATGACATGGATGGGTACCTAGGTCAGACAACAAAGTTTATTCAAGGTAGACACGGCATGTACGTCTTAAGGTTTCCTCTATCTGTGTTTGTTAGTTACCCGGTCGGAAACTGGGTCAACACTACATGGCATGTACAACCGGTACACAACGTGTTCCCCAATGTCATTCCCTACCCCATGTCCCCGCCCACACAGCCATTGACACTCGAAGAGACTAAATGGAGTGTACTGAGGGTACATGGTTGGTACTTAAAAAGATTCCATTTCATCCCGAACAAAAGAACACACGACATGTGTCCATAGAACTACACGGCATGTATCATGGGTTTTCCAGACAGTAATCCTCAGAAACTACTCTTTTACACAGAAAAACATGGAAACAAACAACTAAGTGCTAAATTCCTATCTTTGAGGGCCCATACTCCCCGCGAATCAAAACATGGAATCTTATACATGTTATAACAAAGTAAACTCGTCTATGATCCACCAAATTACGGTCATTCAGGGACCATAATCCCCAAAAACCAAAGTTTGGAATTCATTATATCAACAACCACACACAAAAATACCCTATCAAATAGCAGGTATTTATCAAGGCAGTTATCACAACAACATAATTTTCTAGCACAACAACTATCACAACAACATTGAATTTCTAATGCACCTACATAGCATTGAAAGAATGCATGACATGCGATTTCTAGCATGTGCGTAGATGATATAGGAGACGACATACCATCATCTCATAGAGTTTTAACTAAATAGAACACATGTATCATATATAAATAGTACAATCCCAAGTTCATCATCCAACAGTGAAAATCAAATCAACTGTAAAATTTGAAAAATCAGAATACTTGCAATAATGAGGTTGATTGGCGTTTCCCTGTACAAGGGTTAGCTACTCCTGGGAACAACATTTTACCAACTACCATTTCCATCCTATTCCTGACTAAGGCTCTAAATAGTAAGTCAAAGAAAAGAAACTCCTTTGATACCACTTTGTAACGTCCCAGATCCAGAACCCACACCACGGGTGCCCCGAACCCGGTTGGACACATGACCTCAAGCCAATTTCCCCAAATTTTAGAGGCTATTGACTAGTAGAGAGGTCCGAGGTCTAATAGTGGGGAAACTATGCCCTTATTTGTCAAAGTGTAGTGCGGCGGAAAAGACATACAACATACAACAACGGAAGCAGTAAACAATATGAACTAGAAATGAACAACTACAGTAAAAGATAACCAACAGTTATATATAATGATGCAGCATGCCACTATTTCTATGAAAGCATCCCAACAGGATACACATCAATACAATGCAATACAACTCAAAGTAAAAGTACAACAAAACAAAAGAGAACAATGAAAAAGGAACTCAGCAGCATCGCAAGCCTAATCTTGGTCTCATGCTCTCCTACTCCTTTGAAAAAATCATGTCCCTCTATAGGGACCCTTTCCCCTATCGACACCTATATCAATATAGTCTGATTGGGCCAAATACATGACCCAAACAGGGTGTGAGAAATAAATCCCAGTAGGCAACCACCAATGGCCCATGCCCAACTGTCAGTGAAAATGTGCAACAACAGTGTGAAATAATAAAATGAAGTAAAATAGTAAGTACTCAAAGTAATTATCACCACCAGTTACATTGAAATTTTAAAATTCTTTTAACAATTGAACTTAATTTAATTATGAGCTAATCAGAACCATGCCATTAGGCTAATCAGAACCCTACCCTCAGGCTAAATGTAACCATGCCCTCAAGATAATATAGTCATGCCCTCAGGCTAAATATCACCATTACCTCAGGATAAATATCACCCTTCCCTTAGGCTAATATAACCATGCCCTAAGGTTAATCAGAACCATGCCCTCAGGTTAATATAACCGCGTCCTCAGGCTAATCAGAACCATGACCTCATGCTAAAGTAAAACACTGCCCTCAGGGGAAAGTAACAGGGTCGATCCCATTGCATAACAAGCAATTTTATATCGTATTTCCTCTCATGAAAACTTTAAACAGGTAATAATCATGGTATACCCTCAGGTATCCAGGGCAAACCGCTAAACAGAGGAACACACCCACGGGGTGCCCCTGGATCCTAGCAGTGATCCCAAACAACAGTTTATGTTTAATTTCAATTACCTATACAATTCTAGGTATTTAAACATCCAAGGCCTCAGCCATACGATACACCAAACATGGGTTCTTAGAATAATAGTACATAATTTCAGCACCACAGTTGGACATAAACATCAGACCACCATCCTGGATCACCCCTGATTGTTATATGTGAATGACGCCTCCTGAAATGCTCATGAATGACATAGATCTAGGATAAAAGTTCACACATTCAACCTCAAATAACTTTCCATCGTGAATGAATTGGAAGAAAAACACACTAAGAGTTAATAACTCACCTGCGTGGTCCAATCAAGACCGTTGGAGAAGGATTTGGATTCCTGGTGTGTGGTCGGGAGATATCGGAAGCTCCGACCTCCTCTCCCAGCTCCAAAACGAACTCAAATCCCCCTATGCCGAATGAGGAGGCTACTACCCATTTTATGTGAAAAAAACTACACATCATGTACTCTCAAGTACGCTGCGTGTACTTTCCATCATTTAACTATTCCTCTGGCAGCTTCTTTCCACCGCAGCATTGTTCATCCGTCGACATGAGTACACGATGTGTATTTTTTATTACATGGCGAATACTATCGCTCAGCTGGCAGCTGCCTCCGCCGCCTTACTATTCACCTGACGACTGATTACATGGCAGGTAAATACTATGTACCTGGCATGTAGTAAGTTTTTACACCCTTCATCACTGACATGAATATAGGCCCTGTGCACTTATCCCACATTGCCAATGTACACAACGTGTGGAAAAGTACGAAGCGTGTACCCAAAAAATTTTGGACCCCCCATATCCCTTATATTATCAAAAATACTTAAGGAAAGAGGAAAAGGAAAAAACCGTACCTCATGGATAACAACCAGGTTCTTACAATAGGACTCAAACCCAAAATAAGAATTCAATAAACATCTGAGAGATACTCGGGGTACCCATGTGTTATGAATGACTGATGAGGGTATGATTAAAACTAATTAGGCCACATCCAATGGTTTCTAAAAACATACCATTCAATTAAACTTTGTATAATATAAAAGTGAATAATAGTACACAAGAATGTATCATTATTTAATAATATTAAATTAATCACTTTTATTATTTTTATCCAAATATTAAGCATTTCTACTATATTCAACTCTTCCAAATCTAGTTATTTAATCCATATATTACAGAGGTCACTCGTCAACAATCAATGAGCCTGAAACCAAGAATCCAACTAGCATCAGGTGTATCATGTTCGGTCATCCAAACCACTAGGTCACAAGTTGGAAAACATAGAACCTTAGTCTATCAATCCAATCAAGACTAGAAATATCATTCCCCAGCATACCAACATTGATGTCACAAGTCATATAATTTGGATCATTTTTATATTAATCTAACTAGGCCTTAGAATGACATGTTTGACCATCCCTACCTTGATATGGAACTCATTTTCCATACCATTAGGTTCAAGAGTGTCAATCATTCCATGAAAAAACTACAGTGCATCGGGGAACCTGGAGCATCAGTCCGGGCTACGCAAAATCAGGGAGTAGAGCATAATTCCAACATCCCAAACCATTAGTAATAGTTTGGAAAACATGGATCATCAGCCCATGAATTAAACCGGGACTCAAAATATCATGTCCAACCATCCCCAACCATTCCATTATCAATTTTTACCATTTCATTAATCATTTACATACTCCATTACTTTCATCTATAAAACCAAATTCCAAATTTAATGATTTCAGATTTTACCGAAACACATATTCATTAAATGTTACTTGACCATTTAATAAATAGAAATACCCCATTTTAACCATTTCTATTTCTTTTACTAATCACAACATTTATCACTATCTTAATGGAAAATTAAATCAAAACAAGGCTCTCATGAATCCCAAAATTTTATTACATGAAAATAAACATAAAAATAAAATGAAATCATCAAACATTTCAAAACTACAATTTTAAACATAGGTGTTTTACTTTGAATGTACAATGAAGTTACAAGAACTTCATATCCCATGAAAACCATTTTAAAGAGCCACCAAAAACACACAACCATTTAAAATTATCATTTAAAATCCAGTTAAAATCCACTTGAGGTTAAAAAATCATTTCAAAATAAGAATTATTTCAAAGAATATCTTCCCACTGTTATCATCCAAATCTGGGTCAAAACCCCATGTATGGTTTTAAAACATTTCAAAAACCACATAGACATTTTAATAAAAACATAACACATAAAAAATACCTTGAAAAGGGTAAGAACTCCATATGGGTGGCCCTAAGTCTAGTTTCACATCACCATACATCTAATGGGATCCATGGATCGTATGTGGTGTCAATCAAAGTTAATAACAATTTCTCAAAACACGGGAGGAAATCCTAACCAAAATTTGATATAAATAATATACAATGATTAATATATAAAAAAATACCATGACTGTAATTAATGATCTTAATCCACTAACCTCATTAGCAATTCCTTCCAAAACATTTCCAAATCATGGGGGTTATATCCAGGCTCATCCAAGCATAGTATGAACCCCTAAGATGCCAACCAAGATCATCACAATATACTATGATATAGTATTACACCAAAATAATAATAATAATGAATTGTAAAAATTATAGTTATTTCATTATCCAAAAAAGGACTTCGCAGGATTCCAAAAAACTCACGAGGTCGATTAAAACTGATTGAATCTCCAAGAAACTGATATGGAGGGTCCCCAATAGACACCTGATTTTTTTTGGGAAAAAATAGGAAATACCAAATCATCAACCAAATAGTTTAAACTATTGGAAGAAACATATGAAAATTCATTGCGTTCATATAAATTATTGAAGTTCCATGCAATGAAGTGCAGAATCCATCACAGGATCTCCTCAACCCTATACGAACAAAATCTCAATGAGAAATAAATGATTACACAATTATCTGATGTAATATTAAACATGTTATAACAATGTAACTCAAACAATTAGAGATAAAATACATGGGAAATTAATGAAATCACTAAAGGTGGATAACTCACCTGAGACGCCCACAAAACTCATTGAAAACACCCCCAAGAATTGAAGGGAGGAGGAGGTGGTAGGGTTTGGAGAGACCCTTCATCATGTACCTGAAATGGGGTGAAAGGTGGGGTGACGCCTTTAAAATCTAAGTTGATATTTTTTTAAAATAATAAATCTTATAAAATCCAGTCAACTTAATAGTTTGGATAAACGATTCATCATATCATGGTCTAACCATGTTATTGGCTCTGTCCAAGGGCTAACCACTCACACAGTTTGGCCAGATTATTGGCCAAACTATGCACCAAACACAAACATTACTACTTTTTGACACCACCATCATCACATAGTTGTTCCACACAGTTTGAAAAACCATCCAACAGCCATGTATTCAACACTTCCTCCCCTATTCTGCAAAGCTTGTAGTTTTTCTAAAACCATGTTCTGCCCATGTGCCATGCCTCAGAGCCTTCTTAGCCACACACAGTTCCACATATTTACTCACACATTTAACCCCAAACAACGATTAAAAAGTTCACCTCAACCATTCTTACTTTAAAATGAACTAAAAAACTTCTAAGCCTTAAGGTGTCAAATGATTTCTCTTAATCCATACACACATATTATGCACCCATGTCAATGAACTCCAAACCTATTAAAACATAACATGTTGCCTTCAATTCTCACAAAAATAGAAAGGATACCTACCAAGCATCAATAACCATTTCAAAATATCCCTTTGAGAAATTCCATGCCTTGTAACTCCCACTTGAGTCTTAATTCAAGATTCAACTCGTTCGGTAATGAAAATGGTAATTCCTGCTAAAAAGTTTGATCTGTCCGGACATGAGATTTTATATATTGAGTTGAATAACACATCAATCATAAATTATTTCTCAAAATGGAACACGTATACATATTAATGGTAACAAAATATTATTAATATTTAGTGAAATCCCAAAAATATTGAAAAAAATTACTCTTTTAATGATGTGAATTTTCCTATTATTACTGAAATTATCCTTAATTTTACCCTTTTTCGGATCCATATACTCGTAAATAAGCCCCTTTATGGGTTCAAAATATAATCTTTAAGACTATGTACAATAATGATTTTGAAATAATCCCATATATATTTTATAATATCATGCCAACAAATAGTATTTAACATGGTTAATTGAAATTTATTTCCGTCTTTCTCTTTTGAAAACCTATTAAACATCCAATTTGGTGATGTAAACATATTCGTTAGGGAGCCCTTTTTCTCTCTATGGCATCCATGATTGAAGTAGGAGGTCTAAAACCAAGTAATAATTTGTGTAATCAATTAGAGCCCTTTTCTAAACCTCTATAGCAATAGAATAATAATAGGCCCAAAATAGAAATATATTGTGAACTTTTTCCTTCTAGAAATGGTCTCCTTTTGTGAATCCAATTTTTTTTACAGATACTCTAATATAAAATACAAATAAATATTATCACAATTAATCCAATTCAAGTTCATTTTTTAACATCAATATCTCTCACATAGTTTTTGATTTTGAATAATTATCAATATGTACTTGAATAACATCTTCTTCTCCAAAAAAATCCACAATCTCATCTTAAATTTGGAAGACATTGTCAACAACTTCTGAGAAATCATATGTATCAATTGATTTAAAAAAACCATTCATCTGTTGAAAAAAAACTAAACATCATTTTTCTCTTATTATAAATCCATCCATTAGATATAATAGAACAACTAGTTAATTTTAATTATTTTTTTAATCCTCATGTACCTCTTATGTGTAACTAATTTGATTCTTAAAATATGTATCCATTATATCATGATATAATGAAAACACCTTTAAACCAAATCAATCATCGTTACAATCTCTATATTTATAGAACAATTTAATGTTATGGTAATTTTGTTAAAAAACTAAGCTACATGGGTATTCATTTCCATAAAAAACTCCTATTTCAAAAAAATGATTCATAAAAGGTTATGTATAATTATATGCAGACCGAGTCATAAAATATATTTTCAATATTCCATCAATTATTATGTCATATTTCCCTAAACTATAATAATTCCTTATATCCCCAATATCATGATGGTATATTGAATTTTATTACTCAATCACATTTTTATAAGAATTATTCCTGAACATTATTGTTTCGCTTAAACTGACACACAACTACATAGTGATAATTTTTTATTAGCTTGATCCAAATGGTGTTTAAATCTATTATTCCTCTAGAAAACAATTTATCATGGAACATTCAAATTATTTGTTTCTAATTTTACAATAAAAACACCAATTTTTGTAACGGGATCATACATATTTCCACTGTTATTTTTTCAACAAATCCCTTATATGTTAAATTAGGAAGAATTTTTTCTAGAACATAACCAATATTAATGGAATAATATTAGGGGAAACCAATAAATAATTATATCAATTGAAATTAGACCAACAGATAAAGTCAGACAAATAAAAATTAATGTAAACAAATTCAAACCAGAATTCAACGAAATAATTCAAATCAGTTCAGGTAGAAAAAAAAAATTTATATAAAAAACATCCCAAGTAAATAAAATTTTTTGGAAGAGGATCAAATTTAAACAAATTTAAACCCAATAAATCATACAAAGATCGAGAAGATATAGGGTTTCAAAAACACATTCCTTAGAATTTTCCAGTCACATTTGAAGGAGTAATTAATATAAAGGGGAATCATGGGTTAAGAATTAAGAAACCAAAAGCGATCACCCTCAAAATTTTGTGTGCAATGTACGCTCCAAGGACACTGTAACACTCTTATGTTATTTGAGGTCGAGCTAGAGGAAATTAAAGAGAGAGGTAGTTATATGATATGACTCAATTGTGTAATGCATGCACGACATCACTGATGGATTAGAGAACCATATATGGGACTAAATGAAGATAAGAGGTGGAAAATTTGGAAATTCAAACCCTATAAAAGTGGTGATATATAAAATTTCATCGCATGTTATTTTTCATAAAAATCATCTTCCAGATTTTAGATTAAAAATGTTCACTAATTGGATGTGGAAATTTTGTGTGTGTCAATGATTTTATCCCATATATACATTTTTTCAGATCATTTTTTTGATAATTGAATCCACAAGAGGGTATAATTGAAGGCGTTGAAGAAATCCAAAAACTCATATGATTATATGAGTTCTATCCCAATTTTGACTACCTTGCTTCCAACATATGATTTTTTTATTTGAAAATTCATCAACGTATTCTTCTGGTAGTTGATCTTGCATCTATGGTGTTTTTATATTCTATTATTGGATTTTCATAAATATGTAGTTATGATATACTATATTTATGAACACCCATAGAAAAAATCATTTTACATCAATTAATCGTTGTATTTTTCATAATACAATGATAATAAATCTTACACAAAAAAAAAATTTATCCTTAATGTTAATGAGTTTTATCACAAACTTATTGATAAAAAGACAAAATATTCTTTATGAAAAGAAAATAATCCACACAACAACCAGCTCTATGTCTAGGTGATCCATGCTCAGTGTAGAAAAAAAAGTTCTTAATTCAAACATTAATGTTGACAATAAATCATACCAAATGACACCAACTACTATAAATACTTTTTTAAAGGTTAACGTCATCATATTTTAATATTAATTTCTTTCCAATATACCTCTCAAAAAACGGATAAAAATATTCAATAAAAAATTCACTAGTTCCTTAAACTTTGTAATCAAAATTTTTATAAAAAATAAATTGCTCGTCATTGAATTTAATTTAATTTTTATATAATATTTATGGAGTATATAAAATGTACCTCGTACAAGATATAAAGATAAATTATCTATAATTTAAATATAAATAACATTTTTATCATCATCTAGAAGTTCAATATCTAGGTGCATCAATGTTTTATTTACTAGAACATCATATTGTAATTTCTTAAACATTGGTTATCTGGAATTTTACCATATAAAATGTCTAAAAATAGATCCCCGATTTTCACTTCAGGGATCCCCATTAATTAAATCCCCTTCAATTCCATTTTGCTATAAAACTCATAAAAACTAATTCAGGAATACAGTGGACATTTCTTTCAATATAAGTTAGAGCTACATGGTTGAGGAGGTTTCCTCATCTCGGACATTCCATTCACTTTATATTTATTTTCCATTTTTTCATTATCCTTTGGGTTTCCAAGCATTAATATTTATGGGCTACATGGATTATATCATTTTTACATTTGTTTATTATCTTTTTGTGGATATTTTTTTAACTTCATCTATCAAGGTATTTAAATTATTATATTATTATTTATATAGTTTCTTACTTCCCCCAACTGGTCTGACCATAAAAGCATACAATATTTTAAAATATGTTTATATGTACTCTTTCATTGATATTTTTAATTCATGGAAATAATATTACTTTCAATGATACATCCATTTATTTATTAGTTTCTCATATATTTTAACATTGTCATGCATTTTTTAGGTTTGTGGGAAAATATCATGCATTTTCAAAAAAGATTATTTTCATTTATTATGTTACCCACCTATCATAACTAATGGGTTGGCATCACTTCTTCAACATATATTTCTTCCATTATTAAAATATATTTTTGTATTTCTTTTTTTGATTCAATTTTCTATATAGGATTGTTTTAATTACATTAATATACAAGGATTTATTTCACCTTTCCATAATGTGTCATTTTATCCCAATGTAGAAACCTCTTTTCTTGGTTGTGGAATATTATTTTAACTTCATATTTGGTTCATTCTGATTTGTATCTTCTTTTTCATTACACAAAACGATATACTCAGATTCCACCTTCCATAAAATTTCCATCACACTTTTTGGTATTCTTATGATTATTTTCCATTGAGTTGTGATTGGTTGAAGTGAACTGGAACATTACATTACAATGATGTCTTCTTTCACAGATTCTATCAATTTTCTTGATATTTAAATCTATTTTATGCCAATATATATTCTTTATTCTATGTACTCTACTTTCTCTTAACTAAATTTTTATTAATTTTCATTTCATTTCCTATTAGTTTAGGCCCTATCCTTTTTATGATAGTTGAAAAAGTATGCCAACAATCAATGGAAATGTGCTTGAACCATCCACAACACAAAAAGTAGTCCAAATTTTTTTATTCTTACATTGACTATAATTTTTATTGGTTGAGGGTTCTTCAATTTATTTAAGGCTAATTCTATAATTCAAAAAACCTTATGGGGAAATTTTTATTTTAATAAATTATTAAACTATTGAGTAAATTGTTTATTTATCATCACATTTCATCATCCACCATTATCTATAACGATAATTGTTTCATGAAACATTCAAAGAATTTGAATAACTACATTTTGATTTGTCAAACTGTGGGTTTACCATTATCTCCAATATTTTAGATTTTTAATCATTAAAATATTTCAATCTATTTCTTGTACTAGATTGAGTATTTCATGAAGTAAAACTCTTCTTATATTTCGTGACAACACTTCTCCTTTCAACTTGGTGGGAGTATTTTTATGGAACTTATTCAAAAATATTCAATCTAACATTATGCTCCAAGAACATTAGTTTGGGGGTACTCTTATAAACCTCAATAATCATAATATTTCATCCCAATACATAATAATTTTCTCTAATTCTTCGTCATCAATTTTTATTTCCTCATATAGAGAGTTTTAAGCTCTTTTATTCATTGGTATATGATCAATATATGAGATTTTAATATCTTTTGATACATATAATTCTTATTAAAAATAATTTAATGTAATATGATTCTAAAAAACACTACTTGTTTAATTTTTCATTAAATAAAGAAATTTTTTCATTGAACTATGAAATTTATTGTTCCATTACATCAATGATTTCTATGAGATTTTTATTTTTTTACAAATTTATATTTAATGAAACCAAAAAATAACTGGTATCCTATTAAAGATTAGAATTTTATTTATCTATCCACTTGATATATGTGAGTATATATCTAATAAATTCAACAAGAATATTTTTCTTGTAATTCATAGTAAAAATTATTCTACAGTATCAATGGATTCATAATCATGAGAGCATGAAAATTATTCTTCTAGATATTTAACACTAACGTATTATTTAATAAACTCTCTAATTTATTTATGTTCAGATATATATGGATCCCTCTTATATTGTTTTTAGAGGATAAATTCAATTTCTTCTGATATTTTTCACTCTTATGATTCTTTAGTGTTTTGGTGGATAAAATAATGTATCCATAAAATAGAATATGTTTCATTAGATTTTTCTTCAAAATAATCATGGAATAGATAAACATGCCATATTTTTATTTTCTAGACAATTGATATTTTGCAACACCAAGAAGTTATAAAATAATAACATATTGTTCAATGAATAATTTGTTGATGCCCACCAAATGAGCATCAAAAATTTCACAATGGAAGAAATACTTGAATATGGGTATTATATTCCTTGCAATAGCAATGGACGATGAAGGTGGTTGAGACCTATGCGTTGCATGAACCTTTAAATGAATCACAGTCTTGTGACCATCTTAAGGTCACATAAAATAATCATGTGTAGCTCTTAACATATAGCATATCCCATGTAGCCTCTTTCAATGAGTCTTCCTTCTCGTGCGAAGGAACTCTGGACAACCAATGGCCACGTAGCAGAGGTCAAACGAGTTCCCCCAAACCCACATAAGTTTTCATTGGAAATCACCTCATAAACCATATGAAAATACATTAAAATAGGAGGAAATTTTCAAAATGGGGGAGGTCTTTTGCAGTCTTACAAATAATCTGACCTATCACAGATGGTAAGGGTAATTATCCCTGAAAACATCCAAGAAATCTTGAATGGCCCTTAAACGTTGTAGATAATAAATAAATGAAATAAGATTAGGTGGGTAACACTCAAGGTCATAAAAGACACATCATGCACCCATGGAAGTCTAAAAGACACTACGAGTCGCTGGTGACATGCTTGCCTCATCTCGTGAAGTCATGTGAACATGTCAACATGATAATAAGTAAGCTCTTTAACATACCTACATGATTCAATGAGTCCCATTAATTGGAAATAATTAAATAAAATACCATTTATGGGAGGGAACCATGGTAACTAAAAACCAGGTGACTATCCACGGAGGAGACTTTTAATGACACGTGGTATCAGAGCCCTTCAATGACTCCATCCAAGATTCACACCAGATACACTATAAAAACTCGAGAAAACCTGAGTTGGTGAGGCCTATAAATCCCCCACCCATCATGAAAAATATAGAATGACCTATCGTGAACAATAGGATCTTCAGTTATACACATATACAAGAAACCTTATGATCTCACATTGGCACTAGATTAAATTTTTTAAAGTAGTGGATCTCAAGAATGGCATGTTCCCCAACAGGAAATGCTCCATAAAACCACCGAATAGTCATGAGACATGAATAAACACTTCAATTTACCATCATAGTTCATGCAAAGGATCTCTAGTAGGACACATGTAGGACATACCACAAACCTTCTAGATCACATGAGACTTTAAATATGATAAAAGTAAACAAATATGAGGAATTCACAATATAAATGCATGAAAAATCACTGAAAGTTGAGATGATTATGCTAAAGATCATATAAATTGATCCGTAGGTGTTTCGGGCATAACATCCTAGACACGTGAAAAACTAGAACATGTCACTCATTTCATGCATCACTCCTTTGGTATACTATTTAGATTAGGTGAAGTCCCCGAGAAATTTCAATTCTAGTCATCTTGGACTCACTATGCATGCCTCCCAGGTCTCACGGAGCCCTCCAGGATCACCATTCTAATCTTTAAATTATCTCAAAACTTCTTGACTACTCTATATGGCAGTGCCATTTCATGTAAGCTTAGTCTTGGTATTGATCTCAGGCATGACAACTGGCTCTCGTGATGCCATCTAGGTAAGATATCCAAGTCTCACGATTCCCTCTAGACATGTCAACTAAGACACGAAACACCCATCGAGACATGTCACATTGACTCCCATGATTCCCTTTATATGTTCTCAAAAACGTGTACAATGACAACTTGGTATGTCATCCAGATCATGTAGAAACCACTAGACACATCAGCTAGGCTCACACAAAGGCTTCCAATGAAAACCATACAGGTATTGCAATGTCCTTCAGAAAATATTTCATGGGACCTTCCCCAACCCATATAAATGTCATCCATAATATGTGATGTCCAACGGACAGGCCAACTGAATCATATGATTCATTATAATATGTTAGTAAGACATTCTCTGACATGTCATGAAGACAACTAAGGAAGGTCATGTAGAAAATCAACACATGCCATGTATGCAAGAAGACCAGGTTACAAGGGAATTCCCGGATTTGATAACATTGTCCAACCTAGTTGTGTTAGCCCAAAATATGAGAGAAAATTTAGTCCGTAATACCTAATTATATAACAATGAGAACTCTGATTCCCACAATAACTAGTATATATTTGACACCTCCCCGAGGTCCGATGTCCTTATCAACTACTCAAAGGGATGTCAACAAATATAAGTCTCACACATACTCAAATGACACAGATGATTTTCCATTACTTGTTTCCAACACCGAGAATAGCTCACATGGGATAGGTATTTAAAATAATCATATCATTTACATATAAGCCTCTATAATGTGAACGAAAACTTCAAAGTGTAATACCTAATCTTGTGAATTACGATTACTCTGATTCCTGTAACAACCAAGACACGTAGGATTCTTTCTCAAGGTCTAAGCCCAATATTAAGCACCAAAGGGTTGTCCCAAGACATAAGTACCACATCCTAAAAAAATAAAATTTATTATATATCAACCCTTCTTTCTAACAATGAGTATTGCTCATGTGATATTAGGAAGTTGAAATAATCATATCATATGCATCATAAACCTTTACAAGGACAAGAGAAATGTATGTGTGTAACCCCCAATTCAACTGAACTATGAGAACTTTGATTACTTCAATAACTCTGATATTTATGATTCGTTCATAACACCTGTTCAAAAAATAAAAATCCCTTTGTATGTAAGCCTCATGTCTTTAATATTTCGACCGTGGCTACCCAATCCTTCACGTGGACCGATCATTCAACCTCATCCCTTAGTTGAATGAAGGACCATCGAAACAAAGATAACTGTTATTATTTCCATAACCACTATATTTTGACTTGAGATATAATTTCTAGTGCCTCAATGACCATACATATGTCCTCTCAACAACATGTTAAATTTTATGTGTTTAACAAACTATGTGGGTATTGATCCTTACAATAACCAAGATATGTAGGAGGAATCATAATGGCTCAATCCAATCCATGGAATATAGATCCACCTCCCTATGTGGAAATATATCTTAAAGCATCTGGTCAAATAGATTCTTCATACAAAGAAGCTACCCATCAATTGGAGAGATGTATAAAGAATCTCGGATATATACAGATCGATTCACTAATGATACCCCCTTTACATTTATCATCAATGATACTCCCTTTATTTTGAATATAAAGATAATTAAATCGTAATCTATTTTTCAGGGTAACCATTCTTGTAACGAGATTATGAATAGATCCGTGAACATATCTTAAATCTATAAGAGAGTCCAATAGTGGGAAAAAGTTTCCCTCAAAAGGGTGTATTGAGCATGACCTCCTATGCTCTTGAGCATTGAAAGTCCCTAAGTATCATTGGGTCTAAAACCCCATCTGACTACAAACCTTTGGAAGGTAGGTCTTTACCCAGTTAGGCATTAGGGTACCTTTGGGAGTCTCCATTATGAATAAATTCAATCCGATGTTAATGGTTATGAAAAAATTCAAACAATACACAATCAATAATTAGGCCAAGAAGAACCCAGATCAACATGGGTTATCCCAGTTGCCTCTTAATCTGTCGAAAAAGAAATGGTGAACATGATATGAATCACCCAAAAAAATGAATTTTTCATAATACTTCAGACCATTTAGCTTTCCCACTGTACACAAATATAAATGGAGAAAATTATGTGAACCAATCATATATAAAAATTATTGGGTTATAATCCATCTGACCATTTTGTTTACCCACTATATGCAAACAGAATTGTTGAACCTGAAGTGGATCTCTATTATATCAAAATGATCTGTTAATCATGGGACACAAAACATTATTTTTCGTACCCTATAAAAAAATAAGTAAGACCTAATTGATCTTATATATGATCCTCTATTACCAGGGTTTCACTAAGTCAATCTTCATGTTAACAATTCCACATGAGTAGAATGGGTAGATCGGTGAAATAGGAATGTTTTGTATTCCATTCATATCTGATTGAGCACATCATGCCTATGATATTACACTAATTGGTAAACTTGTTACTTGTTTTCTACATGATGTTAGATACTACTCTGATCAAAAGAATCCAAACCCAAGACAAGGTATTCCTCATCCAGTGATCGATCTGGTAAATCACCTGTGGTAGAATTTTATGTGGGCCTAATGATGATCTCAAATTCTTGAAAGATCCAATAGTAGTTGGAAAACATGATGGTTCAGGACTACCATAGATATGTCACAATCCCAACCATTGAAACTAGCCACAAGGTCTTCCAGGTATAAAAACTGGTGAGTCCGCATCACCCAAGAAATGTTGCAACTAAGCCTACTGCCCTTGTTTCCATGACCAAACACTTAGGGAGCCTATCTCCAGAGAAAAAAAATAAAATATTCAATATATACTAATGGTTGACCAAGAATCCCAATATGTCTCTTATCTAGTTTAGGGGATACCTAGGAGGGCTTTGGTCAACCACTGTCACCAACACTATCCCACGGGTACCCACGAATCTCCTACTAAGGGTACCACTGGATACAATGTTCCAATGATGCCCATGCATGATAAATATGGAAGAATCATCGAAGGGGAAGATACTGGATATTAAGGAGGGGACTTACTTCCACACTCCTACCAATGATGTATGTCGGCATATCTTAGCAGCAAACAGTAAGTAGGTGCATATATCTGGTCACTCTAAAAAGTATATGACCATATTCCTGCAGTAGGTATAGGGGAGGTTCATAACCCTACCTTCATGTATGTAGACCATCAGAATATTCTGGTGGCCGAAGGGGAACAAAACTTGTCTCATATTCCTACTTTAATCAACGATATCTTACAATACATAGTGTATAAGTGAAATGCAATGTCTTATATCCCTGCACACACATTGTTAAAATGAAAATATATTTTATCCATAACTGATCAATTCCTTCGGCATATTCCAATACTGTTACAGAAAAAGACAGATGTTCATATTATTATTCCTACATATAAGATAGCTCAACACACTAATCATCACGAATAATTGGTTTTTCTGAAGAAAGAACAGATTCTTAATCCCATATAGGAGGATTATTAGCATATTCTGATAATGGATGAGGAAATAGACCGAGATCATACTCCCATTCCAATCGTAGCTCACCAATTGAGAGTGTCACATGGATTGTGACATGGGAACATTTCCATCGAATAAGTCTATTGGAATATTCCAAAGGCCTAGGATCAATCTCATATCCCCGTTCCAGATAGGGGTCGCTATGTAATAGGGCCACATGCCTCTAGATGAGCTCATACTCCCATTGAAGAAGTCCAGCTGCATGCTACAATGGCTCAAGATTGGGCATATATCCTAATTTTGTCTAGGTATAACCATGTCATAATGTAATAGGTTTCAAGACATACTCATATACCTTTTAGTGAATCTGTCTAGAATATTCCATTAGATCACAGAATTCGGGCCCATATTCCTACAACCACCGATGAATGACTAAAATCGCATCATTGTAAGGTAGTAAAACAAGATTCTGGTATCTCTTCCCCCATTATGGATGTACATATGCATATTATGATAGAGAATGAATCTCCAAACAAGTCCCATATTCTTGCTCCAACAAGGTCTCACCAAGTGGGATTGGAACATACCTCAGGGTATGCTCAAAATCCTATAATGAATGATCAGTGGCTTATTCCAAAGGCTTAGGATCATACTCATACTCCAATCTTGAATGAGGCTAACCAAGTGAGAATGGGAAATTCCGTAGTAAAGGATCAAATTAATGTCAATATGAATAAATCTCATCGGCATAATACAACAGCTTCTTAGCAGTAAGCTCATATCGCCACAATTCAAAATGGTTATAAGAAATTCTGAAATCCTTCATAAAGCAGGCTCATATTTCTACACAATCCCAAATGGTAGGTCGGAATATTTTTACTAAGATTAAGGGAATGAATCATATTTCTATCATTCTCAAATCCACCATCCTTGAGGACATTCAACACACATTAACAACTTCAAAATGTTCCATCAACTCTTCCCTCAATTAATTAGAAGAAGAAGTTCATTATCATAATATTCCTTCTCATGGTAGTGTGGAGATGGATCACAGAGACTCTAATCCTAACATCCACTATGGTCAATCTATCCATGGTGATTTATACCATGCACACGGAAATATTCCTCTTTCCCAAAAACCTTTATATAGATAATTGATTAAATACCAAGCACCTTTATATATATTGGTACTCGATACCGAAGGGACAACTGTATATAGTTCCCCAAGAACATCCAGTAGCACTACAATCTCATCAGTAGGTGACCCTTTAAAGAATCTTCTATGGTCTGACTAGATAGAGGTGTGTAAGTATGATGAAGAGATGGATGACATTTACAAATAGAGAGAGTAAACTGGAAACAACCACTCCATCATGTTAATGACCCTCATTGCTACAAACTATGAGATCCTAGATGAGCTAGAAAATGAGTTAATTCCTTTTCTATGAAAAAATATGTGGGATAATCATCAGAAACTGATGGTTAGACATCTCCCTTATTTAGGATAAGAGGGTCACCTTCTGACAATCAAAATAATCTATTACCATTAGGATCTTTCTATTATCTTTATGGCCTAGGATCCAAAAAAAGAAAATAACCGCAGAAATTTAAAACGCACTTGCCTTTATTTCATCACAACCCTTTAGAAGTTGATCTTTGTAGCCAAGTCATTCATTTGTATTTTAGGATGGAGAGAGTATGGATCCTTAAACATTTTTGCATCCCTAGAATAGAAAACCCCCTCAGGGATAACATCCTATAATGTAATATCCTCTAATGAAATCAAGATAATGGGTATTGATTAGGTATATAGGTCACTACAACATAAGTCCCCCTATTCAATAGTGAACATACATCACATGTTTAGGGATATGATATCCTAAATTACTTTAGAATATTCCCCTCAAAGCAATGAGAAAGAATTTTGGCCATAGAGACTAAATTTTCAATCACTCGTTCAAAATTTCACGAAAAATGGTTCTCATTATGGGTTTCCACAACACCAAACTCTCATGCGTTCACCACTTCACCACATCAAATGGGATGTTGTAGTAGCTTTTATAAACACTATATAATTGAAGACCTAACTCAATAGGCTATAATAATATCTAGCACAACCTCTATATCTCATATCATCAATTCCTAAGAGGATTTAGGACACATCAGCTGTATCAGTAAGAAGACACATACCCACTGGGCTGGGGACATTTATATCTTAATCACCGTCACTAGGTTCATTATAACCTGAGAGGGTCCTCAATACATCAATAGTGATTCCAGATCAACTACACCTGACTAGGTTAAGCAAATTTATATATCAATCACCATCACTAGGATCATAATCCCCAATGTGGGTCCAAGTGACATCAATGGTGATACCATATAAACCTCACCCAACTGGTATTGGGGATTTATATCTTTATTTTCATCCTAGGAGTAATCATATACTTAACAAGAATTATTGGATCTTTAACAATAAGACTATTAAATTAAAATTTTGGTCCTTTGTTACCCCCACACCATAGGGCTAAGGGAATTTTCATCATCCTAATAACCCTAGAGTGAATCAATATTCTATGGGTTAGTAGTAAAATATCAACCATCAACATCCCACATATTCCTCTAATTGCAAGAAAAACTGTACTAGTCGGGGACCACTCAGAAATAACAACTAGAAACTCCCTCAATGTCCCAATTCATAATCCTATATGAGAGGAGCCTATGATGAAGGTGATCAGACCCGATCAGGGTCACAATCCAATCTTCCCAATATGGACAAGGGTTCGAATAATTACCCTGATGAAAGTTGTACAGAATCAAACTATTGTGTCTAATGAAATGGAACACCAATAATTTAACTATATGCCTATATGAATGTTGTATCTGTCAACACGATAGACATTGATCAAGACAAAAATGAATAGGGTAGTAATATATAAAATATACCCCAATAAGAGGGGACCTGGATTTACTAAATGTGGTTTCACGCACCTACAACACGAGGAGGATCCAAAATCTCGCACCATTGAATACAGAGATTCCACCTCCATGATGGAAAACTATGAAAAAACTTGAAAGGTGAACCTATATCCCAATCACCATCTAGAATATTTGAGGTTCCTTCAATAAAGAAAGTGTTGTCACAATATGTGAGAAAATAAAAAATCTCTAACAACTCAAAGACGAACTACCTAGGGAAAACATACATACCTGGTATCTTCTACAAACATAAATGAATATTCTCCCTCATATGGTGAACCGGCCAGTGACAACAGTGTTTGAGAATCAGATTGGATTTGGATCTAGGAAGCTAGTATATCTAAATGAGGATGTTGAAAGTGATCGTGGATTCCTTCTATTATGGATATAACCTCTCCCTACCCCGAGTAATCATTCCATCTTAGGACAAATCAAGAATCAACAAGAGATAAAATTGGGGCCACATCATCAGCCCCACCCAGTCCCTATAGATTATAGGTGGCTCAGAAGGTATTTCCCCCAGAGGTTCATAATTTCATCAAGTCTCGGGATACTCAAAGGGAAGACATGGAGGGTGATACACACATGTGAAACATTAAAATAATTCATATCCCAATTTGGTGGATGACACTTTTCCGCACACCCCCCCCCCCCAATTTTAGAAATCAATCCTTCTCTATTTTTTATGGTGTGGGAGACTCGAAAGAACAACTCACACAATTCTTATCCTAATGGAGGATGATTATGGTCCATCAAGGTCAATATGAGGCAATAAATCTAAGGTATTTTATCCATGCTCTAGTAGGCGAAACATTTGTTTCGTATAATCGATTTCTTAAAGGATCTAATGTAGGATTGGACGAATTTCATCATTAGATCCTTTATCAATTCATCTCTATGTTGTGGAAAACAATTACTATCAACCTAACTAGCTGAAAATAATGTGATATTGATAGATTTTTTGATGTTATAGGAAAATTAAAGGTTTTAACCTATTCTATTTGCAACTATCTCTCATAGGACCAACTGCGGGAACCCTGTTTTGAAAATCCTCAAGATGAGTTGCAAACATCTCTGATCCCCCGGAAGTATCCCGCTGGGTACTGGGAGTTTGCTGAAATTACACAATGTCTTGAGTAATCCATTCAGTTAACCCAATCCAAAACAAGGTTCATTCACACATAACAAGAAAAAAATTACATGAAAATATGAATTTGTCTCTATCACTCTCAAACCCATGGAAGTTCCCATCCAAACAAAAATTTATCCCTTAAAGAGCCAATCAACTTGTATTGAGTGGTGACAACTAAAGTATCATCCCCATCGATATGCAGAGAGAAATCAGAGTCACCTGATGTTTGAGCAAAGGATTAACAATGAATAATACTTATAAAATGAACATGTCCCCATTTATTTCTTAGTATCCATGTAAAATAACCTTCTCACACTACCTCAACCAATGAAGCTTGATGTGGTTAACCTCACCAATATTGCTGATTACTTCCCTATTCGTAGGAGTTGAGTCATTATATCGTGAAATGATTCATCTTCAAAGAAATCCATAAAGGGATGATACATTATAGAAAATGGGTGCTAGAACACTCATCATACTATCTTTTCTGCATAACCATTTCCCATTCACATGTAGAAGGTGATCATCAGAAAGTTCTAGCTTGGCATGCACAAAATTTTGACAACTTGATGGCTAAAAAAATTGTTGTTCAAGCTCATGACACCCCTGAAAGAAAATTTACACAAAACCTCAATAGATCTACCAACCAAAGAGGTAGTACTGAATATACCTCTAAAAAGTGGGCATAATCAACAAAAATAATAAGAAACAAAGATGAAGAGTCATATTTATCTCCAACACAGTCCCCAACTCTTACATATTTCTTCCCTACAACCTTCACATCATAGGAACCACCCCACCAAATAGAATACTCATTAGAATAATAGATCATTTTTGGTTATTTTAATGTGATAAAATTTTAAGACCCCTTCTCTGATGATGTACATGCCCCCGAATATGGGATTATAAAACATAACCCTGGAAAAAAAGACCACATGCACTATAATCGAGTATACAGTTGATTGTGATGACGTGGTCAGACTAATATTCTAGTTATGTCCCAATGAAAAACAAATATTCAGTGGAGAATCATGGAAATTTACTTCAGCATGCCTAAAAGAGGCAGGGAGGTTCCCCAAATCCCTCCAAAACTTGTCTGCACCCAATTTTCTTGCATGAACACCTAGAGGGGGTTCAATTATCTGATCAACCAAGGATGCGAATAAGGTTGGAATGACCTTCACCACAGGCAGTAGTTATTACCTCAATTTTACCCAAGTACCAGGCCCACCCACCTCAAATCCCTCAGCTCCTAAACCGTATGCCACGCAGCTACCCCAGATCAGGAAATTCTATCCTTTGGAACAAAATTATAAAATTTTAAAACAATTTTCCATTATCCTAGACAAAGTATTGATCATATATGTGATACCACTCTAAAAAAACACCCGGAGGAATTATTTAAAGCTCTCTAGATCCAACTAGAATTTGAGAAAAATGTTATTGTAGCTGAGGTTTATCATGGGGAGTCTAAGTCTTAAAATTTCCTGTAACTATCTCGTTCACTGACCAAGATCATAAAGAGGCTAAAAAATGGAATATCTGACACATATCTATTTTGTGCATTCTCAATAATGTCAATTTTCATAGGGCTCTAATTGATAATGGGTTTAGGATCAATCACTTCCCATTTCGAACCCTCTAATGTTTGTTATTTGGAAAAGTGTATTTATTTCAAAAAAATATTACTATTCAAGGGTTTGATAATTCTAAGAAAATAAATTTAGGGAAAATAAAACTCAAGCCTCAGTTTGGGGTTATCATATATGATGTTGATTTTATGGTTATCCATCAAGGAAAGGCATATAATGTCCTTCTAGGAAGGCGCTGGCCCCATATCCACTTAGAGGTACATTCAACATTCCATTAATTTCTATAGTGCCCCATTGATGGAAAAGTCAACATACTGCATGGTGACAAAACCCCTTGCGAAACTTGTGGAGCCACATATGATGAAGTATATTTGTACAAGAAGCGAGGAATGAGACTAGTGGAAGATGGAGATATACATGTTTCAGCTCCCAGTGGTCTGGAGACCACCCCTATAAATCCTTAGAGTATGCTCGACAGTGACTATGTGCTCCCCATAAATATGGTCGAGGTGAAAGATCTAATACCATTGGTCTGATCTCCTCAAGTATTTAATAATAGGATAAAATTCAATCATCTCCAAAATCTCTCTACAATGTTCCTAGAATAAGGATAAGATAATGTCTATTCTCATAGTCTTACTCACCACGACAGTGGTGGAGAAGACCCCATATTTCCTTAAACACCAGAAAATGTCTCCACTGACTCAAAAGTAGAAGAGGATGAGGAGGACCTTAGTAACACCCACACTACATTTGAGGAAGGTTTATCTACCACTATCAATGAGCTCAGATAGATAAATCTAGGAATAGATGAAGATCCAAAACCTACATAATTAGTGTCACCACATCCCTCAAAGAGAAAGTGATGTACATCGTATTTCTGAAGCATCACTGATATGTGTTCACTTGGAACAATAATGAAATTCCAGGACTAAATATAGATGTGGTTATACACCCTCTCAGACTACTCTATGAGCATGAGGCATTAGGTAGGTTTATATGAGGATGCACCCCTCTCATGCCACCAATGTAGAGGTAGAGGTTGATAAGTTGATCAATGAAAACTTTGTCCAAAAAGTAAAATACCTAAGATGGATTTCCAATATACTTCCTAAAAAGAAGAATAATGGGAGGATCATGAAGGGTGAAAAATAAATGGATAGAGGGCCACTGATCCTAGATGTATTTTCCTATTCGAGGAACGATCTAGGTATCAGCCCCTTGCATAGTCATGGCAGATTAGGGGGGTTGTGTAGGTCTGTGGAGAGGATATGGAGGCCTCCAATAATGCTAATATGATGTGGCAACTAATTTCATCTAGTGATATCAATGATTTTGAGGTGAAATTGTAAGAATATGGTGTCTAAGGTAATGATGGACATCCTCATGGTCAGGTCTGCGAGGAAACTAATAAGCCACCCCAATTTATGGGACATGGATTCATGCAACCCATAGGTTCAGATATGCCAGCATAGGTCTTGCAGGCTAGACCATGTTAGGATGATACATTTAGGTCTTTAGGTATAGTTATCCATTCACAAAATCAATATGCAGTATTGGGAGATGAAGAATTTCATACTCTCAAGGAAGGGAATGAATAGGAGGCTTCCCATGGGGATAACCCCCCAATGAGTTTGGTGGTTTCCCATGAGGATAAGGATTCTGATTCGGACTCCCCTATTCATTACAAAGATGTTTACATTGAATAGTATTATAATAAATCATATTCATATAAGGGAAATAGAACTATCAACATTTCATATGGGTTTAGCATGAACACTTGGAGGCCGTGAAGAAGGAAATATTATTATTTCTTACTAAGTCCTCTTGTAACTCGATATTTAGTTAAAGGAAAGCTACCATTGATGGTTTCTAATGGGGTGGAGGAAAACCCTAAAAAGGAGATAGAATCTATAGTAGGGGAATATTCTATCTCCAACCTGGAACATTCTAAAAATGGGGTTGATGAATGTGATATCCAATAGAGTTGTAAGGAATTGATGGAGTGTGATGGGTGGTAAAGCATCATGAATTGTAATGAAGATTTCATAGAAAAGGGCATTCATGTCATTACAACAAAAGAGGAATTTGATATAATGGCTGGAAGGTGTATTCAAGTCAGTTATATTGGGGATTAGGGTGACTATATCCAAAAAAAAATCTTATTATAATTTCATGTGGATTCAATGGGAAAAATATTTCTATGGAAGTGGTCGTTCAAAATTGGGACAAGATAGAACACAACATTGAGAACTTTCTCAAGGATGATCCAGATGATAAGGCTATAGTTCTACAATGGATTCTCCTAAAAGGTAAGATCTTTAATGATATTGAATTAAAATTCATAGATTTGGCTATTACATATCTGGTTGGGTGATTATATTTTGTGTACTTCATTGTTTTATCACTTTTCCTTAAAATTTGTTTTTCTTAATAAAAATTAATCATTAGTAGTAGTAGGGTTTGCATCGATTTTGGAGAGCATAGTCGAAATTTACAAAAGGATGAATTTCCATTGTCGATCACAGAACTCTGGATTAATGAAATAGAGGGCTTCCATGACCTTTCCTTCTTCTATGATTATTTAGGGTACAATCAGATAAATATGAAACCTACAAGAAAAATGATCCAAAGCATTAATAGAATATAAGGGGGTATTTTTTATTAGGTTATGACCTTTTTCATGATGAATTATGTAGACACATATCCACATGTCGAGCATCATATCATTAATACATTCTTGGGAAACATCACTGAATGTTATGTCGATGACCTAGTTGTTAAATCCTGACAATGATGTGATCACTTCACGGATCACTATACAATATTTTGAAAAGCTATGAAAGTTATATATAATGATAAATCCATCGAAATGTGCCTTAGAGGTAACAACGTGGAAGTTCTTTGGCTCTGTGGTATGTCACCATGACATTGGGGTCGACCTAGAGAATACTAGTGCTATTTTTGCAATGTCACCCCTAGAAATATCAAAGAACTGAGAGGGATCTAAGGGCACCTCACCTACATTTGGCATTTCATGACCAAGCTAACCAGAAATGCTATCCCCCTAACAAGGATAATGAATAAGGGATATTCTTATCAACGGGGCGATTACTACTAGGAATCCTTTGAAATCCTAATGTGTTATTTACTACACCCACTAATCATGATTCCCTGGGTGGATGCTAGGCCACATATATTATATGTGACCATCATGGAATGCTCATTGGGAACCCCCTCTCACAGAAGAATTTTGCATGGAGTGATGAAATTATCTATTACATCATCCAAATCATAATAGGTGTTGTGACTCTATATTATGATGTCAATAAAAACTACCTCACACTCATATTCACAGGGAATATGATGGGGCATTACTTACAGCACCACAAAGTCAATCTGGCCTCTTGTATTGATCTGGTGAAGTATATCCTTGGACAACCTATGTTTACTAGGTGCTTGGCCCGATGGGTGGTCATTCTACAGTAGTATAATATTTTTTTCAAATCATGGAAGTTAGTGAAATTAAAATACATGGATAATTTCCTTGAAGCACATTCTACCATAAAAAAATACACTAGTGAACACCATTCTTCTAGATGAAGAGTTATTTTATTCCCATGATAGTCCCCACACAAGGAGACGTATTTTGATGGAGCCTCCTGAATTCATATAGGTAAAACTTTTGAAAACCCAAATCACAGTTATGTTAGCTTCGGGATTGTATTTGTCTCTCCAAAAAAGTAGTTGTACCCTACTCTTTCTCACTACACAAAGGTTTAACAAATAATTTTGTAGAATACAAAGTCCATATTAGTGGGATAGAGTTGGCCCTACAACTACAAATAGCCTACTTGAACATCAAAGGGTATTTATAATTAGTGATAAAGAATATCATTGGTGAATATTGCTTCAAAAAAAGAATTAGCCCCTATCACTTGCTACGTCAAGGGACTGATGGTAAAGTTCGCTTTTGATCCAACATTACGTCTTGTTCCCCGGTCATAGAATGGTTATGCTGACGTATTGGCCAGTGCGGCCATAGTCTTAGACAACCATGATCTGGAGGAACCAATCATATATATCAGACAATGAAGAATGATCTTATTGATTGTCATTTGTGATATGAATGAAATCCATTAATTCAAAACCACCCGAGTTTATGATGAACCAATGTCCACACATGGAAGGATGGAGCCCATAATCAGTTATCTCCAAAATGGGATTTTTCCAATTGACCAATCTGAAAAATAATAGATTCGGAGTTTTGTAGTGAATTTTACCTTATAGAATAAGTAAAATGAGAACAAAACCCTCTATAAGTTTGGATTTTATGGAATCTTCATTAGATGCATAGGTGAAAGAGATATTTCTGCCACCATTGAAGAAGTCCATGTGGGATCCTGCAACGCCTTTCAATCTAGGATCAGGCTCTCCAACCAAGTTGAATGATTGGGATAGTACCGAATGGTCATGATATAGGACTATGTAGAGATCCCCAATAAATGTCATGCATTACAAATTCATGAAGAATTTATCCATCAACCCCTAGAATTTTTACAAACTAAAAGATATTCCAATCCTTTTTTGGTTTGGGTAATGGATGTTGTGGGGCCACATACTCCATCCACGTCTATGATTTTCAAGTATATTTTTATGAATAAAGATGTCTTTTATAAATGGGTTGAGGTGATACCACTTAAGGAAGTCGATATGAAGAATATCATAAATAATAAAAATCCCCATATCATCACGAGGTTCAAGGCTCCTCACACAATATTGATGGGAAACATCACCAAATTATTTTCAATGGAGTTGGAAAATACAATACAAAGGGTAAAATATAGACTCCAATTAATCATATCACTATCATGCAGTGGTCAATAGAGAAATAGGCCTTCAAGAAGACTTTATTGAATATAATCTAGAATCCGGAGAAGAAGGACAAGATGTCTTGGTTAGAAACGATCCACCATGATTTTTGGTCCTATCATATGACCACACATACCTTCATAAAGGCAACACCATTCTCATTTTTGTACAAGACTAAGGAGAGGTTAACCAGATAAGTAAAACATCCTTCTATTTGAAAATCCTTTTATGTACAAATCTTAGATGATAAAAAATCACAAAAGAGGACAGAAAAATTGAAGAAGATCGATGAAAATAGGTTGTGAACATTACACAACCTCAATGTCAATCAGAATCGGATCCCACAAGCCTTCAATAAAAAGGACCACCTTCATTAATTTCTCCAATTAGAACATGTTCTAGCTTTTAAAACACCAATTAAACTAGGGAAGAAGCCTCCTAATCTAGAACCCAAGTAATACGGGCCTTATTTCATACATAAGTTCTATCAAAATGAATCCTAATCATATAAACCAAAGAAAAGGAGCATGTCACACCTTAAAAAAAATCAATATTTCTCAATAAATAATTTACATAGATGTCATCAAGAACTCCCAATTCCTAATAGAAATTCATAGTATCTATTGTCCTGACTATATGAAATTTAACTATATGGAAGCATCCTTACTAGTTGAAATTAAAATAAATAGTAAAAATACAAACCACATGACATTAAACTACATGGCATATGTTTATTCCACATGATATTAATGTAAATGGGTAGTATTGAACTACTTGTGGCTAGATTGTATTCATTAAATGTTATTTAGTGATACTCAAACCTCTATTCTTGGGTTCAGCCACAAAGTAATTCTTTTTCATGTTGTTCCACCCATGACCTAACATAAAGACTTTAAACTGCATTTTATTATTTATCTTGACAACAAGATGATAATCTATTCAGATTTCATCAATGCCACATGATGTTAAACAACATTGTTTCCCCACGAAATGGGTATGGATTGATTCATGTTGTTATAGGACACATTCAGATTCCCACATATTTAATATTTTGGAATCAGTAACAATTTCACCTTTTCCTTCACATCAGTAGATCAATGTCTTTACCCTATGATGTTAAACTAGGGAGATAATGTCCTTATCACATGATTTTAAACAACATGACAAATTTCGAACTACATACGACTTGATTATCATTTTTTTAAGATATATGTAGGGATGCCTCAATACTATATATTTTTTTAGCCACTACATGATACAAAATGCCTATGTAGTACTCTAATCTACTGAGAAGCCCTAGTTATTTCTTATTTCTCACACTAATAATTGCTCACATGAGCTTCGAAATTGCATTAAAAGATTCCTTGTAGAAAAAACACTTGAATGTTAATGATAGGTTCATCATGGTCCTGAATGAAATACCATAAAATGAATAATATATGTCCTTTCATCAGAACATAATAGTACATGGTTCTTCAAGACCTAGATGTGGCTTTATTTCTGTTATAATAGGATATAGAGTGTCACCTGGATCTCTTCCCCTAGGCCTAGCTACAAAAATAAATGGGAAGAATTCCCACCTCTCCATACAATCTAGACCAACGAAGATAGAGTTTATTATTAAAGAACTATGTGTGAATTGATTCCAATCGTCATAGGATATGTTGTGACACATTTATTTCCAACTCCAAGACCATTCAAAATAGATAAATATAAAAATTCCCCACACATTTCATACGGGTCAGACCTGTATCGGGAAATTTATTCAGAAATACATTTGGGTTGATTCCCACATTCATGAGATAAATTATAATTCCCAAAATCCATCCTCAATCCTAAATGAAAAATTTACTTTATTTCACATCGGTTCCCACATCCTTATCGCATGATAATAAACTTCATGAGAGTGTATCCTTATTGCATGATGATAAACATAATAGTATGATGTCCTTACCACATGAAGTTAAACATCAATGTAATATTCTTTGTCGTAGGACAATAAACTACACAAAAAACATTTCCTCTTCACATGATGTTAAACTTCATGAAAATAGTCCTTTCCACATGACGTCGAACTGCAAGGACTACATCCTTATTACAAGATTTAAAACTCTATAAAAGCCATCACTCATTATCATTCCTTATCAAAGGACCAAAAGAGTCATAAACTAGTCAAAATGTGTAAATGGTACCTCTGTTGTCTTTCAAGGCACCTTAATCCACTTAACATAATTCACTACTCAAGCCCCTCAGGTTTTCACAAATCTTCTACTACCCCTAGAAAGAAGAACCATATTCGAGGGACTGTTTTCTTGGTTATAAATGTATGTCTGGGATCATCTATATGCATCTATGGTCATCAACCAAATATGTCTCTATAAAAAAAAGGAAATCTTGATCCCCCTGATCCCATGCATCATTGCAGTAATACTCAACATTTTTGTGTGTCAATACTACTCCTGCTAAGACTGTCCCATATCATTATTCATGACCAAAGATCATCAAGCTGTGATTTACAATATCTTCATCTCTCCCTCAAAAGGATTTTGGAATAGTCTTGTTTTGGAATACAATAACGAGGATCTTTTGTATCATTCCCCCATATTAGGTCCATATGTTTCACAATGTTAAAATGCTTACACATTGGACAATGTTGTATGGCGATAAAAATTATCATATTATGGTCTAAATGTCATGAAATTAAACTAATCCTGAATGAGACATAAAAACTGTTATTTATAAAACCCACAAATTATGACCTGAGAAAAATTCAAGCCCTCTCTTTTTAAACTATTCATCTCCAGAGTTTATGTAAATATTAGGGTGCAAATTAACGAGTCATAAAGATCATTGGGACAAATTTGTAGCCCTATTAAAAAAAATATATGCTCGCTGGACAACCTGGTTCATTAAGAAGTTAGGGTAATGATTTTTCACTTATTATTGTCACAAGAATATATTCTCATGGAGGTAACACAACTTTTACAGTTCTCAAAAAAATCATGGATATCACAATTTCACAAACAGATCTTCGTGATTTGGGGTTCCTCATATCACTGAAACCCTTCCACGGTTCTTCAAAAAGATATCAGGATACAAGAGTCTCTTTTCATGACTATACATGTTGACCAAGGGCTCCTGCATATGCATCTATAGTCTTCAAAAAAATTTGGCGATCTGAAAAATGGATTTCTTACCCTTGTGAACCCTGACATCACTGCGAACACACTGATCAACTCAGTGGGTATGGACTACTCTATGTATGAATGTCCCATATAATCCTCTTAATTTGAGCACATTGAACCATGACATACAATAATCATACCACACTATCTGATAAATTTTCAAAATCCTCAATGTTACATCACTATATTTTTCAAACATTCTTAAGGTCGAAATGTGACACTCCATTCCCAAAAATTTTATATCCCACGCCTCATGATTTTAAACCCCAGGGTGTAGTGATCATGCTTCATAATTCAAGAGTTAAACAGCACTAGGTTTCTAGATCCCTTCCCAGATAGTATTCCTCTCATACCCAACCTCATCATCTAGATGTTCTAGTCTTCAAAAATATTCCACAACTTTCAAAAAGGTGTCGAGATCACCTAGTCTTTGACCATTCTACAAATTCATAAAGGCATTGAACCATCAACTAAAGAAATATCTTCTTTTATGGAAATGAGATTCAATCATTTTGAGCCCTAGAAACAACAAAACAAAACATGGGATCTCATAAAGTCACAGAATATACCTGAAATGGCTTCCCCATCCCATATTCTCAAAGTCAAACTTTTTTTAAGATTTATACAATCCATATTAAAACTATCCAGACAGGCCTAGCATCCCTATTATTTTTACCATAAAACCAAAATTACCTCCTTATGTCTTCCATAACCCCAGGAAATGATGGATGACTATAAGAGACCTTTTCTTGACTATGTTTGTATGCTTATGGCTTCAGCATATGCACCTATGGTCATCAACCGAATGCTTCAAACTATAAAAAATAGAATTCTGATCATTATGAGCCTCAGAATCACCATGAAATAACCGAAAGCCCCAGAGTGTTTTGGATCACTCCTAATATGTCTACAACATATTCCATGATCATCAATCAAGTCCGAGATAATATACCCTAAACTAATTAAATATCATGTCTTAGCTAAAGGAACCTAAAATAAAGCAATATTAGGTCTGAGTTAAAAGAACCTATACTAAAGTGATATCTGGTCTGAGATAAAATTCCATAAACTAAAACAATAAAATTTCCAAGATAAAAAAACATAATGTAATGTAATATCATGTCTCAGTTAAAATTAAATAAACAAAATCAATAGATGCTCGGAGCTAAAAGACCATAAATGAAAACAATATCATCTCTCAGTTAAAATACCCTAAACTAAATTTATATGAGGATCAGTCTAAAAGACGATAAACTAAAAAAAATAGATACTCCATGATATATGAACATAAAATAATGTAATAGAAGGTCTGAGATAAAAGACCAAAAAACTAAATAAATATCACATTGAAGATAAAAAACCACAATCTTAAGCAAAATAAGATTCGAGCTAAAAAACCTAAACTAATGATATATTATGAATGAGAAAAAAGATCATAAACTAAAGAAATACCAGGTTCTAGCTAAAATATCTTAAAATAATTAAAAAATGGCATGAGCTAAATGTCCTTAAACAGAAGTTATATCAGGTATGATCTAAATGACCTTAAACTAATGTGATAGAGCGACTGGGCTAAAAGGCCGTAAACTACAACCCAATATCAATTTACCTTGAATGAGCATGTATGACCCATCATATGATACTAACCAATATGAGGCTTCCCTCTTCAAGCCTATCATATTTTTCAAAAGAATATAACTCTCTCTCTAGGACATGTATTCTGCCCAAATGTCCTTCATTAAGTTAAGTAACCTCAAGATAACATGAATAGATATGTCAGTAAGGATTCTGGTTTTCGTGGGAATTCATGAAAACCTCTTGAAGAGGAATCTATTATCATTTAAACATTTAATTCCATAAATTCATGTATACATGGTGTTACACAATGGATAGGTATCATTGGAAATTCACATAATATTTGAACAACACTATATCATGTTTATCATGGATGAAATGAAACATTACAAAAATATATAATGTTTAGAAAATTCATTAATTTTTAGTGTGAAAAATTGGGAGAGGAATCTCAAGATTTTGGATTCTCTACTAATTCTCAAAAAAATGGAGTTCATTACAGAATTCGTATTATGATAAAAGTTAATCGACTATGGTGAAAAGTTCAGAAAGAGTCTGGTGATAAGCATCAATTGAATGTTGGAGTACATCTCTCTCCCCCTCTTCATTGTCTTCTTGATAATGGAAAGTCTCCAAAAAATTAGTTAACTCTTCCACCCACTTTTTGAAGTGTTCAATAAGGATGATTCTGTGGAATAGTTGGACCTAATATGGAAAATAATTTCCTTACATTTCCATATCTTTGTAGTCTAGGCATCCATCTGCACTTGCAGTTTAGATATAAACTGATGAACCTACTCTAATAACTCTGACGTCTCCCTCATTATCCCAGAAAGGGTATCCCCATCTACAAGATCATATTAATCTCATTCACTTTTGTTTATACATCATCAATTCATATTTATTTCCATCATGATATCATACAATGGTTTCTGATCAAAACCACCAAACCCTATGCTATAAAACAACTGGTGGAGGCAATACCCTTGGTCATAAATATTTTCCAAGGGAGTCTCAGTAATAAAATATGGGAACTATTTCCAGATCAACCTACATTTCTTTTAGGCCTCTAAGATTGAATAATATATAAATTAAGGGGGAGTAATAACTAATTATGTTAGTAGGAAGGTGGGAGAAGAAACCTCATATGATATTCTCTTGATAGGTATTTAATTTATATACTACGATGAAGGACTGAAATCTTGAATGGCTAGTAATCCACAATCAAGGTAATCATTATTAGATTGAGTTGCCTTCTTTTATGTATCATCCATGTATTGAATCAGATCCATTATTACTAAAAATAGAGGCTTTGGTGAAGCAAAAGGCTTGTCCACATGACATACCAGCTGGACTAACACATCATCTAGAAAGATGATACCAAATCCTCTAAGTAATCCTGGGTAAGGAAGGAGGGATCATCAATAGGTATAAGTATGATCTTATCCTCAAAATATTCATGTTCTGAAATTATCCAAAATTGATGGATGACAATATGATTTCTCTCTCCTCATACTCTAGCTAAAGGAAGAGGGGAGACCCCATGGATTAAACCAAAGTGGAATGTAAATATTTTGGATTTATAAGGATCATGGAAAATTTGCTTTTCCACCCTGACTACAAGGGCCTCATCCCAAAGAGAGATAATGTAATACCTTTCCTCAAGGGAACCACTACCATCATCACCAATCAGCCCAACCACTACATGATAATGGGTAATGGAAAACTATCAGATAGTTGCAATTCACTGGTAACCTCATAATATCTCAAGGAAATAGATCCCTCCCCAGATAGGTTCATAAATCTAGGATGTGATTGGGTATTAGGAATCCTTGTGGTGTTTTAATTGTCATAATAGTGGAAATGATCCCTGATCTATCCAAATAAAAACTTTAAGGGACCATTAACCCAGTATGGTGTGAAACCACATTGAATATGTCCTAGGAGATGGTAAAAGCGTGTAAGTACCGTTACATCCATATTGATTTTTTTCCTTTACCATTTTCATTATCATCGATCATACATATAGAAACTATTAAATGTGTATCCTTGGTTGGGAAAATCCATCCATTTAAAATCATGGCCATGATGCCTTCCAGCCAATGGTGTAATGAAATATTTTTGTTCAGTAAATATCTCCATTAGTTATGATCCCCAGCTTCCGTGATAGCCCAATATGAGCCAGAACTATAAAAAACCTATTGAAAATGGCATCTACGAGGGAGGATGGCAGTCGACCTGACCCCGCCATAGTAGATAAAAATATTTATCCAATCCTTGAAAGATATAAGGAAGAACATATAAAAAATATTTATCATATTCTCCTTAACAATGATATGCATCTATCATTCCAACACCATAGTCTGTGAGAGATCATCCAATACATCTATAGCTAGGAAGAACTCATCATTCATTTCTCCAAGGGGAGGAATCCTGCCCAGCTGCTAAATGTCCCATTGGCTGATTCCCATTTCACTATTGGAGAAATGAAATGTATTGAAGTCGGGACACCAATGGATGATCATCTCATAGAGAATATCATAATAGAGAGAGACCATAAATCTGGATATCCACACGAATTCATAAATATGAATCCTGTATAAATCGTCACCAAACTCAAAATTGATTTTTCTGATAGAGAAGGGCCATTCCCACTCATCTTATAAACTAACACCAGTATGGAGATCCCATTTATAGTACCATCAGTTTCCAGATTTTTCAAAAATGAAGAATTTATACTTAAATAACTCTGATAAATTGGTTTCTGAATGAAATCAATGTCATCAAATACTTTTGGAGAGTTTTCTAATAAATTATACAATCCATGGGATTGAGGTGTAACTAGTCGACCTTCCTCTATAATTTTCATCTAAATGTGGTCAATAGAATTTGACACCTAGTGATAATGTAGATTAAGTCCTTAATGAGAATAGTGGAAACATCTAGAAAACCAAACCAATACAAGGAATTTGATAAGTTATAGTATAATTCTAAATCTCAGATGAGAGGAAACACTTCAGGATATCATTATGAGAATACACATGATATCAAGGATCACCATTGCAATTCGAAGAAATCATGGCCATTTGGTTGGTCGTATCTAAGAAACCATGGTGATAATTAGACCCATCTGAAAATAAGTAAGTGGGATAAGTTAGAAAGATGAAATATAATATTTTCAAAAGAAAAGTCATAAATGTTTCAGAAACATCTTGCGCATAGCATGAATAATTAAGAGATTCATGAATCACATAAAGGGATCATGAATCGTCTGACCCCTGGAGGTCTCACGGGCCGCATAACCTCATAAGGAATCACATAATCACATAAACCCTATGGATACTTAGGATCATGTGAACATGACATGTTCACAAGAATAACATAATGTTTAATTTATCATATGATCGAACCAAAAGATCATGCATAACCATCGAGAAAATCACAAAATTCATGGAGGAAGGTCAAATAGTTACCGAAGTATGGTTTATAGTTGGATCAGATAAGAGACTTATAAAACGTTTTATAAAGAAATCATTCTCCTGAAATCATATTTTTGAAAATAATCGTGGAATTGTCTTCCAATGAATGAACTTTTAATAAGAAAACCAACAAAAATATATAAAATGAGTTAGAGGTGAATAAAGATTCCCTTTGCACCCCTATATATAGAAAATTTCAAAGAAAACCAAGCACCACATGGAGGACCCAACTTCACCAACAGAACTGGTTCATGACACCACTAATGACTCCAGAGGGCATTTAAATTCTTCAAAATGTATTCCTTATACCTGTGAATATTTCCCCTAGGGGGGGGGGATTTGTTGATGCTTGAGAATTAAGCATAAAAAAATTCACAAAGGAATACATACCTAAATATGGGTGTTATTTTCTAATCAAAATAAAAGGAATAAGAAGGTGGCTGAGTCCTATGGATCATGTGAACATTCAAAGTAATCCTGGACATTTTACCACCAATGGGTCATGCGAAAAAACCATGTACAATTCAAAACCTGTAGTGGAACCAACAGATCCACTTTCAAGATCCTTTTTATGCCAACCCTACTTTTATTACAAACTTAAACATGATTTATTACATAAAACTTCACTTAATACAACAAGAAGATCGAGAGGTTTAGTGACTTTGGGGCTTAGGATCATTACATAAAAGTATATAACATGAAATACAACATCTTTATTGAAAACTTCCTTTACATGATCGCTACATTCCATCATACTTAGCATTGCATTGGATAACCTAAGGACATCCATCAGAAAAGGGTGAGCTATAAAGCCCAGTAAGGGAATACACATGGAATAACATGAGGAGTACAATACATGTTAGAAATTAGGCATATCAATAGAGAACAAGAGAAACATTAACATAAAGGAATGATAAAGCATGATTATCATAGCATGGAAATGTGGCAACAACACTTAACATGGAATTAGCATGTGCTAAGGCTCATTGCACATGGAGCATGAGTAAACCCTCATTGCACATGAAGCATGAGTAAACCCACATTTCACTTGAATTATAATGAGTCAATACTAATTTCACATGAAGTATCATGATATTATACTTTACCCAATGCATTGGAGCTCTATAAGGTCTCACCCTTCTTAAACATTTCATTTCATGTATAAGTGTGCCAAATGGATCATAAAACATGGATTCATAAAACATAATCATTTATTCCAAGATAAAGGAATGTGGAATTCATACATGAAACATTGTAATCAATAAGTAAATGTGTATAATGGTTAATACCCTTGATGGAGAAATGGGCACGGTATTCACTACACAATGGCATTGGCTTAGAAAATCGGTGTGATTTCGGCAGTATAAGGACGTGACATAGGAATTCATAAAAAATGGATGATGAGAGAGAAAGGGGTTCCTCATCATATTTACATGTAATGGAAAGTAAGTAGGTCATATAGATACATGTCCCAACAATTTTAATGGAATTTATATTCATGATACGAAATTATTTCTTGAATGTAAATGAGGAGAGAGAAGTTCCTTCCGGAATTTTGGCATAGTAACGAGTTTACATGGGAGGCATTTAATGAGAGAGAAAGGGGTTTCCCATCATTCAGAAATAAAGAGGGCAGTATGAGGGAGGTGCGAAACCATACCCCAACATTCATAATTGAAATTAAAAGGGCAAAACAACTTAAAAAAAATTGGGTAAAATTGAGAAAGGAAGAAAAAACCCTTACTTGGAAGTGTGCTTCCAAAGTCTAGAGAGAGGCTTGTGAGAGGCTTCTTGGGAGCTTGGGGAACCTTGGGAGGATTATAGAGAGATTAGGGCAGAGATTTTATGAACTCCAAAGGCTTTGAGTGAGGAGTAAGTGGGAGCATGGGTGGGTTTATATTGGAAAGGTGAGGGAATTATTCATTATTTAGGTTTGGGACCCCGTATATTATATTAATCCAAAACACAAACCATCCCATGGTTTTTTCCCTTGGTTTTTGGAAAAGGGAAGAGGAAAATATATTTTATAAGTCCAAATTCATAAATTATTAAAATAATAGGGTCTCTTATGTGGAGGTGAGTCACACTCCCCTGGAAAACAATTTAAAAAGACAAGGTGTTTAAAAAGTCTTGAGGGGTCCATTAATGCTTTGAAAAGTAAATCAAACAAACCCAAAATCACATTATTTTAATTTTAAAATATATATTGGCCGAAAATAAAGATTATAGTATTTTATTACATCACTATTGGGTCATTATGATGTCATAAAATACATTATATATTTAAACGGTATTTAATTTTTACCCAAAAATTTGATTGTTTCAGAAAATTATGAAAAATTCACTGTTGGATAATTTCGACGTCCTGATTCCTGAAATAACATTTATTTTATCTAAATAATTTTCTAAATGTGTTAATTTTCACTTTTAAAATAAAAACTGACATTTATCGAAAATTCACGGGTTTTGACAGAAATGACATTCAACCCTTAATAAAAATTATAATTGTATTCATAAAATTATAAGATCACTTATATTTAATAAAAATTAATTTAATAATAATAGTAATATTTTATTAAAATATTATATAATTCAAAAATCCCTTAATTTTAAAAAAAGAATTCTTAATTAAAAAATAACTAAAAACACTATTTGTACATTAAAAACTATTTACAATGTATCAATAAGGACAAGAAAGTATATTTGTTATTATATTCAAAAAATAATGTACATGAACATAGTACTATAGATTTTTTACATAACCCATTAAAACAGTCACATAAGACCTTAGGGTAAGGTGTGCGATGGTGAGAGACTCTTGGGGTGGCTCAGATAACATCGCTCGAGTGGTAATCTCTATCAACTTCCACTTTTCAAATAGATGGTCATGTTCTAGCTTGAAATGATGAAGCTCAGCTTGGGATTGGTCAAGAGCGAAGCCCAAGGATGCCACCTCTTTTCCGAGCTTCGACAAATGGGCTTTTTATGGGGAAATTCTACTGGATGAGGCCATCTCTTCCTTTTTCCGGGTAAATTTGGATTTGTAAAAGCCCTATATTTATACTAATCATGTGATCACTGTTCAATGACTATATTAGCAAAGGTCAAAATACTTAACATAAAACCAAATAAGTTTACATTTTATATAAACATAAAGAGAAATTTAATTAGATAAATAGGGATTTCCATAAATAAAACATTGGGTCGTTACAATATTCCCCCTTAAGAAATTTCACCATCAAAATTTTTCTTTTCCCACAAAAAAACAGATGTGGGTAACTCAGCTTCATTATTTCCTCTTATTCCCATGTCGTTTCTTCAATATTGTGGTTTCTCCACAACACCTTAATGAGGGGAATTGTCTTATTTCGTAGAACTTTTTCTCTATGATCTACGATCTTCACTGGTTGCTCATCATAAGAAAGATCATATTCCAATTGTACCACCTTAGAAGAGAGTACATGTGAGGGGTCTGGTATGTACTTCCTTAGGAGGGATACATGAAAGAAATCGTGTACTTTGGCCATGGTAGGTGGAAGTGCTAGTCGGTAGGCCACAACCCCGACACGATCAAGAATCTCAAAGGGGGCGAGGTACCTTGGACATAACTTCCCTTTATTTCCAAACCTCATGACCATCTTCCATGGAGATATGCATAGAAACACCATTTCTCGAACTTTAAACTCAAGGTCTCATCGATGATTATCTGCATAACTCTTCTGTCGACTCTGAGCTGCCTTGATATGCTACTGAATGGTTTTCACCTTCTCCACCATTTCCTCGACCATTTCTGGTCCAAGCAGCTTATGTTCACTGACCTCATCCCAACATGTCGGTGATCTGCACCTTTTCTTATACTGGCTTTCATATAGTGCCATTTGGATGCTTGAGTGGAAATGATTATTATAAGAGAACTCAACCAGAGGAAGATGTTGACCACATCCTCCTTTAAAGTCCATTGATCACGCTCTCAACATCTCCTAAAGTGTTTTGATAGTCCGCTCGGATTGGCCATCAATTTGAGGATGATAGGCCGTACTGAAGTTCAGTTCAGTATTTAGAGCATGTTGAAGACACTTCCAAAAAATAGAGGTGAATCTTGGATCTCTATCAGACATAATAAAAGTGGCACTCCATGCAGCCTTACCACTTCCCTGATATATATCTATTCCATTTGATCCAATGAGAAATCCCCCCGAATAGTAATGAAGTGTGCTGTATTTGTAAGACGTTCCACAACAACCCAGATTGCATTGTTTCCTTTGGATGTCCTTGGAAGTCCGGTGACAAATTCCATGGTGATGTTCTCCCATTTTCATTCTGGTATGGGAAATGGTTGCATCATCCCCTTAGACTTCTGCATCTCTGCCTTCACTTACTGACACACCATGTACTTTGACGTATATTCAGCGATCTCCTTCTTCATATTATCCCACCAAAAGGTTTTTCCAAGATCTCGATACATCTTTGTGCTCCCTGGGTGAATAGGGAAATTTGAACTATGTGCATCATCCAAAAGTTCCTTCTTTAGCTCCGGACTTGATGTAACACATAGTATTCTCCCAAACTGCACAATTGCTTCTTCATTAACATTAGACTCCAAGGATTTCCCTTTTTTCGATAGCTTATACTTTTTCTTGAATTCCTACATCATTCTTTTGAGTATCCTTTACCCTTTGAAAAAGAGATGGTTGAGAAATCATTTGTGAAAGGATTGATGATGTTCCCTTCTCTATGATTCCCATGTCCATATTCATCATGTCTAAGAAGATTGGATCCCTCTCTATTCTCATCATTGATAGAATCGCTGGGTCATTTCTACTTAGGGCATCTGCCAGCTTGTTCGCTTTCCCGAGGTGGTAATGTATTGAACAGTCATAATCCTTGATAGGCTCTATCCATCTTTTCTGGCGCATATTAAACTCCTTCTGTGTGAATATATATTTAAGACTCTTTTGGTCAGTATATATCTCACATTTCTCCCCATAGAGATAATGCCGCCAGATTTTCAAGGAAAATATCCCTGCCGCTAACCCCAGATCATGCGTTGTATAGTTTCTGTCATGGATTTTCAACTTCCTTGAGGCATAAGATATCACTTTTTCATTCTTCATCAGCACATAGCCTATGACCTTCATTGAAGCATCACTGAATACCACAAAAAGTTCCCCACTTGTGGGTAAAGTGAGCACGAGCGCAGTGCTAAGCCTCCTTTTTAACTCCTTGAAGCTTTCTTTGCATTCATCACTCCAAGAAAACTTTACTCCCTTTTTTGTTAGCGTGGTAGGAGGGTTGGAAAATCATGAGAAATTTCTCAGGAATCATAAATAACATCCAGCTAACCCCAAGAATCTATGGATATCTATTACCGATGTTGGCCTCGACCATCCCTCAATTACATCTGTTTTGGAGGGATCCATAGATATCCCATTGGTTGTGATGATATGGCCCAAGAATTATATCTCCATCAACCAGAACTCACACTTTCTGTACTTTGCATAGAGCTTATCCTTGCGCAAATTCTCTACTACAGTTCTTAAATTCTCCTCATGATCCTCCTTGGTTTTGGAGTATATTAGAATATCATCTATAAAGACTACCACAAATTTGTTGAGGTAATCTCTAAAGACTCTATTAATCAAGTCCATGAAGATTGCAGGAGAATTGTTGAGTCCGAAAGGCATTACTATAAATTTATAGTTCCCGTATCTTGTATGAAAAGCAGTCTTGGGGTCATCTTCTTTCTTCACCCTTACATGATAATATCCCAACTGAAAATCTACCTTGGAGAAGTATTGTGCTCCACACAACTGATTGATCAAGTCATCAATTTGTGGGAGATGATACTTGTTCTTTATCTTGATTTTTTTGATCTCACGATAATCGATGCAAAGCTGCATTAACCCATCCTTCTTCTTGACGGAGAGGACTTGTGCACCCCATAGTGAAGCAATTGGGCGTATAAACACTTTATCTAGATTCTTTTGTAGTTGTTTCTTCAGCTCTTCAAGCTCTACAATAGCCACTCTATATGGAGTCTTGGATATTGGTAATTCCCCGGGTATAAGTTCAATTGAAAATTCAACATCTCTTCTAGGAGGAAGACCAGGCAGTTCCTCGGTAAAACACTTCCACGAATTCCCTCACAATATGCATTTATTCAAGGATGGTTTCTTCCTTGGACTCAATCATCTGATCCAGATACATGTGCTCATAGGGCAGTAATATCCATGCTTGAGATGATGGCGATAAAAGAGATTCATCATCCTCCTTACACTTGTAAAGAATCGGGGGTCGATTCTCCATATAGAGTGTGATTTCCCTCTCCCGAAAATTTGTGTTGGCTCTATATAAGGAAAGACAATCAATTCCAAGAATTTCATCCAATTCCACCAGAGGGAGTCTGATGAGGTTCTCCAGGAAATTCAATCCATATATAATAATAGGGGAGGACTAATATTCATGGGATGCAATGATTGCCCCATTTTCTATACTCACCGACATCTTCACTTCCATGATTTTTTGTGGTGCTGGGATTTTACTACAAAACATTCGAGATATAAAAGAATGCGTAGAACCTAAATCAAGAAGTACATTCAATATTCTTGAATGAATAACTAATGTACCTTTCACCACTTCTTTGTCGGTGTTCACTTTGGCAGAAGTGATGGCAAAAGCTCTTCCTTGCAGCCTTAGAGGTTGTTGGTTGACTCCGAAAGCCCTTGGATTAGGGTACTGATTTGCAAAATGACCAGGTTATTTGAATTTTTAGCATTGAACAATGTGTTGAGCTGTGAACAGAGAGTTCCACTCTTCTGTCGCAGATGCGGGTCTTTCTTGCCGACAGTTAACAGCTAGGTGCCCTTCTCTTCCACAGCTGAAGTATTTCCTCATCCCCTTAAAGAAATTTCCATGGTGCTTCTTTCTGTGCTTTTGGAAAGTGGGGTGCTGGATCTTCATTGAACCTTTGGATTTATCCATCGGACCACTAGCATTGAAGTCCACCTTATGCTTCTTATCCCCATGATACCCCTGTTATTATCTGTTCTCCACTTCTACCTTGAGGGCACATCGGAAAATTTCATCATAGCTATCAATGTCATGGATCGCTAATGATTTCCACAGGCTTGGCTTCTGCCCACCAAATAAGCGGTCAACATTGCATTTGGGGGTAACGACAAAGCCAGAAGCGTATCGTGAAACCCTTGTGAAGTTTTCCTCATACGCTCCAACAGATTCATCATCTTTTTTCTTGAGGGAAAGGAAGTCCCTTTCAATATCAAGCCGGAGGGTGCGCGGAAAATATTTATCAAAAAACATCTTTGGGAAATCCTTCCATTCCAACACCTCGATCTCCTCCTCAGGATTCATATTTTTGATCAACGTCCACCATCGATCAGCTTCACCCTCCATACGATAAGCCTCCAAAAGAACATTCTCTTGTTCAGAACTTTGAAGGATGGAGAAGATCTTTTCAATGGAGTCGATCCATTGTTCAACGATCGTGGGATCAGATTATCCACTAAAAGTAAGAGGCCTTTGTCTCATGAAGCTCTCGATAGTGACTTGTTCTTTATTATGGGGGGTTGAACGTTCCTCTTGGCCCATGTTTCTATTCTAAACATGAGTTATCTGAGAGAGAAGCGTGAGAAAGTTCACGATTCCCACTCCCATTGGATTGGGCATCTCATTAGTATAGTCATAACACTGATCTTCACAATGGTTGTTAGCTCAAGTCCTCTTATTACTGTCCATTGGCTGGAATAAAAGAAATATTAGGGGTAACACATAAAGGGTAATCCAAAGAAAAAATTTGATGACTTATAAAATAACTTTTATTTCATTAACTAATGAGTCTATAGGCTTCAATCTAGGCTTTTCATGATCTAATTTGTAACATATATTCTTAGGGGAAGTTTTTTTAATTCCCTTAATAAGGGTTCATAATAAGCTTGTGAATTTATCAAAACATATCCCCCGAGAGTGTAGTAACCAAGAGTGCAGCAAGGCCCGTTGTCATGCAAGAGTTCTCATTCGAGTCTAGCTCAATGTGGTGTTTTCGGGTTTTACCCCTAGGATACATCTGTGCCAAAGCCGCCTCTACCTAATCTTATCCAGATAGGGATTTATTTTCTAGATAAACCACTTACTCAGTACTTACCAAATCTTAGGGATTTTTTTATTATACTTAGTCTTGTCTCTAAGGCTTTACTAGGGTTTTCTAATCCAAATCCCAAAAATAACTAAACCTATCCTCTAATACCAACTATGACAACCCTGCTTTTATTACAAACTTAAACATGATTTATTACATAAAATATCACTTGATAAAACAAGAAGATCGAGTGTTTTAGTGTCATTGGGGCCTAGGATCATTACATAAAAGCTTAAACCATTAAATATAACATCTTTATTGAAAAACCTCCTTTACATGACCACTACATTCCATCGTACTTATCATTGCATGGGATAACCTGGGGACATGCATAAGAAAAGGGTGAGCTATAAGGCCCAGTAAGGGAATACACATGGAATAACATGAGGAGTACAATACATGTTGGACATTAGGAATATCAATAGAGCACAAGAGAAACATGAAGATAAAGGCATGATAAAGCATGATAATCATAACATGGAAATGTGGCAACAACACTTAACATGGAATTAGCATGAGCCAAGGCTCATTACACATGGAGCATGAGTAAACCCTCATTGTACATGAAGTAGGAGTAAACCCTTATTTCACTTGAATTAGTATGATTCAATACTCATTGGACATGAAGTATCATGATACTATACTTTACCCAATACATTGGAGCTCTATAAGGTCACACCCTTCTTAAACATTTCATTTCATGCATAAGTGTGCCACATGGATCATAAAACATGGATTCATAAAACATAATAATTTATTCCACGATAAAGGAATGTGGAATTCATACATGAAACTTTGTAATCAATAAGGAAATGTGAATAAAGGTGAATACCCTTGATGGAGAAATGGTCATGGTATTCACTACACAATGGAATTTTCTTAGAAAATCGGTGCGATTTCGGCAACGTAACGTCGTGACATAAGAATTCATAAAAAATGTTGATGAGAGATAGAGGGGTTACTCATCATATTTACATGTAATGTAATGTAAGGAGGTCATATAGATACATGTCCCAACAATTTTAATGCAATTTATATTCATGATACAAAAGTATTGCTTGAATGTAAATGGGGAGAGAGAAGTTCCTTTCAGAATTTCGGCATAGTAAAGGGTGTACATGAGAGGCATTTAATGAGGGATAAAGGGGTCTCCCATAATTCAAAAATAAATAGGGAAGTATGAGGGAGGTGAGAAACCATACCCCAAAAATCATAATTGAAATTAAAATGGAAAAACAACTTATAGAAAATTGGACAAAAATGAGAAAGGAAGAAAAAACCCTTACTTGGAAGTGTGCTTCCAAAGGCTAGAGAGAGGCTTGTGAGAGGCTTCTTGGGGGCTTAGGGAACCTTGGGAGGATTCTAGAGAGAGTAGGGAAGAGGATGGACGAACTCCAAAGGCTTTGAGTGAGGAGGAAGTGGGAGCTTGGGTGGGTTTATATAGGAAAGGGGAGGGAATTCTTTATTATTTAGGTTTGGGACCCCTTATATTATATTAATCCAAACCACAAACCATCCCATGGTTTCTTCCCATGGTTTTTGGAAAAGGGAAGAGGAAAAAAATATTTTATAATTCCAAATTCATAACTTCTTAAAATAATAGGTTTGCTTATGTGGAGGTGAGTCACACACCCATGGAAAACAATTTAAAAAGACAAGGTGTTTAAAAAGTCTTGAGGGGTCCATTAATGCTTTGAAAAGTAAATAAAAAAACCCAAAATCACATTATATTAATTTTAAAACTAATATTGGCCGAACATAAAGATTATAGTATTTTATTACACCAATATGGGGTCATTATGATGTCATAAAACACATTATATATTTGAACGGTATTTATTTTTACCCAAAAATTTGACTGTCTCAGAAAATTATGAAAAATTCACCGTTGGATAATTTCAATGTCCTGATTCCAGAAATAACATTTATTTTATCTTAATAACTTTCTAAATGTGTTAATTTTCCCTTTTAAAATAAAAACTGACATTTATCGAAAATTCACGGGTTTTGACAGAAATGGCTTTCAAACCTTAATAAAAATTATAATTGTATTCATTATATTATAAGATCATTTATATTTAATAAAAATTAATTTAATAATAATAGTAGTATTTTATTAAAATATTATTTAAATAAAAATCCCTTCATTTAAATAAAATTATTCTTAATTAAATAATAACAAAAAACACTATTTGTACTTAAAAAACTATTTAGAATGTATCAATAATGACAAGAAAGTATATACGTTATTATATAAAAAATCATGTACATGAAAATAGTACTATAGATTTGTTACATAACCCCTTAAAACAGCCGCATAAGACCTAAGGGTAAGGTGTACGATGGTGACAGACTCTTGGGGTGGCTCAGATAACATCGCTCGAGTAGTAATCTCTATCAACTTCCACTTTTCACGTAGAAGGTATCGTTCGATCTTGACATGATGAAGCTCATCTTGGGCTTGGTCAAGAGCGAAGCCCAAGGATGCCACCTCTTTTCCGAGCTCCGTCAAATTGGCTTCGTATGGGGAAATTCTACGGGATGAGGCCATCGCTTCCTTTGTCTGGGTAAATTTGGATTTGTTAATGCCATATTTTTATACTAATTATGTGATCACTGTTCAATTGCTATATTAGAAACGGTCAAAATTATTAACATAAAACCAAATAAGTTGACATTTTATATAAACATAAAGTGACATTTAATTAGATCAAGAGAGATTTCCATTAATGAAACTTTGGGTCGTTACACTTATTGTTCATGAGAAGGAAATATGGGATACCAGTTGACTTGTAGTAGTAGAAAAACAAGTTCCCCCACGCCACAAAGTTTTTCATTGGCTAGATCATGGAAAACAATATGAAAATGCTTTGAATGTAGGAGTAAAATATCCAAAAGGTGGAGGTCTTTTGCGATCATAAAAATCATGTGATGCATCACTAATAGTAAGGGTAATTATTCTTAACAAAATCCAATAAATTTTACATAACCTTTAAACTTAATAGAAAATTAAAAAAGGAAATAAAGGGGAGGATGTGGGAGACACTCGTGGTCTTAAAAGACACATGATGCGCCCATTGTAGTCCAAAAGACAATATGAGTCCTTGAAGACATACTTACCTCCTCTCATGAAGGCCCATGGATATTTGAACATGAAAAAAGAAAGTTATTTGACATACCCACATGATTCAATGAATCCCCATTAATTGGAAATTATCTAATAATAGAGGCACTGATACGAGTGACTCGAGGTCACTGAAATCCAAGTGATTATCCATGATAGAGACTCAAGAAGATGTGTTTCCCTAGATCCCCTCACTGAATCCATCCTGTATTCATGCCAGATACGCTGTAAAAACTGACAGACAACTGAGGTGGTGAGTCTTATAAATCCCACACCCCAGCATCAATAATGGAGAATGAACTATAGAAATTAAGATGATATTAGTCTATTTACAAATTGATGAATCTTTATGATATTGTACCAGTACTAGAGTGGATTACTCGAAGTAGTGGATCTCATGACCGCCAAGTTCCACATTAGGTATAGATCTGAAGAACAATCAGAGTATTCATGAAAAATGAATAAGTGATCATTATAGATCACATGGAGGATATCCAGAAGGACATGCGAAGGACATAACACACACTTGATAGATCACGCGAGACTTAAAATAAGATAAAACCAAACAAATCTAAGGATTTTAAAATATAATGTATTGAATGAAGACTAAAATATAAGAGGATTATGCTAAATAACCTATATATTTATCCTTACATGCTTTGTGTGAACCATCCAAGACATGTGACAACGCCAAGATGCATTTCTTAGAACTCCCAACACTACTTTGGTATACTCTTCAGATCATGTGTAGTCCATTAGACATGTCAAAAAAGGTTATATGTAACTACCCGAGCATGCCACCTAGGTCTCACTGATCCCTCTAGGATCTCCATAGTAGTCATGAGTTTTTCGTCAAACAAGGAACCTGATCCATATGGAAGCATCAATTCATGTTAACTGAGTATTTCGGTAGCACCTCGAAATGTCAATTAGCTCATGCGAAGCCCATAGGAAATACATCCATGATTCCTGATCCCTTTTTAGGACATGTGACACCCCGGAGACATGTCACATTGACTCCCATTATTACCACCATATGTGTTATCCAAAATATATTATGAAACTTGGATATTCTAGTTGAATCACTTCATATCTTCTAGACATGTCAGTCGGGGTCATGTGAATGATTCCAAAGAAAACCATATAGGTCATGTGATATCCTTCAGAAAAGTCATCCATAGTAATTCTCCATTCCTTAGACATGTCATCTAGCATACACGATGTCCCTCAGACAAGTTATCATGATCACATTATTACCTTCTAACATGTCAAAAAGTCTTTTACTGACATGTCAAATAGATAACCAAGGCATGTCAAGTGGACAATAAATGCATTTCAAGAAGGGACACAGACCAGGTCAGAAGGGAATCCTAGGATTTGATAACATTTTACATACTAGGTGTGTAATCCCCAAAAATGAGGGAAAAAATTGTGTGTAATCCTCTATTAATGAACTATGGTAACTTTGATTCCCTCACTAACAAGGAAATGTTGGATGCCTCACTGAGGCCTGATCTTCATATCAACCACCCAAAGGAAAGTACTCAAACATAAATCTCACATATACCTAAAGAAATTGACTATTTCCATCCCTTTTTTCCCATTCCAAGAATATCTCACATTGGAGTAGGGTGATACAATAATAATATCATTTTTATCATAATCCTCTACTATGGAAAGGACAACCTTAGAGTGAAATCCAATGTCTAGTGAAGTATAGAAACTCTGATTCATAAAATAACCAAATACGTTGGATGCCTTCTCAAAGTCCGAACCTAATATTTATCACTCAACACAATTTCATACCACATAAGACCCACATAATAAATAAATGACATTAATTATCTATCATCTCTTATTTCTCGCAATGAGTATATCTAATGTGAGATTAGGTACATTCAATAATAATATCATTTGCATCATAAAACCCTACAAGGAAAAGGGTAATGTAATTGAGTAAGCCCTGATTCAAATAAACACTAAGAACTCTAATTACTAAAAGAACCTGGATATGTAGGATGCCTTCCTATGTCTTGAGCTCAAAAAACATCCCTTTCAATGTAATACATATGTCCTTGATATCTTGACCATTGGTACCCAATCATTCCCATGTACCGATCATTTTACATCACCCCTCAGTGGATTAAAGAACCACCAGAACGATGATAACTCTGAGTCTTGACATAACCAAGATAGGTAGGATGTCTACTTGAGACTCGAACTCAAATATCTGGTGCCTTAGTTCTCGTACATATGTATTACCTATAAGACATTATACTAAAAGGGTTTAACAAACTATGTGGGTTTTGATTCCAATAATAACCAATATATGTTGGATGCCTCAAAAAGACTCAATCCCCTCTTCCGAATATTAAACCACGACCTTGTGTAGGAGAATATCCTAAAGAATCTATTAAAATAGCTTAAACATAATACCCATTAATTTGGGAAATGGATGAATAACATTAAATACATCCTGATGGATTATCTAGTGAGACCCCATTTCATTTTTTTATCAATGGGACTGCCTTCTTTTTTATACGAAGAGAATTAACCCATAATTGTTTTTCTAGGGTACCTAGTACTGTATTGGGATCACGAAGAGATTTTCAAATATATCTTAAATCAATAATAGAATCCCCAACTAGGTAACAATTCCACTCATAATGGTGTGTTGATCCCAACCATCCATCCTCTCAACCAATGTGAATCCCTAAGTATCATTGGGTATGAAATCCTTTCTAACCAACAACCTGTGGAAAGTAGGACCATAACCAGTTATGGATGATGAAACCATTTGTATTTTCCGTTAACAATGAAAAAAACATGATGTTAACGATTGTTGAAAAAGTAAAACACCCACAATCAATTATCAAGCCCAACCAAACCCGTATCAATAAGGGTTCTCTAGGTCCCCGGTTAATCCATAAAAATAGTATGTTACATGGAACATTCATTTTATCTTATGTTGCATAAAGCAATGAGTTTCTTCAATATCATTCATTTTATGCAATAATATTTTTTACCAAACAACAATATAAAATTAATATTATTATTTAGTATGAAAATTTTCTTCTTACCAATAAAATGGTAGGTATGAATAGGATTAACTAAATTATAAAAATATATTGTTTATAAATGTTTATGAAATATAAATTAATAATTAATATACTAATTATTATTTAAAATAAAAATTAATATATTTTGAAAAGAACTATTTTTATAAAAGATAGTTTAGTCACGCTTTGCATACTTAATATAAAATTTATTTTTATCAATTCTATAAAATTTATTTGATAAATTAATCTCAAAATTCTTTCAAAAAAGTAAAACAATCATCTTAGGGTGAATTTATGATATTTTCATGGGTTGTTTCCTTTTTTGAATGAATAGTAAAAATACTGAAATTGAATTGAAAACTGATTTATTATTTAAATTATGTATTAGGTGAAATTATTCTTTAATTGTTTTCTATGTAACATTAGTTAATTTTTTTTAATAAATCCAATTTATATCATCTGAATAATCTCTCAATTTAATTTTAATATAAAACAAATAAACCATTGAACATTATCACAATAAAAATCTATATTCTCGTTGCATTTGTGGGATTTATTAAAAATTAAAATATTCTAATTTTGTGATTTTAATTTGGGAGAATTGATTCAACATTTGGAAGAATAAAAATTTATATTATATAATAAGGTCAAAAAAATGTTTTACCTCAATGATTAGTGAAAATCGTTATTATTTATTACCACAATTAAGGTTAAAACGTGGTTTTGAGCATTACATGTGTTTGAATTATAATTAATTTTATAAATACGTGATGATTTTATTTGATAAATAGGATTTTATATTTAGAATAAATATATGTAAATTTTATAATAAAAATCATTTTAATTGTATGGTTAAATGGAAATTTACTTAATAAATTGAAGAGAAATAAGTTATTATCGTAAAACACAAAGTGTACAATCGAGTAAACTTAATGTAGAAGGAATAAAATGATAAAAATGTGTTCCTATTTGGGTGGTGGATGTGTTTATATATGTCATCAATAATATTCCATATTATTAATCTATCATGAAGTCACATGAGGTAATAGATACCTCCCAATATAGAATACATTTTAGTATTTTCAAAAATGTCACCCCTCATCAATTATAAAATTGAACTCACTCTCAAGACCTATTCTCCTCTATGTCCATTTGAATTGAAAAAAACCCAAATAAGGTCCCAAATCCTCTACCCTCATCTTAGTTACGTTATTTTTTTCATAAATCCTAACTGTTAAGGACATATTTCAAAACTAATTAGGATATGTGAAGAAAAGGTAAAATTCTTCAACAAGTGTCTTTATTTTACTTCTTTACATGCTTCATCCATTTTTATCAAAAAATGATGATATAATAACCTCAGTATCATTCATCTACTGATTTTTTTAAAAAAATAATTTCATGAAATAAAACCATCTCCACTTCCATCAAATGGGTTACAAAATCAACATTTCTGTGTATGGAGGACTACCACCACACGAACTGATGTCATTCGTTTTTTCTGTTACCACCAATCATGGTTGGGTATTATAATGAATAATAGTGTATATTATATATATATATATATATATCAATTATAACTCTTGTGTAATTATATAACACATACCTTATTACGTTTTATTATGTAGAAGACACTATATCGTTACTTGTGTGTATATAAGAGTACTACCTGGTGAAGCAATGTGATTCATCTTTCACGTATGCTTCATAAAGAAGGTGATAAGGATGCAGTTGATGATTATATGTTATATAAATGACATAATTAAAATATTCATGTCATATTTATGATTTCTAAAGATTATATATATCATTTTATTTTCATCCTTTTCTCTAACATAATGATGATAACATCATTCATGTACGTGTAGACTACCACCTTCATAAAGCGATGTGACTATATTTTCATGACCAAACCACATGGGTGATAGATATTTATATAATATGGTATATATTATATAATGATAATTATATAAAGATAAATTATTAGTTAATACATTTCCAAAATGACTGTTGAGAAATGGAAAATGTAACTCGTTCTTGTTTACAACCTACCATCTCCATAATCAAAACATGCATTATTTTTTATAAAAACCAATGATGATTGGTTTTAAAAGTGTAAATGATTTATAAATATGATTAATATGTAATTATTATTATAATGATGATTATGAAAATATATTTTATGTGCAAGAACTTGATCATTCTTGACATACATGAATGAGAAAACAAGTCAATTAACACTTGAAACCAAGAAAATAATAATTTATTATTAAATAACAAATAATAAGATGTTATAAAAGGATAATATAATATATTTTATATATTTATATGTTTCAATATTAAATAAATAACCTTTTTAAAACCACTATACAGGTATTTAATTCATTTTCACTGAAAAGAAAGTGGGAGGTAAGGGATTTTGTCAGAATTTATATTCTGTTGAGAATTATTTGTCATTATGCACAAATTCACATTTATTTGGTGTATATAATTCCCCTATGACATGTAATATCATAAAAAATTTGTAATTCATAGTTTTTTATGTTTCGCTTTTAATTATCTATTCCAAGGGTATTTTACATGAAAATTTCCAAGTGGATAAATATATTGTGAAATGCCATATTCTATTATGATTAATAACTTTTTCTTGAATAACTCAATTTATTGTAATAATTTTACCTTTAAAATTAGATTTATCATAAATATAAATATTTATAAATATTGGATATGATGATTTCCAAAATAGTATACCATTTTTACATACAGTGTTTACTTAGAAAGTAATTTTATTAATCGAGGAAATATTGATAAATCTATACCATTTACTCCATATGGATATTTAAGGATAAGGGAAATTAATCATGAATTAAATATATTATTCATTATATTTGGATTTATAGGGACATGAAGATAAGTGTGGGTAACATTATATATATCCCCTTGATGCATCGACGGTTCTCAAGAGTTAAAATCAGTTGGCCAGACCCTACGAATTTGTAACCAGTAGTTTTGAAATGTCATGAGGATTGATATTCAAAGTAGAGATATAGCTGTCCAAACTATATTTTTTTTACTTAAAAGATTAAAAATTTTGATGATGATAGATCGTAACATTAATTTTATCATATTCTAAGGAAACAACGAATCCCATAATTAATCAATGAATTCATTAAGAGTACATTAATTATTATCAAAGATATTTTCACTATGATATTATCAATATATAATTTAATTTTTAGTTTTTTGATTATATGTATTGTGTGCTTAGTTATCTACCTTTCCATAATGATTATTATCTATATAGTTAATTAAATGCAATGTGTTCTCATTATTTTTATTTCCATATTAATTATTCTTGTTTATTCCAGATTAATTTTTCTATAGTCAACCATTATTGAGTATTTGAGTTCACTCTTATTTGGCCTTCTTTTCCATAGTTTAAGAAGTGATTTTTGAATGAGTTTTCAAGGATTCGATTTATTTGATTTTATTTTGTTTTATTTTTTATTTTATATTCCTAATGTAAAATGTGTATCATGTATGTATGTGGTTCTAAAAACAGCTAAACTAATCAGTCATTTGGGTTTTGTCTTCTTGTATCAATGCTACTATATTTTTGTAAGGCACCAGCTTAGGGCTATTGGGGTTGGGGTGGATATAGTTAGTATGAGATCATGTTTAGTAGAAAAATTGGGTGTTATAATTATGAAAACAATGATTATAGAACATGACTCTATGAATGAATTTGAGGATATATATAGAAGACCATTATAATGTTTTGGTTATATATATATTAAGTAGTTTTTTCTTCAATTACATCTCTATCTGGATACTAAAAGTTGATGTGGTTCTGTGACTAAGGTAATTAGGGGATATATCTCTAAAAAAGGTGTGATGATATTGACTCATGAATTACCTAATACCTAAAAATGGGTCATAATACACACCTAGTTTGACATTCATGAGGGATATACATTGAATAATTCCCATTTTATTTATAAACCATTATGATGGATTTGAAATTAAATATATCCTCAATGGAAACACATTTTATGATTCTATGATTAATAATGAAAATATATTTAATTTATTCTAAGTTATACACCATATTTAGAGTTATACATTTTGATTTAATGTTTATAATCTTATTATATAATCTAGAAAATGTTGTTTTTTAAAAATGAATCCTAGAAAGAATAATTGTATTAATAATAATGGAAAATGATGAGATTTCCCTACTAGGGAAACCACTACAGTTGGTATTGTAATAGAGAAAATTATGGATATATTTGGTAATTTTAATTAGGTTATGAAAAATAACCTTCCTTGAAATGAGAAACATATTCCACATCGAAAATCTCTTATCAAGGATCACTTTATATGATAGAATCCAAAGTCATATAACTGGAATACTAATCCAGTGTTAGCTGTGCAATGGATTATGTCTTAGGAGAAGAAAATTATCTCCATGGGATGTGGTGAAAAATAAAACTTTGAAATTTTGGTGTATTTTAAAAAACCTAATGAAAATCATTGGTATCCATTATTCATGAATACTAGTGGGAAGATGAAATAAAACTCATGGAATGGAATGAATTCAAGGAGATGTTATTCAAACAAATATGAACCTAATGAGCCGAAAGCTCATATTAATAATAAGTTACATTGTTTAAACAAAATGAAATAAAAATTTTTCACTGATTATAAATCTATCATTAAAAAGATTACTAGGTATGATACTAATTAAAAATGCAATATAGAGTGTAATATAGACTATTTCATTGATGGGATCAAGCCATGTCTCTAAAGGGTTCCAGTATCACAATTGTTTTCTTCATATGATGAAATATGTTTATGTTCTATCAAGATGAAGAGATAATAATATAAAAATTATGGATTAAGATATAATAAAGATAAGTAGAAAATAGAAGAACAAAAAATGTATAATGAAAAGAAGGGAACAATGGATTTTAAAACATGTGATATCCCTAATAAATGTTTCATGGTATTGAGGATTTTGCATAAGTATAGGGAAATGGGTCACCCATTAAAAGAATGAAACATGAAGAAATAAAAAACTAGTATTCAACATTTCAAATGTAAGGAGGCGGGGAACTATTTAAATGAATTCTCAAGAATCGAAGGAATACACTACAAAATAATATAAGGGATCAAGGCCGATCATGTGCTTTTCATACAATCAAAGTGGAATGATTAATGTTCTCATGTATTTGGATCCAATAAATATGTTGTAAATGTTTTTTATTGACTATATTCTAGTTATATGATCTATGCAATGTATAAGGATTGTACTAAAATATTTTTTCTAAAATATTTTAAATCATGTATTGAATGGTACCAAGAAATGTGATTTAGTGGCATGTTGAACTTCCTAGAAATTTTTTTTGACGGAAAGATAAATTGTAATTTGTTCCTGATGATGGGATATTGATGTTAGGATGAAGTGATGATTTAAATGGATAATGAAAACTAGATAGTTTTGAATACCTTGGAAATGATTAATTATTTGTTGGAAAATTGGTTTATTCTATCATTTATAGAGTTAAAAACATATTTATATGTAAATAATATTTCAAATAATCTGTGTGTTATTTAAGTAAAAAAGTAATCTTTCATGATTTCAATTTGGTTTTATGTTATTATGGTCATTACTATGTTTCAATAGAATAAATGATGAATTCATTCATAGGGATTACTTGTTCGGAATTAATAACATTATACCTTCCTCTCACAACATTGGTCAAGAATGAGAGAGGAGGAAAATATTGAAATGAAATTGAATGAAAATACACAACACATCAAAAATTTAAATCACACACATTGTTCCATGAACTATGAAAATTCCCATTTCATTACATTTCTTTGTACAAAAATATTTACCCCTTCATTATATTCATGAGGGTTTTAGAAAATAAATGTGAAATATACTAATATAGTATTCCATAGTTGCATCATTATCAGGTCCGCTTCATTATTCCTCTTGGAGTGAGGAGTCCAACACCGAAAACAACAACAACCCCATCACTTAATCAAAAAGATAAATAAATTATTTTGAATTTACAACTCATTTTTCTTGGATGAAAACCTCCCCTATTTACATTATAAGATTTTTCCTTATGTAATAGAGAGAGGGGGTATTATTGATTCTTCATTTTGAGCATGGTGATCTAATTTAGCTTCATCTACTGATTTTGTGGGAATTTTATTGACTCCTTAGTAGTCAAGACCCTTGTAATGCATTTCTTGCTCAGTGTTCCATAAAAACTCAACCGTGGAACCTTGATATCTAAAAATTATCAATGTTTTGATATATTAAGGTGACTGAACCATACAATAGGGATGGGATGTATTGCATCATAACCTTCTTCTCACCAAGCATGGAATGCATGTCTATGATGCAGTGGTGATACTCTTATGTGGACTCAATAAAAGATCCATTATTCTATATTTTCATTCAAGTGAGCACTTCATCATAGGTATTACCCTATACTAAAAACTTCCTCTCAGTTGACACCTTGTTGTGTTCCTGTGAAACAATGATTTTTCTGACAGATAAACCATATTCTTCATCAAATCACCACAACCATCTATAGTGCATTGAGGATTTAATTTGTGTCAACTATTCATTTTCAACATCCATTCTATAAGGATACGACATAGTTGAAATGGAACAATGTAGTTCCACTTTTTCAGTTATGTTTCTATAAACTAGTAAATCACAGAACCATGGTTGCAACATAGTGAAGCTGAAAACTCCAATTGTTATAAGATCTTTTTTGATCAAACAATGAGGAACTATAGAATAGAGGATGTGGATTTCTTTATAACATTTGTGTGAGTATGATGATGTGTGAGTGGCTTAAGATGATTTTGTTTCACTTAAGTGTACAGTAGCCGTGTGCAGAGCATGTCCCACTTTGAAAAATTTGTCTGATGGCCTCTACCTTAAATATGACCCAATGACTGTATGTCAATAATAAATATGGACTGGAGTTATAGTAACCCTAACACTGATGTGTGCCTCCCTACACTAGTGAGGATATCCTCTCCCCACCACATGGACTGGACACCCATGCACCGATGTGCTATTGTGCCCCAACCTAAAAATACCTTGTGAGAGCTCTACTCCCTCTCTTCCTCATGTCGACATCTCCATAAGGGGTGGCTTGGATGTTAACGCCTTAATTGGTTATTCTATGGGAATTTTTATCCAATGCATTGAGGGCTATCCATGAATTACAATTCTTTTTTGAAATATATATAAAAATAACATAGAAATTTATTACATCAAAATAGATGTAATTTATTCCTTTTTTTTATTTTTTTTCAAAAAATTTCATTCTAGACTAGAGATTAACCATTAATGATGTTTTGAAATTAATAGTTTTTTTAACACTTTAAAAAATGTAAATTATAAATAAAAAATTATAATTTTGTATTACCAATATGAATTAATTAAATCCCCCACACAAAAATCATGGTTGTCTTCATGTATAAATCTCCACTACTAATTAAAAATAAAACCCCCATTCTATCAATATTTAAAATTTAAAATTAAGTAAAAAACATTTATTAATGGTGGAGAGAGAATTTTTTAGGGCCATATATGAGACATTAATCAATCTCCTCCCTAGACAGAATGTACATTTTCCCTGAAAAATTATGGATATTATCCTCTCTTTCATTGAAGCCTATTAACATATAATTGTTTAATATTCAAAGTCATTATCTACCTTAAATTTTTTTATTCTCTCATAATTGATGGTACAATAGAAATGTGAGGTTTTTTTCATACCTTAAGTATGTTCACCACACATATAAACATGAATGAGATATATTTTTTCCACATAGTAGAGACAAAAGTCACTAAAAATCACAAGGTCTCTACAACTTAGGATCACATGATTCCGAGGATTAATGATGGTTGGAATTTTATGGATAAAACATTTAGATAAAAATTTGGTTTATCTCTATGTAATAAGCATTATAATAAATGTCAAAAACAATAGAAATATCTTCTTAGTAATTACATATTATCCCACATACTTAATCTCAATGTAAGGCCATGATCAATGAAATAAAAATGATTGAGTTACCCGTATATGTTTTTTCTTGGTCTTTTCATTGTTAAAAATTTCAAATTTTTGACAATTTAACTAGAAAAAGTCTAAAATCCACCACCCAACATTAAATGATAATATTCATTGGTCAAGTGATTGTGATATTTTAACCTCTATAAATCAAACATATTTTTTCATTTTAATTTATTTCCTTTTTTATGTTCTGTTTTTTGCATAGAGGGGTAAACAATATATTCAATATAATTTAACCTGAACCTTTTCAAAAAACCAATGAAACAACTAAAAACATTCCACTCCAATATTTCACATCCATTTTTCCATGATCTCACTTACCCCCCCCCCCAATACATGGACTTTTAAAACCATTCAAAATATTATAATGTGGGTAATACTGAATAATTTAGATCAAAATCTAGATTATTTATATAAAAGGTTATTCATGGTATTTATGGGATAAAAGAAGGATTAATGAAAGGTAGGTCTAAATGATAATGTCTACATTAAGAAAATTCATCAACCATTTTCCTAGTGAATTTTGTCAATCATCACTTTGACATGGTAAACTTTAAATCCTAATAGGTCTCATGTAACAAGTTGTCTCCCTAATTTTACAAATAAATATTGGATATATTTTCCATAGAAACCTCTTGAGAATAAGAGCATATAATTTGAGTCAGTCACTAAAGTAATGTGTAATAATAATAAATGAATCTATATAAAATTATAAAATTTAATGCTTGAAATATGGAAGGAAATTTGTATCTATGCCTTCCTAAAAAGAAAGAAAATCAATATTTTCTGAATTCAAGTCCCTATTCTAAACTATAATCATGAACAATCCCCATTTTACTTATTCAATTTGATAAACATTAAAATTAATACACGAAATTAGGGGGTTCCTAAAATTTATAGTGTCATTGATAAAAAATGTAACGCACTAATATAAGTGTGGGAATTCATTTCATCAATTAATGATCTAAAAATACATTTTGAAAAATAATGGAGTAAAATTGAAAACTAAAAATTAATGATAAGCCCATGGAAATTTATAGGAATTATCCTCTTTTTTTCTTTTATTACAGTGTTAGGTCCACGTATCTTGAATCTTAATGGACCTGAATATTTAATCCTATATTGTGTAGTACCATTCTCTTAAATGTTCGAAAATTTCGGGAATTCACCCTTAAATTAATTCATAAATAGATATATAATTAATACAATTCCTAAAATCAAAAAACATACTGATTTCATACTAAAAGTGATTTAGTTATTATTGTTGACTTCAAACTTACCTCTTGAATTCATGTGATTGAGGGGTGGAAGTAGTTTACTAGATCTTCATTGAAAAAGTTTCAATGATTTGATTCTTCCATGCCGAAGGATCCTCTTCCATTTTTAGGAAATAATTTTACTCTTCCATTCATTTTAATATTATCAACCAACATGGAACCAATATAATTGTTTTTAACCCATATTTAAAAATAAAATGTAATTTCACTAACTACCCAAACATATTGTCCTTCCCTGAATTCTTTAGGGGCAATGACCCTCCTTCGTATCTAAATTTTTGTAGCATCTTCTTGTATTCCAGTTCCCCTTTTCAACATTTTCTCTCATGTATAAAAAACTACATCACTTCTTTTTTGATAAACAATAATTTCCTTAAATCTTTGCAAGCTATCCTCTATCAACATGTCTCTTATTTCTAATATATTTTTCATTGACTAATGCTTGTTGAAGTTTACATCTTCTACACCAACCCTCAAACATAAATTCCCACCATATGAATTAATTAGTTCCCTTCCTATAGCTATGAAGGGTCTTCAAATGTTTATTAGAGACTTTTTCCCATCCATGTCCATCACAATAAGGTCTAGTAGGAAGTAGTGTTGTCTACATGGACAGTGGAATCTTTAATTAGTCATCAAAGACGTATCACTGTTGTATACACAAGTTGAAGCATAACTTGAGTTTTATTTAACTCTCTCAATTTAATTATATTAAATATTGAGTATGGTATTATATTTACTATCTCACCTAAATCATATAAATCACTACCAAACTTATTATAAGTAATGTTAATCAGAATAAAAAAACATCCTTGATCACTTTTCATCTTTGGTAGGATTATTGATACCATAACTACATATTCCACCATTAGTGAGACGGTGACCAATTCTTCAAGCATTATTTTGTTTGACACTAAATATTTTATGAATTTTTTATTGTTTGTCATGTTCACAATTTCCTTAATAAATATTATATTGATTTTAATTTTGTGTAGCATCACTATTTTCTCATCAACCATTACCTACATTTATCTAAAAAAAGGTAGAGGTAGTCCATATGGTGGTGGTTGTTTCACTTGATCATAGTTATAGGATTACTTTCCTTTTAATTTTATTCCATGCATACTTGTTCTTCATCCAATGTTTTATCATAATCATATATTTTAACATTTTCATCACCTTATTGGGTTGTATTTCTAATTCTTAAGATGACGGATTTGAGCCCACAATGTACTGGAACATCAGTTTCAGATTGTAAAACTCCCCTCAACCAATCTTTTAATTGATTGAAAATCTGAACCATACATATTTCCAAGATCTTCATTGTAGATCATTGATTTTTTTGAGTCATATATCAATAAAAATATGGAATCAAATTGATCCTAGGTTTCGGTTGTCAACCTTGTAAGGGCATCTCCTCTAGTGGTCATGAATCATTCCAGGGTCTCTTATAGAGAATAAACCTAACTTCTCAGTGATCTCCCGTGGTTCTGAGGTTAAAAACATTATTCCCTAGCATGAAATCCATACCCTTATCTTAGATTCTTTAATCGTGGTTATTATGGCCTCCATACCTATTCATAATGTTTTTGAGTATAATCTAAATAGTTATTATCTTTATAATACATACCTTATGGATATTGATTTTAAATCATCACATCAATTTTTTTTGACATTGTATTCATTTGGGATTCACCACAGACACTTCCCATCATGTACACTCAATATAATTTTACCCCATCTAACTTACACATAAAAAAGTTTCTGCAAATTTCATCCGACAACTCATAGCACTATTCTGGTGATTTTTTTTGCATGCACAAAATTCTATTTGAAGCATCTAAAACTATCTTCCTATTATAAATCACTATAAAAGTTTTTAATTAGAAATCATGTTTCAATGCTATGGTGGGGAAATATTATAATTAAACCTCTAAACATTTACCATTCCCTATAAATATATTCATCAATTAATTATTCAAAATTCCCAAAACTTTCCCACAAATCATGTATTTTGAAGAAGGGAAAAATAAAATATCAAGAACCTTCTTACCTAATCATCCCATCTTGTGATTGAGTGTGTTTGTATATTTTATATACACTCCCATGATTTGACTTTTAGGGAGAATAGGATGTTATAAAACCTTACCACATCACTAGTTACATTATATAATTGGAATGTGTCTTATAATTCTAAGAAACTCCCAATATGAGAAATAAGGTTTTCATGTGGTAGCACAGTGATCACTATCCTGATTTCAAAATGTTGAGAAGTAACAATAGTTATGAGGATAATCATATTGATCCCAACTATTGAGGGTCTTTTGTAGTTGATCAATGCTTTCACTCTTGGGTTTTGTTATTAGAGATATTCATGTGCTCCCTTATTGACTAATAATATCGGTTCTCTTCCATCCATGGTTATTCTTCTCCCTTATTATGGTCCTTTCAATATTTGTATCAATATAAGGATCTACTTTTTTTCTCTATTTGAGTATTCATGCACCGAAGTGGCTTTGGAAACAACTGCATGACAAGACCAAGTATAAAAATAAGAAAAAGAGAAAAAATATAATGAAAAATTCCTGAAAATTATAATCATGACTAAACATCATTCCCCAGTAATGATTATATTTCAATGTAACCTAAATTAATCATTACATATCATAGGGAAACAAAATAAATGTTTTTTAAACTCAACAATAACTAATAACTTATGAAAATGTATAAAGTATGAATCGAGGTTTATCTATATAGAATGGGTATAAAATATTTAGAATATTTTCAGGAAATTAAATTAAAAAAAGATCAAATTTGATTGGTTTTAGATGTATGATATTGATATAACATGTAATATAAATATAGGTATTTGTACTTAGTTACGGAAAATTGATGTAATTTAGATTGGATGTCCTCATAATTGAATTTTAGAAAGGCTCCTCCTTGAGTAGTCACTCTCTACATATAAATTCCAATCTCCCCACTCATTTTCCCGATTTAATTTATATATTGGTAGAGAAATTTTTTTAATGAAAATATTCCATTCAATAATAAATTTATGGTCACTTGAGACGGATGGATTTTGGTTCATTAAATAAAACATATGTTCCTATCATAAAATTGGGCATGCACGAGGGAAGAAGATAATATTGAAATGAAAATTAAAGTAAATAAAAAACCCATCATATATTTAAATTATAGAAATATTTACATAATCTAATTACATTCCCATTAATTTAAATTTCTTGGCATAAATGGATTTACCCCATCATGATACTCATTATTTTATAGGAAAATAAAAGTGAAACCTACAACACGAGTATTCCATAATATCAGCACCGGTATGTCAACTTTGGTATTCATCTGGAAGCCAGGTGTCCAACCCTCTATACATAACCCCCTATATTAATTGGAAAAAAAGAATATATTAGTTCTAATTTATCCCCATTTTTCTTAGCCAAAACCTCCAACTATTTCCATTTGATTTTTTCTCTTTATATATGAGAGAGAGGGTGTACTATGAAGTCATTGGTTTATGTGTTGTAATCTTCCTTATCTTTATCTTCTTGTTTGGTGGGGGAGTTTTTATTCTTTAGTAGGCGAGGCCCCATGTTTATGAATGTTATTCAATCCCCCCCCCCCAAATGGTTTTGGAACATGGAAATATTGATATTATAGGTGTTTTGAAATATGAAGTTGATTGAACCTAACAACATGTATGCCTATAATAGTGGAACACCCTTATTCTCACAAACAGTAGCCATGGGGAAGTAGTGATCCTAAAACATAGCCTACTTTGAAGACCAATTGTTTTTACCACCCTTCTAGGAACCTCCATTCAACCTAAAAAACCTTATGCCACCGAATTTCTCTAGGTGTACTCCTTGTTTTGTGGCTATGATGTCGTAGTGTATCTCACAACACAACCATATTCTTAATCAAATTGCCACTATTGGCCATAGTTTAGTGAGAGTATTATTCATTTCATCACTTCTTCTTCAATCCCTATCCAAAATGGATATGACATAGCATCATATACTTGATGTAGCTCCTCTTCACTACTTTATTCTCCCTGCATCAATACGCCGCATAGCCAATGATATGGAATAGTGAAACTAAAATCTCTAGTTATAATGAGATCATTCTCAATCATACATGGGGGGACTATGATGTAGTGGAAGAAACATTTTTTATTACATCGATATAAGGATAATTACATACGATTAGCCCAAGATAATATCATTCCACCAAAGTGCACAGTACCTATGTGCAGAGAATTGCCCAGATCAGAAAATCAATCAATGATAGTCCACCTAAAATATGATCCCATGGAAGAATCTTGAAATTGATGTCATATTGGGGTCATTGGACCCCTAACAACAATCTGCTCCTTCCTTCACCGGTCAGACTGTATCACCCCGAGATTTTTATGAAAATTATTCTTTTTAATTTCATTAATTTCTTATGTTTTATGCTACACCAAAAAGAGCATTCACAACATGCATTCTTGACTTGGCTTTCATTACACGCAAGCGCAACCTTCCACGATAGCGTGTGTTGTACGCAATACCGAGTTTCGCTAAACAAAGATATGTTATATAAACTAGCCGTTATGAAAAGCAATACCCACTTTTTGAAATTTTATAAATTTTATCTATCAAAATGGACTTCATTTTTGGATTCATAATATCAAAATTAGCCTAGGGTGAATTTTTGGTATTTTTCTGAAAACTTCCAATTTTTGATGAATAGTGAAAACACTGGGTGACTATTCAAAAACTGACTTTTTATTTAAATAATTATTTATTTTATTTAAATTTATTTTAGGTCAAAATTGATACATAATACCTATATAAGTTCAATTTCAATCATTGGAGTAATTTTATAACAATTTTAGATATATAAAAATTTAATTGAACTTTTCACCGTCTTTTACCCACCTCCTAGGAGAATTTGCTAATTCACATAAAACATAATTTTACTACTTTTGTGAGTGGAATTTCAAAAATCCGAGAAACACAGTTAATATCAAATACTAAAATGTAGTTTAATGAGATGAAAATAATTTTGGGTGAATAGTAACTCTTTACCTTTTTACCACGTTTAATAGTAAATAGGGTAATTAAGGGTAAAATAGATATTATTATTACCCTAACACGTGTCCTAATTCTATTGGATAAGTTTAATTCGACCAAAAACAACCTTAGGAATCAAATATGACCATTTAGGCCCCCTTGGATTAGATTAGGACATTTATTATTAATATATTTAAAGAAGGGTTAAAATAGTTAAAATCAAAGTGTAATAACTAAATCGTTTTTAATATAGGGTTATACATAAGATAAATTCGACTATAAATATTCATTAGAAAGAAAAAAACATTTTCTACATAATGGTGTTTTATTTATAATTTTTAGACATTAAATAATATAATTTATTTATGACACAATGTTTATTCAGTAATTATCTTATTAATGAAATATTGACATAATTGATGTTATAAATATGAAAATATATGTAATTTTAGTCTTTTTATGAATTACACTAATTTTATAGGTTAATATGACATGTTAATATTGATTTAGTTAACTTTTTTAGAACTAATCATTCTGTTATGATTTTCACAAAAATCAATTACCAAATAGTGTCAAAATTGACATAAAATAGTTTTTAAAACAAATATTATATAATTAATTTTTATTTTATTCTTAAAAATATAAGGTTTGGCCAAATGACTTATATAAGGTTATATATATTAATAATAAACAACTTGGGGTTCGTTTGGCTTGTTATAGTATGTTTATTAATCGTATAGTGTAAGAAAACAAGAAGACACGGTAAAAGTAAAATTATTTAACTTAAGGTTAAATCTAAATGATAAGGTTAAAATAGAAACCTAAACTTGTATAAATTCTATTGTATGAGATTATTTTGACCCTTACCCACCTTATATTCTAAATAACTCAATTTTGAGGTATTAAAAACTGAATATGACTTTATAATAAAATATTATTTTTGTTTTTCCAAAGGTGCCCCTCTCCTCCCTCATAAAAGGGAACCTCCTCCCTCTCTTACTCACACCACTTTGAGCCTTCAACATCGTCCAAACCCTGAAAAATTATATTCTCCACTTCCATAGAAACATCCTAGAGGTTCTGGTATTCTTCAAAGTCCAATTTTAGTGCCCTAAGTGGAGGTCTCAAAGGGGCGCTTCAAAGAAGAGGTAATGTTCGTTACCGATTCTTTCAAATTTATTTCTTCTTCCTCTTCTTCTTATTTAGTTGTTTCATTATGAAGTAATAAAATAAGTATAACTCATATACTTATATGTTATTATAAGTATGAAACAACCCTATTTCACCATGTATCCATCCTACGGAAAATGAAATCACCACGCGTGCGTATGTACAGAATACCGTCTCCACGCCGTGGTGAAATCTGTTTTTCCACCAACACCTTACATGGATGGGTATAATGTTGTAAAGAATAACTATATATGGTTATTATAAAATCATACTTATTCTGATATATTATACCATCCACTCCAATTCTATTCAATAATTATGGGAATGACATCATCGCTCGTGCGTACGTCCGGACTACCGTCTGCACGACGCGATGAGATTCATTCTCCATGTTAACCATACATGAATGATCATAAAGTTTATATAATGAATAATAATGAAATATATGAAATAATAATTCTACTTTATTTATGTATATATATATTTATTCCATCTATTTAGTTTCATTCAATTCAATAAGGAAACGAAAACAGCGTTCATGCGTACGTACGACCTACCGTCTCCATGAACGGTGTATTTCATTCCTTTTATCGATATATAATATATATATGTATATGATGAATATATATTATATATAAATCATTTTTTACATTCTTGAATTAATAAAATCATGATATAAGTAATAATATCAAGAACAACAAGTCCAAACATGTACGATAAATAAAACGATTTAACCCAAAACGCAGCTTTAACATGGAACTTACAAAAGAACGGCTAATATAAAGTCATAAGTGAGCCAAATATGATATCATAACATTGAATATGATTATTTTATAAGTCAATGAAATTATTTAAATCATTATACAAGAGGTTCGGAAACGTATGAAGCATATCAGACCTAAGGTAAAGGATAATTTTTCCAATCTCGTTCTTCTCCGACATTGTTTATTCGTAAGTATATACTGGGGTTATTGTTCCCATCCATGTTAATGTTTCCTAAAAATGGTTTCATGTATGTTTAATTTCCTTTTTACCCATTTTTGACTTTTACTACATGGTATGTATGTAATATTTCTTTTACGAGGTAGTTTTTTACTTTTCCGGCAAAAGTATGAGAATAATGTTTTTTTAACTTATACGGCACGAACTGATTTTTTTATGGTTTTATAAAGCCTTATTTTCATGAAGCTTCCTCCAAAAGATTTCGTGACTATTTTCAAAAAATATTTTTCTTTAAAAATAGAATGACATTTTGTGAAAACAAAATGATTTTGAAGAAGAAAGGATATTTTCCTCAATAATTAATTTCAAGTGTTTTATCAAAACCATTTTCCATCTAAAATGACATTATTTCATATGTGTATGTTTCAAGTATAATGTCTCTATGATTTACATGGTTTCACTTTTCTTATTATGAAACAATATACATTTCTTTTATATGGATTATGTGATTATGGGATGATGTTTATGACACAAATTTTATTCGTTGGGTTATTTTGAATGATGTATGTTTATTTTGTGGCAAAAGTAAGAATGATTTCATTATGAGATTGGTGGGACCTATATCTCCCTCCAATGCATTGGGTAAATATCTATATCTCATGAGATAGACATGGCTAGAAAATTAAGTTAATCTGGTTCAGTGTTACAGGACATAAAAGAGGAGTGAAATCGATTCAGAAAGGGACTTTGTCCACTAAGATGGTCTTGGCAGCAATGGCTTGGCTACTATGGAAATCTTAACATGTGCTTAATGGTTGCCAGAATTACATTTTTTATTCCCATTCTATTTTATCATGATTGATGTTACCTTATTATATATGCCTTACATACTTCCATGATTCATGTCTTTGCTCAAGATTTTGATGTTTAGATTTTATGTTCACGTTTTTTATTCAGATGTTTATGGATTGTTTTATGTTCTCTATGTTTACCCTTACTGGGAATTTGAGCTCACCCCTTTTATGTTTTTTCCCCAGGATATAAAGAAATATTTTAGGTAAGAAAAAAAGGGTAAGATCTTTATTGGGATATGTTGAAGATCTTTCACCACGATTAGAAGATTTTATTCTGAGTTTCCAAAGACACTAGACTACTACGGTCCTTGTGTGTGTGTTTTTGTTATGTACTAAGTATTCTTCAAAAGTAATGTAATTTCCATTACGTCATGCTTTGGGTCTCTACATTTGGTATCTGAGGAAAGGTTTAGTTAACCTTTGGAAACTAGGATGTGAGAACTTTAGTGAGATCCCTATAGATATTTCTAAGATATGTTTAGGGCTTTCTCTAAGGCTAAGTATAAGTATAGGTTATAGTTCTAGAATTACGGTAAAAATCTTAGAATTAAACCTAAGATGTTTGATATTGAAGGTACTCCCCCTTTATTATTTTGTTTTCCCTAGAATGATTTTTTCCTCTCACACTATTCTTTTTGGGTTTTAGACGATGGCTGGAACCCGACGGAACCGTGTTGATCAATGAAATGGATAATGCAATGATTTTCCTCCTGAACAAACAAATGTTATGGGACATGGAGTGAAAAATCTTGTTACTATACTTAAACAAGCTATGAATCATTCTGGACTTCCAAATGAGCAGAGAAGGTAACAATATTCTATTGAGTCCTTTATGAGGCAATTCCACCTTCTTTCATTGGGTCTTCTGATCCACTTGTTGTTTACCAATGGATCAGTACCACTGAAAAGATATTTTCAGTTCTTCAATGTTCTGAACATGATAAATTCATCTTAGCAGCATATCGTTTGGAAGGTGAAGCTGCTAAATGGAGGAATCATATCAAGAATATGAGGCCAAGAGATGAAATTGAGTCCATGGAATGGGATGAGTTCATGAACTTATTTTTCAATAGGTATTTCCCTTGTATTCTTTGAACAAAGATGGAGAAGGAGTTTCTTGAACTAAAGCAAATGGATGATGAATTTGTTGGTATATACGAAGCGAATTTTACAAGGCTTGCAAGGTATATATCTGGATTTATCATCCAACATGAAAGTAAAGTTGATCGATTATTCAGTGGCTTACAACCAAATATTTGAAGGGAATTAGCTATAAGAGACATCAATAGCTATGAAGAAATTGTGCTTTGTGATATCAAGGTATAAATGGAAGTTGGTGTTACTTATCCTTCTAATGGTTTTGACAAGAAACGAATGATGGAGTTCAAGGATAAATCTCATAATAATGGTGAAAAGAAGATGAATGTTTCCTTATGCTCAAAGTGTGGAAAGAAGCATGGTGGGGATTGGCATAAAGGTACTTGAAAATGATTTAAGTGTGGAAAAGATGGTCATCGAGCAGCTGAGTGTCGAAGTAATGGAAAAAGGGTTACTATTGATGTGAATAAAGAAAATACTACAGAGAACACACCACCAGCACTTCAATGATTCATGTTCAAGGAAATGGTGCATTATGCTAATAAATGACATAATCCATGGGTTAGTGATGATCGACATGAGAAACCACTTAAGGAAAAGGACAAAGGGAAGTCACATATGATCACTATTGGCGATGTTTAATATGAAAACGATGTGGTGGAATGATTAAGTGTTTATGTAATGGGATTCCAAAATAATGTTGTATATATTATCGTGGAATATTGGAATATTTATGTTTTGGTCTATTGTGGTTTTCAATATTTTTATAGTACCGGTAACCATGGAAAGTGATTGAGATATTTTTTTAAAAAATATGATATGCGCATAATGATGGGATAAGGAGAAAATGAAATGTTTGATAGTAATCATGTGCTCGTGACTGATATAAGGAAATAGTTATATCATGGTTTGAGTATATAGAATTTTGGGGTTTTGTTAAGTGGAATGAATGGAATTTTGACAGCACTCATGTTTTCACTAAGATTCAATGGGTATTCATTTTTCAATAGAATACATGATTAAGGCCTTCGAATGTTTGGAATGTGACCAAAAAGACATATCTTATAATATATGGGGATCAACGATGGTATTTACATGCTTGTTATATGAAATATCTGGTAATCGTTTTCACTATAATATGAGAGTGGACTGAAGTATTATGGATAAGCCTAAAGATTAGAATGGATTATGTTGGACATAAGTTAGTATTGTTTAAGGATAAAAGTTTTTTTCGATTTTATTGATGCGATGTCATAGTAATGTAGTTTTACAAAAGGAAAACCTGTAGGATGGGCGACAGCCCATCGCGTCGGACAAGGATGTGGGAATCGAACCCAAAACCGAAGTGTGACTGGCCTTTATTGCTTACCACTGACCTACACGAAGTCCCTTTTTAGTAGAAAATAGTTTTATTATTTTACGCAGTATTATATCTGAAGTATAAGTCCATTTTAGGAACCATATATGATTAATCTCACTATAGATGGACTTATGTATTTTTGATAACTTTTAAAAACTTTTGTTTGAGACAGATGGAATGACCCATCATTCTATCACATGATCTGCTAACACTTCATGAATGACAAATTCAACTTCATTTCATTAAGATATGAAGAGAAAATTGTCCAAAAAATGACCAACGGTGAGACTGTACCAAAATCACGAAAGTATTTCTTCTAATTCCAATTTCATCAACTTTAGGGAAATGATCATGAAAACCAAAAATGTTGTCCTAGTGACCTTATATCCGATGAATCTGATGGTACCTTAGATCATCATAAATCTATGGCATTGTGATTGATGGATTTTTCATAGCCATGTTCTCTACCAATCTCTATCAGAACTTGATGGTTATATTTTTCTTCCATATCCATATTTTCACCTATGTTCTCATATATGGAAACCCAATGATGAATTTCTTTGGGTAACCATTACGTTTCATACATTATTTTTTAAATCCATTTTTTGGTATTCCTTTTTATGATGTGGGTTTCTATTAAAGAAACTTTCGTGTAGTAAACCCTTTATACCCCCGACGAATTTCGAGGGAGAAATTCATTTTAAGGAGGTAGAATGTAACACCCTGAGATTTTATGAAAAATATTCTTTTTAATTTCATTAATATCTTGTTTTGTATGCTACACCAAAATGAGCTTGCACAACACGCATCCTTGACTTGGCTTGCATTACACGCAAGCGCGACCTTCCACGATAGTGTGTGTTGTACGCAATACCGAGTTTTGCTAAATAACGATATGTTATATAAACTAGCCGTCATGAATAGTAATACCCACTTTTTGAAATTTTATAAATTTTATCATTCAAAATGGACTTCATTTTTGGATTCAGAATATCGAAATTAGCCTAGGGTAAATTTTTTATATTTTTCTGAAAACTTTCAATTTTTGATGAATACTGAAATCACTGGGTTACTATTCAAAAACTGACTTTTTATTTAAATAATTATTTATTTTATTTGAATTTATTTTATGTAAATATTGATATATAATACCTATATAAGTTCAATTTATGTCATTTGAGTCATTTTATAATAATTTTAGATATATAAAAATTTTATTGAACTTTTCACCGTCTTTTACCCACCTCCTAGGAGAATTTGCAAATTCACATAAAACATAATTTTACCACTTCATTGAGTGGAATTTTGAAAATCTGAGAGATACGGTTAATATCAAGGACTAAAATGTGGTTCAATGCGGTGAAAATAATTTTTGGTGAATAGTAACTTTTAACTTTTTTTACCATGTTTAAAAGTAAATAGGGTAATTAAGGGTAAAATTGATATTATTATTACCCTAACACATGTCCTAATTCTATTGGATAAGTTTAATTCGACTAAAAACAACCTTAGGAATAAAATATGACCATTTAGGACCACTTGGATTAGATTATGACATTTATTATTAATTTATTTCAAGAAGGGTTAAAATAGTTAAAATCAATGTTTAATAACTAAATAATTTTTAATATAAGGTTATACATAAGATAAATTAGACTATAAATATTTATTAGAAATATAAAAAAATTTCCTACATAATAGGGTTTTATTTATAATTTTTAGACATCAAATAATTTAATTTATTTATGACACAATGATGATGCAACAATTATCTTATTAATGTAATATTGACATAATTGATGTTATAAATACCCAAATAAATGTAATTTGTGACTTTTTATGAATTATACTTATTTTCTAGGTTAATATGACATGTTATTATTGATTTAATAAACATTTTTCGAACTAATCATTATGTTATTATTTTCACAGAAATCAATTACCAAATAGAATCAAAATTGACATAAAATAGTTTTTAAAACAAATATTATATTATTAATTTTTATTTTATTCCTAAAAATATAAGGACGAAAAATGTCTTAGATAAGGTTATATATATTAATAATAAACAAATTGGGGTTCTTTTCGGTTGTTATAGTAAGTTTATTAACCATATAGTGTATGAAAACAAGAAGACACGGTAAAAGTAAAATTATTTAACTTAAGGTTAAATCTAAATGATAAGGTTAAAATAGAAACCTATACTTGTCTAAATTATATTGGATGAGAGGATTTAGACCCATCCCAATCTTAGCTTCGAAATAAATCAATTTGGAACTATTAAAAAATGAATACGACTTTATAATAAAATAATATTTTTAGTTTTTCCAAAGGTACCCCTCTCCTCCATTATAAAAGGAAACCTCCTCCCTCTCTTCCTCACACCACTTTGAGCCTTAAATCTCAAAAAACCCTGAAAACTTCTATTCTCCACTTCCATATAAACATCCTAGAGGTTATGTTCTTCCTAAAAGACCAATTTTAGTGCCCTAAGAGGAGGTCTCAAAGAGGCGCTTCAAAGAAGTGGTAATGTCCGTTACCGATTCTTTCAACTTTATTTCTTCTTCCAATTATTCTTATTTAGTTGTTTCATTATGAAGTAATAACATCAGTATAACTCATATACTTATATGTTATTATAATTATGAAACAACCCTATTTCACCATCTATCCATCCTATGGAAAACAAAATCACCACGCGTGCGTACGTATGGAATACCGTCTCCACATCGTGGTGATTTTTTTTCCACCAACACCTTACATGGATGGGTATAATGGTGTAAAGAATAAATATATATGGTTATTATAACATCATACTGATTCTGATATATTATACCATCCACTCCAATTCTATTCAATAATTATGGGAACGACATCATCGCTCGTGCGTACGTACGGACTACCGTCTCCACGACGCGATGAGATTCATTCTCCATGTTAGCCATACATGAATGATCATAATGTTTATATAATGAATAATAATGCAATATATGAAATAATAATACTAATGGATTTATGTATATATATGTATGTTTGTCATCTAGTTAGTTTCAGTCAATTCAATAAGGAAACGAAAACACCGTTCATGCGTACGTACGGCCTACCGTCTCCATGAACGGTGTATTTCATTCCTTTTATTGATCTATAATATATATATGTATATGATGAATATATATTATATATAAATCATGTTTTACATTATGTAATTAAGTAAATTAGGACATAAGTAATAATATCAAGAACAACAAGTCCAAACACGTACGATTTAACCCAAAACGCTGCTTTAACATGGAACATACAAATGAACGGGTAATATAATGTCATAAGTGAACCATATATGATATCATAACATTGAATATTATTCTGTAATAAGTCAATGAAATTATTTAAATCATTATACAGTAGGTTCATAAACGTACTAAGCATATCGGACCTAAGGTAGGGGATAACTTTTCCAATCTCGTTCTTCTCCGAGATTGTTTATTCGTAAGTATATACTGGGGTTATTGTTCTCATCCATGTCAATGTTTCCTAAAAATGGTTTCATGTATGTTTAATGTCCTTTTTACCCATTTTTGACATTTACTACATGGTATGTATGCAATCTTTCTTTTATGAGGTACTTTTTGACTTTTCCAGCAAATTTACGAGAAGAATGTTTTTTTAACTTATACTGCACGAACGGATTTTTTTATGGTTTTATAAAGCCTTATTTTCATGAAGCATCCTCCAAAAGATTTCATGACTATTTTCAAAAAATCATTTTCTTTAAAAATATCACGGAATTTTGTGAAAAGAAAATGATATTGAAGAAGAAAGGATATTTTCCTCAAGAATTCATTTCAAGTGTTTTATCAAAACCATTTTCCATCTAAAATGACATTATTTCATATGTGTATGTTTCAAGTATAATGTCTCTATGATTTAAATGGTTTCACTTTTCATATTATGAAATGATATCCATTTCTTTTATATGGATTATGTGATGATGGGATGAATTTTATGACACCCATTTTATTCTTTGGGTTATTATGAATGATATATGTTTATTTTGTGGCATAATTAAGAATGATTTCATTATAAGATGGGTGGGACCTATATATCCCTCCAATGCATTGGGTGAAGATTTATATCTCATTAGATAGACATGGCTGGAATGGTATGTTAATCCGATTCAGTGTTACATGACTGAAATGAGGAGTAAACTCGATTCAGAAAGGGACTTTGTCCACTAAGATAGTCTTGGCAGCAATACCTTGGCTACTATGGAAATCATAACATGTGCTTAATGGTTGCCACAATTACAGGTTTTATTCCCATTCTATTTTATCATGATTGATGTTCCCTTATGATATATTCCTTACGTACTTCCAAGATTCATGTCTTTGCTCATGATTTTGATGTTTAGATTTTATGTTCATGTTTTTGCATTCAAATGTTTATGGATTGTTTTATGTTCTCTATTTTTACCCTTACTGGGAATTTGAGCTCACCCATTTTATGTTTTCTTTTCCCCAGGATATAAAGAAATGTTTTAGGTAAGAAAAAAGGGGAAGATCTTTATTGGGAGATGTTAAAGATCTTTCTCCACGACTAGAAGATTTTATTCCAAGTTTCCAAAGACACTAAACTATTAAGGTCCTTATGTGCCTATTTTTTTATGTACTAAGTACTCCACAAAAGTAATGTAATGTCTATGTACTTCAAGATTTGGGTCTCTACACAGACCATCCTTCTACATCCATACAGACCTGACCAATTGTGTGCCTATGCACTACAATGCCCCTACATTTAAACTACTTGCATGGGCTATTCTCCCTCTTTACCACATGGATGGATCTCCCTATGGGTTGGCTTGACTGGTCTCCCTTTAATTGGGGATTCAATGAGGATTGTTATCCCATAGTTTGAGTGATGTCCATGATGGCCAATTTTATTTTATTAAATAAAAAAATTAATTATATAATTATCATATAAAAATATCTGTAATCCATTACTTTTTTTTTAAAAAAAATTCCTTTCTAAACTAGAGATTACCCAAAATGATGATTTAAAATTTAATATGGGTATTAAAACATAATTTTTTTTATTAATAATTAAAATTTAAAAAATTGAATGGAAAATGTGAACTCAAAATGATTATTATGGTTTAATATTTTTTGGGTTAGAAGACATGTTTATTATTTTAGACGAATATGTGAACATGATTTTCCTAATTTTTAGACTCCATTTCAACTCTCAGTTATATTCAATTATTTTTACTTTATGTAATATTTTATCCATTATCTCCCAAATAAAATAGTGTAAAATTAATATGCTACTCTTTAAAATTAATTTATGATGAACTAATGATCTCTTATGGATTTATAGTATACACATTACATTTTTCATAAGGTTTTATATTGTCTAAAAAATATTTCATTGGGTCATATACTATATTTATTTATTTAATTATTTTATATTTGGTTTATTCTATCGTATGGAAGTATTACATTTTTGTAATTATGAAATCATTGAAATGAGATATAAAAAAACAAAATTTTATGATAATGGAATTTAAAAAACAACGGGACAATAATTATAGGTGATAGGTAGAATAAGAATAGATAATTGAATTGAGAGATACAATCAAGAGGCTCCTTCAACTCTCACCCATTCCCATTGGTCTAACCTCTTAATAGATTCCAACTCGCCTCCCACTAGGCCCACATTCTTATAAAAAACTCCCTTCCATGTGTTCCCAACTTATCCTTCCTCTAGATGACTATAATATTCATAATATCCTCCCCCCTAATAGACTAAAACCCACATATAAACTTTTAATTTTTTTGAATGACAACATTCCACTATTATGCTCTATGAATCACCACTCCATGAAAATATTTTTTCATTGAGACTTAAGAAGGGGAACTGGTTCCTTTTATTCCTAGTCTAATTCCATTCCCCACTCAAATATACCACCATATGTGCCATCATCATCCTATCCTGATAGTAGAACCAATATTTTCTGATTATCAGATTAGTGCATGGGTATATAGGGAAACACACACCTAAAACAAAATAATTATATATATATATATATATGTCCTACCATTATAGGGTCATCAGGTACTGAAAACATCACTCTCCCTAAGTTTTATTTATTTTGAGTTTCCCATAAAAATCCATTCTAGGTAGCCTCCCCTCATCTAACTACATGAATAGTGACTCCATTTTAGGCTGAGTCCCTAGTTGGTCTTGTGGCTTCCATGGTTCAACATCACATATCCTACCAAAATTATGCTTATTTTATTCATCAAACTAATTGACCTTGCTTCCCATACAAGAGGGATCCCCATACTGAGCTAAGAATATCACCTGAAGCTGAGTCCTCATGATATCAATGTGGACCCAACTTCTAATTCCATCACATAGGACATCTAAGAAATAACTTATTTAATTTTTAGCCAATTTACTGAGTAGAATATATTACGGATATTTAAATTTTTCAATATACTCTTGAAATGTTCCCATATTCTAGTGAGATGTGATTTCTTAATATTGATTTTGAATTTTCAACAAAATGAAATATTCCATAAAATCTTATCTGAACATCGACCAGGTTAAATATGGGTGTACCGCATCCAAAACTGTAAACTAGTGAATAATGATACCTTTCATACATATATATTATATAATATCCCTTACTTCCTATAGGGTCTTTTGGATGAGTAAGTAGAGTCTAGAGTTCATTATCTAGAGTCTAGGGTCCCTTCCCTTGAACATATATACTTCCACTTGTTTTAAAATTGTGTACTGATAAGGTCCCAAGTTGATATGAGTTATAATGATTATAATTTCTCATCCAAGTTTTATGAGGGTGCCTGACTCAACCAAATTTAAGGCTTAGATGTCTTTCACAAATTAAATATATTTATCTTCATTCTTAGACACTTTATATATGGGTCACATGACTCCTAAAACCATCTTGAGAGGTTGAGCTTGTTCCTTCCACAATTCAACCATCTCTAATCCCCTTCTTTCCCAAGTTTTTTTCTTCAAGGTGAAACCCTATATTATTGTCAAATTGTAAGAGATAATGGATTTAAGACTTCATATCCACTATTCTATATATTTCAATCATGTTTTTTTTCGGATCTCCATCACACATTTAACCCTCCAGTGAAATCTCTTGTGGTCTACTAGTAATTGACAATGTGTTAATTCTCAAACATTATTAGTAGTGCATAGATGGTGGATCACTTCTAAGGGACTAAAAAAATTTGTAAGTAGGTGAACCTTGCTCTGTACAAAGGAAAACTTGTGAAAAAAACATCAAAAAATACATTTACCTAATATTGGGGGATCTTTGGATGTGATCCAACATCAATATATTTCCCTAAAAGTATCCTGGAAGGTTGGAACAATTGATAAAGTCCACACAACAAGGGGAAATAGAAAACAAATTCTTAATATAAAGGAAGAAAATAATATTATGGGACCACAATTATATGTGATAGTTATATGAAGTTAATTTAGAGAGACTCTTGAGATTATCCTAACACTCATATCTAAGACCAATGTCCAAACCAACTAACAAATTACTACATGATTCCCTCTCCCCTGAAACATCCTATAAAAAACACCACCTCTTTTGGACCAATTTCTACCCCTCTAATAAACAAAAATATTCCTCATATTATCCCCCTTAACATACCAACCCATGCATAGACACTTTTACCCTCTACTAAATTAAAACTCCAGGACTCAGGATATATCATATTTCCTCTATTTGTTTTATAATTTACATTTCCTTATCATAATTCCCCTTTCAAATGATTCTTAATTTATAAAATATGAAGTTCATAAGAGTTTTCTAATATTGAAAATCATTCTATAATTCATTCTTCATATTATACACCAATTCAATTTTACACTATGTACCTATTTCTCAAGAAACACATCTTATCATAATTTACATAGGATTCAAGCTATTTTAACATTTATATTACGTTCTATATTTCATTGGGTTTTGATTAATTTATTACCAGTGATATAATTATTTTTGTTGACATAAGCATTTTTCCTTAATTCACACTCTTTATTCATTGACCGTGTTCTTCTATGATAAAAATATTCTATCGTTATCTTTATCAATGCATATTTTCTTATTTTCTCTGGGGAAATTAAATTTTTATTCCATGTTCTTCTTCTTGGATATAATTCATTCCATAATATATTTAAATTTTTATGAATAATTCTATTTATCAAATGATATTTTCAGTATTTCAATATTGAAATTACATTTCTATTATTTTTCATATTAATGGGGTTAGCCATAAAATCAATGAGTTGGAAAATAGATAAGATATGAACAATTTATTAAATCTAGCGAATATGAGGTTAATGTAAACTATTTGAATTTTACATCAATATAAAAAATTGCACAAAGGTAAATTGAGTTAGAAAAAAATGATGGAAAATTCAGTTATAAAATTTACTTACTATTTTTAAACTAGACTCTATTCTATAGAGAGATAATACTTTAAACAAATATTATATATGAGTGTTCTAGTCATTATCTTAGTCATATTTACATATAACTTGATAATTTTTTTATTAATTCATAAAAATAGTTCATTATCATTTTTAGATATATAATATTTCTAAAGGATAATGAAATAAGGATGTCCTAAGGGATGTAAAATAATTGGACACCTGGCTTCTTATATTATAACATGGTAGTTTGAGCATGGTTGGTAATCCAAATGACATAGTCAATAGATTAATTTTTTTCATCCATCAATAATTTGAATTAATCCATAAAAAATATTTTTTAAAATGATTTATAATGATAACATATAAGAAACTCATCGTCAATATATCTATATGCCAGTAGGACTTGAAGAAGTTACCACTCTAAACATATTTTAAAGAGAACAATTCTAGTTACCATAGAAAAAGATTAATGTAGTAAAATAAGAAATCTATTAAAAAAATAAAATATCCCTAGAAAAAGATATTCACATTAATCATGTCCTATTTAGTAACTATGTATATCAAAAAAACCATGGATAATATTCAGATCAAGAAAATATAGAAATAAAATATGTAAAGAATAATTATACCATCAAAGTGGAGCTCTATATCCACCTAGTTTTCCTCTCAATATCTAGGTTAGGAAAAGCTAGTAACTTCTCTCTTTAATGGGTGCTAGAATTACTTTTGCAGGATATAGATGCTTTTATAGTTATGTATGGAATCTATAATTATAACAATTCTATACTATTCAGTCTCACCCCTCATTTAATTTTTTTCCCAACCGTTATTTCACCCAAGAGGCGATATACTTCTTGATTCTTTATTAATCAGTCACAACCACACGCACATGAACAAAAATTAATCATATGGAATAATCTCCTCTATATAAGGATAGATCCTATGGTTATTCTACATCAATGATCCCCTCTAATATATAAAATCATCAAACATATATGGTGTCTCTCATTAAGTGAGATGGATCTCATTTCATGTTACCTCATTTGGAACAAGCGATCCACTTTTTCATCATCCAAACATAGCCATACATCTCTAAAAAAATCCTAAATAAATCCCAATGACTCTATATTTGGACTCCTGAATAGGAATCAGACATGGAAGTCTTAATAAATCCCTTATCTTAATCTTTAATAACTCATAACTCAAATAAAAACCTACAAAATCCAAATATCCATGTTCACACCAACATGAACTAGATAGCTAAAATAACTTACGGAAACTCTACACTCATAAAATCCTCTCGATCTAAAACCATAGAACAAACATTAGAAATTTATTCTTTAGTTTCAAATTAGTATACAAGCATGAATTCATCCTATCAAAAAACTAGGCCTAGTATGATTCTTAATAATTGAAGAATATGGTTGTGTTTTGAGTCATAAAGGCGCACTATCAATAATTATTTATTCCACCCCACACCACAATAATAATTAGAAACCAGGAATTCTAAAATGATTCAATGAACATTGAAGAGAAATAATTGTGGTAGAAATATTATGTGATTCTACAATATGATTTAAAAAAATAAGATTCTCACTTTAAAATAAAGACGTCCACAAAATCCAAAAAGTCACCAATAAATGCAGAGACACTAAAAAATTAATTGAATGGTTACAAAATACTTTAAATAAAGAGTTACTTACCATTAAATTAATATACACCCTCTTTAAATGAAGGGTCACACCACTCTTTAAAAAACAGTTACTACTCTTTAAATAAAGATATATCTTCTTCAAATGAAGGGTTGAAAAACTCATTATTAATGAGTTGAAACTTTTGGGATTCCAAAAATCTTTTTTATAAAATTAAAATTTTGATAATAATAAATTATAAATTATAAATAATAAATAAATATAATATTCCTCCACTTTTTATAATACAATCTACATGCCTTTAGCTATCTAAATATTTATCAAATTAATATATATAATAAAGTAATATTTTTATTTAGACCTTTATATAGTGTAAATATGTCAATGTAATGTAAAATATGATGTTGAGTAATAATTACTCTAAAAATCATTATATTATCACTAGATTTTTTACCCAAATAAAAATTTTTCAATCATCATAACATCACAAATTCATAGGACTATTTTGGCCATTCTCATTGATTCTTTTATAAACACTCTTGGATGTTAAACCATACGATTACATAAGAATAATCACCACTTATAAAATTATAAAAGTGATACACTATTAAATAGACCCATTATTATCACATCATAACTATAAGAATTTAAATGCTTCAATGATATCTGTTTATAATACTTAAATCTAATAGGTCATATAACATAAAATATATTCAGACAAACTCTTGATATCAACAATCATTATGGTAACATGTTTTTACCCATTAAACATATTAATTAGGATATAACTATTAATGTTTTGGGTTACCATTAATTAATGACTAATTTGTGGGTTTTAGTCCCATTTTTCTATTAGTCAGACATATAACCTCTCTCAATAGATACTTTGTAATGACCCAGTGCTTATTAGTAATATTTGTTTCCTGAATAAATATGTGTTGTATCATATTATATAGTATTATACACATAAAAATAGAGATAACCCAATAAAACGTTTCTCAATAAAAAATATCATTACATTAGTCAACTATGGAACAAAAAAAATTCCCTGCATTACAATTGGATAAAAAATATAAAATAAAAAAGCTAAAATGGGAAAATATACATCGCCCCAATCTGCAAGAATCATCGCCTCCATGAAAAACACTATATAAATAAAATAATTTTTTTTTTGAAAGAATAAAAGATCTTATAAAATGAAAATATATAACATTGGGATGAATTGTAGTGAATATTTAGTGAATGAATGAAGTTGTATTTATTAGGCTAATGTGACCGTTGGAAGAACAACCCGACCATTAGGAATAACAAACTGACCATTGGAATAGTAATATAACCTCAAAATAACGAAATAAAATATAAATATTATTTTTTGTGATTAATTTATTTAAATATAAATATTATAATTCCAAAATAAATATACATCGTGATTTAAAAAATTCAAAGAAAATATTTCCTCATTTTCAATAATCATTTTTAATGTATTTCGTAAAAATCATAATTTTTATATTAAAAAATAAAATTACCTGTGTTACAAATTTATTTTGATAAAAAATAATATCATTTTAAAAATAATCATTTTGAAACATTCCATGTGTTGTTTTTTCAGATTTTTTTTTGAAATACCTCAATTTTCGAGTTAATAGTAGAAATACATTTTTCACATAATTGTCATATATTAAATTTCATAATTCATGATGTGATAATTAACTATTAATTTATAGAAAATGAGGTTTAGATATGTAATATATAATTTCAAAAATTATTCATAAAAGTAAAATTATCTTAAATTTAAAACATAAAAAGCATTTTCCAAAACCAAAAGACAACAATGTTCCCTTAAAATTATAACATTCCTTTCTTCCACTTACCTTTCTAATAATACTATCAATAAGAATTATAAGGATGTTTAATGTATTAAAAATATTATTATATTTATATCTGACTGATATTGTAAAAAACTCACTATTAAATGTTTTTCCTCTAATATATTATTTTATTTAATCTTGTATTCTAAAAATGCCTATATCCTCAAGTATAAAAACCCCTTTAACTCCCATTGTAAAGAAAAATTACCTCACATTACTAAGCATAAAAAATCTAAAAAATAATCTCTCTTATAGCCCTGTATAATCATTACGGACATCCCAGAGTAATCCGACTTTATATATCAAGGGATTTTTAATGTAATACAGAAGGAGTTATACCAAAAGTTTTGAACAAATAATCTATATTTTTATTATTCTATTTCATTTTCCCACACCCTTTCAAAAAAAACTTTATAATATTAATTATGTAATAATTTAATGTTATTTTAATTATTTTATCCAACTTTATGTATCATATTTACTGTATATATAAATTTCTAAAATTATTTTTTCCTGATGTTTTGATAATGTCCTGTCAATGGTCATTTAACCACCTATATGGAAATTTCTAAAAAAATTCATATAACCACCTTTATAGATGGATTATATTATTTAGATATAATATATAAATATGTAATTACTTTTATTCTATTCTTAAAGAATTAATTATAAATACATTTGAATGAATTGGAATTAAAATAGTGAAATCAAAACAAGAAAGTGAAAATTTAATGAAAACATGATATCAAAACAATTCCAATTTATAATAGAGTTTTATAAAATAGAATCAAATAATTATAATCGTTAAATAGTGGAAGAAATGAATATAATTGACTCCTGAAACACAGTTTTAATAATCCTATGTTAATTATTCAGGAGGCATAAAAGAAAAAAATTAAACCAGGAATTATGGTTAGGGGATTATGGAACTCAATTAATTTTTTGGGCTATCCTCTATTACAAATTATTAATTTTCATATTAAATACTTCATAAGTCCATTCCCTTTTATTTCATGGATATAAATTTTCCTACCATGTAAATAATAACTTCTACAATCTTTTTTTAAACAGTCTTCATTTTAAATAACATTGTATTTTACTCCTCATAATTTAATTCTTGTCCACTCAATAATACTGTTGTTTTATGTCAATGTATGATTTCAATTATTAATTTGTTAACTAAAGGGTTTATTCAGGAAGTTATGCTATATTATATCATTATAAAACCCATTCTCTTACTTGTGTTAGTTTCATAACTATGATTTCTATATGTTCTATGTGAAATGCATTATTCCGAGCAATTTTGATGTAATGGGTGGTCACAAAATTATATAGTTATGCAATTCACATGGTAATGTGATGTATCTCATGAGATTATTTCAAATATTCATGAACAATATTCTATATTATTTCACAATGAAAATCTTATGATTATGCGCCTACGTTATGCATGAACATGATTCTTTATTTTTTCACAACTAGTTTGGTGTTTTACCCCTAATACATGATGTTTCATTTCATACATAGGAAAAAATCCATGCCTTTGTAAATTTTTTTTCTCATGATTATAATGAAGATCTTTTTCTTATGATATGATTACACTCACCAATGTACTTTTGATTCATGTCCTTCATTCACCCCTTGTTATACCTCACCTTTTAGGGTTTTTATCTCACCCCATTCATTGATGTATATCCTTAGCTGATTACTACAACTAAGGAGGATGTGAGATCCCCTAGTATGATATAGAAGAAATAATTTGAGAATGTTCTAGTTTTGTACTGTAAAAGTTATTTTTTAGCCTTATTTTCCTATGATACTAAAACTTTGGGTCAGGGATTGTATCATTATTATGTTTTTATCTTAAAACGGATGTAATAGTTTTTTAATGAAAAATTCAGGTCACTATAGTTGGTATTAAAGAATAGTTTAGTTAATTTGGAAAATACAATTAAAAAGGTTAGCAGGAAATCCAAAGGATAAGTCTATGTACAATTAAACATCAAATATTTTGGTAAAGAATTAGAGTGTGTGGTTTTTGAGAAATGAAATCCGTTTATTTATAATCCAATTGGATGTGGCTCTGGCACATGTGCAACTAAGGGTAACTACCCCATTAAACCATATGAAGATAAACACGATCAAGAAAAAGTGCTTAATAACGAGCCCAACTATACAATTGATTTGACACTCATGAGTATATACTTTGGTTAATCAAAAACTAAAATACAAACAATTATAAAGGATATATAGTTAATGTAATTGTTCCTTTTAATGATAGAAATTTATTAAATTATATGATTGTATAAGTAAATTTTATGGAAAATGATAAGAATAGGGATCCCATAATACATGACTTTGGAATTATTTTTTTCTCAAGAATAAAATAATAATTCATGCATTGCTGATTTATTTTATTTTATTTATTTTTTGTTTTATAAATTATAGGAAACTGAAAAAATAGGGGAAAAAACCTATTTGAGAGATAATGCAACTATTTCTAAAACTACACACCTAATGTACTGGGAGGTGGAGTTTAGACCTTCATGGAAATTCTTACCCAACTATAATAGGATATGAAATAAATCCTCAAAATGTGGAATTTCCTCCTTCTCCTAATAATGAGAAAATAACCATCAAATTGTTTTGTGGTTAAAATAATCGACATTTAGTGGATCATCTGATCCAATTATTATTGAACAGTTGGTTGACTCAATATAGAAGATGTTTTCTATTCTCCATTACTATGAGAAAGAGAATATTAGTATTTCATGATATCATTTAGATGGAGTGGAGAATGAATTGTGGGAATTAATATAGAAAACTAATACTAAGGATAAAGTAGAAGAAACAATGTGGGATGACTTTAATAAGTCAATTATTAACACGTATTTCCAATGAAATCTTCAAAATAATAAAGATATAAAATAACAAGAGATTAATCAAAAGGATAGAGAATTTTTAATTTCTTAAAAGAAATTTTTTTCAAGGATTTAAATATACCCCTTAGGTTTTGTTATCAATGATGATAGAAAAATCGATTGATTCTTTAGTGTCTTAAAACCACACCTCTAAAAGGCCCTAGCATAATTAATCATTGGGAATTATGAAGAGATTGTTTGATGTGATATAAAAATATAGATGGAGTTTATATAATGGTACCATGGATATGGATATAAGAAATTAAAGATAGAGTTTCAAGATAGAGGACATAATGACAATGGTGGAACGAAGGATCAACCACTTATATATTAAAAATGTGAGAAGAAACATTGTGGGAACAATCTCAAAGGGGTATTGAAATGAAACAAGTGTAGGAGATAAGGATTCCAATATCATGAATGTATCAGAGATATCATGAAGCTGGCCAATTTTTGAGAGGAAAGGAATGCACCTCCCATGGTTCAATTCATTATCTATAGGGATCAAGGGAAATATGAAAACCAGTACACAACACCATAGTCCTTTGAATGAAATCAGTGTCAGAAACCACCAAATCCTAAAGAGAAGAGTATAGTTTATGGAATCACCACTACTGAGGTGGATTATGAAAATTAATTCTTACATGGTATAATTCTTATTCACTCAATAATGGAAAGTGTTTTAAATAATTCTAGTTCTATGAAATCTTGTATATCCTACATGTTTTCTAGATATGTTAAATCACAATCCCTATACATTGAAGTACAGATATCCACACAAAAAAGAAAATAGTGCAATCAAGTCAACCCGGGAGTTGAATTATTATCCAATTATTGTATGTGGAAATATTATTCAAGTGAATCTCTTGATCCTTCCCCTAGTGGATTCAATACTATACTAGGCATGGAATGGAAATCAATATAGAAAGTGCAAATCAACTGTTTGGAAAAAAATATCTTTCTATATTAAAAACCATTAAATTATCCCCAATAAATTAAATGAATATTGTGAATCCCCCTTTTAAAATACCTAGATCATATGGGTGATGATACCCTCTAAAGAAACATACCATTACAAAATAGTTGAGTTAAAATAATTTACCATCCTTGGGAAAATTTCCATTGTGATGGTATACATGGATGTAATTTCCAAATAGTTTCCCATACATCCCATAGATCATGAGGTAGATTTGTTAAAAATTTCTCTACTTGTTGAATATCCTATCTCCAAATTCCCTTATAGTATTTCCTCAGTTTAACTAGAGGTGTTAAAGAACAGGCTGGAAGATCATTTGGATAAATGGTTCATATTCTCTAGTGAATCACCATGAGAAGCACCAATACTCCTTATGAATAATAAGGATGGGTTAATGTGTTTGTGTGTCAATTATTTTGAGCTCATCAAGATCACCACAATGAATAAGTATCCTTAACCATGTATTCATTATTTGTTCTATCAACTTCAAGGAGCTTGATTTTTCTTAAAGGTGGATCTTTATTTTGGATATCATCATATCAAGGTGAAAAAGGAATATATTTATAAGAAATACTATTGTATAAGGTTTGAACATTATGATTTCATAGTGACCCCTTAGTACATAATAATTCCACTATAATATTAATGGATTTGATGAATAGAGTATTTAGAGATTATCTTGACAAAATTTTTATAGTCTTTATCAAAGATATTCTCATTTAATCTAAGATTAAGGTGGACCATGAAAATAATAAAAGGAATGTGTTATAGAAATTAAAGAAGGAGAAAATGTACACTATGTTTAACAAATGTGGCTTTTTGAGGTGGTGAGTCACTTTCATTGGGAACATGATCACAATTGAGTTAATTTACATGGACCCTTGAAAAAAAAGAAATTTAGGAATGAACCAGACCAACTACTATCATATAAATCCATAGATTTTTTGTATTATTAGGGTATTACTGAAATTTTGTGATAATTTTTCATGATTTCCAGACCTCTAACATAGTTTCCTTAGAAAGGGGTAAAGTATGTCTGGATAGAAGAATGTGTGGACAGTTTTAATGAGGTCAAGAAGAGGAAAATCACTACACTATTAATCACTCTAAAAACAAGTGGATAAGGTTTTGTAATATATAATTATTAGTAAAAAAGGGTTGGGTTGAATAGGTATATATAAAGATAAAGTGATAGCCTATTCCTCACAATAGTTGAAGATCCATGAGTAGAACTACATGACAAATGATACAGAATTAGCCGTAGTGATCTTCACTCTAAAGATTTGGCAACACTACCTCAATGTTGAAAACTGTGATATATATACTAATAAAAAGAGTCTAAAGTATATATTCTCAATAAAGGATCTCAACATGCTTCAACGTGGATATTTAGAGATGATAAATGACTATGATTTATATGCTCACTACCCACCTATGACGGAAAATACGGTAAGTGATTCTCTTAGTATAAAAGAACATGATACTTTATCTATGATGTAGATAGAGATAGAAAATATCTTCCTAGATATTCAAAGCATTGATCTGTAAATCATAATGCAATGGAATAAATGCTACCTTGAACATATGATTTCATGAACGTCTATCTAATTGAATATCAAGGAGGTACAAATGGAAGATTAATATCCTTAAAAGAAAGAGAAATATGTAGAATAAGGAAACATTCATCTATTCCACATCAATAAGGATGTAGTAATTTGATTTGGAACTAGAGAATGTGTTCCCGCATCTTGTGAGATAAAGAAAAAGTGACTGGAAAATGAACATAGCTCATCTTTTTCCATATATACTAGAAGCACAAACATGTACTGTGTATTTGAGAGAAATTTTTGTGGGAATACATGAAGAGTGAGATCATTGAGTACAAATCAATGTTTCTGGTAGGTTAGGAAGTATAAGTTAAGTAACAAAACTATAAGGGGATGATGAAACCATTTCCTATACCCATGTCAAAATGAGATAGTGTCACCATGTACATTATCTCTGGTCTCCCAATGAAATCTAAATAAAACAATGTGATATTAGTTTTTTGGATGGAATCACTAAGACCACACACTTAATCCCCATTCCGGAATATTTATATCTAGAATAACATGATAAGATATATGTAAATTATGTGGTGAGGCTTCATGGGGTTTTACATTAGGTCATTTTTTATCATGATCCAATGTTCACATCTTAATTCTGTAGAATTCGTCAACATTGTTCTAATAATGAATTGAATTTTAATATGGACTATCACCCCCAAATACATGGCTAATATGAAAGGACTATTCATATGCTTGACTAAATAATGAAATCTTTTTAATTGAAATTTATAGGAGGATGTGGCCAACCTCTCCCTTTAGTTGAGTTCTCATACAACAATAACTTCAAATCATGTATTCAAATGGATCCATATGATGCTCTATATTTTAGGTGGTGTATAACTCCTACTTATAGGGATGAATTTTGAAAACAAAAGGTACATGTACATGATCTTGTGAATGTGATGAAAAAGAAGGTTAAATCCATCCAATAGTATATAAAAGATACTTAGAGTTATAAAAATTAAAATTATTAAAACATTCAAAGGGACTAAGAGTTCTATGGGGGTGAAAAAAATTTCCTTTGAATATCACCACAAAAGAGAGTTATGCAGTTTGGAAAAAAGGGAAATCTCTGCACAAGGTATATTGCCAGCTTTGAGATCCTTGATCATATAGAAGTTGTTTCCTATCAGATAGAACTTCCACCAAATATGGCTCAAGTTCATGATGAGTTCAACATATCTCACATGAGTAAGCACATAATTAATCCATCACATGTGTTGAATCTAGAGTTAAACAACAATATAATGAATTATCTTACTCTGAGAAACTAATGATGATATTGGACCACAGATAAAAAGTTATACATAATAATAAAACTCACATTGTCTATGTGTAATGGTGGAAATATAAGTATGAATAGGTGATATAGGAACTATATGAAACAATGAAATATAAGTAAACTCATCTATTCATAACCAAGAATATGATTTTAAATTATAGGGACTAAATTTCTAAAGATGTTTGAATGTAATGAACTAGTGTTTAGTTGTAAAAAAAATTCCTTTATAAATGTCTGTGGTATTATATTATATAATAATTTAAAAATAAAAAAATTAAGAGAAACCCAAACAATTATCTCATAAATAAATATAATTACATTACATAGCTTAAAAACTAAATAATATGACCCAAATTAAAATTGGACAAAAAATATATAACAGAAAATCTAAAATGGGAAAACATGGATTTCCAAAATATGATAGAATCATCACCCCAAGGACAACACTATAGGATTGAAAAAAAATTTATTAAAAAATAGAGAATGTTAGAAAATGAAAATATATAACCTTGGGAGAAATATTATTGAATATATAGTGAATGAATAAAGTGATATTTATAGGTGGTAATGTAATCTTTTTAGTGGATTACTAACCATTGAAAATAGTAAACTGATAGTTTGAATTTCAATTTATCCTCAAAATAATAAATTATAATATAACTATTATTTATAATTAATAATTTAATTAAATATAAATATTATAATTCCATGATAATAAATATGATGTCAAAAAAACTCAATGAAAATATAAGTATATTTTTATTAATTTAAAATTTAAATTATTTCATAAAAAACATAATTTTTATACAAAAAATAAAAATTTTATATCATAGAAATTTATTTAAAAAAAATTATATCATTTTTGAAATCAGCATATCAAAATTGTCCATGATTTAATTTTTGGTAATTTCTTGCTATCTTATAATTTTCAAGTGAATAATAAAAATTTATTTTATCATATAACCAATGTATCATAAATTACATCATTCATGAGATAATAATGACCTAATACTATTTATAAGTTTAGGTTTTTACATGTTATATTTAATTTTATATATTATTCATTTAAATAAAATAAACTTAAATTCCAAACATGAAATGAATTTTCCAAAACCAAAAGTCAAAAGTGTTCTATTAAAATAAAAAAATTCCTTTTTTTTCTACTTAACTTTTTTATAAAATAATTAATTATAATTATAAAGATTTATAAATCCTTAAAACTAGTTATATTATATCTATATATTTTTTATCATAAAAAATTACAATTACAAGTTTTACCTTTTATATATATTTTTATTTAATATTTTATTCTAAAAGTACCCCTCTCCTAAAGGATAAATAACCCCTCTCCACCCCAAGAGAAAGGCACTAATACCTCTCCTTAAAAAGAATAAAATCTACCATAATCCTTCTTCATAATATTCTTAGAATCATTAGGTATATTCTTTAGTAATCCGACTATAAACATCAATGGATTTTTGGTTTCATATAAGAGAAACTACACCGAGGAAAGAGTAAGTTTCGATAAACTCTTCTTTACTTTTTTTTCTACCCCCATTTCGAAAACCAAACCTTATAAGATTAATTAGGAAGTAATTTAACATTATATTAATTATTTTAACCTTTAATAAGTATCATATTTAATACAAATATAAATTTTGAAATTCTCATTCCCACTCTTTTGATAATGCCTCAACAATGGTCGTTAACCACCTATAGTGAAATTTTCAAGTAAATTATTATTATAAAATTAATGGAAGAGAAAATATGAATTATATATAATATGTAAATATATAATTACATTTATTATAATCTTTTTGATTTAATTATTCTTACGTGAAAATGACATTGAAAACAAATAGTGAAATCGAAACCAATTGGGAAAATTTAATGAATTCATTATTTTGAAACAATTAGCATTTTACCAAGAGTATTGTAAAATAGAATACAATAATTCTAATGGATAAATAGCAGAAAAATTTATCATCATTCCCTTTTGTAACTATGTTTAAATTATCCTAATTTTATTATTCAAGAGGCAAAAAAGTGACAAAATAAATCAGGATTTAAGGTAAGAAGGTTTTAGAACCCAATTCTTTTCTTTGGGTTATCCTCCATCTACAATATTAATGATCATATTATTTATGTCAAATTTACTTTACCTTTACTTTATAGGATGTAAATGTTCCTACCATGTCAAAAAAAATTATATGAAAATCCAGTTTCAAAGTGACTTAAATTTCTAAAACATTGTATTTTACTCCTAAAATGCATCTTGTCCACTAAAAAATAATGATTTTTCATATCCAGGTATGAGTTACCTTATTAATTTGGGAACAAAAGGTTTTATTTATAAAATAATTATTTTCTAAATCATTATGAAACCCTCCCTCTTCCTTGGGATTAATTCATAACTATGGTCGTTATTTGTTCTATGCGACATTCATGATTGTGAGAATTTATGATGTGATATGTGGGATTAGAATTATATATACCTATAATTCATTATGTAATATGATTTATCCCATGAAATTATGTGAAATATGAGAGAAAATGAATAATAATTTGTTAACAATATAGATGTTATGATTTTTGACATATGTTATGCATGATCATGATTCTAGATTTGCTCAGAACTATGTGTGGTATTTGACTGTTAAGACATGATGTTTCATTTTATGAATATGAATCATTCCATGAATTTGTAAAGTGTTTCCCTCCCGATTATGATAAATATCATTTGTTTATAAGATGATTATTCACACCCCTGTACTGTTGATTTATGTCATTTATTATTCCCATGTTATACATCCCCTTTCTGGGATTTTAACTCACCCCTTTCATCGATGTTTATACTCAAGTGATTAATTATACTAAGAATAATTTGAGAGGCAATAAGATGATAATGAAGAAGTAATTAAATAATGTTTTAGTTTTATTCTATAAAATTAATTCTTGAGCCTAATATACCTATTATACTTACCCTTTGGATCTTAGATTGTATCACTGTTATATTTTTTATCTTAAAAATGATGTAATAGTCATGTAATAAAAAAGTCACGTTGTTGTAGATTTTTAAAATGGATCCATAAGGTTTTTACTTGATCCATTATAAACACTTATTATGGTACCATATTGTAATAATTTTATTACATAATTATATCTCAAACATATATGTCTAGACTTCGCATTATACATTAAACAATATGTGTGTCATAGTGTTACATCACTATCATAAATAATTGAAAATGGTGTCATTGGATCAGTCCAAAAAATAATATATAGCAATATATCTCTAACCCACTCAGCCTCTTTCCCATATAACTCGAAGGCATTCTAAATCCATGGTTTAATATGAAATAAATTTTTCTATTTTTCCTACCCAAGAATTAAATAAACCTATAAATTGAAAATCTCTAATACTAGTAATCCAACTTGGGTTAGTGTAATATTATTATAAAACTGGATAAGTATTTTAGTATAATCATAAATCATTGTCCTTCCTTAAGAATCCAAAGACTATAATTTCAAATTTCCAATGATCAACCCCCTAATTACCAGTATATATGTACTCATTTTACATACTAAAAAAACAATATCTAGTCTAGTACAATACATTGATCACATTAAAGAGCTAATTGCACTAATATATTCATGTTTTCCAATAAATGTTCATGTATTTTTAAATAGTTTTACACTAGAATTAAATAAAGCATTTACATCTTTGAAACCATGATGATTAAATTTATTTAAAATTTCTAAATAAAATTATGTTTCTTCAAATAACAACCCCAACATCATTTTCTAACATTAATACATAGAATAGTGTTTACTATTTAAAGATCCTTCATTTTATGAATAGGGGGAAAATAATTCTTTATCTAATTTACCGCAATTATTTGTGTTTCAATAATTAATATATCATCTACAAATAGAAACACAATATCTCCATATTATTTTTTAAATTTTTAATAAATACATTTACATCCACTATTAAAAAAACCATTAAATATGATAATATAATCAATTTTTTCATATCATAGATTTATAGATCACTTACAACCATAATGATAATATAATTATTTATATACCTTCTTTTCATTACCATGAAAAATAAAACCTTATTGTTATTTTATGAACATTTCATTATTTAATTATCCATTCAAACGTGATGTTTTAACATTAATTTTATGTATATATAAATGATTAATTGATCCTTATGTAAATAATATCTTAATTAATGTAATTTTAGATACAATAGAATAAGTATCAAAATAATCAATACGTTATTTTTAATTGAAACCTTTGGCAAACAATATTTCTTTAAAATCATGAATGTTTACATTATAATCATACTTCTTTATAATTACTAATTTACATCCAATACATTTTAAACCTTTTTCTAAGTCCATAATGACCCATGTGTCATTCCCTTTAATGAGATACATATCATCATTAATTACATATTTTTGGGAAACATCATATCTGGAATACATATCCTCCTTATATGTTTTTAGGTTGTCATCTATAGTTGGAATAATAAAAATATTAATTTAGGATATGATTATTTTATCTCCTTAAACAAAAAAATTATGGAATCGGTTGAAATAAAATACAGATGTAGATATTTTCCCATCCTATTCAATTTTCTCCATTAATGTTAAACTAGAGAATAATCATTATTATCTAAAATTTTATTTGAACTAGACAAAGTAAAAGAGATAGGGGTTTGTGTAATAACCACCTCCTTGTTATATTTATAAAAAAAACAATTTAAAAAAATTCAACATACTTTGATTCTATAATAACATTGGCATACAAATACATAATTCTATATGTTTATTTTATTTTTTTCATAACTAAACAAACATTTAATTTATCTTAGATAAAAACCCACACAATTGAAAATATGAATGATTAGGTCACCATCCTTTCCAAATTTCATAAGGGGATAATTTAGTCTTCTTAGGAGAAATTATATTTGGAATATGACATGGAATTAATAAATCATGAACCAATTTATTTAATGGTAACATATATTTATTAATAATAAAATCTACTATTTATACTAAAGTATTCTTTTTTATCTAATACTTCATGTTGAGGTGTATAAAGATAATCACATTGATAAATTATACCATTTTTTCACAAAACTTATTAAATTCATTCATAAATTATTCAACTCCTCTATCTAGACATCATACTTTTATCTTTTTATCAATTTTATTTTTATATTATGATTTATACTTCTTAAGCATATTAAAGGATTCATATTTTATTCTAACAAGAAATACATGTACATATCCACCGTAGTCATATTAAATTAATAAAATTACTTTATTCCCATGATTTAACTAAACACTTAATTAATATATATAATAATTTACTAAATAAAATATTTCATAATTTTTTTATACACTATTAAATGGTTTCATAACTATTTTAGATTAGACACATGTTTATTATTTATCATATTCATCTCTAAAAGTCATTAAATTTTATTTATTTAATACTTTTAATGATTTTTAACTAACATGTGCCAAATGATCCATCCATAAAATAGATATATCAAATAAATATGTGGAATATTTTATAAAATTAACAATAAAAAATTTATATATGCCATCACTTGAGTACCCCTTCCCAAGAAACATTCCTCCCTTTGAAAATATAACCTTTTCGCATTTGAATGAATCCAGAAATTTCTTCTTACAACGAAGATCAACAGAGACTATATTTTTTAAAATATTTGGTACATTAAATACATTTATTAGAGTAATATTTTCCCTAGAAGTAATGCTTTGTTATATGATTTTCTTGACTAGTGACATTGATGCATTAATTATTCCTAAGGTGTACATACATCAGTACAATACTTTCTTTTAAATTTTGGAAAATTAAATGATCATTTCAAACATACATAATTGCTTCGAAAGCATTCCACCATCCAATATTTATTTATGTAATATTGAATTTGGATATCATAATGAATATATTTTCTTATGTCAGTGTATTTATAGAAAACTTGTTCACTTTCTTTAAATAGAGACTCTACCATGAAATATTCCCCAGTTTTTTGTAGACAGAGCATTATACATTCTTTTTGGAAGGGTTTACTTGATTTTTGAATTATTAACATTTTTCATTCTCATGTAAGGAAGTTTATTATGATTGAATTCACATAATGATTTTAACCCCAATTTTAAATTGTGAATCCATACCCACATCTCTTAATATGGAGTATTTTTTTAATGTGAATTAGTTTTTACAATTGTTCCTAGGATATTTACTCAGACATTTTAAATAGAGTCTCCCCAAATTCTTTCCACATTAGTGGAAAATTAACATTAATTTCACTTACATGGAATGTTTTTGGAATACAAATTTTAAGAGAAATCATGTAAATAACCGGAACTTCCATGAATTTTTTTTTTAAAATACATGGGAATATTAGGAGTCTGCGAATTTTTATGGCACTTGATTCCAAGGCCCAGTGTGCCGAGAATCAATTTCTGAGGTTTTGATCGGGTATGTTCAGTAAATGTACGAGCAGGATTTAATAACTTTTGAACCATTTCTCGGAATTTAAATCTAAGGGAACCGTTGAATTCGCAGCACCGATATTCTCTTAAGAATACTTTTATCTCGATGGTAGTTGGTCGAGAATGAAAGTTAGTTTTTGGACTTTTTAAGAATAAAATTAAATTAAATAAGTATGTAGCTTATTTTTATTTTGTGGTTAAAACCTTCAAGAGGAGGTTAGGGGTGGGGACCACCACACCATAACCTCCCATGATAGGTTATGGTGGTGGGGCCCACCCGAGGTTTAAACACCTCTTGTCAATTAATGAGGAGGGGACCACCCGATAATGAAACCCTTGAACTCCCCATTTATGGAGCTACCACCCATTAAACATTTTTACCCCCTTAATTATTTTTTTCCTACAGACAATAATTAATTATGTGGAGCGTCCCCTTAATTAATTCTCATTTTGAATTCATGCCAACTATTAGAATTATGGATAATCTATTATTTCATTTTGGATGGAAACATTCTTTTGGTGGAACGGAGGAGTAGGGGAGTTAGGGAGAACCATCCTACCAATGAAGAACGCGAAGAATGCCAGCGACGCTTCTTCCTTGGTGTTCTACACTGGACACTTTCTGACACACAAGCTTGAAATTGGGAGTGCGTGACGAATGCGGTGAATGGTTAATCGATGTTCACTTTCCGTAACATCATCAACAAAAAACAATATGAGGTAGTGGTTGTTTTATTATTTGAGTTCGAAATTGTTCCGTTCAACGTCGTTCACTCATGGGTTATGTTTTTCAATTTGATAACCCCATAACGTGGAGGGTTCGGACTGCATGAACAAGACCAGACCCTCCCCATTTGTTTTAACTCACTTATTGATGACGACGACGGCGCAATGACGCTGCCAGAAGAGTAGACCGAGGTGGAATAATGGCAGCTGGTGACGAGCCAACCACGGAGAAACCGGCAGCACAAGGCCATCAGATCACTAGAATGGTGCATCACCATCGTGCTGCACAAAAAAAGGGCCGCAGCTTGGCCGGGCCGCGGCGGAAGGGCACATCGCCGTCTTGCCATGTAGAGGTGTAGAGTCGCGGTCAGGGCCGGCCATGACAGAGGAGCAGGGGTGACCGGCGTCGGGCCGACTGCCGGTAGTGCGGAGCGACTGGCCGCTCTGTCAGCCGGGAGGAGCAGGAATGGCGCCACCTGGCACCGTTTGGGACTCCACTCGAATATCTCTGCCATTCGGGAACCAAGGGGTGCACGACTTCCCCCTAGACATCGCTGAGGGGGACCCCCAGCGGGCCGCTGGGCCAGACCCCGTGCGGGTCGGGCCGCCCCCTCGGGCCTGGTCGCCCTTAGGAGAGGCCACCCACTCGGGCCGGGCCACCCCTTCGGGACGGTTTGGATCTGCAGATAGGTTCGGACCCCATTCCGGACCTAGGTCGGGCCGGGTCGGTCCGGCTCGGTCGGACCAGACCTAAACTCGCTATGGCTTGTTTTCACCTTTTCACCCATAACATGGGCTAGAGGTGTCCGATCGACGAATCGTCTGCGGTGAAAGAAATCTCGTAACGAGAAAATTCTTTTGGAATACACCACATGAGTTTTGGACATAGTTGGAGTACTGTCGGGCTGGTTTGAACCCAAAATCCAACCGGGCTCCTTGAAAGGAAATGCGAATAACTCACAGACCAGGCGTCTGATTGACGCGCTGTCTATTGCGTTGAGACCCCTATGACGAGGCAAAACTTTGAGATTCTTTTGTGTGGGACTTCATGAGAGTTAGTGGATCGACCTGTATCTTGTGGAGAATATCCTCCTAGAGATAGGTGAGTGGGTATAGAAACCTAGTAGCTGGCTGATACCTGACGACTACTAACCTTTCTACTCAGAGTGTTTCGACTAGTCCAGTGGTGTGCACCTCTCTATGATGCGACAGACCCACAGTGGGGAGTGCCTCTGTGTGATTCGATAGACCCATAGTGGTCGACAGGCAGAGAACCTCAGTAAGCTACGAGGGGGAGCGCCTCTGTGTGACGTGACAAACCCATAGTGTAGAGTGTCTATGTGTGATGCAACAGACCAATGGTACTAGATAGGAGGAGTACCAAATTTGTCCAGGATAGTGGGAAGCGTCTTTGTGTGACGTTGTAGGCCCATAGTACTCTATAGAGGAGGAGTACACCAGCAGCTGTGGTTTCAGAAAGCTAGACTGGGACTGTTATATGTTACCACCCCTAGAATAAAATCTTGGATTTGAGCTGAGTCCATGACTTTTGTGTTTTTTAATGATTGAGATCGGTTACTAGATAACTTAGGTATATGTATGGGGATATACGTAAGTAATGGTTATCAATTGAATACATACTTTGTGGTTTATCCTTTTTGGATTTAGTGAGACCTTGAGGGTCTCAGTGTCCCTACTGAGTATCGTTATACTATCCCTTAAATGGGATATGCCCGCACCACGTTGTGTTGGTTGCATATGGCAGACAGTGCTGACTGAGGCAGAGAGTAGTAGGACTCGACGGTACCCGGAGGTGGACCACTCGGTGTTACAGTACACAGAGGAGACTGAAATATGGGAGTTCTGAGGATACCAGATGTACCTACCCTTCAGGTAGGAACCCTAGAGGATGACCTAGTAACTGCTTTAATTTTCATCAGTTGTACTTGCTTTAAGTTGAACTTGTATTTTCCTATTGGTCTGGTATTTCCGGCCCCTATTACATTCCATCACTTCTTTGGTAAATAGTTATACATAGTGTTTTCCTTCCAGTTGTGCACTCTGTTGTGTTTTTTAACTGTTATAAAGGTAATTCCTTCCCAGATTAGGGATTTACGCCTTTGGTGCTAATCGACACCCCCTAGCCTATGGAAGGTAGGCTTGGGGAAGACCCGATACGGTCCTTGGGGGACGGTTCATGATAAATTGGTATCAAAGGAGTCAGTTCTACCGCAGAACATAGGACTCTGGTCATTCTTTTCTGTGAAGCAATAGTGTTAAGGGTACTAAGTGTGGTTTTCAATTCAAGGAGTCTAGTGTTGGTGCGGGCGGCCTACGTATCCATACACCAGGTCCCTGACTACTTATTCCTGACATAGTGCATGAAAAAAATGATTGCATGTGTATCTTTAAATGTTTTATTATGTAAGATCAACCAGGTTATCTCACTAGGTATAATCATTTGAACATGTCGCAACTGTTTCTTTTAGGATGCCTCCCCGCAGAGCCTAGAGAGTCATATGCTATGACAGCCCGCTGAGAAACGAGGCCTCAGTGTAGGGCCCTTTAGAAGTGGAGGCACCAACGGTACCACTTCTCGTTGAGCCACCGATGTCACCAGCCCCACCAGCAGACAATGCACGCTGCATGAGCACATCGCATGACTTCCAGCACCAGAGGGCACCCAGGTTTCAGGGACAGATGGACCTATAGGTGTCTGAGGATTCACTGGAGGATATGGTGAGAGTCTTCAGGCTGGTAGGGACACTAGTAGAACTTATGGCGATACTTTCTTCAAGTCTCCTTCAGGCAGCAGCAGGCAGATGGTGGATCCTGATGCTCCAGGTGCATGACGAGGCGACACTTCTATGGGAAGATTTCAAGAGCCTGTTCTGGGTAGAGATTGTACTAGCCACCCTTTGTGCAGTGTAGATACATGAGCTACTTCATCTACAATAGGGAAGCATGACAGTAGCACAGTACTCAGTGAGGTTCACTGACCTCTTGCACTACTCCACAGATATGATGCATGACCCATTCTTCAGGGCCCAGACCTTTGAGCAAGGGCTCATGCGAGAGATCAGGGCATTGATGATCTCCCTCAGCATCTTGATGCAGGTGGGGGTATTAGAGAGAGCCCTCCTAGTAGAGAGTTTTCTGGCTGAGCAGTCACCAGCAGCGAGACCCACTCCTAGTCGACATGCTACAGAGTCTTCTGTAGCTGGCAGTAGAAAGATGACGCAGTGGTCCAAAAGTCTAGACCCACTGGTGGAAGACCACATGACTCATGATCAGTTGTTCGAGGCACCTGGGGCAGTGACATACATGCCAGGAGTAGACAGTTCTACTCATGCGAGGGGCAGGGTCACATGGATTGTGACTGTCTGACCCGTCGTTCAGATGATCATCAGATAGTTGAGGGACATCCGAGGTAGTGGGAGAGGTTAGATCAAGGCAGTCCGCAGGGAGAAAGTGGACGTGGTAGTTGATCTGGTCATGCAGGTGGAAGTGGACGACGCTATGAGGTGTTACCACCACCACCACCAGGGGGTCCACCCCGACCACAGGGAGCAGGTGGACAGGAGAGAGCTCAGCTTTAGGCAGCTGAGGCATATGATCATGGCACTCCGGAGATGATTCTAGGTATGATCTATGTCTACTATACAATATCTTGAGTTCTTAAAGACACAGTTTCCATTCAGTCATTCATTTCCACTGCCCTCGTTCGGAGCTTGAAGATTCTGAGAGATCCGTTGGCTCTATCCTTACATCTAGAGACTCTTACAGGAACAGACATGACGATTATGAACTGGTGCTTGCATTGTGAACTTACTCTAGGAGGCGAGAGCTTTGGTTGAGATCTCCTCGTAGTGGCGATAAGGCCTTACAACATCATCTTGGTATGGATTTGTTATCTACAGTCCATGCTCTGATTGACTGTATTAGGCACAATGTTCGGTGTTTCCACAAAGATTGGACAAGTTTCACCTTCACCGGCGAGAAGGGAACCTTTGCAGCACATGACAGACTTACTCAGAGGAGGGTGAAACCGATCACTCCCCAGTTGGCTTGCCTCTCCCTCGGAGCAGTTGATCAGGAGTGTCCAACTTATCCTGTAGTGGTGGACCAGTACGCGGATGTTTTCCTTGACGATGTTACAAGACTACCTCCTTGTAGAGAGGTGTACTTTTAAACTGACCTGTACTTTGGGACGACACTGATATCTACTCCAGCATATCAGATGGCTCCCACTAAGCTTCGCAAGCTGCAGGTATAGCTAGAGGACTTACAGGGAAAGAGATTCATCTGGCCCAGTGTTTCTCCCTAGGCAGTCCTGATTCTATTCGCCAAGAAGGAGGATGTGATCTTGAGGCTCTGTGTCCACTACCGTCGCCTGAACTGGGTGATCGTAAAGAACAAGTACACACTTTTGAGGATTGATGACCTCTTCAGCTAGCAGAAGGGATCACGGTGGTTCTCGAAGATAGACATCAGATCAGGCTATCACCAGCTCAGAGTTCGAGACAAGGATGTGTAGAAGACTAACATCAGGTGTCGATATGGCCACTAGAGTTCTTCATTATGCCATTTTGCCTAACCAAATCTATAGAAGTGTTCATGAGTCTGATGAACAGAATCATCCAGCCTTACCTCGATCGCTTTGTCGTGGACTTAATCGATGATATTCTAATATACTCGACTAATGAGGAGGAACATGTCTACGATTTGCATGTAGTAATGGACACACTCTGAGAGCACCAGATTTATGGTAAGCTCATGATGTGAGAGTTTTGGATTCGAGAGTTTAACTTCATGGGACATGTCATCTCAACGGCTGGAGTTGCAGTAGATCTAGTAAAGATTGAGGCGATACTTGCTTGAGATCCACCCAGAAGTGTGATGGAGGTAAGGAGTTTGTTGGGCTTGGCTGGGTACTACCGAAGGATTGTTCCAAAGATCACCAGAGTTTCAACACCACTATCAGCCTTGACGAAGAAGGGGAAACCCTTCTTGTGGTCAGAGAGATGCCACCAGAGCTTTTAAGAGCTGAGGCAGAGGCTGACTAGTGCCCCCATCTTGTGGATTCCAGATAAGGGGGTAGGGTACGCAGTTTATAGCAATGCATCAGGGACCATACTTGGGTGTGTCCTAATGTAGGATCAAGAAGTGATCACATATGGTTCTCGGCATTTGAGATAGCATGAGTAGAACTACGCTACCCATGACCTTCAGTTAGCTGTAGTGGTCTTCCCCTTGAAGATGTGGAGGAACTGTCTTATGGGAGAATGTTTTACCGCGTACTCTGATCACAAGTGTTTCAGGTATATCTTATTTCAGAAGGACCTGAACCTTAGACATCAGCTATGGCTTGAGTTCCTCCAGGACTATGACATCAAGATAGTCTATACTCCTGGAATGGAGAATGTTGTTGCAGATGTGCTCAGCATGAGGACTGGTATACAGCTTCCATGAGAGGCGACATAGTAGCTGGCTTCCTTACATATATCCTTTGTGGATACAAACGGAACAACCTATCTACAGTCTCTTACAGTCACTCCCCCACTACTTCAGTGAGTTAGGGAGGCGCTGTATGGGGACACTGGCTGTGAGACCATACATGCTTAGATATCTATAGGGTAGGAACCTAATGAATTTTATGAAGGTGGAGAGCATGTCATCCTCTTCAGAGGAGATACCATGGAAGTAGTATCACTTCAGGAGGAAGTGTGGAGGGAGTTCCACACATCCACTCTAGCGGTACATCCAAGAGTGGCGAAGATGTACGAAGGCGTTTGACAATAGCACTGGCGGCCAGGTATGAAGAAGGCATTAGATGTTTTTTTCAAATGATGCCTCACTTGTTAGCATGTGAAGGTGGAGCACCGAGTACAAGTAGGCTTGGTACAACCCTTAGAGGTCCTAGAGTGGAAGTGTGATGGGATATCCATGGACTTCGTGACGGGTCTCCCATGTATATATGGGAGTCACGATATGATTTGGGTGATTGTTGACCAACTCACCTAGTCGGCCCACTTCCTACCAATCAAAGAGTAGGGATCAGTTGAATGATTAGGACACCTCTATGTATAGGAGATGGTGCATTTACATGGTTTAACTTCTTCTATTGTCTCTGACCATGATGCACAGTTTACTTCCTGGCTATTGAAGGGGTTGCAGGAGGCTTTCAGGACACAAATTTGCTTGAGCACTACCTTCCATCCTCATACAGATGGCATGACCCAGCGGACTCTCCAGACCCTCAAGGACATGCTCCGTGCATGTGTCCTCGACTTTGGTCATAGCTAGGAGGTTCACTTACATTTGGTGGAGTTTTCCTACAAAAATAGCTATCACTCCACCATTGGGATGTCACCTTTCGAAAGGTTGTACGGGTGACCTTGCAGATCACCTTTGTGTTGGACAGACTATGGGGAGTCAGCACTGGTGGGACCAGAGATGGTGTGAGCTACCACCGAGAATTAGCAGATCATCCGAGAGCAGATAAAGACTACACAGAGTAGGCAGAAGTCGTATGCTGACAGGAAACAAAGGCCACTAGAGTTCTAGGATGGCGACATTGTCTTTCCTCAAGTGTCACATCGACGAGGTATATAGATATTAGGCCAAGGCGTCCAGTTATCTCCGTGATTCATCTGACAATTCCAAGTCCTCAGTAGAGAAGGCGAGGTGGCTTACCGCTTAGCTCTTCCACCTCAGTTGCACCGATTGCATGATGTCTTCCACGTATCTCAACTGAGGAGATATGTGCGTGACCCATCCAACATCATCGACCACGGGGAACCAGACATCGGCGATGAGGAGACATTCATGGAGGTTCTAGTGGAGATTGGGGATCGATAGGAGTGGGTCCTACGTAGATGGTTGAAACCTCTTGTGCATGTACGCTAGCAGCAAGGGATCCTCGAAGAGAGATCATGGGAGAGGGAGGCTCAAATGAGTGCTCAGTACCCTCATTTGTTCCATTAGTTTGGGGGTTAGCTTATGGGGACATAAAGCCCTGAGGTTGAGAGAATGTAAAGACCAGAAATTTCTGTGGAATTTTTTTTTCATAAATACATTGGAATTTTATGAGTCCGTGAATTTTTACGATGCTTGATTCTGAGGACCTGTGTGCCTGAAATCAATTTCTGATGTTTTTTGTGTACGTTCTGTAAACGTACGAGAGGGATTTTATAACATTTGAACTGATTCTCAGAATTGAAATCTGAGGGCGACATTGAACTTGCAGTGCCATTATTCGATTAAGAAGACATTCATCTCTATGGTAGGTGGTCGAGAATGAATGTTAGTTTTTGGAGTTTTTATGAATAAAATTAAATAAATTAAAATAAGTGTGTCACTTATTTATATATGGTTGTTAAAAACTCCATGAGGAGGTTAGGGGTGGGGCCACCACACCATAACCTCCCATGAGAGTTTATGGTGGTGGGGCCCACTCGAGGTTTAAACACCTCTTGTCAATTAATGAGGTGGGGACCATCTGGGGATGAACCCCTTGAACACCCCATTTATGGAGCTACTACCCATTAAGCCTCTTGAACTCCCTTAATTATTTTGTGCCTACAGACAAGAATTAATTATGTTGAGCCCCCTTTAATTAATTCTCCTTTTGAATTCATTTCAACCATTAAAAATATGTATAATCTATTATTTCATTTTCATTGGTAACATTCTTTTGGTGGAATAGAGGAAGAGTGGATTTAGGGAGAACCATCCTCCCAACGAAGAAAGCGAAGAACACCGGAGATGCTTTTCCCTCGGTCTTCTACCCCATACAAATTTTGATGCACAATTTTAAAATTGGGAGTGAATGACGAAATTGGAGAACGAAGAATCAACGTTCACTTTCTACAACATCGTCAACGAACAACATTACGAGGTAGGAGTTGTTTTATGATTCATGTTTTGAAATTGTTATATTCTACGTCGTTCACTCCTGGGTAATGTTTTTCCAAATGATAAAAACATAACATAGAGGGCTCGGACCGCACAAACACGGCCCGACCCTCCCCCTTCGTTTTTCCTCGCTTATTGACGACGGTGGAGGTGCAACGGCATCGACGAAAGAGTGGACTACAACGGAACAATGACGGCCGATGATAGCCCGACCATGGAGAACAGGTGGTGCAAGGCCACTGGGTCGCCAGAAGGGCGTGTAACCGTCATGTCGTGCAGAAGAAAGGGCCGATGCCAGACCGAGCTATGGTGGAAGATCGCGTCGCCGTCGTGCTGTGCGGAGGAGGTGAGGTGTAGCCAGGGTGGACCGCGACAGATGAGCAGGGGCGGCCGACATCGGTCCGGCCGTAGGCGGTGTGGAGTGGCAGGCCGTTCGCCAGCCTGGAGGAGCGGGACCAGTTCCACCTGGCACCAGTTGGGACACCACCTGAATGGCTCTGCCATTCTTGAGCTAGGGGCCACATGGCTTCCCCCTGGACGTGGATGAGGCGGACCCCCCAAGGGCCTCCGGGCCAGAACTAGCGCGGGCCGGACCCAGAGTGGGATGGGACGCACCCTCAGGCTGGGCCACCCTCAAGTCGGGCCGCCCTCGGGCCGGGTCAGACACGCGGACTAGTTTGGATCGGACCCAGAACTACTATCGCCAGTTTTCACCTTTTTACCCGTAACATTGGCTACATGAGTCTGATCGACGAACCGTCTATGGAATACCCCACTTGAGGTTTGGACACAGTTGGGGTATGGTCAGTTTGGTTTGAACCTAAATTCCTACCGGGACCCTCTAACGAAATTGTCAATAACTCACAGACTGGTCTTCCGATTGACACGCCTTCTGTTGCGTTGAGACCCCTAAGACGAGGCAGACCTTTGAGATACTTTTGTGTGGGAATTAGTGACAGTTGGAGGATCATCTAGTAGTTTGTGGAGCGAATCCTCCCAGAGACAAGCTAGCGGAGTTCAGAAATCTAGTAGCTGTCTGATAATAGACGACCAGTGACCTTTCGACTTAGAGTGTTTCGACTAGCCCAGTGGGGTGTGCCTCTTTGTGACGCGGCATACCCACAGTGGGGAGCACCTATGTGTGATGCAGCAGACCCACGATACATGACAAGAGGAGTACCTCAGTAGGCTACGAGGGGGAGCACCTCTGTGTGATGTGGCAGACCCACAGTTGGGAGCACATCTGCGTGACACAGCAGACCCACGATACTCGACAAGAAGAGTATCATAGCAGTCCCGGATAGTGGGAAGCACCTTTGTGTGACGTGGTAGGCCCCAAATACTCTATAGAGGAGTAGTACACCAGCATCTATGGTTTCAAAAGTTATACATGGTGTGTTACATGTTACCACCCCTAGAATAAAATCCAGGTTTTGAGCTGAGTCAATGACTTTTGTGTTTTCCTTAACATTGAGATGGGTTACTAGATAACATAGGTATATGTATGGGCATATACCTAAGTAATGGTTATCCGCTGAATCCATACTTTGTGGTTTATCCTTGTTGGATTTAGTGAGACCTTGAGGGTCTCGGGGTCCTTAATGAGTATCGTTATACTCACCCTAGCACGGTATATGAACACACCTCATTGTGTTGGTTGCAGATGACAGACAACGCTGACTGAGGCAGAGAGTAGCGGGACTGGACGGTACCTAGAGGTGGACTGCTCGGTATGACGGTACACGGAGGAGAAGGATGGACGGGAGTGCTGAGGATGCCATATGTGCCTACCATTCAGCTAGGAACCCCGAAGGATGACCCAGTATCTGCTTTACTTTTCTTCATTTGTACATTCTTTTAGTTGTACTAGTATTTTCCAATTGGGCTAGTATTTCTATCCCCTATTTCTTTCCAGCACTTCTTGTTTATACAGTATACAGAGTGTTTTGCTTCCAGTTGTGCACTCTGTTTTGTTTTTTTACTATTATAAATTCAATGCCATCCCAGAATAGGGATTTATTCCTTTGGTGCTAGTCGCCAGCCACTGACCTATGGAAGGCGGGCTTCGGGTAGTCACGTTGTGGGCCCAAGGGACGAGTCGTGACAAATAATATTGTTCATGATGAATTATACTTTAGGATCATTATCCAACATTGGCTAGTTATAAACCATATTGAAGATAATATATATTTCAGCAATAATTTTGTCTGTGCCTTCTTCTGTTTCTTTTTAAAATAATTCATGTGAATTCAAAATCTATCATGTAGTCGTCCTTAGGTATAAGTAGTCATAAATGATATTTGGTAATGTTTTGATAATATTTACTTGAAACAAAATGTCATCATATTCATGCTTTTTCCTCATAAAATGTATGTGTTTGACTTGTTACACTTCAATAAGAATTCTAACAAGATTTGGAGTGGGCCTGTGGGGGATAAGATAAAAATGTGGTTCTAATAGTTAAAAGATCTTTAACATTATAAGGATTAACATCATGTTTACTTGATAGTTATAGAATTTATTGTGATAAAACTGATCAAGCTTCCCAATGTCCTATTTCACAACCTTCAAGGACTCAAAATCAATCATTGCAATAGTAATTACTTAATATTGTTGAGAATAATGGAGGAATGTGGTTGTCTTCAGAGTCATGCAGCATACTATACATAAGGATTTATTCTTCCTCACACCATGTTACTAGTGAGAAATATGGTTTTCCTTTTGGATTCCATTACACACTAATGAGAAATCACCCCAATAAATGTTAGGGTGATTCTATACTATGATGCGATAGAAAAATATCACTTTCAAATAGAGAATTTAACCAAATCCCAATATTCACCAATAAATGTAGAGCAACACTACATTAATTTAATCATTACAGAACAATTTAAATAAAAATGTTCTTATATTTATATAAACATCCACCCAGTTTATATTACTACCTACACAACTATTTTAATGAAGCATCACCCACTTTAAATGAAGGTTTCAAAAACTCTTCATTAACGATTTATAACTATTGGGATTCTCCATCTATATTATTAATAACATCAAATGTGGATAATATTAAATAAATAAATAATATTATATTATATTTAATAAATATATCATATATGATATGTACCAAAAACCAACAATCGATGGAAAACAATATCTCCCACTAGGACCCTTCAACGCTAAGCATTTACATTTTCAAGCTCTGGTTTCAAGAAACCCTCCAGAAATAACCTCCCCTACCTAAAAAAATGATTTAATGAACAACAATTGGGGATATTGGTTAAATAGGTCTAAAAATGTGATATGGGACAATTTGAAATTTTCTTAGGTCATATGTAATGAATATTTTAGTCCATTTTCAATATTTTCATCCCATGAATCCCTTGTAAAACAAGAAAAATACAAATTTCAATAATTTTTTTTCAAATATTAATGAACATTTAATATTCCTAGTTAAGAACATTGGATGATAAATAAACAATTTACATCTTAATGCTGAAAATATTTTCAATATACATTGAATATGTTTTAAAACTAAATCTCCAACTAGTATCTTTTCCAAAAAATATACCACAACTAAAAATTTATTTTTAATTCACAACATGAAACAATTAAATATCCATTCATAAAAAAAGTTAATATTTTATTATAACAAATTTAATAATTTTTAATTTTTTTTGGTTATTTTAATATAATATAAAACTATATTTAAAAACATATATCTAATGAATAATATAAAAATAATATTTCATGTGAACTTTCAATGAATATTATATTTCAATATAGAATTATCATATATAAAGAATTACCTAGTATGATTATAATTTTAGTTAAAAAAATTCCAAAATATAATAGAAAAAAATTAAACATAAAAAATAATACCACATAATTGAGACATGCTCTTGTGTGTATAGTTTTTCTACATTAGCTTTTAAAGACCAACATCATATTTTTGTAATGAACTTATTTTCCTCACATTAAAGTAGGTACATCTATTACAATGTTTTTCATTCTTGTCAGTGCCTCAAAAGTGAAGATAAAATATAAAATGTATTTTCCTAACATACATGTATACTAATGGAAATAGACTCCTAATATTTTAATTTCATTTACATATATAATTATTGATCATCGGAATTTTTTCAGTCCATACTATATGATGTCAATATATATATGGAATCCAATTTAAATTTTATATTTTCAATAATAAAATTGGATTCACTCTATATGTTTTTTATTCTATCCATTTAAATGATTAGAATGTTTAAAACATATTTGTATCTATATTGTTGACATCATATCTCCATTGAAATTAATCTTTTACTATGACTGTTTCCATGATCAGTTATCAAATAATGAATTTTTTATATAGAAGAAATATTTTCTTTTTTAGTATTAATTCATTTATATTATTAAATTACTATAATAGAAACAACATAACTTCACAATCATCCCAATATTAGTGTTTTACTTCTTAAGAAGGTTAATATGGTTGTTACTAATATAAAAGAGCACAAACAGGGATTTCATATAGTATGACATCCCATGAGTCATAGTTTTCAATATAGAATACAGACACCTCTATCATAATATATAATCTGTATCCATCATAGAGTCTGACATGTCTATGAGATGGAATATTGAGTGCATGTCAGTGGCCACATCTTCCACATTTGGTTCCTTCAATTATGAATCAATTGGTTGATTTATTTATACCCATGTTATTTTTTCTAATCATATGAAATGTTTAAATGACTATATAATTAACATGAATATAATAATATATATCTGTTTTCATGTGCATTCGGACAACTCCCAAATAAATTCATTTAATGAGGGTAGCCTATGTAAATGATGTTATCCTCTTGGAAGGTGTTTGGGATTCTAAAAATTCATAACTAGCTATATATTAAAAAAACATCTCTTTTTCATCAAGGTAAAGGTGTTAACACACCTTTGGAGTTCCAATGGTCCTGTCATACCATGCAAGTATTTTAGTGGTTGGTGTACGACCTAGGGAGATGATATTCCATTTTCTATCACTAGGTATTAGATATAGTATTTTCCACATTACAAGTATTCCAATTTAAATTTTATTTTTTTCATACTACTTGTTTTTTTTAGGGAGAAATAAAAAACATTTATGAGATTATTTGGACAGCATGATAATGTGATGGTCCTCTAAAACACATCATTAACTTGAAGTATATATGGATATCAATCTTTTCTTGAATGATAACTTAAAAATACATCCTTTTTTATCCACTATTTTTTTAAACACTATGGAATATAGGACCATGGGTGTATGTAATTCTTCATTTTCATTAAAATCATCACCACAATATTGATAAATTCATAAAGTGATATCATTTATGGAGTGATTCCATTAACTCAATGCTTATTCCAATGACTCATTCACCATTTCACAGGAGGATCTCAGTCAAATTTTTTTATTCATGATGTCTTGTAGACGTATTCATCATTTATTTTTAGAAGTACAGATTTTATAAAAGGGATTATTTGTTTATTTTGGAGAAGGCCATGGTTACTTAACCAGACACTGAAATGCATGAAGATTGATCACATGTTGGGATTGATATAAGAGAAGTTTGATGGAAGACATCATCTTTTAAGAATATAATTATATAATAAACTCAAAATTTTAGTTCAATTAAAATAAAAAATATTTATTCATAAAATTCTTTGATGACATGAACACATAAAACATTCCCACCCTTATTCATGGAGCCGCCATACAGTACACACTAACACACATCACTCAATATCCATACCACTCATATCACCATATTCACAGCCACTTAAATATGGTATTTAGTATGGATTTATATAGTGAGGCTTGGTCATGGTGATTGATATCATTACATATATTTGTTTTAACATATTTCAATGTATGTTTAATTCAACCAAAATAAAATATTATGACATGAAGTTAATAAATATCTTAAATATTCAATTTCCAAAACATGAAACACCAAAATTTGACATTATTATATCTTATAAATGATAGCTTTACCTTACTAAAATTATTGATGGTGTTATTGAAATTTATTTTATAGCCTCACACATGAAAAATATTTGCACTATAATATTAAATATAACTCCATTAAAAAAGATTTGTCCCAAAAATTATATTATTATTCAATAATTCATCATTCCCAATAAAATTTACCTAATATTTTATACTTATCACACTTCATTTTCATGATACATTATTTACAAAAAACTAATTAAAATGAATTTTGACTTTTTATAAAAAAAATTTAACCCAGTGAATTAAATAACTTTCCAACCCACCAAAATAGTGATCACTAATAACCCTATTAGCATAACTAATATATTTTGAATATATTTGATTCTCTTGGGTTCATTTTTTATAACTTATAAATCATATTCATTCAAATAATTTTACCATAGTATGGATTAAAAAGAAAATAAAAATAAAAAACACCATGGGGATCAATGCGTATGTTATTTTATATCACGAGGTATGATATCCAAATAAAATATCAAAATATAGGGCATTGTACCAGTATTAATAGGTTCATACTTTTTGATTAGAATATATAATTTCCATACTTATATTTTTGAAAATTATTTAACAGAGAAAAAATAACTTTTTATATTTGTGTCTTATCTTAAGAACCATAAATGACATAGGATAGTTTAGAAGGTAAGCTCGTAGTTAAGAATTAATATTTTACCTAGAACAAAATTAAAAAGTATAATATTTTGAATAATGTGAATATTTAATATTATGTAATTTGAATTGTTCATATAAATTGATACATTGGATTCAAATTGATTATATTTGATAAGTATTATATGTTTTAATAAATACAAATGTTTCAGATTTATCATGTAATTAATAATATTGAAGTGATAATATTTATTTTCTTAATATGAAATGTTTATATTTATTCTAACAATGAAATTTCATTATATCGATGTAAAAATTATAAATTATTTTTATTATTTTTATATTTATTATTCATATATTTTTATATATTTTGAATTTTTAATATTTCTCATGTTTAATTTATGACTTGTTATTTTATTATATGATAAGACTTGAACATTCATAAAATATGTAATGTTTATATTTTGAATATTTGTATAATGATTTTAACTATTTATAAAATTATTTTAAAATATCACACCCCATATTTGAGATGTTTCATTCTAGATATAATATCAAATTTAATTTAATTAAATCTATAATCATTGTTTGTATGTTATAATTTCAAATAGGATAATAATTATATTATCTTTCATAATTTGAAATAATATCATTTCTAATCAATAATACACTCTTGAGTATTGCTATATGAATAGTGAATATTTTGGTATAACTTATCATTTTCCTAGGGATTAAAATATATTTAAAAAATTTATGATTGAAAATCAATTTATTTATATTCTATAATGAATTATATTTACGTTTATTAGGATTTTAATCATAAAAATTAAGGGAGTTTCTTAAACAATGTTAATATGATCTATTTGTGAATGATATTAAATATTACCATTAAATATTTGACTACAGATACATTATTTTAAATTCATTATTCTGGGATGATGTCATAGACACATAATTGGGTTTTAATCACTCATTTGTGACCTGCATTATCATTTTCCAAAGGTGGGTATCCAATCCCCAAATGGGTGATGTTTTTGGTTTCTTTCGATAGGTAAAAGTGGATGAGAGGTAAAAAAACATAAAATTTTAATGCTTATAACATAGTTTATGACTTAAACTTTGATTTATGACATGATTTTGGATAACATTATGGATTCCATCTTTAGGTGGACATCAATTAATTACATCACTTGCTACCTTGGCAGGGTGTATAACATTAGATGGAGAGGATGAGTATATATTTTATTTTGGGAATCTTTGGTTTTGTTTTATCTTACTCTTAGTTGATATCATGATGAAATCATATGATAACCACATAAGGATTAATGTTCTCATCACATAAGGAATTTAATTCCCGTTAAATGAGGAAAGACTGGGTTTGATACAAAAGGTTGGTGGTTCATCTTATGGTCATCACATGCGATCATTCATAGATTAAAGTCCCTTGTAAATGATCTTAGGGTAAAGTAATATGAGGAAACTCATTGTTTATTGACCTCTAGGGATGATCACAATTTAAATTCTAGTGGGGGTGCTCACGGTTTAAAGAAGTATGCAGAATCTTGTGGTTTAATGTATTTAGGAAGAAAATTGTGGTTTGAAGTCTTATACGGATGCTCAAAAATTAAATTTAGGCGGGGATTTTCATGGTCTAATGTAAAATGGGGATTCTCAGGGTTTAGTTTTATATGGGGATCCTCTATAAGTTTTGGTTGTTTCTAGGATGGTGATGGGATTGAGAAATTACCAACACTGAAGAGGGTGATAGGGGATTGATGTAGTTGGTATTAATCCTAAAAAATTATTCCTACAAATCCTATTGGACCATGAATAAAAAGTAGTGTTTTTTGAGTTTCATAGTTTAACATAATTTTCAAGTACCTATCTATGTACATTACTGACTTATTGTTTGGGTGTTTTTGTCGTAGAAGGGGAAATAATAAGTGATCAAGAGGGTATTATGAATTACTCTTCTTTCTTTGGTTCAAACTATAAGATGACCCAAGTAAAGGTAGGATTTTGGGATTTCACATTCTAGGATTATTACATGGAGGCTTGGATCATTGAGTTGACTAGTGGTTAGATCATCAATGAGGACATGTTAGGGATTATACATGACATTTGGGGTATGTTATATTCATGAAAATAATGGATATGATAGGGGATTATTAAAATGATAAATATCATGAAATAATTTTAGTAGATTATATGAATTTTGAATGAATGAATTCAGATAAAGTGGATGTGGGTTCCACATACCCTCTAATCATAAAGAAGGCTACTTCATGAGGGAGTTATTAAGTGCATTATCAACAACACTACTGTTGGCTACATGGGGTTGCATGAAACCTTGACTTGCAATAAGAACTAATAAACATTAATGATTTGTGTTATTTATGGAATTGAGTTGTGAAATAACATCTCATAAACATTAAATTTTTTTCATTACTGAATTCTGTTAATTTTTCATCTACAAGAGTCTATAGTGGTTTCCTAGTTAATATGAAGTGCATGAAAATTTCGGTCCTGAAATCTAAACACATTAAATGGAGAGATGGGGGGTAAATATAATAATGGGGATCATGGAATCTTATTTATTGTGGAAGAGATTTGTTCTCATGGATTTCATGCAGCATCTCAAGTAGTATTTCATGGATAACATTTGAACACATGGATGTATATAGTTGCAAGATTCCTTAATTTTCATACTCACATACCTGGGATTGCATGATAATCATCCCTAGTGCTCTAAAATCACAAATTTTGGCCATTATTACTATTATTATTATTTGATCCCCATTGATTCTTTTTTTATGTGTCAATAAATTTATCCCTTATAATTAAGCCCAATTAGTGTGAGGAGGATCAAAGTCCATGGAAAATTCAATTGTTTGGGGATTTTCCAATTCAGTCTATCATAAACTTGGATACCACTTAGCCTATAAATATGGGTGGTGACCTCAAAGGGGATAATAATATTTCCTAGAAATTGATTTTAATCACTATTTTTTTGGAAATATAATCTTGTAAGAGTCCTATGAAAAAAATCATTAGATTTTGTGCTACTCATAATTTACATGATAATTCTACCATGAACAAGGATTCCATGAACTAAACTTCAAAAAGATCCTACGATACACATTTATTAACCCAACATGCATGAAGAGGATATTTATGAACATTCCTTATCCAGTTTTAAAATAGTTCATTAGATAACTACCCATAAAACCAGATATTCTACGACCTGAATAAATGAGATGACAAAGAATCTCAAGATTGGATCAACCAAACCAATATATCATCTTCACAAAAATCTATTGGATATATCAATGTAAAAACATAGATAATACCTAGTGTGGAATATAATACCACTTCATGGGTTCAACCTTTATGATTTTTTTAGAATATTGAAACCCATCCTTAGTTCGTCACACTATTGTTTTATGTTATTAATATAATAAATCTAGTGGAACATTTATTCCATGAACAATGTTGTCAGAAACAAAAAATTGATGTTGGCCTACACACTCTAGAATCTAAATGGAATGTCAGTGTTGAGGTACCAAATTATGAAGTGTTTGACCCCCAATATTATAGTATCTTCCAGATGAGAATGTATTATTATTACTAGGGTTAAATGGATGAGTGGGACCTAATACTAAGAGGAATATTCATGGATGAATGGGCATGGGACTAAAGGGTTCATCACACCTTCAAGGAGTTTGGATATTTCTTGTGTAAATTTGGGTTGTATGTTGTGGTGTGGGGTTCATGGTTTCATGCTAACCACCACCAAGACATCATTTTGGAGGGATCCCCATATTCATTATAATTTTTGACAAATTTCTTCCATCATAAAAAAAAGTATGAATGGATAAAATCCAAATTTTGTAAGTATTGTTGTTGGGAAATATGTATTATAAATAGGAAAGATCCTAAACTTAACATGAACATCCCTTTTAATTTTTTTTCAACAACATACTTGACATGTACCAGTAAAGAATACTTAGGAGTTAAAATAAATGACTGAGATCACAAACAAAAGAAAAAAAGGAAAAATTAATACATTTTATAATAGGTAAAACACATAGAATGGGGCATGAACATGAAGGATTGAGATACCCCGGATATAGAAGAAGTGTAATTTCTACTATCCTTTCTCAGTGTACAGTTGTCTCCCATATGAGACACCCACATGGTAATGAGGCCAAAAAAACTTTGTGGATGTTTTTTTGGTGAATGAGCATCTAATAAATCTTTTAGTTCCAAATTTGACCAATTTTATAGTATATGACACAATATCAACTGGAAGAACATGCCTTTTTACATATGGGTCCTATTATAGTCCATATATAGGAGGATCACCACAAATTTTAGGGGATAAAATTACATAAACCTAATGACCTCCCAAACACAAAAATTATTCTTGATATTCATAAAATTTTAGAGATCTAGCCCATAAAAATTTATTGGACTAGGTTAATTTCAAGGATTGTATCAAACAAGTAGTTCATCATCTACCCATTCAGCACATCGGCTAGGGTGATTGTGAATGACAACCAATGAACCGTCAACTAGAGGTCAAAAAATTTTCATAAATGGGGAGGGGTGTTGGTAAAACACCTTAATGATGTAACACATCTATTTTTTATGAATTTTTTTCGAAATAAATATGATTTCCTCGGTATCTTGCCTTTCATGCAACACCAATTTTTATCGAACCATAATATACTATTAGTATTATTTTAAAAAATGAAATATATAACATATACGTTTAACTAAGAGGTATGAAAAAGAATACCTAAATTTTATATACTTTGTATAATGGTTTTATAAAAATAAAAAAAATGATAAAATATTAATTAATTAATATTAAAGTCTTTATAAGTTTCAAAAAAACATTTATATCAAAAAAATGTTTTTATTTATTTTTTCTGAACAAATAATGAAAGTTATTTTTTCAAATTATGTATATTTTTAAAAAAATAAACATAATAATTTAAAACAACATTTAAAAATTATATTTTATATATTTTTTTACAATTTTCTGAATTTTTTAATTTTTAATGAATATTAAAAATAATAATTTTTATTAAGAAAACAATAGTGTTTACTAATTGTACAAGATAAATTTTATTTTAAGATGATTTTAAAATTCAAATTAGTTAAATTAAATAGTTATTAGTCTAAATTAATTCATTCAAATCAATTCCATATTGAAAAGTGATATTAAAACTTTCTATACTTTTGAAAATTTTCTCTTTGGAAAATGGGTTTTTTATCACATTTGTGGGATGAATCATAAATTAAAAATGTTCAATAAAAGTGATTTTATTTTGATAATATATATCTAATATATGGAATAAATTATAATTCAAATTAAAAATATGTCCAAATTAATTTTTTTAGATATATATTGTAAATGACAATAAAAATTATATACAATGATAAAAGTTAAAACAGGGTTTTCCACATTACATGCACCTGTGTTAAAAATAATTTTCCACAGAAATAGGATCTATATTTAATAATTTTTATTAAATATTTAGAATAATTGGGTACAGGTTATATAATATTTATTATTTTAATTTTACTCTTAAAGGATAAATTACCCAGGTATATTAACATATACAGGTTATTGTAGTGAAAACTAAAATGGTAAAATTATCTAAACTTAAAGGATATGGAATAATTTTTTTAAAACAAATGTGTATATGTGTGTTGAAAGTGTATACTGAACATATAATCCCTTCAATATGTTATTTATAGATGATTTATTCCCTTTAGGTGAGATTGAATTCCCATTATTAAATAGTGTTGGGTAGTTTAAAAAATGACACTCCTCCTCATTTATAAAAGGGAACTTCCTCCCACCACATATTCACACATGTTAATAAATTTTTCCTGAAACCCCCAAGACAAAACCTATCCAAAAAATAATTATTCATATTCTATATCTAAATTTCTTCCAAAATGGAAAATCAAAGGGTCCTTAGTAAGTGCTCCAAAGGATTTTGTTATAAGCGATGGTAATTATCTTCAATAAGATCATTTTTTTATTTCTTCTATTAACACCTTAATTAATATAATAATAATTAAAATATAGTTAAAATATATAAAATATAATGAGGATTTGTTATATCTATAAAATAATATATATAAATCTTTACTTCTATCAAATGGGATATGAAATCATCGATCGTTTGTACGATGAACTACCACCTCACGAACTGATGTAATTTGTTTTCCATCACCACCCATCATGACATGATATAATGATTAATTTAATGTTTATATATTATATATACAATATTATTATACTTATGGAATTATAATTTCACATATACATTCATAATTTCTATTCCATGGGAATACGACAACATCTCTCACGTGTATCGTGGACTACCGCCTCACGAAAGAGGTGTTTCGTTATTTTACATTCAATTTAAATGGAAGGTAAAATGGTTAAATTTACTGATTATATGTGATATATATTAAATAATAATGGATATTTAATTGTGATATATTATTTAAATTTATTTCATTATATTTTTTGAGAAAATGGAAATAACGCTCATGTGTATGTATGACCATACGTCTCCATGAATGTTGTATTTCAATTTTCTATATCTAAAATTAATGGAAGACTATAAATACATATATACTGAATATATATGATAAATATATAATTTTTAACAATAGGGATATTTTTTAACCTTGATCAAATTAAAGGGACTAAAAATACAATATCAAAACATATAGGAAAACTAATCTATTGTTACACAAAACATAATTTTAACAAAAAATTGTTGATAAATAGGTAATAAAATATCATATTTCAATCATATATGGTATGATATATATAATTACGGTTCTGAAATATATATATAAAAAACCTATATTTATTATATAATATATTTTAATATTTATAATGTATGAATGTATTTTATTATTATTCTAATTAAAATCAAGGGATATATATATATATGATTCCATATTTCTCTCATTAATGGGGATGATGATTCAAAAGAAAAAAAAGTGGTAAGTGTTTGATGTTATAATATAAATTTTTTTTAATTTTTTATGATTATGATTTTGGGTATTAAATATTATGATATAATTTTTAATAATTAAATGAATTTAATTCTCCACTAGTTATTTCTTGAGAATATATGTTTCCCATTATTTCACTCTCTATATGTACCCAATATTTAAAATGAATATTTTCAAATAAAACCTAATTTATTTCTATCATTAGTAATAAAACCCCTTTTAATTCACATCTATGGTTTCAAAAATTGTTCTAAAAAAAGTTTTAATTTTCCCCTATGATATTTTAATATCTTTTTAGTCTTCTTTGAATTTTTTATTTTTCTAAGAGAATCTTCATGCCAGTTTCCAAAAAATATGCATTGGGATTTGACAAAAAAATTGAAATTAATTTTTGTTTTAATATATATGCCATGAATAAAATATCTCACCATCATGACCTCTTAATGTTTCAAATATTATTTTATATGTTTCAAAGGTTATTCTCAATGATAATAATTTTTATAATATTGTTTGAAACGTTAGTTTTAAATGGTCATTTTCAAAATGAAAAGTTTACTTTTTTCTTGAAGGAATATTTAAAGGGATATTTCAAATCTATTTTTCATCTAAGATGACATTCATTCATGTTACATAAGCTTTAATGGGGATAATATAAATTAATAACATCATTATTATTTCTCTATGTTGTTTTTGATTATGTTGATAAGATTTCCGTGAGACCAATTTCATTTTGATGTGGTTTTCTAGGATGAAATGTTTATGAAAATAAAATTTCCACAAATTATGCTGTGATGAAAAGTTTTTTTAAAATCCTTTACTTTTCATGGGTTGTGATATGATGAATTATTTTTTAAACCAATTTATTTTTTGGGGTATTGATATAATGAATGTTTTATATTTTGGTAGAATGTATATTTTAGGTTTTAATTATTTGATGGTTGTTATATTATAACCAAGAATGGTGGTCACGTTATAAACAAGTATGAGTGGAACATATATCTCCCTCCAATATATTAGGTAAAGATTGATATCCCATGAGATAAATAAGTCTACAATGGGGAGTGAACCCAGTTTAGTAATGGAATTTTCCCACTATGATAGTGATGTGAGTGAACAATGACTACTATGATGGTTTCGGGACTGATCCCAGTACATTATGATAATAATGGGAGTGAACCCATACTACTATGATGGTTTAGGGAGTGAATCCAATCCACAATGGTAGTATTTTAAATAAATCATGACTACCAGGTAAGTTATTTTCTATGCTTATGTGTATACAAAAATCTATCTCTTATGAAAATGTTATGTCCTCATAGCTCATGTTCATTTATTCTATTATGATTCATGTCCTAGGAAATACGATGATTTATCCCTTGAATCTTGTTTACCATCTTTTATATATAGGGAATGTATTTCAAATGTTATTCTCATTTTATCATACCAATATTATCATGTTATTTTAATATCTCCATTGTTTACCCATTCAGATCAATTGAACCAAAAAATTCATATATTTCATTTTCCTAGGTTATGAAAATAGTATTATGTCTGAAATTTCTAACAAGGGTAATTGTTATAAAGAACATAGTGGGAGATGGTATAGTTCACTTATGTACCAATTATTTATATATCTATGTTTCCAAAGGAACTATACCTAAATTAGTCTATAATTGATCATTATGTTATATATTGAATAATAATCTTTCAAGATGTAATATTTGTTTATTAAATGTATAGGTTACTATAGTCAGTATCTAATCAAGTCTTAGTTAATCATTGGAAAATAGGATGAGAAACATTTAGTGAAGAATCCATAATATCATTCTAAGTTAAAGATAATATCCTAATGTTTTGGAAATAAAGATATTATGTGATTTTCCTAGTAATAAATCTATGTCTGGATTCTAAAAGAAGATATGGTTTTGGAACATATGAATCTTAGTACAATAACACTAAAAATAGTTGGTTCAGTATATCTTATCTACCATTTTAGTTCATGGTGAGTGTGTCATTACTGTGCATCTGGTTTTACACTCTCAGATGATATGTTATGGATATTCGTAGATGCTTTATAAACCATCCTGAAGGATTTGGATAATGACCATAAATGACCTAGAATAACCTAAGGTGTCATTGATTGAGAATAAATGTTAATTATTTAGATATTCTATAAGTTATTATTCATGATTATGTGGCTCACCACTATGATTAATATTTATTACAATATTATTTTCGATTATAGTCAATGGATGGAACTTGATAGAAACCTGTTTATGTTGAATGTGATGAATAATGCAATGATAGTCCTCCTGATCAACCTAATGTCATGGGTGATGGAAGTGGAAATCTAGTTTCTATTCTCACACAAATTTCTCAAGATATAAATCATGTTGATATTCTAAACAAAAATTGAAAGGAACAATGTAATGTTGAGTACCTCATGAGACAAAAAACACCTTCTTTTAGTGGTTCTAGTGATCCACTAGTTTTTGTGTATTGGATCTGTACCAATAAAAAGATATTTTACGTTCCCTACTATTGGGAGAATGAAGAAATCATTTTGGATACTTATTGTATGGAAGTAAAATTGGACCAATGGTGGAATATTTTCTAGAATATTTTTCAAAAATATGATATTGACTTTATGGTATAGGATGAGTTTAAGAACATATTTTTCAATCAGTAATTTATGAATATTATTCCTTTAAAAATGTGGAATTAATTTATTTAGTTAAAGAAGAACGATGGTGTATCCATTGGTACCTATGAAGTCAATTTTAAAATAATTTTAAGGTACAATACTAGTATTAGAATCCAATATTAAGGTAAGGTTTATTGATTCTTCAATCATATAAAACCATGTCAGTAAATGGAATTTTCCAGAAGGAAAATTAGTATCTAGGAAGAAATAAATTTGTGTTCTATCTAGGATGAAATAGATATTGTAGTTACACAGTAAATTAATGTTTTTTGATAATAAAAGGAAGATAGAATTCTAGGGGAACTCTAAAAACCATGTATAGAAGAAGACGAGATTTCCTTCTTGCTAAAAATGTAGAAGAAAACATGGATGAAATTTCCTTATGGGGATGGGTAATTGTTTTCTATATGGAAATGAATGCCATCGGTAAATAGATTTCTGATGTGATGTGAAGAAGATATATAATGATGATAATAGTGAAAAATATTAAGATAATTCACCACCCATACCCTTGTGTTTCAAATTTGTGGAGCATGGGAATTATGCTAACTAAGGACCAAATCCAAAGGTGAATGATGATGATTGACTTCTGAAACCTCTTAAGCTATGGAAAAAATGGAAATCTCATACGATCACTATTTCTGATGAGGGGTAATATAATGGAATTTTGAAAGGTACACATACCTTCCACTCTAGAACTGTTATTTTCTTATTGGATTCTAGATCTACCAAATTGTTTATATCAAAATAATTTATTAAGGGTATCAAAATACTACCTCAATTATTAGATGTATAATTATCATTGAAAACCCCCAATGGTATGATGGTCACATAACAAGTATTTGATTCTTCAATTATTGATGTTTATGTGAATGGTCTTCCCACAAATCATGATAATCTCCCTCTGGTTTAATTTGATGTTATCTTAGGAATGAATTGTAATTCTATACATATATCCAACAACAATTATTGAGGAAGTAATGCCATGTTTGTTATTACAAACTAACCTATGATATTCTATGAGTGTGATAATAAATATTACCTCCCAATAGAAATCACAGCCATTGTATGGGTATTAATTCCAATTGAAAAGCGGTTTTTAGAAAATATTGTTGTGGAGAATCTTGATGACAATGATATGCATAATATTTTGGAGTATTTTGATGTCTTTCTAGAATATTTCACTAGTCTTCCACTGAATGATGAAGATACATTTTATATTGAACTCATATCTGGTGCCACACATATTTTAATGACTATCTATAGAATTTTCCAGATTGAGTAGGAAGAATTAGTGAATAACTATTGAATAATCATGAAAATGGATTTTTTTTCTAACTATGTCTTGTTGGGGAGTAACTGTTCTCTTTGTTAGGATGAAATATCGACCGATGTTACTCTTCATTGATTATCGGTTGCTAAAAAGATCCCAATTAAGAATAATTATCCTCTACACTGTATTGATGACATGTTTGATCAACTTCACATATCTCCATACTTTTCCAAGATTTATCTTCATTATGTACATCATCTATTGAGGGTAAATAAAGAGGATATACCAAACACAACATTCCATAAAAGTTATAGACACAATGAGTATATAGTGATACCATTCAGTCTTACTAATTACCCAACTATTTTCATGAATTTAAGGAATATAGTCTCTATAGATTAAAATGATATGTTTTTGTTAGTATTTATTGATGATATTATTATATATTCCAAAAGAAGGAGAGATAATGAAGATCACTAGATAATTGTAATTAACACCATAAGGAACAATATATTTTATGAAAAATCACCATGTTTGAATTTTGGCTACAAAGGTTTCATTTTTGGGTCATATTATTTCCTGAGAGGGTGTATCAATGGATTCATCAAAAAATAGGCTATTAAAAGTAGGGCCAGACTAAAATTTTGACTATAATAGGATGTTTTCATAGTTTGTTTGGATATTATAAACACTATGTGAAGAATTTATCATAACTATCTAATCCAATCACCATTTTATCTCTAATGGGTGATAGTTGTTTTGGAATGATTAATGTTAGGTGAATTTTAAGGAAATAAAGATAATGCTACTTAATGGAATTGTGACTACACTAACCTATTGTGAAGAGGGGTTATTAATATATAATGATACATCCACAAAGGGATTAAGATGTGTTCTCATAAATAATGACATGGTAATAGATTATACAACATGAAAATTGAAGGTTCATGAGAAAAATTACCAAACTCGTGATTTGGAGTAAGATATGGTAATTTTTGTATTAATGATTTGGAGGCATTATATTTACATAGAAAATTGTGATATATATACTAATCATAAAAATTTAAAGTATATCTTCACCTAAAAGGTATTAAATATGTTCCATATTATAAGGTTGGATCTGATTATGGATTATGATTACTCTAAACATTACCACCCTATGAAAGAGAAAAATGTAGAAAATGCATTGAGCCGAAAGGACCCTGAAAACATATCTATTATGAGGATCATAAAAGATCCAATATTTATGGATTTTAAAATGATATATCCAGATATTTGGGAGGAAGGGGGAAATATTATCTGTCGTAAATGAGTGTCCGACCAACTATATAAGTTAATATTAAAGATTCACAAAACAAAGAGGTAGATCTAATGAAAAAGATGAAATCTATTCAGAAGTTTAACCTTCATCATGATAGAATGATAGGGTTTAGGAAAAATGTATGTGTTCCATTCATACCTAATTTGAATAAGAAGATATTATAAGAGGCTCAGAGTTCTTCATTATCAATTCATCATGGAGGTAAAAATTATATATTGATTTGAATGAGTATATTTTGGGGGATAAAATGGCGAGATGTATCGCATAGTTGTATATTAGTGCTTTTTATATCAGTATATTAAGGCTTAGAGACAAAGTTATTAGGGTATGTTAGAACCATTACCCATATCAGAATGGAAATGGAAAAACATCACCAAATATTTTTCTCATCAGAAACCCAAAAAAATATAAGGGGATCCATGGTATATGGGTTGTAGTTGATTGATTTAAAAATTCATCACACGTCATTGCTATCAGAGAAGATTTATCTCTAGATAATATTTCTAGGATAGACATTAAGGAAGTGGTAAAGGTACATAGATTGACACAATCCATTTTATCTAATCAGGATTCAGGGTTTATCTTGAAGTTTTATAGAATTATATAGAAAGACTTTACTACATAATTGTGTTTCCGTACTATTTACCATCCTCAGATAGAAGATTAGTCTAAGAGAAAAACTCAAACCCTATAGGATATGTTGAGATCTTTTTCTATGTATTTAAAATGTGGTTATGATCAACACACTCCTCTGTCTAGGTTTTTATAAAATAATAGATTTCACTAGAGCATTCAGATGACTCCTTGTGAATCCCTCAATAAAAAGAAGTCTATAACTATAATGTTCTAGGATAAATTTGGATAAAGAAATATATTGGGACCTGATATAGTAGATGAAATAGTAGAAAAGTTTAGAGAAATACCACAACACATAAGGGTTGAACACAGTCAAAAGAAATGTTATGATGATAACTGTTGATGTAATTTGGAATTTTAAGTAGGCGAGAATTCATTTCTATTACTTTATTTATTGAATAAGGTTATGAGATTTGAAAATAATGGGAAATTAATAACTAGTTATATCGATCAATTTGAAATTATTGATAAAATTATGGTGGTATATTATTGATTATTGCGTCCAAAAAACCTCTCTTAGGTACATGATGTGTTCTGTGTATCTCTCCTGAGGAAGTACATACATGATCATTCACATGTACTAAACTCAGAGGACATACCAATGGAGAAGGATATTTCATAAGAGGAAGAACCCATGGAGATTCTATGTCATATGGAATTTTATTTGAAAGAATACCACTCACCAAGTCAATGTTTTGAGTTAAAACCACTATCACGAGGAAGCTATGTTGGAACTTAAGGATGTGATGAGGAAAAATTATCCTCATTAGTTTGTATCAAAATGAAAATTTTCAAGGGAAATTATATTTTAAGGGAGGTAGAATGTTGCAACCAAATTTTTTATGAAATAAGGATCTTTCAATTAACTTTAATTTCTTTGATATCCTTTGTTACACAAAACATCATTTTTTAACGAACCATGATATAGTATAAATATTATTGTTAAACATGAACTCTATAAAATAGTTATTAAAATTAGTGTTATGAATAGGAATAATAAAAAATAAAATATTATATGTAATGGTTTTATATAATGAAAACATATTGATAAAAAAAGCACTGTATTTTAAGAAAAGTCTTTATATATTTCGAAAAACTATTTTCACAAAAAAATGTTCTTACTACTTTTTGTAAAATATTTAAGTATTTTTTCCAAGTTTTGAAATTTTCTTTTGAAAAAATAAAATAAATTTTTAAATATATATGTCATTGTTATATTTTAGATAATTTTTATGAATTTTCTGTGAAGATTATTTTTTGATAAATAGTAAAAAAATAATAGTTTTTATTAAAAAATTAATTTTTAAAGCTTTTACAAGACCCATTTTATTTTAAGATGAATTTTAAGGTAAAATTAATTAAAATAGATATTTATTAATCCAATCCAACCCATTTTAATAAAATATGTGTTGAGTTATTATTTTTAAAATTTCTATACATTAAAAAGAATTCTCTTTGGAAAATAGTTTTTTCATCACATTTGTGATACTAATCTTAGAATGAATTATGTATATTGTATGATTTGAATTTAATAAAATTGATAAAATATTTTGAATAATTATAATTAATATTATTCAATTAGTTCCAATAAATTTTTGATCATAAATATTGATAAAGAGAATAAAAATTAATTATTATCATTAATTTTAAAACGGGGTTATGTGTGTTATAAGAACTTGTGTTAAAATGAACTTTACACACGAATAAAATTTTTATTTGTTAAATTTTATTTCTTATTTAAAATAATTGGGTCTAAATTATATAATAAGGATCATTTTAATTTTAGTATCAATGGATAAATTACATAGGTAAATAAAAAGATACAAGTTATCATAGTAAAAACTAATGTTGTAAAATTAAGTAAATTCAAAGGCTAAGAAATGAAATGTTTAAAACATGTGTTTTTGGGTGTGTTGTAAGTTTTAATAGACTATATAATCCATACAATCCATTATTTATTAATTTTGGAGGCACATGGGGTGAGAGTGTCTTCCCTTTGATGAGTAGTTTTGGGCATTTACCAAAATACCAGTCCTCTTCAATTATAAACAGAAACTTATTTCCCTCACTTATTCACCTCACTAAAGCCATTGGGATTGACTAAACCCTAAAAAAATAAATCCCGCACATCCTTAACGACATTTTATAGTTTAATTTTCCCCCAAAAGACCAATAGTAGGGTCGTTAATAAGAGATCAAAAAGAGGTTGTTCCATGAAAAGGAAATTTTCTACAATAAGATCTTCATTTTGATTTATTCTCTTACCACCTTTATTCATGTACTAAAATTTCCAATATAGTAAGAAATGTATAGTCCCAAACCTAGTAATCATATGTCTAGTGTCTACGACCATTATATTAACATGATTATAAATAAATACATCATTATGGACCAATTAGTTTAGCAGTCTTGGTAAGCCAGAAACATACATGAGTCTTGTATTATAAATGAATAAAAATATTATGAACTATTTTTTTTATTTGGAGGAAAAATATATTTTTTCTGATCGTATCCTTGCCTGTAATTCATATAACACTTCTTGGATTAAATGGATGGTAATAAAATAAGGGTGAACCCAAATGCACAATAAGTGTTAAGTATTATAGAAACAATAATGAATCAATGAGAATAGTCAATATGGAAAGTTAATAGTTGAACATACATGCCATGTAATCCATAAAATGAGAAAGATTTTTTTTAAAAATATGACAAGTTAAATAAATGAAATCTAATTCAAATTTAAATTACATGATAAATCATGAAAAATATGGAAAATAGAATAGCAGCAACACAATTGATTTAATCAATGATATGAGAATTAAGAATTTCCATAGATATTATGAAAGAAAAAAATACAAAAAATAATAATAACTAAAAATAATGTAATAATTATTTACCAGATGTCATGTTTTCAGGCACATGATAACTTTATAGTCGATAACTCTTCCCAAGAAAGTTTATATCTATGGATAGAAACCGATATATTCTTTTTGGAATAAAAATTTTAAGGGTTTTTCACTAACTGATTTAATCTCATGAGATGACTGATTCATCGAGGGGATTTCATTATTTGGGCCCCAACCCATATAGTGCATATCTAAATAATTCCATATATATCTAATAATAAATTTAACTAATGAACAATGTTCCTTATCAAATATCTGTATTGTGTAAGGAATACATAATTATCAATAATTCATCAGCAAATCAAATAACACTCAAAGTGATCACCGTATGTAAAAAATATATACATTTTAGGAAATAATAATATCCATGATAGATGATATGTATAATTAGGGTAAATTCAATTTCCAATGAGCATAATAATGTGAATATTTCAAGGGTACTAAAAAACATATTCATGGAAGTGTGTTCTAATATAATAATTTATCAAATCAACCAAAAACCATCCCGAATAAGAATAAAGATGGTAACAATAAAACATATTCCATTTGGAGTAAAAATATAGGGGCTTTATCATTAATGAATTGAAATACTATAAAAATATATTTTATAAAAAAACTGTGGAAAATATTTTTTCAATTTTGAAATAATTTTCTTTGAAAATCAATTTTAGAAAATATTTTCATTAAAAATAGGCTTTTTAAACTAATAAAAAATTATTTAAAGAATAGACGGTTTGTAATTTTATACATTTCATAAAATAAAAATGGGTAAAATTTTATTTAATAAATCATTTTGTAATGGTTATTTTTCAATGAAGAAGGTATTTATGATAAAAAAACTCATGGATATGATATTTACTTGAACTATTTATCTTCTAATTTTATTAAAAATGAATTTTTTATCACCTCTCCTTGTTTGAAATTTTCAGATTCTTCCTACTTATGTTTTTCCATGGAAGATTATTATGAAAAAGAAGATGAACCAAATGAGGAATAACTTGAGATCCCCAAACATGTTGATCATTTATTAGAGGGACCTCAATAAGAGGTCAAAGTGTATTTTAATGAGGAAATAGATACATGAGATTCATTCTTTGAAAGGGAAGAATTTGATATTGAATCTTAAATATTTATTTTTTTTCCAAATAGAATTAAAATCTGACATTCTCTTTGATTATTCCAATTATGTAGCATACCTCAAGAATGAACTAGTGAATGGAGATGAAATTGGGAAAATGGAAACGAAGAAAGAGGATGACTCATTCATTATCCCACCTCAACAATTCATGTTTTATCACATTTCCATGGATGAGTATTTAGAATACTATATCCATAGAGTTCTCAATAAAATGGATGTAGTACATGCTGGAAATAATAATTTTTAGTGGTTCATGACTAAGAAACATCACCCACCATCAGATTGGGGATAACTGATTAGAACTACCCATCTAGAGACAATCAAAACCCATGGCCCTATTGGGGGATTAAACCAAGATCTATACATTTATTCTCTTATTATTTCTACTTTTATTTTGTTTAGTAAGTATTATATTTTTTATTTTGTTCTTTTTTTATGTTTTTCAGTGATCAAAAGTTTGGATCATAACCCAATGTAGCACTATAAATAATTCAGGTTTTACATCTCCTTTATATTTTCTTGCCTTGTGTGATTCATTTTAAAATCATCTCACATGTTAAATCCATTTTAATTCAATGATGAAACTTTATCATTTATGTGTGGGAAGGGTAACCTTTTAATTTTAGGATTTTAATTTCTTTTTTGGTTTACTAATTTCATAAAAAAAATAAGATATTTGTGTGTTCATTATCAAAATTTAGTGAGTTATCCAAACTTTTGAGCTAAAATAATTATAATTTCCATTATTTAAACACATGTCACTATGTGAACCAATATATTTTTAGAAATTGACCTTAAATGAATAATTAAATGACATTGTATCAATCTCAAATATATTGGAATTTCATTAAAAGTACTCTTATTATTATATCTCTTACCACATATCACTGTCTTTATTTTAAAAATCACTATCATATGGGGATTATTTACCATTTTTGTCGTATTCATTATATTCACCTCATTTATTGAGAGAACCATAAAAATGTTTTCTTTAACTGAAATTTGATTTATTCCTATCATAACATGATGGTTTAAGGTACTTCTGTTTTAACATATTGAGTCATTTATTTGGTTTTAATTCCCCTTTTCTAAATAATCATTTTTATTAAGCGTTCCCTTGTACATTAATATTTGTAGCCCTCAGAAACCATGAACAACATGTTAGGTTTGCGACATGTCTAGTATATTTCCCTTAAGCAACAAGATCTATAAGTGAAATTTCATGATCTAGTTGAACATAAGTGTGGGGGAAGATGTCTTTTGGTGTACTACCCTATTTGGTGTTACTTTTGGTAGAAAATTAAAGGTTGATAAGATGATGTTTCTTCTAAAGATTTCATTTTAAAAAAAAGTTTTCCTTTCTAGAGCATTCTGGATAAAATATGTTGTCCCTTTCTTAAGCTTGAAATGTATAAATATAAGTATTACTATATGGAGATTTTTTGAAAAACTATGATGGAGATGAAATTTTACTGGTGAAATTCTAAATGGCGTGAACTTTTATTGATTTTTCATGATGATAGAGTTAATTTTCTACAAAGTGGTAGATAAGGAGACATAAAAAATAATAAAGTATATGGTGGATCTTGATTGCATTTGGATGAGAAAATCCTTGTTGAATAGTTTCATTTTTTAGATGAGAGAAAATTCATGTGAGGTAGGGGTTTCATGTGCATGGGATAAGAAATGAAGTAAAAATATATTAAATGTTCTAAATGGTGAACTTGAAATAATGTTTTTTGATGAGGGGTGAGATCTTTTTGTTTTTTTGGTATGGATTAGGTTGATCTCACTAGTATGTGTTTTAGATTTGAATTGATTTAAATTGAATGTTAACTTGTCCAAGAGTCCATGATCTATGTGTGTTATAGTTGAGAGAGAAAATATTTTCAATAAATTTAAGTTGAGTTTCATTTTTTTAAATCCCTCCAAATTGTTACATTTAGATAAATTTCCACGTTTTATGATATTGGTGGTATTATGAGCTTAATCATAAAATGGCCTATGTCAGATTTTTATCAATTTTAAATTATTTATGTATTCTGGCTATAAAATATTCTATATTTATCCAAAATGTGAAATTATTTTTTTAAGTATTATACACATCCAGGGATTCATTTCATCCTTCTTGACAAAAATATGAATTGATCATATAAAATCATAATATAAGATCACAAATTGGACCATGAAAACTATTTATAAATCTGTCATTTTTTAGTGTGGGGTACCTATATCATTAATGGTGGGCCCAATTGCTATTAAATTAGGTGGGTGGATGCACAATAAGTTTTGGTATATCGTTCATGATGTATAGGACACATAAATTATACATTTAATGGTCATTAAAGCATTTTAATTTGGAGGGTTGCGATTTGGAGAGTCTGACTTGAAACAATACATTGTCAGAGTAAAACGGGCATAACCCTCGTAATACATGTGAAAATATGTTGAACAGTTGAGGAGAGACAGAAAATATATTTATGAACAACATTAAATAAGGGAGTAATGCACGAAGAGGTCATTTATACAAGCTACAATGCGTCAACTTTTTGGGGACAAATTCTTCATATAAAAGGAGGGGTGATCCTCACCCTCAAAGCATCTCATTCCAACCCATTCCATCCGGGATACCAAGAAGGATAAATTTTTAGCTTTCTCTATTTTATTTATTTTATTTTATATAAATTTTTAATGCATTATTCTTCCTCATTCATCTCTATTACCCTTACAATGGTGGGGTAAACATTTTGAGTGATTAAAGAAGGGTTGGTTCTCTATTTTGTAATTCTTGAGTTCTTGGACATAATTGAATAAAATTTCTTTCTTATTAAAAGTCTTTTCTCAATTTTATATAGAGTATTTTATTATCAATTGTGATCGTTCTTGAATTTTAATTTTGTTATTGATTTTTTCTTTTGTAAATAATCATTATCTGTCTCAATGGATTTCTGGTTTATATACAATGAAATTGACCAGAGATTAATGGTAAAGTACTTGATGATCATAAGTACGTGTAAAAGGGGTGTTCATTGTTCTTAATTGTTTGGGATAAACAAGACTTGTTATGGTATTTACCAATTCCATTGAGGCTATTCAATACAAATCTTTTTCACATGGAAGGAGAATTGACCAAACTGAGTAATTGGTATGGTTTTCTCTCACCATCACTATTTCACCATGTAAGTGAGAGGAAAAAATTGTGGAATCTCACATTAATCAACTCAGAAGAATAATTTTGAATGAAATTGAAGAAGGATATCATTGCAATTGGGAAATGTAGCCCAACATAATCACCCGTTTTAATATCATATTTTTCAATCATTTTAATTTTAAATTTCCTCATAATCATGTTATTATTGGTTTATTCTAAAAACACACCATTTTTTATCTCATTTAAAAGTGAAAAGATATTTTGTGTGAACTTCTCTTGAGGAGACTTCTTAGGTTAATGACTATACTACACATAGGGAATATAATAAAATTGTTTTGTCACTCCCCATGACAGGAATGCGTCAATCTTGGCACTATTGCTGGGGAGGTAGTGCCATAATGAAATTGTGAATATTTTATATTTTCCAAAAAAACCCCATGTTTCCATGTTGTTTACAAATGATTATTTCTGTAAATCATAGAAAAATTTCCCACTTGTGAAAGAACCAATTATTACCTCACCTTTTTTCATGGATGATGGTGTTTCTCTTATTGTTATACAGGTGAGATTATTTTGGATGTCAAATAACGGGTAGTAGGGATTCAAAGAGTTCATATATGGACTTTGGGAGGACATAAATAAAAATATTTTTGATGAAATAACCTAAAATCTAATTGAGTTATACCATTACATTACAAAAAATTATGATGATTCCAAGGCCCTACATGAACCACTTAGTCTCCCTATATTTTTCAACAGAGATCCAGGAAATGGAGAAGACTGAATACCTACCTCTATCTACTACTACTCAACTCCAATAGGTGTGTTTCATTGAAGAAGATATTTATGATGAACAATAATTGGGAGATTATCTTTTCTTGATCTCTTTATATTCTTTTTTTTGAATAAAATTGAATTATGTATCACCACTCCTGGCTTGAAATTTTCAGATTTTCCAACTTATGTTTTTCCATAGAGGATGATTATGTAAAAGAAGATGATCCTAAAGGTGAAAACAAGTTCTCCTAAAAACATGTTGATCATTTAATGGAGGGAGCTCAAGAAGAGATAAAATTGGATTTGCATGAGGAACTAGAGACATAAGATGCATAGTATGAAAGGGAATAATTTGATGTCGATTCCTCAAGAATTTATTTTTTTCAAATAGAATTAAATACTGAAATTACATATGATTAATCCATTGATACTGAATACCTTGAGAATGCAGTGGTAAATAAAGACGAAATTGGGGAAATGGATACCAAGAAAGAGGATGACTCATTCATTATTCTACCTACACAATGCATGTTATATTTCATTCCAATGGATTTGGATTTTGAATACTATATCCATGGAGTTCTTAATAAAATGAAATTATTATATGCTGAAAAGAAGAATTTTTTATTGGTTCATGAACAAGAAACAACCCCCGAAATAAGACTGGGGATAACTAATTAGAACTTCCCATCTAGAGGCAGTCAAAACCCAAGTCCCACTTGGGGGATTAAACCTAGTTCTATCCATATATTCTAATACTATTTATACATTCATTTATTTCAATAAATATCTTATGTTTTCATTTGTTCTTTTGTTTATAGGTGTTCAGAGTGAAACACTTAGGAGGTTAACAAAATGTTTCATTGCGAATAAGTCAATTTGTACTTATCCTTTACATTTTCTTACTTGTTGTGATTCATTTTAAAATAATATTACATGTCCAATCAATTTTAATGCTATGAGGAAACTGCATAATTTAAGTGTGGGGGATGGAATATTTTTTTTTTAATATTTTCAGTACTTGTTTGTTTTACTATTTTTATAAAAATTTATTTTTCATATATTTGTATGTTCATTTGTAAAATTTAGCGTGTTTTCAAAACTTTTGAGTTGAAATGATTATCATTTCCATTTTTTTAAACCCATCTCAATGAGTGAAACAATCTATTTCATGAAACTAAGCATAAATGAATGATGAAATGACATTGTTTCAAGCTCAAATATTTTAGAATTTCATGATGACTAATCTGATTTTAAAATGTCCTTCCACTTATCATTGTATTTATTTTAATAATAACATTCATGTGATGCTTCTTTACTACTTTTGTCATATTCTTTATATCTAACTAATTTCTTTGAGAGAACCTAACTATGTTTTCTTTAACATGAATTTGATTTATTCCTATCAAAATATGACAGATTAAGGTACTTGTGTTTTAAATTATTAAATAATTTATTTGGTTTTAATCCCCCTTTTCAAAATAATCCTTTTTTATTTTAGACTACAATGTACATTAATAATTATAGCCCATAGAAACCATGAAAAAATACTTGGGTCAGCCACATTACAATACAAATTTCCCCAACCAATTCATGAAGTGAAATAGCATGATGTAGTTGAATTTTTGTACAAGGAAATATGTCTTGTGGTGTACTACATCATTTGGTGATATATTGAGTGTAAAATGTAAGGTTGAATAGATGATGTTTCTATTGAATATTTCATTTTGTAAAATGTTTTTCCATTCTAGAGATTTTATGAAAAAGAAGTTATGCCGTTCTGGATCTTTAAAAGTAGAAAAAAAGTTGTTCTTACTTGGAGCTTTCATGAAAAACTATGCTTAAGAAGAAATTTTTGAGGGTAAAATGCTAAATGGAATGAACATTCCTTGTGTTTTCATTAAAATGGGGCTAATACTCTAAAAGGTGGATGATATGTAGACCATACTTGAGTAAAAATTAAAATCATGTAATTTTGCTTCAAAAAAGTGCCAAGACCTTCTTTTTTAGCCTCATATTTTTTAACATATAATTACTACCAAGCGGAATCCATAGAACAACCCTAAAAATTATTCCAGTGAAACACATGTCCTTGACACACATCGAGAAGAGGGGTAAGAATTTATAAGTCATATGGTGACTCTTGTGTGACTTTGGATGATAAAATCCTTGTTGAACATTAACATTTATGAGATGGGAGATAATTCAAGCGAGGTAGGTGTTTCGTGTGCATGGGATAATAAATGAAGAGTAAATATATTAAATGATCTAAATGGTAAATATGAAATAAATTCTTTTTATGTGGAATGAAATCTTTTTGTTTCTAGGTATGGATTTGGTAGATCTCATTGGTATGTGTTTTGGATTTGATTTGATTTATTTATGATGTTAAATTGTCCAGGAGTCCAAGTGCTATGTGTGGGAGAGTTGATTGATAAAATATTTTCAATAAATTTATGTTGAATTTCATGGTTTTAAAGTGTTTATTTTATATAAATTTTTACATTTTATAATACTGTTGTTATTTTGAGGTTAATCGTAAAAATGGCCCATGTCATATTTTTAACAGTTTTAAATTATTTTTGTATTTTGGAAATAACGTATTCTGTATTAATCCAAATTGTGAACTTCATTATTTGAATGATTATACACATCCTAGGATTCATTTTAACCTTCTTGAAAAAAAATTCTAAATTGATCATAAAAAATCTCAAAATAAGCTCACAATATGGTCCACTAAAACTATTTATAGATCTGTCGATTTTTAGTGTGGGGTCCCAAACTGGTTCAGGGTTGGACTAATTGCTATGCAATTAGGTGGTGGATGTGAAATCAGTTTTGGAACATCATTAATGAAGGTTAGGATCAGTGAATTTTCCATTTTAAAGGTCATTAATGCATTCTAATATGGAGGATTGTGATTTGTAGAGTCTGACTGGATAGAATAAATTGTCCGAGTAAATAGGAATAAATGTCGCAATACATGTCCAAATATGCTGAAAATTTGAGGAGTGACACAATATGTATTTTTGAACAACAATATTTAAGAGTGAAATGTGTGAAGAGAATATTTATTATGGCTTCAACACGTCAACATTTTGGGGACAAATTATTCCTAAAAAAGAAGGGAGATCCTCCCTCTAAAAGCGTCTTATTTCAACCCATTCCATCCGAGAAACCAAGAAAGAGAAAATTTCAGATTTATCTCCATTATTTGATTTATTTACTATAGATTTGTAATGCCTTATTCATACCCATTAATCTCGATTACCTTTACCATGGTGGGGTAAACATGTTGTGTGATTTGGGATGAGTTGGTTTTCTATTTTTTAATTCTTGAGTTCTTAGACATAATTGAATGAAATTCCATTCTTCTTCAAAGTTGTTTTCTATTTCATAAAGAGGATTTTATTATCAGGTATGATCATTCAGGAATTTTAATTCTATTATTTATTTTTTCCATGGTAAATAATCATTATCTCCCTCAATTGTCTTCTAATTTATTTATGATGAAATAGATTAGGTATTAGTGGTAAATCACTCGACGATCGTCAGTACTTGTAAAGGGGTAGTGCATGTTCTAGATTGATTAAGATAAATAAGTCATGATCGGGTATTGCCTAAGTAAATTGAGGATATTCAATAAACCACACATTTTCACATGGAAGAAGAGTTGACCGAACTGGGATCTTGGTTAGGTTTTCCCTCACCATCACTATGTCACCAAATAGGTGGGAGGAAATGATTGTGGAAACTCAAATTAATCAACTCAAAATAAGAGGTTTGAATTAAATTTAAAAAGGATTGCATTACAATTGGGAAACTGAACCATACCTAATCACCCATTTAATATCATAATTTTCAATCATGTGAATTTTAAATTTACTTTCAGTCACATTATTATTGATTTATTCTAAAAACACATCATTTTTACACTCGTTTAAAACTGACAATATGTTTTGTGTTCACTTCTATTCGCAATACTTCATAGGTTTAATCACTTAAAAATACATAGGAAATTTAAAAAAAATTGTCATGGCCCATGATAGGTGTTTGTCACCTCCTAAAACCACCAGTAGTCATAGGGTAAGATAATCCTAGATTATCCTCTTTCAAAGGTAGATCAGATTCTGCAACAGACAATACAAATCCTAGTCCGTCTAAAACATAAAATAATTGTTTTTAGAAAATAGTTAAAGATAAATATTACATATATATATATATTATATGATTATAACCGGCATTTAACTATGTTAATGTTCATCTTTATCCTTATTTTCATATATGACAATGTTAGTGCCTTAAAATTCAACCTCAGCATCATTAATTTCCATATGAGTTTTAGTTTTATCATCGCTTTTCATATCAAATTAATTTTAAACATCATTGACATCAACATAACCATTGACCCTTAACTATGGGGTTTTATCATCGATATTTGTGTCTATTAGTAAAAAATATTGATTTGGAGCAGTCTCTTGAAAAATTTCAATTCCATCCACATTAGCGGAACCGCATTCAATTTTAGTAAATGTGAATTCTAGAGATTAAATTTCTATTACACTCCATAAATCAAACAACTGTCTTGAGGTAACGCAATATTTTGAAAAAGAAATTTGATGTCTCTGATTATCCAATAAAAATGGTTCATTTAGAGTAAGAGGACTTTTGTGTTTAATATCAATGATTCCATTGGTCAGTTGAACACCCAAACATCTCTCAGTATCCATATACTGACATTTAAATATCTTTATGTATTGTTGTCCCAGGTAACTCAGTTCAATAATTTCTTCCAACATGATATAAAAGTCAACATCAGTTTCCCTATGATGATATCACCTCAATCATACACCACAATTGTTGTTTTTTATTCCCTATATTCATATTTATGAAATATGAAACCATTCATCATATGTTGATTATAAAATTTATCCATTTTTAATGGTGGGTTACTCGATACACACAATCTATTATCAATTTTACCATCATATTGAGATGCCTAAAAATTTGTAAAACAATTACCAATACAATAGGTAATAAATTTATTTAATATGTTAAACCAAATATAATTAGTGTTCCCAAATTTTGAAACATGTAGGAATTTGTTTTTGCCGACATTCTTCAAGAGTAGCTACTATAATTTGTGGAAGTTGTTTCCCAATAATATGATCATATAACATAAAAATAAAATAAGATTAATCTACTTTAATAAAAATTATATAATAAGTGATTGGAGTATTAACTATACAAATTGTTTCATTTATTCACTATTGAGAAGAATATATGTATGAGCTCAGTGATGTTCATCATCTAAAAGCCTTCATTAATGACTCCACTAAAGCCAAGTTTGCGTTGATTGAAACCTGATAATTTATTTCCCATTTAATCTTCCACATTTCCATCATTAAGACCATTTCAATTGTGCTTTTTTGGATATTAAGATTGAAATTAATGATAGAGGAAATAAAAAATTTCCTTTTGGAAATAATATTATGAAATTGATCCTTCAACCAATGCATTTTTATGTTCTTTTTTCTTCAATTTCAACATGAATATCTCAAATGGGTATATCCTTTAAAACATTAACAAACCTCAAAAAAAATTTCATGAGGAAAATGTAATATCAAATATTCCATTGATTCAAACAATACCGACTGGAATATTTTTTATAGTTTACATAAAATTAAATGAATATCTTCTTATTGTCTTCTTAAGGCATCATAGTCAATTTATGCCATACAAATGTCACGAAAAAATTATGTTGTGTTTATTAGAGAATCCCAAATTATATAATTAAAAAATTATATTAATCTAATTAGTTGTTTTATTTCCATTATAACATGATAACCATGACTTTTTAATTTGGTAACCTAACCATTTTTGTCAAATCTTCCCAAATTGGAAGCATAACCATATTATAGCCTATTATATTGAATCCACAGAGAAAATAATAATTGATTCCAATTTAAGAGTATATACATAGATTTTGGATTTATTAACCTCTATGATCTTACAATTTCAAACAGTTCACGTTCTAGTCGCTTGTAATTTTGGTCAAGATCTAATCACTCAATTACATTATCTTTGGTCTTACCTGGTTTATCCAGAACTATATGAAATAAATTATCAAAAGAGTTCTTCTCAATATGCATGACACCTAACATGTGATAGACTAATAGTTCATGCCAATATGGTAGATCCCAAAAATGATCTGTTTTATCTGATTGTGTTCTTTCCCAAAGTGATCATTTTTCTGTAGGTTTATTTTTGTCCAAATGTGGTTAAAGGTAATAAAGATACAATTGATTTAGACTCTATAACTAAGATCATTGTTTAAGGTTCATCTTTTTCAATCATTCCTTTTCTGAAATGATATTTGTTCCTATGAAAGGGATGATCAATTGAATGTAACATGAAATCACAATTGAAAAAAACAAGGTTTTTTCATTGATAGCATAACTACTGTATTGTATCTCATAAATCACATACATGATTTTGGGCCATGTGTACTCTAGCTAGATAATATTCCATATGTTGGTAAGTCACTATTTGTCCACACCAATGCTTCTTTTAGAAATAAATTTTGTTTTGCAACAAAATCAAATGTACTAACTCCATAACCCCATATTGAATTTAACTCATGAATCAATGGTTTCAAATAAACATCAGTAGTTTTTTTTGGATTTCATGGAATTAATAAGGTTGAAATGATATATTTTTACATTATCTACATACTAGAAGGTAAATATTATGGATATATAAAGATAGGATAACATGAATATTGACTACCATAAGAACCAAAAGGATGAAAAACGTTAATAGAAAGATTCAATCACACGTTTCTGTATTCTAAAGATAAATAAGGATGAACATTGTCAAATGTTTCCATTAATAGAAATAAAAGAGATGATTTATGATTTTACTAGTTGGAATATTGATTTTGCACCATGAAATAAATAATTCTATGTTCTAAGACGTAAATAAACGCTGTAATCTGGGTTCAAGCGGGAAATATTTCAATTTTTTTACAAGAATAAATCTAGTCTTCCCTTGTTGAGCCTCTTTATACCTCAATTTTCCCTATGTGGGTCAACTACCAAATGAATTATTTTCACCACAATATAAGATGAAATCATTTTAACATGCTTGAATATTCTTATAACTAAGAACCAGATTATTAACCAGCCTCTTTCTCTCATTGAAATTTGTAGGCACACACATTTCCTTCAGGTAGAAATATTTTTACCAAAGATAATATCTGAGAAAAATAGCTATTTGACATTAAATTTTCGGATTTAATAGTAATAAATTTAGAAACAACTTTATATTTTCTTATCTAGCAACCAAGATACAAGGAATCCTCAACTGGCCTCAATAACCTATAAAAATGAGATGGTTCCAACATAGGAGGTAAATTAATATCGTCCAGAGTTTTATCTTGTTCAAAAGATTGATTTAACACATCATGTACAAACATTTAAAATCATGCTATATCCAGAATAAATTTATTAGTATATTCTATGGAACTCTTTTCACCACTTTGATACCAAAAAACAAATTCTAGTCGAAAAAAATGAAATAAGTGACCCCCAACATTTTAAAATGTGTTGACCTCCTCATAGAACATTTTTTACGAGGAAAATTAATTTTCACTTCTGAAACAAATGTTGGTTTTGATGATGCAAATGGTAGGAAATATTCAACAACCTTTATTTATATAGGATTTAAACTAGACCAATTTGGATTTTTACACTGATTTTAGCAAGCGTGGTCATCTAATGACCATTAGTGTCAACTTCCTTATTCTATATTTTTGTAAAATAATATAAAAAAATTATTTTTTTGTATAATTTGATATAAGAAATCACTATCGAAAAAAGAGAAGGTAATTAAATTCCCTTTTTGTCAAATTTTAATATTTTCAATATTTGATAATTATATATAGTATTTGTTAAACATTAAACTAATCTAAACTAACATATAATAATTTATACTCTTATAACTTGTTATTATTAATTATAGCTAAGTTTTACTAATAATTTCTTATTACCAGTGAAATAATATCTAGTAGATTGGTTATATCTATTTTTCCTGATGGCTCGTCTCCTTTCAATTTTTATCCACTAAAATCACTATGAAAAATCTATCATCATGTATGGATATCTATTTTTGTATGCATGATAATGGAGAGTAGTGAGAAAATTCCTTCCTTTTATCAATTCTTATGCATAAAAATGGATATCCATACGTGAGAGGTGATTTTTCATAGCGGTTTCAATAGAAGAAGGCTTTAATGAGATGTGGTGTTGAGAAAAAGAGCCTCTTTTTTACAATGGCTCATATCCTTGCTACATTCCCTGACATAAATCAATACGATCGATCTTCTCCGATATAAGCATATCCATTTTCATATGTATGAGAATAGGGATCAGGAAGGCCTCGTTGCACTACTCTCTATTCTTGTGCCTAAGAAAATATATATCCATATGCAAGGAGATATTATTAATAGTGAATTTAGTGGGAGAAAATTTAAATGAGACTAGGAATGGGGAAAAAGGGAGCCACCAATCTGCTGGAAATTATCCCAATTTATTAAAATTTGTTACAATTTATTCTAGTTTCATGCTAATTATTTCTAATTATTCCTTATTGTTATAAATTATTGCTAATTATAAGTATTTGTTTTTTAATTATTAGTAATTATTATAATTTAATAATAATTGTTCTAATTTATTAAAAATTATTACAATTTATTAGTAATTATAACATTTTAGAGTAATTATAACAATTTATTTGTATTTATTACATGTTATTACTAATTATTAAAATTTATTATTAATTATAACAACTTATTACTAATTATTAGAATTTTTACTAACTATTAGAATTTATTACTAATTTTTACTGATAATTAGAATTTAATACTAAGTATTAGTAATTATTAGAAATTATTACTAATTATGGGAAATTAGTACTAATTATTAGAATTTATTACTAATTTTTGAAATATATTAATAATTTTTTTAATTAATTAGCAATTGTTTCAATTATCTACTAATTATTATAAATTATTACTAATTATAAAATTTTATTACTAATTATTGCAATTTATTAAAATTTATTTCTAATTTTTATAATTTTTTACTAATTATTAGAATTTATTACTAATTATATGAAATTATTACCAATTATAACTATTTAATAGAATTTATTTCTAATTATTAAAATTTCTTACTAATTATTAGAATTGATTACAAATTATAAGAAATTATTAGAATATATTACTAATTATTAGAATTGATTACTAATTATAACTAATTGTTTGAATTTATTACTACTTATTAAAATTTATTAAAAATTATTTGTAATTATGACAATTTATTAATAATTATTATAATATATTTCTAAATATTAGAATTAATTACAAATTATTACTAATTATTAGAATTTATAACTAATTACTAGAATTTATATCTAATTTTGGGAATTTATAACTAATTATCAGAATTTATTACTAATTATTAAAATTTATTACTAATTATAACTTATTATTAGAATTGATTAGTAATTATTAGAATTTATTAATAATTATAACTAATTATTAAAATTTATTACTAATTGTTATAATGTATTACTAATTATGACTAATTAGAAGAACTTAATACTAATTATTAGAATTTATTACTAATTTATTACTAATTACTACTAATTATAACATAATTTTAGAGTTCATTATCAATTTTTAGACTATATTAATAATTATTACTTATTATTGGAATTTATTACTATTTATTACTAATTATTAGAATTTATAATAATTATTTCTAATTATTTAAAATTATTAGTAAATATTTCTAATTGATATAATTTATTTCTAATTATTATAATTTATTACAAATAACAACTAACGATTAGAATTTATTACTAATTATTTGAATTTATTACAAATTATAACTAATTATTAGATTTTTTTACTAATTATAACTAATTATTATAATATATTAATAAATATTACTAATTATTAAATTTTATTACTAATTATTACTAATTATTTGAATTTATTACTAATTATTAAAATTTATTACTAGTTATTACTAATTGTTGCTATTTATCAAAAATTATTAGGTTTTACGATTAATTTTAAATAATTATTAGAATTTATGACTAATTATTAGAATTTATTACTAATTATAAATAATAATTAGAATTTATTACTAATTAATAGAATTTATTACTAATTATAAGTAATTATTAGAATTTATTACTAAATATTACTAATTATTATAATGTATTACTAATTATTATAATTTATTACTAATTATTAATAATTAGTTGAATTTATCACTAACTATTAATAATTATTATAATTTATTAGAAATTATTACTATGTATTGCAGTTTATTACTAATTATTACAATTTATTAATTATTATTACAATTTATTAATAATTAATACACTTTTTTACTAATAATTACAATTTATTACTAACTATTACAATTTATTACTATTTATTATAATTTTAAAAAAATAATTAGAATTTAATACAAATTATTAGAATTTATTACTAATTATTTCTAATTAATAATAATTAATATAATAACTACTAATAAAAACAAATTCATACTAATTATAAGAAATTAATTGTAAAAATAAACAAAAATAATGATAAATAAAAGTATATAATTCTAATCTGGTTTATTTGTAGCTAATTAACAATAGTTATAACTAAAATAAAATAAAATGAATTAAGTTAAAATAACGGATATAGATAAATACCTTCAAACTGGAGCTTTCAAAAGATATTAGCCACAAATAATTCCCCAAATTAAAATTTTAAACTCTGAAATTTTTTGAGAGAAAATATTCCACTAGAGAGAGAGCGAAGACTAGAGAATTGGGTGAAATGAGAGAAAAACAAGTGGGGTATATATAGGTTAGATTAGTTGCGACAAGATTATTTATGACGGGACTCCCGTCACAAATAGATACATTTGGGGTGGGGTTTATGATGTATTTTTCGAGGGGACAATTCACTAAAGACAATGTACTGATAGAGTATTTGCAACGGGAAATATATACTGTCGAAATAAAGAAAACAATACTTGGTATTTGCGACATACTATTATAGCCCATCGCAAATACCCTTTTCCTGTGGTTTTGTGCACAAGGTGTGCCAAAACTTTTGTGAAGGGAAGGATTGACCCGTCATAAAGATCTTATTATTTGCAACGAGGTGGTGCTCTCGTCGTAAAAAAGTCCTTGTAATAGATTATTTGGGATGAGTTAGTGACCCGTCGCAAAATCTCACTTTTCATGTTGTGATCCCTTATCTTGCATTTTTTTGGGTTAACATCCTTATAACCTTCTCAACAATGGTTTTACGCTTCTAAATAACTTATTCCATACTCATATTTATAATATCATATAATATCATCTTAAAATATATTTTTACCAGTTTGTTAATAATCATTCATTATTTTCATCATTTTGGGTGTTAATTTCATGTTTTTTCATGTATGTTTATACTTGTTATTTTTTCCCTTCTAAAAACAATCATCAATTTATAATATTCAAGATTTAGAAAATAATTAAAATAAAATATATATTCATTATATATGTATTTATAATATTGCATAATGTCTGGACATAAGAAATGAAATGCAATGTTCATTGAGACGGCAGGACGTGCTTACGAATGAAGGTTCCTTATAATTCATTGTTGTATTTAAAAAAATGAAAAGTTAATGTTATATATATGCATATTATAATCCCAGTATCATATTTATGTCATATATGTCACATAGTTTTAATAAAACCATCTTTTATACATTCTATGTATTGTGTGAATGAATCACATAACATTGATGAGGCGACAGTCCACACATCCACAAATGATGTTATCTTTTTCCCACAAAATAAAAATCATGAAGGTATGAGTAATATAATAATTATATAAGAAAAAATAAATTTAAAATAAATTATATATCATTTATAGTCTACAAATCCGTCATTATTTCTAACATTAAAATGTGGTAAATGGAAGAATGAACGATATCAGACTACGAGGCAGTAGTCATCCATACAAAAAATGAGGAATGCATATCCCATTTTACGGATGTGTGTGAAAGTGTAAGTATAAATCATATAATAAAAACTTATTATTATATCGAAGACGATGAGGTTATTATATTATAATTATATAAAAATAATTTAAGGGGTCGAGATGTAAATGCAACAAAAGTAATTACTGAAGAACATTGCCTCTAATTCGGGTAACTACATTTGATTTATACAAAAAGGCATCCTTCGTTTTATTTCAACCCAAATTTATACACCTATTATGATGGGAGGGAAATTGTGAGATTATTTGGGAATATTTTATACCAGGCAAGGTTGTTTATATGTGTGAATAAGTGGGACGGGTGTGTGCCTTTTTATATTGGGTGAGGAATGACATTCTTGAAATTTTTTGACAGTGGAAATTCCACCAATTTTCCCCCCCTATCAAGTGGCTCCAATAATGAACCTAATTTTTAAAAGGGAGTATATGGTCTAAATATGACTATAAATGAATTTTGGACTAGTTTAAATGTCATTTTGGCTCTTATGTTAATGGTTTTGTTCATTATTAAGCAATTTTTCTCTTAATCGCATTAATTAATTATAATTACTTTTACTAATATTTTTGATCAAAAAATAATTTGATAATATTTCAAATTATAATTTATTCTCATTAAAAATATTAAATTCATTTTTTGAAATATAAATCAGAGAAGCTGTAGAGATTAATTTAAAATTAATCCTGCAGATGGGACGACAAAGCAGTTTTTTAAAGTAAAAATGTTTAAAAGAATGAAATATTTTTATATCTAATTTGAATGTCGAATTCATTCAAATGAACTGTATTAGTTTAATATATGTAAAAATAACTTAAAATTACTTTATGAAAAATTCAAATATAATTTTAAAATATAAATAAATTAGATGGAAAAGAATTTTTTAATTAAAATTCAATATATTTTCATCATTTATCAAAAAATAAATCATCCTAGAAAAATACCAAAAATTCCCCCTAAGATAATTCTGAAATTAAAATTTCTAAAATAATTTTTATTTTTTCATATGAAATCTATAAAAATGGAAAAATTCAATTTTAAAATAGGTGCACCTTTAAAGGTATCAATATATCCTTTTAAAAAAAATACAAAATTTAAGCGTGAATTTTGATTTATTATTATATTATGATTATAAAATCTATTGAATAAATATTAAATTTTTTTAAAAAATATATAATATATATATTTTATTATAATTATTCAATAATGTCAGTTAATTTAATTTATTATGATAAAATGCCTTTTGAGAAAAAAATTCCTTTACATTGAATTGGTTTTTGTAATCATTTCTAATTAATTTGTAACATTTGAATTTTTATAAAACCTATATTTTCATTAGTTAGTTAATACTATTCATAAAAACTAAGTTAATTGATAGGTTATATCTTATTGTATTAGATAATTATTTTTTAATAATAAATCGTTGTTTGGTTAAACTCAGTCTTGCATGTAATGCATGTCATCAAAGAAATTCATTATTTCCTGCGATGTAAGCTATATTAGTATTGCATAAATTGACAGCTACTAAAATATATTAAATTTATTTAAAATACTAAATATACCATAACTCTCAATAGTTTTTATTATTTTCTATACTTACTGTTTCATGTCATACATGATATCTAATAAAAGATAATATTTTATATTTTTTGGGGTGTTACATTCACCACACCTTGAATTAATTATGTCCTCGTAATTTAGACACTATGTTGGTAGTTAAAGGATTAATATTTAGAAATTAATTTGGAAAAGAACCACATTGTAGAAGTTTTTATAAAATATACAATTAATAAGAGATAATGAAGAGTAAACAAGTCACATGGAATAACATATAACTAGGTGTCTATGTAGGAGAACAGTAATGGAAAGTAGAGATATGTACCTGGAAGAAATGTGTAAATATTTATAGGGGTGATTGAGTTCAATTATCACAATTATTTTAAATACCAATGTAAATTTAAGGTCCTTAATGCTATAAATCAATGACGATTTAAAAGACCATTGGTTCAACAAAAATAAATGTATTAGGATTTTTTTAGATTTAAGATGCTTTTCCTATGGTTGAAGAGTTATTTTATTGACTAAGAATAGAAGGAAACTTACTTAATATTTTTTAATTTCATATTAATAATTAAATATTTTTTTTGTTCGATCAAAATTTAATGCATCCCTTACTCCATGAAATGAATATCCATGAAGGACCCACTTTTTGGTAGCACTAAAATTTTATTTTAATAAAATTTAACACATATAAAAAAGTCATTATATTTTTATCAAAATATTTTTAAAAAACAATATGGTTAATAAATTAACCTCTAAACCTAAAAAAAGATATTACTGTGTCATCATTAATATTTATTCTTAAAATTGTTTCTCTAAAAATAATAATATATTAACCCGGACATCACATAGAAAAGTGGTAAATTTGAAACCCTTATCATCTTTCAGTCATGGGTTCAAGACGCACTACCATGATGAATTTTATGGGTTTTCACCTGGCATGTGGGTTTTCCTTTTTCTAAACTATATTAATATTATTCCTAGAACATTTACAAAAAAACATGATGGTAATCACATAAAATTAATAATTATATAATATATTTTATGGGGTTTCTTGTAAAACTTATTATTTTTCCACAAAGAATAATAATATTATTTTTGTATAAAACTTTATGTTTATAAATACCAGTTAACATATATATATAATTTAAATACATTATTCTTCAAATAAATTTTTAACAAAAAACATATAATTTCCATAAATTTATCCCAAAAATTTCCTCAATCTTGGAAGATTTTAATTACATAAAACCAAAAATAGTTTCTAAGACTTTGAAATTATAATAAATATTAATCTCATAATCCATTAATGGTATCCATAACTCATAAGTTAATGAAAGCTGATGTGATTCTATGATAATCCTCAAAATTTATTTTTGGGTTTTATGCACTAATCTATGTTTTTCTAAATATACTTCACAAGGTATATAATAAATGTCTTCTAATAAAAACTATAGTTCCCCAACTCCAATAACCTCATCGCTCGTATCTAATACCATTAGATTAGCTTGACTATGTTGGAATTCATCCCATAGGACTAATCGGTTTGTTACTATTAGTAAACCAAATTCACACATGATTCATGTATTAATAATAAATATAATAATTACAACATAAATGTTTTTCTTTTGAGGCTTAATTTTCTTCCACATGGGATAACCTTGCATATCGTTCCAAGAACACTTACTTGATTCCTAGGGAAGGAAAAAAATAAGGGTGAGGACAAATGATCGGTAAGGGATAACTATAATAAATGCCATAATAAATCAATGTGCGTAGTCAATATGGAAAGGTAATAACTGAAGACACATGCAATGTAATCAATAAACTAAGAAGGAAGTGTGTAAACAATATAGATAGGTAAATAACTAAAAACATATTCCATTTAAATAACTAGAGAAGAGATAATTTATATGGAAAGTAAAATAACTATAACACATGTATTTTAATCAATGAAATGATAATGAAATGGATCCAAAGATACTATCAATGAAAAAATCACTTCGATAATAATAACTGAAATAAAGGAAATGCTTAATTACAAAATGGAAGGTTTCCCAGGAACATGTCACCTTTACTCTCAAGACCTATTCTCATGACTGTTTAAATTTATGGGTAGAATTCCATGTATTCGATCAATTATTCCAAAGTTAATAAAATATCTGTCATGGTGAGAACCGTATGTAGAAATGGTATATGTTTTAGGAAATAATAATATCCATGATAAATGATATGAATAATTAGGGGACATTAAATTTCAATTGATCATAGGAAAGTTAAAATATGGAGGAAATACAAAAATGAATCAGGGACATGAATTTTTATAATATCCATGGAAAAATCAATCCAAAAAATCCAGATGAATAATAAGGGTAGTATCAGTACAACATATCTCTATAGAAGTAAAAATAAAGAGTTTTTCTCATTGATGAAAGGAAATACTATAAAAAGATATTTTAAATCATTCTTGAGGAGAATATATTTTTTAATTTAAAAAACATTTAAAAATTCATTTCTTTGAAAATTACATGTAAAAAATATTTTTATTGAAAACACACTTTTTAATCTTACAAAGGATGATTCAAAGAAATGATGGCGGGTAATTACATAAATGTCGTAAAAGGTAAAAAGGTTTGATAAGTGAATTGTTAAAAAATAGAAAAGATGATTCCTTTGAAAAAAAATTAAAATAGAAGAAGGTTAAAATTTATTTAAAAAATCACTTTATAACAGTTAATGTTTTTGGAAAACTATTTTATAAAAAATTTAGATGAAAATAGATTCTATGACTGAAGAGAGAAATGATGTATGGTTTTCTAAAAAACATCATCTAAAAAATTTTCAGTTACAACGAGTGGAAAAATGGTACTGTTACTTGATAATGGTCATGAATAACTAGGGGTAAAAAAATTAATGGGGTTATTAAATAATAATCAAATAATTTCCATTAATTGGAATTTATGTAAAAATAATTCTAAACAAAATGAAATTTTAAAGTAAGCCCATGAAAAGACCGTAACATTGATGTTATAATTAATAAATGAATACATTATGCATTTCAACTATAAATCCATATAAAAAGTGTAAATAAAATAATATATATTAAGAATTTATTCCACACATAATCGTATAATATTAACAATATTGAGGATGTAATATAACCCAATGAAATGGAATCAGGGTTTGACAATTATTTACCACTGGGTAACATTAAATTAAAATAACCATAGATGAAATAATTAAAATTGAAAATAAAAATTTCATGAATATAACATAATTCATGATATAATATATCCAAATGGGTACTAGATACACAACACAAAATAATTAAGTTGTGAATGTGACATTTATATCACAAATGTGAAAAGTGAGATGAAAATACCCTAGCATGAATTTGGATTGGGTGAACATGCTTTAAACTCGTATATATTGGTTTTATGTAGGTAAATAATTGATAAAATAATAATATTTATAATAACTTATATCATATTCTTATAATATATTTTACCCATTTGTTAATAAGCTGTCATTATTTTCAATTTGTTAGGGTGTTAATTGTGTAGTTTTTCAAGTATGTTTCGACTTGTTATATTTTAGTCATACATAGATCACGATTTCCTAATATATAGGATGTAAAATATTAATGAAATATCATATATATTAAACATATATGTATTTATAATAATCCAATAATGTTTAGTGATAGGAAAGGAAAAGTACCATTTAGGGAGATGGTAGGTCGTGCGTATGCTTGAACACTACCTTAATTTCTTTTTCATAATAAAAAGAATGAAAAATAAATGATATATACATATATATTATAATTATATTATAATATTTATTTTATATATGTCACATAGGTTTATTAAAACCATTCTTTATACATTCAAGGTATAGCATTATGGAATCACATCACTTTGAGGAGACAGTAGTCCACATGTCCCTGATCAATATTAACATATTCCCAAAAACTGAAAGAAATAAGGTATGAGTTATATAAGAATTAAATAAGAATAATAAAATTATAATTATCATATATATCATATATAAAATATAAATAACTCATTATTTTCGTCCTTTAAATGTGGTATATATTTGAATGAATGACATCAGTTTGCTATGTGGTTGTCCACCATACACACGAATGATAATTACATATCCCTTTTCATGGAAGTGTATGATATTATAGGAAGAAATATTAGAATAAAAACAACTCACTATATTGAATATACTAATATTATTATTTAATAATCATATAAAAAAAATTTTTTGGGTGGGGAAGTAAATGAAACAAAAGTGATTATTGAAGAACATTACCTCTTATTTGGGTGAATCATTTCGGTTTAAGACAAAATAATTCATTTTTATTGATTATGTCCAATGTGAGGCTTATATAATGGGGTAGGTATTTATGAATATTATTTGGATAGATTTTGGATGACTCAAAGGGATTGATAGGTGTGAATATGTGGGATGTGTGGGTGCCTTTTTATAGTGGAGTGGTGTTCTTGTGAATTTTGGAAAGAGGGAATTACATCCATTTTTTTACCATGTCATGTAGATAAAATAATGAAATACAATAGATAAAAGGATTATATGTCTGAAATATGGCTAGAAAATGGCATTTTGAATAGTGTGTAGGTCATTTGGGCCCTTAAGTTTATGGTTTAGTCCCCTATTAAGCTATTTTTTCTCTCAATCACTATAATTAATTTTAGTTAATTTCAATAATAATTTTTGTAAAAATCTAAGATCATGTTATTATAAATTATAATCATTTATCATTCCAAATATTGAATATATTTTCCGAAATTAAAATCACAGAAGTGACATAAAATAATTTAATATTAATCCAGTAGATAAGAAGAGAAAACATGTTTTTGAAATTAAAATGTTCAAAAGATTGAAATTTTTTATGTCTAATTTCCTTGTGATGCTGATTAAAACTACTTAAATTAGATTATTTTTTTATAATTTAACTTATAATACTTTAACACCTAATTTAAACATAATTTATCTATAGAAATAAATTTAATCAAAAAACTAGTTTTCAATTAAAATTCAATATTTTATACTATTCATCAAAAAATGAAACTTCACAAAAAAATTCCTAAAATTCACATTTAGATAATTTTGAAATTTCTATTTAAAAAATTAATTTTAATTTTTCATAGAAAATTTTAAAAAAAGTAATAAATTTAGTTTTAAAATAGGTGTTTCATTAAAAGGAATCAAAATTACCTTTTTATAAAAAATAAAAATTTTAACCCTAAAACTAGATTTATTCTTATCTTAAACATATAAAATATATCGAATGAATATGAATAATATTTTATTGAATGTATATATATATTATCATTCACTAATTGTAGTTAATTTTATTTACTAGGACAAAACACCATTGTGACCATAAAAACATTTCCTTCAAATTCAATTGGTTTTTAAATTAATTTCTAATAAAATAGTAACATATATATTTTTATAAAAAAATATATTTTCATATGTTTGTTAATAATATTTATAACTTATAATTTAATGGATAGGTTATATCATATTATATTAAAAAATATTGTTTTAATAATACATTGTTTCGGAAAAACTCATTCTTGTATGTAACACAAGTCATCGAAGAATGTTATTGTTGATTTGGTTGAAATATAATTAACAATTTACTACATTTAATGATAAAAAATAAATTAAATTTATTTAAAATATTAAATATATCATAAAGTCTCAAGAGGTTATATTCTTTTCTATTTTTTGGGTTGCGGGCTATACATGCTATCAAATAAAAGATGCTATTTTAGAATTATTGGGGTTTTAAAAAACAATATATAACCTATAATGAAATGTTATTATGTTTATGTAATAAAATATATCAATATCGTCACCCATAAATTGGGAAATGAAACTGTCGATCATGTGTATGATGGACTACCGCCTCATGAATTGTTGTAATTGGTTTTCTATCACCACCACCCATATATTCATATAATGATGGATTTAATTTATATATATATATATATATGATATTTATGATATTATTATTCATATAGAATTATAATATCATAAATACCTTATCCATTTCAATTTTGTGAGAATATGATAACGTCGCTCGCGTGTGTGGCATATTACTACCACAAAAAGTGATGTGATTCGTTCTTCACTTAATATTTACATAGAAGAAAACAAGGATACATTTATTGAATATATATGATATATAATAAATATTAATGAATTTATAAAGGTGATATATTATTTACCTTTATTTCATTCCATCTGTCAAAAAATGGAAGCAATGTTCATGCATACATACAACCTTCCATCTCCATGAACAGTGTATTTTATTTTCTATCTAGAAATTTAATATATTAATATAAATATATATAAATTAAATATATATAAAATTTATATCATGGCTAAAATTAGATATTTTATGTATCCATTATTAAATTATAATGATTGAAAAAAAACATGAAATAAAAAGTAGTTATCACCTGAAACAAGATATTATTAAGTAATTGTTAATAAAATTGAAATAAATGGTCATAAATAAATCATATATGGTATTATATATATAATTATGGTTATATAACAGATTAATAATAAAAATATATTTATTATATAGGAGTTTCGAATGTGTATGAAAAAATTGAGACCTAAGGTAAGGGATTTTTTGTCTTTCTTTTGTTTATGGGAGACAAATGCCATATTAACCACTTGTATATATTTTATCGATTATATACTACCAGTGAATTTATTTTATTATTCTTATCATGAATATTATATTATATAATTATTCATTTAAATTTATCTCATTCATGGGTTGTATGCTTCCAAAGTTAACAATGTTTTAAGGGGTTGATGTTATAAACTCATTGTTTGTCGGGATTGTTTGTGATTATGATTTTTCTGATAAAATAATATGATCTATTTCTCAATAAATTAATCAATTTTATTATTCTCTATTTATTTATTGAGAAAAAAAAATTTTACATCACATTCCTCTGTTCATGTAATCAATATTTCCAAAAAAATATTTTTAAAGAAAACTATTATTATTTATCTCTTCAGTCAAAAAAACATTTTCATTCATATCCCTGTTCTCTAAAAATGTTACCACGAATTTTTTAAGATTCATTTATTATTTATTAAAGTTATTTTTACAATTTGTTTTAATTTTTTAATTTTTTTAAAATGAATATTCTGGCCATTTCCCAAAAAAGGTCTATTGTGATTTTACTGAAAATGAGAAAGAAATATTTGTTTTAACATGTACATCATGAAAAAAATTTCCCACCATCATGAACAGTCAATGTTTAAAAGATTCCATTATATGATTCAAATAATATTTTGAAAAAATATTATTTTCCAATTTTTTTTTAATATTTAGTTTTAAAAGGAGATTTTAAATGTGAAAAGGTTGTTTTTCCTCAAGAAATGGACCATGAAATATTTAAAAGTTATTTTACTTCTAATATCGAATCTATTGATGTTATTTAATATTTACTAGGGATGTGTTCCATTAGTACCATATTTATTCATTTTATGTGTGGTTTATGATTATTTTGATAATATTTCCCTGAAAACCATTCTGTTTTGATAAATTTTTTGATTATGGAATGATGGAATGTTTCTGGAACCCGTTTCTTTTCCATGTGATATCCTATGATGAAATGATTAAGAAACCTTTTTTTCATGGGACATGTTATGATATAATGTTTTTGATACCTATTTATGTTCATGGGTTTAGATACTTTGAATTCTTTATGAAACCCATTTCTTTTCATGTGTTATGATATGATGAATTTTTTATAAAACCAATTTATTTTTATGCATTTTGATATGATTAATTTTTTATAATATTATGGACCAAATATGTATGGTTTTAATTATTTGATAGTTTTCTTATTGTAATAATGGATGGTGTTCATGTTATACCCATGGATGATTGGGACCTATATCTACCTTTAAAGAATTGGGTTAAGATATGGATCTCATGATATTACTAGGATTTTAAGGGGGAGTGAACCCAATTCAGTAAGAGATTTTGTCTACTATGATAGTCATGGGCGTGAAAAATGACTACTATAATGATTCAGAGAGCGTACCCAGTCTTCTATAATAGTATTGGGTGTGAACCGTGACTACTATGATTGTTTGTGGAGTGATCCAAATATGATATGATAGTATTGTAAATGAGTATTGACTATGAAGGAAATGATTTTATATACATAGGTATATGAAATACATTTATGTCTGATGAAAATTTTATGGTCTCATGTATAATGTTCTTTTATTCCATTATGATTCATGTCTTAAAAAATACCATGATTTATTCCATGACTTGTTTTTATGATCTTTGATATATAGGTTGTGGTTTTTAAATTTCATTATCATGTTCACATACCCTTATGGTCATGTTATGTTGATATCTCCTTTATTTACCCTTACATAGATTATAAGATCCCCCATTTCTATATTTCTTTTACCATGGTTATGAATAAATGTATTATATATAACATTTCTAAGACATGATATAGTTACGAAGAACTTAATTGGAGATGATATAGTTCACTTATGAACCAGTTGTTTATGTATCTAAGTTTCCAAAGGTAGTAGACCTAAATGATTATGACATGGATCATTATGTTATGTAATGAATATTCATCTATTGAGATATAATATCTGAGTATGATATGTGTTGGTCACTATAGATGAAAAATTAATTTTTAATCCATATGATTTATATTGGTTATTGTGTAAATTATTGTATCACTAATTGCAGACACAAAAAGCATACATTTAAGTTTATTAACAAAATTATCCCATGGTTGTTTGAAATCTTTGGTGCATTCTTGATAGTGATGGAATTAGAGAAAGTGACATGATACCGATGATTGGACCCCTTACTGTTGTACTCCATGATTATATGCAATGTTGGATAATGACATATTTTGGGTCATTACTGAGGCAAGTAGTGATTTGGGAAAACCCACAAAAATAAGATAGGATGTGTTAGGGAAAATACAACTAAATTTATAGGGAACCCCACTAATGTAAGAGGTAGGATCTTACTAAATAATTAGTCACTATTGATGGAAATTTGAGCCCTCCAATGCATCCTCATGAAGACTCCCTAGTAGAGAGTTTGAATTTTGGTGATAGACGCCTATGGAACTTGGTTTGGGAGCATAGTGAATATTCTAATGCTTTGGAGGTCTGAAATGTCCCACCCCTAGTCATTATTCATAATAGCTAGATTGGAGGTTCTATTTTACCTTAGGCATGCCTCCTCATATTCCATAGGTTTCTAACTAGTAGTGGGTCTCTAAGGTAGTACCATGAGGAAACTATACCCCATGTATGAGAGTATCAATAGTAGATATAAATAATAAAATATCATAGATGATCCATAATCATTAGAGTACGTAGACATGATAATTAAATTTTACATTGTTTAGAAAAATGAAATTAATTCATGAACCCATACAATATATATATCCCATAGGGATAATCATATATATAGACACGAATAAAAGAATAAAAAAATAAAAAAATAATTTAATCCACTACAATTCATGATCCTTTAATCATCTCCATATCCAAAATAACATACGCGTTTATCATTATTTATTAAGAAATAATGGGCCTCAGAATAACCTTTTCTACAATATATGATGGATAATCAGGTACCCAAGTGTATTAAAAAACCTTTGCAGGGTGTGAGAACAAAACTCAGTAGGGAACTGCCAACGTGGTCCTATACATAGTCAGTAAATGTTGTGATATGCAAAATTGACCTTCTATGGATAAAATAGACAGGGCATTGGAAATAAATGAAAAAATAATTAAACCACCATAGATCATTTGTTCTGTGACCCCAATAAAATATACTCACATCAGTTAGTTCCATAGTGTCTGTAAGAACGTTGTAATGAAGGTTTCATCCATTATAATGATCCTAAGATCATTTACCCTGATATATAGATAATGGGCTAGGGGATAAACTCACATCGACATATAGTATAATGTCCCAGAGAATACTCTATCCCATTATTACAACCCTAGGAATTCTCTATCTGAGTATACAATTGTTTCTAATATTTGATCTTGAGTAATGTGAGATACTCAAAGACACCCGTTGATTACACCAAAATCACCCGACATATACCTTTAAAATGAAACTATATCCAATGTTTTGAATTAATATGTTACCAAATAAAAATCCATGGAAGCCCCAATAGAAGAATCAACAAATTTCATAATAGTGGCATTTTATTTACTATCAACAACTGTTGTACAAGAGGATTTCTCTTTAGTATAAATGACTACAATAAAATTAATGTCTTCTATATTATCAACGACCACCCAATATAGAGTGTTTTCTTAAGAAATCAAAATTAACACTTCCATGAGGGAATATCCTATATAACACACACACACAGATATATATATACATATATTGATATATATATCATTAACATGGGTAGAAAACGTCCTAACCCATCATGAAAACATGTTGGTAATCCTAGGGGCCTGACCAAACTCACCATGCCCATGAGGCATCACTAGAAACTTATGAACATATCATTAGAGTAATGAAATAATTCCCATACCCTTTCCAAACCACTATTGGTTTTCTTGAGCACCCAAAATATACATCCATTTTATCAGGATCTACCCACCCAAGTCACCATATCTCAATGGGGAAAGAATAATGAACAATAATATCACATGCCTGATTTCATAAGGGCATCAATTAGGTCTTAAATTTTCAACCACATGGATATTCATCCCAGATATTCACTAACCCCAACCTAGAAGACTAAAATGGATCCTACACTAGGTCTACTTCATCACAGTCATTAAATAACACATAGTGTATTCCCATTATGGTCTATACATAATAAAGAATATTATAATAATAAAGGACTAGACCATCATCGATTGAGGTAATCTGGATAGTTGCCAAGGTCTATTGATGCCTTGATTCTTTTTGCATCCTAGTCATGTTAATTTTTTTAAAGAGTACAAATCATTTAATTTAGTATTTCAGTTAATTTATTTAAAAAATTATTTCAACATAATTGGTTAAACATTATAGTGGAAAAATAGAATACCGTATATACCATAATAATTGTAAGAATACTATAGATTAGATATGAAACACCATCTTCCTAAATTGAGTCCATTATGCTATTTATCCAAAGACAAGAACTATACCTAGGCTCACCAATTAAAATCTGAATCCATCTGACCATTGATCATCAATGAGAGGCCTTAAATTGTATTTTAAAAATGCATAAAAACTACTTAAATATTTCGTTATTATTTAATATCTATTATTTAAATTACAAAAATTTTAAAAAACTCACTAGAAAGACTTGTCACACTAGAACTAAAAACAACTACCAACAAGATGTCTATAATAAGTCCCCAACATAATTTCGAGTTAAATACCTATCTTCCAAGGTTAATTCCATAATAAATTTTTTTATGAAAAACATTAAACAAATTGGTAGTCTAACATACCTTCAATGAATCATTGAGTAACAGTTTTAACACTTCGTCATATGATTCCCTATAACTAGGAAGAGTGATATCCTCTTCATCTTAGGATGTTACCACCATGATCCAGTGGAATTACCATAAAAAACCTAAACCAAAACCATTAAAAAAGAGGTGGGTGAGATAGGTTAGAAGGATAAATGAATAACAAAAAAACATACATAGATCCAACAAAGAAACACCATCAAACCCACCCAATATTAGAAGGGGTGGAATGAGAGGGAAAGGGGAGGTTTTCTAGTCAAAAAGGGCCTCTCCAGGGAGCCTCTGCACCTCAAATAAAGGGGGTATCATCCCTAAAAATATCATCATTACCATACTAAAATATTGCATACAATCCCCATCATCTTGGTTTTATAGGGCCACCAATTCTCTAGTGGACCATACAAGCTAGAAAGGACATGGGCCTAGCCTTATGCATGCTAGATGCTACATACTATATCCTCTGCCACTTAGCCTCCCTTTGGTCCTCTATTTCTACTCCTAAAAGCCCATAGAAACCCATTACATGTCCAAAAATCATCCATTATGAGTCTCCAACCTTCTAAATCCCATTCTAAACACTGGTTTTAAATACATCCTCCCACTAACTAAAAATTTTAATTTTCCCATAAATTTTAAACACTAATACAAATAATGGGGCATATAAATCACCATTTATAACACTTTGAATCCCTAATTACCATCCCAAAACATATTTTGACCTACTTCAGTCTCAATTTTCAGGAAAAATGTTGGTGTTTTATCCCTAATTTTCCATTGAAGAACTCAAAAACTCAAAGTGATTAAGATAGCCAATCCGAGCAAATAATTACAACCATCATCAAAACATCATAGAAGGTCTTTATTGAACCCATATAAACCAAGACATTAATATGTAATCTTCAATTCATAATAGATATTATGGAGCTACCCACCATAACCTCTTATAAAAGGTTAAATTCCTAGATACAATATTTCCCACCATCAGAATTATTATGTAAAAAGTATCTCTTTGACTTTTCTATTCCTTTTGTTTTATAAATCAAAAGAACTTTCTTTGATTTACAATTTAAAACTCTTCAATGTTTGAATTTTTTTATCATTAATCTTTTTACAAAAAAAAATCATATTTTATCCTTAAAATTTTCTTAATGGATACGATAAAAAAATATCCATAAGAATAATAGTTACAATTCATTCCACGATAATAATAATGAACCCGAATACAATTTATATCGTACACACCAGAGATAATTAATATCATACACACTATTTAGTATTTCATACTATAAATATGTTCATAATTATATAAATGGCACCCACTCTTATAACTGAAATCATCATACTCATACTAATTTCGTATCATGTTGAGAAAACTGTATCATAATGAATAATTTTATTTTAAATGAATACGAGGTTGTGTATTATGTGCTAATCAAAATGATTTTGTTCATTCAGTTTGAATTTGAAAATTAGAGTGACGAGTTTCTATGTCCCGCTATGATTTTAGGAGAAAATAAAAAAATTGGAGATCAAGAGGACCATCATATGAAGGCCTATAAATTAATGGTTAATTTAAAGAGCTCAAGGTTATCACTGCTAGATTTTCCCAACATGATGCGAGAGCTCTGCAAAATCTACAATGTGTGAGAACTCTGATTGTTTACAATTTGTTAACTGATTGATCCATACACTTATAACAATCATGTTTTTTTCTTCATGCAATAATGATCATTGTGATTACGATTGGGATCCTCTGTGGATAGAAAGATAGTACTGATGATCTTTTGAGGATCTAAGGCTTATGAGGAATGGAAGACATAAGTGTATATCATCTTATTGATTGAAGGATGCTGAGGATAGGCAGAATGAACAAATATGATAATTGTATTGAAATTTAACCCTGGTTTTGGTAAGATAGAGTTGCTTGATAGTATAAATTAAAGGACATTTGTAACACCCCATGATTTCATAGTATGTTATTTCTTCAAAGTAATTCAATAACTTGCGCAACACACAACACCGAGTTCAAGCGTAACACGACATACTAAACTAGCCGTTAAAAAAGAGGATCTGAATAGTATTAACTATATTTTGAATTTTATATAATCCATACAATTTTATAATCCATAATATGTGTTTCATATACATAATATAAGAACCAATTCATTTTTTAGATAAAAGAATTATTTTTTAAAAAAATCAATTTTAACATGTTTTAATGGTAAACCCTTTTTAAAACAAATATTTGACAGATAAATATATTAAATTTAATGAAAATAAATTCTTCTTTATAATCAGGACTTAAAAATTTAGTTTGGATAAATTTTTGGAAATTTTCTGATAACTTTCATATTTTGATGAATAATGAAACATACTAAATTTTAATTAAAAGTAACTTTTTTAATCTAAATAATTTATATTGGTAAATTATAATTTTGGGTGGTTTTAAATTATAATTAGATTATATTTTTACCATTTTATCCAATGTTGGTCATTTGATGTAATTTCACATTTAAACTGAACATAAACAAGTGTCAATATTTTGATAGTTATTATTTCTTAAAAACATGTTTATTGTTTTGAAAACAGAAATTATATTTAAATTAATTTCTGTCACTTCTGTGTTTTGAATTTGGAAAAATGGATTCTATAATTAGAATCCGGAGTTAAAAATTGTGTAAATAGGTAACTTTTATTTTTATACATTTTTAATAATTACTTCGGTAAATATTTTATTTACCATGATCAAAAGGTAAATATAATAAATAAGGGTAAAATATAATATTATAATAAAATTAAATTACCCTAACATGTGTCCTAATCTTATAGGCCGATACATAGCTGACCATGGGCATCTGTGGGTTAAATTTTGGATCCCGTGGAGCCTCATGGGAGTAATAATATCATTTTATATTAATTAATTCAAAGTAAAGACAAAAATGACATAAACAAATATCTTTTAGTAAATAAGAAATTACATGGGGTCATATAGGTTATCATTTCAACTATAAATATTCTTTGGAAATCCAACAAGATTTCCTAAATCATGGTATTTTTTTTATAATTTTTTAACATAAAATAAATCAAATTATTTATGACACAATAATGATACAATATTTACCTCATTAATAAATTATTTAAATAAATAAGATTATAAATGTTAAAAAAATATCGAAAACATGTCCAATTCTTATTGGATTATTTTATTTCGACCATGAGTCATCTTAAATTTTTGATTAATTAATATTTGACCTTTTGAAACCGAATATGAATTTATAATAAAATAATTATTTCAAACTATCCTAAAGAGCCCCTCCTCTCCCTTATAAAAAGCCCTCAATTCCTACCCATTACTCACACTTCTCAAATGTTTGGCTCGTACAAACCCTGCCCAAATATCCTCCCAACATCCCTGACTTCATTATAGAGGCCTTACTGTAGTCAAAAAAACCAACCTATGGAGCCCTTTTGATCAAATCAAATAGAAGAACCCAAAGAAGAGGTAAATATTTCATCACCTCTTTCATGTTCTTTTCTTCTTCCACTTCTTTCATTGTTGTTTCCAATATAAAATAATAATTTCACTATATTCTATATACAGTGATGTTATTATAAATATGATACAACCATATTTATTATTCTATACATATTTTGAATGACATGTCACCATACGTGTGTACCTACGACTTACCGTCTCCACGTCATGGTGTAATTGATATTCTATACATTATTTTTTGGATAGGTATGATAATGATGTGTAATTTATGTAAATAATAAATATAACATGGTAATTATTCTATATATATTATATATCATATAATTATATATTATTTTAATATCAAAAGAAGGATATTTTCACTCGTGCGTACATACGGATTACCGTCTCCACGAACACGATGAGAATTATTCCCCATCGTATCCATTCAAGAATAATTTCCGTTAGATGATTAAAAATAATTTTTAAAGACTTAATATCATTCTGAATATGAATAAGATACATCCTATCCATAACAAACATTACTTATGTAACAAATCATATAAAGGAAAACGAATCAGTTAAGACCTGAAATGATGATAATACTAAAATATTATTAACAAAGCAATGTTAAAAGATCATATATGATGTCATAATAATGTATATGATTCTATTATAATTGAATAAAAATTATTTCACCATTATACAGGTGTTTAACATACCCTCAACCAAAGAAATGTATAAGGTAAGGGTTAATTTCACAATCTATTTATTATCCGAGGTTGTTTTTACGTGAGTATCTACTCGGACATACTTATTATCCATGTCCATGTTTCATAAAAGAGTTTTAAAAGGGATTTTTTTTAAGAGACTTTTTTTACTAAAACATTATTTTATATGATATATATATTTATTATTCTAAATCATTCTCATTAATGATCATGTTTTCAAAATGGTTTTTAAGGATTTATTTATATGGACATGAATGTTTTTTAAATGTTAATTCCTTTCAATAGTTTCAAAGTGGTATGGGAAAATTTTATTCATAAATGTCTTTAAATGACTCCCTTTCTAAATTGTGTGACTTTTATATGTTTTCATGAAAAATGAATACTTCTCTCATAGTTTTTTTAAAATAATTTTCCTCTATATCAACATCCATTGAAGGATTTTAAACTTGTTTGAAGTTTATTTATTATGATACAAATCTTCAATAATGTATTGAAGGTTATGTGATATGTCTGACTGTGGATGTGTTATTTTTATACCATTCTTGGTTTATAGATAACGTATTTACATTTCGTATGCTAGTTTTAATATGAATGTTAATGTTATATTTAAACCATTTCATATAAAGAATTCATTGAAATTAATAAGTGATGGGTGGAGCCCACTATAGCTCCTCAATGCATCGGTAGGTATCATGAGACAAGCTAGTGTCATAGAACAAGGCCTTGAAAAAATCTTATTTTTAGTCTTGGCACAAGGCCTTGACTATGTGGTTTTGAATATCTGGAATTATGCATTCCATCATTATGAAAGTGGCTATTGGTATTGCATATGATTATTCGACAAGTAGAATATCCATGTGAGTAAGTAAATGGAATAATTTTTGATTTTATCTTTTCCATATTATGTTGATGTTCAAGATTAAAAGGCTTTTTTTAGTCTTATACATTGCCTTAAATGTTTATGCTTATTTATGAATGTTTCTGCTATATTGTTATCCTTACTGAGCATCTGAGGTCACCACTTTCTTTGTTTTATTTTTCCCAGGATGCAAAGAAGTATATTATGGGTGACCTGTAGGGATACTGTATGGTATCTGAGTTTTTTCTATGGAAATAATGTTGTTGTAGTTTTACATTTTATGATGTAATTAAATCCTTATGAATTTATCTAGTAATTCGATAGCTACTAAACTAATCGTCCTTTCAAGACTTGATCTTTGTTATCATGCTAATGATATGTAATAATTCACCGACTCTAGGTAATTGGGGTTGGGAAGTTACAACCTTTATACTAGGTTATTAGACACAATACTATTTTTTTAATTAATTGTATTCATTTACATGTATTTTATTTCTGCTACTATTGTAATATAAATTTAATTGTTTTATATATCCATTTTTCTATTCTTTTTTTAGTTTATCATACTTGATCTGATTATGATAATTTTGAATAACATTTTGATTACGATTTCTATGATTATAAGTATTCAATTAACCAAAAACATTACATTTGATTTATGATAGAATCATTATTTAACTTTTATTATTGTACCCACTATGATTATGATACCTACCATGATTATAATGAATATGATAAAATATAGCATGTGGAATATATATCACATCAAACTCATTACGATATGTTTGGAATCAGACCCAAGAGCCTATATTTTTTTTATAAGAGGTTTTTTTGAAATAATTTATTTTAAATCCTTTCATACTAAATTACATTAAGGATAAAATGAATGGTTTTTAAAGATGAAATTCAACCCCCTCTTATAGTTTTTCATATGCATATACATTTGGATCCAACAATTGGTAAAATATCCACGTCTCTATAATATTGATACTCACATTTGGTATCAGAGGAGGATTCCACTATTTTTACTTACTGATTATTTTATTATATTTTCAAAGTTACTTATAAATATATTATAAACTTCTTGTTTATAGATACTTGTTCATGTACATGTACTGTGGAAAATGATTTTTTGTATTTTTTTTAAGATGGCTTGACTCAATGTCGGTTCAATTAGATTTATCAATAGCACAAGACCACTAATTTTTTATAGAAATTATTATGAATGTTGGAGATACATAATGATAAATTTTGTGATCAATATTGGAGTTGACAACTTTGTTACATTGATTGGTGACCATAAAATCCCCGAAAAGGAAGTCAGAGTCTTTACCAATCAAGATAATCATGAATAGAAATTTATTTATAATGTATGAAATACTCTACTTTTTTATAGGAACAGAAATATAATAGCCAGATTTCCTCTTGTGAAGCATCCAACTGTATGTGGAAGAAGATAAAAATCACTCATTATATAAATTTTATGGTTTTTGAGACTAAAAGAGCCATGTTATGAGTAGATTTCCATGCCTTTTAATTTTCTTATGGGGAACCTATTGTGAAGGTACAATAAAGGCTCATGAAAATTATGGATTGCTTACATTATTTGGTTGAAAAATGATTAGATGATGAAATTATTGTTTAAAAGATCATTGATATCATTCCAAGTGAATGAGAATAAAAAAGAACAGTAGTTGATGAATACTAGAAGATTATAAATCATAGATATTAGGATTTATTTGGAACTCTCTTATAGTATGAAGATATGATAAAAAGATCTGAAGGAAAGTTAAAAAGATGAATCATGGAGTTTCTTTTACTTCTACATTAAATGAAATGAAATATCAAACTCATGAAAAGGTTGTTACATCAACGACGAAAGAAAAGGTTATTACTCAATAAAAATCAAGTGAATCACAATTTTTTTAGAATGAGTTATCCAATATTAATGAAAAAATGAACAATATTATTTGTAAAATGGATTTTTAGTATTGGTACAAGAAATGTAATGAAATAAAAAAATATTCTAAAGTTACCAATTAAAAATGTAAATGAACATTGAATATAATACATGTATATCAAAATCAAAACAATAAGGACAAAATACAATGAATCCTTGACAGAAATCAAGAAAATTATTACAATCCAAAAGAAAATAATGTCTTGAAATAAAATGACCCATGGAGTGCTAGTGGTGGATATTGTTTTGATGAAACCTCTAACAATGAAAATTATACACACAATAATATTGGTCCCTTTGCGAGAATACATTATGAAAGAAAATGTCTTATCGATAAGGTAAGAAACATATAATTCTTTAACAAATATTTCATTAAATTTGAATTATCATAATGAAAATAAGCCTATATATTCTGATGAAGAATTCTCTTTATATAGTGATAATAATATTTTATATTCATATGATGATGTCTCTAAATTCTCAAAATTTCATGAAAATAAAAACTATAATGTCAGTATAAATATGGAATATAAAATTCTAGAATAAATGTTTTGAAAAAAGAAATATCACATCTTTCAAGAGATCATGATAATAAAACGGTGGAAGTTGATTATATTTCTAAAGGAATTGAAAAATATAATTATTAAAAGGATATTCATTCTAAATATTTTGAAAAAGGCATACATGGTAAAACATTATTAAATAAAAAATCCACATATTAAAGTAATTGTATTGAGGATAAGAATTATTTTTATAAAACCAAGGAATGAAAATTTTAATTTAATGAATTTTTTTACAATATTTACCACTGGTAAGGAAGGGTATGAAAAATCCTTAATCAACTCCCTCTATAAGGTAACAGTTTAGGAATGAGATTTACTCATTCAAAACCATTTCTTAGTAACAAAACATTTGTTCCTAAAAATACTCTTTTTTGTATAAATTGTCAATGTGGATGAAATTGGTATAAAGAATGTTCCCTAAATAAAATTAAATCTTTGGGGGGCACAATCCCATTTTTCAAAACCAATAGGGTTTCATAAAATGATTCTTTCATCAATTTCTAGATCCATGATATTTTGTATTCCAGAAATCTAATTTATTTGTTTTTAGAAAATAATGTACCAACAACAAGAATATATTGTAAATGGATTGTAGATGTTCATAGAATATGATGGGTAAAAAAGAATTCTCTGAACAGATTATATAAATGAAATGTGGAATAATTAACTTTGGATACAATTCTCAAGGAATGATTTCCATTATATGCAATATTTTTATTCTTGTTAATTCTTTTATTTCAAAAGTTTTATTTGTAAAGGGTCCTAATCAACAAAATTATAAGAATACTTCAATTTTTTTTGATGAAGTATACCTTGTGAATTTTAGGAATGATAAATGTGTATTACACAATTCCAAGGATGAATTCATTCTTTCTTCCCATCAAATTGTGAATAATTACACACCTAACTTAGAAGAACTTAGGAGCTAAGACTTAAATTTACTTGGTGAAATGGAAGATAAATCATGATTATGGTATTGAATATTATGACTCTATAACTATAGGAACATATACAAATTTTATAGGAAAATACTTGTTAATGATTTACCAAAAAATAGATTTGATTCTTCAAAAGACTCTGTCCCTTGTTAATATGGAATGAAACATAATTCAATATTTAAATCAAGTAGTGATATCTAAAATATTAATTCTTTATATTTAGTGAAAATGTACTTATTCAGTCCTACCCAAATTGGATGTATTGGAGCCACCTACTATGTATTTTTTGTAGTTGGTGATTACAAAGATGCAAGTGGTTCTATTTTCTTAAAATGAAATGTGAAGCAATTTGTTATTTTAAAACATTTTTTTCCAAAGTAAAAAAATTAGAAAAACCATCCATTGATGACTATTCTTAGTTATCATGTAGGAGAATTTTTAAATTAGGATTTCAAAACATTTTTTTGTAAAAAAGTAATTACACGTAACTTTTCAGCTCTGAGAACTCCTCTGCAAAATGTTATTGCTGACAAAATAAATAAAAATCTTCAAGAGATAAAAGGAACCATGTTGAGTGAATACTCAATTGATAAAAACTTTTGGGCTGAATTTGTGAGTACATCTTTTTATACTATAAATCTATTTTTAATTAGACTATTTTTTTAACAAAACACCATATGAGTTATAAACAATCTGAAAACCATAAGTTTCATACGTCAATGTATTTAGTTGAAATGTATTTACTTTGAATAAAAAAGATAATTTGCATAAATTCACACCCAAATCCAATAAATTTATATTCTTAGGATACTCAAATACCTCTAAGGTATATATGGTTCTCAATAAAATCTCTTGTGCTTCTGAAAAAATAGTACATGTCAAATTTGATGAAATTAACCTTTTGTCTTTAAATATTCCAAACATACAGCTTCTGATGTGTTTTCCAAAACTAATTTTCAAACATTGATATAATACTATTACAATAGAGATAATACTTTATAAATAGTTTTAGAAGTTTTAACTTTCTATAAATTTATAGCATATGTTGATTATCAGGTTTTACAAAAACCTTGTCATTTATTTCTTAAGAATTGTCATATTTATAAAATCATTGGTGATTTAAATCTACCTGTTAGGAATATAATTTATATAAGAAATTATGTAGAACATATATCATTTATTTATGAATTTTAACCAAAAATTCATGACGAGGATTTAGGTGATGAATATTGGATTAAATCAATGAAATATGAACTAAATGAATTCAAAATAAAAAAAATTGGACCATGGTTGAAAGATCGAAAAAACCTCTATAATTGGAGTAAAATTGGTTTTCAGAAATAAATGTGATGGAAATGGGGTAATTATTTTAAATAAAGTAAGACTAGTTTCTAATGGTTATAATCAATAATAAGGAATCGATTATGATGAAATATATGCTTTAGTATCTAGACGTGAATATATTCATATTCTATTAGCCCCAATAGTTAACTCCAATTTCAAACATTATCAAATGGATGTGAAGTGTTTTTTAATTAATGGATAAGATAAATAAAAAGTTATTTGTTGAAAACCCTAAAGTTTTTGAAGTTATATGAAATCCCAAATATGTTTTTAAAAATACTAAATAATTATATGGATTTACTCAAGACCCTAGAGCTTCATATGACAGATTAACATATTTTGTATTACAAAAAAAATTTGTTAAGGGAACTACAGATCCTACTCTATTTATAAGGAATAAAAACAAAAATGTTCTAATAGTTCAAATCAATGTTGATGAAATTATATTTGGGTCAACTCATCAATATTTAATAGATTGTTTTGTGAATCTAATAAAATCTGAGTTTGAAATGAGTATGATGGGAAAGTTACCATTCTTTCATGGTTTTGAAATTTCTCAAAATAGAGAAGAGACTTATATATCCTAACATAATTATATTAAATATATTATTAAATATTATGTGTATTGTAATACCAAAAGTATTAAGAATCAAATCGGTACCTCAAATACTACTGAACTTGATGAAGCTAGAAAACCAGTAAATCAAAATAACTTTTTGAGGTATGATAGGAGTCATACTATACTTAATAACAAGTCATCTGGACTTAACGGTTTCAATATTATTATGTGAATTATATCAATAAAATCCAAAGGAATCCCATTTAAAATATAGAAAAAAATTATTTATCATTTAAAGAGAACTATGGATTTATGAATATTATATTCTTTTTGAAATGAATTTGACATAAATAAAAATTTAATGCTAAATTTGGTTATTATAGATTGAATATAAAAAGTACATATAAAATTTTTCATTTGATAGGTGATTAATTAGTTTATTGGTTTTTAAAAAACAACACTTAGTAGTACTTTCCACTACTGATGATGAATATGGGTCTGCTGGATGTTATATGATCATGTGTTTTGGATGCTACACACACTCACTGTCTATGACAAGAGTTATACTAAAACTAAAATACTATGTGATAACACTAGATCCATATATTAAAGTAAAAAATATGCACATCTCTCAGGTGAAAACATATAGATTTTAGACATCACTTACTTGGAGATCACACACTTTATGGAGATATAATTTTACAATTTATTAGAATGTATGAACAAATTACTAATATTTTTACAAAGCCATTATATTCTAAACGATTTGAATACATTAATTAGAATCTAAGAATTATCACTATAATGTAATAATTCTTATCTACATATTTTTTAAAGTATCTCCCAACATCATGTTACTACTTTTCAAAGGGGAGTTCATATGATTGAATTTTTTACATTTCATTAACTAAGACAATTTTATACTCAAAAATTTGTCATACTTTGAAATTGTTTTAATAATATTTTCATACTTATAAATTTTATTACTCAATTTTTTTTACACATAGAAATTTTCCAAACTCATATTTTTCCTACTCAGAAATATATCAAACTAAAAAAATTTACTCATATTGTTTTTATTCAGAAATTTTTTTACTCAAATTTTTCATACTCATATTTTCGTACTCAATTTATTTTTGTACTCCAATTATTTTTCAATGAAAAAAATTATCAAAAGCAATAGATGTATTTTGAGACTCCAAATGGTATGATTTATTACCCTGCACTTTTTTAAATTCAATTCAATTTTATGGTATTTAATTTTATTTTAAATCATTATCAGATTAAGGATGAATACTATAATTATTTTATAAAAATAATTAAAATGACATGATTTAAAATTTCTCAATATATCATGTCTTTATTTATTAAACAATATCCATAGAATATCAACAATCATTTTTTAATCACCAAGATAAAGGGACCCCCAACCATGTCCCCCATCGATTGGATCTTCTTGTAATCTGAACCTCAACCGCCCTACAAGTAGCTGAGTTCGAATTTTTTCGTACCTAATGAATTTCATCATACTCAGGTCAAAAACTATTGAAACCTATCCACCATGTCTCTAAAAGTGAAGGCTCTAATTTTTCTAAAAGATCTATATGTAATGTAATTATTCGAAGAATGTTTAGTTTTCAAAGGCGTACAAGAAAAGTATGATTATTCACTGAAAATGAGTATCATGTTTTATGGATAGGAATTTATTTTCTTAGAGAAACCAAACAAAAATCCATATCCTATTATCATTGATGACGTAAGAATATTTTATAGCTCTGTGAATTTTGATAGTGATTTGAATGTACATTTTCAAATGTATGATAGAGAGATTACTATGTCAGTAAATAATGCTTCATATTATCTTAGTGTATGACGAGAGGGTGATGCATTTTTCCCTCCCATAATATATTGAATGAAAAAGGATCGTTTAATATGTATAATATGATAAAAATGTTTTTGATAATAATGCGGGAAAAATTAAAACAACTCAACTCTCAACTTACAGCCTTCTTATAGCTCGTTGGATGTAAAGTATTTTAATTAATCAAAAAGGTGATAGGAAAAAAATTAAAAATATATGTTGTTTTTATTCAGAATCACCTTTTTAATTTCAAAAATATGAATTGTATGGGTTATATTTTTGTAACCAAAAACAATTTAATTTCTTATGAAATTAAGTCTTAATTAATTATGTTTCTAGCAATATTTAGCATGTTCATCCCTGAATGTTTCATGTTTTTTGGATCTCACACTCAAATTATCACCATGTAAGATAAATGTAACACTCATTAGCGGTGATAAATTAAAATTATTGAATTTTAATTTTGATTCATAATCAGATAAATTTATGAATGAAGATAGAGAAAATTTTCAAAAGATATAACTAGAAGATGTTGGAATGTTCCAAAACAATTTATGCTGATTATTTCGTTGGAAAAAAATAAATCCATGTCCATTACTTCATTAAACAAACAGAAGAAAAAATTTTATATGTATGAATTTTTTCTAAGTGGAGAAAATGAATATTTAAATGAAAATAAGTGTAACCTCAATTTGGGATTGACCCCACAGAAGACCATAACAAAAAAATTCATACTAAAGAAAATATTAAATATAGTGTGAATAAAAATAGGTTAAAGAAGATAAATTTTTTTTAGATGTTGACAGGTTTTTGAAAAGAGTTGAAAAGTCTAGTGCTAGAATTGTTACCTGGGAACCAAATCAATAATAAATAGTAACTCCCTTTTTCCAAGAAAAGGGAAGGAATAAGAAAAATGTGGTTGAAGAATCGGATCTAGTAATCGATGTTTAAGAATAATTCACAGATAAAAATAAGATAGTGAAATGAGAAAGATAGATATGTGCCTCAGTGAAGATGAAAATAGAAATAAAGAGGAAGAAACATGGAAATGGAAGAAGAAGAAAATTATGAAGATATGAGTGAATAAGAAGATGAAAATGAAAAGTATTATGACTTTGAAAAGGATGATAGTATGAATGAAAAATAATATTTGGATAGAATACTATTAATATATTTAGAAGACACATCATGAGAATTATCTTCTCCATGAGTAAAGTCTTCAAAATAAGATACTTAGTGAATACAACATGATAAAGTCATCCACATATCATATAAAGTAGAAGTGACCAGAACAAACGAAGTATATAACAACGATTTTGAAGATGATGTTAGTAGAAATAATTCTGGTGAGATTCTTGATTATGAGAAAGAAACTGATTCAGGCAATTCAATCTCACTAAAAAGTTATCAATACATTTTTTAAGATCTAATGGGAATTTAAAAGCTAGTTCCATATTTACCAATGCTAGATGAAAGGATGGATTTGGATTCGAATAAACAAAACAAAAGATCAGATTTAATCAATCTTATAATAAAATTATTGATCAGTCTAAGAAACCATTTCAAATTGTTTGAGGAAATTACTAAGGAACACAGAAAGGATTGAAACAATGTTGTTAAATGGTCTCATAATACTGATCAATGTATCAATGTCCATGAAGATTCAATTAATGATATAAGAAGGATTGTGAATAATTCCACTATTTCATTCATCAAATTAGAATGGGATATTCCTCAAAAAGTGAATGTTTCATAGTAACATATATAACCTAGTCTAAAGAAGTAATCAAAATCAATAAGTAGTTAAATGTCCTTGAATTATAAGTTTCATAGTAGTTTTTTTTACAAGGTTGAAATAATTTATTTTAAAACTATAATTTATTTGATAAATAAAAAATATAATTTTCATGAAATGAAAAGATAATATCATCAGAAAAAGATTCAGGTTTAAGAAGAAAAGATTCATTTTATTGAAAAAAAATTTCTTACCCATAAAGAATTGATTCATAACATGGATTAATTGTTTTCATAACAAGAATAGAAGATACAGACTCAGTTGGAATCTCTTGAAAAAATGATGTATTATTGAAATTAGTTCAATAAAATGAAGATAATTTTTATAGACCTCTTAATTAAGGGGATGTAAAACGAGAAGAATCAAAAGTTTGAATGCTGGTTGTATAGTTTTTAAAAACATTAATGAATATTTTTTCCATCTTCACGTTTATTGATTTAATGGTTTCCACATATTTTGTATGACTGTTCATTCATTTATTATCGATGATAAAAGTATTTATTACATTGTTTTTTTGTTTCTCTAACCCTTTTATAGGTTTTACAATACTTTTCCTATTTTTTTTGAAAAATCAAAATGGAGGAGAATGATAGAGATAGGGGGATAATTTTTTTAAGTGAGATTGATTTATACAGGGGAAGAATGCTTTAATAAAAGGAGAATAAAATTTCCTAAAATAATGAGAATACAATCGTTAGGGATTTTTTATCCAAAGGGTAGTTAGTTGCATTCAATATCATATTTAGAATCGTTTTAAAACATATGGGGTAAAAAGTATTATTGTTTAATTATAAAAACAAAAATTTCAACAAAGTATTTTTGAAATTAAATTTTACTATGTGATTCTATATTTACGTCATGTGTTTTTTTCCTTACAAAAAGGGGGATATTGTTAATTCAAAAGTCTATTTTTGACTTTTTTATTTTTTTTGTTTTTGGATATCACACAATCATTATTAAAGTCTCAAATAAAAACATTTTTATGACTAATTTTTTTTATCATATATTGTTTTTATGAGGATTATTTTATATTTTTTCATTACAAATTTCATAGTGGATATAATAAAAATTATACCCATGAAAATTATAGTATCAATTCAATCCATGATTATGGTCATGATCGCAGATATGATGTATATCGTACACACTAGAAACAATTAATATCATACACATATTCCAGTCTTTCATACTGAAAATATGTTTTAAATGATATAAATTGTACTAAATGACATAGTAGAAATAATTATAATGATACCAATTTATTATCATACCTTGAAAAATATAATTCAACAAATGTTTTATTTTAAATAAAAATTATTTAGGTTATTATTTTCTAATCAAAATAATTTTGTGCCTTCAGTTTTAAAATGAATTTTATTGTGACAAATATCGAATTCCCTCTAAGATTTTGGAAGAAAATCTGATCGCTGAAGATCAAGATGACAGTAGGATGAAGGCCTATAAATACCAGGGCATTTGAATGAGTTCAAGATGATTGATTCATGATTATCTTGAAACATTTTGAGATATCATCAAAATATACTATGTGTGAAAACACAAATTTTTAGATGTTTTGAACAACTTATTCCTTACACTTGTATCCTTGAAGTTTTTGTTTTGATTCGTGAAATATTGATAATTATGATTATGATTGAGGGATTTCAGTGATAAGAAGATAGTAGTGCTTATGTTTTTTGAATCAAATGCTTCTGAGGCTAAGAAGATCATGGTTCCATGAACTTTATTGATTAAGGGATGTCATGGATAAAGAAGATAGACAGAGGCTGATAATCAAAATAATGGCTTACCCTAGTGTGTTTGGAAATATTTTATTCAAAGTATAAATCAAGTGATATATATCCTATGTTAATGGATACCCTACTCTTTGGGTTAAAATAAATGTATTAATTTAATTATATTTTATTTCTAATACTACTCTAATAGAAAGTGAATTTTTTTATATATTAATTTTTCTTTTCTATATTCGATTTATCCTAATTGATGTGATTATGATACTTTTTAAGAACATTGTGATTATAATTTTTGTGATTCGGATTAATCAATTACTCAATATGATATTGTATACATTATGATAGAATGATTATTTTACTCAGATTATCGTAACCACTATGATTATGATACTTACCATGACTACTCTAAATACGATTAAATATTACCTTGGGAATATATATCAGTATCAACCTGATTATGATATCATTTTAATCATACTTAATGGAAAATATGTTTTTTATTAATTTATGGATTTTTGAATTCCTTTATTTTGAAACCTTTTAAAACAAATTCCTCTAAGGATAAAAACAATATGTTTTTAAACATACTATTCACCCCCCTCTTGCAGTTTTTCATCTGCATATAAATTTCAATCCAATAATAATATCCTATACAAATGAGAATCCAATGTTCAAAATACATGCTTAAGTTTGGTTTCCAACACAACACACCTGATCACCCCTGAATCATTGGTCGAAGACCTGTAAACTATTTTTTTCTTATTCTGAATCAAAATGGATGCATACCCGTTATCCATTAAAGAGTACCAATGACCCCATATTTACCTCAAAAAGTCACATCCGATTCTAATATGTCACATATATATCTCAAAAATGTTCCTAACATAGATTCCATCTTTCTACATATAATTATATAAAATAGAGACAATCAGAAATCTTTCGACATACCTATCTGAAGACCACATAGCCACAATTTCCAACACATTACTCAAAATTGGCCGATCATAATAACTGAAATTTCAAAAATCCACCTACAGTTTACCCAAACATACCCAATAAATTCCACATCAGAACCTTTGTGAAATTACAAGGAAAATCATTAAATGACTATAAACCATCATTGTTCCACACCATGAGAATAGACACACCACCCATTCGAAGAATCCTTGGATCACCTCAAGTACATCCCAAGCCGGATTCCATTTCTAGGATTCCATCTAACACTGCATTTAATTTATCATACAAAATTCAATAAGGAATATAACTCAAATTGAATTTATAGTAATACCCACATTTGGTGCCATAATTCCTATCCACTTATTGGTCTCTCATTTTTTTGACTCTTATAACATGAGGGTCTGATGCCCACAATCAATGTGAATCTCCCCATCATAGGAGTGTCCTTATCTTATATCCAATGGGTTAAAGCCTTGATATCTGTGGTACTCCTCCCATCCATAATAGAACATAATTTTTATACATGGATATTCCTCTCATACCCAGGTGCGTATACTAATCACCACTAGTTATCCATTCCATGATCATATAAAATCATTCCTCATTAGTTTCTAAATTCATGAAAAGAAAGGGTCACACGATCTAATTAACAGCGGTGTAATCCCCATTATCTATATTTTTGTAGACCACTCCTAAAAAACCGACTCAATTATTTCTTCCATAAACACACAAATGTTTCTCCTCCTAAGACAACATCACCACCCTATCAATACATAACCCAGATAAATTTTCTAGATCAACCATGTCACTACACCCTAATCATATTTTAGTTTCTCCTCTATCAAATAGGAAAATTTGAAATTATCATCTAAAAATTGGGACATAATGTTTGTAAGTGTCACATAAAATCCAATAATCCATGGATTACATATGACTACTCACTGATTCACAATTCCGGATACACCACACCCACCAACACATACTGCATTAATCCCATCTAATCATTATGCGCTTACATTCCCATATCACATGATCATTGGAACATTACTCAGAAATCCATGAGTCTCACGAAAAAACCATTATCATGCACCTACTACATTTACCATACTAATTATAATGTCCACCTCATTAAATTAGGAGTACCCTCGATACTACACTACCAAATTTAAGACATTACTTGTTCCATGGAAAATCACACAATATCTCAAAAACTAAATAATTTTTCAAAAATTTAGAGCATCTCACCACACTCTCCCAGGACCAAACTAACCTTGAATAAATATAGATAGGATCTCTTTCATTCCTTTCCTTGAAAAACGAATCTTGATACCAGGCACTAGAACTCAATGTTCTTTCACATTCATGATCCTCTATGGCATCAATATGCGTAAGGTGAAAAACTAGGTCACACATCACATGTAAGAACTCCAACCAAAATCACATACGCTTTCTCCCCATCTTTATAAAAACCACATCCCCAAGCTTACCACTCACTCAGGTTACCATCTCACTTCACACCGCACTAACTCACAAAAATCATGAGATTCACTTGAATGTTCCCTAGGGTCTCCCACCTAGCTTATAAATCGCATCAAATACAAGTCAAAACCAACATAATCAACCTCACATGAAGAATACCTCTCCCATATCACATATCGTACTAGTGGATCACATGTTAACATACCTATTCCGAGTCTATGGATTCACATAAATAATCATATGCCAAAATCATCGATTGACTCCCAGGGAACCAACCCTCTTTGAGAATTTACACATCATACTACTCCCTAGAATATCATGTCACATACACAAGAACACATGTTACTATATCATCCATTTATGAACTGTATTAAGAAAATAAAAACAAAAAATGGTTTGGTTATGTATAATTTCATTACAAGCTATATTGGAAAATACTATACAGGTTGTTACTCACACTTGATGTAAACGATCCTAAATAGTAACCACCCCAAGGGGTATATCAGTATGACATCCCATGATTCTAATAACTTAGTAGGGACACTAAACATATATTACTAAAGGGATAATATCTTCATAATAACCATTAGAAACATCACTATATAATCCAAATGACCTTTCATCAGAAATAAATGCATATTCACAATGGTCTATATGATTAGAATTCCACCAAAAAATTGTACAAGAAAACAAAATGCGATCTATTGTTGACACATTAAATAGGTGAACCAATATCTTCAATGATATAATAACACACTAGAATTCCTAAATGTCATTTGAATTTTATGTTCCATGATGGATGAAACCGTATTACTATTTCTATGGGTATCCAAGATCCGAATCTATAAAAAATATAAAGTCATAAATCCAAACATCATGCATATCTCATCAGGAGAAATCAGTCAAATGTAGTAATGAAAATTTACCATATACCAAAATAGTAATTCAAAATAAAAATATCTCTGATTCCACTATGTTACATCCCCTATCTCTCTATGAACAGTACCTCGACCACTAGCACTATGTGACCTTAGAATCACCTCCTCATATGCTAGTGGCCTTAAACTAGGATAAGGGATCTAATGAGGTACAGTAAGTAGACTATACCCCATGTATTAGTGTATCAATAAGAAATATAAATAACCATGTATCATATATAATCCATAATCATCAGAGTTCACATGTGTAATAAAAAACTGAATATGCTATATAAAAATGAAATGCAGTCATAAATGCATACAGGAGAATCTCCCACTCTGCTGATCACATATAAAAACAATAAAAAATGAGGTAAAAAGTCAAAATAAAAAACACGAGGATTAAGTACAATACATGATCCTCACTTATACGGATATACAAAACCCCAACTAAAATAGTCTAACTTTATCAAGTAATATCAGGCCTCAACCCAACCAGGGCCTATAAAAAGTGAGGGATGCTCAATTACAAAAGTGAAACGGTGGCTCGAGTAGTGTGTGACTACAAAAATGACAAGGGAAACAAAAAAATGGTCATATAAATAGCCAGTAAATATAGTGATATATCAAAGTGACATGCTCTAGATAAATTAAAAAAACCATATTAAAAATAAAAAAATAAAAAAATAAAAAAATCTTCAATCCTCAGGTCCATGAACCTAATCAAACAATAAATTCTTTATCTAGTACTAAAATGTATCTGAAAAGACCGCGATGATCATGCCCACTATTATAATGAACTAGTGGTCTTTTACACTGATATATATATAATGACCTTTGTGATAAACATACCCTATTATATATTATAAAGACCTAGGGAATGATCTATCCCGTTATCGCAACCAATGGAGTTATCCATACCACTATATAATAGTTCCCGACAATAAGGCCCAAACAATGTGAGGGACTCAACAATGCCCAGAGAAGACCACATAATCCCTTGATAGCAAGAATATGGTATTGAATATCTCTCATAAATTGAACCAAGATGATTCTTTCCCTAAATCCATGAATGCACCACTAGATGTATCACTGACCTCTATACTAGGATTTTTCATTAGTATCACTAACCAACCAATCAACGGTGTTTTCCTTAGTATAATAGACCACCCAATAAGGGGTGTTTTATTTTGTAAAAAAAAGATACACCATCCCTGGGGTGTCTTCCATATCAAACATAAATATACATGAAAATATCGTCAACAAGGGTTCCCAACAAACTAACCCATCATGTAACCAAATTTCAGATCTTAGCATCTTGACCCATCTAATCACATCCCCAAAGCCTCATTGGGTTATTAAGAAAGTATCAAAAGGTTGATAACCTAAAGACTATCCAATTTTCAAACCAATGCATGATTTTTGGAACACATAACTTCTCCATACATCTCGCTAGTACCTACCTACCCAAATCACCACGTCTTAATGGGGAAATAACTCTCTGTAGTATTCTCACATTCATGAATGTTTAAAGTCATATATTTGGACTCATTGGCTAAGCCCATGTATGTTCATCCCATCTAATTTATAAACTCTACCCAAGGGTCTCCATGGAATACTATACTAGGTTCACTACATCCCTTTCATTATATAACATCTAGTGCACAACCCTCAAGGTTTGTACATTACAATGAATATCATAACAATCAAGTACCTGACAATTAGTGGTTTAGGGGATTTAGCTTGTTCCCGTGGCCTATAAGGGCCTTGGCTCTTTTTGAATCCTTGTAAAATGAATTTTGGTAAAGAATAAAATTCATTTTAATTTAATTTTTTAATATAATTAGAAAATTATATTTTTATAGATGGTCAAAGGATGTAGTGGCATGCACGCATACGAAAAATACCATAACAACTTCATGAATAACACAAGGCAGGTGTGAAAGACCACATGCATTATTTGAAGCCATTCCCTTATTAATTGACATCACAACAACACTACCAAGGCCCACCAAGTTCTAGAAACATTAATCTAGTAATATATCATAAAAGAGTGGCCCTATATCACAAAAAACAAACCAAAACAATTAATTTGAATATTTTGAATTAAATTTTGATTCAAACAAGGAATATTTACAAAAACACACTAGGAATACTCATCACAATAAAAACAAAACTAAAAAACCATGAAAGGTTCGCAATAGGTCTTTGAAATCATCTTGGGAAAATCCATAACAAATGACATCAAATCAATAATAAATTTAATTTAATTTTTGGTAAAAACCTTAGATAAATTGGTTTTGCGACATAAATTCAATAAATAATCAAGAAGATGTGTGAATATGTATTCATAGGACACCCTCTTACTAGGAAAAGTGAAATATACTATATTTCATGATGATTCTCCCATTCATTAGTGGAATCCACATGAAAAACATAAATAAAACCCACCTAAAAATATTGTTGGGAGATAGATGATGAAAGTGTGAAGAATGATGAAATGCACATACCTCTATCCACTACAAAATGATACCAAAAACCCACCAGATAATATATGGTAAATGGGAAGATTTTATGTCTAAAGAGGGCCCCCAGTGTGCCCCAACTAATCCAATTGAAGAGGTATCAATTATAAAAATTAAAACATTCCTACAAAGATAACTATACATGACCAACCAACTAGCATGTGGATTTCCAGTGGCTACAGGCTGCATTCTCGACCACCCATGCTTCCTCTGGTGCTCTCCCACTACTCCTAGACACACCATGAAGCCCATTACATGTCTAAAAAGTGTCCTTTTAGAGTTTTTGACTTTCATTATTCCATTTTGAAATAATTTTTTAAAATTTTCGTTCACATGAACTCAAATATTAAAATGCCTTTTGAATTTAAAACACCTGTACAGACCAAGGGTCTTACAAGGTTGGTACTAAGATAGATCTGGGTATGCACATATACCCAATCATAGATATTCCTAGAGAGGATACATTCCATGAATATTGGACAAATTGGGACCAAATATTATGTTACTACACCCAAGGATGAATATGGGGGAGATTTAGAACAGTAGGATACAGCTTCTTGACATTGGGTATTCCATGAACAACTTAATAGATTCCCATCTATAAATCATGGAATATGTTACTAGGATAGAGGTGTTGGTTTAATTTGGAGGCTAGGTGGGATATTCGGTGACCATGTTAGAGTGTTTCTTGAAAGTCAATATTATGATGTCCCATAAGGTGACTAACCTTTGGAAGAGGTGGAGTAGATGAAATCCACTAATGAGGACTCTTGGTGAAGCCAGGTAGGATATGAAAATCTTTTTAAGTGGCCGAGTAATTTTTTATTGTTTATGATTCAAAATAACACATTCCAGGTCAAAGAAGTATATAAAATACATTTATTGGAATGTAATCTCTTGATTAATCATAATGACAAAGACGTATCATATTTCAGGGGGTGGAGCTATGAATGACATATGATGTAACAAACATTATGGTGGAGCCTCTTCTAATAATGGGATCAACCAGGAACTGGAGTCCACTACAGAGTCACGAGAGAAGAGAGTCATCTAAAAGATCTCTCCCAGATATGGGAGGAAGATGATACATTCATAAGGACTCATCTAGATGAAATCGAAGATCATTTGGTAAAAATACTATCCCAAGTGGTAGAGTGTAGTGGCTGGTAATATGGTCTCATGTTTCCGGTGATTGAGGTGTGCCAATAGATAGAGGAAGAGCTGAGGGACCTATCCCGGCTTCAACAGCCCGTCGACTCCTCCCAGAAAAATCTAGTCATTAAGAAGAATGATATAGCTAAGCTGAATGTATAGTGAAATTATTTATTAGTGAGGGGTCTCAGGTCTATGGATAACAATCAGTATTTTAAAAGTAATAAAAGTATAACTTGTTTGAACTCTCAGTTTTGAGTTATGCATCCTTGATCACATTATTGAAATAATTGGAGAAGAACCACTTAATCCTTTTGATTTAATATTGTTGTGGGAAATAATATATATATATAATATTGTTTTTGTTTCACAATAGTGTGTAATAAGGTTGAAGGGTCACTTTAAGGAAAACCATACTTTGCTACTGTTAATTAGTTGTCATTCTTATAATACATCAATAATTAAAAAACAATATTTTAATAGTCATTTATTAGTGAATATTTAATATAATTAAAATTTAAATATTTGTTATTAATTATTTTTTAACTTAACCTTGATATAATAAATATTATAGTGGTTTTCAAAAAATCACTGTTAATCCATACCTATTTTAGGGATCACAACCACCACATTATTTTTCACTTCTCCTTCTTCTTAATTTAGACCATCAAGTGACTATACAATATATTGATGAGACATACTCTTTTTCTTCCCAATATCATTCATCGTGTGAGTCATACCCTTATCCTTCCCATTCATACCAATATTTCCCTTTTCCCCATTGTGTGAGTATTTTCAATATCCATATCATTGTTTGTTAAATCATCAAGGTGGTTACTTTTATGTGAAAGGTGAGTTCCGAAAAGATATACTGTTATGTTATAATTATTAGTCTTAAATTTCAGTAAACTCAATGATATTTTCATAAGTATTTTTAATTGTATATTTATGAATTTTTCTTGTAGAATTTTAAATGTTTTGTTTTATCATGTTATTAAATCATGTACCAAAACTACATTCTTGGGAATTTTTCAAGGATATAATGTATATTGTGAACCCACCATTTCCCTCTTCACCACATGGACGTTAATTTAGTGATAATTATAGTCTAACTTTGGTGATCCAATAATGTGGTTTCGTTTTAAATTTATTATTAATTTGAATAATTATATAATATGTATTTATTTTTTAGTTAATTATTATGGAAAAAATATTAGGGTTAGTTTTCTTTTTTGGAATACTTAGTTATGATGAATTCATGTATTCTATTTTATTCATATTTTCTTTTTTTAATAAATTTTAGACCAATTATTTTTTTATAGGGATAATTTTTTATAGTCTTTTTATTTTTCATTAATGACATAAGTGAAAGAAGTTGGTCACGTGGTTTGACAAACCAATTTGTGGTTCGATGTGCCTAAGAAGGATGATGGAAATAAAAAAATAAAAAAATTCTATTAATTGGAATAAAAAATATAAATTAAAATTCACTTATTTGAAATAAATATATATATTTTAAAAATATTTACTTTTTGTAAAAAAAATTAAGGGGAATATGATAAAAAGATCTCACAGTCATCATTAATATATCAGAAGTACTGTTATTACACTTGTTTTTGCTGGGATAATGATTTTTTTATTAGTGGGAAGGCTTCTAGACTACCCCTTCACAAATAATTTGTAGGAGGTTATATTTCTTCACAATTTCACCTTCTCTTACATGTTCAATTAATGTTATTTTCCTCAATCACTTAGAATCACAAAAGAAAATTATTATCCAAAAGAACAAAATATAAGATCATGAGGTGTAATTGATAACTATAGATGAATAGATTATAGTGATGGGGAGTGAATTCACTAGTCTAATTTAGGGTATGACTAAAAGAAATCATGTTGAATTTTCGTCATTGATACAAAAAACTATATCAATATATAATCTATCACATTTATTTAAATATTTTTATATTATTATAATAATTCTTGTATGTTTTTTGTATACACTATCAAATTAAATCTATTTTATATTATAAATTCCATTTAATTTAGACAAAATATGCACTAGAGACTAGTGGTTGATAGGAAAATATAGAGCATGGATCATTAGTAGGGTAGCTTGCTTGACTTAGGGTAGTAGATTTGATGTTTGATTTCCATTTTATTATTTTTTAATGAAAATTTATATATCCTAATTTTATTCAATAACCTACATAAAAAAATGATGTATGATAAATATTTTTTTATATAATGTATTTAATTGTTTTCCTTTTCTTGTTTGATATTAAAATTACTGAATTATATACCCGTTTAGTATATTAGTATTTAATATTATAGGTAATATCTTAATTAAAAGCCTTAAATCTTTTAATTCTTTTATTTTTTAATTAGAGGATGTTTTCACCGCATTGACTTGCTAAATAACAACCTCTATATAATGATAAACTGCATATATTTTAGGAAAGAAATAAATAATTAAATAAACCACTAATATATTTTATAAAATTTCCAATTGTAATACTAAGAAATTAGTTTTAGTAGAGGTTTCATAATCACTATGAATTATTTATTCATAGTAGTTTTATAGGACCACCAATAATAATAAATCATATCTAATTAGTAGTCGACTAAAAAACATAAGAGTTTATAGAACCACTAAGAATGAATTGGAAGTGGATAAAACATCAACTTATTTGTAAAAACTATTTCTAATACCTTTTTATTAATGGTGGGTTTGCGGTTTGAATGTTCCAAGGACTATTATTGGTAAGCAAATGAGGATAAGGGAATACATTATGTGTGATTCCAAATGCTTGATTCATCCTTCTAGTGTGTTAAAATTATTGAGGGAACAACACCAACGATGTTGGAAGTACAGTTGAGTAATGTAAAGTGATGGAAAAGGTAAATTATGACCATAAGTGTTTGAATCAATAGGGTTAAGGGAATGATAAGATAGAGATGACCGTTGGACAAGACTCGAAAGAGAGGGTTCCATTGGCACAACGTTTAAGGTGTTTCCTTTGAGTTAGGTACCTTGGATGAGAGTTTGTAAGATATTGGTGAATTTTGATGTTATTTTAAACTAATTTAATTCCATTAACGAAGGCACTTAATATACCATGCCATGTACCTTAGATGAGAACTAGTGGCTGAGACTTGGGTATGTTCTATTGATGTATATCGAGGGGAGTTCATTCAAAAAAGGGGGTTTATGGATCATTTCAATTAGTGTAAAAATTGTGCTAGGATTATTAGGGTTATAATAAATCTTATTATAATATGAATAATTAATCAAAATTAAAATACTATGTTATCCATTCGTAGAATAAAGAACATGTAAAACCGGAAATGATGAATAATGATGTTGGGGGAAAACATCCCTCCTCTATAGTGTATCCATGGGTTTCATCAAAATTATTTATTATATGGATGAACCTTATCTTTCTATCATATTTAATTAAAATCACATACTTGTGGAATTAATTAGAGATATCATTGAGATCATGTGAGTATCAAGAACAAATCAAAAGAATGCACACTACTACAGTTGCATGGTAGTTATATCGTATAGAACCGTAAGTGATGCTCCTAAAGAAATCATGCATTAAATCATGTTATATAATGAATAATTTAACATAATGAAACCCAAATATGAATCATATATTTGAGTTATCTTTTGTTAGACCCAAATTTCATTGTTTTATTAATTTGAATTAAAATTTGTGTATTTTTAATTTTTTATGGAATTTTTGGAATTTTACGGTGTGGGTGACCTCACCACACCATGCACAAGGATGTACAACACTATTGTGATGGTATGGGATATGAAATGATGAGATATTTTTATAAATTGGTAATTTCATCGGGTTTTTTGGGTTGAGGAGTTTCCCTATGGGAAATAGTGAGAGAGACTACACTGTTTTGGTTGGAGTGTTGGTTATCTTGGAGACCTAGACACCATAGTGAATCATTTTTGGAAGTGAGGAGGCTAAAATTAAATCTACCAAGTCATAGATTATTTTAACTGTTTTTAAATAAGGATTATGATGAGATCCACAACAAGAATCATGGATTGGTGTGAGTGATGATTTCCTAGTAGAAATTATGAGGAGGTATGGGACTCTGCATCGGGGTGGTATGGTGTGTTGGGCCAGAGGAGCTACTTGAGGGAGGTGCTTCACATCATGGTGACTGAGACAATGTCAAATAATTACTCTACCCAATTCATTTAAATGTTAAAATTCATCAAATGTCATCTTTTTCAGAGGTTTCACCACTTTTCACCTCACACTCACGTTTCCAAGCTGTGGAGAACCCAACAAATGTCTCTTTTCTTCCGACTTGGTTCATTATTTTTTTCTATGTGTTACATTATAGTAATATCAATTTTTTCTTCAGATATTTTCTTCACCTCTTCTCCATTAATACTTCCCCATAACGTTTCTTCTCCCAAAAACAAAAACCCTAATGACCAGGGGTCTTGGTATTTGGTGTTGGGATGAGTCTAATAATGGGGATTTAGATGTACAGGTCTTGTAGAGGATGATCACTTTCATTGTTGGGCCGTCATCACCAATATCAAATATTTTTTTTGATTCTATATTTTTTTCCCAAGATATTTTTGCGTCGGACATATTTCATCTTACTTTTCCATTGCTTTAGTTTTTGAAATCACAAACACTATCTTAAAAATATTTACTAAATTTTTATGTCCCAAGTGTTTATGTATGTTTTCGTAGAAAAACTTATCATTTACCATACATAGAATAAGTTCTAATGTATTAATAATATAATCATACAATTCTCCAATATGATAATAAGAATTATCATGGTTTTGATATATCAAATATACCTTTAATAGGACCAGAAGATATACTTCTTCCTTTCCAATTGTAATAAAAATGTCATCACCATCAAACTAATTCTGGCACCAATACAATCAGATTTCCCGTCAAAAGTATTACTTTATTGAAAATAGATATGTAATTAAATTGTAATAACTAGTGTTTATAATAATAATACATAAAATTATTTCTATCATAGGTTATACCATTAAAACTATAATATTTATAATTAATATAATGTGCGACATTCAATTAAAATGATTTTTCAAGCACCAAATCTCTGAAGCCATAACAAAAAACATGGAAATATTGTTGATGGGAGACCACCTACAAATACTGAGTCATTTGAAGAGTTTTTACAGGGTTGGTTACATTAGCATATGAATATTGTGCGACATGAACTACTTGTTCTTAGTAAATGTAATTTTTATAGAGTATTTGTTCTAAAGAATCATTGTCAAGTTGTTTCCTTAAGAACAACTAAAATTTTAGTCCATGTATGATATTTGTGACACTTGAGGGATTCTAGGGAGGGGAAGATGTTGAATCTAATCCATCAGATCAAGGGATTCTTGGGATAAGTAATTAGACACTGATCCTTGTGTTAAGAGATTCTGAGGATAAAAAGATAATGCATTCTGATCATCGTATCGAGGGAATTTATTTTAAGTAAAGGAAAACATCACTATATGTCTAAAATAGGGGATTCCTTTAGTAAATGTTATTAACTGCCTTACTAAAAATGTTAAAAGAGGTAAATATTTTTAATATTACTTGCAAGTCATTCTTACTATTACTAGGTATTTCTTTTTTTATAAGTGTATATTATATAGAAAATATTATAGAAAGATATTTTTTAAAACTAGATTTATATAAAATTGGTTTTATCAGTGTGATTATTAATATGATAAAAGAAATAATTTTATATTAATAGAATCCATTGTTATTATGATGTTTTACCTTTTTATAATTAGATGTTTCCCGGTTCTGATTTTGTTACTCTAATAATCGAACTATTTCTAAGTCTAATAATTTTTATTTTAGAGGCTTTTCATTTTATTGGATTGATAATTTTTAAATTAGATTTTGAACTACAAGTAACCCCATCTCATAAGTATATCCTTCATAAGATACTCTGACAATCCAAAAATTATCATCACAGTATGTTTCTACAGGTTATAATTACAATGTTTTTACTTCTTTTATAACCCAAAAGTTTTATTATGTTTTTATATATTTTATTATATACATTGATATACTTACATGAAATTTTGGAAAAGATTTTATATTATTTTTTAGATGGAAGGTATTAATGTTGACTCAATAGAAAAAATAAATCCAAATAAACCACCTATCATTGATAGTGCAAATTATTTTTAAAGGAGAGATAGGATGAAATATTTTTATCAATACTGCAGTTGATAAACTTGTAATGCTTACTAAAAACATAATTATTTCTGATAATGAAAAACTAATTTTATATAATATGAATTACATGAGTATCTGTTAAATTACAGAGTATGAAATAATTTTTCATGTTCTATATTAAGAATTATATATAGTCATATATAATTGTTTTAATCTAAAAATACTATATTGAAAAATTGTGAAGTAATAAATTCGGAACATATAATGTAGATGAGACAAGAAGAGCTATTATTAGAGTTTACTATGAGGCCATTAATTTTCTACCCTTAGATTCATTTGAGAAGTTACACGAGAGGATCATGAAAATTATAAATACTTTACAATCTATTGGTGATAAAGGCATTGATGATAAAATTATAGTTTAATGGATTATTGATATCATGTCCAATGAGTGGGAATGAAATATAATAGTTGTGTATGAGATTATAAAGCACAATAATCTAACATCGAATGATATTATTAGAACTCTTATAAAATATGAAGGATTCCTCTATATAGATGCATATAAATATAATAATAAAACTAGTGGTGTTTCTTTAAATACTAATACTGTTCCTACAAAATCTCAAACATATGAGAAAGTTGTTAAATATTTTATGACGAAGAAATTTTTTGTTCAATTAGACTCGAGTAAACCAAAAAATTCTGAGAATGATTTAGATAATATATAAAGAGGCATTAATAAGATTATAGGGAAGATATATTTTTAATACTGATATAAAAATGGTCATAAGGATAGAGGTGATTAGAAATACAATGATTTTACATGATATAAATGTATGAAAGATAGAAATATCTACCCTGATTGTCCAAAGATGAAAATTAAAGACATAAATTAATGGAATTAAGAAATAAATTCCAAAAAACTCTAAATGTATAAAGTTATGTAAGAATTGAATGCTTCTAAAAAATGGAGTTTCATTGGTGGTTATTCTTCTGATTTTTATCTGATAATGATTGTTATGGAAAGAGGAACACAATTAATTTGGAAAATGTACCCATTTTAAATATTTTTCTCATGTATAAGGTTATAACAATAGATAATATTACTATTATGTCTCTAATTTGTAATTATCCAGATGATAATAATTTTACATTTATGATGAAAAATCTTCATCAACATAAGATATTTCTTTAGTAAGTTACAATGAAATTCCTAAAATTTTAAAACATTTAATATATGGGAATTATAATATTTGTAAAAAACATGATAATGATAAAGGTAAAATTTCTAAGGATGATTCAAGAATAAATTTTTTAAGAAAACAAATATCAGATCATTCTATGGATCTTGATAACATTGTTTTAGAAATGGATATTATTTCAAATGATATGGAAATTGTTTTTTCTGTGAAAAATATTATAAAAACTATGTTAGATAAACATAGTTCTATAATTGTTTCTAATAAGGATAATAATATAGTTTTAAAATTAAAATACGAAATTTTTCCTTTAAGGAAACTTCTATAAAATTTTACCACTCATTTAGAAAAAACTAGTAAAGTGTAAAAACAAACTCATCCTTATAGTGATAATAATAGAATGGGAAATACTAATAAAAAACCAATTTTGAATAACTATTAAATTTTTCAAAAAAACTGATCCTTTTTTCACCATAAGAAAAAGTAGTGGGCACTAGAAATAGAATTTTTTCATAAATAAAATATATTATTTTGGTTTTTATAAATATTACATTTCAATGAAAATGAAATTTTCCAATAAAAAGTTGGAAAAAGCGTTTTCCTAAAGAACATTTCTAATAATATTATATTGAAGAATATTTGGTTTCCAAAATTCTAATATTTTTGTTTTCATGAAAATAAATATAGTACCAAAACATTAATATATGGTACATGGATAGTGGATGTTCTAGAAATATGATTAGAAACAAATACTTTTCATGAAGATAATCAAAATGAATTGTGGAAAAGTAACTTTTAGTGAAAATTATCACGGATAGGTTATTAGATCAGAGTTAAATGTTTTTTATGAAAATTACAAAAATCACAAAAGATCATGAAATCAGATGGTAAATTTTTCTAACCATATGGATTCTGATATCCATATTATTAAGGATTAGTTTGATGAGATAAATGAATATATGTTATAATTAGTTGATTTATTGAATAGATTATCAGAAAACATAGCTTAATGATTTAATTTTATTGAAGTCTTTTGGGATTCCACTAAGGAAAGAACTGAAGATGTAAATATTTTGAATTAAATGATATGAGTTTTGGCTCTAGAGATGAGAAAAAAATGATTATGTGAAGAAGTGGTCAAATTGATGGATCAGAATCGGGAGTTATCTACAAAAGTTGAAAAGTCAATGAACCATGATCATTTTCTAGAATAATCCATTTCAAATGTTTAGGAAGATCATAATATGTTCAAGAAGATGATATTTTTTAAATAATATGATGAAAAAATTATGAATTTTTTTTTCAACTCCCATTGTAATTTTTTTTTAAAAATTGAATATCTATAAATTATATTTTTATCCAATTCCTTATTGTTTGAATGTTTTCCAAGACAAATTGGTTACATGTTTGTTCATATTTTTAATGGATGGATGTTTAGTTTTTTTATCTCACATTTCTAAACTTCCAGAAAACTTCAGACTATTGATCATTCCTTTTTGAAAATAAAAAATTGGGGAGAAGAATTTATAAAGGGGAGTTGTTTTTTGAAGGGTGAAAATTGTATATTAATAAGAAGTATTTATTTAAAAATGGAAAATGATTTATCAAAATGGAGGATACAATCCTTAGGGGGTGAATAATTACTATGGGGGTGTTATTTTATTTGGGAGTAATTTTCAAATTTTAAAAATCATATTTAGTATCATATTCATAAGAGTTACAAACTTAAGGGAGTTTAGTTTCAAAGAATAACATTGTATATGATCTTTTGAAAATAATAAAATAGATGTAAGTATTTCATGATATTTTTCATTTATGTTTTGGAATTTTTACTTTTCCAATATGGGGAGACTGTTTAGTTAGAATTATTTTTTCTTACTTTTACATTCAATTAGTTAATGAAATCACAAACACTTTTATAAAACACTTTCACTGAATTTTTATTTTTGAAGTGTTTTAGTATGTTTTTTTGCAGAAAAAAATTATCTTTTACCATACATATAATATGTTCTAATATATTATTAATATATTCATACTATTATTCTTTCTGAAAATATGAATTAGAATGGGTATGATATATCAAAATTAGCATTAATGAGGCCAGAAGATATACTTTTATCTTGTCTATCGTAAAAACAAAATTCAAAACCATCGAACTGATTCATATACAAATAAAATAGAACTGACCGATATAAAGATTATTGTATTGAAATTAGATATGTAAGTCTATGAAAATAACCTAATATTATAATTGGAATACATAGAATTTTTTCTATCATAAGGAATAGCTTTAAAACTAAAATATTGTTCATCAATATGACGTAAAACATTCAGTTAAAATTTAGCTATCAAGTGCCATTTATCAAAGGCCTTCACAAAAAACATGGAAATATAACCTTGGTAGATCTCTTTTAAATATAATTTATTTCTAGAGTTTGGATATAGTTGATCACATTCACTTTTAAATAATTATCTTTGTGAACTGCTCATTCTTATTCAGTGTAATTATTTAAAGAGTTTTCATTCAAAGAAATCATTTTCATGTTGTTTCCATAAGAATATATGTATCTATAATATGTGTCAAATCATTATTATGACTATGGGATATCAGGGATAAGACAATGGTGAATTTTGATTTCTCGGGTCGAGGGATTTGCGGGATAGAAAGATAAACACTGATCATCCAATCAATGGTTTCTTGGGATTAGAAGATAGAGAATATTGATCATCGTATTGGGAGATTTCCTAGGAAGTAATGATTTAATTTAATGTATGTTTAAAATAGTGGATACCAATAGTAACGGTTATTGACCACCTTACTCTTAACATTAATAGTGGGAAATAATTTTAATATAACTTGTAATTCATTCATACTATTGTTGTCTATTTATTGTTTTTAGAAGTGTCCATTCCTCTTCTAATATTACAAAAAGATATTATTTGTAATTATCATTCTATCCAATTGGATTTATCAGTGTGTTTATTAATACAATGAAAATAATATAATATTAATCAGATCATTTGTGATTATGATCTTTTACTATAATATAATTTAATGTACTCTTTTTCCAATTTTGATACTCTAATAATCAGACTAAGTCTAAGTCTGATAATTTTTATTTACGAGGGTCAGTGTATGTTTTATTTAATTATATTAAACAAGGTTTTTAAACAGAAATTGACTACCATGATGTAATTTAATACATTATATGATACTCATAAAATTTTATATATATTTCTATTTTTATCCCTTATGTTATATTCCTTGATGTTCTTGGATGTTTTAAAGTGTTTTTCATTAAAAAATATACTAAAACTTGTTAACCATGATGGGATAAAGAATTGATTTCAATGAGGTTTCATACTTATCATGGTGCGATTTTTAGTGAAACTTATTTTATTCATTTTAAACTATATTTTGACACATGAAATGCATTTGATAAAATTTCCATGTGATTTTTCAATGTAAAATTACGGGATTAAAATGGGTGTTTGAAAAAGATTGGTATTATTAATAAATGTTTTATCTTTTAAAATGGGGGTGTTTTGGGATATGTGAAATGGATTTTAAGATTTTATAATATTTTGGTCATTTTTAAGGTTCTTTCAAAGAAAGATATTAATTTCAAAATTTATTTCAAATTTATTTTCATGATTTGTTTATAATGTATGTTTAAAGGTGTATTTTAAAATAGTGTAAAATAGATTAACATCATGAGAATATTTTCTAAGGAAAATTTGAAACATAATAAAATAGATTTATTTAATATAGTTGACACCCTCAGTGGAGCCCCATTATCATTTTATAAATTATTGTGCTCAATTATGAGAATAATTTTATTATGATTAATACTCAAGAATGGATGTGAAAATGGGGTTTTTCATGTTAGTTAGCTGAAGCTGAGACACTGTTTAATTATTTTGTCTATAAAGATATTTTATTTATATAATTTTGATTTTTATTAGATTCAATTGTTTTCTCACCTACATTGACTGATATCATGAGAATCTAGGTTTCTATGTAAAGGATATGGATGAGTATTACACTAGATAATATTATGCATTATCTAGTGACTTAGGTATGATTGTTTCTTACTAGCATTTTACTCTTATTGAGACCATGAGGGTAATTTGTGGTTGAGTGTTGTTATGATCACATGTGGTCATCTAATTGAATAATAGGTGTTCCATATGTGTGGTCATGTATCATTCTGGTTAGAACCTTGGGATTTTATATTGATTCTTATTCTTTATTGGAAATTATTTTAGGAGATTCATTTCTATGATTTGTTATTCTGTAACACTTATTTTCTTATGTGTAATATTTAATTTTTTTTCTATTACTCCATGATGAAAAGGTTTAGGTTGGAAAATTATTCCATATAGGACATCGACGAATGCAATGATGGTTCATGGTGAATTCGAGACAAAACATGTGAAAAATCCACTAAAGTTGTAGGATTCATGATGTTCGTAACCTTCATGGACAAATAGTACCACACAAAGGTCCTCCAACTACCACAAAGTGTATCTCACTTGAATGATGTTAACATTCATGCAACATATATTGATCCTGAAAGGTTACAACCCACGGTACAAAGCTTCTCAAAATGTATCTCTGAGATGGTAAATTTCACAAAAAGGGATTTCACAATGGTAAAATTCTTATAAATACTTCCCTCCACCACTCATTTTATCAAATAAAAACATTGGAATTCCAGAAGAAGCTCTAAATTCCTTGAACATCAATATTCATGAGAAAAATGAGAGATATATTCATACATGTAGCCTTATTTCATGAATAGTCTCCAATGAGATCCTAAAACTGAAAGTCTCGAGTGAAGATGAATTCTAATAATGTTTATAAAAATCACAATAGTTGAAATCCCCTCAAAATTCATGTGGGGTTTCAAGATAATTATCCTTAATGAAACTAATTTCATGGGAACCAAGATATTACCCTGAGGTAGGTTCACACTTTTTCATAAAGATTCCCTTTTTTTGATCCCCTAAACATCATAAAAATAATATCTTCCCAAAACCCACATCAAGGGTACCTACATGTTTTCTATGTTTAGTGTAAGCATATTCATGAATGTCCAGTGTTAGATGAATCTACACCCCCTAAAAAATAGTTCACTCTAGACATGATCATCTGAACAATCAGTATCATCAACCATCACGTCATTCCAATTTTATTTAGGCAATTAGTAGATAGTTTCATCACATCCTGTTTGTAAACATAGGAACCCTAATGCCTCTTTCTCCAATGAATAGGCACCTTAATGTTTGGATCCCAATTTTTCACATCACCATGGACGAGTTTACCCCATGTGCCACCCAAAGGAATCTATTAAGCTGACACATATTCCCTAATGGTATAATCATCAAGGGAATCTGAAAACCATTCATGATATGGAGGCCTAATGCTAGATCCTTCTCTCCTACCCCAAAATGATCTTCCCAATTCTAGGACCATTCCACATTTGAGCTATAGGAAATTAAACTACATAGACTATCCTCTTAGTAATAAGAAATTAAACCATGTGAAAATAACCATAGTACATTATGTAAAATTTTATCCCTACCCTATTAAGTGAACGTAGGATTCCCCTTGTATAACTGGAATGGAATTACCCCATAGCAAGTACACTATGTGATGAACACATGTTAACCCATGTATGATCATCATGGGATGACTCCTCCTTACCCAAAATTGGATATGATACCTTCAAATTGCGTCCCAAATGTGTATCCCTAATCCATCTTTCCCAATATTGGGATGATCTTCCTATGCCAGGAAAGTCACACACATAAGCACCACACAATCATCCTCCCCCATGGTATTAAACCCCCACACAGGGTTTAAAACCCAAACACCAACGAAGTCCAAAATGTAAGACCAAAACCTACTCTCATTGTCACAACTTTAGAGACATGATCATCCTTAATTCATGATGTTAAACATTATAGATCAGTCCAATCACATGACTGGAAACAATGACATCAAAATACATGAGTTTTCATCCCTATTTACTAAAGGGGTGTGTAGGATGCCTCTATGAGGTTCAATCCAGACATCCCGACATAAAAGGGATTCCTCCCTGATGATCAATCTTGATTCCCAAACACCCATATTAAATCCTCATACCTTCTCGTTGGGAGATCACAAGTACAAAGTGTGATCATTTCCTCTAGGGAACACTAAACACAACCAACATATCCCCCAATGACATTAAACTTATGATACACCTGTCCCCACTAGATGTTAAACATGTGACCTGCCTATCCACACATGATTTTAAAAATGTAACCCACATATCCCCACAAGATGATAAATTTGTGAACTAACCGTCCCCGCATGATTTAGAACCAATTCCATATCTGTCCCCATAATAAATTAATACTGTAACCCACATTTCACCAAAAAATGAAAAACCTATCAGCTAACTATACCTATAAGACTTTAAACTGGTGACCTACCTCTCCCCAAAAGACATTAAACATATGAACTACCCAACCAAGTATACAAGAACCAATACCCCATGTGGTGTATATGGGATGCCTAAGTAATCAAGACTTGAATTCATTATGATCATGAAATATGTTTCCTTATAATAGATAGGGGATTCTTATGGTTCTCCTTCCATGATGAATTATTATCAAGATTACATAAACATAGAATGAAGAAGACTTCTATAGATTTCTAACATGACCGAGATTACCCCCACATCATAATTAGATCCAAATTGAATGTATCTACCATGTTATGATAAAAAAACATCATAATAAACCAGTTTCTTCCTTGGGATAGAAATTGAATCGAGATTTGTGAACATGTATTAGTTATATGAGGGAGATGAAGACAAGGTGACGAGATATAAGGAAGAATCCATTGAAGGAAGAGTTGACACCCCATCACCCCATTTTGATCAAGAAGAAAAAATCCCTAATTGTGGTGGTTGAGTCAACCCACTGTTGGATTGTAAGAATCCAGGTCAAGAAATCAACCACCGTGGGGTAGGAGGAACAAATACATGGATGAAAATCTCTTTATTAGAGGAAAGGGAAAAAATTAACATCACTACCATAATGTGTGTCCCCAGTGGAATGTGATGGAAATAAAATGTTGAAACTGATGTGAATCTCTTCTCCCACAACTGAGGATAGATGTTGAACATTGGGAATTTCTAGTTCAAAGACATCCTTGGTGTGGATACCTTCCCCTTTTCCAAGAAAGGATGAGTAGTGCTGGGCATGTTGGGAATCACGTTACCTAGACATAAAATTTCAATATTCCTCTTATATCACATAGAACTAAATCGATGAAAAATAATCCATGATCCAACAACAACACAAGAATGGGGAAAAATAATTGATTCTGAAAAAAAATCATATGACTATACTTTTACCATAGTGGCCATTACTCCCACATCAATTGGGAAACAATGTATCGTATCACACTCGAATAAAATTTAGTGTAGGGGTATCAATGCCATCATTTTCTTATTTTTTTAGGAATAGTTTATCCAAAATAGGGATATAGACTTCCAGAACCTTGAAGCTATAGTTCTTCACCATTGATTCCACCCCAAGGGCCAAACATAGTTAATCTTTATTTGTAGATATGGAGAACTATTTAGGTAGCCTTTCCTAGGTTTCTGTGATAGCTCTCTCCCCTACATCATGGAGGTAGGGGATTAATTGGAAAAACATACTATGACTGCCACTCGAGGGCCATCCAAGAGGGATACCACTACATAACACCACCTGTTACATTAAGAGGTCCCATGGGACGATGGATTAGTTTATCATGTTCCTACTCTATTAGCCCTAGTCCGAAAAACCTAACACCAATGTTGTGGGCTGGTCAATAGCCCTTCCAATTAGAAGGCCTTTATAGGGGCTCCAATTAATCCTACTACAATCGACACACCTCCGATTCTTATGACCAGTGCATGGTGGCATGTTCTCACTTCATTGGGATCAAGACCCCAACCACCTATTGGGCATGATTGGTTAACTCTCCCTAGTTTGAGAGCCAACATCACCCATCATATTACACCCTTCAATGATTAATTTTATAATATAGGTTCTCCCTACAAGTTCATTAAGAAACAAAAAGGTCCTCATCATGTTAAGGATTTCTACTACCCCAATGATACACCCCAAGGCTAGAGAGTATACCCCTTCCATGGGGGATATACCCATGGTGTTGACCGTAACATGCATGGAAGAATATCCCATTGACTACAAAGACTCAAACATTGAGAACTACCACAAGGTAAGAGGCATGTATTGAGGAAACTTTGTATCAAAATTAGCCTCCCAGAGTCTAAGGCTGCATGAAACTTACTAGAAGTGGGTCATCCACGACCATATGAAAAAGTGGAAAAGTTCATTTTTTGAGACTAACCACCCCCAAGACAGTAATCCCCATTGTCCCCAAATCATTCCATAAATAGAAATAGGTGGAGGAGGGCTTGTTATACTTTCATTGGATCTCTATGCATCTATCCTTTCCACAATAAATTTCCATTCTCTCCAACTCAACCTTTGATGTTTGAGGGGTGTCTGCATCTAGATTTCTAATTTTGGATGCAAGGTGATCATTATATTGAGATTCATGGTAATAAACAAGATAACCTCCCGGAATTGTTCGGGTATTAAAACACCCCATCCGATATGGATAAGGTCGTGAAGATTCCCCCCTCCAGAAGAAATTTTGTCATTCAGGGGACAAATGGCCTATTTGGAACTAATTCAATCCTAGAATCAATGGAAATATATTTCCTCATCACTTCCACCCCCAATTTTGAAACAATTTCCTATTAGATACTATTGGGATCAAGAGCCGGATGACCCTCTAAATGATGTGTAGGTGGAGGAAATATTATAGAATATTTTGGACAATGGCCTATTACCAGTCTTGTTCTAACCACCCCTAGATCTGTAGTTCACTTTAAAGTATTCCCTTATTATAAAATCAGTGACACGTCTCCACTAGAATTTTTGGGAGAAATCCAACCACCACTAAGATTGTTATTTGATCTACTATTGGTGTGAGAAGAACCACATGTTTGTTTATCAGCAATACAAGAGGGTTGAAATTGCAGCACTCTTCGCCTTTCAGTACCTTAATTCATAGGTATTCCAATAGAAAATCTATATGAACTACATAAAGAGCCATACCATGCTCCATCAAATCATGTGGGAATCATATCACAATGTGATGATCATATGTTGGGGGTGGAAAGATACCCATGAATTCTGCCCGTGTCACGATGATAGTGAAACCATTAGGAAATTAATCCTCTTGATTGTGAAGTCTCATACCTATCCATTTACGCAGTGAATATCATCAAAGTCAAAATTTTGGGTAATCAAACAAACTGAGTGGACAACATAGGGCATGCAGAAGATCTACACTAAGGTGGAACACAACAATAGAAATACCTCTCAATAGGATCCCACATCCATTAAAGGAGACAGACATTGGGTCACAAATATCCCCCCGAGAATCCACTTCTACTTTCCAATCAATATATGGACAAGATAAAGTGTATTTTTGACATCATTAACCCATATGAGACTTCACAATAAATAGAGGTGGCTGTGAGGAGATCTTTTTTTACTTAGGGATCTTGAGGACCACAAGTTTCGTAACACTAAACCCATCATCCAGAAATGCAAAAAATAAAGATATTCCAATGGGGACCCCATCCCCCCACTGGTTGAGTATCTAGTTATCCTCGATGACACATATTGTCCTGAGGTAGGTGGATATGTGAATCCGATCAGGGTAGATACATATGGAAACATTGGAAGGATAAGGTATGATTCCCCAAACCCACATTAGCATCATGATTTCTACCCTCTAGACTGTGATATATTTCATACATGATTCCGAAGGCGGATCAATGATTTGGAGTCTACCGATACTCACCAGGACGATGTAATAGCCATTCTCACTACCCTCCATTAGGCTTTAGAGATGAAACATTCCGTGATCCTTCCAAAATGGAGACCGTATCCGGCATGGCTAGAATAGATGTACAAACACCCAAATATGATCAATCTAAGATTTATCTAATTTAATAATACTGATGATATATTATAGAATATATATCGCTTTATTTCATGGCATGACTTGATGATGGAAAACCCTGAGAAATAGGAAGAAGATAAGTTTCACTGGTTCATCGAAACTTTGAAGGGACCAGCTTTCACCTAGTATAGTCAGTTGCCTCCAGAATCTATTTCCTGTTGGGAGGATCTCAAAAGTCATATTCTCCTCTATTCTATCTCCGCTAAGCTCAAAAACTAGAATCATTATCCTCTTAAACTATTAGAAGTGGATTGGTGATAAATTTTCCAACTTCATTACTCTATGGAGGGACTCACATACTGCCTCAAAATATAGATTTTCTAGGACCAGTTATTAATAATGATCATGGATAATGCCTAAAATGAGAAGGTTCCCACTATAATCTTCCTGAAGTATCCAATTGGATCATTTAGAATTCAAAAAAGGTTTTAACATCCATAAAAATAATTTCAGTGGACCATGAAGTAGTCATGCCCATTAACTCTTCCATCCATGGCACAAAACCTATTAAAGTGTAGGTAGCTTTCATTGTATTGAATAAATCCCTAGATCTATTCCATATTTTGGAACCTATTTTTTATATGTCTCACTAAGTGTAGCCTCACTGTGAGAACACAACTTAGGATCCCCATCAGGAGTATTCCGTGAGGGTTCCTTTTGATAGGGAAATGAATATGGTTTATTACATCAAGGATGATAAGGTTCTTTGATTCATCAATAATGCCATGTAAAAGAACATCCAGAATCAACCTGAATTCCATAGGAATTAATAGGACTACCTAAATGACCATGATGATCATTACTCATAACATAAGGTCCTCAAAAATAGTAATAAAGAGTGTCATGTCTTAAAATATTTTCTTTCGAACCTGTTAGAACATTCACTAGTCATGATAAAAAAATTCCTGAGATTGTTAGAACATGATTCATTGGATCTCAATGTTTATAGAGAGGGAACTGATGAATGATAATATGTTTTTGAGAAATATATGTATATGTACAATGAATTGTTTATAGGTAATATTATCGTTTTCATCCACAACATTAACAATTACCACTTGAGAAAGCCCTCACATGCTGTGGTTTTTGGTTCCACTATACCTACCTCATCGACATCACATCTTATTGGGACATAACGGAATATGTGTAATCAATTTTGAGACAACCAGATCCCCCCTTCTGTGAGAATCCCAATTTTCACACTTAGTGACATAATGCCCCTAGAATTGGGTGAAGCATTAAGAATATTGTTAGTCTTAAAATATTCCACTAATGAAGAAAAGGAATAAACCTTGATAAATGTATTCATACTAGTAGATCATTTCATATAATTCAGCGATGAGGAGATCTTTTTAGCACATTTAGATACCTCTGACCATCGTCATCAAGGGTGGGTTAGGAAGCATGCAATGAAACTGAATTATCAAGAAAATTACCTTGAAAATATAGTTCTTTACAGTGAGACAAGACAATATGCCTCATGTAATGAACAATAAATACAAATCTCTTTGGCCACATCATTGTGTGCACTCAAGCAACCAAGTATACTGGTTGATCATGCAGATCAATTGCACTGGCCTATAACTTAGTCGTATCTAACCATGGACCATTCCTAGCTATCTTGGGATCATTTTATACCTTCTAACCAATAGTGAGACATAATGAGAACTAGCCAGGATTGAACACCTCAACTAATAATTCCAATAGAGATCAGAGTATAATATTTTTTTAAATAAAGTATAAACATACCCCTATTCTAAAAATATTATGCAATGAAACAGCTTTATAGAATATTAGTGTAACTCCCAATTATTGATTCACTCTTCCTATAAAAAAAGATATGTGAAGCTCACAATTAGGCCCTAAATATCTATATCCAATTTGATATCGATGGATCCACAACTGAGGACTATATAAAAGAATAGCTCAGGTTTAAAGAGGTATGAGACATCATTTTATTCCCTTAAGAGGATGTGGTTGCAGTATTCGAGGGACACATACACCCATTGTATGTCACATTTTAGTTTAATGGCATATAATTTCATCACTACATGGTTGAAATAGTTCTGGGATTAACTACATCCTAAACCATATTATCCAAAAAACATGGGATTGTATAAGAAAATATTAATCTCTGCAACATAAAAATCGATGGTGTTTTCAAAAGAGGGAAGATTCCACATGGAAAGAATCAGATAGAGACAATGTTTGGTGACCTGGTAGAAAGCATCGAGTTCATGGATGTTTCACAAGGCACTACCTACAGTGCCCTGTTGTAAGGACCTAGCTTCACATATATGAAACTATAAACTTTTCATATCATTAATGCCTCATGTATGCCCTCTCTGGTTGAGTAGGGTTTCTCCCTAGCAATTCCACTCCCTTCAACTCCTATGAACCCTACTACTGATATTTCAAATATTACAAGAGGGAGGGAAAGAAGCTTAAGAATAATGGGGTTAGATGCATCACTTCCTAAAACAATTTGGTAGACACTTTTATATATCCATGTGAGGATTTGCAATAATTCATCATCCTATCATTACATTGGTTGGAGCCAACAATCTCAGACTTTGAGATCCATTTCATCGTCTAAAAAAATAATGCTCATAGATCACATTGTATTCCAACATGCAAATATACACAACTGAGGCCACAAAATCATACTCATATCAGGTACATGGAGGTCTTCCCCTTTTCCACCAATACATGATAGATATATATGTTCAAAAAATTAGGGTTAATATGATGGAAGTCCACTCTTCATCATTTTTTTTGACATTAGATATGGACACTACCATCTAAAAATGCACAAAATTGGATCTCCATCCCTCATTTACATACTCTAAATGGAGAAAAAAATCCATTTACAGGTATTTTAACCCTTTTAGTGTAAAAATATGCATTTCTACATTGCACTTATTTTTGGAGGGTTCATTCCTTACCACTGAACACTTATTTTTAGATGATGAAGATGATCAAGAAGATTCCCCTAACAATTTTGTGGTATAAATATCAACAACCTTCTATGACATAACTCAAGATAATATTGGCATAGAAGAAGACCTCAAGATGACACTAATCCAAACGTTCATGATCATGTAAGAACAAAACACTATGTTCGTTTAATTAAGAATCACTATGATGTATTCACATTGAGATATATGTAAATTATTAGCCTCAAACCCTAGATGGTAGTTCATTACCCTAGACTCACAATGGGTCACCAAGGGTTAAAAAATACTCCTAGGAAGATGATACCTTCCCATGGATCAATGTGTAAAGTAGAACGTGACATGGTATTAAAATATAGATTCATTAGGGAAATCAAATTCCCAAAAATTTTGGTAAGTACATTCCTGATCAAGAAGAAGATTAGATAGATCTGACTCTTTATTAACTTTTGGGATATTAACAACAATTATACAATGGATGATTTCCCTCTCATGGTGATAGATTTGATAATTTATTCCACTTCTAGCTTCCAATACTTGTTCATTATGGATATGTACTCAAAATAAAATCATATTCAGATGGATCCTGAGGATAAATAATCCATTTCATTTTTGAGATGTATGTAGCCACAAGGAAATTTTTTTACTATGTGATTTTATTTTTTTAAGAACGCTGTGGATACCTAGTAACATTCCATGAACCATATCTTCAAGACACTCCTTGTGACATTGTTTATGTGTTATGTGGTAAATTTTTTGGTTAAATCACAACAACATCAGGACCATCTCAGATATATGAAGAATGGGTTCAACTCCCTCTACATCCCATTATCATAAAATGAATGCCAGGAAATTTGCATTCAGGGTAACTTCATGAAAGTTTCTGGGATTTTATTTTTAGATCTAGAAGCATTGGTAATGACTAATTGAAAATCAAATCCATCAGATACATGCCTCTTCCATAGAACCTCTTGGAATTATAGTTTTTTATGGAAGCCTAGAATATATTAGGTAATTTATCCCTAATGTAGACTATATATTCCTGAATTTATCAAGATTAATGATTAATGAAACACATTATCAGTGGGACATATAGTGACACACTGTTCTTGAGTTCGTTAATTAGTATCGAATGCATCCTTTGGTCTTTATTCCACATTTCCTCAAAAATCCTCTAGTCTTATATGCGGCCACCTTTTAATGGTATCAAAGCACCCTACATGAAAAATATAATAACAAGTTAATGTAAAAAAGCATGTATAATCTCATCCACATGTTTCTCAACAATGTGATAACCTATTCTATCAATGAGAGAATATGTCCAGCCTTAGCCTTAGTTGTTCTAAAATTGTGGCATTACCTGTAGTATTACGAAATACAGTTTGTGTCCGATATCAATCTGAAGAAATACATCATTAATCCCCCAAAATATGATACTGTGATTGGAATAGTGGTTCATGATCTTTACGTATTTGATAGTATGTTTTTTCCATAGAAGACTATAAATTTTCAGGAATGGATCAATTTCATTTCTCCCCACAAGACTCATACGTAATCACACATGGATGTAAATTTCCAAGATGATGTCGTCCTATACATCTGTCAAACCATAGCATGTAGTATGACTCATTATTATGACACCTCTAGTAGATCGACCGAGATAAGATAGAATAACCCCAAACTCAAAAATGTAGGCATATGGATTGTCTTCATCACACCTATATATTCCATATATCTGTACTCATTGTTTTTAATAGTGGGTTGATCTGATAATGTGGCTGAGTATCATTCTCTTAACACAAACCTCATGATTTCCCTTGATCATGAAGTCCCCTAACAACATATATAGGGAAAATCAAAACATGTCATCATGTAGATCAGTGGTGACTACATCATCAGAAAGAACGAACTCATCCCTCTTCTTGAGTCAACCCTCGAGGTGGTGGTTTAGTTCCCATAAAAATGAATGGTAACTCATGTCCCTTAGTCTAATAATAAAAATGATGTTTACCTTGTATGCATGGATTCATCTCTTATAGATCCATACTAAGACAGTTTTTTCATTCATGTGGCCCACCACAGAGTCATTACCCCTATCACCCTTGATGAAGAAGGCTAATAGGTGAACCAACTAGCCAATGATGCTTTTACATAAAGGACCTCAAATATCATAGCTATATAATTATCATCTCAGTTCATGAATCCATTTTTTATTATATTTATTATAGAACCCTCTCATTATACATAGGTGAAAGAGAGTGAATCAACTAGTTTGAGGTCAAATATACCCATAGAGATTTCCCCAAGCATGGGAAAACCCTATATATGAATGGTTTTTATGAATTTCATACCCATTGAATCCAGGGGAATGAGAAAAATCATTTCATGAAGGAGGTCCATGTTGTGTCATGTGGGGCCCATCAAGATAGATTGAAGTATTCTCACTAGATATTATTCATGGGTTGCTTCTGACCCACCATAGACCATGACTACATCGAATTCACCAAGGGGTTTCATACATTTCAAATCAAAGACAACAAAATGCATCAAAAACCGGATTTTTTATATTCTACTAAGATCTACTATCTATTTTTTGTATAGGGACTTTATGTTATGATTCCATTCCCATTGATATCTTCTCAATAGTAAATGATAATTTAGATTTCTATTGACATATTTTCAATGTGGGCAAAGTACATTCCCCTTAAAGTGGTCATGACCTAATAATTGATTGAGTTTGTGAATTCTCACATCATCCACTAATTTTTTATTTTTCGTAGCATTCTCACAGACAATGAAACCAATATTCAATTCTCCATGATAATGATGTTTTATATCAAGTACAATGCCTGGCCAAATAATAATTCTTACTACCACACAAATACAATTCAGATGATCATGGACTTCAAAAAAACCATCTATAACATCAGAAAAAATATTGAATTTTAGAATAATAATTTTTGTCATGATAAGTTCCCAAATTCCCTATGGGTGTATGGGAAGATAAACTATAATTCCACCCAGGTAATCCCATACTACATTATGGGTGGAATGGATCTGTTTTTCCTTTATTTATTCAACTACTTTAACTCTGAATGGTTGTTTTCAATTAGTAGGAGCTAGATAAGAGGGAAATGTTCCATTTGGAAGATTTGGGATCCATCAATGAATATTGGAATCTTGTGTTTCATAACTTGGAAAGGAATCAGAATTGGGTGGTGTGCGCCTTGAAATTTTTTTTTCCATTCGTTCCTTCCTTCTAGGAAACATGGTGTTGGCTCTAAGGAATCCAATGATTCCTAGAAATATTCCCTAGGAACTATAAAAAAATGGTAAGGGCCGTAAACTATTTACAAGGTCTACTGTAATAGTGCATAATCATTGACCACTGTATATGGGGAGAGTATCACACATCCCACCAATGTCAGGTTACTCAAATGATACATTTCATGAATTCCCCCTTTAGATTTAGTTATACAACATTAAACTAAAAATCAAACATCCTAGTCATATGATGTTAAACTACACGAAAACTTCCTCAATACATGACATTAATCTATAGCCTTACATTGTGTGATAAAAAGAGGATAAATCATATGATAAATGTGAGATAATCAACTTCAGAACTACATGTAGATTTATATCCAACCCCAAAGGGATATGTAGTGATTCTCATACCCCTTTTCATTTGTCCCATCCTCAAATTCACTCACCCTGTGTAAAAAAGCATATGATACCTCATATGGCGATTATAAGATGATGCAAAATAATCCCTAATAGCCTCCTAATCAGGTTCAAGTCCCATCCATATTTGACCATCTAGCATGTCAAAAAGTACAATTTATATCCCTACAAATAACAATCACACCATGAAAGGGTGTAAATATAAATCTTAGTTAGTTATCCTTCCATAATTCTGGGATATTTTCATGTCGTGACAGGAGAAATATTGAACGAGCCAATCTTGGCATAAGCCCCTTGACAAACATGCTTAGAACATGATGTTAAACTGTAGACTTTCCTCATTTGGTATACATGTGATGCATCATATGATATATGTGAGGTGAACATTACTCCAAAATATATGACTTTAAACTATAAATATCTCATTCCTAGTCTCATTATGAAAAAATGAAGGACAAAATCCATGTTACATGAAATGAAACTACCTGGAATCTTGGTGAATGATATACAACCTTACACCACCACAACCATATCCTAAGAATATAAAATTAAACTATAGATACAAGATTCTCTCTAAATAATGTTAAACTAAATGGTTGAAATTTCCTATGCATGATGTAAAATTGTGTAATTACATTTTCTCTCACCTATGAGAGATCCCCACTTGGTGTTGGTCTCCTACCACACCACATCCTAGAACATTGTATGACCTGATTCCCAAAAATAAGGGATACATAGGTATTATTATAGGTCATGTATCAGGACCATCTTAATCATTGATCTATTTAAGGGATATCCCCTTCTGATCATGTCCAACCCCCTCTAACTGATATTGTCAGTCATCTCTTTTAATCACATGTTGATATAAACCCTAAAGTGTTCAACTCTACTCTGAAAATATCATCATCACCACATACAAAATTTGAGTCCCCGTTGATTCAGATCCTTACAATACTCACACATCAATATGGGATCCCAATACTGAAGGATCAAGGATAAAATAGGCTTTCCACCCACCTAGGTGCATGTCCTTAAGGACCCCCAATAACAAATAGAAATTCCCATGTTTTGATAACGTTTAATTATTGATCATGTATATACTTTCCCCATTATTTATTAATTTGGTTGTGTGGAATGGGTTTCAAACATGGTCAGTGGTCTTCCTTTCCAATCGGTCACCCCATTTCATGTTCCAAATATAGGAGATCTTGATTTACCCTAATTTTACCTTCATTGGTTTTGGTGATGTTGGGATAACAATTGTGTTATCCCTCCAAGTAATTGAGTATGGAAATCATGTAATTTTGAATCACTGGGGCCTCTAGATATGGATTTTTTCACCCCATTCATTCACTACCATTAGTTTATGGAGATTATTTATAATACATTTTTTCCCTTACTGAGCATGTCTCACATGGGATTAGGAATAATGGTTTGATCTTCTAGCATAGTTGAGAAACCCTAACACCCTTAATCAAGATTTTCCTCACCTTTATCTAATCATTACAATCGTAAACTATGTGTAAAATGTCCCAAATTTTTTTCATGGTGCTCTACCTCCACAATCAACTTTTTACATTTATTTAGTACACATTCATGCCATTCTAAAAATTATGGGATGCGTCCCCCATTGGTTAACGAATCTTTACCTTGAGCTATGTGCATCCCCCCCATATTTCACATGGTTCTGGGCCTCCATGGCTAAAATTATTACCCCTCGCCATATGTCCTAATTGCATGAAGTGAAACTGGAAGACGTTTTACTCAAAGATATATGACCATAAACGGCTACAACTATATCTATATCATATGATGTTAAACTTTGTGTCCAATATCCTCACCAAATGATGTAAAAATACATGGGACACATCCCTATTATATGAAATGAAAATGTGTAATGCATTCTTCCTTTACTAGATATTATTCAGTCTTTATGGTGTCAAATACCCACCATTCCACATTGAATAACTAGGTAAGGATTGATTCCCATTAAATTTCATAGGAAACATTGTGATTCTATGATCATATATTCTGGTCCTATATTCATCACTGACATACCTTAGCACTTCTATCCCCAATAATAAGTTCAACTCCCACTCATTGATGTTCCCCATAGTGTTCTTAAATGCATGGTGGTATACAACCAAGGGCGTTGAAATTATACTAAATAAATACCCCTACTCATCTTCATAATTCATGTCTACCTAAATATTTATCCTCTTAATTATCGATATTCATATGGGCTCTCCTTATGGTAATAGTGTCAATAAAATCTAGCTCACCCACCATCTTGGGGTCCACAACATGAAGTGTTTTACAATGTCTCACATGTTTCACACCCAGTCAATGGTCAATTCAATCTTTGTTCACCCTGTTCAAAAATAATTTGGTTGCAAGACCTATGTTTTGAACTTGGTCAACAATATTCCTCACCCATTGGTCACAACCACTTGTGCTTCAAATCCGAAGAGGTCATGATTTACCTAATTCCACCTTCATTGGTTTTAGTTGACGTTTAACACCCCTTATGTTTCCCTCATGCATCCATGCACATTGATTAATTAATTATGTGTTTCTGAGACTCTCAACTTGATCCCTCTCTTTTCCATTGTGGATAGATTCCATGTGACTGGGATGAATCCTTACTATTAATCATTTCCCACATTGAGCATGGATCATGTGCACTATGTAACCTTGATAGGGATTCCCTCACATGGTCGAAGAAACAAAATATATGTTCTTCACATCATGATATTACAATTTGTTTGAATTTACGTAGAGAAATTCAAGTGGAAAAGATTTCCCGTAATCCCCATTCACATCAGTTTCTCACTCACTTTCATACTACAAAATCTATCCCATAACAGTTCAATATGGTCCACACTCTATTTCCTTCAAATAGGAGTCATGGTCCAAGAAATGAGATCTTAAACCTCAGAACACTGTGGTCCAAGATATATGATCATAAACCAAGAGTTGTTGTATTATATGTAAAACCATAAAAGAAACACGCACTAGTTAAAAAATTTGACCTTAATCTAATAAACTTGAGAAACAGTTGATTTCCTTTCTAGGAATTTATTGGAAGGTACTCGCATTCACTCTACTCTCATACATGATCTCTATCAATTTAACAATCTCCCTTACATATTATTAATTCATGGTGTTGTAACCTCAAGAGTGTTCAAGATATTTCTAATAACCATGTCACCTCATCATCACAATTCGTTCCTTGTTAATTAATATCAAAATACACTTCACGTGTTTGAATGGAGCTTCCCCTTTGGTGATGGTAAATTGGAAAAATAGTCTCACCTCTCACCAAGGAACATTCCTTGAATGATTCAATCTCATCAACATTGAATATACTCACTATAATGATGGTTCATGACAAAAATAGGCTCTCACCCTACCTGGGAACATTTCCCGGAGGGGACACCTTTGGAAGAACAGTTGTGTTACCTGTGTTTCAAACATTTTCAATAATTATCCACAACCCACCCACCTCCACTCTTAGTTCTATACAATCTAGGTCATAATTTACATCTCTACACTCCTCTGTCTCCTAAGTGGAACTCTAAAACCATTGGAATTACACCTCCTTGAACCTTATTCACCGATGAGGCTTATCAAACACCTAGGATAAATCACCTTAGTTTCAAGAACAATGGTTCTTATTGGGGTAATACAAAAAATTATAGCCCAACCGTTTTTGTAACTCACATGTAAATTAGCGATCTTCAGTTTACCCAGTTTTTATCACACCAATAATGACTCACATGGGAATAGAGATTTACTATTAGTTTACTTATTGGTATGATTGATATAATATTAAAAGGGTGGGATATATTCACGTACGAAATGTCAAACAAATATAAATCCATCATTTAGGTGGGTGGGACCTCTCTTTTATTACAATAAAAAAGAACTCCATATACATAAGGCTTATCCTAAGATATCAACTACTCTAAATCGACTAGACTTTATCAAGTATCCGAAAGATTCTACTACCACTCAATTTTCCACACTAATTCTTCCTTAGTGAAATGATAAAATCCATCTCCTTAGATCTGTGCCTAGCCTTATTCAACCATATTATCCACCAGTAGGGATATTGCCTCATCTACCTCATCCTTGTCCACCGCCAACTTCACCCTTAGTTGGATGATGATATGTGCATTGGCATTGGTGATGACCTCATGTTGTATTGCCTCCCCTTATAGCTAAGAAAACTCTTGTTATTCCACCAGTATCACTTTGGAACCTAAATTTTTTCATTTTACAAGGAAGCATAAAATTATTTCCACAATGCATGTACCCAATAAACATGAATGTCCCAAACTATATTTTGGAGGCCACTGGAGTTCACCAAAATAATTCCTAAACCATCTAACCAAAGGATGATAGACCACACCTGGCTGGAATAGTGGACAATGGAGTGTGTGTAATGAAATTATACACAATACTCTCCTCCCATTGATGGATGATCTAGTTATCCATAAATACATTAAATCCATAATACTAAAATTCATCAGGAAACACATGCTTGTACTCAAGGAATACCTCTATCAAATTAGTGGAAAAATCTTATGCATGCATCTACTCAAACAATTTAATACCCATGTCAAGGGGAAACACTCTCTCACCAGATATTTCACCCATACCAGGGGACTTTTCAACATCCTACGATACCTCCATGGACATTTTGAACATTATATCATCCTCAACTATCTCTGTTGGTGGTCTGATTTTGGCCACCTACATTGAGCCCACAACTTTATCCAACACCTACTATGACACATCTATAACAGTCTTATCTGTCAAAATCTCCTCAAATACACATGTGGAGGTTGTGTCATCATCCATTCCCATTTACAATATATGCCTCATTGGTTCAATCAATTAAACTAGGGGATGATCCCCCAAAATATTGTGAACTACCATTTAATACACATTTCTATCCATGCTTAACATGATAGATGAAAAATAGAAAAATAAAATATTGAAAGAGGAGAATACATAAACGAATTATATAAACAAAAAAACGTTACTTAGGTTCAATAAAATCCCTAATACTAACAATATTTATTTCAGAAATGGTGCCTCCACTATCAAGGTATTCTAGTCATACATACATATCAGATATATTTAAAAAACATAAAGATAAAAACATAATCAGAATTTAGGTCTTAAAACTAAATAGGGAGAGTATTAGTGAGTACCAAGTGGTTATTAGGGAAGTTGATCAACCTATTCAACCATAGGTAGATCCACAATCAAAAATGATTTGATTCATATGAATATGTTTCCAGGGGGATTTTTCACACATACCCCATTATGGATTAAGACTTTCATGTTTTCCTATAAAGATCCATCATGGATCTCCCACTCTTCTATATTAGATGAACCCATTAAAGGCCAAAAAAAATTAATGATCCCAAAAGGATGAGAATTTTTATCAATCTATAAGAACGCTATAAGTTTACCCATTCAGTAGCATGATCTCCTCTCTTGATGGAGTGTAGATATAAATCACTCCCCTTGGATTCCCCCTCATCCAACCATTCCAATCTAGCCACACCAATTTTTAGTTGACCCCCTAGGAAGTTTTATGGGGTGATAATATCAGGAAAGATCTTCACTCAATCTGTCAAATTGACTTACCTTCCATGGTAGTGAAATATGTATTAAATCTCCCCTAGTAATTGCACCTCTTGGTCCTAGATATCATGGAATCCAACCATGGAATTTCCCATCATGGAGAGGAATATTTCACTCTCTTGAAGGTTTTTACATATCACTTGGAGGGACCAAAGCTATCAAAATATGTACCAATTCCGCCAAGAATCAGGAAAGGAAACATGATCAGGGACCACAATGAGTTTTATCCACTCCCCCATCTATAGGGTCCACCTTCTTACTGAGTTCACTTATCTAGGATCATTAGGCGCTCTACTATAGATTTTTGTGAGTAGCATCCTTTGAAGGTCTAGGAAAAGGTGGAGAAACTAAATCTTCCTTCCTCAATGTCCTAGATTTTCCTCCATGAAGCATTCCCCAAGACACATCATGCGGTCAACCCCATAGATATAAGGACTATTCCTAGATGTTTTACTAAGTGGAAAGATGCCTCAGAAACTCCCCAGGGTATATAATTTCCCTAAAAATCATAAAATAATGAAAGATATCATACACAACATTGACTGGAAGAATCTTGTTCCTACCTCAATTGTCTTCCAACAAAAACAAGAACCATATTTTTATAAGAACCAAGTGGTGGAACTAGATGTATAATTCTTTGTAGAATATTAGGGTAATTCATTAGAGACACAAGAATTTCTTGCAAACTGGTGGGGAGTGTATGGTTCATAGACTTCCTTAAAGTCCACCTGGCCACTAGTACCCCACCATGGAAGGCCATATGGTATAGCCACTACTCCATCATCTCCGTACAATCATATATGGACACCCCTTTTGTAAGGGTTAACAAGTGGAGTATGAAGAATTCCACTAGATTGATCCTTCCTAGAACACCAACAAGATGCACCATTAGAGTTTGAATCTAGGCGATGTTGAGAATTGATAGATAAAAATTGGTTCTTGGAGAAGAGATCAAATTCAGATAATCATACCCCCATGTGCAAGGATACCCATCCGTACATGAAATGGAATGACCTTCAAAAATATAAGGGGGGTCATCCACTAGCTGATGGGGAACAATAATTTTATACATTCTCTATTACTGGATTAGCTAGGTTGATATATTATCCAACCATTAGTGTTGCTTCCATAATAATGGTGCTTAGATCCCCCCCCAATGCAATCAACCCTAAATAAGATAATCCACCAATAGTTAGTGTTGCAATTAATCCCACCATCCTGAAAATAGTGGCTTCAGTATTTATGTTGTTCCCCCACATGCACTGCTAGATCACCTTGAGAATCTTTGAATACAAGTGCTATTTCCTACAATGCGATGCTTCTAAGCACTGTAGAATCCTTCCTGGTGTAATTCATGTAGGAATATGTTTGGGTAAAAGTAGAACCACTTCTTGAATGGGGTATCCTTCATCCAAAACATGTTCTCATCTTCCCCTTACACTAAATGTAGTAAAACCCATATTGTTTCTTGAATATTCTCCATGTCCTCCCAAATGTCTTATGTGGAGATGAATTCCTCATGAACCCCAATTTGTATTGGTATTATATTAATCTATTTAAGATCACTGAAGCTGATGCTGACCGCTCCATAGTGTAAGGGGAAACGGATTGTTCTCTGTTGACTAGTTGCTTAATAGATCAGACATGATATTCGAATAGCGGTAGTCATAGAACTATGAAGTCGACAGTGCTTCATATAACCCAACCCGAATTAGCCCAAATTTGAATTCATTTTAGGACTAAAATTCCAAGAATGTATAGGTATAGTCATCCCTAATGTTTCCTCCTTGGAATATGCCACATTCCTTTGTCAATCCATTGAGATGGTCCACCAAACCCAACATGAGAATAGTCTCATATTTGGGGAGTCTCTTTAGTGAGTGCCTCACTATTGATGTTGTTCGCACAGTTCCACAGTGGATGGGAAGATACCAATACAAGGTAATTCACAAAGTGACCCACAATAACTCATTTTCATCTATTCATCATAGACAATCTTCTAAAGCAGTATTTGTGCCCATCATGATCGGTACTAGGGATGAACACGAAATCCCTAAAACCTAAGATGTATAACAGCATTATCATGTATAGTGGATATTCATACTATGCCATTTTTATTAATTTGGTTAGGGAATAATGATATGAAACCATTCTAATGATATCTCTAATTATATGGTTTCCAATTATTTCCCTCTATCGATGATCCATGGATTTGACACTATCAGAAACCATCAATGAGACTTTAAATTGGATAATAACAATTTTCCAATCCTAGTTCAACAAAATTGGGTTCATGTAGGTTTCATTTATAAAACTTTACAATATAATGGAGGTTTTTTCCTGGGGAACTAGTCACAGAAGTGAAAATGTTTTGTGAATTGAAAGGATCAAAGTCATAGAACAGAAGTGAAGGTATTTAGTATTGAAAAAAGTTAGGGAGGTACTATATTTAAAATAAATATCATGGCCACCTATGTACCCCCTATACCTATTTATAAAACAAGGGGTATGAGTATTTTCAGAAAAATGGTGCCTTGATCTCTAGTTTTGAGAGATTTCACCTCAGAATATGACCGTTCACTCCTGCACCAAATCTTATTGTGAGGCATAAATTTGTTGTTGCTGAAAAAAAATTGCTATAGGATATAGAAGAATGAAATTACAATTTATGGTGAATATTTAAAAAATAAGTTAAAAATACACCAATATGTAGAGAATAATGAAGGTAATAGCCCTAAAAAATAAATAATGTCATTCTAAGGTCCTCTTGGTACACCAAATAAAATCTCACACGAATGAATCTAACCTTCATGAAACATATATTGATCCATAAAGGTCACAACACCCATTACAAGACATTGTGAAATGTTTCATTGAGATAATTAATTTTATGAAACGTTACTTCCCAACACCACAACTCGTTTAAATACCTCACTCCACCCTTCATTTTATGGGTATTGACCTTTAGAATTCCTCGAGAAGGTCTAAATTCGTGTAGCTTCATCCTTTTTGATAAAAAGGATAGCTGGATTCATACACATATGAATCCATCATGAACAACCTTCCACATTCTCTTAAAACTCAAATGATATGGTGAAGATAAATTAAAAAATGGTTCATGTCTTTTTTTGATTGAAAACCTCCCTCAAACTATATCGGGTTTCAAGATATAATTATCCTTCACAAAACCAATACCATGAAAACCAGGACTTTACCTTGTGATACGGTCACCCTATTTCATGTTGATTACCATTTAATGAAACCCCTATGATTAATAAAACCCATACCTTCACAAAACCCATATAATGGGTCTCTAAATGTTTCCTCCTTTTAGTGCATATACAATTCCTAAATAGGATAGTCTGATGACACTATTAGAACTCATACTCAGTTCAATCATGCCATAGTCTTCTACACAACCAATATCATCAACCCTCATGTCCATCCATTTTCCATCAAGCATGATCTAATTGATTGAATTTCATCTTTATCTGATGCATAGGTTCCCTGACATCTGTATCCCCATTTTACACATCACTATGGAACTTTTTATGCCATGTGCCAGCCAATGATGTATGTGTAGTAGACACATAATTCATGATGGTGTAATCATCAAGGGAAACATAACACCTTTTCTAGTATTGACGTCTAGTTTTGGATCCATGTCTCTTACCTAGAAATAGTCTCCCTTTATTTAGGCTCATTCAATGTTTGAGATGAAAGATGTCAAACCGCATAGGCCACTATCCTAATCATATGATTTTAAACTCCCAAAAAAATCCTCATCACATTATATGAAATTATATCTTTACCTTGTATAGTGAACATAGGATACGTTGTGTTTTAATTACATTGGATGAACCCAAACCTCTTACCATGTGTGATGAACACATGATAACTCTTGTATGATCATCATGGGATGACACCTCCTTCCCCACCATTGGATGAGACACCTTCAATAGAAAACCTGCATGAGTAAGCCCCACACCATCCTTCTGCATCATGGGATGATCCTCCTACACTAAGCATCTCACAAATGTAATCCCCACAACATATTCCTCCTCCATGGGATGAAACCCTCACATCAAGGATGAAACACCAACACTAGGCTAGTCTTACTCGTAATCCCCCACCTTCCCTCATTATCACACCTTTAGTGAAATGATCATCCTTACCGCATAACATTAAACTGCTTGGACTATCCCCATCACATGTATTTAAACTGTAGATTTGAACTATATAGGTTTTGATCCCTATATCATAGTAGGGTATGTAGGATTCCTCCATGAGGTCCAATCTCTACATCCATAGATATGTGGGATACCTCCCTGAGATCCAATACCAATTTAAATAAAACACCATTACATCTTAATTTCTTCCTCTCATGAGATGAAAACTCTAATGTGTTCTCAATTACACCATAGGTCACACTCAACACCACCTATAAGTACCCACATAATGTTAATACTATGACCCACCTATCCCTACGAGAAATTAAAATTGTGACCTACTTGTCCCCACATGATTTTAAACATGTGACCACATGTTCCCATAATATGTTAAACCTATGACCTACCTATCAACACAATATGTTAAATATATGACCTATCTATACCCACAAGGCATTGAACATTTTACCTACATGTCCCAAAAGATGCTAAATGTAACGACACAATGTTTTTCAATGGAAATTAACTTCTTATAAATATGTCATAAAATCACATGAAAACACAACATAATGAACTACCAAGTTCTAAGTGATCTTTGAAAATAATTTTTTCACTTCTGTGTTTGGAATTTCGAAAATCTGACATACACAGTTTCAATTAGTATGTAATTTAGAGTATGATAATAAAACCATAATTTTTGGTGATTAGTAACCTATCCTTATAAATAGTAACATAACCTTATGAATAGTGATGTACCCTAATGTATAGTAAACTTACCTATGATAATATATATATATATTATTCCAGTTGAATGTACAGTATACCAATATTTTAGAATAAGTAAATGATTGTTTTAAAAGTATTTTTTGATAATAAATTATGATTTTAATTAAATATTAATATAATAATTTTTAGCAAATCATTTTTAAAAAATCGACATCAATTTTTTATTCTACACATCAAAAAATGGTTAGGGTGAAGTTTTGGGGTTTTTCTCAAGTACTAGAATTTTATTTGAATAGTGAAATACCATAATTTACAAATTAGGATAAATAAACTAATTATAGAGTCATGATGATCAACTAATGTAAGACCAATTGGTTCGGGATTACATTATAAAATTACTATTATTGGTCATATAAGAATCACAATTCCTTGTATTTTGGGGAAATAATAAATTAATGAATTTTATATTGAGAAATCCCCTCTCCTCCACTATAACCCCCCCCCCCCACTCCCCATTCTCTTCACTCCTTTCAAGAATTGTTACTTTACAATATTCTGCCCAAATATCTCTCCAAGATCTTCCCCCACATCTAAAATCTATCATCCTCTTCAAAATACCCAATCCTCTCCCCTTAAGAGGTTCTCAAAGGAAGAAGTCTCTAGAGATAAATTCCTCTTTCCAATTCCTTCATTTCTTTTATGATCTTTTCTTTTTGTTTCTTTCCTCACCTCCAATCACCCAAAAATTATGATAACTCCAGTAACATACATGTACTAGAATTCATTTATGATAATGGTATATTTTATTATCTTCTCTAATTTCCCCACCTTTTATTTCAAGGAAATGAGAACACCGTTTGAGATGTGCCAATTTAGCACATTCAAGGACAATGGTTTAACAATTTCTATTATAATCATTAATTATTTTCATTAAACCATTTGTGTTATTATTGAACTAGATTATTATATATGTCATATATCCTATTTTTGGTTCTGTAATCCTTTTGTACAAATGGTATTATGTTATAAAGAAAAACATGTTCTTTGTAATGAAACGCAACGATTAAAAAAATTGTTGTCACTATGGTTTTATGTAATAATGAAACATCACTCTAAGTAACCAAATTAAATTTAAAACCATGTAATATGATGTATTTTCACTAATATAATATATATTCAATTCAGGACAACCACTTTCATTTTACATGTTTATCCAAACATGAATATAAGTGAACTGGCCATTAAAACCAAGTAAACAAACAATCCCAACCAATGAAATTGAACCTCATAACCAATAAAATCGGTTATAAATGAACCTAAAATGATTATACTAATCCAATTACATATAGAAAATGTTCTTTATTTATTAATTAATAAACCTAGTTTTTATATTTAGGTATTTAATATCAAGTGGAGAACACCAACGAAATTAAGGTAAGGGATCTATCCACTTCACTTTTAATCAAGATTTCCCTCTATGTTATGCCTTTTTATGTGTAATTCCAAATGATGGAGAATTATTTAGCACCTCCAACATACTTCTCTTATGATTTATAAGTGATTAGAAACCACTTTTCTCTCTCATTAATCCCTTTTGGGTACACCCGACACCATGCCAATAAACCGTAACGAATTATACCCAAACACTTTTTGTTCATTTGGGTGACCTTATCATTATATATATCAAAGTGGAGTTATATTATATATTTTTTTTACATATTCTAGATTCTGTATAGATTAAAAAAATTCATTTATGAAGATCCTTTGATAACTCTCTTTTGAGGATATACATGTTTTTAAATGACTCTCTCCTAAGAACTTTCCGATAAGAAAACCTGTTTTAGGGGAACATCCTTCATTCTTACCAAATTTCAAGTGCACTATATCCACTGTTTTAAGACACCATCTTATTTCTAAAATCAGTATTCTATTAGTAAAACCTTCTTGGTTCAATTATGTATTTATATAAATGATTGTTCTCTTTTCTATTTTAAAAGCTCTATAGTATTTTCCTTAAAAACCCACAATAAATGATTTAATGCTATTGTTTCTAAAATAAATTTTTTATATGTTGTCACTTATGTTTGACACCACATACCTTGTTATATTTCTATTTTAACCTATGAACGTTCATATATATTCTACTCCTTTCCTTTCATGGACACTTTTGTGATACTCCCATTGGTCATGATTGTGGTACCCAATTCTTTCCATGGGTACCCGTATGTTTATGTATGGTTGATTATGTATGACTATCTATGTGGTAAGAATATTTATGTGGAAAGAATGTTGATGGAAATTTTGATATGGGTGTGCCTAGATAGCTATTTAATGAATTGGGTAAGGTTAAGTCTCATGAGATGCGATGTGAAATGGGATTGGCGGTTAGCCTTTACCCATACTACATAAATGTTTTATGATTCTGCCACATTTATTTGATTCCATGTTCATAAGATCCCATGCTTATACTATATGATTTCATATGTTCCAGGATTTGGATATCATTATGTCATGCCTCCTAACTCATGTTCTTAAGATGTATCCTAATGTTCATTTCCTTACTAGGATTTTCCGCTCATCCCTTTTTTCATGTATTCCCCAGGGTACCCTATGAAGATGTAAGGGATCTAAGGAAGTTAGGATCTCTTTATGGATATTAAATAAAGAAGTTTTCTTCCCCATGTTTTATGTTATATAAACCTAGTCTTTCATGAATCTAGACTTAATGATCCTTGGATTGTATGCTGATGATTAATTATGCTTAAAATCATGAAATTTTGTATGTAAAAAGATTGGGTTTCTATTGTAAGTATTAAAGGATAGTCTTGTTTTTTTAATATTAGGAATAGATCACTATAGTGAGAACCATAAGGATGAGACTATGTATAAGATAAAATTAATGAATTTTGGTGATTAGTGAGTAAGTGGTTAATCAGGAAAATACATCCCTGTTTGGATACGAGCATGTAGAGGAGGCTCTGGCAGAAATGTATCTTGGGGTAAAACCCGAAAACACTACTTTGAGATAGATTCAAACCAGAAATAGTGCATTACAACTAGTCTTGCTGCATTCTGGGTCATGACACTCCCGGTGGATATTCTTTGGTAGTTTAATGGGATTATTTCAAACCATTGGTAAGCGATAAAAAAATCCCATAAAAATATAAGATAAGAAATAGATCGAGGAAAACCAAGATTTATACATAAGGAATCACAAGTTAAGGTATACTTCTTCATTATAATTTTTCCTTTTATGTTTAAAGTTTCCTTTTTATGCTCAATAAATAAGTATTCAATACTTATAATTATAGGTTCCTTTTCTTAGTTAATGGCAGGAAATTGATGAACATTTTATAACAACCAATTTAATTGGAAATGTGACGATTTCCCTAATGATATGCCTGATATGATGGGATCGGGTGCTCAAAACATCATGATAATACTTGATTAGCTAGATCAAGTTATTAATAATCACTTGAATCAGGAAGAAAACCCTCCTCCTCCAAGGAAAGATCAATTTGATGTATAATCCTTCATGTGGAAAATTCCTCCCATTTTTAGCGGATCCTCTGATCCCCTCTCCCAGGAAAAATGGATGGACTCCATTGAAAATATATTCTCCATCCCCTATTTCTTAGAATAAGAGAAGGTTGTACTTGTGGTCTATCATTTTGATGTGGAAGCTGATCAATGGTGGACACTGATCATGAATATAATGTGCCATTATGAAATTGATTCTATGGATTGGGAGGAATTCAGGAGGATGTTTTTCAACAAATGTTTTCCTTGAACTCTTTATCTGAGGATGCAAAGAGAGTTCCCCAGACTCAAGAATAAAGAAGATTATTCCATGGGGCGTATGAAGCAAACTTTAACTGGAATACAACTTCTGCATGTGGCTTTGTCATGAACACTGAAATCAAGGTGGATCTCTTCTTTAGCAGACTCAATAGAATTCTATGAAAAGAATTTGAAATTAGAGACATCGACGGTTATGAGGAGATTTTCTATTGTACCCTCAAGGTTGAAATGTATATTGGAGACTCTTAGTGGTCTCGTTGGCCCAATGATAAGAAGAGAAAAATAGAAGACAACATGGTTGTTCATTGAAAAAATCACATGATGAAAAGAAGCCTAATTTTTCCCCTTATAAAAATTGTGGGAATAAGAATCATGATAACTATCTAAAGGGAACCGAGAATTGCATCAAATATGGAATGTTTGGTCATCTGGACAAGAACTACCATCGGGATATGAAGAATCCCACTAATGTGGAAGAAGAATGGATGGTTCAAGTCAACACTCAACCAGTAGTGTAGGGTTACATCTACAAGGAGCATGGGAATTATGCGAACATTTTCCCCAAGCCTAGGGTTTTCAGAGGCATTCAAAAATAGTCTCTAAGGAAATTAGGATGTTCTTAGGATATCACTACTGCTAATGAGGATCTGGAAAATGTTGTGGTGATAGGTACGCTAGTTATTAATTCAAGAATGGTGAATGTACTATTTGATTCTGGTTCTAGACATTTGTTCATATCGTGAATGTTTAGTAGAACTATTCTAACACCACCTCAAAATTTGGAGGAAAAGATATTTGTGAGAATAAAAAATGGGGTAATACTTGCATCCGTGGTTTATAACTCCTCCCTAGTTAGTTTTTTTGGACTGAACCTCCCAGAAAATCTCGTCATACTTACTTTAGTGGAGTTCAACTCAATCATGGGCATTGATTGACTATCTTTATACAAATCCAATATCTACTGTCGGGAAAGGGACATCACTCTTCACATCCTGAAGCATCCTCTAATTCTTTACCAGTGTAAGGATGAAGATGAATCTCCTTTAAAATCATCGTCTCATGTGTGGATATTTCTACCTTATGAGAAAGCGTATCTAGCTCAAGTGATTGAGAAAAAGGATAGAATCATGCTTGAAGTCATGCCCAATGTGAGGGATTACACAGATGTATTCCCTGAAGAGTTACCTGGTCTTCCTCCAGAACGAGAGGTTGATTTCTCAATTGAACTTATCCCTAGATCTCTTCCTATATCAAAGTCACCATACAAAAATGGCCACTGTTGAGATAGAAGAGATATAGAATCAGTTATAGGAGAATATAGAGAAGGGTTTTATATGCTAGAGTGCTTCACCATGGGGTGCACTAGTCCTATTCATCAAGAAGAAGGACAGATCAATGTTCCTATGCATTGATGATCATGATCTCAATAAAATCACGATAATGAACAAGTATCCTCTTCCAAGGATTGATGAATTGTTCGATCATCTTCGTGGAGCCAGTTATTTCTCTAATGTGGACCGTCGTTCAGGATATCACCATCTAAAGTTGAGGGAGAAAGATATTCCCAAGACAACCTTTCAAATAAGGTATGGACACTATGAGATCATAGTGACTCCCTTCAGACTCACTAATGCTCCAACAATTTTATTGGATTTAATGACTAGAGTATTTATATATTACATCAAAAAATTTGTGGTAGTCTTCATTGATGATATTATGATATACTCTAAGGGAAAGGAGGAACATGAAGAGAATTTAAATTATTTGTTAAAGACTTTGAGAAGGGAGAATTTGTATGAAAAGTACAGTAAATGTGTGTTCTGGTTGGAGGATGTATCATTCTTTGGGAATGTTATCACCAGTAAAAAGATATCTGTGGACCCTTCCAAGGCAATGACAATTGAAGAGTGGCCCATGCCAACATCAATAATGGAGATCCAGAAATTTTTGCATCTAGATGGGTATTATCGATGATTTATGAAGAAATTTTCATGATTTATAATCCTAGTGACCATGATGATATAGAAGAGAGTATTGTTTGTCTGGACATAGGAATGTGAAGACAATTTCAAGGAGTTGAAAAGGATGCATATCACTGCACCAGTACTCACACTCCCTTATAGTGGAGAACTCTTTGTAGTGTATAATGATGATTTTAAGAATGGTTTAGGATGTTTTCTAATGAAAAATTATAAAGTGATAGCCTATTCCTTAAGGTGGCTAAAAATACATGAGCAAAACTATCCCATGCATGATCTAGAGTTGGTGGCAATGATATTTTCATTGAAAATATGGCGTCATTATATCTATGGGGAGAAGTATGAGATATATACTAACAAAAAAATCCTCAAATATATATTAAAAAATAAAGATATTAATATTTACCAGCGAAGATGGATAGAGGTCATCATGGATTATGACTGCTCAATCAACTATCATCTAGGTAAGTCAAATAAGGTTACAGATTCTCTATGTAGAAAGGATCTTGGATCTTTATCAATGATGAGAATTGAAACCGATTTAATATTAATTTTATTTTCAATGAATGGGCATGGTAATAATTAAGGGAGGAACATCATCAATAATTTCTCAAATTACTGCTCAACCATGGAGAAAATTAATGATGTTCAAAGAAAAGATGTGGAAATTCATAAAAGGTTGGAAGCTGTTAATAATGGGAAATCCTTTGATTTCAAAATTGATGGGGAAGGTGTTGTAAGATTTAGAACACGATTATGTGTACAATATAATCCAGTGATAAAGAAAAAACTTTTGAGTGACGCCCAAAGCTCAACCTTCTCTATCCCCCCAAGGAGCACAAAGATGTATTGAGATATCTGAGAAAACTTTTGGTGGGAAAATATGAAAAGGGAAATTGTTGAATATAAATCAAAGTATATGGTGTGTCAGCTAGTGAAGGATGAGAGGAAAATGACTAATGGAATGATGCAACCACTACCCATACCAGCATGTAAGTGGGAGAACATTACCATGGACATTGTCACTCGACATCCAATTACATCTAGAGTGAATAATGATATATGGGTCATTGTGGATCATCTTTAAAAGACAACTCACTTTATCGCAGTTTGAGAGGACTTCTTATTGGATCAACTTGTGCGGGTTTACATCAATGAATTGATAAGGATTTATGGAGTACCACTATACATTTATCCGATCGTGATCCAAGATTCACTTCGATGTTCTGGAAAAGTCTCCAAAATGCTCTAAGCACTGAACTGAAATTCAGTATGACCTATCACTCTCAAACTGATGGCCAATCTGAGTGAACTCTTTAGACATTGCATGCCATGTAGGGAGCATGTTCTATGGAATTCAAAGGAGGTTGGGAACAATATATTACACTAGTTGAATTCTCCTAGAACAACAGTTTCCAATCGAACATCTGAATAACTCCATATGAAGCCTATTATGGGAAAAGGTGCAGAACACTAGCGTGTTGGGATGATGTCTATGAGTTTAACCTTCTAGGAACTGAAATGATTGAAGAAATGGTTGAGATGTTTTAAACCATTCAGCATTATATCAAGGGATCCCAGAGTCAACAGAAGAGTTAGGAAGATAATCGTCAGTGATACCTTGAGTTCAAAGTTGGAGACATGGTATTTCTCTGGATATCTCCCTTAAAGAAGGTCATGAGGTTCGGAAATAAAGGGAAGTTAAGTCCAAGGTACATCGGCCCCTTAAAGATCCTAGATTGAGTCTGAGATGGGGCCTATTGACTAGCACTTCCACCTACCATGTCGAAAGAACATGTTGTCTTCCATGTATCACTCTTAAGGAAGTAAATACTAGACCCATCCCATGTACTCTCTTTAGAGGTGGTACATTTGGAGGATGATCATTCTTATGAGGAGTATCCAGTGAAGATCTCGGATCATAGAGACAATGTTCTACACAATAAGACTACTCATCTGGTCAATGTACTATGGAAAAACCATTAGTACGAAGAGGCAACATGGTAACTAGAAGAAGAAATGATGTAAAATTACTTGCACCTATTTTTGTCTTAGAATGTAAAACGAAATATCGATGGTGAAATTTCATAAGGGGGGATGAATGTAAAGAACCAATGTTTTCATTATAAATTATCTTCTTATAAATATGTCATAAAATCACATGAAAACCCAACATAATGGAATATGATGTGAAATGTGACCATTAAACATAAGTCTGTCACTTTCGTGTTTGGAATTTTGAAAATCAGACATACATGGTTGCAATCAGTATGTTATTTGGAGTCTAAAAAGAAAACCATAATTTTTGGTGAATAATAAATGAACCTAATGAATTTTTACATAACCTTATGAATAATGATATACCCAAATGAATAGTAAACTTACCTATGATAATATATAAATTATATTCAAGCTGAAAGTATGATATACCTATATTTTATAATAAGTAAATGAATGTTTTAAAACTGGTTTTTGATAATAAATTATGATTTTAATTAAATATTATAATAATCATATTCAGAAAATTATTATTGAAAAATGGACTCCATTTTTGGATTCAACCTGTCGAAAAATGGTTATAGTGATTTTTTGGGATTTTTCTAAAATACATGAATTATTGATGAATAATGGAATACCCTAATTTACAAAATAAGATAAATAAGCTAATTAGAGAGTCATGCATGATGATATACTAATGAAATACCAATTGGTTCGGGATCACATGATAACATTATAGTTTTTGGTCATGGAAGACTCACTATTCCTTCTCTTGGGGGGGGGGGAATAAAAATTAATGAATTTTATATTGATAAATCGTCTCTCTCTTCCACTATAACCCCCCTCACTCTCTCTTCACTTCATTCCTCTCAAGATTTGTGCATTGAAAATATTTGGCCCAAATCATTCCCCCAAATTATCCCCTACGTCCAAAAGCTCCCAGCCTCTTCAAAATACCAAAACCACTCCCTTAACGATGTTCTAAAAGGAAAAAGTCTCAACAGTAAAATTCATTTTTCCAATTCCATCATTTAATTTAGGTTATTTTTTTTTTATTTCCTCACCTCCCTTCACCCAAACAGTGTGATAACTCTAGTAACATACATTTAATATAATGTTTTTTATGCTGATGGGATATTTCATTATATTTCTCCTTTCCCCACCTTTTATTTTCAATAAATGAGAACACCGTTGGAGATGTGCCAATTTAGCACATTCAAGGACAACAATTTATCAATTTCTATTATAATATTTAATTCTGTTCATGAAACCATTTGTGTTATGGTTGAAATAGATTATTATATATGTCATATATCCTATTTCTAGTTTTGTAATCCATTTGTACAAATGTTATTAAGTTATAATGAAAAACATGTTCTTTGTAATCAAACACACCAATTAACAAAAAATGGTTTTCACTATGGTTTTATATAATAATTCAACTTCACTCTAAGTAACAAAATTAAATTTAAAAACCTTTTACTCTTGTTGATGATCATAAATAAAATATAGATTCTATTATGAATAACCACTTTCATCTTACATGTCTATCCAAACATGAATATAAGTGAACCAATCATTAAAACTAGGTAAACAAATGAGACCAAACAATGAAATTGAACCTCATAACAATAAAAATGGTTATAAATGAAATTAAAATTAGTATACTAAACCAATTAAAAATATAAAATGTTATTGAATTATTAATTAACAAACATAATATGTTTATTCAGGTCATTAATAACAAGTGGAGAACACCAATGGAATTGAGGTAAGGGGTTTCACCATTTCACATTAAATCGTGATTGTACTCTATGTTATTCCTTTTTATGTGTAATTACAAATGATAGAGTATTATTTCACACCTCCACCATACTTTATTTATGATTTATAAGTGAAGAGAAACCTTTTTCTCTCTCATCAATTACTTTTGGGTACACTTGACATCATGCCAGTAAACCGTAACGAATTCTACTCGAACACTTTTTGTTCATTCGAGTTGCCTTATATTTCATTATATCAAATTGGAGTTATCTTATCAATTTTTTTTACATATTCTAGATTCTTATTAGTTTTAAAATATTCATTTATGAAGACCCTTTCATCACTCTCTTTCAGGGACATACATGTTTTTAAAAGATTCTTTCCTTAGAACATTCTGATAAACAAACCTGTTTTAGGGGAACGTCCTGAATTGTAACCCAATTTCAAGTGAACTATATCCCCTTTATAATCCACTATTGTATTTATAAAATTATTATTTTATTAGGAAAACCTTCATGGTTCAATTCTGGTTTTATATAAATGAGTTTCCTTTTTTTTATTTTAAAACCTCTATAATATTTTCCATAAAACCGCACAAAAATGTTTTAATGCTAATGTTTCAAAAATACATTTCATATATGTTGTCACATCTGTTTGAAACCACTTACAATGTTATATGCCTATTTTACCCTTTCAATTTCCATGTATGTTCTAATCCATTCTTTTCCTGGACACTTTCATGATACGCCCATTGGTCAGGATTATGGTACCCAATTCTTTCCATGGATACCCTCATGTCTATCTATGGTGGATTATATATAATTATCCATGTGATAAGAATATTTATGTGGAAGGAATATTCATAAAAATGTTGAGATGGGTGCGCCCAGATAGCGCTCCAATGCATTGGGTAAGGTTATGTCTCATGAGATGCGATGTGAAACCGGATTTTCAGTTTGCATTAACCCGCACTAAAATGGGAAAAGGGATTGGCGGTTAGCCTTGACCCATACCAAATAATTTTTTTATGAATATACCAAATTTATATGATTCCATTTTTATATGATCCCATGCTCATAAAATATGATTTCCCTTATTCCCTGTTGTGGATATCATTATATCATGCCTCCTAACTCATCTGCTTAAGGTGTATCCGTACTTTCATACCCTTACTGGGCTTTGCAGCTCATCCCACTGTTGTTGTGTTCCATAGGGTACCTTATGCAGATATAAGGGATCAAATTAAGTTTGGATATTTTTATAGAGATTAAATAAAGAACAGTTTTTTAGCCCTTTGTTTTATGTTATATGTACCTAGTATTCCAAGACACTAGACTTAACGATACTTGTCTTTTACTCTGATGATTAACTATGATTAAAATAATGAAATGTTGTATCCAAAAGGCTTGTATTTATATAGTAAAAATTTGAAATAACAATCCCCTCAAGGCACTAAAAATTTGACCTACCTATCCCACAAGATGTTGAACCCATGATGAACCCCACAAATTATACAAGAACAATTTCCATATGTGTTATACATAGGATTCATGATGAATCAATCCATGTATGAATTATGATAATGATATTGGTTGATCTATAGTTGATACAAGAATATTTTGTTTCTCCATCCAAGATGCATCATATACGAGGTTCCCATAACTTATAATAAGGATGTATTTTACTGATGAAAAACATACCTAGAATTCCCACCCATTATCATTACCTCAAAACATAAGGCAGCTTCTCTTTTATGATAGTAAGCAGTGTGATTCACTAGAATCCACCTTGATATGGAAACAAAAATTTGATTCCTGGTCATGTTTGAGATATAAAAGGGAGACCTAGACTAGGTGATGAGCTCCATGGAGGAATTTATGTCTATAAGAGTCGACATCCCATAATTCAATTTCAGTCAAGGAGATAAAACCAATAATCACATTGGTCGACGCTACCTACCTCTAAAATATGGTAATGCAGGGAAACCAACCAACCACCCTAAAGGAAGAGTGACTAGTCCATGTAAGAAAATCACATAAGGATAGGCAAGGGATGAAGAAAGGTGTATCACCCCCTCAATTCATTTCATTGGTAGAATGTAACAAATAACATACATATTGCTGCTTTCTGGTGCTTATATTGTATTTCAATGGAATTTGGTTGCTTTTTAAACCATTTTTAACAAATTGGGTTTGGAGTGTTTGTTTCTTGTATATAACATGATTTTACCTTGAAAATTACATTAGGAATGTTTTTGAAAAGACAATGAAAAATGGAATTGTTTTTTCATTTGAATTAAAAAGGTTTATTTGAATTAGAATAAAATTACAAATAAATTTATAAATCTATTTAATTGTTCGAAATTATTATTTATGGATGAAAATGCCATATTTTCTTCAAAAATGTATTTTTTGGTCTTAGAATGAAATTGGTTACATCTTGATATTTTTTTATTTGTACTTGATCAAGTGAAAAAAATATTATATAAATTATGTTAAAATGATACTTAATAGATTGTATTAATAAATGAACACCATAGAATTTTCTTTTGGAATCCTACATGGTAAGTATAACTAACACACAACATACACACCAGTTTGTGTTTGTGTATGTGTTAAGATCTCTTCTTTACTTTTAGGTTACTAGGTTGTGATATTCTGTTGGTTTTTGATTGTTTTATTGTTTGTGGGTTGTGACATAGTAGGTGAACTGAGGGTCACTAGAAGATGATGTTGAACAAATTTAGGTTAATTTATATTATTAATACTAGTTTATTATCTAATTTGGACAGTTATAGTTTTCTTATATTTTTCATCTATTGTGTTTTTATATTTATGAAATGTTGATTGTCTCTTATGATATATGTTTACTTGGTTTAAATTGCATTTTTATTACATTATTATTTTGTAAATAATTATTTTTATGTATGGATGTATAATGTATAGATGGTTCATAATAGATTATTGATAGTTCCCACGGATTATTTGTTGATCATATAAGGGTGAAACCATTCCCATGAGTGTTTTTTCAATACCCAAGAACTATTTTTCTTTTCCATGGAGATTGGGAAGAACATTTAGACCTAGTGATGGGCCAGGAAAATTTGTGTGAGAGGTCAGCTCATTTTGGTGAATTAAATATTGTATTAGAGTCTATGGTCTCACATTTCTTACATTCTTGAAGGAGTGCCATGTTATTTTGGGTGTCTAGTTGTGAATAACCCAACTCAGATACCCTATCAAACTGGTAGCCAACCCAAATTTCCTCATAATATAGTGTGTTCCCATTCCCCATGGGCTAGATTGTAGCACCGAAAAAAAACAGGAATGATTTCACCAAACATGAAGTAGAAAAAATGAATTATATACACATATATGGAAATAAATGGAAAAATAAAACAAGAGTATATATATTTATGTCATAACGGAAATAGAACAATGGATGCGAAAAAACTGCGAAGGTTGAAATTAATATCCAAGAGACAAGTCCAACAGAAAAGGGTGAAAATACTAAAATGCCATTCCAACAGTATCCATATGTGAGTGTTGTAAAAAATGCACCATATCAACATCCAACCACCCTAACCCAGCTGTTAGAAAACATTACCGCTTAACTAAAGTGTATATTCATTCCCCGTATCGAACGACATAACTATGTATATATACAACAGAAGGTGTATATAGTGTGTTAGCTAACAAGCTCGATAGCGTATCTCCATAGTGTTCCATATCATGTCTCCAAATAGTAATCCATGAATGCTCAACATTAAATAAAATAAGGCATGACACTGTTTAACAGTTTTTCCTATCAAAATCCTAGGAAAAATTTAAATTCCCACACTTCATATTTCCATCTAATATAAGTAATAAAATTTCAAATAATTTAATTTCCATATATATTAAAATAGAAAAATTATATCAAAACTAACAAAATCATGAATCAAATATCATATCAAATCCATTGTAGTACAACTCAAAATAGTACAAGCCAAAAATTAAAGAAGAAACACCATGATAAAGATTACACTAGGTCAAGATAACAAAGACACTCATACCTAATATAGATAAACATGTTCACATCAAAGCTCGAGAAACATTCATCAAGACTATAGATAAAAGGAAAACCCCGTAATGTCAACCCCTACCAGGTCTAAAAAGTCCCTAGAGCAATAGGACTAGGGATCATAAGAATTCCGTATGAGAAAACACATTGAAATTAGACATGTCATAATAATATAACTTGCACATAATTACTCAAGGATTCCCATATAATCTATTTTATAATACATATTATAAAACCATTTCATCATTTATTACTTTTGATTTTATTTAGAAAACCATTTCATAATTTTTGAAAAAAAATTCGTATACCAACACTTGGGAAACAACATATTTTATAAAATACCAAGTTCTACAGAGACAAAAAAAAGTCATATCATGAAATTTCAATAAATAAATAATTTATAAAAAATATGGTTAATGTAGTTCAAGAAAATTTTCTAGAGATAGAACCACCTACCTCAAAAATCTGGTTGCACATTCCCATAGAGAAATCAACCATAATAAAGAAACCATAAATGAAAATTGATTCCCTAGAATCAATCTATACATATGATAATTTATTCAATTAAATATAAGGATTTTAAGAGAATAGAAAACCACACATACCTCAAAGGCGCAAACCTTCCTCACCACAAACAATAAGGGAATGACCCTCAGAACAAAAGCACATAACATATATATGAGGAAACTAGAGAAACTTCACCATGGGTCAAAAAAACCAATATACTATCATAATAGTGCTAATATGATCCATGTCAATGAATATGTAGAAAGGATTAATCAACCGAAGTGATGAAATCCAACTACAATGGTGATCAATCACTTAAAGAATCCTTATGGGTTAAACGGAGGCCCCCAAAATTACCAGAGAAGAACCATGGGTTTAGTGGGGAGATATTTATGAAAGAATAAATAAACATATCATCTTCGAATCACCCCAAAATCTTTATCTATGACATTTTTAAGACATGTAACCCATTTATACATCATATAATCCATGAGGATCACCTAAGATAAAAAACTACTCCTTTTTAGGAAAAACTAATCTTTTAACTTACATGACATATATCCAATGCCCAAAATGTAATCATTCATGTTGTGTACTCAGTTCTCAACATAATCTTGTAAACCATTACATGTTTTGTACTCCAATTACAAAACATGTAAATTTCCTACATACAGTAAAAGATATAGATTCTTACATGAAAATATAAAAAACCTCTGGAATTCTCCAAACATGGGGAGAACCCTACAAATCCATTTACACATTTATACATAGAATCCATTAATTAAAACAAAAATACACCCCCAATCATTAATTCATTTTTCACATCAAATTTTCTCCAACCTTGAGAGTCCTATTATGCACCCAATTAACTAGAAAAGCTATAAAAGTTGAGGAAAATACCTAAAAGAATGTAATATGATTTTACAAACTCCCCACCATATGACTTTCCATCACAAGGAAGTCATGTGGATGAATGAATCATGGTAATGAGGTGATGCAACAATGTGCTAATTAATGAATCAAAATACCCAATCTCATGAGAATATGATCCGTGCTACAATAAAAATCTTACTAACAGAATCAACATTCCACAAAATACATTCACTTGAGAGTAAAAGATCTCTACTCGATGCTCCATAACAGAAAGATATAGATCTGATTAAATATCTTCTATTATCATAATGGGAGAAGGATCAGGTTGGTATTTCCTAAGATACGAAACCTGGAAAACATCATTAATGATTTCCAACAGAACCAAAAATGTTATCCAATAAGAAAAATTCCCAATCCACTCAGTGACCTCAAATGGTCTAATAAATATCAGATCAGACTTTCCATATTTCCAAGCTGAAGGTGACCCTAAAGAGGAGAAATGTTCAATAAAACATAGTCACCTATAGAAAAATACAATGGAATATGACTTTTTTACATAATATTTGTTATTTTATTTCTTACTAGATGATGATGTATATCCTGAATCTCCACAGATGTCTCCTGAATGAAACTCGGTTCCACCAAATAAGCATCACCCACATCTATCCAATAAAGAGTTGATCTGGAAGGGTGATAATACAAATTCTTTAATGGATCCATTATAATAAATGGCTAATTTATATTTTTATAATAAAACTCAACCAATTCCATATGGCTATCCCATGATCCACCAAAATCCAAGACACATGTACATATTATATCCTTTGAAATCTTAACAACATACTCCATTTTACCAGTTGTCTGTGCATAGTAAGTTGTACACAACCTGAATTGAGTCCCCATATCCTCCTAGAGACTCATCATGAAATTTAACATAAACCTAGGGTCTATCTATAAAACAATCGTACATGGAACACCATGTAACCTCACAATCTCTATTACCCTCATATGTTTTTATGAAAGATTTTCCTTATATAATTTTCATTCTTAAGTAGTTTTCTTTGCGTGCAACCGTGAGTTTAAAAAAACCACAATACACAATAATTGTAATATTACCATTATAGCCGAGATGTTTGGTTAGTATGAATAATAATAGCTAACTCATTAAAATTCATGGTGAATTCATTGGCTAACAATTATTTATGAAAAAATAAATCATTTAAATATTGGTATGTTTGAGTGAATTACTTTTGGTAATGAAATTAATGAAATATTTATATGTTATATACTTCGTGAAATATTTATTATAATCATCCAATATATATTTTAGTCGTGGGGTGTGAATAAAACCTTATTTGATGTATAAAAACCTATTTTCAAAGATTAATATTAAACCATTGAATGGAGAACCCCTTTTAACTAATTATTTTGACCCATTAATAGTTTTTATATGGAAACCAAAAAAATTTATTTTAAAGAGGTATATAAAAATTTACTTTGTTTGAATATCTGATATTATGTAGATAATAATCATGTGATGATGAATAATATAAATATGCCAAATTTTAATTAAAAATAATTTTTTCCATTTAAATATATTATATGGATAAATTTTATTAATTAATTGTTTAGAATTATAAATAGAATACATTTTTACCATTTAATATAATTTAGGTCATTATAATTAATTTGAAATTAAATTCAGATGTAAAAACATTTCAATCTATTGCAATATTTTATCTTAAAAACCCTTTTTCTCATTTCGACAATGAGACTAATTTTTAATTAATTACTAGAAATTATGTGTTTTGAAATTTTAAAATTGTATACTATATTTGAAATAATCATGTATAGATTATTTAAATATATTTATTTTCTATTTGGGAAATATGAATAGTAACTTCTGTAAATTTTATGAACACAGAAAATGGTAAATCTGGTAATTAATAGTAAAAAATATGTTATAAAATTACCCTAATACTTTTACAAATAAATTGGATGATTATAATTTTCCATAAAATATAATTGAGTCCAAATGTTATCCATTTTAATCTATATGGAAGATATTAGGACATTTAATTTATTTTATTTAATGAAAAGTCAAATATGCCTCCCTCAAACATTAATAGTTAAATCATTTCTAATATATGGTTTTACATATGATAAATTCAATTATAAATTCTAATTTTAAATTTAAAATGTTTTTATTTATCATTAAAATTCATTTTTAATTTTTTTGAAATAAATAATTACATTAAATACTTTTACTTGGAAGATAAAAAAATTATTTAATTGATGAGAAATAAATAAGATAATTTTTATTAAAATATTAATAACCATAAAATGGTCCAAACACATAAAACAACATTATTTGTATAGTATTTATCATTCATATGCATCAAAGTGTCTAATTATGTAACATTTGATGGCTTATATAAGAGATTATGACACCTATATTAATTTATTTAAAGTGAAGATAAATTTTTCATATTCATGTTTTAAATGAACATCGAATGTTTAATGTTGAATTCTTCAGATGATAAATTATACTAAATGTATTCTTCTGAAATATAATAAATTAATCTTAATCATATTATTTTATTTTGAAATATTATTTCAAAAATAAGTATATTAAATAATTACACAACATTGAGGTATTAATTATTTTATAAACGAAGAAATAAAATAAATTTTTTTAAATTTTTTTAATAAATATAATTGGTTTAAATATTGTGTAAAATTTATTTTTTATATTACCTTGAACCATTAGTGATATAAAAAAAATTTGGATCAAGGTTCACTTCATAGATTTATATTTTTAAATATCCATGAAATAAATAGTTTCCAAACTGACACTATTGATATTTTGTCAAAAAATTGGTTTATTAAATTATTTATATATCATAAAACATTTTTAAAAATATATAATTATTATGATATTGTTTAAAATCATTTAAATCAAACAATTATGTTCTAATTGACTTCATATAAGTAAATATTTTACCCTTTTAATATTTACATATTTGTTTTCTTGGTTAAAAATTAAAAAGAATAACTAAGTGTTAATTAAAATAATAATGCTTAAATTGAGAAAAACACTTGTCTAAAATTTATCAGTTGACGAGATTAAAAAATTATCTCATATCATCTTGTAATTTGGGATATTTTTTAGGTTTTGACTTGGGGGTTTATATTATTATATATTAATTTTTTCCAGGTTTCTAAAAGTGCCCCTCACATCAATTATAAAAGGGAACCTCCTTTCTCAAATATTCACTTACCGTTAATCCTTAAATATCGACCATAAACTACCCATGTCCCTTATGATCTTTCATAAAAATATTATAGAGTTCCGGGTCATTTTAAAAGACCAACGTTGTTCTCTAAGAGGTTTTTTAGAGGAGGCAAGTCGAAGAAGATGTAATATTATTTACCGATTCTTTCAAAATTATTTCTTCTTATAATTCCACCGCATTGGTTATTTCATTATAAAGTAATAACTCCATCAGTAATTATGTACTGATATTATATTATGATTATTTAACATCCATAATCCACCTTCTACACATCCTAAGAAAAATGAAATCACCATGCATGCGCACATACGACTTACCTTCTCCACGATGTGGTGTAATCCGTTTTTCACCGCCACTATACATGGATGGTTACAAAAGATGGAATTAATAAATATATATATGAGAAATATAAAATTATATTTATTCTTTGATACAATCCATCATACACTTCTATACCATTCAGCAATTATGGTAATGATATCATCACTCGTGCGTACGTACGACTTACCGTGTCTAAGGTGTGATATGATTCGTTCTACATAATATTCAACAAAGCATGATTATATAAATGAATTGAATGAATAAATATGATATATATTATACTAATACCGTGATTTAAATTATATAATTATAACCTAAAAGCATTAAAAATAACTTATCCGACAAAACATCTATAAGAATATGAAGCAGTTAATACCCGAATAATGAGTAATAATGAAATGTTACTAACATGTGGATGAAAACACGATCATAAATGTTATCATAAAAATGGTTATGATTCTAGAATAAATCAGTATCATTATTTAAAACATCATGCAGTATTTTCAGATACATACAGAGCATATCATACCTATGGTAAGGGATAACTTTGGAGATATTTTTTTTATCCGAGGTTGTTTATTCGTAAGTATTTAATGGTGTATATTTATCATCCATGTCCATGTTTCCAAAATATGTTTTTGTGTAACATGTAAAAATTGTTTCATTATGAGATGATTTGGACCTATATCGACCTCCAATGCATTGTGTAAAAATTTATATCTCATGATATAGTCTTCAGTGGAATGGTACGTAGATCTACTTTAGTAATACATGGATGGAACATTGAGTGAATTTGGTTCATTAATGGACCTTATCCACTATGATGGTCTTAGAAATGAGGGTAGACTAATATGAAATGATTTTCTATGCTTATGTGTGTATTCAACGAAATTTAATGTCTTTTGTTATGACTATTGGGATTACATTTTAATTTTATGAGTTATCCCATGACATGAAACTCTGATATATTATATAGAGGATAATATTTTCAAATTTTATATTCTTATGGTTAGGATATTATTTATATTTCCATTTTTTACCCTTAACGACCATTTGATCTCACCCTTTTATATGTTTCTTTTCCCTAGGTCATGAAGAAGTGTATTATGTTAGATATGTCAAAAAAGAGTATAGTTATTAAGAAATAAGTGAGAGCCCACGTAGATGTTTTATAACCCAGTTGTTTATGTTACCAAGATTCTAAGGAAACTAAACATATATAGTCCTGGCATGTTTTTTATGTTATCTAATAAATATTCTTCATTGATGAAGTAAAATATATAAGTAAATTATGGGTTGTTATTGTTTGTATCAGTGCATGGTAATAGTTAACCTTTGGGAAATATGTGGAGATAACATTAGTAGGATCCCACAGTATATGTCAAAGATTGCGTTACAATCCTATCCATGTTTTTTGTGATGTTCATTAATGGCCTAGGAAAAAACCTAAAGTGTATTAAATTAAATATTTATTCTTGAATTATGTGGTCTTCCCTTGATGATTAGTGTTTATCACATTATACTTCTTGGTTTTAGTCAATGGATTGGACACAAAGGAACCACATTAATTCTAAATGTGATGGGAAATGTAATGATTATCCCTCTAAGAAACCAAATTGAAGCTGGAATAGAAAATATTGTATCCATTCTAACCCAACATTATAAATCTATGAATCATGTTAGACTTCCAAATGAGCAAATGAGGGAGTGACATTCTTTGGAATACTTGATGAGGAAGCATCCTCCTTCATTCAGTGGGTCTTATGATCCATTAGTGGATGAACAATGGATTATTAAAACTGAAAATATATTTTCAGTTCTACATTTTTTTGAACATGATAAATTCATCTTAACAATATATGGTTTGGAAGGTGATGTTAATCGACTGTGAAATCTTTTCAATAATACAAGGCAAAGATTTGAAATTGATTCCATGGAATGGGATGAGTTTAAGAACTTATTTATCAATAAGTACTTTCCTTATATTATTTGATCAATGATGGAGAAGGAGTTCCTTGATCATAAAAAAGGATGAAGAATCGGAAGGCTTCTATAATGAAAATTTTACTAGACATGAAATTTAGGATTCTAAAATTATTATCAATCCTGAGGGTGAAATTGTTCGATTCTTTAGTGGCGTAAAACCAATTCTAGGAAGGGCATTATCCATAAGGGACTTAAATTGCTATGAGGTAATTGTTCGATGTTATCTCAAGATTGAGACTGATATTAGAGTAACCTATCAGTCATATGGGTTTGATAAGAAGAGAAAAATGGAAGTCAAAGGAAAATATAAAGACCACAATGAAAAGAAGATGTGTTTTCTATTATGCTCAATGTGTGGAAAGAAAAATGGAGGGAATTGTCATAAAAGGGACTAGTAAATGTTTTAAGATTGGAAAAGAAGGTCATCAGGCAGTTGAATGCTGATGTGATGGGATAAAGATGTCCAATGATGTTACCAAATAAAAGGATACACAAAATTAACCTCACACACTTCAATGATACAAATGAAAGGAAATGGGTAATTATTCCAATCAATTATATAATCCCAGGGTTATTGATGATGATCGACGTCAAAAAATTATTAAATCCACATATAATGGAAAGTCACATGCAATCACTATCGTTGATGTGGAGTACGATAATAAAGGTTTCAAAGGTACACATACTATCTACTCAAAAGTAGAAAATGTTTTATTTTATTATGGATGCACACAATCTTTTATTTCTGAAGAATTTTGTAAGAGTATCCCTATATTACCTCTACAATTAGATGTTGAGTTAGATGTGACAACTCAAAATGGAACAATTTCCACATCAAAAGTTTATAATTGTTCTCTAGTTGAATTTTGTGGGAATGTGCTCCCTGGAAATCTTACAATCCTTCCTATAAAAGAACATTATGTGATTCATGGAATGTAATGGAATTTTCTATATGTATCGCATATCAATTTCCAATCAAGGGAAGTCAAATTCCATATTCCATATCAATCTATGATCATATATCTATGAGCGAATGTATATTACCTTCCAGTAGAAATTTATTTCATCTTATGGGTTTTTTTCCTATAAATAATGGTTATTTATCTGAAATGGTTGGGGAGAAAATCATGATTATGAATACACCCATTGTATGGGTGTTTTATTTTATATTTTTTATGGAATTTATAGGTCTTCCACAAAATCATGAAGTTGAAATTTTAATAGAATTCATACTAGGTTCTATGCCTATTTTAATGACACCTTATAGATTGGCCCCAATTGAGTTGTAGGAATTAAATAAGAATCTCCACGAGAATCCTGATAAGGGATTCATATTCCCTAGTTTATCAACTTGGGGAGAACCTGTTCTATTTTTTAAGAAGAAAGATGGATCAATGAGACTCTACATTGATTATTGGGAACATTACAAGATAAATATCATGAAAAAATATCATCTTCCCTGAATTGATTACTTAATTGACCAGCTATGTGGAGCTCAATACCTTTCTAATATTTATCTTTTTTCATGTTATAATAAATTAGGTGTCAAAAAGGAGGATATACAAAATATGTTATTATGTACAAGGTATATACAATTTGATTTTATAGTGATTCATTTTGGTCTTACTAATTCCCCCACTATCTTCAAGGATATAATAAATTGAGTCTTTAGAGACTATCTTGATAAATTTGTGGTAGTGTATATAGTTGATATTATTTTTTATTCAATGATAAAGGAATAAAAAGAAGACAACATCAGGATTGTACTAAAGACCATACTAAAGGATAATCATTACACGATATTTATAAAGAGATAATTTTGGCTTCCTAATCATACATTTTTAGGTCACATATTTACTAGAGAAGGTATATATGTGGATCCATCAAAAATAGATGTTGTTGAAAGTTCACCGAGACAAAAAATGGTATCCCATATCTCTTGTTTTCTTGGTTCATCTCGATATTATCTACATTTTGCGTATGATTATTCACGGTTATATAATCCACTCTCCACATTGTTTATAATGGATTAAAGTTCATTTGGGCACATGAATGTGATGATAATTTCAAAGAGAAAAAATGAAGGTTAGACATTGAACCAATGCTCACACTTCCTTGTAGTGGATAAATGTTTGTGATCAACATTGAAAAATCCAAGAAGGGGTTGGGATGTGTTGTCATGGAAAATGATATGGTGATATCTTAAGCCTCATGATAGTTGAAAATGTATGAGGAAAATTTCCCGACTCATGATTTGGAGATAGCTACAAAAATATTTGCATCAAAGATATGGAGGCATTATTCTGTATGGTGAATGGTGTGATATTTATACAGATCATAAAATATTAAAGAATTTTTTCACACAAATGGAGATGAATATGTTTCAATTAAGATGGCTAGAGTTGATTAATGATTATGACTTCTCAATACATTACAACTCTGGGAATGAAAACAAGGTGGCCAATTCTGTGTGTCGACAGGACCATGTCATCCTATCCATGTTGACAATAACAAAAGATACAATATTTATGGACATTTAGGGGATGGATCTAAAAATTTTAAATTAAGGGGATAAATATCATCTTTCTCAAATTAATGATCAAACATATATAAAAGTGATGATCAAATAGGAACCGAAGAAAGATGTAGAGCTACAAAATAAGGTGAGAAATGTTCTTGAAATCAACCTTGATTGTTATGAAATAATAAGGTTTTGAAATATTGTTGGTATTCCTCCATTATCATAATTAAATAAAGAGATATTGGATGAGGCTAGTATTTCCTCATTCTATATTCACCCTTGAAGCACAGAGATATACATGGACCTGAATGAGTATTTATAGTGGGATGATAAGAAAACAGATGTCACCGATTATGTCTCTTGATTCTTGGTTTGACAACAAGTTAAAGATGAGAGACACAATTATAAGGGGATGTAACCACCATTACCCATACTAGAGTGGAAATGGGAAATCATCACTATGGAATATATTATCTGAATTCCAAAAATATCTATAGTCCACAATGCTATATAGGTTTTAGTTTATCACCTTATGATGTCTGCACATTTTATTTCTATTAGAGAGGATTTATCTCTTTTTCAGCTTTCCAGGATATATGTAAAGGATGTGGATAAATGTCATGGAGTACACCGTTACATTATATATGAGCAGGATCTAAGGATTAACTCAATGTTTTTGTAAAGTATTTATCATGCTATGTATACAGAGTTAAGTTTCAACATTTCTTATCATCCTCATACAAACGGTCAGTCTGAGAGGGAAATTCAAACTATGGAAGACATGTTGAGATCATTGTCCTTGTATTTAAAAGGTGTTTGGGATCAACACCTACCTTTGGTGGAATTTTCATACAAAAATAGCTTTCACTCTAGTATTTTGATGGTCTTTATAAATCCCTATATAGAAAAAAGTGCATAACTCCAACTTTTGGGATGAAGTTGGGGAATGAAAGTTATTAGGACCTGATCTTATTGATGAAATGAGAGAAAAGGTCAGATATATTCAACAAAACATAAGATAATACAAGGGTCGACAGAAATGTTACAATGACAACCAAAGAAAATACCTAGAGTTTGAAGTGGGTGATAAGGTGTTTCTACGAATATCTCCTTAAAAGAGAGTAATGAGAGTTGGAAAGAAGGGAAAGGTGAGCCCCAGGTTTATCAGTCCATTTAAAATTATAGATCATGTTGGGAAGGTATCTTACCTATTGGAACTTCCACCAAATATTTCTCATGTTCATGATGTGATCCATGTATCTCTATAGAGAAATCACATACCAAATCCTTCACATGTACTATGCTCCGATGTCGAACCACTGAAGAAAGATCTTTCTATGAAGAACAATCGATAGAGATTCTAGATCGTAGTGAAAAAGTTTGACAAAACAAGACCACTCACATTGTTAACATTTTATGGAGGAACCACCCATTTCAATAAGATACTTGGGAATGTGAGGATATTATTTGGGAGAGGAATCCTATTTTATTTGATTCTATGTGATGAATTTTGTGGGAGAAATTTAGTTTAAGGGGGATAGATTACAACATATGGATGTTTTTGTGAAATATATTCTCTAATTTTTTTTATTATTCTGTAGCTTTATTTGTAAGAAATCGTGAGTTTAAAAGAACCGCAAAATGCACTTATTATAAAATAGCTGTTATAGCCTAGTTGTTAGGTTATCAAGAATTATTACAACTAACTTATGAAAATTTGTTGTGAATTCAATGACTAAAAATTATTTATGAAAAATATAAATCAATTTGGTATTTTTATTTTTGAGTGAATTAATTTTGGTAATGTATTTAATGGGATATATATTTGTTATATACTTAATAAAATATTTTTGATATTCATCCAATGGATATTTTAGTCATAGTGTATGAATAAAATCCTATTTGATTTATAAAAACATATTTTTTTGAAGGTTAATTTTACACCTTTGAAAAGAGAACCCCTTTAAAATTACGATTTTGAAACATTAATAATTTTTATATGAAAACATAAATGTGTAATTTGGAATCATGAAATAAAAATTTACTATGGATGAATTTCTGATATTATTCTCAAAACATTCATGTTTTGGTGAATAATAAAAACACGCTAAATTTTGATTGAAAATAAAACTTTTGTTGAAATAATTTTTATGGTTATATTATATTATTGAATGGTTTAAAATTATAAAGAGAATAATGTTTTTTACATTTAATATTATTTAGGTCTTTATAATTAATTTTACATTAAATTTAGATGTAAAATCTTTTCAATATTTTGCAGAATTTTAACTTTTTAAACTCGTTTTCTCATTTCAATGAGAGGATTAATTTTAAATTAATTACTGAAACTTCTAGGTTGTAAATTTTTAATAATGTATTCTATATTTTTAATCCTTAGGTACAAATTATGCAAATAGATTTATTTTTTTTGGTCAATATGAATAGTAACTGCCGCGTATTTTATTAACACGGTAAAAGGGTAAATCGGGTAATTAAGGGTAAAAATAATAATATAAAATTAATCTAAAACATGTCTTAATATTATTGGATTATTATAATTTTCAGGAAAATAGACATGGGTCTAAAGGGTATTCATTAGACCCAACATGGATGAGATTAGTACATTTAATCTATTTTATTTAATGAAAAGTGAGTTATGTCTCTCTCAAACATTAATATTTAAATTATTTTTAATATAAGGTCATAAAGAAGATAAATTTGATTATAAAGTTTAATTTTAATGATTAAATGTTACTTATTTATCATGAAAATTTATTTTTAATTTTTAGGAAATAAATAATTACCTTACAAACTTATACTTGGATGATGATAAAATTAATTAATTGACGAGAAATCAATAAAACTATTTTTATTAAAATGATAAAAACTATATAAGGCCCAAAAATATGACCAAAACAATTTACATCGATTATATATAGATCATAAGAATCCCAGAGTCTATATGTTGACGATTTAGAGGCATATAAAATAGATTATGACACTTGTATGATTTTATTTTATGTGAATAGAAATATGTCACATTCACATTTTAAATGAGTATAGCATTTTAAATGATGGGTTTTTAGAAGATAAATTAGAAAACAAGTATTCTTCTAAAATCTCATGGATTTATAAATATCACTTTATTTTATTTGAATTTTTTTTTAAAAAATAAATCCTATTAAATAATTAAACAAAATTGAGGTAGTAATTGTTTTATTAATGGAGAGATCAAATAAATTTTATTAAAAATATTTTAATAAATAACATATTGGATAATTATTATTTTAATATTTTTTAGATTAAATTTACCCCTTAGGGATATAATAAAATATTTGGATCAAAGTTCTCTTCATAGTTTTATAATTTTAAAAATCTAGGAAATAAATAGTGTCTGAATTGACACTATTGGTATTTATCAAAATAATGTTTTCTAAAATTATTTAAAAATAAAATTTCTTAAAACAAATATTGAATAATTATGATATGGAATAAATTTTTTTATGTATTATTTTATGGTCTAATTAACTTCAAATTGGTAAATATTTAACCAATTTAATATTGAAATATTTGTTACCCTCTTTAAATATTAAATACAATAATTAAGTGTTCATTAAAATGATAATTATTAAATTATCATAACCACTTTTGTAAAATTTATTGGTTGATGATATTAAGACCCTATATCATCTCTCTTTTAAATTGGGACATTTTTTATGTTTCTATGTTGGGTTTTAGTTTATTATAAATTAATATTTTTGAGGTATCCGAAAGTATCCCTCGCCTCAATTATAAAACAGAAATTCCTCCCAGAACTCTTTACTTCATTTAAAAAAAACATCTTGACCATACCCATAACATTTCCATTATAAAAAACCCATGAAACCTTTCATAGGTCCCATTAGTATTCAAAGACCAACTATAGTGTTCTAATATGAGATTTAGAGGATACTTGTCGAAGAAGAGGTAATATAATTTACTAATTCTATCAAACATATTTCTTCTTCTACTTCCGACTCATGAGATGCTTATTTATAAATAAATAAAACTAGTATAAATTAAGTAATTATAGGATAATATGATAATTAAACAACCGTAGTCCACCTCCTACCCATCCCATAAAAAAATGAAATCACCACACATGAGTTTGTACGGCATACCGTCTCCACACCATTGTGTAATCTGTTTTCACCTCCACCTTACATGGATGGGTATAATTAAGGAATTGATAAATATATATATTATTAATATAATATTATATTTATTCTATGATACAATTCACCATCCATTTCAATACCATTCATCAATTATGAGAACAATATCATCGCTCGTGTGTACGTAAAGCTTGTCGTCTCCATAGTGCGATGTGATTCGTTCTGCATAATCACCATTAAATCATGTTTATATGAATGAATTAAGTGAATAAATATGATATATATTATAATTATTCCATTTTTTATGATATAACTATGAACTAAAAAATGAATAATAACTTATATGAAAAAACATGCATAAGAACATATTGTAGTTAATTACCAAATAACGAGTAACAATGAAATGTTACTAAAAAATAAATGAAAATATGAACATAAATGTTATCATAAAAATGGTTATGATTCTGGAATCAATCAGAAAAATTATTTTAATCATTATAAATGATGTTCGGATACATACAAACCATATCAGACCTAAAGTAAGGGATAACTTTAGAAATCTTGTTTTTATCTCAGATTGTTTATTCGTAAGTATTTAATGTGGTATATTTATCATCCACATCCATGTGTTCCAAAATATGTATTTCATAATATTAGTTATATCCTTATATAACATTACAATGTCAATTTTACCTATTGGTAAACTTTTACTCAATTTTTTGAATGGAATCTTTTGACATTTTCTCTACGAGGTACTTTTTGACATTTCAGGAAAAAGTACAAGAAGAATGTTTTTTTAACTTGTACAATATGAACATATTTTTTTGATTTTAGAATTCCTTATTTCCATGAAGAATCCCCTACATTATTTCAAGGTTATTTTCTCATAAAATTATTTATTCAAAAATGATGTGGCATTTTGATTATGGAAAATTATTTTGAAGAAGAAAAGATATTTTCCTCAAGAAGTAATTTGAATTGTTTTCTCAAAATTATTTTCCATCTAAGATGACACTCATTAAATAGGGATAGATTTTTATCCCTAGTATTCATATGATTGGATTTTGTTTCTGATGGAATATTATTTAAGAAATCCATATTTTTATATAAATTATGATGGAATGATATATAAGAAACCCATTTTATTCCATGGGTTATGCTATGGTGAATGTTTTTAGGTTTTTTGTGACACATGTAAGATTGTATTAATCATGAGATGGGTGAAATGTATATCTCCATCCAATTAATTGGTTAATTATATATATCTAAAGATATATATAGTACTGAATTGACAAGTAAATCTGATTTAGTAACACAAGGATGGAACGAGTAGTGAACTTGGTTCAGCAATGGACTTTGTCTATTATGATGGTATTGGTAATGATCATATACTAATATAAAATGATTTTATATTCTTATGTATGTATGAAATGAAATTTCATGTCTTATTTTATGAATATTGGGATTACATTGCATTTTTATGATTTATCTCATGTCCTGATATTATGATATTTTCATTGAAAAATAATATTTTCAAAGGTATTGTTCTTTTGAAAACAATATTAGTGATATTTCTCTTTTTTACCCTAATGGATAATTTGAGCTCATTATTTCATATTTTTCTTTTCCCCATGTCATAAATAAGGGTATTATGTAGGATATATCAAAAATTATTCTAGATATGAAGAAATAAGAAGGAGAAAATGTAAATGTTTTATGAACTAGTGGTTGATGATTCCAACCTTCTAAAGACAGTAAACCTATAAATTCGTATTGTGTTTTTTGTTATGTTATGTAATAAATATTATTTAATGTTCTTGTAAGATAAATATGTGAAGTATGGGCCATTATAATCTTATTCATGTATATGTTACCAAGATTTTTAACTATAGAAGTGTCCCTGATTTGAATGAAATGAGCTAACTTAGTCATGTGATCAACCACAACCTAGATAGAACTTCATAAATAGGGATTCCATGGTGATCAAACAAAAAAATCCACGGATTCCTCATCCCATTTCCAAATTGAAACAAAAGAGGATGGAGAAAATCCAATGGTATTAAATTTTCTGGCTTTATCTATTGTTAGGTGTAACAGCAGGACACATAATTAGCAATGTGAAGAATCATACATGGCCACCAAAATCACCATATCATTTTATAATATATATTATTAGTTCCAAGATGAATAAAACACAATGAAATATAAATAAATAACTAAACTAATATCCCAAATAATTTTGGTATGATAAACCTATTCCAAAAACAAAGACTTTTATCTGAAGAGACAGACCAATCATAAATGGTCTCAACACTATATTGGGTTTCCTGAATTCTTAGGAACTCATCATCATACTCCAAAATATATATAATGAACACAATGAAATATTATTATAAATTAACACTTAACAAATCCATTCCTAAAATATATTCCTACTAATCTAGATGTAATTAAAAAACAATACCCATAAGGTTCCACTCTTCCTATGATTCTTGAACAGCTTATGATGATAGTTTTATACTAAGAGCATCTAAAAAAACATTCCCCTTACAAGGGGTGTAAGAGATAGTGTAGTCAGACATCTGATGGTATTACACCCATCGTCTCAATCTTGGAGTAATTTACTTATGAGATGATATGTAGTTCAAACTATTATAGTTAGAAAAGTCTATGACCCTTTTCTGAAAAGGACAGTGCCACAAACACATAGGTTCATTCATTTCTAAAGAAAGATATAAATGAAAATAATGGTATTTATTATCATATTATCTAAGCTGAAGAGTGATATATGCTACCACATGATCATATTGTATGATAAAAAAACCCAAAAAAAACAATGTTGGAAAAATCACAGAAAACGTCACACCCCTTACCAGGATCATGTATGAATAGAATTGAAACCTATGTAATAAGTCGTTTCATCTCATTGAATAAAGACTAAAAAATTCCCTCCCATGTTAATTTCATCCAATTTTAGGTAAGAGAAGTCAGAGGTTACGATAACATTAAAAACTCATTAAAAATATCAAAAGTTTCTAGTAATAAGAAGGATACTATGAATCTCAATGAAATTTCGTGTCTCTTACCCTGATAAGAAACCCTTACCTTCTCAAGATCAAATGATAATCAATACTTAAAAAAAATTCCCTATGATCTTCACTTCTTGAATCTAGAAAATTCATTTTTAAATTATTATGTACAAATGGTGACTCCTTAAGAATTTGAAAACAAAACCAAAATTGTGATCATTCCCACACATAGATCTCAGGTTAACCAAAATATAATCCCCGAACCTGACCAAAAATGTGTCAAGATACCGATGTAATATATAATTCATCAAATCCATAAAATTGAAGAAGTGTTAGTTAGACCCAAACACACCAAAAGATATTCATTATTTCCATTATGAATTCTGAATGCCATCATTTGTATATGAGACTCTAAAAATATAAGATGATGATAACATGAATGAAGATAAATTTTTAAAAAGTACTTTTCCCCATTTAACTAATACAAAATATCATCTTCATGAGAAAACAGATTTCTGTTGTTAACTGTTTCCTAGTTCAAATACTTATAGTCCATACACAATTAGAGTAAACAATCTGTATTGTTGGAAAAGATCAATGGGGATACACAAGGAAAAAAACTAGGGAAATAAATACCATTTCCATCAGGTCATCCAACTGAATCTTGAGCACTGTTGGCATTACATGAACCTTGTGATAGGAGGGTATCCGAACTGGATGCATACCAAGAACCATTTCAATCACGAACTCCACCTCCATCTATGGAGGTAGACTAGGGAAACAAAGTTGTCAAATGTTAATAAAATCATGAGAAATAATGGGAAAATCAACAAAAGAAGAAATATTATTGTACTTAATTTTAAAAATTGACAAAAAAATCCTAACCTATGGGATGGAGGTCCTACACAACAAGATCCCATATCCCAATCTTCCTGCAACACCCAAAAGGTCCTATTTGCCACAAGAAATCAAACATGATGATGATAACGATCAACCTCAACAAAATGATAAAAAATCCAATAAATCTTAATGATGATGTCAAATAAATCCAAATTGAAAACAAAAAATATCTGACTAACTCCACATCATCTATCGATAAAAAACAATGACACTGAAATCCATTCTCTTTTCTCCTCCCAGTAATTGTCGCTAAATACATAACAAAGGGCATGAGATCTATTAGAAGGTTAAGAATATCAAAAAAAATAACATATAATAAATGGATGTTAATAATCAATATCAAATAAAGAAATTTCCATGGTTGAAAAAATAAAGATGTTACTTATCACTGTCACTGGACCCACATCTACCTCCACTGGGAAGTCATATACTGTGTGAAGATGTTTCACTCTTATGGCATGTGGCAAGAGACCTATAGTCATTGAAGCATATGATTGTTCCATAGTATCATTTGGATCCAACAACCCCTAACTATATCAAAGGGTATACATATCGTAATAGGAATGCTACAAATGACTATAACACCTAGCACAATTGCACATATTTCTCGAAGAAGAAAAATAACACCTTTTGTGTCGGACCTTTCCACACTAATAGGAATTCCTAGGAAAAATGATAGCTGCAACTAAAGGTTTCGAAGAGGATTACTTCTGAGAACCACCTCCACCACTAATGTGATGACCCCACCACTTCATGTTTTCCCCGGTGCATCATTGAAGCCGTCACTAGGTAAAAAAGATGGGGGGAAAATAAACAACCTTTCCAACCATATTCAATTAATTAATCATATCCCAGTCTAAAATCTCTACATAAGACAAAATATTCAACATAAATACATATAATATGATATCTAGTAGAAAAAATTGTAGATAGTTTTCATATTTTAGTTGGTTATTATTTAGAACCTATTATGAACAACGAAACATCTATGCAAACTGGTTATTGTATGTCAACATTGAATGCTATTCCAACTGAAAAGAAAAGAACTCTAGATACATCACTATCATCAATCACTAAAATAATTATATGAATAAGAGTGTTTTGAAACCCTTCTAGTCCAATTCACATGCTAATCCTCCTATACTATGGAATACCACCATTGATGGCATGGACCATAAAGTCTGAACAGTACACACAACACCTTGATACTATCAAGAATATCTAATAATTAAATGATTTGATCAATATTTTGAAGATAATCCCCCACCTCTTGAGGTTAATTTGTACCATTGAATAACGACAAACACTCATGGAGGAACTCATGTGATCGATCTTTCTCTCCTATATCTCTTGGACATACCTCATCAATTCTATTCAATGTATAATACATTGTTATCCATAAAAGAAATTCATGTGTGATAGCATCGATAATCTTCTGATCCATAGGAGGATTCAATGAGGTGCATTAGATGCACCCTCTTGAGTAACTCGTGGAACACATCTCAGAGACATAATACTACAAACAGAAATATAATAAATGATTAGAAAATAGAATAATCTATGTTCAATCATGAAAACCCATATGTAAAAACAAAATATTAATATATGGAACAAGAAACTCGATACACACTTCCCAACATCCAATGAAAAAATTATTCTCATAATGAAAGGTGATGGACATACACAAACTATAATATACCAATTATAATAAACATTCCAAGACAATGACTCTTGTGGAATAACAACCATTGGTACAAAACTATGAAATAATTGACTTAGATACCCTCTCAAACTGGTACCCGACATGAATTTACACATAATCAAAGGGAAATGATGATCTCTATGTGATGGAATCAAAGAGATGTGAAACATTAAAAAATTGAAGGAATAATATCACCAAACATAAAGTATACAATAAGACATATATACACATGTACAAGAAGAAATACTAGATGAATAACAATAAAAATTTATATATATGTATTTCATTGAAGAAAGATAAAAATAGAATTCAAACCACTAAAAATGTATTAAGAAATATCTAAGAGACATGTCCATCAAAAAACGGAGGACAAAACTAAAATAGCCACTCCAACAGTCACTATATGAGAGTATTAGAAAACCTACACAATCTCACCATCCAACTAGAAACACCCATAGGACAAAAAACCACACCACCACACTATGAAAACTATCTTTTCCATATATTTAAATACAAAAATTGTGCTATGTTCTTCAGAAAAGGTAAATCATGTATGAGATAACAGGCTCAGTAGGGTATCACCCATGTGTGACATATCATTTATTTGAAATATAATCCAAGAAATATTGATAGACATAATATTTTCATTATTATTAATATCTTAATCAACGATTTAATCCTTGGTAATTAATCAATATGAATTTATTTTAATTATTTTAGTATTTTAGGTGAATTTGTGGATTAAACGTAAAAAATGGTAAATTTTAAAAATTTAGTTGTTTTTTGTGGATTTGGTTTTTCTAGATTAACCTCTAAAAATTTTATCCAATTCAGGTGATTCTTTTATTATTATTCAACTATTAATGGGATAAAAATTCTTCTTGTGGACCCAAACAACATACGAAATACCACAAGTCCAAAAAAAATATATGAAGTTGAATACTTATTCAAGGGTATTGAATGGAACTTGCCTCATTAAAAGGGGAATACTATAAGATTAAAAAAATGAGATGATTCAATCATGGTTAGAAAGAATACTAGAATGGTCAAATAAATATTAAATTTCATTGTGAAATTATTTCATTATGGCATCACTTGAACGATAAAAACTGTGATTTGTAGAAGTTTAATCAGTGGTAAGAAGATTTCATATTTTTTAATTTGTACATAACATCTCATACACAGCTTTATAGGATTTGAAATTTCAAGGGTAGATATCCAACTCAATTATGAACATCTTATTAGAAGGTACCTTGGAATTCTTTTTCCATCTGGTTGGAAGAACTGAGGTAATCTTTTGGAGGATAGAATCTAGAGGATAAATTTTTCTTTTCTTTATTTTATCTATTTTTTTCATATTAATTTCGTAATGAATTATTCTTCCCCATTCTACTATGTTACCATTAAAAACATGGGGTAAATTTTTAGAGTCATTGGGAAGGATAGTTTTTCTATTATTTAATGTTTTAGTTCGTTCACATTGATTAATAAAACATCTTTCTCTCTTCTAAAATGTTGTTTTCAATTTTATATAGTTGTTTTTATTAACAAGTGCGATCTTATTGGGTTTTTTATTCCATTATTGATTTTTTCTTTTATCAGAGACAATTATGTCTAGTCACAAGGTTCTTGTTTATAATTGATGGAATAGACTAGGTATTATTGGTGTTGTACTCTATGATCATAAGTATGTGTGGGAGGAGTAATTGATGTTCTTAAATTTTTGCGATAAACAAGACATGAGTGGGTATTTACAAAGTCAATTAAGGATGTTCACTAAAAATATTTTGGGAAATTTAGGAGAGTAGACCAAATTTAGATATTGGAAGGGTTTTCTCTCACAGTTACCATTTTACCAAGAGACTGAGAGGAAACAATTCAGGACTCTCACATTAATCGACTTAGTAGAAGTGGATTAAAAAAAATTTAATAATGAAGGATTTGAAATTTGAAAACTAACACCAACTAGATCACACTTCATATACAATAGTTTTCAAAAAAACTATTTAATTTTTTTTCTTGAATCCCTATCTTAATTTCATCCTTTTTTTTCTTTTGACTCATTTTTAGAACCCAAAAACAAATTAAAACACGCAATTTTTCCTCTAATGAAAATGTGAGAAAATAATTTTTGTGCACTATTAATCAAAATACTACCTAGGGATAATCACTATACTAAAATTATGTAATTTAAAAAAATTATTTTTCCACACCTTAGAGAGATGTGTTTCAAAAATGGAACTATTTTTAGGGAGGTAGTGCAAACAGTATAATTATAAATATTTGAATATTTTAAAATTTAAAATTTTTAAAAAAAAATCATTTACCATGTTATTTTAAAATTATTATTTAATTAATTCACGGTATAATTACCCATAAGTAAAATAAAAAATTATTGAATCACCTTGGTCTATGGAAGACAATGTTTCTTTTTTCTAAATATGTCAGGAGATCTAGAATCAAAATAATCATGGACGAATTCATGGATCTCATCCAATACCTTAAAGATAACATCAAATAAATAGTTTTGGAGGGATTGACAATATAATTTAATGAAATCCAAAAGTATTTTCTAGAATTTTATCATGAAATGGTCATGAAACAAAATGAATACTACTTGTTTCCCAAAAATATTTATGGGGAAATTTTAACGGAGCAACACCAATAAGGAGAAGTTCAAAAGGATCTTGAATATTTATTGGAAAGGATTAATCAAATAGTTCAAATCACAGAGGAAAAAATGGATTGGATACTTGAATATTTACATGAATCCAACGATCAATAATTGGAGGTATAAAAAGAACCATAGAAAAACAAATTGGTGATAGAAGTAGTCTTACTTATCTTTCATGTTGATGAACCCATAGAGACCTTGATGAAATAAAAAATAAGACCCATTCATACTATTTAAGTCCATATTTGATGATATTGTTGAAGAATATTTTCTTATTGAATTATTCATGGGAGATCAAAATGATCTAGATAGATTTTGGAATGAGTTTGAGGAAATAAATGATCCACACATTATTTATCAAGATGAATATCCAAAACCATTAAAGGTAGACACCAAAAAAAGTAGATGATTTTGAAGTGAAGATGGCTGATCTAGACTACCTACCTATATCTATTGAAATTCAACTACAAAAGGATCATATAACTAAGATTAAATTGAATCCAAACAAACATAGGGAGATAATATTTTTAAAATATCCTTTCATTATTATTATATAGAATCTTAATTGAGTATCACCTCCCCATACATGAAATTTTCATATTCGGAAAACACATGTATTTCCTTGGAGGATGAGGAAGAAAAAGAATATGCAGCTGATGAACAACATCTGGAGGTCCCTGAACTGGTAGAGCACTTGTTGGAGGGAGTTAAATAAGAGGGAAAAGTATATTTTCCTCAGGAAATAGATACACAAGATTCATAAGTTCAAAGGGAAAAATTTGATATTGATTCTTCAAGAATTAAATTTTATCATATAAAATTACACTTTGACTTCTGCATTGATTATTCCATTTAGGTACCATACCATGAGAAATCAATGGAGAATAAATAATAGGTTGGGAAAGTGGAAAACAAGAAAGAGGAGGACATATTATTTTTCCTAACCCCACTTTTCATGATGAACCTTATTTACATGGGGATGGATTTGTTGTACTATATCAATTGACTCCTCAAAAAAATAATGAAGTTCAAGATTTAAAGAAGAAGTGGTGGTGGTTAATCTCAATGAAACTCCACCACCATCGGATTGGGGATATCCAACTGAAACTTTCCATCTAGAGGTAGTAAAAAAACATAGGGCCCACATGGAAGATTAAACCAAAATATATCCTTATTTTTCAATATATTTATATATTATTTTCTTTTAATAAAATTCTAATGTTATTTTATATACTTTTGGTTATAGTTTTTCATGTGTCCAACACTTAAGAGATTAACTAAACAGTTCCCTACCAATAAGTTAGGATGCACCTCTCTATCACACATTATTTTATACTGTTATTTTAGTTATAATATTATTACATGAAAAATAAATTTGAATACATTACAAACACTACAACATTTTACTGTGTGTAGTTAAACGTTTTTGTTTAAGAGTTTCAATTGCTTTTTTACTATTTTTTTAAAATAAAAATAAATTTGTCTGTCTTTTAATTTTTTGGTCAGTTTTTCAAACTTTTCATATGAAATGATTATATTTTACATTATTAAAACCCATGTAAATGAGTGAAAAAATATATCCAATTAAAGTGATCTTCAATTAATTATTAAAATGACACTATTTCAATTTAAAATCTTTTTGAAATTTATGAAAAGTACACTAATTTTTGAATCCATTGAATCATCTCATTGTATTTATTGTCAAAAAAACTTTTCAATAAAGATTTATAACCATTTTTTTATTTTATTTTCAGTCACCTAACATAAAGAGAGAACAATACCATGCTTGATTTAACCATGGTTTTATTTATTCATAATAAAACATTAGGGTTTTAGTTACCTATGTTTTAAATTATTGAGGAATTTTTTTAGTTTTAAACCATTTCATTCAAAATAATCATTGTAATAATGGACTACCTTGCACATTTAATAATTTTTATCCCATATAATCAAAGAGTATCTTTTTAGGAAGGCCACATTACACACCAATTTTCCCTATCCAAACTGCTTTTGAAGAGAAATTTCATGATCCAATTAAACTTATGTATGGGGGAATATATATTGTAATATGATACCTCACTTAGAGATATGTTGGCTGGAAAATAAAATGTAGAAGAGATGATATTTTTTTCTAAAAAAAATTATTCTTTTGAAAGCTATTCCTCTCCCTATATTTCATTAAAAATTATGTTGTGCCTTTATAGAGATTACAAAGGAGAAAGAAATCAATGCATATATAGAGTTTTCAAGAAAAAAATATGTTTTAGAAGATTGATATTTTTCTATTAAAATGATGATGGTGTGGGATATCCATTTTATTTTACAAGATAGTTAATGATTATATTTTACTAATGGCTGTGAGGGGTAGACCATACATGATTTTAAATTATAATCATTTAAATTTTATTTAAAAAATAGTCAATCCCCCCTTCTCCTGCCTCATATTTTTTCACATCAGACTATTTCCAACAGAAATCCATACAAAAACCATAAAAATATCTCATGGTATAAAAATTTTCATGAATCACATCATGTATATATGTAGGAATTTATCAAGCCTATGGTAACCCTTACAAGATTTTGGAGGATAAATACATTTTTAAAAATTGAAATTTGTGTGATAATAAAATGAAATAAAGATAAAGGTTTTTTCTACATGAGAGTATAAATGAAATGGAAAGATATTAAATGATATTAATTGTGAACATGTGATAATTATATTCAATAAGTTTTATATTTTTTTTGATTCTTGGTGTTAAATATTGGGATCCCATGGTTATGTATTTTGAATTTTCTTTTATTTCATTTTGATTTTACTTGTCCAATATTCTATGTGCTAAATGTGGGGAAATTGACATAGATAATATTCTCATTATTATTTAAAAATTTATCTATTTTTTAATCCCTTATAATTAATCAATGTGATATGATTTTCTTTATTTTAGTATTTTTGGTGAATTTTGGGCTTAAATGTGAAAAATGGTTAATTTTGGAAATTTAGTATTTTTATATTTCTTATATTTTTGAGAAACAAATAAAAAATTTTGAACCAATTAATTTTTTCATTTTTTATTATTCTATTTTTTATGGGATACAAATTTTTTATCTAGACATAAATCCCATTAATACTCCCATGATTTGTAAAAAATTATTAATTTAAAAACATATCCTAGTCGTCAGAATAGACCATACCTCATTAACTGCGGAACCTCTTGAGGTAATGAACTCTAAATGATATTATTCATAATATTTTAGAAATTTAACAAAATTTTTCAGATCACTACTAAATTTAATGGAGAAATTATTTCATTTATGTTTCCCTTGAATTTTTCAAATTGGGGTAGGACGAATACTAATGAGCTGCAAGAAAAAGTTAATTTTATTAATGAAACCATATTCTTTTTTACACATATCAAACGGATTTGAAAATTCAAGGGTAAATATACAACTCAATAATAAACATCTTATAATTGTGGTCCTTGGTATGTTTCAGTGATCTACTAGGCAGAACTGAATAAAACATCTAGATTCCATATTACAGAGGATGATTTTTTTTGCTTCCTTTCTCTCTTTTATTCTTCATAATATCCAAATGACTTATTCTTGTACATTATTCTTATTTCCCTTATATAGTTTTGTAAATTCTACGAGTTATTGGGAAGGGGTGTGTTTTCTTATTTTTAATTCTTAGATATTTCACTTTATTGAATAAAAACTTGTTCACTCTTTTGTAAAGTTGTTTTCAATTATATATAGTGGTTTTTGTTATCAAGTGTGATCATATTTGTTTTTTCATTTTGTTATTGATTTTTTGTTTGTTAAATGATTATTATATCATTCACTTGGTTATTGTTTATATAAAATTGAATAGAACATGCCTATGTGGTGAAGTACTCGATGATCATTAGTACGTGTGGCATGGGTAATGGATGTTCTTAATTTTTGGGATAAAAAAAGACATGATCTGGTATTTCCCATCTCTTGAGGATATTCACTACATATCTCTCACAAAATGATAGATTCTAAAAAAAATGAGATATTGGTAATTTTTTCTCTCACTATCACCATTTGACTAAGGGAGTGAGAGGATGTGATAATAGAGTCTCACATTAATTGACAAACATAATATGAATGAACAAAATTGAAAAATGATAGTATTGATTTTTGAAAACTGACGCCAACCTGATCACCCTTCTTTTTTAATTGTTTTCAATAACTTGTGTTGAAAATTTTTCTTGAATATCTTTCTTAATTTATTCATTTTGTTGTATTTCGATCATTTTCAAAAAATAAAAATATAAAAGAGTCAAATTTTTCTCTAATTAATATGTAAGAAACTATATTGTGTGCCAAAAAAAATTAGGAGACTACTAAGGGTAAACAGTTAGAAAATTAAAAGTCAATTTAATTTTATTTCCACACCCATAGATGGAGTGTGTTAATGATAAACATTAATGAATGAAATATAAGATGCAGTTTAACAATTTTCATATCAAAAGCATGGAAATTTAATTTCCCTCATTCAGAGCATGTAGAAATAATGTTGGTAAATCAGTTTCTAATATTTTTATATTCTTATATAAAATAACAGATATACCATATCAAAAGAAACCAAATCATGCTTCACTTATCATATCAAATACATGGTAGTACAACTCTAAATAGTAAAATCCCAAACAAAAGAACTGGTAACATCACCACAAGGATCACACTAGGTAAAGATAGCAATGAAACTCATACCTAACATAGACAATCTCGTACAAAAAAACTCTAGAAATATGTATTGAGCATAGAGATCATAGGAACACCATCGATAATAAAACTCTAATAGGTCTAACATGTTACTATAACAATAGGCCTAGGGAGTAGAGGAAATCCCCATTACCAAAATCCTAAATAGTGGATAAGGCCAATTAATATACCTTCCACATAAGTACCCAAGGATTCCCATGTGATGTATTTTATAAGCCATTTAATCAGTCCATTTTATCATTTCATTCATTGAAATATATTTCAAAAAACCATTTCATAATGCTTTGAAAACACCTTTTAATTTACAAAAAATACAGGGAGACCAATCTTTTATATGATTCTTAGTTCCACACAGACAAAAAAATCAGCCATATCATTAAATTTCATAAAATAAAACAATTTATCAAAAATAGAAGAAATTTAGTTCACCAACATAGGCTAGATATTAAACCACCCATCCCAAAAGTTTTCCCACACATGCGTGTAATGAAATCCACCACAATTAATAAACAAAAAATGACAACAGAGGCCCTATAATTAATCTATACATATACAAATTGATTCAATTAAATAGAATTTTCTATGGAGAGGAGTAAAAATACATTCCTCAAAAACATCCACACTCTGCACCACAATAAACCATGAAATGGGCCTTATAACAATATACATCAATGGATCTAGAAAGAACACAATGGAAACAACACTGCAGATCAGAAAAATGAAAAGTGAAATGAAAAGATGCTATCGTGGTCAAAGAAAATGAATAACTAGAAGTAATAAATCACATAAAGAGATCCAGGACAACTGAAATGGTGATCAATCATCAAATGAATCAATTTGGAACGAATAAAGGCCCCAAAATTTTCAAGATAAGATCCATAGGACAAGAGGAGAGATATCTATAGAATAATGAATAATCACATCAGCTGAGAAGCACCCTAAAATCTAGATCCATGAAAATTACATGGTGGGTAATCCATTAACACATTGTGTAATCCGCATTCATAATTTATGCTAAAAAACCCATCTCGTTTTTATTAAAAACTATTCTCTTAAAACTATTCATCATATAACATTTACATGATATGTAATCATTCATACTGTTACTTAGTTCAAGACACGATCTTAGAAACTATTACACATTGTGTACTCTCATTTAGAAAAAAAAACATAAGATTCTTATATGAAGAATCAAAACACCTTGTGTGTTCTCCAAACATGGGGAAAACATACAAATAGATTAACACATATATACTTCAACTCTATTATGTTAAACAATAATAAATCCTTAAAAATTAGATATTTTTTATCAATAAATGTTCTCCATCTTCAAAACACCAAAAATACACCCAATTTAAGAGGAAAAGTATAATATTTTTGGGAAATACCTGAAAGAGGTTAATGTGATGTTAAACTAGTAAAATAGTGATATGATGTTGGAATATGATATGCATGTTTTCGGAGAGTATAGTTAAGACTTTTCTCACCCAAGCCTTGTGTTACCATGGGTATTCATGATTTTCCTCTCATTTTAATTAGTCTTATGGAATTGAGGTTTGATGTTGTGTTATTTTGATCCTCATTTGATTGGTATGAGTTTTCTTGATATTTTTCTTTCAGTTTGGGATTAAAATGTAAAAATAATTAGAGAGGTGAGGTTGGACTTCATGGACTAATAAACTAAGAAAAAACCCAGTTCTATATTATATAAATGTTTCAGAAAGTGTTGTATAAATAAAATCTTCAACATTAAGCCATGAATCCAATTCAACAATAGTTAAACATTCTATTTTGTTATGATATTTATACCAATTGATTCATGGATTCCCTAGAGTTTCTTCATTCATGGTATGAGAATTAGGTATGTTTTTTTATAGGATGATAATATCGGATGGTTGAATTTATTAGGATGGATATACTAGGAATTTCATGTTTGTGTTCATATTTGGGTGATGATTTTTTAGGAGATTATCCATGATGGGTTATGATTAGTTTTGATTTTGAGTGCAATTTTTCTTTGTAAAATCCTTGTGTGCCATTTGGTTTTCCTTTTTTTATTGGTGGCTGCTTGGGGATATTCATGCTTTGCCATTGTTTTATGCCTTTTGTAGCAAATTTGTTATTATTTCTTCTTGGTGAGAGATATTCATGAAATTTTAATTGAAGGATGGTACACGAGTATGTCTATGTTGTGTTCATGGGTTACTAGGTTATTTTGTTTTTTATTTCTACATAGTCGGATATATTGGGTTGAGACATTTTACCCTGATCATTATGATTTGGTGTTCTACGATAGACTAACCCATGTAACCCACTAATTCAGATTTTTGATCTGAGGTTAAACCTATTTTGTTTAATTTTAAAGCACATTTTCAGTTATTTTGATCACTTATTAATTTGGGATGTGAGGGATATAATTAACTATTTTTATGGTCTTTTATATTTTTTCAATTTATGCTACCATTGTGAAATTTGAGTAGGTTTCTTAGTGGTTACTGTATTTTTTGGTTTCATTGATGATTTTTTATATCTGGTATGTTTTGGTAATTCTCTCTTTATAGAGGATGTTTTCCATTGTTTCGTAATTCTAGATTAATTATAAATGGAGAGAAGATATATGCTAGTTTTTTTACATTATAACTTCTTGATGAGTGGTTGTAGATAGGGATATTGTTCACGGTTGTTTGGTTTCGATTATGGATATTGGTGGATCTTTTAGATATGGATCTTGTTTATTATTTCCATTATTTTAAGATAATCCCATGTTTTTGCAGTCCCTCCCACCAATTTCCTTATGGTGTGGATTTTATTTTTGTTTTAATGCTTATTATTATACATATGATTTTATGGGGAAAAATAGTGGCATGTTTCGGAGAATTATAACCCCCACCAAGTAACTGTTACTTTATTTTTAATTTAAATTTGGGTTATTTGGAACATTATTCCTATGTTTTTGAGTCCTAATGTTTGGGTTTCCTCACCATGCCATGTTTAAGGACAAACCACACCATAATGTCAGTCTAGGTTGTAAAATGGGGAGAGAGCCTTCAAAACTCAGAATTTCATAGGGTGTATTGGTTGAAGGGTTTACCTAGGGTAAAGGAAAAGAGATAGCATTACACTGTGGCGTGTTTCTTAGTTAACCTAGATATTTAGAGACTATAATGAGTCACAATGGAAAATAGGGAGGCCAAAATTATATCCACGGTGCCATGGTTCAATTTTTTAGCCATTTATAAAGGACCATGAAGAGATCCATATAATGTTGCATGAAATGGTGTGAAGGAGGAGTTCCTGGTTAAAAAATGATGATGGATGGGATCTTTACTCTGGTGGACAAGCGTGTCAGTCCCACATGTCTGTTTAATCTAGATTCTCTATGTTATGGTGGTTGAGACCATGTAATAGTGTACCTACATCTAATTTATCAAAATATTTAAATCCCATTTTCCCTATATCATAATTTTTTGTTGTTTCCCCACATTCTACCTCCTACTAATGTTGCCCAACCATGATGAGCATATGGGTGGTATCCTTTCATATCCCTTTATTACTTAATTATTCTCCATTGATTTGATGTGATCCTCTATGGTAATGTCTTTATTTCATCATCTATTCTCTTCCCCTCAATTTTTCTTGTATCTTGAACCCTAATAGATAGGTGGATTGGAATTGGTGGTTGAGGTGGGTATAACTGAGGTGAATTGGATGTATATATATTATAGAGGATGATTCCTTGGTTGTTTGGGCATTCATCATTGAAGGTGACTTGTTGTGATTTATCTCAATTATTTGAGGTATGTGTTTCATTGTATTTCACTTATATTACATGCCTTGAGATGCATCCGTGTTGTAAAATTTTTTATTTCCAAAAATTTACTTGTATGTGTTACCCAATATGAATTGAAGAATGGTTTTGAGGGTTTTTCATTCTTGTCATCATGGATATTTATTGAAGCATCTTTTATTAATTTCAAATTTTATGTTGATTTATGAAAACTATTTGATACAATTCCTAATTGGTTTTCCCTAGTAAAATTTTGGTATTTAATGAGGTGTTTAAAATATGTTTGAATTCTAAATAAATGATTGATGTTCTAAAATGGGGGAGTTTTGGGCTATGTGAAATGGGTTTTAAGTCATGATATTATTAGGATGGATTTTAAAGTGGTTTTAAATAAAGTCATTGATTACAAAATAAATCTCAAATTTTCTTTAATTATTTAGTTTTAAAATATTTATTAAGGAGATGATTAAAATTGTTTGAAATGGCATGGTATCGCGAGATTTTATATTAAGACCGATTTGGAACATTATAGAAGAGTTATATTTGATATATATAATACCTTATGTCGATTCCCTGGGTAATTTTATGTATTCTTATTAAATCTTGTGTGAATAATTGTGTTAACAATGATTCTTATTCATAGATATGAAATGTGATTTTTCACTCAAGGGTGTTGGATGTGAGATCATGCTTGTTACGTCTAAAAGCATGATATTTTTTATATAATGGAAAATCATTTTTGAATCAATTTTTTTCTCACCTCCATTGATTGATATCATGGAACCTAGTTATCTAAGTATAAGATTTGGATGAGTGCAACACTAGCATTGATTAAGTACTAGAAATTTCCTTAAGATTAATTTTTTTATACTAGGGATTCTTCCTAGTGAGACCACAATGATAATGCACGGTTGAGAGTCATTATGTTCACATAGGGTCAGACAATTCTACATTAAGTGTTCCATATGTGAGGACTAGTGTTTTTATGTTTATAACTAAGAGATTTTATCATGATTCTTAGTTCATATTTTAGATTTTTAGAGATTCATTAATTTTATTTTTTTGTATCCTCTAGTGAATTTTTTTATATAGAAATGTTTTTATCTGATTCTTATTTCTCTTGGTTGACATATTTTCCCTTTCATAGGATTGTATTATGTTTTAATTATATTTATTTCAAAATCTTTTGAAAAAATTGAAATTTTATGGTGTTTTCCCTGAATGTAATGTATTGGTTCGATCAAAACGGTATTTGGAAATGTTATTGAAATGCTAATGAAATGTATATGAATTTTTAATTCAAATTACAATTTCCATATTCATGAATTGGAATGGAATGAAAAGGATTTTTTTAATTTATTTTGTTTTTGAACTTCTAGTTTAAAGAAATAAATTCATTATTTTCTTCAAACAAGGATTATTTCTCTTTTGGGGAAAAAACTAAAATACTAATATTTGTTTTCATTATAATTTATCTTATGACAAACCTATTTTATAAATTATGTTAAAAATATAATTTGTGGAATATATTATGAAAAATTATATATATATTCACTTTGGTATAATATTAATAGGAACATTTTTCTCATACTTTGTGTAAACACTGGTGGGTCTTTATGTTGTTGGATTTGTGTCCTAGAATAATCTACGTGTACTTTTGAATTCAGAAATTTTCAAAAAAGTGATATTAATTAAAATATATTTTTACAAATTGTTTATAGTTATTCATGACATTAATATAAGAATTTCCCATAGTATCCATCCCATCAAGATGTGTATAATTGTTATCCACTATGATTAGAAACATAAAAATACATGATGGTATTCTTAAAGCTTTTTCATTGGTCAGATAACATTATATGATAGGGAAAATAGTATATTCACCACCAGGTGTGAGTACAAATAATTAGATGATACTTTATGTCATGACGTTCTCACTTGGTATTCAACAAGAGGAAATACTATGAGAATACACACGCTTGTAATAAATCTACAAGTTTACACATAATTGGATATTCTTATCTATGAGTGTTTAAAATGGTCATTAAACATAAATATTATTAATAAAGCATTTCATGAATTACACGATTATATGTATTTCCATAATCTCTAATGAAAATTGTTCATGGAAAGGTTGGGTATGTATTTCGTGTAATGAATGACATGTTATTAATGAACAAGGTGAGGATGGTTTTTTCCCTTTCATATTAATGGAAGTTGATATCTCGACCCTTTGATTGAAATAGAACTATCATACTAAATTCTATGTCCTTAGTGTAATGATTAGTTTATTTTGTAGATTCAACGAAATAAATATAAAAAATATAGGTTGATGACACCGGTATGAATCCTTCATGAATAGATATAATGAAAAATGGATTATATTACATAGTGAGCATACACATATGGTTGTCGATTTTACGAAATTAACTTCTTTCACATGGGATCTTTGACCCATTTATAGACTGTAATCATAGATGTTACGAAATAATTCCTTATTTCATTGAGGAAGAATCATAGACGGTATCATTCTGTGTGTTTCCATTATTCACCATTAAATTTTATTTTAATTTAATTATTGTAATAAATATTTTTATCATGTTAAAGGAATAATTTTATTTAGTATTTACTAATCGTATAAAATAAAAAAATATTTATTCACATAAAAATTAATTAATTACATGAAATTATAATATTTATATATTGAATGATTAAATATGTATGTTGGTATATGATAAGTGCATTTGAGTACTAGCAGAAAAAGATTGTTTTTGGTAAAAATGTTAATTTTTATTATGGTAAAGTAATATTTATCATTACCATAGTGCTCACATTCCATGAGAAAAAATAACAATAATATTATTACATCAAATGGCGTAATAAAAGGTTGAATATATTATTTAAGGGTCTTTATGAAATTAAATAATAGTTTTAACCATAAACCTAACTCTATAAATAGATGGCCATGTCTATTGTGTAGGTATTGTATAAAAAGAAGATTTATAGTTTACAAAAAAATCTAGATCTCTCTCTCAATAAAAAATAATTCCCTACAAATTATCCATCATCATCAATAATCTCAAGAGTGAGAGTGAAAAGTTGATTCTTCAATATTAAAGGAATCATCACAATGATTAATACAAACACTTCAAGATGATCGATCCATCATACAAGTCCCCAAAAATATCTGAACATTGTCTGGTGATCGTAGGAGCATGTGTGGATCACTGCTAGAGTGATTGTACCTTTGGATCCAATAAGATCCATGATAGTTTATCAGAAAGGGTTTTAGATGACCATTTTTTTCATCGTTGAATGATCTCACGATGCGGTAAAATTTCATCCAATATAGTTAAATTAATTCTAAAGTAAACTTGAAAAAGATCTTATTTCAGTTATAATGAAATTATTTGTCAATTTTTATTGGAATAATTTTGTTGGTCATGAAGTTTACCATTTTTTAAAATTTACAAATGATCCATCAAATATGAAAATTAATGAAGTAGGCTCAGATTTGATAATAAATATCACTATGCCTAAAACCATCATGTGGTATCAGGTTGTTCACGTTCAAAATTATAATTATTTGTTTTTTATCACTACACATTTAATTGTTAAATTTCATTTCAATTTTTAAATATTTTTTGACCCACAATCAAAATATATTCTTCATTTTCTTTATTTCTTACTGAAATAAAATATATCAGTTGATAATTAATGAATAATTCATATGAATAACTCATCTAGAAGTGTTATGAATTTTTGAAGGATAATACAAGGTTACACCGAGCGTAATCCTTTTTCAGAAGCCATGTATCTTTTTTCATCACACAAGGGAAACTGTTTGGAATTTGGGTTATCATGTGATGAATACACATCACATGAACTAAATTCCATGTGTGTTGAATACCAGGTTGGAACAAGATTTTTCTAGACCACACGATGTGTAGATTTCCTACATATTGTGTAGTCTAGGTGTTTTCAAGTTGGAAAACATGGGGTTTAGATTCATAGTGTAATTAACACACTGAATGTATTTAATACAAAATTCGTATAAGATGGGATCAACATATCCTGAAGTACACTCCAGATACTTCATAAAAATCAACAAGAAGTAAACGCTAAGCCCCTAGGTATGTACTATAAATATGTGAAGATGAAAAATACACACCATGTGGCTTGATTTCACATGTTTTCTATATTATTTATTTACATGGAAGTATTAAATTTTAATTAATTATTCTATTAAACCCTACAAACCATTGTTCTATGTGTCATTTTTTTGAATGTACATGCTAGTAATTTTATTATATTATATTAACTTCTTAATTAATTCCATGTAGTATTCGAAACTAAAATCTTGTATTATCATTACATACTAAAGACCAAAATAATTAAATTGTATTGGTAACATAATATTCATTTTTTCTGTTTAATTAATTTTTCAGCACACACAATTAATTTTATTATGGATAATTTCATGTATGGGATAAATTTACTAATTACATAGGTATTTCCTATGAAAAGGGATTATATGCCTAATTATATTGATGATTCATATGGAATGTAACTGCATGACTATTTTTTATTGGTTATAGTGTGGGACACAATGTACACTTTCCTTATATTATATTATTGAGGGATGTTATTCCCATTTTGTCTCAAGAACATGAATCATGACACTATTCCCATTATTGTGGGAAGTAATTCCCATTAATACATGGAATTAAATGACCATGTGTCCCTGATATAATTATAATCCAGAAACACTACCATTAAATTAACTATTACCCCGAGAATATGGATACACTTCCCTTTACAGGACACTTCCATTGAAGGGGATAAAATTAACATAATCTTATGAATACTTATGGGATTTATTCCCATTGTTTTATTGAGACCTTGGACTAGCAATGCTTTTCCTTCATAAGATTATGCATGAGGTTAGGGATTTTATACTCACAAGTGTGCTGATACTCAAGCCTGCTATGATTATTTCTGGATTATTGGCACTAGGTAGTTATGACCCTTAATATGAATTTTATATCTGGATGTACTTCACATGTGATTATTATTATATTACAACTTGATGAATTTAAAACCAATTATTAATTGGGATGTGATTCCCTATTAACATTTTACATGATATATTTAAAAAAACTCTGACACTCATTTAAGAATGTATGGTCACTAGAAGGCGGGTTTAGTTTCACACTTGGTTGTTGAATTTATTATTGATTTTATTTAATGATGATCATATACCACTACAAATATAATTTTATTATTCTATTTTATTATGGATTAATTGATAGGGGATTAATGAGTTTTACTTACACCAACATCAGGAACACCAGTACATGAGAAAATTTCAGGTTTCGTGATTTAGGTAAGGGAAAGTGACTTGCTGTTGTAGATGGTTGAGATGTGGGGAATTGTCTAGAACTAGTAGGTGTAATGGGTGAGGAATAAAGATCAGTTTTATCAATGAATTATGTATTTTTTTAGCATGATTTATATTATCAATACACTTGAGACCTTATTTGTTTAAATTGTGACTCGTGTGACATTATAGTAAATTATTCTGATATATATTTTGATATGTTTTTTATTATTGGGTTTCCTTTCTATATAAAATATATAATTATTCATACATTATTATTTATGGTTATTATTATTTCTTATCCTATTACTTATGGTTATCCATACTGGAGGGTATATACTCTCCATGCTAACCTATTGACCCTCACCACTAGTTAGTACCCATTGGTGTATAAGGAGGCTTGATTGGGTAAATAACACTTCATTTCCTTCATGATGGATGTTAACTAGTACGTGGATGATAGGCAAACAATCCATAAATATGTTCGAGCAAAAGTCCCACAATCCATTCATGAATACTGAAGAGGGAACTTAATTCTATTAAAATCATAACACATAATATATTTAATTCGTAATTATCTTTTATGATCATTTTAAAAAACTCAAAAAATCCTATAATTTATTAATGTTACTAAATATCATTTCACACATAACATGTAACTACTTGTATGCATGGTATGATATTTATAAAAACAAATTTAAAAAATTTAAACAAAACAACATATTTAATCACAAACAACAAAATTTATATCATTTAATAATAAATTATAATGGAAATTATAAATAAATGAAAATATTTAATATTTATACATGATATATGAATTTATGAATATTTGATAGAAACAAATTATAAACAATTTATTAATAATAATATTTTATGGATTTTCAATAACATAAATGTATAAATATTTTATATTTACATAAAAAATATGAACTCGTCATATTTATTTATTTACCCGAAATACTTATGAACTCACTCATATTAAAATATTTGATTTTATTATAAATATTAACCGTTCATATTCCTTAACATATGAACACTACACATTAATAATCTAAAAAACCTAAAAAACTTTACCATATAATTATTATTTATTTTAACCATTTATGAAATCCACTAAAACCAGTTCTAATATGTTAAATATACTTCTAAAATATGGAATTTAACAATAATAATTGATATTATATTATAGGAACGTCTTGAAACAATATATAAACCCTTTTATATTTGGCCTTATTTTATAATTTACATACAAATGTATAAATTCATTAAAAAATCCTGGAGAAAAAATTTATATTTTAATCTTAAACACATTTTATTTAAATTGAATAAATTAAATAAATCTAATATCCCCCAAAATAGGATTTCTATACTCTAAATTTTCCTTCATATTTGGGATATACTCTTTCTGATAATTTTTGAAAAAAATATCAATAAATCATAAAAAAACATCATGTTTCTTTATTAACCACAATGTGGTTCTATATAATTAAAAACTATTTCAAAATAATAAATGATGTTTTTTCCATGTAGAATTTTTCTAATGAAAAGACCTAAAAATTCATATTTTGAACCAATTGATGGTTTTTTACATAAGGGGAATGGGTTTTGTTTTGGAAGTATAATTCCTTTACCGACTATGATCATTTTAGGTTAAAAATATGACATTAAAATTTAAGATTACAATGATATTTTTTAGAAACATTTTACCAACATATTTTTCTGAATCTTTGATGTAATTTTATGAATTTTCATACACTATAATCCTTACATATTGAAGATGTAATGGAAATGAATATCATTATAGTCAATATTTTTTAAAAAAACAAATCAAAATTTTAGAAAAAAACACATTTTATAATATTCCACATCAACTAAAAAATACAATAAAAATGAAATGGAAACAAGTATAGTATAATTTCTTGGTTTTATTGGAGACAATACTTGTCCAAATGTATTAAATATAAACACTAAAACATTTTTCCATAGAATATATCCATAGTTTTTTTAATTGAATATGAAAATTAAAAATATATATATCTTTCTTATAATAAAGAATCCAAGTGTTATTTTCATATGTGGTTGAAGGTTATCCCTTTGAAGAATCCAAAATGATCTTTACCCAAATAGAATACATAGGTTATATAGATCTCATAGCTATTATGAATTATTTCAATAATACTCATGACATACTAGAAATTTTTAGTCAAATAATTGAATGAAATGAGAGTTACTGCCTATGGGTTTTTTCATATTGTAAAACAGTACTCATATATAACAATTACATATTATTTATATGGATTTAACACCATTAAATATACCTCCAAGTATTATCCTTGGACTCCAATTTTTCTTCATAATCATCCATCCATCACTCAAACATTTCATAAATGTTCATAATGTTATAACTATTTTCAATGTCATATTCGACGTTAAATGATATATTTTACTATTTGAAAATTTAAAAAATTGATAAAAAATTCCTTAAACATAATTAAAAGATTAAAAATTAATATGTGGTTGATTATAAAGGAATATTATTAATTCATTACTTATCTCACAGACCATGTTGTTTCATCCCATTAGGTGGACCACCTGGTATGGGGTTTACACATCACTTTAGACTCACCTACCCATATACTAGAAGCCTACTTTTTAGCATTGAGTGAATAATATAAATCCCAAAGAGACCATATCATTGATATAATAATCACTGAAATATGATAAAAACCATTAATAATAATATTATTTAATAGAAATTGTATTATCCACTATATAATGAGAAAACAATGCTGAGATAGCCATATCACGTTCTATGTAGTCACCGAAGTCATTCATGAAATAATTTTCAATTATATATTCCAATGTGTCTAGAAAAACTCATACACACACACACACCCACATATATATATAAAGGGTAATAAAATATAAAACAATGTAAAATATCTGAGGCCTTATTCTCCTATCTTGTATAGCCCTTGCAAACCAACTGTATCATATCATCAAAATTAGCCCTGAATTGTATCATACTTATATGGTCTGCATGTACACTAATTTACATGTACATGGAATGAGTATAAAAATAAATAGGACAAAAACTATATGAAATTATAATATACCATAATTAACATATATATTTTCATGTTCAATATAATAAGAATAGTATTAACTCACCCGATGAAAAAATCATGTGTAGTCATGATCTATTATCCATGAAACTGTGATTATTGACCCAATACTCTTTGAACAATGTAGGTGTGATATTAATATAAATACCTCTTAATTTATATTTAGAATCATCCTCCAATAGGGTATCATAGTCTGACCTGGATGGTGTTTATTGCACTTGACCCCACCTCCTAACGTCAATCTATAACCCCAAAAATGTGTTGTTGACCTCTAGGATCACAACTATTCATTGATTTACATATATTTTATTTTCATTATCATCATTGTTTTATTGCATAAATATCACCAAATATGAATGATTATTGGGTCATGAAGGTTTTGGGAGTGTCTAGGGCATGTACGGATTCCAGAACATGTGTTTTGGGGGGAAATAAGAGCTCGCACAATTAGTGAAAAACGAGCGGGTTGGGACGTAGGATAGTGTGACTGGGTCTCATTTTTTAGTAGACAATTAAAGAGAATTTTTTTCACAGTTAACACATGATTAGTGAACCATGTGGGGTAACCATGTGGGTGCCCCCGACCTACAGAATGTCATGTGGGTAAATCAGGTGACCCTAAAATTTTATGTATTTTTATATTAAATTAAAATTCTTTTAAACCTAAATAAAGGCCACCCCTTGCATAATAGCTTCAACCAAACAATGGTAGGGATATCATTTGATATTATTCTTGGTTTTCATATTTCATTGTTGTTTCATCTCTAATTCGAACAAAGTTCTTCTCCTTGTATTTGTAATAGTAAGGCCTTAATTCATTTTTTGCCTTTCTCAATTCTTATAAATATTGAATGTGCTATTTAGATTTTGGATTATATTACCTAATTTGTATTTTATTTTCCATTAATCATATTTATTCCAAAATTGGATAAATCAGAGCATGATTCTATCTGAGTTATCAAGTATGAACCTATGGTAGGCGGTCATGTGCATTTGGTTGAATGTAAGATCGTTTAGATGTTCTATCGTGCCGCACGCCCATTTTTGGGGTGTCCCATTAACTTAAAATTAAACCTTGTTATTGTCTATAATGATATATTCAATTAAATAGGAATTTATATACATATTATAGGTTATATAACATGGATAATGACCACCCTATGGGGGAGTTTCCTTGAATGAGCCTTTATGGCTTTATTCCATAGACACCCATTTTAGGTGTTCCTTTATCGCTTTAATGAATTGTTAAAAATGGAATCAATTATAAATTAAATTTATATATTGTAAAATTTTAATTGAAATGAATAAAGGGTTTGGTATGGGTGACATTATAGTGGACCCATATGTGCCATTCTTGTTTAATCATGCCTATTTTTTCTATGCCTTTTCCATGTGAGTACATATAGGATATGAATTGAATTAAAGATAGTGGATTGAATTTAAATAAATGTGTGGTTTACCATGTGATATATATAATAACTAAGGCCTTGGGGGTGTTTTAAGATTTTTGGTATCGCTATTTGAAAAACACCCATGTGATTATTTGAAGGATAGACCTTAAACATGGCCCCGTTTTTCAATTTCATTAATATGAATGAATTTCACACATTATTGATTTTACTATGTCAGTTTTTGGGAAAAAAACCATTTTTTAGCTTTTTATTCTTGTCAATATTGTTGTAAAAAATATACCCATGTGTGTAAATGAACAAAAATCCCATTGAGGTTGGCCAAGGTTTGATACAACTTTCTTGGTGATCATGATACTAGATGCTCTTGAATTTTACCCTGGAATGGCTAATGATATGATTAATTTAAATTGAATGGGGAAATGATAAATATCCTTGGGTGATACATGTTTTGAATTTGGAATGGCATGGAAAAAATCATGTGACTACTATCCTTTATACCATCGACAGAACATAAATCCACTCTAGGATACCATTGAATGACTCAACGGTTAATATGATAATGTCATGAGTTATACATGGATCCAAATGAGAGATTCTGTGGATGGGATCATTGAGGATAGACTTATATATTGATTGGTACATTTATTATTAAGATAATTACATTGATGAACTGAAATTTAATTTTACTATTATGCCAAAGGTGACACTCGATCTTGCATTGTGGAGCACTGAGGACATACTTTATTGGATATAATGTTATACCTCACCTAGAGCAATACTGGTTTCCAGAGTGCTTTGAAAAGGATTGGATTGTAAGGTGTTGGATGATATTTCACATAGATTTATTATCAACTTCGAACATAGGAATGTCAAGGAAGGGATTAGTTTTGGGATTTTATTTTAAATAAAAAGTCTTATGACATGTCTTCCAAGCCAAACACATCCGTAGATTCATTCTTTGATTTTACTTTTTTAGATGTCCTCTTGAGGAACTTTTCGTGACACAAGTTACACATGGGATTCCAGGTTTCAAATGGATCTCAAGATTTATAAGTTCAATGTTATTGTATTAATAAAATAAATGGATGTGAATTAAAATTGTTTCACGTAGGTTTTTTACTCTAGAGTTATTCCTTAATTACTACTTTTTTTATTGCACAATGCCTACAATTTATATTAATTAACATATTGGAACATTCCTTGGGTAGTTTCCTACTTGAATATAGTCTCACACTATGTTTGGGTCCAGATTTGGGTCCCCAATAGATTACAAGATTTCAAGTAATGATAAAGGAAAGAACCCTCTTATAGGTACATGATATACTGCTTTAGAGTAGGAGTGCATGGTACCAAGATGAGGCTTGAAATGTTTTTGGGATTATTTTTTCCTCTTATAACATTTTATATATGGATTTTAAATGTAACTTGTATTCTTATTTTTGTTTGTTGGTAAGAAAAAATTGACATATATCATCATCTTCAATATGATATTATTTTGGGCTTGTTTATAATATTAGTTTTCAACTATTTGTTTTCTCGGTATTATTCATTACTACATATATTTGTATCTATGATAAATATTCCACTTTTTTACTATTTTATAATGAGAGAATAGTCTTCTCATGGACTCAAATTGTCTCTCACTTATTTTCGATTGGCTCTGGTTTTTGTGGAGATGCGCTTGAGGCAAAGTGACCCACCGGGGTTATGGATCCATTCCACAGCATCCAGATCCGGGATGTTAAAAAGTGGTATCCATGCTCTTTTCTATTATTATTTAATATTTGGATTAAATTGATAGGGATATGAGTGAATAGGTATTTGGTAATGAGTTGCACCCGGGTGTAGTTATCCTATGTATAGGAAAGAACTAAATTGCTTCAAATTGAATTGTTATATTCACTGTTTTGAGTATTATAGTTGAATTGATTCCATTATAGAGTGAATCAATTTATTTATTATATAAAAATTTATATTATTTTTGGTTCTATTATGTTGAAACCAAATGAGATAAGGGTATTACATCTCATAAACCTTATAGGGACCTTCGAGGATTTCATATTTCATGAATTATGGTGTGCCATTTATGATGCATTACTGATTGTATGTGTTTGTGATAGGTGTTGTGATTCATATACCTACTATTAGGATAAGTATATTGGGATATATATGGTTTGAAATATATGTACACCATTCATTGGTCTTTGAGGTGGTTGGGACCTCTACGATTTTAATTTAGATGATCATGTTTCACCCTTAAATCAGGTTGTGTTATGATGTGTCATAGGTGGATGCTATGCATTTATTCATAGGGAGTATGGCCACCCAAAAATCATAATTTTCCATGCTATTGAATTTCCTTTTATAAAAAGAAATGTGAAAAACATGAAATGAGTATCAATTCAATGAATTTTAATGAGAATTCAGATTATAATAAAATAAATTTGAAAACAAGTGGAACTGGGGTGTTTTATGATAGATAACTTGACTAACCTCAACCTTATTAGTGGGATTATGGTAGAATCTCCTGCTTTTTTGACACCCATAACTAACACATGGGAATGTAAAAGGTGTGAGTTATTATAGAGTATGGTTTTTAACTATCCTATTTTGTTTTGTTCTTTTGAGATGCAAATTATTTAATGATCATAATTGAGGAAAGTGTTTGGAATTGTAGAGCCATGCCACCATGGTGACCTCTAGTTGTACGCTTGGATGGTGGTGGAAATCACACTCTTGAGGTGGTAGGCCATATGATACTAGTGTATCCTCCACTAGTGATATCTCTAATATTAGTTAATATACCATATTCATGTGTTGAGGAACAATTCTATGAAGGAATTATGTGGTTCATGCATACCGTTCATGGAGCACCATGATTCTCCCTGACCATGGCAGAGATGACGCCTGAGATTTAGTCATAGCATCCCCCCATGTTTTTTGGGGATAGTGGACCATAGGCTACGATTTTGTGGATTGAGGCCATTCTATCAATCTTTGATCACTTAGATATGCCTAATGAGGGAAGAGTAAAGCTCCCTATGTTTATGTTGTGTGATTCCACCAAAATATGGTGGGTTGTTGTCACTTAGATTGGTCATCATTGAGAGATGAACTGGATGGAGTTTTATATGTAATTATATGATTTATTCTATTTTGAAACTTCGAGGACCAATTGATCCTTGGAGTTCATTTATTTGGAGTATGGTTATCTATCAGTCATGGACAATTTGGACAACTTTACTAATCTCTAGTTCTTTACACCTATTCTAATGGGTGGTGAGGAATAAGAAGCCATGGGATTCATAGATGGTCTCATATATGACATTAGATTATAGGCGGATGTCTTATGGATGAATACTATTTATGGGATAGTGAATCAGACACTGATCACATAGTAAAACCTGAGGGAATGTGGAGGTGCGAGCCAGGGAATTTCAGGAACAAATTCTATTACTGCATCAAACAGTAGTAGAATTAATCATCTAGTGCTTCTACATAGTGACACTTGCAGTAAAAAAACTCATATAGTATCTAGGTTAGGTGCTACTAGGGTGTTAGACTTTGACATATGAGGTTGTAGTGTATAAACAACCTAGTCTATTTCCAATCTTGCAGCAAGATAGGTCATCTATAGTGATTTTGTTGAACATTTCTACCAGAAGATAGTGAGTTAGGGTCTTTAATGACTCTATGTTTTGGGGAATTGTCAGTCCCTTCTCACTAGATAGGATATCGAGTATGTTAAAAAAACATTCCATAATGGGGGATGTGGCCATGGTATCTAGACCCTAGGTTCGATGTGATAGTATGGTGGGTCAAGTCAGTGTATCCAGAGAGTGCACTACTAAGGAAATATGATTTGAAGCCCCCTGACACGGGAGACAGTCTTTGGCGGTTGATGGGCTTAAAAAAATCCTTCGAAACCCCTCCCCCACCCCCTCCCCTCGCGAAACCCTACCCAGCGTCCTCTCCCCTCGATCGCCACTGCATGTCCCCCGTCGCCCTCTACCCTCCGCCCTCACCGCCTATCCCCTAGCCTTCCTCCACCCCTTGTCGCTCGTCCCCTCGCCACCCTATCCCCTCCGCCCCCACCCCCTCTGGCTTCTGACCCCTCCTTCTTTCGGCCTCTTCCCCCTCCATCCTCCTCCTCCTCTGCCCTCTGGCCTCTGGACTCTAGCCTCCACCCTCTAGATTCTGCCCCCTCGGCCCTCCGCCCCCTCGGCCATCCACCCTCGGCCCTCCGCCCACTCGCTTCCCCTCCCCCGTCCCCTCGCCTCCCTTTACTCCGGCTCTCTGCCATCCCCCATCCCCTCCCTATTCATCCCACTCCCTCATCACACCATCACCACCCATCCCCTCCCTCACCATCCCCTCTCATGTGGAACCACCGCAGCCTAGTCCCCTCCCTCCCCGCATAGTATCTGCTCGTCCCCTCGCCGCTGTCGCCCATCCACTCTGGCTCCCCGTTGTCCTTTTCCCTCCCCTCGCCATCCCACCATTGTTGCACCTTTTCCACCTCACTGCCTCCTCTCATCCGGCTCACCGCCGCCTTCGCCTCCCGTCCCCTCCCTTGCAGTACCGTCTCCGGCTCCAGCTCCCCTATGATGCCTCTCCTCTCCCCCGCAGCACCGCCTTTGGCTCCCCTCGCTTCCAGGTTTATAGCCCAATCAGGTATTACATGGACTTTCACTTACAATCCATTATATATTCTATTGTATATTATTCAGAGATATAATTTGATTATTTTATCAATGGTCCACAAGGAATTGGTTGGTATTTATTTTAAATATATTTGATATGAAAAATACATGTAATAAGTCTTGTGTAAATGTTTTTTATAGAGATATTATTATGGATATGAGTTGGATTTATCTTCCAATTCGAAAATCTAGAGAATATTTATATGGAATTATGTAGTTTATTAAAGTCACTAGAGGATTTGAAAGTGACTATATCAGCTATCCATGTAGAAAATGCGCTAAAAGATATCAATTAAAAGGAGATACTATGAGAGAGCACCTATTCTTTAAAATAATTGTAAAAAATTATAATAGTTGGACTTGTCATGGAGAAGAATATTTTCGTTGTCAAAATACAGATGTAGTTTAGATGGATGTTGATGCAAGGGTGAATGATCCAATGACTAAAATTCGTTCTGAAATGGTATGTGGGTTGGATCCTAAAGGCATTTACATCTAGAACCTTGAGACCGGTGAGATAAATCTTCGCTCTTGTGCGGATCGTGATTTGAGGAGGTTTTATGAAGACTTGATGATGAAAAAATATAATTATATCTTGGATTCACTTTTTACAATAAATTGTCATTTATCGTGAGGTTTTTGTATTTGAAGACTTTGAATCAGTCGTCAAACACATCATTCGACATGTTGTTGGTGTTATTGAAAATGGTTTTTCCTGTTGACGCTATGATTCATGAGTCATATTACCATGCTCATTGGTTGATAGAGAACATGGGATTTATATATGAGACCATAAATTCATGTGGAAACTACTGTATGTTGTTTAGAAAGGAAACTACCCATTTGGATATTTGTACGGTTTCTGATGCATCCAGGTGGAAAGAGAACATGGGAAATCAGACTCATCAAATTCATATTGCGATACAGGGGAAACTGATTGCCTTAAAGAAAATGTGTTACTTTCCCCTAAAATGGAGGATAAAAAGATATTTTATGTCGTCTAAAGTTTCTAATTTAATGAGATGGCATGCGAAAATAATTCATGAAAGTGATATGTTAACCCACCCGGATGACTCTTCTGCATGGAAGGATTTTGATAAGCGACATCCCAACTTTTCTAAAGATGTTAGTAATGTATGACTGGGGTAGGAAACATATGGTTTCAATCCATTCAAGTCTATGGTAGGTGCAACTCATAGCACATGGCCCATGGTTTTGGTTTTGTATAATCATCCTCTGTGGATTTGTATGAAGCAAAAATTTATATTACATTCCCCTTTTGTTGATGGATGTAGATGTCTGGGGGATAAGATTTATGTTTACCTTCATCCATTTATTGATGAGTTGAATTAATTTTGTGGCGATTGTGTGATGACTTATGATTGTGAAACAAATGAAATGTTCAAACTATAGGCTGCATTATTGTGGACAATCAATGACTTCTCGGATTATGCAAATTTATCAGGCTGGATTATGAAAGGGGAATTTACTTGCCCATGTTGGAAATTAAGTTAAATAATCTGTATGGCATAAACATTCCAAAAAATTGGCATACATGGGTCACAGATATTTTCTCCCCCCTCAGCATAGGTTCAAAAAGAACAGAGTGGCATTTGGTGGTCCTAGAGAGTTAATCCCAGCACCAAAGATCATGACAGTAGTCAAAATGTTATCACAATTTGAGGAAGAAAACATATGCAAGGTATAGGAAATTCAGGATTTAGTGGCTCATCCATTAAGTAATATTCCTGTTTCGGGTAGGCAGCACAATCACAATTGGAAAAAGAAAATTATTTTTTATAGTCTTCCGTATTGGAAGACTAAAATTCTAAGGCATAATTTGGATGTCATGCACATCGAAAAAAATGATTGTGATAACATATTGTAGACCATTTTAGGTGTCTGTGGAAGATCAAAGGACCATGTTAATACACGTCGTGATTTGAAAGAAATGGGTTTAAGGAAACAATTGAATTTATATGTAGATAAGGGAAACAAGGCATATATGCCAACTACATAGTATAAAATGACTAAAAATTAGAAAGAGACATTTCTTTCCATTTTGAAGATTCTTATGTTGCCTGATGGTTACTCTTCTAATATTTCATAGTGTGTGAATCTGATGATCCGGACGTTGCAATGGTTGAAAATTCATGACAATAACATACTAAGTAAGTAACTGATTCAAATTGCAATTTGTAATTGTATATCCCCCAATGTTGTTCAGTCGTTGATTGAGATGAGTAAATGTTTTAGACAGCTTTGTTTAAGAAATAAAATAATGATTGATTTAAAAAGTTTCCAGGACCGAATTGTAATTACGCTATGTCACATTGAGAAACTATTTCCCCTCATCATTTTTCAATGTTATGGTCCGCTTTATAGTGCACCTACTTGATGAAGTAATGGCTGCTGGTCCAGTGCAATTCAGGTGGATGTATCATATTGAGTGGTATTTGAGTACATTGAAATGATTGGTACGCAACAGAGCTCGTCCGAAGTCCTCAATAGACAATGGTTATTGGATAGATGAGTGTAATTCTTTTTGTGTAGAATATCATATGGATGTTGAAACAAAATTAGATAAGCCCTCTCGGATTCATGATGGTCCAGTTGGAGAAGGAACCATATTTGATATGGACAACATTGAGTGGATACAAGCGCATCGATATATCATGTCCAATACTCCCTCAGTTGCACCATTAATATAGTAAGTGTCTTATCAGTTGTATTGTATAAATTTTACGTGCTTTTTTTGCATAATTTGATCATTTAAACATCGAGATATCATTTTCAGGAAACACATCGATGAGGTGAAAGAAGAGATGTATCGTGTGACTGAGTATCAAATTCAATAATGTCATTATGCATCATTTCATGATTGGTTCAAGGAGTATGTACGTATAAATTGATTTTCATTATTAGTGATGTATTATTCTAATTTTTTTTATGTATAAATTATTCTTGACTTCTATGAATTATGTAGGTTCATTAACTGAGGGAGTTTGGGTACCCCACGCTTACTGAGAATTTATCAAACTGGCTGAGGGTCCATCTACAACTGGTCGTCGTTATAAAGCTATAGATGCTAATGGTTTTCTATTTCACATGAAAGATGTTGATGACAAACTAGAAACACAAAAAAGTGGCATCAGTTGTTCATTTGTCGATTCTGGTTATTTCTCTGGTCAATTTACAAACATCATTGATGTTTTTATATGCACACGGTTGAAGTACAAATTGTTAAAGGGTAAGTGGGTTAATCTAGTGCGTGGATGTAATGTTGATAAATAAAAGTTTTCATAGGTGAATTTTAACTATATGTTATATAGAAATGAATGAGTTGATAATGAACCTTTCATTTTGACATCACAAGAAGAACAATTATTCTTCGTTTCTTTTCCATCAAATGCAAGTAGGCAAGTTGTTGTGAAAAAGTCCCGGTGGGGAGTTTTTTATTTGAAAGGGGTGAACCTGAGACTGTTCCGTTTGTTTCCCAACAGGTTGATCAACATACCATAGTTCAACATTAATAAGATATTTACTAGGTTAGAGCAGCCGTTGAAGGAGAAATGGTTGATTTTCATCCTTAATGAAAGGTATAATTATTTTCCCGCTATTCAGTATTGAATGTCCTATGATATCATGAATTATCTAACCATTTTATAAATTCCTATATGTTATAATTCTCACATTTGGAAGTTTATTGATTTATAATTATTTAGGGTGATTTCTCTTTTGGAATCTTCATGTTATTCTCGGTGTATCTTCACATTGAGGTATTCTTCATTTGGTTCATGTGCTGCTTGAATTTTTATTAATTCAATCTGAAATTTGGCTATGCATTGATTGGGTTTGTACATAATTTGTATATCCATTTTGTTAACATTGTGATTTTTTAAAATCCATTCACAACTAAATTTTCAATCCCTTTTTGTTGGATTAAAAAATGTAAAAGTTGTATTTTTTTTTTAAAAACAATCAAATTTTTCTTTTGGACACTTTGGATATTCCCCTTACTAAGGGTTTCTATGACTGTATGCATGTCAGGGGAAAAGGAAGCAGATCCACATCATCCATTATAGCCATCTACGTCTCAGGGTCGAGTTTTTTTTGAATTTTATTTTGTATATTTTATTATTTAATTGATAAACATATATATATATATAACATCTACCAAATTATATAAAAAAAAATTCAATAGGATCAGACTCGACTGCTTCTTCCTCCAAAAAGAGAGGCCCTGGTCATGGCATTTTATCATGCAATTCTGACATGACGTTTGATATTTCCTTTGATGAACTATTTCATCATGTGGGATTGAATTCCCCTATATTTATTCGTCATCTTGGTCATATCATACATGAACCATATCAATTTCCATTGACCACACGTGACTGGGCTTCTATCCCTCAGGACACATTAGATCGTTTTTGAAGGGAGGATCAAGTAAGAAAACAATTTTACATTCTCCTCTATGTATAAAAAATACTAACATATGATATTTTTTCATTAATAGAAAAATTTGAAAGTATTACCCAATGAGTTTCGGCCCGTGTGTATTATAAAATTCTGTAAGATGTCGAACGATATAAATGAAAAGTCAAAAGGGACCATTGGGTACCAAATGTGGGTGCCCTAAACATTCTGGAAAAAGTCCCGAGAGGTGTCCTCCCAGATTAGTGACATGACTTAGTTTCATATTGTTCTATTGAGGGTGTTGTGGTTTGTATATTTATTTTTGTATATATATTTTCATGAATGTGTGATTTGTTTGAAATTTGAATTAAATGAATGTAGGAGGTCTCATCACACCATTCTGGGAATCAAGCATGGTAGAGACCACCTCACATTTGGGACTCGTCACGTGACTCAGATCCGACATGAGGTATTTATTATTTAGTTTTCGATTTATTATTTAATATGGTTTTTTGTTTATATTCGATTCATATACAGTTACGGGAGAAAGGTGCACTGACTGATAAAATTTCAATGTCGATGAGGACTCATGATCAAAATGATCCAGAGGCTGTAGCAATGATAGTAAGTTCTTTTACTCATTACCAATAATTACATAAATCTGTAAACAAACTTATATATGTATATATTATAATATTTCATAGGCTCAATATGAAGCTAAGTTAGAACAGCTTCCAGAGGACCAACGACTTCTTTACATGATAAGGGATGAGATATTCCATAACATTATTGGTCGGGATGGGCATGGATATAGATTGACCTATGGAACAAGGATTCCTCATTATGTAGTATCATGCACAGCAGTTGTCGGTCCTGATGTTGCTCAGATGACGTAACAGTTGTCATATTTCGAGGCACGTTTGCACGCTTCCAATGAGGTAAATGCGCAATTGATTGCTGAGGTTACAACACTGTGAGAATTTCTGAATCTAGGTGCTAGTGCATGGGATCATACGACACAGGTTTATACTATATTTATTTATTTAATTATTATTATTATTTTATGAAAATCATCATAATTTTTATTTGTTGTAGGCCCCTAGCCCACCGGATGGAGGCAGCAGTCATGACCACGCATGACGCATCATATTCACGAGGGGTGTTTCTTTTTTTATTGGTGGGGTTGTTATTGATGTTTAGGTTGGGTTCCTGGTGAGATTTATTGTGATTTGGGGGTATCATGTGTGTTTTGGCCTAATGCCATTATTGTGTGCACGAATTGAGAAGTAACCATGAAACTGATTAATGATTTGGATATTTTTAGTTCATTTTATTCTTTAAGTTTTCAATTTCATGTTCTGTGAATAGTTTTTGAATAACCCATGTGATTCCTAACAGAAACAGTAGAACCTTTTTTGGTGACTAAGCTCAGGTTCACTATTTGTATGCCGCTGGCCCACCCTAATGACCCCCCCCCCCCCCCGCACCCCGAACAGCCCCCCCTACACCTCGGAAATCCCCCCACCCCAGACAGCCCCCCCCGCTCCCTGTAATTAATTTGGACAATTTACTAGTAGTTCAGTAGGGAAATTTTTCATTATGTTGTTAGTCCATTAGGGAAATTGTCCATTTGGCGAATTGTCCAATTGGATGTAGGAGAAATGGCCATTAGGCAATTATTCGATTATACCAATTGTACAACTACACAATAAGACATTATTCAAATTGTTTGTTAGGTCACTATGCCATTAAGGCATATGTGAATTGGTAAATGGGACAATTTGACATTGGGTCATTCGGAAAATTGACCATTAGGCCATTAGGATAATTATTGTTATACTGTTAGACCAATTGTCCATTAGGCCAATTCGTCGTTATGCCCCCCAACACCGGATAGCCCCCCCTGGACAACCCCCACCCACGAACAGCGCCCCCACCCCGGAGAGCCCCCCACCACCAGACACCCCCCCCCACGCACACATTTCAAGCATGGAAAACACCTCAAAACGCATATTTAGCCGTGTTGAGAAAACTGTGTTGCCGAATGATGTGTCGTCTCATTTTACACCTGAAGAATAATAATTACTATTTCTTCCTATGATTTCAAGTCATGCTGATGTTGTTCGGTATGCATTTGACCATTAAATGCATGTTTTGGCCATTTACGACATGCGACATGCACTTTTGATCACTGTGGTGACATGACACCTCCGATTGACATGGTGTCTACCCGACCATTTCCCAATTCATCCACCCTTTGTTGTCATCCGATTCCAGGGAATCCCGAGGTCGTTTGGCTGGTTTTGATCACCCCACGCACGCTTATCAAATGCGCCAATATGATATTAATGGTCGAATTCAGAGCAACCATGCTCAGAATGACTTGAAATCACATGAAAACCAATAGGAATATTATTCGTGAAATTTAGGAGGAGACGACATGTCAATCTGACATGCTGTGTGTGTGGTACGACCAAATTTGTTGTTTTGAACAGTTTGGATCTATCACAACCCGTCCCAGGGGGGCCCATGACATGACTCCCCAAGCCCGCCTCTAATAGGCCAGAGGCTGGTGACTTGCACCGAGTAGACATATTACTAACATGGGAGGCATTGCCTATGCACCTGTACAAACACACACATCTCTAAGCCCACAAATGATGAAATGTAAAAATCACTAAGGAAAAAGAATGCATGCATACAACTAAACCCAACCAACAGAGTATGACGAAAGGTAGAGTACTGTAAAAGTAAACTGGGCCAAAAATACAAGCCCACCAAAAACAAGAGTCTAAAAACTGCAAAGTACAACATTTAAACTCAAAATCTACTGGGACTTCCTGTCGTAGCCATAGGAACGCCTCGGCCTATTGGGATCTTAGAAAGCCTGGTCCTGTCCTGGTCCTCCCTGGACTCTGTCAAAAGGATGCTTGTCTGCACAAGACACCAAACATGCGGGCAAAGACCGTGCAGCGGTGAGTATAATAATACTCAATAGGGGACCCCGAAAACCAAAAAGAAGTACACAAAGTAAAGGTACAGTCTCCAATGCACAGTATATTCCTACAGAACATATAGGACAAACTAGATATACTCAAAACCCATACTCGTTGTCTAGAGACAAGTCACACAACCGCATAGCCCTATTAGGGATTCTATTTGAATATTCCGTGATGCACTCGTTTTGGGAGAACACACTCCACGAGTCTTATAGCTCTGATGACGTCCGTCCGAGAAGTGCGATTCATTAGGAACTATCAAAAGAGATAGATTCACTCATTACGGGAGACACACTCTTTGAGTGATAAGGTTACGGTAGATAGAAGCACTCATTACGGGAGACACACTCCTGAGTGGGAAAGATCACGATACACAAATGAGGATCAGTGCCAGGGACATGGTTGATACCACGACTCATCCGGATTCACCAGTCAGGTGATACACCAACTAGGTAGAGGATCAACACCCAGTAAGGTTGGTCACGTCGATGCCTGACTCTGTCTAGGGTCAGGAATGGATAGACGATCTTGATCTGGGCCTCTCGGATGGATGCCTGACTCTATCACAGACAGTCCTGATGAAGGGATCATAATCCTGCGTGAGGGAAGGATGCTTGACATTTACGGGAACAAGAAGAAGGGTCACTAACCCAAAAAAAGATTTCCAAGGCATGGTGAACAAGAGGACCATGCCATTTTCCAAAAAGTACACGGCGTGTAGAAAAGATACACGACGTGTTGTCTGACCCCGGGTACTGCCCATGTACAACGGCCTGTGTCTTGAGGCTGGTTGTGTAGGAAAAACTAAGTACACGATGTTTAGTTTGGTATACATGCCGTGTCTGGGTAACTGGGTTTGGTTTCGTGTACTCTGGCCATGTGCACGTACATGGTCATCCACCCGTGTACACCAACCCGTGTAATCGCCACACGTGGTGACCCGCGTTACTGGCCTCGCCTAGCCGTGTGACGGAGTACACGGTCGTGTACTCCTTCCCCTGGCCTTGTATCCCCGAGATACACACCGAGCTCCATGTAGGTGCCTCTTCCAAGTTGTACACGCCATGCCGCCTGAATCCGTGTATATCATCCCGTGTCCGTGTATTCCCCAAATCCACACCGAGCTTCGAGGAAAGTCCAACACGCCGTGTGACGAAGGTCACATGCCGTGCGATTTCTCTTTGGCCCCCGAAACCCTATCCACCTCCAGCAGTACTACACGACATTTTCTTCAGAAGTACATGCCATGTATTCTGGAAATTTCTAGAAACACGGGCCTCCACCGTCGCGCCTCCCATAGTGCTCCGATCATCAATTCGACTGTCCGATCGCTACGAAACCTTCAGGTTTTGGTCACCCTGTCACCACGAAGCTGCTTCCGGTGTTTTCGGACCTCCGATGGGCTCCGAAAACGTGTTTTGATCTTCCCGCATGAAGAACTCTCAAAGAACACCCTTTCTGATCCAATCTGATTCATCGTCTGCCATCGTCGCCGCATCTCCACAAGGTCTTTGCAGTGCCAAACTCTCGATTTGGGATCGTTGTGTCACAGAACGGATGTGTAACGATATGTTGCTCATCGCCCCACGGAGAACACGAAGAATGCGTGAGATAAAAATGGGGGAAGAAATCCAATTAAACAAAATTGAGGAATGACCCTCCGCCATCATTCGTCACAGCGTTGATCCGCTCCTGTTAATAGGTTTAAACAGAGCAAAGATCAACATAAAATAAAAGCATGGATCAATTCCTCATAATCTTCCCAAAGAAAATCCCTCCCGCAAGAACGTACAAATTCACGGATCATCTTGTTCATGGATGATCTGCGTTCGTTGTTTAATATAAAAAATGGGGAAAAGAAAATTTGAAATAAAAAACCACTACATTTCTAAAGGATCGATCATTGACTTAGGCATTGCACTGCAATTGTCGTTGAGATCCTTCAACGTCGGTGCAACGATTCTCGATTTCGATTCGTCGTCGTTTTCCAACGCGTCCTCCTCCGCCCAAGCTCCAAGAGAAAAATTCTCTCTCTCTCAACTCGCAGGGTTATGAGGCTAAACCTACGAATTTTACATAAGGATTCATTTATAGGGGAGGATTAGGTCGTGCTCAAATAAATGGAAACGTTTTAAAATAATAAAATAAATCATTAATTTATTTTATTCCTTCTAAAGTTCTTCCCTTTTTAAAAATCCCAAAATTAAACTTCACCGCCGACCTGCACTGGTCGAGGTTAGAGTCGTTATTATGCAAAGTCGTCGTCCCGGACACAACGGTGCACTCAGATTTTTAATCCAGGCATCCATTTGGAAACTGCCACAACCGCGCGCAAGCGTCGACTTACTTATGTTAAAAAAGTTCAAACCACCATTCTGTTCTCACTGGACCTTAGAATGATGTTCCGTCATCGCACCCAGTCTTGAAATACTTCCATATAATATTTAAAAAAAATAAATGGAAAAAAATGATACAATACATTCTCCCCACCTTGGAGCATTACATCCCCGAAAAGCCAAAAAAAGGTCTACTCAAAAAGATGTGGGTATTGGGCATGAATCTGGGCCTCCCGCTCCCACGTGCTCTCCTAAATATTCTCGTGCTGCCACCAGACGTGAACCAAGGGAACCTATCCCCGATGAAGGATACTCTCCTGCTGATCCTCGATTTCAACAGGGTATTCAGAAAAGGTCACTCCATCCTTGATGTCCAGCTCACCCCAATCGATGACGTGTGATGGTCATGCACGTACCTCTTCAGCTTCGACACGTGGAAGACATCATGTACCCAATACAACTATGGCGGTAGATCTAGGTGGTACGCCACCTCACCAACTCTGCATAGAATCTGGAATGGTCTGATGAACCTTAGAGATAGCATGCCACCTCGGCCAAATCTCTGCAACCCTCATCGAGGTGAGACCCAAAGAAAGCCGTGGTCTCCCTCTTCAAACTCCAGAGGTCTCCGTCGTCTGTCAGTATAAAACTTCTGCCAGCTCTGGGTAGTCTTCATCCGCTCCCAGATAAACTGCACCTTCTCTGTGGTGGCTCGCACTAACTCTGGACCCATGAATGTTGACTCTCCGGGGTTGGTCCAGCAGAGTGGTGTCTGATAGGGTCTCCCATACATGGACTCGAACGGTGCCATACTAACGGTGGAGTAGTAGATGTTTTTGTACGTAAACTCCACAAGTGTAGGTGGTCCTCCCAGCTGCGACCAAAGTCCAAGATGCAGGCTCGTAACATATCCTCCAAAACCTGAATGTTCCTCTCCGTCTGACCATCTGTATGGGGATGAAATGATGTGCTGAAGAGTAGCTGAGTCCCAAAAGTCTCCTGCAATCCATTCCACAACTGGGATGTGAAGCTGGCGTCTGGGTCTGAGACTATCATCGAGGGTATTCCATGAAGCCGAACTATCTTATGCACGTAGAGGCATCTCAAGCTCTCTACGACACTCTGCTCCCTGATTGCTAGGAAGTGGGAAGACTTGGTGAGTTGGTCGACGATTACCTAGATGGAATCATGCCCCTTGGATGTCCGTGGTAAGCATGTCACAACGCCCATCGATATTCCATCCAACTTCCACTCTGGGAATTTTAGGGGTGAGCTAATCCTGCTGGAACCTGGTGCTCGGCCTTCACCTGCTGGCACATGAGGAATCGAGAAACGAACTCTGCTACTGCCTTCTTCATGCCTGACCACCAGAACTGTCATCAGATATCCTGGTACAGCTTTTCCACTCCAGGATGTACTGCCATGGGGGATGTATGAAACTCCCTCAGGACCTCATCCTGAAATACCACTGGTACAACAGTGCATCCTCTGAAAAACAGTACGTGCTCTCCACCTTACGAATATCCATCAGGTGCATGTCCCATGGGTAACTGAGCACGTAAAGACACACAGTCGACATCCCCAAGTTGTACCTCCATAACACGCTGTGAGAGTGGAGGGGTGACAACCATCGACTGTATGTAAGCTGTATCCTCTCCATCCACGAAGGATAACTGTAACACGGCTAACTGCTGTATCGCCTCACTCAACAGCTGTGAGCTCGACCTTCTGCTAAGAGCATCTGCCACCTTGTTCCCCATTCCAGGTGTATAGATGATCTCAAAATAATAGTCCTGGAGGAACTATAGCCAGTGCCTATCCCTCAAATTAAGATCTTTCTACGATAAGATGTACCTGAGGCTCTTGTGGTCAGAGTAGAAAATAAAACGCTCGCCCATAAGGTAGTGTCACCATATCTTTAACGCGAAGACTACTTCTGCCAACTCGAGATCCAGGGTAACATAGTTCTGCTCATGTGGATTAAGCTGGCGCGAAACATAAGCAATCACGGCATGCCGCTACATCAGGACACAACTGAGCCCAGTCCCTGATGCATCACTGAAAAATACGTACTCGACACCCAACACTGGTAATATCAGGACTGGGGCACTCGTCAAACTCTTCTTCAACTGATTGAAAGCCTGCTGGAACTTATCCATCCCCACAAAGGGTTTCCCCTTCCTATTAAAGGCCATCATCGGTGCTCCCATGCTAACACAACCTCCACCTTGGCTGAGTCCACAGCTACTCCATATGCTGAGATGACGTGTCCTAGAAAGTGGACCCCCTGAATCCAGAACTAGTACTTTGAGATCTTCCCCTAATGCTGGTGCTCCCGAAGTACGTCTATAACCATCCGCATGTGTCTCGTGTGCTCCTCCTCTGACGCCGAGTACACAAGGATGTCGTTGATGAAGACCATTACAAACCGGTCCAAGTACGGTTGGAAGATCTAGTTCATCAGTCCCATGGACACTGTGGGGGTGGTCGTCATGCCAAAAGGCATCACCAAGTACTCAAAGTGACCGTAGCGGCATCTGAAAGCCATCTTTGTTATATCCTTATCCCTCACTCGTAGCTGGTGATAGCTTGATCGAATGTAAACCTTCGAGAACCACTGTGCCCCACTTAGCTGATCAAAGTGGTCATGGATTCTCAGTAGTGGATACATGTTCTTCACCGTCACCTGGTTCAGGCACTGGTAATCCACGCACAGCCTCATACTCCCATTGTCCTTCTTGGAAAACAAGACCAGGGCCGCCTAGGGTGAAACGCTGGGTCTCATGAAACCCTTGCTATGAAAATCCTCCAACTACACCCTCAGCTTGCAAATCTATACAGGAGCCATTCGATATGCTGATGAGGAAATAGGCATCATCCCGGGGTTCAAGTCGATGCAGAAGTCAATTTCCCGGTGGGGAGGTATTCATGTAACATCTTTGGGAAAGACTTCCTCATAATCCGCCACCACTGCTGGAAACTGAGAGCTCACAACATCTACTGCTCTGAGGTAAGGCTAACCAACTCATGACTGATCGGATGCACCCTACTATTCATGATCCCATTTTGTGTTGCGTGGGATTCCTTTTCTCCGACAAAGGAAAACCTTGTTCCATCACGGCGAACACACCACACCCTTCACCTAAAACAGTCAATCTGGGAATGGGCCGAAGATAACCAATCCATACCGAGAATGACGTCGTAAGGCCTCGACGCTACCACCAAGAGGTTCCAACTGAAACTCTCACCTCTAAGGGTAAGATCACACTTTCTACAAAGGAGCGTGATCATTGAGTCTCCTCCTGTAGATGTCTCCAAGCGTAAGGATCGAGTCAACGGTTCTACCTAAATCTCGAGGTTTTGTACATGACATGTGGCTATAAGGGAATGAATGGAACATGTGTTTATGAGTACGACAGAAAAGATAGAAAAGACACAGATCATTCCTCAAATCATCCCTGGAGCCCCTGGGTCATATGCCTCGACCACATGCAGGTGTCCCCATCCTTGTCCCCCAGCTCCCTGAGGCTGGTACAAACCTCCTGGGGTTGGTGGTGGAAGTAAGTCAAAACGTCTGCCACCACATGCAGCTCTCCCTGCTCCTCTTCCACGTTCGCCGCCTGGCGGGTCTGCTTGTTCTATTCTATGCCTCTGCCTCGGTGGTCCATCCAATTATTCCCTGTCAGTAGCTCGACGGGTCGAGCAATCTCTAGCGAGATGTCCCCTACTGTCGCATGCGTAGAATTGCTTCTCCCTAGGCTAAATGGATCCAGCCTGAGGGCCCTCGACTATCAATCCCATGTCCTGGGTCCTCCTATGACATTTCCCACATCCAGATCCATGTTCCGGACATCGTCTCCCTACTGCTGGGGTCTCCGCACCTGTCCTCCTGCTACTGACTGCCGACGGCTGTCTCTGCTCCGCCAAGAAACTCTCGCCCACCAAATCTCGCTCGAGCACTCCAACATAAGTCGATATGCATAGAGGCACGAAAATAGCACGGATGTCTCGTCATAGACCTTGATCAAAGTTCCAAGCTCTGAAGTACTAATCCCTTACCATATCCATCGAGTACCTAGCGAGGTTGGTGAACCTTGATGAATAGTCAGTTGTTGTCATACTACCCTACTGGAGATGAAGAAGCTTCTGGATGCGCACAGCTCTCAACATAACCGGAGAGACCTCCTCCCTAAATAGTCGTTAAAATGACGTCCATGAAAGAGTCTCTTCATCATTAGTCTGCGTGGTCAGACTCCACCATCGTCCCACCAAACCCTGAAGAAGGCTCTCTCATAGGATCACCATCTGGTCTACTGGTGTCCTCACTAGATGGAAAACTCTGGTCACCGCCTCAAGCCAGTCCTCAACCGCCTGAGGGTCGGGCTCGCATCGGAACCTGAGGGGTCTCTATCCTTGGAACTCATGGACCGCACTATGCCTGCGCGCCTCTCCGGTCGGTACTGCAGGTACCACTTGCTGCTCCACTGGTGGTGGTATAGCAGGTGCACCACCTGGTGGCAACGCCTGGGGAGCTGGTTGCTGTATCGAAGCCTCATCACTGAGGGGGTCATCCTCGTGATCATGCTGTTGAATCCCAGCAGGTATTCATCGCTTAGGAATCCTGTAATGAAACAAGATGTACCATGGTCAATGAGTGTACTTGGATAGATGACACGAAGGACATGGAAAACACAACCCAATCCAATATGATGCTTGTACCTTTTATTTCCCATCAACTAGTGTTTTCGTGCACCGGGTCGAAAAGCAGGTTATCAGAGTCCTGGTGTATGGATACGTCGGCCGCCGCACCAAAAATGGAGTCTCTGGCCCGAAAGCCGAACCCGAAACACTTAACACTGTTTCCCAAAACCAAACTCACAAAATCTTGGTCCTAAGGTAGAACTGACCACATCTAATACCACTCTGTCCTGACCCGTCCCAGTGGGGCCGCGTCGTGACTCCTCAAGCCCACATCCAATAGGCCTGGGGCTGGTGACTAGCACCGAGTAGGAATATTACTAACATGGGAGGCATTTCCTATGTACCAGTACAGACGCACACATATCTAAGCCCACAAATGCAGAAATTTAAAAACCACTAAGGAAAAAAAGAATGCATGCAAACCACTAAACCCAACCAATAGAGTACGACGAAAGGTTGTGTACTATAAAAGTAAACTGGGCTAAAAATACAAGCCCACCAAAAACAAGAGTCTCAAAACTGCAAAGTCCAACCTTTAAACACAAAAGGTACTGGGACTGTCGCTCGTAGCTATAGGAATGCCTCGGCCTATAGGGAACTCAGAAAGCTCAGTGCTGTCCTGGTCCGCTCTGGACTCTGTCAAAAGGTTGCTCATCTACACAAGACACCAGACATGGGGGTAAAGCCAGTGCAGTTGTGAGTATAACAATACTCAGTAGAGGAACCCGAAAACCAGAAAGCAGTACACAAAGTAAAGGTATAGTCATCTATGCATAGTATATGCCTACAGAACATATAGAACAAACCAGATTTACTCAAAACCCAGACCCATGATCTAGAGACAAGTCACACAACCTTATACCCCCTGTTAGGGATTCTGTTCGATGATTTCGTGATGCACTCTTTCCGGGAGAACATACTCCACGCGTCTTATAGCTCTGATGTTGTCCGTATGAGAAGTGTAGTTCGTTAGCAACTGTCACGAGAGATAGATACACTCATTACATGAGACACACTCTTGAGTGATAAGGTTACGATAGATAGAATCACTCATTACAGGAGACACACTCCTGAGTGGGAAAGATCACGATACACAAAAGAGGATCACTGCCAGGGCAAGCACAGATACCGCGACTCATCCGGATTCACCAGTCAAGTGATACATGTGATAGGTAGAGGATCAACGCCTGATAAGGTTTGTCACATCGATGACTAACTCTACCTAGGGTCATGAATGGATAGAGGATCTCGATCTGGGCCTCTCGGATGGATGCCTGACTCTATCATATAAACTCCTACTAAAGGGATCATAATCTTGGAGGAGGGAATGATGCCTGACCTTTAGGGGAACAAGAAGAAGGGGCAGTAACCCAATCAAAATATGTCCAAGGAAAAGTGAACAAGAGGACCAAGCCGTTTTCCAAAAAGTACACGACTTGTAGAAAAGATACATGTCGTGTTGTTTGACCCCGGGTACTGCCCGTGTACAACGGCCCATGTCGTGAGGCTGGTCGTGTAGGAAAAACTATGTACACAGTGTGTAGTATGGTATACACGCCATGTATGGGTAACTGGGTTTGGTTCAGTGTACTCTGGCCATGTGCCCGTACACGGTCATCAAGCTGTGTACACTAACCTGTGTAATCGCCACACGGGGTGACCCATGTTACTGGCCTCGCCTGGCCATGTGACAGAGTACAAAGTCGTGTACTCCTGCCCATGCCCGTGTATCCCCGAGATACACGCCGAGCTCTACATAGATGTCTCTACCAAGATGTACACGATGTGCCGCCTGAAGCCGTGTATATCATCTCGTGTCTGTGTATTCCCAAAATACACGCCGATCATCACGGAAAGTCCAATACATCGTGTGACCAAGGTCACATGCCGTGGGATTTCTCTCTGGCCCCCGAAACCCAAGCCGCCGATGCCAGTACTACAAGGCGTGTTCTTTGGATGTACAAGCCGTGTATTCTGGAAATTTCCAGAAACACGGACCTCCACCATCGCGCCTCCCATGGTGCTTTGATCATCGATCTGGTGGTCTGATCGCCACGAAACCTTCAGGTTTTGGTCACACCATCACAACAAAGCCGCTTCTGGTGTTTTTGGACCTCCGATCGGCTCCAAAAATGTGTTTTTATCTTCCCGCATGAAGAACGCTCGAAGAATGCCCTTTCTGATCCGGTCCAATTCGTCGTCCTCCATCGTCGCTGCACCTCCACAAGGTCGTTGCAGTTCTGAACCCTAGATTTGGGATCATTGCATCGCGGAACGGATGTGCAACGATCTGTTGTTCGTCGCCCCGTGAAGAACGTGAAGAATGTGCATGAAAAGAATGGGGGAAGAAATCCAATTAAAAAAATTGAGGAACGAACCTCCACCATCATTCGTCACGGAATTCATCCGCTCCTGTTAATAGGTTAAAACGGAGCAGAGATCAACATAATGTAAAATCATGGATAAATTCCCCATAATCTTTCCCAAGAAAATAACTTCTACAAGAACGTATGAATCAGCGGATCAACATGTTCGTGGTTGATTCTTGTTCGTCATTTAAACTCAAAAACAGGGGAAAGAAAAATTGAAATAATAAACCCCTACCCTTCAAAAGGATCGATCGTTGACGTAGGCGTCGCGCGGCCATTGTCATCGAGATTCTTCAACGTCGACACATCGATTCTATATTTCGATCCGTCTTCATTCGCCAAAGCGTCCTCCTCCACCAAAGCTCAAAGAGAAAATCTCCCTCTCTCTCTCTCTCTCAACTCACTCGGTTATGAGGCTAACCCTGTGAATTTTTCATAAGGATGCATTTATAGGGGAGGATTAGGTCGTGCTAAAAAAGGAAACGTTTTAAAATAATAAATTAAAAAATTAATTTATCTTATTACATCTAAAGTGATTCCCTTTTTAAAAAGCCCAAAATTAAACTTCACTGCCGACCTGTGTCGGACGAGGCTAGAGTCGTTCTTAGGCAAATTCGTTGTCCCGGACGCAACGATGCGCTAAGATTTTTAATCCGGGCATCCGTTTGGAAACTTCCACAACCGCACGCAAGCACCAACTTACATAACATAAAAAATATAAAACCACCATTCCGAGCTCACTGGACCTCAGAATGATGTGTCGTCTTCGTGCCCAGTCTCGAAATAATTCCATATAATATTTTAAAAAATAATAAATGGAAAAATCCGAGACATTATAGGCGTGCTCTAAAAGGGCTCATTGAGTGGTACAAACCAGACAAACGACCTCGAAATTCCATGAAATCATATGAAAACAACCGTGGTGTGATTTGTGAAATGGTCATGTAGACGAAACGTCAATTAGAGGTGTTTTTTTATCACAGTGACCGGAAAAACATTTCCAGAGTCATAAAACGCCAAAACGATGTGTAACGGTGAAATTCCAGTACAATTTGCTCAGATTGACTTGAAATCACACTAAATAAATTTTAGTATTATTTATGACATATAGGAGGAGAAGACACATCAATCGGACGTGCGGTGTGTGCGGTATGACCTAATATGTTGTTTTGAACAATTCATCAAGGTCTAAAAGGGCGATTTGGGTGGTCAAAACCAGTCGAATGTCCTCAGGATGCCATGAAATCAAACGAAAACAACAATGGTGTGAATTTTCAAATGGTCGGGCAGATGGAATGTAAATTAAGAGGTGTTGTTTGACATCGGTGACCGGAAAAACATTTCCAGAGTCATAAAACACCAAAATGATGTGTAACAGTCGAATATAGAGAAAACGTGCTCATAATGACTTGAAATCACACAAAAAAGATAGGAAATTTATTCGTGACATGTAAGAGGAGAGGGCACGTCAATCGGACATGCGGTGTGTGGAGTACGAATGAATATGCTGTTTTGAACAGTTCTGCGCGCTCTAAAAGGGCACGTTGGGTGGTCAAAACCAGCCGAACGAGATCAGAATGCTGTGAAATCATACGTAAACAACCACTGTTTGAATTTTGAAACATTCAGGTAGATGAAATGTCAATCAGAGGTTTCATTTGACTGCGGTGACCGGAAACACATTTCTAGAGGCATAAAATGCCAAAACGACATGTAACAGTCGAATTCAGAGAAAACGTGCTTAGAATGATGTGAAATCACACGAAAACAATATGAATATTATTTGTGACATATAGGAGTAGACGCCACATCAATCGGACATGCGGTGTCTGTGGTATGACCGGAAATGTTGTTTCGAACAGTTCAACGCATTCTAAAAGGGACCGTTGGGTGGTCAAAACCAACCGAACGACCTTGGAATTCCAAGAAATCATATGAAAACAACCGTGGGGTGAATTTTGAAATGGTCGGGTAGACGACACATCAATCAGAGGTGTTGTTTGAGTGCAGTGACCGGAAATGCATTTCTGGAGTCATAAAACACCAAAACGACGTGTAACAGTAGAATTTAGAGAAAATGTACTCCGAATGACTTGAAATCACCCAAAAACAATAAGAATACTATTATTGACTTGTATGATGAGACGAAACATCAATTAGATGCGTGGTGTGCGTGGTACAACCAAATATGTTGTTTTGAACACTTCAACGCCCTCTAAAAGGGTGCGTTGGGGGGTCAAAACTAGTTAAACGCATTCAGTATGTATGGAAATCATACGACAACAACCGTGGTGTGAATTATAAAATTTTCAGGCAAATGGAACATCAATCGGAGGTGTATTTTTACCGCAGTGACCGGAAACTAATTTCCGGAGTCACAAAATGCCAAAACGACGTGTAATTGCCGAATTCACATCAAATATGCTCAGAATGACTTAAAATCACAAAAACACAATGATACTATTATTAGTGACATGTAAGATGAGACGACATTTCATTCAGATGTGTAGTGTGCGTGATACGACCAAATATGTTGTTTTAAATAGTTCAGTGTGGTCTAAAAGGGCGCGTTGGGTGGTCAAAACCATCCGAACGTCCTCGGAATGACATTAAATTTTACAACAACAATCATGGTGTAAATTTTGAAATTTTCAAGTAGAAACCATGTCAATCGGAGGTTTCTTTTGACTGTGGTGACCGGAAACGCATTTCTGGAGTCATAAAACTCCAAAATGATGTGTAACGGTTGAATTCTGATCAAACGTGCTCCGAATGACTTGAAATCACACTAAAACAATAGAAATATTATTCATGACATGTAAGAGGAGACAACCCGTCATTCAAATTTGTGGAGTGCGTGGTACAACCGAATACGTTGTTTTGAGTAGTTCAGTGAGCTCTAAAAGGGCATGTTGGGTGGTCAAAACGAGCTGAATGACCTCAGAATTCCATGAATTCATAAGAATAAAACCATGGTGTGAATTATGAAATGATTGGGAAGACGACATGTTAATCGGAGGTGTCTTTTGACCGTCGTGGCCTGAAACCCATTTCCTGAGTCATAAAACACCAAAATGACGTGTAACGGTCGAATTTAGAGTAAACATGCACATAATGACTTGAAATCACACAAAAATAATAGAAATATTATTCGTGACATGTATGAGGAGATGGAACATCAATCAGACGTGTGGTGTGTGTGGTATGACCAAATATGTTGTTTTGAACAATTCGACACGCTCTAAAAGGGTGCATTGGGTGGTCAAAACCAGCCAAATGACCTCAAAATGCAGTTAAATCATACGACAACAACAGTGGACGGAATTGAGAAATGGTCAGGCAGAAGACACGTCAATCGGAGGTGTCGTTTGACCACGGTGATCGGAAACACATTTATGGGGTCATAAAATGCCAAAACGACATATAATCATTGAATTTAGAGCAAACGTTCTCATAATGACTTGAAATCAAAGGAATAATACGAATATTATTCGTGACATGTTGAAGAAGAAGAAACGTCAATCGAGCATGTGGGGTGCGTGGTACGACCGAATATATTGTTTTGAACAGTTCGACGTGCTCTAAAATGGCTCGTTGGGTGGTCAAAACCTGCCGAACTGTAATACCCCAAGCATCCACAGTATGCTTCTTTTTGAATAATACAGTAGCATGTGTTGTACGCAACTTCGAGTTCTAACACACACCACGACCAATCAAAGTAGTCATTATGAATAGTAATACCCACTTTTTTAAATTTTATAATATTTGCCTCTCAAAATGGACTTCATTTTTGGATTCGGAATATCGAAATTATCCTAGAGTGAGATTTTTGTACTTTTTGGATAACTTTCATATTTTGATGAATAGTGAAAATTACTAAATTTTAATTAAAAAAAACCTTTTTAATCGAAATAATTAACAGTGAAAAATTATGAATATGAGTGGTTTTAAGTTATATTTAGAATATATTTTTACCATTTAATCCAATGTTGGTCATTGGACATAGTTTCACATTTAAACCGGACATTAACTGGTGTCAATCTTTTGATTGTTATTGTTTCTTAAAAACACGTTTTTTGTTTTAACAGCGGGAAATAATTGTAAATTAATAAATGAAACTTCTATGTTTTGAATTTGGTAAAATATACTTCATCATTGATTTAGGAATCTCAAAATTAGTCTACGGTAAATTTTTGGTATTTTTCTGAAAACTTTCAATTTTTAATGAATAGTGAAAAACACTGAGTTACTGTTTAAACCCGGATTTTTATTTAAATAATTATTTATATTATTTAAAAATATTTTAGGTCAAAATAGATACGTAATACCGATATAAATTAATTGTAATTCATTGGAGTCAGTTTATAATAATTTTATATATATGTAAATTTTATTGACCTTTTTTCACCGTCTTATACCCACCTCCTAGGAGAATTTGTAAATTCACATAAAACTTAATTTTACCACTTCTATGAGTGGAATTTCTAAAATCTGAGAGACACTGTTAATATCAAGGAGTAAAATGTGGTTCAATAAGATAAAAATAATTTTTGGTGAACAGTAACATTTTACTTTTATTTACCACTGTAAAATGTAAATAGAGTAATTAAGGGTAAAAACGATATTATTATTATCCTAACAAATATCCTAATTCTATTGGATAATTTTAATTCGACCAAAAACAACCTTAGGAATTAAATACGACCCTTTAGGTCCACTTGGATTAGATTAGGACATTTATTATTATTTAATTCAAAGAAGAGTTAAAAGAGTTAAAATCAATGTTTAATAACTAAAACATTTTTAATATAGGGTTATACATAAGATAAATTAGATTATAAATATTCAGTAGAAAGATAACAATATTTCCTAAATAATGGTATTTTAATTTTAATTTTTAGACATTAATTAAATATATTTATTTATGACACAATGACGATGCTGTTATTACCTTATTAATGAAAGAATCAAATAAATGGTAATATAAATATTAAAATAAACATAATTTCAAAGTTTTTATGAAATCCACGAATTTTATTGGTGGCTATGACATGTTAGTGCTGATTAAATGTGTCTTGTTCTAATTAATCAAGTTGTGATGACTTTCACAAAAACAAAATACCAAATAGTGTCAAAATTGAAATAAATTAATATATAAAGAAAATATTATATCATTAACTGATATTATATTCTTAAAAACATAAGGTTCGGCCAAATAAATTATATCATGATAGGTGTATCATTAATGGACCATTTGGGGGTCTCTTTGAAGTTTATAGTATTTTTATTAACCATATAATATAAAAATACAAAGAGACATGGTAAATGTCAAACTAAGTAACTAAGGGTTAAAACTAAAATATAATGTTAATAAAGTGACCCAAACCTGTCTAAAACCTATTGGTTAAGTGTATTTAGACCCATACCCACCTCAGACTTTGAATAATCTACTTTGGAGCCATTATAAACCGAATATGAATTTATTATAAATTAATACTTTATGTTTTTTCTAAAGATCTGGTCTCCCCATTATAAAAGGAGAGCATTTCTAACCAACTCCTCACACCTTTCAAGCATTTTGGATCATCCAAAATCTGCCCAATTAAGCTCCCTACATCTCTCTCCTCCTCTTAGAAGCATCACCTTAGGCATAACGCACTTCAAGAGTCCTTTTTGGTTCAAACCAAAGGGAGTGACCCAAATTAAAGGTAATGATTTCTCTTAGCTTCTTTTCTTTTATTTTAATTCTCCAACCCCTAAAATATTCTTATTCATTTTTTTTGTAACCAAACTGGTATCCTAAATATATTATGATATTGTTATGATATGTATTCGAACTACACTTACACACACCTCCATCTAATGGGTGAAGAACATAATGTTTTTGTGGATGACAACCAAACGTCTCACGAAACAATGATTGTTCAATTATCTCCTACTACCTCTCATGGTGTCCATTATGATGTGACTATAGTTAAATATTATATTAATTATATTTATTTTATATTTAATCTTCTTTAATTCCATTTCATAGCATACCATTATTCATTTCATGCTGTATATTTATACGATAATTTATTTGAGAAAGTGCGGACTACCGCCCCCTCAAAGTGATATGACTCGTTTATACCATACATGGAACATATAAAGGATGGTATTAATGAACATAAGTAACCCATATAAGATATTATATTATACTGGAATAATAATATACCTATGTATTATTTGGTTTTGATTCCTTTTAAAATGAAAAATGAAATGGAAGTAGCGTTTGTGCGTACGTACGGACTACCGTCTCCACGAACGCGAGGAGATTCATTCCCCATCATATCCATTCAAGTATAATTCTCATTTTATGATTAAAAATAATGTTTAAGGACTTTATATAATTATAGATATGTATAATATACAACCTATCCATAACAAACACGACTTATGTGACAAAACATATAAAATAAAATGAGTAAGTTAACACCTGAAACGACGATAATACTAAGATATTATTAACAAAGCAATGTTAAAATATCATATATCATATCATATTAATGTATATTATTATTGTATAATTTAATAACAATCATTTAATTATTATACAAGAGATTACCCTAACCTAGACAAAGTAAAAGTACACGGTAAGGGGTTTTCATCTCACTCCTTATTCCCGTGAGATTCGTACCATATTGAAACTATTACCTTTTGTGTGGTGTATGTACTGATCATAATTGTATTCTTTGTGTAATACACTTTAATTTATGTGTATTTAAATATTCACTGTATGATACCTCTTTCATGGGGTGTATGTTTCGTAAGTTACCAAATTGGTAAGGGTTAATTTCACAATCTCTTTATTATCCGAGGTTATTTTGACGTAAGTATCTACTGGGACATATTTATTATCCATGTCCATGTTTTATGAACGAGTTTTCAAAGGGATTATTTTATGGTAATTTTTACTGAAACATCATTTCAAATGTTTTAAATATTTATTCTTCTAAATATTTCTCATTAATGTCCATGTCATCAAAATGGGTTTTAAGGATTTATTTATATGGACATGAATGTTTCTAAAATGTTAATTCCTTTCTAATGATTCAAAGTGGTATTGGACACTTTGATTGAAAAATGAATTTAAATGAATTCTTTTCCAAATTGTGTGACTTTTATATGTTTTCATGAAAATGGGGTATTTCTTTTAAAAAATTTTACAAATCATTTTCATCTATGTCAAAATCCTTTAATGGATTTTAAACTTGTTTTGAAGTTGATTTATTATAATACAATCTTCCATATTGTATTGAATGAGTTATGATATGTTTGACTATGGATGTTATATTTTTATACCATTCATGGTTTATGGTTAATGTATTGACATTTTGTATACTTGTTTTAATACGAATGTTTATGATATTTTTAAACCTTTTCATATGAGGAATGTATTGGCCATAGTAAGTGACGGGTGGAGCCCACATTAGCTTCTCGATGCATCGGTAGGTCTCATGAGACAACTAGATGTGGAATTGGCTGAGCCCCTTTCCCAATTTGATATATGGTTTTGGCCGAGGCCTTAATCATTTTTAGATGTCCTGGTCGAGGCCTTGAAAAAATGTTTTAGAATGTCTGCAATTATACATTCCCTCATTATGGAAATAATATTGATGGTTCATGTGGTCATTCGACTATTAGAATACCCATGACTATGTGTTAATATGACATTATTTACTCAACTCATATTCCTTCCGTAAATGTATTCATGTTTTTTATTGGTAAAGGCATGTGGTTTCAATTATTCAACATGCTTAATATTTATGTCATTTTCTGTTGTATTTCTTACCCATATTGATTGTTTGAGCTCACCCCTTTCTATGTTTTATTTTTCCCTAGATTCCAAGAAGTTTGTTATGATTGATATGTAGGGTTAAGCTAAAGGGAATAATGGAATTCTCAAAAAACTATTTACGTTGTGTTTCATGTTTGAAATTGTAATGTAATGTAAATGTATGTAATCTATTTTCCAAGACTGCTAAACCGATCGGTCCTTAGGGACTTGATTCCTTGTAATCATGCCAATGTATTAAAATAATGCACCAACTTTGGGTAGCTGGGGTCAGGGCGTTACAGTTGGTATCAGAGAAAGTTTAGAAATATCCTTTGAATCTAGATTTAGATAAACTCTGATTAGAGCACATAGCCCAATGATAGACTTTGAGGATTAGTAGAGATTAACTTCTTAGAATTTTGATATTATAGAGATTTGGTGAGTTTTATGAGCAATACATCCCTATCTAGTTGCGAGCAGGTAGATGCGGCTCTAGCATAGATCTACCTAGGGGTAAAACCTGAAAACACTGCTTTGAGCTAGACTCGAACGGGAACGGGTGCACGACAATGGGCTTTGTTGTACTATTGGTTATGAAACTCCCGGTAGATATGATTAGGATAATTCTCATTTTCTTTAAAAACCATTATGAAGGATTTATGAGTATATACTTCCTCAAAGAAGACATTTTTATGATTATAGATTATATCCATAAACTGTTTAATTTTTGTCAAGTGTTTTAGAAGATTGGGATTAGGTATTGCTATTCTTAAACTAATCTAGTGTATGCCATTGTTTTGAAATGGCGCCTAATAGAAGGAATGAGAACTCCAGGAATACACATGATCGCAAGTGTAAGAAATTTCATATCTTTCATGGTCTTAAGCCATAATTTAAAAGGGAAATATTCTCCCACGTATTATCATCATAAGAAGAAATAGTATAATGTGTTGATATGATAAGTAAAGAATTCTTGGATTCCTATGGCTTTGAAGAGAAGCCAGAGAAGGAAAGGATGGTAGAGAGAAGGATAGATAAAGTGAATAAGGTAAAGAAGGATTTTCCCATATGTGATAAATATAGAAGGAATCACCTTGGAATATTCTTAAAGGGAATGGGAGTATGTTATAAGTGTAGAGAAAATGGACACTAAGTACGTGACTAGAAGTGTAAGAAAAAGGTTTCAAATGTACAATGCTTCATCTGTAAGGATTTTGGACCCTACGTGAACCAATGTCCTAGTCATCAGACTATTCCGCAAATGATGCTATTGGATAATAATCAAGTTATGATACTACCCCAGATGAAGTGAATGACTAGTGTTATTATGTTTTTATTTTGTAATTATTTCATTGAAGTGTTGCATCAATGATGTACTAGAAATAAATAAGGATTGTACTTCGGTACTATTTCATTGTGGATTTGAGATTTTATAGTACTAAAAAATGTGACTCTATAGCGAGTTAAACTTTTTGGAAATTACATGGTTGAAGGAAAGATAAACTTTAATATGGTCTTAATATTGAGGTACTGATTTTGGAATAAGATATGGTTGATTTGGGTAAATTAGATTGGATATTCTGGACTGCCTTCAAACTGATTAAAGATTTGTATATTCCATCATTGTTGGAGTTTAAAACATTTTTGGATGGATGATGTATATCCATTATTCTATGAGGAATAAGGGATAATGAATGTAATCAATATGGTTTTATGGTAATTCAGGATGTTTCAGTGTTTTAAAAGAATACATGATGAAGGTATTCACAGGCTATTACGGGGTAAAAGGGATCTACATTATGTTTACCTTTCATATAAATTTTGGACTGAGAGTTTACAAAAGTATTTTGAATAAGACTAACAGTTATAAGGGATTATGTTTAAAAGGTTATTTTTGGATTTTTATAAATGGACAACACGTAGATCGTGTGATGACCCGTCGCGTCAGACAAAGCTGCGGAAATCGAACCTACAACCATAGTGAAATTGGGATTTTTTGCCTACCACTGGACTACGTGATGTTCCTGGATGGTATAATGTAGTTTCTTTTTTTAAAAGGTCTGATATGTGAATTATAAATTCATTATATTTGGAACCCTATACGATTATGATAAATACAGTATTTTGGAGTTTTATTATGTTTTGGGGTGAAAGATGAGTTTGTGGTAGAAATTTATTAATAGATAAAACTCTAATTATAAAGTAAGTATATCTCATTATGATCTTATCCAATCTCTTAAATAAATTCCTCAACATTAATAAAAGGAACTTAGAACAAAAATGTTGTCCTAGATGGTACCTTATATCATCACAAATTTATGGCTTTGGGATTGTTGTCCTTTTCATAGCCGTGTTCTCTACCACTCTCCATCAGATATTAATGGTTAGATTTTTGTTCCATATCCATATATTCCTACATGGAACCCTAGTATGTGTTATTTTCAGTAACCTTCATACTTTCCACTCTTTATTTTCAATAGAGGCCTCATTAATCCATTTTTCGATATAGGATTTCAACTAAGATATTTTGAAATATCAACCCCATGTTTCCAATACCGAGCATAAATTTTGAGGATGCAATTTATTGAAGGAGGGTAGAATGTAACACCCCAATATTCCACGGCACACTTCTCTTTGAATAATATAGTAGCGTGTGTTGTATGCACCTTCTAGTTCTAACACACACTACGACCAATCAAAGTAGCTGTTATGAATAGTAATACCCACTTTTTGAAATTATATAAATTTTACCTCTCAAAATGGACTTCATTTTTGGATTCGGAATATCGAATTTTTCCTAGGGTGAAATTTTGGTACTTTTCGGATAACTTTCATATTTTGATGAATAGTGAAAATTACTAAATTTTAATTAAAAAAACTTTTTTAATCGAAATAATGAATAGTGATAAATTATGAATTTGAGTGGTTATAAGTTATATTTATAAAATATTTTTACCATTTAATCCAATGTTGGTCATTGGACATAATTTCACATTTTAACTAGACATAAACAATTGTCAATCTTTTGATAGTTATTGTTTTTTAAAAACATTCTTTTTGTTTTAACAGCGGGAAATAATTTTAATTTAATAAATGAAACTTCTATGTTTTGAATTTGGTAAAATATACTTCATTATTTAATTCGGAATATCAAAATTAGCTTAGGAAAATTTTTTGGTATTTTTCTGAAAACTTTCAATTTTTGATGAATAGTGAAAAACACAGAGTTACTGTTTAAAACCGGATTTTTATTTAAATAATTATTTATATTATTTAAATTTATTTTAGGCCAAAATAGATACATAATACCTATTTAAATTCAATTTAATTCATTGGTGTCAGTTTATAATATTTCTATATATATATGAATATTATTGAACTTTTTTCACCCTCTTTTACCCACCTCCTATGAGAATTTATAAATTCACATAAAACATAATTTTACCGCTTCTGTGAGTGGAATTTTGAAAATCCAAGAGACGAGGTTAATATCATGGAGTAAAATATGGTTCAATAATATAAAAATAATTTTTGGTGAAGAGTATCTTTTTACTTTTATTTACCACGGTAAAAAGTAAATATTGTAATTAAGGGTAAAGATGATATTATTATTACCATAACACATGTCCTAATTCTATAGTATAAGTTTAATTCGACCAAAAACAACCTTAGGAATAAAATATGACCCTTTAGGTCCACTTTTATTAGATTAGGATATTTATTATTATTTAATTCAAAGAAGAGTTAAAAGAGTTAAAATCAAATTTTAATAAGTTAAACATTTTTAATATAGGGTAATACATAAGATAAATTCAATTATAAATATTCATTAGAAATATAAAAATATTTTATACATGATTGTATTTTAATGGTAATTTTTATACATTAAATAATTAAATTTATTTATGACATAATGGTGATGCAGTAATTACCTTATTAATGAAAGAATCAAATAAATGGTAATACAAATATTAAAATAAATATTATTTCAAAGTGTTTATGACATCCACGAATTTTCTAGGTTACATTGTCATGTTTGGTCTGATTCAATGTATCTTGTTCGAAGTAATCAAGTTGTGATTACTTTCAAAAACACAAAATACCAAATAGTGTCAAAATTGACATAAATTAATATTTAAAACAAATATTATATGATTAATTGATATTATATTCCTAAAAATATAAGGTTAGGAAAAATGACTTATATCATGATAGGTGTATCACTAATGGACCACTTAGGGGTCTCTTGGAATTTTATAGTAAGTTTATCAACCATATAATATAAAAATACAAATAGACATGGTAAATGTCTAACTAAGTAACTAAGGATTAAAACTAAAATATAAGGTTAATAAAGTGATCCAAACCTGTCTAAAACCTATTGGTTAAGTGGATTACGACCCATCCCCACCTTAGACTTTGAATAATCCACTTTTGAGCCATTATAAATCGAATATAAATTTATTATAAATTAATACTTTATGTTTTTCCCAAAGAGCCCCTCCCCCCCTCCTAATAAAAGGACACCACTTCTAACCTATTCCTCACACCTTTAAAGCCTTTTGGATCATCCAACCTCTTCCCAATTAATCTCCCTACATCCCTCTACTCCTCATAAAAGCCTCAACTTAGTCAAAAGTCACTCTAAGAGTCCGTTTTGGTTCAAGCCAAAGGGAGTTACCGAAATTAAAGGTAACGATTTCTCTTAGCTTCATTTCTTTTATTTTAATTATCCAACCCCTAAACTCTACTTATTCTTTTATTTTGTAACAAAACCTTTATAATAAATTTACTAGGATATATTTATGAGAATTATTAGAACTACACTTACACACACCACCATCTAGTGGGTGAAGAAAATAATGTTTCTGTGGATAGAAATCAAACACCTCACGAAACGCCTCACCCCTTTCTATGTTTTATTTTTCCCAGGATTCCAAGAAGTGTGTTATGATTGATATGTAGGGTTAAGCTAAAGGAAATAATGGAACTCTCAAATAACTATTTACATTGTGTTTTATGTTTGAAATTTTAATGTAATGTTAATGTATGTAATCTATTTTCCAAGACTGTTGAACTGATCGGTCCTTCAGGACTAGATTCCTTATAATCATGCCAATGTATTGAAATAATGCACCGACTCTGGGTAACTTGTGTCGGGGAATTACAGTTGGTATCAGAGGAAGTTTAGAAATAACCTTGGAAGCTAGATTTAGATAAACTCTGATTAGAGAACATAGCCCTAAGATAGACTTTGAGGATTGGTAGAGAAGAACTTCCTAGAATTTTGATGTTATAGAGATTCTGTGAGTTTTCTGAGCAATACATCCATGTTTGGATACGAGCAGCTAGAGGCGGCTCTGGCATAGATGTACCTAGGGGTAAAACCCAAAAACAACACTTCGAGATAGACTCGAACGGGAACTGGTGCACGACAATGGGCCTTGCTGCACTCTTGGTTACAACACTCCAGAAGGATATGCTTAAGATAGTTCCCATTTTCATTACAAACCATTATGAAGGTTTGATGAGTATATACTTCCTCAAATAAGACATTTTTATGATTATGTATTATATCCATAAAATTTTTAATTTATGTCAAGTGTTTTACAAGTTTGGGATTAGGTATTTCTATTCAATAACTAATATATTATATTCCATTGTTTAGACATGGCGCCCAGTAGAATTAATGAGAACTCCAGTAATACGTATGATCCAAAGAGTAAGAAAGATCATATATTTCATGGTATTAAGCCAGAATTTAGAAGGAAAATAGTCTCCCATGTATTATCATCATATGAAGAAATGGTATCATGTGTTTATATGATTAGTAAAGAATTCTAGGAGTCATATTGTTTTGATGGGAATCTAGAGAAGGAATGGATGGTAGAGAGAAGGACAGATAAATGGAATAAGGTAAAGAAGGATTTACCCATATGTAATAACTGTAGAAAGAATCACCTTGAAAAACGATTTAAGGGAATGGGAGTATGTTATAAGTGTGGAGAAAAAGGACACCAAGTATGTGACTGCAAGGGTAAGAAAAAGGTTTCAAATGTACAATGCTTCATCTGCAAGGAGTTTGGACACTACGTGAACCAATGTCCCAGTCATCAGACTATTCCACAAATGATGCTATTAGATAATAATCAAGTTATAATACTACTAAAAATGAAGGGTAATTACTAGTGTTATTATGTTTTTATTTTGAAATTATTTCATTGAATTGTTGTATCAATAATGTAATGGAAATAAATAAGGATTGTACTGCAGTACTATTTCATTGAGGATTTGAGATTTTATGGTACTAAGAAAAGTGACTCTATAGCGATTTAAACTTTTTTTAAATTATATGGTTGAAGGAAATATAAACTTTAATATGGTCCTAATATTGAGGTACTGATTTTGGAATAAGATATGGTTGATTTTGGTAAATTATATTGGATATTTTTTACTATCTTGAAACTGATTAAAGATTTGTATATTCCATCACTGTTGGAGTTTACAACATTTTTGGATGGATGATGTATATCCAGTATTCTATACGGAATAGTAAAAATGAAGGTAATCAATAAGGTTTTATGGTAATTCAGGATGTTTTAGTATTTTAAAAGAATACATGATGAAGGTATTCACATGCTATTATGGGGTAAAAATGATCTACATTGTGTTTACTTTTCATATAAATTTTGGACTGAGATTTCATAGAAGTATTTTGGATAAAAATAATGTTTAGAAGTGATTATGTTTGAAAGGTTAATTTTGTATTTTTATAAAAGGACAACATGCGGATCGTGTGACGACCCGTCCCGTCGGACAAAGCTGCGGGAATCGAACCCACAACCATAGTGAAATTGGGATTTATCACCTACTACTGGACTACGTGAAGTTCCTGGATGGTATAATGTAGTTAATTTTTTTTAAAAGGTATGATATGTGAATTATAAATTCATTATATTTGGAACCCTATACGATTAGGATAAATAAAGTATTTTTGAGTTGTATTATGTTTTGGGGTGAAAGATGAGTTTGTGGTAGAAATTTATTAATAGATAAACCTATAATTATAAAGTAAGTATATCTTTTTATGATCTTATCCAATATCATAAATAAATTACTCAACATTATGAAAAGGAACTTAGAACAAAAATGTTGTCCTAGATGGTACCTTAGATCATCACAAATTTATGGCTTTGGGATTGTTGGCCTTTTCATAGCCATGTTCTCTACCACTCCCCATCAGATATTGATGGTTATATTACTCTTCCATATCCATATTTACCTACATGGAACCCTAGTATATTTTATTTTTGGTGACCTTCATACTTACCCCTCTTTATTTTCAATAGAGGCCTCATTAATCCATTTTTCAATGTGGGATTTTAACTAAGATATTTTGAAATGTCAACCCCAAGTTTCCAATACAGAGCATAAATTGTAAGGACACAATTTATTGAAGGAGGGGATAATGTAACACCCCAAGCTTCAACGGTGCACATCTCATTGAATAATACAGTAGTGTGTGTTGTACGCAACTTTGAGTTCTAACACACAACACGACCAATCAATGTAGCCGTTATGAATAGTAATACCCTATTTTTGAAATTTTATAAATTTTACCTCTCAAAATGGACTTTATTTTTGGATTCGGAATAGAGAAATTAGCCTAGGGTGAAATTTTGGTATTTTTCGGATAACTTTCATATTTTGATGAATAGTGAAAATTACTAAATTTTAATTAAAAACAACTTTTTTAATCGAAATAATTAATAGGGAAAATAATGAATTTGAGTGGTTTTAAGTTATATTTAGAATATATTTTTACCATTTAATACAATGTTGCTCATTGGACATAATTTCACATTTAAACCGGACATAAACAAGTGTGAATCTTTTGATAGTTATTGTTTCTTAAAAACACGCTTTTTGTTTTAACAGTGGGAATTAATCATAAATTAATAAATTAAACTTATATGTTTTGAATTTGGTAAAATAGATTTCATTAATTAATTCGGAATATCAAAATTATCTTAGAATAAATTTTGGTATTTTTTGAAAACATTCAATTTTTAATGAATATTGAAAAACACTGAGTTATTGTTTAAAACAGGATTTTTATTTAAATAATTATTTATATTATTCAAATTTATTTTAGGTAATAATAGATACATAATACCTATATAAATTCAATGTAATTAATTGGAGTCATTTTATAATAATTTTAGATATATAAAAAATTTTATTTAACTTTTTTCACCCTCTTTTACCCACCTCATAGGAGAATTTGTAAATTCACATAAAACATAATTTTAGTGCTTCTGTGAGTGGAATTTCGAAAATACAAGAGACATAGTTAATATCAATGAGTAAAATTTGGTTCAATAAGATAAAAATAGTTTTTGGTGAATAAGATCTTTTTACTTTTATTTACCACGGTAAAAAGTAAATAGGGTAATTAAGGGTAAAAATGATATTATTATTACATTAACACATGTCCTAATTCTATTGAATAAGTTTAATTTGACAAAAAAGCCTTATGAATAAAATATGACCCTTTAGGTCCACTTGGATTAGATTAGGACATTTATTATTATTTAATTCAAAGAAGAGTTAAAAGAGTTAAAATCCTAGTTTAATAACTACAACATTTTTAATACAGGTTTATACATAAGATAAATTCAATAATAAATATTAATTAGAAAGCTAAAAATATTCCCTATATAATGGTACTTTAATTTTAATATTTATACATTAAATAATTAAATTTTTAATGACACAATGATGATGCAATAATTACCTTATTAATGAAAAAATCAAATAATTGGTAATATAAATATTAAAATAAATATAATTTCAATGTTTTTATTACATCCTCGAATTTTCTAGGTGACTGTGACATGTTATGGATGATTCAATTTATTTGTTTCTAAGTAATCAAGTTGTGATGACTTTCACAAAAAAATACCAAATAGTGTAAAAATTGGCATAAGTTAATATTTAAAACAAATATTATATGATTGATTCATATTATATTCCTAAAAATATAAGGTTTGGCCAAAGGACTTATATTATGATAGGTGTATAACTAAGGGACTACTTTGGTATCTCTTGGATTTTTACAGTAAGTTTATTAACCATATAACATAAAAATACAAAGACACACGGTAAATGTCAAACTAAGTAACTAAGGGTTAAAACTAAAATATAATGTTAATAAAGTGACTCAAACCTGTCTAAAACCTATTGGTTAAGTGGATTTCGACCCATATCCACCTTATACTTTGAATAATCTACTTTGGAGCAACTATAAACTGAATATGAATTTATTATAAATTAATACTTTATGTTTTTTCTAAAGAGCCCGTCCTCCCCTTTATAAAAGGACACCACTTCTAACAAATTCCTCACACCTTTCAAGCCTTTTGACACTTCCAACATCTACCCAATTAATCTCCCTACATCCATCAACTCCTCCTAGAAGCCTCACTTAGGCATAATGAAATTCAAGAGTCCTTTTTGGTTCAAACCAAAGAGAGTTACCCAAATTAAAGGTAACGATTTCTCTTAGCTTCTTTTCTTTTATTTTACTTCTCCAGCCACTCAAATCTTCTGATTCTATTCTTTTGTAACAAAAACTGAATCATAAATATACTAGGATATTGTTATGAGAAGTATTCGAACTACACTTACACACACCTCCATCTAATGGGTGAAGAACATAATGTTTCTGTGGATGGACATTAAACGCCACATGAAACGTTGATTGTTCAATTATCTACTAACGCCTCTCATGGTGGATATTATGATGGAACTATAATTAAATATGATATTAATTATATTTATTTTATATATAAGATTCTGTAATTCCATTTTATATCATACCATTATTCGTTTCATGTTGTATATATATACGATAATTTCATTTGAGGAAGTACAGACTGCCGCCCTCTCAAAGTGATATGACTTGTTTATACCATACATGGATCATATAAGGATGGTATTAATGAACATAATTAACACATATAAGTTATTATATTATAAATTAATAATAATATACCTATATATTATTTGGTTTTTATTCCTTTTAAAATGAAAAATGAAATGGAAGTAGCGTTCGTGTGTACGTACGGACTACCGTCTCCACGAACGCGATGAGATTCATTCCACATCGTATCCATTCAAGTATAATTCTCATTTTATGATTTAAAATAATGTTTATGGACTTTATATCATTCTGGATATGTACAAGATACAACCTATACATATCGAACATGGCTTATGTAACAAAATATATAAAATAAAACTAGTAAGTTAACACCCAAAACGACGATAATACTAAGATATTATTAACAAAGTAATGTTAAAAGATAATATATGATATCATATTAATGTATATTATTATTTTATAATTTAATAACAACCATTTAACCATTATACAGGATATTACCCTACCATCTACAAATGAAAAGTACAAGGTAACGGGTTTTCATCTTACTCTTTATTCCCGTGAGATTCATAACATATTGCAACTATTACCTTTTGTGTGGTGTATTTACTGCTCATAATTGTATTATTTGTGTAATACACTTTAATATATGTGTATTTACATATTCATTGTATGATTCCTCTTTCATGGGGTGTATGTTTCGTAAGTTACCAAATTGGTAAGGGTTAATTTGGAAATCTCTTTATTATCCGAGGTTGTTTTTACGTAAGTATCTAGTGGGACATGCTTAATATCCATGTACATGTTTTATGAAAGAGTTTTCCAAGGGATTATTTTAAGATAATTTTTACTAAAACATCATTTCAAATGTTTTAAATATTTATTCTTCTAAATCATTCTCATTAATGTCCATGTCTTCAAAATGGTTTTTAAGGATTTATTTATATGGACATGAATGTTTTTAAAATGTTAATTCATTTCAAAAGTTTCAAAGTGGTATGGGACACTTTGATTCAAAAATGACTTAAAATGACTTCTTTTCCAAATTGTGCGACTTTTAAATGTTTTCATGAAAAATGGGTTTTTTCTCTAAAAATGTTTTACGAATCATTTTAATCTATGTCAAAATCCTTTAATATATTTTAAACTTGTTTTGAAGTTGATTTATTATAATAAAATATTCCATATTGTATTGAATGAGTTATGATATGTTTGACTGTGGATGTTATATTTTTATACAATTCATTGTTTATAGTTAATGTATTTACATTTCTTATGCTAGTTTTAATACAAATGTTTATGATATTTTTATACCTTTTCATTTGAGAAATGTATTGGACATAGTAAGTGACTGGTGGAGCCTGCTATAGCTCATCGATGCATCAGTAGGTCTCATGAAACAAATAGACATGGAATTGGCCGAGGCCCTTTCCCAATTACATATATGGTTTTGGCCGAGGCCTAAATAATTTTTAGACGTCTTGGCCAAGGCCTTGACAAAATGTTATAGAATGTCTGGCATTATACATTCCCTAATTATGGAAATAATATTGATGGATCATGTGGTTATTCAACTAGTAGAATACCCATGATTATGTTTTATTATGGCATTATTTACTCAACTCATATTCATTCCATAAAAGTATTAATGATTATTATTGGTAAAGTCATGTGGTTTCAATTATTCACCATGCTTAATATTTATGTCATTTTCCGTTGTATTTATTACCCTTACTGAGCGTTTGAGATCACCCCTTTATATGTTTTATTTTTCCTAGGATTCCAAGAAGTGTGTTATGATTGATATGCAGGGTTAAGCTAAAGGGAATAATGGAATTCTCAAAGAACTATTTACCTTGTGTTTTATGTTTGAAATTGTAATGTAATGTTAATGTATGCAATCTATTTTCCAAGAATGCTAAATTGATCGGTCCTTTGGGACTTGATTCCTTGTAATCATGGCAATGTATTAAAATAATGGACCGACTCCGGGTAATTGGGGTTGGGGCGTTACACAGACGACCTCAGAGTGCTATGAAATCATACGACAACAACCGTTGTGTAATTTTTGAAATGGTCGGGTAGACGACATGTCAATCGGTGGTGTTGTTTGACCACGGTGACTGGAAATGCATTTCCGATGTCATAAAATGCCAAAACGACGTGTAATGGTCAGATTCAAAGCAAAAATTCTCAGAATGACTTGATATCACTCGAAAATAATAGAAATACTATTCGTGACATGTAGGATGAGATGACATGTCTATTGGACATGCGGTGTGTGCAATACGACCAAATATATTGTTATGAACAGTTCATGGCGCTCTAAAAGGGCGCATTGGGTGGTCCAAACTAGCCGATCGACCTGGGAATGCCATGAAATCATACAACAACAACCGTGGTATGAATTTTGAAATTGTCGGGTAGAAGACACGTCAATCGGAGTTGTTGTTTTACCGTAGTGACCAGAATGGCATTTATAGAGTCAGAACACGCCAAAATGACGTCTAACTATCGAATTCAAAGAAAACATGCTCAGAATGACTTGAAATCATACAAAAACAATAGGAATATTTTATGTGACATGTAGAAGGAGACGACACATCAATTGGACATGCTATGTGTGCGGTACGACCGAATATGTTGTTTTGAACAGTTTTGTCTGCTCTAGAAGGGCGCGTTGGGTGGTCAAAACCAGCTGAATGACCTCAGAATGCCATGATATCATTTGACAACAACCGTGATGTGAATTATGAAATGGTTGGGTAGACGGCATGTCAATCAGAGGTGTTGTTTGACCGTGGTGGCAGGAAAGGCATTTAGGGAGTCACAAAATTCCAAATCGACGTGTAATGGTCAAATTCAGAGAAAATGTGCTCAGAATGACTTGAAATCACATGAAAAAAGAGTAATATTATTCGTGACATATATTAGGAGAGGATACCTCAATAAGATGTGCGGTGTACGTGGTATGACCGAATTTGTTGATTTGAACAGTTCAACGCACTCTAAAAGGGCTCGTTGGGTTTTCAAAACCAGTCGAATGAACTCCGAATGCCATGAAATCATTCACCGACAACTGTGGTGTAAATTGTGAAATGGTTGGATAGGTGGCATGTCAATTGGAGGTGTCGTTTTACCGCGGTAACTGGAAATGCATTTCTGGAGTTATAAAATCCAAAAACGATGTGTAACGATCGAATTGCAATCAAACTTGCTCAGAATAACTTAAAATCACACGAAAACAATAGAAATATTATTTTTGACATGTAAGAGGAGACAAAACGTCAATTTGACATGCACTATGCACAATGAGATTGAATATTTACTTTTTAACAGTTCAATGTGCTCTAAAAGGGTGCGTTGGGTCCTCAAAACAAGTTGAACGACTCGGAATGTCATGAAATCATTTGAAAACAGCCACAGTGTGAATTTAGAAATGGTCGGGTAGACGGAACATCAATCGGAGGTGTCATTTGACCGAGGTGACTAGAAACACATTTCTGGAGTCATAAAACACCAAAACGACGTGTAACGGTCGAATTCATGGAAACCGCTCTCAAAATGACTTGAAATCATACGAAAACAATATAAATATTATTTGTGACATGTATAAGAAGATGACACATCAATAGGATGTGCGGTGAGCATAGTACCACTGAATATTTTTTTTAATAGTTTCACATGGTGTGCGTGGAGAGCATTCCTTTTTTGACCAAAAAACACTTCCACAAGCTAAACCAAAGACTCCAAAACAATAAAAAAATCCTTAAATGATAACTTTTCTTAAATTGGGGGTTAAAAATTATTATATAACCCATAATTTGATGTCATATTTAATTTTATTATATATATATACTAACTGAATACATATGTCTAATTTACGTGTATTTTGTTAAGTTGTTTTTTTGTATCTTATTATAGGTTTCTTGAAGAAGATTATTGAAATGGATTGGACTTGTTTGGATTGTTGAAGCATGTATAAAATTTATTGTTTATGAAAATCATGATGTTTATGATGTTTGGAATTGTTTTTTTTATTTTTACCCTTTTTTTGTTGATCTGGAACCGTGAATTTTTTTTAAAAACAAATCTCCAGGATAGAGACCGCCAATGAAGGTCGCTACAAGTCTTCTACAAAACAGGATAGCGTCTGACATTGGCAGTCTCTATAGCTCGGCCAAGCCTGTGAATGGTGACTGCCAATGGTAGTTTATGTAGCTCGGCTGAGGATGAGGAGAGTGACCGCCACGGGCAATCGCTATTGCTCGGCTGAGCAATAGGTCAGCAACCACCTGACAGTCATTGTAGGGATGATTTTCGGCCTCCTTCAAAGACAGCCTTTGGCGGTCACTATTGGCCTACGACGATGGGCCTAAAGAGACAGCCAATGGCGGTCCCTAATGGCTGAATTTTGATTAGTGGTGTCATAGGGCCATAGTATAATCATAGAATATGCATTGCATCAAACACAACAGAAGTAGGATATCAGACCTTCTTCTCTCAGAGGTACCATTCCATTAGCCTTCGTTTTAGATATTTCACTTTTTAATACATGGTCTTCACATAGATTTATATTTTTTCCCATTTTAGAGAGCCTTGGGCTCTATGTTTATACATATGATGGCGTGATGATGCTAGATTTTCCATTAGGGATTAGGATGTAAGGATTTCATGAGTGGAGGGGGTTCCCCCTTGATACTAGTGGGTGTCACTTCATAATGGACATCCATATCCAAGAGATGACTTTCTTTGATATCATTCTCAGGATGGATTGACTGGTTCCCATTCAAGAATTTTTTGATTTCTATCTCTACAGGGTGAGTTTTACATCACCTGGGGGTAGGGAGTTTATTCACAAGGGAGAATGGGATGTCCATGAAATCTAAGCTAGAAATGATCATTATGGGCTAGGTATGATAACATCCTAGATTGTGAGGTTATATCTGGATTATCAGGGGACACATCAAGTTGATTTCCCACCATTTTTTGATCATTTTAGGGACATATTCCTAGAATACATCTCCAGATTTATTTTATTGAGAGAGTTTTAATTATTTATCAAGCTACTGTCAGTAGGAACACTAGTATCCATTCCTCCTTATAGGATGGCTAAGGTGGATTTTCAAGAGCTCAAGAACAAACTAGTGTATTTAGAGGCAATGTGTTTCATATGACCAGTACATATTCATGGGGTTCCTCGATCCTTTCTATGAAAGTGGAATATGGTACATTTAGGTTATGTGTGGATTGCCAGAAATTGAACTAGTTAACCGTTTAGACCCTGTATCCTCTTCCAGAGATAATTTTTCTATTCCATCAACTTCAAGGATCTCCAGTCTTCTCAAATATTTATTTATGATCTGGTTATCATCAGGTGCATGTTAGATTATAAAACATGCATCACACAACATTTCAGAGCATGTAGGTTGTGTATGAGTATTTAGTTATGTCATTCGGTCTTGTGAATGAGACATTAGTATTCATGGAACTAATGAATCGAGTGTTCCGTCCTTATCATGATTAATATATTGTGATTTTCATGTTTGATATCAATATGTATTATCATAATAAACATGACAATGAAAAATATCTTGAGATCAGTTTTAATACAACGACAAAACATCAGTTATATGATATACTAATAATGTTCCACTTCTGGATGGATCATATTAAATTTATGGTCATGTCATCTTCAAGATATAAGTATCATTAAGCCCAATTAAAGTGGGAGTGGTAGTTTCCTGGGATCATCCCAAGATTTCATTTTAGGTGAGGAGTTTCTTAGGGATGGCTGGTTACTATAGATATATAATACAAGACTTCTTTAACATAGAAGCACTATTGATGGGCTTGACTATAAAACTGTAAAGTATGTTTGGTCAGATTCCTGTGAGATGGAATTTTAGCAGTTGAAAGGGAGATATACATTAGTTCCAATAATAATATTTCTGGAGATAGGTAGGAGTTATAAAGTGTACTACGATACATCGGGTATTAGGTTTGGAGTAGTTCTTATGTAGGGGGATATGGTCATTTTTTACAAGTCTCTTCTATTGAGGACACATGATATAATGTATCCAACACATGATATTGAGTTAGCTTCTATTGATTATAGTTTTCACCATTGAAGACATTACATATTGGGATTGCATTGTTTTTTGTACAAAGAACACAAAAGCCTCAAGTATATATTTACAAATCATGAACTAATCTTGAGGCAAGGTAGGTGGGTTGAGTACCTAGAGTCATTTGATTTTGATCTTGTCTAATTGCACACTAAAGTAAATGTAGTGGTTGAAGAACTAAGTAAGAGGAATTATATATAGATAGTACAGTAGCCACATAGTGAGTGGAATTTTATGGAATTGTTACCTGATATTCATTTAGAGGTTCATGCATTTTAGATGTAGACATAACTTTCTTCTTTATCTATTAACTATAAAAACCTAGATAGAGTGAGGATGAGGTATCTATCAGATTCTTAATGTCTATTTTTAGAGGATTGGGGGTAGTGAGGACCTTCTACCTGGTTGGACCATAGGCAAGGATAAGATCTTGCGAGTACATGGACTCGTGTGGTTCTCTTAAGGCATGCACAATGATCTGTTTTATGATTTTCATTATTCATCTTGGGGTTTTCATCATAGTTACACCAATATGTATTGGGATTTACATCACCAATATTGCAGGACAATCATGAAAAATGATGTGCCTAGTTTATCATGAGATGATACACATTTCAGTAGGTGAAGGCGGAACACCAGAAACCAAGCATACTATTACAACAACTAATCATTACCTATGTGGAAATGGAATGATTTTGTGATTGATTTTGTGATAGGATAACCATCGTCTCTTTGAGGTAATAATGTAATATGTTTTTTTTACAGGATCACAAAGGTGGTTCATTTCATATCGATCAAGCAATCATTTAGTGTTGATGAGCTTAGGAGGGTATACATCCATGATATTTTATAACTACATGGGGTCCCATCATCAATCATTTTAGATAGGGATTCTTGTTTTACTTCTAAATTATTGAATGTGATATAGAGGATTCTAGACAAACTAGTTCCTATTAACATGGAACGCAAGCCCTAGGAAGATGTCAAGATATAGCACACAATTCCTATGCATAAGGTCATTCTTTGGTCCTGTATCCGAGATTTTAGGGGCTCTTGGGAGAGGAATATACCACTTCTTAAGTTCACTAATAATAAAAGATTTCAAGATACTATACAGATGGAACCATATGTGTATTTTTATATAATTCTATGATGATCACCCCTATGATGGCTGTAAGCAGTAGTGGTAACATGGAAGGTACCAAGTCTTGTCCATGAGACCATAAAACATGTGTAGTTGATTTGGAAGTGGATGGGTACTATGTAATCGCATCTAAAATATTATACCAATCACTATATATGACCTCTACAGTTTTAGATCGGGGATCAGGTTTTCCTATGTGTTTGGTAGAGGTTGGGACATAAGAGGATCAAAATACAGGATAAGCTTTAACTGAGATATGTTGGGTTGTTCGAGATTCTAGAGAGATTTAGGCAAGTAGCCTATAAATTGTAGTTACATCAAAGGTACCTAGATATTCATGTCTCCTTACATGTTTCTCAGTTTCAGTTCTACTATTCACAAATATTTCACTATTTTTAGTAGTAGGAGGTAGAGTTATAGGTATATGCGTCCTTTGAAGAGCATCCTATATAAATTTGGGATCATTCCATGATGTTTATTTGAGGATGGATTGTCCCATTATTATGGGTGCTATGATAAAATGAACAAGTGAACGAAGTTACATGAGAGAAGGAGGCCAATGTACGATCATAGTGGCTGAATTTATTCTCATAGATTTCTTCACCACCCATGGAAGGAAACATTGGCGATGAATTGCTTTAAGGGGGGATGTTTATAAGATCATGGTTCCTCATTGAGGTATTAATCTTCTATTTTCCATAATTTATTTGTTTTATTGTTTAAATATGGACATAAATGAATTCCCATTGGGTTCATGAAGGAGTTAGTGTTGAATGGGACTAGTCAAGAACTCAGAACCCATGTTTTTGGTGAAAATAGGATGGTGCACAACTGTGTGGCTAGGACTTAATTTTTAGCAGACTTTGAAAAAGGATCATCACATAGACACAACACGATTAGTGAACTGTGTCGGGGTAACTATGTGGGTGAACTGAACCTACATGAATCTATTCATGTAAAATAAGAATCCCTATAAATTTAATATTTTTAATATTTTTTTAGTCATGTTAAAATTATTTTATACCTAAATGATGGACACCCCACACACAATAGTTGCACCCCCACTATTGAAGGGCTCTCCATTGAGCCTAAACATGGTTTTAGGATTTCTTCACCATCCGATATCTAATTAGAATGTGGATGGTATCCTTGGATTCGTAGCATTACGACCTTAATTCCTTTTTTTCACTTCTCAATTATTCTATATATTTACTGCGCTATTTTAATTTTGGATCATATGTCCTAATTTATCGTTTTTCATCTCTTATTAATAATTTTTTCAAACTAGGATGAATCAAATAATGATAATGGATGAGCTATCCAAAACAAGCCAAAGGTAGGTTGGCATTCCCTTTTCTTTGAATGTCATTTCATTTATATGTGTCACCGTGTCGCACACCATTTTTTTGGGCATCACCTTAAATTAAGATTGAACCATGTTATTTCCAATCATCATTTAGGTAATTCAATAGACATGTTTATGCATGTTATATGCTATACACCTTGAATAAGGACCATGCCATGGGTGAGCCTCCTTGAATTACCCTTTGTGGATTTATTCCCTGGACACCCCTTTGAGGTGTGCCTTTATCCCTTTCATGGGTTATTATAAAAGGATCCTGTTATAAATAGAATTTCAATATTGTAAAATATTCATTGAAATGAATTAAGTGTATGGTATGAATGACTTTTCCCTTTACCCATATGTGCTGAGATTTTTCAAGAATGGTTGTTTTGTATATGCATTTCCCATGTGAGTATGTATAGGCTATGTATCGAGTTGATGGGATTGAATTTAATGTATATAAATGATGTTTTTCCCATATGATATATATGATAACTAAGACCTTGGGTAACTCATAAGTTTTTCTGGGCTTGTTAGGCTAAAAATGCCCATGTGAGTATTTAAAAGCAAGCCCTTAAGCTTTTACTTGTTTTCAATAGCCTTAATAGGAATAAATTTTACCCTTTATTGATTTTTCCATGTTAGTTATAGGATAACCAAGACATGCAGTTTCTTATATTTCCTTTCAACCTTGTTTAAATTCTTTTTCCCATGTACGTTAATGAAAGGATAATCTCTTTGATGTTGTCCAAGGATTTATACTCCTTTTGAAGTGAGATTGATACTATATGATCCAGGTTTTGAACATGGAATATCTAATGAAACTTTTGAATTGGTTAATTGATAAATATCATTGGGTGATACATGGATTCAATTTATAATTCCATGGATGGAATCTTGTGACTATTGACCTTTATTCTTTGGGTGACTCATGGATACACTCTAGGATTCCTTGGAAAAACTCAATAGATAATATGATATTGTAAAGGGTGGCACATGGATCCAAATGAGTGATGCCATGGATGAGATCATTGAGGCTAGACTTAAATTCTGAGTGATACATGGATTATTATTAGAATTCCATGGATGAAATCAAATGGAATTTTATAATTATAAAAGAGGTGATACTTATACTTAAGTAGAGGTTCACCAATGATGGACATGATTGGATGGTACGTTATACCTCACCTAGAGATATACAGGGTTCCAAAGAGGTTCATGAAGGAGGGGATTGTAATGTGTTGGATGATATTTTTCCTGAAGTGATACATGAATTACAACATTGAAATGTCAAGAATGAGCTCAGGTTCTGAATTTTATTATTAATGAAATGAATTATGACATGTATTCCAAGCCAATGCACAATCTTGGATTTGGTGTTAACTTTTACTTGTTTTAGATGACCTACTGAGGTATCTATTGTGCTATGATTTAGAATAGGGATGCCAGGTTTCAGATAGAACTGAAGACATATGAATTCAATGTTATTTAATTAATAAATGAAATGACTGTAAATGAAAACTAGTTCATGTATTTTGTTTACCTTTGAGTTTTTTTTGCTTACTGATTTTCTTATTGCAGACCTCTTGCTATCTAAATCCACTGACTGATTGCCATTCACCATGGGTGGGATACTTCAAGGATTTTGTCTTACACATTTTTTGTGTCAATATTTTTGGCCCAAATAGATTATATGATTACCGGTAATGATAAATAAATCACCCTCCTATAGTTATTTGATATGATTCATAGGAGTAGGAGAGCATGGGGCCAAGATAAGGCTTTCAATGCTACTGGGATTAATTTTACCTTTTTGTAACTTTGTTATATGGATTGTACATATACATTGTATTATTGTCTTGGCTATATTTTTTGGAAACATGTGACATATATCATCATATTTTATATAATATGATTTCTCTCTTGTTTATACTACAAGTCTTCCTCTTTTTTTTGTATGGATTATTTCTTTCTATATTTGTATCTATGATTGATATTATGCTATTATATTCTCTCCTAATGAGTGCATGATGTCCCTTTTTCCTCAACCAAGCCCTCAATACTAGTTGACATCCTCTAGAATTTTGGGAGATACAATAAATGACATGTTACCCACTGTGATTAGGACACATTTCAGTGGCATTTGGGCCCTGGAAATTATATGACTCTACTGGTCATATTACGAATGGACCCCATTATCCCCTCACACAACTATCCAAAATTGAAATTTCATAATATCAGTCCTAATTTACTAGTTTTACCATCATTATATTTAATATTCACCTTCCCTTACTCAATAATCAACATTTTTGTTTAAACTGATTGGTAATTTTCTAGCATGATCACATTGATTAATCATCACTCAATCCCTTAAATGAATAATCAACAATAAAAAATTTATATTATTATCTACCCTACTATCCCACTTTCAATTTTTATCTATAAAATGGTTTTTTATTAGGTTATAAAAATCATTATGTAACCCACTATTACCCAGCCGAATTATGTCTCTTATATGCATTGATAAAACAACTCCCATAAGAGAGGAAAATTTATGTTATAGAATATCAAATTCTCAGTTGAACCAATTGGAAAATTATATATTAATTCATCAATTACATTAAATATTATTAAAAGGGTTTCTTAATTGGTAAAACTACATTATATTATGTCATTGGATGAGTTCATATCATAGTCTCTATGGCCATCAATATACACTTCACAAATCATTTATAATTCCACGTAAAAGGATATAAATCCTTTATGAATCATATTTAATTATTCTATATAATAAAACCTCATAGAGATTCATTCACTAGGAAAAAAACTATGAATATAAAACCGAAAGAATTGTCCTTACTCTCACACTGGGCCTCAATATCTCCTCATAATTTGTTCCATTCCATTCCTTGAACTCATCTATTAGGTGATTTTCAAGGTCCCTGTACTATAGAACCCAATTTTAACATTTTAAACACACACATATCAAACCAATCAACAGAACCTTGTTTACATTGTATATATCAATTTGACATTGTTTCATCGTTATGGGAGACCGAACTATTACCCTCACACTTTATGTCATTCTTGGACACCCGTTCAATTCCATAACATGATCTATCCCATAGAAAATATGTTGAAATATCATAGAGAAATCATAAAATCTATCTCTTTCATGATAAATTATTGTTTGGTTTTTAATAATATTTATCTATTATTTCACAAAATTTGGAACCCTCAATGTTCATGTTTATGTCTTTCTGACCCATCCACCCATTCCATCACACCAAACTAGGCATGGAAACATGTAATAATATAAATAATAAATTAGTGAACACTTAACAAAATATAAATGGGGGGATTCCCTTTTAAGAACATGACTAATTTCTTATGATTGTACAATTCCCTGAAAACATTTCAAAATAGTATATAATTTAACTTATATTGGTTTTCAAATAATTTCTTAATAGAATTATAATGAATGGGTGTAGTTACTTAGCCTCACTAATTATAAGTCATTTATATAAATTAAACTAAAATCTCATGGGGTGTGAAAAGTGTAGATCAGTTTAAATAAATAATGAGAGAGGAAGAACTACCACATCCTTCCCCAGGACCCCTCTTCCAACCCAATAAATAAAGTTAGGTATTTCAAACATTTTCCCCACAAAAATGAAAAATGAACTTATGTAATTTCACATAGTATACTATTGGGTACCTAGTTAGCTACTACTGACCACATGGTGGCTACTTTTCACCCAATGACTTGAAACAATTATTCCAATTTTTATGGTAGGGTTTCTCATGTTATTGATAGCATAACTAGTACTTGTTACTCTTCAGTGGGACCTAATAAATTTAGATAGTCTTTGGAACCATCAACATTATCTTAAAAATTCCAATTAAAATGCATAAAAACACATTTATAAGGTAAAAATACATATTAAATAAATTTCAAAACCCAAAAAAGCGAACAATAACTTTTATCAAAATGTGGTTTGATAAAAACTCTCCAACCTAAAATTTCTCATCATTAGAAATCATTTCAATGTGTCTATCATAAATACCATTGGGTTTTTGATTCTTATTCCAATGCCTCCTTCTAGAAACAACCTTGACTCTAAAACACATAAACATTGGAATAATTATTGTTCAAGAGTCCCTCACTCTAATTCCATATTACACACTAGTCATCCCTCGAATGATGAAACTAACTCAATTTGAAACACATCATGATGAATTAAATGTGAAGAATATATTAACAAATCACAATACTAATTTCCAATGAAATCTCAAATGGGTTTATAACTCAAGACCCAAACCACTCCTTCCTCTATAAATGGTGATCTACCAAACAATGTTTCACCTATAAGAATTATTTAATACCAATTTATAGAAATAATGGTTAACCTATATGGTCTTTTATAGACTAATTTACACACATATATTTACTGGAAGATATTTTATATATTTTACATGATCTATAGTCTCTTGAATGAGACACTGGTTATAGGATAACAACATAATTTTGAATTTTTTTCTCATATGATCTTCTAAAGTGCTGACTTTATCTATTCTCCAAAACTAACATGGAACATTCATTAATTCCACCCCCTCATTAGTTACCTCACATAATAAATTGTCTGGATCATTATAGATCATTTTATAATATAACATTTCTCACAATGAAGATTTATATATCCCTATTTTTTTAATACCAGGTAAAACCTAAACCACCCACGATTTTGGTTTTTTGGGAATCAAATCTATAAAATTCTCTATAACTTAACTGAAATAATGGTCTTACCCTTCTAAAATAGATAGGGTGATCCCCATAACAAAATTTACCTTATCATTATTCAACAATAACGGCCCTACCCAAATTCTATAAACAACATAAGGAATTTTTCTCATGAGACATTATTGTACTACCTCAATAGAACCATCACATGATCCCTAATATAAGGTACAAAACCTTTTATTAATCCAAACTACTAATATGTAATTTATTATGAGATCCACTTTTGTAACACTACATCCAAAAAAAATCTCAGATCAGATAACCTAGTCACTTCCATGAAATATCAGTTTTTTTTTCTATTATGGAATATGTTCCGATCTATCAGATGTTATGTAACCTTAACTAATGTACCATCTCACCATAGTTGAGGCACTATTTTGGTTATCCCTCACACTATGGTTTTCTATAACACATACATCTAGATTAGATGTTGTAATCATAGTCTCTCATTTCACTATAAATATAGAGAGGGTTCACCACCCTTTTCATTCATGATGAGGTCACACCTCACACCCAAATGAGATGACTAGTTCAACTAAGATAAAACCCACATGACCCGTTTGGTCATCATAAAACATTCCACCAAGATTCCTTCTTTAGAACCAGTAATATATCATTCCACATATCTTCATTGAGAAATTAATCAATATACTCAAATTATAATCCTATATTTGAATATTCATTACTAGAAATGTAATACACTATGATTTTGACTTAAAGATCATTTGTAGGCTATCAATTCTCACCTCACTAGGACTGGAATTCTTCTATGACACCAACTGTTATATAATCTCTCTCCAAGGGAATGGAAAATAACTATAGATCACAAAAGACTAAAAATATCTATAGGCACATGAGAAAGCCCATCACAAGATCAATGGTAAACTTTTTCAACTATCACATTATTCAAACACGTTGTCTTACACCTTCCCATGGGTTATAATAAACCGTGATCAAAACCCTCATGTGATCACCCATCGATTATTGACTCGAATTCCATGACTTACGTCAAATAATATGAGAATATAAAATGTCCTAGACTCTATCGTGATCATTATGACCCCTCTCAATACCCTATAAGCTATACAATCCTCAATGGACCCAACCAATTCATTATTCTAGAATAACCCACATTCTAAGGAAGGTTTCACATGTAATAAACATAAATATTCAAGATTCATCATCACTTCTACATTTAATTCCATTAATTCCTAATATACAATATTTTTCTCCAATTTTTCTTCATATATTTTCTTATAAACATGTATTACAAGTGATTTAAGGCTAATCTTACCAAATAATTGATTTCCCAACTCCCAATCGTGAGGTCAATCTTACCCATTCCATCCCACACACATCACGTAACGCATGAACACTTACTATCTTTTTCCCAATGGTAATATAAAATATGAAGAAACACTTTAATAATGGTTTATAATGGTTATAAACATCTATTTAATTCTATCAATGATAAGGAATGAACTCTCAAAATAACTTTCTACACAACTTGAATAATGTTATCATGATACATATACCATATATACTAGGATCACATGCCAAATCAAATAACCTTGAATAACTTAAATATTGAACATATTTATCATGAATTAATATTTAGGATTTCACTCCAGGATTACCCAATGAAATTCACATTCCTGAACCACCACATGGGGACATGTCACGTGTGGGTTATTCTCGATATATATGTCATTTACCCATGACCCCTTCTACTAAACGAATTCCCATACTTGGACTAAACATTATCTAATAATATTATGACCTATACACACCATAATATCATCACAACACTGTATATCCTAATAAATATGAAGAAATTATTATTTCATATACATATTCCATGCTTCAAATATCTAAAAAATATAGGAATCTCCGACCAACATACACCTCATAGGGTCCCCATTCATATAATGGATTGGATTAGAACACTTTAATATTGACCGTGAATAAACAATCTTCATTACACTATCCTAATTATTTAGTGTAATATGAAAATAATGTTGAGAAGATATATTAACTTTACCTCAAAGAAGTTATATACCATATCCCAAGATGGGTAAATTTCTACCTTTTAACAAGACACACTCACTTAATTCTTTTTCAAATAATATGATCTCTATTTTCTACCATGAATAATTAACTCCCTATAAAATCATTACTCTCACCATATCAACTCCACATAGAGACATCATTCTTTAACAACCAACTTTTATTTCAAGAAACATCAGCATCACACATTCATGTATATCCCATATTTCAACATATCTAATCTCCATATACATTTAACGATCATATAGATAAAGAATATTCTTCCCAATAAACTAGATAGTACATCAAAGGTACTAGTCACCACCATGACCAAGTATGTAAAACCTCATGTCATTATGTGTTGTGAAATTTAAGAGAATTCTAATTTTTGAATTTAGAGAAGGGGTCCTTTTGAGAATTGGGATTCAAATCATATTACAAGGGAATGAGAATCTCAATGAGATGATTTTGGATATAGATCAAGTCTCAGAAGTTGTTTCGGGTGATCTGGTGAATATAATGATCTTTGGGATGAAGTTTGAAACTTTTTAAAAGGTTTTTCTCTACCATATAATTACTATATGGTAAAAGGAAACCATGTGAGCTGTTTTTTCATTGGTTTGTGGGAACACAGATTGAACATTGTTGTAGAGGGGGCTATGTAAATAATGAAATTGACTATAGAGATATCTTTACTATTGGAATATGGTTAGATAAATGGAATGGCCAAACCATATAAGGTATATAGACTTGGATAGAGAATGATGAAGGGTTAGTGCATGATTTGCTAAATCTTGTAGCCAATAATTGTAATCTATGCATCCTTTGATAGTGAGCAAATCATGGTTGACCATGGTTTGGAAAAAAAATTTGGGAAACAACATGGATACAAAAATTTCATTATATGATTAAAATGAAAAATTACCCCTATCAAATTTTAGGTCAACCCTTTCGTTATATCCACTGTCATGAACTTTACTATAGATTTATCCCCCTCTCCAATTCCTCTCACCCCCTTAAAAATTAGCTGTTTTATGGAGATCCAATGGTGATTTCTGGTGGAATTACTTTAATTCTTCTTATGTACATCCTATTACTTGTTGACCAATGATTTCATATGATATAGATTAGGGTTTTATAAATGATTAAAACATAGAATGGTAGAATCATCTCAATATGTTGTGAATTTCACTCATAATAGATAGAGGATGTCCCAGGTGGGTTATTTCATACAGTTTCATTCTGTTGCATTCACTCCTAAAAAACTTGGGTTTTTCAACTCCAGGGTTTTAATAACGATATCTAAAAACTCTGTTAAAATACCCCTTTGTCAGTGCCAGAATGATTGATATTAAATGGGGTCTTTAACAGAACTTTTTAGCACTGTTAATCATGGTATTTAACAGTATGAAAAATATGAGTTAAAGGGGTTTCATTATCAACATTTTAAAAGAAGTGCGGATAAATCCCCCCATTTATTACTTCTTGTAAAAAAGATCATAAAAAATGGCCTTTATCATCACATCTAAAAATGTCCTGATAAAGGGGGGCCTTTATTAGTAATTGTGAAAAATCACTAATTTGGGGGGGGGGGGGTTATCAATGATTTTTTAGAAGCACTAATATAGTTCCCCTTTATCAGCACTTTTTGACCAGTGCTGAGAAAGAGTATATTTTTAGAAAACATTATATTTAATTAAAAATAAAATATTAACTTATAAAAATATTTATATTGATATAAATATAATATATATTTTTAAATATATTTTATATAATGAAAAATAGGAAATTAAAAATAATATTTAAGATATTTAGTGAAAATGGGTGATAAAATAATTAAAATAATATTTTAAATTAATAATTTTGTAATTAGTATTGGGTAATAGTAATTTTGGAATAATTATAAGTTAAAAAATAAAATAATACTAAAAGATCTAAAATAAGGTGAAAATTTAACTCAAACATAAAATGACCATAAATTTTGTTGTAGGTTTCTGTTTGAGCTTGACCATATATCAAATCGAAGCTTTCAATGAAATCTACAACCCTTGTGATAGACCTAATCCTCTATCACAAATTTCAAGGCCCAAAAAATTAACAAACGGCCTCAAAACAATGTTTTTATTCAGGACACCCCATTTTTTTAATATTTGACGGATTTTCATCCTTATTCAAGGGGGTATTTTTTTTCCTTTTTCAATGGAGATTGAATTTAATTCCATAGATTACATTCAAATTGATATTATGGATTTAAAAATTTATTGTCTTTCATAATTGAAATTTATTTATAATAAAATATACTGAAATATATTCAATATTTTTATATATTCACAAAAAAAATAATTATATAAATAAATAATTAATAATATTAACATATAAAATATATTTATCAAAATAAAAACATTATCTAAATAAAAAATAATATTCTTTTATAGTTAAAATAAATAATTATGAATATTTAAATACCTAGAAAAGTAATTTATATATAATTTATATATATATATATAAATACATTTGTATGTATAGTGTGTAATAGATATATATTTATCCATATATTATAATATAGGTTCATAAATATTAATATATAATATATGTAAGTCAATATAAACATGTATAATTATATTTATAGACACACTGACTGAAAATTCATTTTTTTATTTTTGAAACACTTTTTTGTTAAGTGAGAACCCACCATACAAATCACTTTGAGGCCAAGTGAGAACCAACATTTCATTACAACGAACAATTAACAGGTTGGGCAAAGAACCTTGTCTATGACCAAACCCTTCATAAAAAACACCACAAAACATGCAAGACCATCACTTTGTGGCTAAGTGAGAACCAAACTCAAGATCCTAAATGATCAGATACGTCATCATCATGTCCTCCAATACCAACCCAATTTTCCAAAGAAACCTTAAAACCAGCCCAAAGTCGGGGCATGCACTAAGGAAAATTCCAAGAGTATAGAAGAATCATCAAATAAAGTTATCAGACCCCGGAACACAAAAACAGAACCCCAAAGAGCCAAAAAACGAAATAGGGGAGAACATGTGAGGAAATTGCTCAATCACCAAGCATTCTTGAGGTCGCCCTCTGTGACCACATGTTGACCCGTGAGAAGGTGATGGCCATGCCTATTTCGACCATGAAGAAAACCAGAAATCAAAATTGATGAGGAGAGGACATCATAGGTATGAAAGATTCCTGCATCTTCCATCCACATATGCATACTAACAAGGGAAAACCTAAAATTCTTCTGCCTTAATGATATATGTATTTTTCATTTATTATTTTATATATTTATTTTAATATATATATATATATACATATATATAAGTATATATATATATGCACATATATAAATATATGGAATAAAATGTAATGAAATATATATAAATATATAGATATATCAAAAAATTTAAAAAGGGATAGGGGAGTGGAAAAAGCAATAGTGTATAAGATGGAGGTGCCAGGTTCGAATCTCTCTGGAGGTAGGGGAGCATGCCAGATGGTTAGATTATCTAAAGTGATGATAAATGGGTGGGATAAGTCCTTCATAAAGGGGAGGGGGAAGAATTGTTGGGGGGGATAAAAAATATACCATTTATCGGAGGGGCCTTTATCAGTGTTTTTTAGTGCTTCTAAAGGGGTCCTTTAACGACACTAAAAAAAGATCATAAAGGGGGCCTTCAATGATACTAAAAAGAACAGATAAAGTCCCCCTTTATTAGTGATTTTTAGTGCTATTAAAGGGGTCATTTATCAATTAATTTTAAGAGTGATGTTAAATCTATCCCTTTAACATCACATACCTTATTAGCACTTCTATAGTGCCGATAAAGATCAATTAGTAGCACTATTAAAGGCATAGTTTTTAGTAGTGATTTGAGATATGTTTCCTACTGAATTTATTTAGGGTTTCTACATAAATTGGATGAAATTGAATATTTATTTAAGTACTTTAATTGGGTATTTTTTTGATTATTTTAGGGTAAATTCTAGTAGTGTATCACGCCCCATTTCTCATTGTATTGGTTGGTGCATGTTATTCGATGAGTTTTATGAAATTATACCCTTTCGAATTTAATTTAATAGTTAATTATAAATTGTTATAATTATTTAAATATGGTTTTGTTACTTGATATCAGTTCTAATTATATGATACAATAGTGGGAGAGTCTTAAAATGTATTTGGATACATTAGTCAAGCTTTACTTAAATGATGATAACTCTATATTATGAATGTGGTCCCTAAACATGATCTATGATTAATAAATTTGATATGTGCATGTGGTATATGGAATCTCCATAAGATAGAGTTGAAAATTAGATTTCAAATTACTAAATAATTTATTTTAACTCCTTTAAAATGAACAATATGTCAAGGCCTATGATGGACCCTTAAACACGAGCATAGTGTCCTAGTCATCGATGATAGAAGTATTTATTTTCTCAAAATAGAATGTTATATGAGATACGTGAAACCAAGATGGTTATAGGTAATGTCAAATTAAAGAAAAAACTAGACCTTGAGAAAGGTTTCCTTAAATCCCATGAGTAGGGATTAATGATAGAATGAGTTTTTTTCCTCAAGTTTCACGTTAAAACATGAGGATAAGCCATGTGGTACATGAGATTCTGTAGAGAATCGGGCTAGTTGATTATATGTTTGGGTTAGAGTTCCACACCTTTTAGAATGTGAGTACCTAGGTGGGTATACCGTAGATAGATTTATTATAGGTTTGGTGACTGGATTGATCTAGGATGACTTGGGATGTGAGATTAGAATTATATAATCTCTCTAAAGGAATGGTGGTATGGTTTATCCATGGAGGATGACGAGTCCTTGATATGCTTATGGAGACGATGAGGGTTTCTATATCAGCAGAGGGGTGTCCTTAATCCTGACTGATATGAATGAAATTATGGAACCCACATAAGGATTCCATTTTATAATGTGAGATGGGGGAAAATAGTGGGTGCCAATGTTTTGTGTTAACCCCTAAGAGGGATAGTATTGAGAGGAAATCTTGGTAGTAGCCTAATATGAGTATAATGATAGTTTTATGTAGTAAGTTTTAGATGAAAACATTTATTTTTTGTTGAAGGATATGGAGTAAGTGTAACGTCCTAGTTCCGGAAGCCACCCAGAGGTGCCCTGTGCCTGGTTGGTCACATGGCCTCAAGCGCATTTCGCCATACACTAGTGGCTGCAGACCAGAATCGAGGGCCTTGGGTGTGATAGTGGGGAAACTATTCCCTCATTAGCAGAGTACACAGTGGAAGAAGAATAAACATGCAATAGCGGAAGCAAAAATAACCAACAACATAAACAAAGAAAGACTAGATCAACAAACTGGAGCACATATGGATATACGAAATGATACATGATACATATCTAGGAAAGAAGCCAACCAAGTCACAATGCTGGAAATCACTACAGTACCAAAACAAGTACAAAAGAAAACAAAATAGCTCCTTAGCATTGCAAGCCAAAGCTCAGTCCCATTCTCTCCTTCTCTAAGCTATCAAGTACCAGAAGTCGATGGGTGCTTGACCTTTTCTATACCTGCAACAAAATAGTCTTTTTGGGCCCAAAAACATGACCGAAATTGGGTGTGAGACTAAATCTCAGTATGCATTCACCCAGAGATATGTGCCTCACAGTAAGTGAGTATATGGAAGGTAAAATTACAATAAGCATTAAACAACAACAGTAAGAAATAAGCAGTTACAGTAAGAAGTAAGGCAGGATGATACATAGTAGAAAAACAATCCACAACCAGTGAACAACAGTGAAACAAATAGCTAAGAAGCCGGAACCCTCTGGAAAGTACTTGCAGCCTTCCCCTCTGGTCCTATCCAGGAAGTACCACAACCCTCTGGGCAGTGCACTCAGCCTAATCCCAGTGGTTGGTCATAAAAATCTATGAGACTCTCTGGGGAATCTCACTCGGTCAATTCCCATTATTGTCTAGGATATTCAAGGACTCTCTTGAAGAAGATCATGTGATCTAACCCTCTTAACCCCAAGGTCTAGAGACTCTCTGAGGAAGCTATCTCGGCCAATTCCACCTGTAGCCTCAGGTATACCACCGACTCTCTAAGGAATCTCACTCGGTTAATCCTTCCTCTAGACTAGGAAGGTTCTTAAGAGATTCAACCAAGGTAAGAATCTTTGAGGAATCTCACTCGGTCTAACCTCCAGTTGTCTATAAAATCCAAGACTCTCTGGGAGTTCACTCGGTCCATCCCCTCTGTAGTCTATAAATCCCAAACTTTCTGGGAAGCTCACTCAGTCTATCCCTTATAGTCTATAGCACCAGGTTTTCTTAGCCTCATGCTGGTCAGTGCATAATAATTCTATAAGGCTAAAGTACACCTATAGAGATACTTTTCTAAACCGTCTACAAGGCAACAAACAAGTCACGGGTTTCACTTCAACCTATAACCACAAGGCATGAAACAAGTGTAACAGCCAAAGGAAAACAAGACCCATGGTCATAAACAAAACAAATAAAAGGAAAAATACATCCGAGATCAAAAAAATATCCTCTAACAAGGTCGGATTTCCTCTATACAAGCAAACAAGAAAGATATAAATCAACAAAGGCAAAAAGGGTAACACGCGATACCCCATTCGTGGGTATCAGTTGAAATTTTCACATAAAACTCAAAGACATTGAATGGTAAGGCACAAGCCACCTACCTCAATCCTAGGAAATCGATATACATGCACAGTGATGACAGATTCTCCTTAGAACGTCGTAGATATGGGAATTCATCTGAAACACATAAACCACGATAACATGAAAATGAGGAGGAAACATGGAACAAGGCCAAAGCAGAAGAGAGAACTCACCGCTGTGCTTCGAACGCAATCGACCAAGCTTGAATTAGTTAACTGACGGATAGGCCGGGGCTCTGTGAATATCCTACTGTACGGGTCGCTCTCGGACAAACCAGACCTAGAAGAAGATGGTTATGATGATGAGGCGTGACCCCGGTCCGTTTATTGAAAAAGAAAAGAAAAGTACATGGCATGTTTTTTAACATACACGGCGTGTAGTGGGTTTTTCCATAATCCTCTAAAATCGGCCTCCATGTCACCCCTACACACCTTGTGTGTGGTCTGGACACAACCAGCATAGAGGTTCGAGTGGAAAAAGAGTACACGACATGTACTTATAAAGTACACGGTGTGTACATCAAAAATTTACAGAAACTAAAAAATTCTCAAAAACTCTAAAAAAGGAAAGAAATACCTGAAACAAAGATTCAGGTTCTTACAAACTTCCCCCCTTAATTAAATTTGTCCCCGAATTTCTCTAGAGAGGTGTAGAAGAAGAAACCCAGAACAGCTCTGGCCACTGCGATCGAACCTCGATCTCCCTCTCCCAAGTCTCGTCCTGTACTCGCCTGTGCCGCCATAACACCCATACCAGAGGAACAGAACGGCCTCAGAGAACCTTCATACTACGATCTAAAATCCGGATAGGATGCTCCTCAAATGACGCATCTTCTTCAATATCAACCTCCTCGGGTTCGAAGACATGAGATGGGTCTGAAAAGTAACGTCGGAGTTGAGAGACGTGGAAGACGTCGTGCATGTCCTGGTACATCTGAGGTAGTTGCAACCGATAGGCAATCGAAAAAACTCTCTCCAACACCTCAAAAGGTCCGACATAATGTGGTGAATGATTTCCCTACCTTTGAATCATATTGTTCCCCAACCTCGGTGCAACACACTGTAAAAACTGATCTCCGACCTTGAACTCCAGATGTCGTCTCCGCTGATCAGCATATGACTTCGGCCGAGACTGTGCCATAACCATCCGCTTCCAAATCAGCTCTATCTACTCTGAAGTCTCCTGAACAGGACGAGATCCCAGCAAAGCTGCCTCTCCCGCCTCCATCTATCATAAGGGTTATTAGCATGATCTACCGAACAAAGCCTCGTATGGTACCATCTGAATGGTCGCCTGAAAACTGTTTTTATAGGCGAACTCCACCAGAGGTATATTCTTCTCCCAAGAACCACCGAAATCTAGAATGTAAGCTCAGAGCATGTCCTCAACCACCTGGATCGTGCACTCAAACTGGCCTTCAGTCTGGGGATGGTATGATATACTCAAAAGTACCTGTGTACCCAAATCCTTCTGAAGTCCCTGCTAGAACTGAGAGGTAAATCGTGCATCCCTGTCTGAAACAATGGATTGTGTAACTCCTTGTAGACGTATGATCCCTATGATGTACAGTCATCCCAGATCATCGACACTGAAGGTCTCCTTGATAGGAAAGAAGTGTGCTACCTTTGTAAGCCTGTCGAAGACGACCAAAACTACATCACTTCCCCGAGGTGACCGCGGTAACCATGTCACGAAGTCCATCGCGACATCGTTCCATTTCCACTCTGTAATGGGTAACTGCTGCAAAATCCGTGCTGGTTGCGGATGCTCTGCTGTCACCTGCTAACAAGTAAAACATCTCATAAAAAAACCAGCAACATCCCTCTTTATCGATTGCCACCAGTACTAGCGATGAAGGTCCCAATACATTTTGGTGATGCCAGGATGAACTGACCAAATTGAGGAATGAAAACCCGACATCAACTCCTCACGTATGTCTGCTGGAATCCATACACGTCCCTGGAAATGCAAGATCTCATCCTTGCCCACTGTCCATCCTGGTAGAGTGTCCCCTCCTGACACACTCTCCCACAGGACCAAGGCCTTGGAGTCTGATAGCTGCCTCATTCGTACCCAATCAAGAAGTGTAGAGGTAACATCCACAAATTAAAGGAAGGTATGTCCCTGCCTATCGTGCACCTCAAAGTGCATCTCAAATAACAGAGCCATAAGCTGCCACTCACTACTAGCCTCCTGAACTGCTTGAATCTGAGTTCTCTTGCTCAACGCATCTGCCACTACGTTACCCTTTCTCGGCATATCGGTGAGCTCGATGTCGAAAGATTGAAGATACTCGACCCACCTGCGATGTCTCAGATTTATATCGCACTAAGTGAAGATATACTTGAGACTCCTGTGGACAGTGAAAACCACAATGTGCTCTCCCAGAAGATAGTGTCTCCAACAACGCAAGGCATGAACAACTGTTGATAACTCTAGATCATGCGTAGGGTAGTTCCTCTAATGTGGCCTCAACTACCGAGATCCATACAGAACGACTCCATCTCCCTACATAAGCAAAGCTCCCAGCCCGATACCTGAAGCATCACGGTAAATAGTATAGCGCTTTCTCGGCACTGTAAAGCCTAGTATTGGGGCTGACATCAACCTCCCTTTCAGCTCCTGAAAGGCGGACTCACAAGAATATGACCATAAAAACATCTCCCCCTTGTTGGTCCGACCTGTCAATGGTGCTGCTAGGTGCGAGAAGTCTTGAATGATGCGTCTGTAGTATCCGGAAATCCCTAGGAAACTCTGCACCTCAAAGACGTTCTTTGGCTGCTCCCAGGAAACTACAGCTCTCACTTTCTCTGGGTCCACTATCACTCTTGTCTCCAAGATAACATGACCCAGAAAGTGAATATGATCCATCCAAAAGTGGCACTTCGATAGTTTATCATACAGCCGATGCTCACTTAGTGTACTCAGAATGATATCAAGATGTGTGGCATGGTCGTGTTCAGTGTGAGAGTACACCAAGATATCATCCATGAAGACCATGAAAAAGGAGTCCATGTACGGATGGAACAATCGGTTCATCAGTTCCAGGAAGACTACATGCATGTTCATGAGACCGAACGACATGACTGTGTACTCGAAAAGACCTTACCTACTCTTGTGCGCTATCAGAGGTATATCTGATGGTCTGATGCGTAACTTATGATAACCGAACCTCAATTCAACCTTCGAGAACACCCGGTCTCCTCGAAGCTAACCAAAGAGGTAATGGATCCTCAGTCATAGATATCGGTTCCTGACCGTTAACTGGTTCAGCTTCCGATAATCCACACAAAGCCGAAGGGTACCATCTGCCTTCTTTGCAAACAGGACAGGCGAACCCCATGGAGAAGTACTGGGTCGGATGAAACTCTTTGCCTGCAACTCCTCCAACTACTTCTTGAGCTCCTAAAACTCAGCTGTAGCCATCATATAAGGAGGAATGGACACCAGTGCCGCTCCTGGCATGAGGTCAATCGGGAAGTCTACCTCACGCTCCAGATTTAAACCTGAAAAATCCTCTGGAAAGACATCCCTGAAACGATCCACCACTAGGGGAAAGTCTAATTGTGAAGCCCCCTGGTCATCTAGGTATAGACTGGCGATCTGGTCTGTAACTTCCCCTAGCCCATGATGCTCTGGGTTAGCCCTATTCTCCTGGACATCCCACTTGCCTCTTTGAAGCAAAGATCTTCCCTCTGGTGATACGAAAGTCACCCTGCGACGATAGAAATCAACGACCCCCTGGAAAGGAACCAAACAGTACGTACCGAGAACGACGTCATAGCCCTTCATCTCTAGGATATAGAGGTCCCATAAGAAATGGCACCCTAAAACCTCAAGAGGTCACTCTCCGCTCTGACGTATGCTCGATGTCCTCGTTCCCAACGGTGTGTCAAGAATCAACAAGTCAGCAGACAGAAAGATACAAAGTCCAAGGCTCTCCACAACAGCAACATAGATAAAGCTATGTGAAGAACTAGTATCGAAAAGAGGTGAAGATAAAACTGAGGCTACTAAAATCGAACCTCAAACAGTAGAAGGGCCTGGATCCTACTTCTGGTAGGTCTGATCCATGGTGAAAGATTGGCCTGCACCACGGCACTACGCCGCTGGCTGACCGCTCTGAGCTGATCCACCCTACTGTCACTGATGACCTGGTGACTGACCATCATGGCCGTGACCTCCACCTCGGCCTAAAGAGCTGGTAGAACTCTAGTTCCTAGACTGGTGGGAGACTGGTGAAGCATCTCCAAAACGCAGGGTCATTGAGGAACCCCTACCACCAGCTGAAGGTGAGAAGATGTGATTGAAACGCTGAAGATAGCCCACCTTGTCGCAAGACTGACACTCCATCAGATCCCTATGGAACTGAGGCCTTGTATTCCCACACCTATGGAACTGGTAGCATACAACCTGGCTACCAAAAGATGCATCCCGCGAACCCCGATCTCCTCGAGAAGACTCTCTGCGACGCTTCCTACTATTCGTAGGAGGAACACCAGCCCTGGATATAGAACCGAACAGGCTCATTTCTCCAGAATCCCTCAAATTGTGCTCAGTGATCAGCGACTAGTTGAATATGGAGGATACATAAGTCAACTGTAAGATATTCAGATGGGAACGGATATCCTGCCTGAGCCCTTCCTCAAACATCCTAGAAAGGAACAACTAATCACCTACTGGGATCAGTGTGAAATGCTGAAGATTAGTGAAACAGGATGAGTACTCCATAATAGAAAGAGTACCCTACTGCAGACTCATAAAATCCCGGGTTTGATTGGCCCTCAGGGTCTATGGATTATAGTAGTCATAATAGGTTCGTTGAAACCCGTCCCAAGACATATCCTGATGACGCCCTGACTGTGAGATAACCCCCCACGACCTCTTGGCAGTGTCCCGGAGCATGTAAGTATCCAGCTTTACCCTTTTCTCCGGAGGGATCACTAGGTGCTAAAAGATGGTCAGTGTGGCCTCTATCCACGACTCTCCAGCCTAGGGTCCTCCATCCCATGAAAAAGTGGGAGGGTGCTGCTGCGCGAAAACCCGCGTCAACTCATCCATCGACAGGGTAGGTGGCAGCGCTCCCTGAAAATTCTGCATCATCCTCAAGAATTTCTCCCTGAACTGCGCATCGGCGCCTACGATGGGTATAACTGCTGGTGCCAAGGCTGGAACAACAGGAGGATCTGCAGAAGGTCCATGATCAGCCATATCTGCCGTCTGATCACTGCCCGATGACAGACATACAACCGGAGGACGTCTCAGAGGCATATCTCCGAAAGAACAAAATTACACCTTAGATCCGAAAAATAAGGATAGAGAACACAAGATTACAAAAATGAAACAGGGGAAGAAAAACACACATGTTTACAAAACACGACTACATGGCGTGCATAAAAACTACACGACGTGTTTTATTAAGCCGCTGACATGGGCGTGTAACCTTGCCCTAGAGACCATATGACACCTCAAACTACACGGCATGTTGACCCAACACACGACATGTACATGAAGACTATTCCCTTTCTTGGGTCTCTTTACATAGTTAACTCACACGGCTCAAACTAATCTCAGACTACACGGCGTGTTCCCTAGGGACACGGCGTGTACTAGACACTAACTCAGCGGCCCATGTTGTTAGTTACACAGCCGTCTACATGGATTCCCCTTACACGGCGTGTTCCGAACAAACACGGCGTGTATAGGAGAAGGTAACACCATCCCGTGTTGTTCGTGACACGGCCTGGTACCTGGGAAAGACTTCACGGTGTGTTCTAAATGCAACACGGCATGTCCTACTCAAGCTTCCCTGACCCGTGTTGTTAGTGACACGACCGAGTACAAGGCTCTACACTACACGGTGTGTACATACCATACACGGCGTGCTCCTGACATTATTTTCAAAACACTGTGTTCCTGCACACACAGTCCGTAACACGGTCTAGAAACTACACGACGTGTAACCAGAAAGTACACGCCCTGTATTCTGGGTTTTTTTGGGCAGTAGCTCAGAAACTACATAGAAGCCCAGAAATATGGAAAAAAGGTAAAGAGGTGCCAAATTCTGATCAGTGAGGGCCCATACTCCCCGCGAATCAAAGCTTGGCATCCCCTACAGTCATGTACAAGAGAAAACAGGATCATGGTCCACCAATTTCTGATTCAAGAGGGCCCTTAACACCTCAAGAATCAAAATTTGATGTTCATTTAAACAAAGTACAATACAAACAATTCTCTAACAATCAGCAGAGATTCTATCAAGCATCAATCACAACAACATGCATAATCTACACAACGTCTATCACAACAACATGCAATCGCTAATGCACCCTAGATGGCATGGCAAGAATTCATGGCATGTGATTTCTACGAGTTCCTATTTGATGCATGAGATGGCATACCCTCATCTCATCGGGTTGCGAAAGAAATAGAACCGTAATATTAAACAATAACAGCACAAAGCGTGTGAATCACTCTAGGTGAAATCATATCAACCGTAAAATCTCAAAACTAGAAAACTACAATAAATGAGGTAGTATGGCTTTTCCCTGTACACGGGTTAGATACTCTCGGGCACAGCTTATTACCAAGTATCGAATCTGTCTTATCCTTGGCTAAAGTCTCCAAACAGTAAGGCAAGAGAAAAGAATACCTTTGATACCACTTTGTAACGTCCCGGTTCCGGAAGCCACCCAGAGGCGCCCCGTACCCGGTTGGTGACATGGCCTCAAGCACATTTCCCCAAATGCCAGAGGCTACTGACTAGCAGTGAGGGCCTTGGGTGTGATAGTGGGGAAACTATGCCCTGATTGGAAGAGTACACAGTGGAAGAAGAATAAACATGCAATAGCGGAAGCAGAAATAACCAACAACATAAACAACGAAAGACTAAATCAACAAACTGGAGCGCATATGTATATAAGAAATGATACCTGATACATATCTAGGAATGTATCCAACCAAGTCACAATGTTGGAAATCACTACAGTACCAAAACAAGTACAAAAGAAAATAAAACATCTCTTCATCATCACAAGCCAAAGCTTGGTCCCATGCTCTCCTGCTCCAAGGAATCAAGTACCGGAAGTCGAAGGGCGCTTTCCCTTGTCTATACCTACAACAACATGGTATGTTTGGGCCCAAAAACATGACCCAAACTGGGTGTGAGACTAAATCCCAGTAGGCATTCACCCGAAGATCTGTGCCTAATAGTCAGTGAGTATATGGAAGGTAAAAGTACAATAAGAAGTAAACAACAACAACAAGCAATAAGCAGTACCAGTAAGCAGTAAGGCGGGATGATACATAGCAGAAAAACAATCCACAACCAGTCAACAGTAGTGAAACAAACTGCTAAGAAGCCAAAAACCCTCTGGTAAGTATTCACATCCATACCCTCTGGTCCTATCCCAGAAGTGCCACAACCCTCTGGGCAGTGCACTCAGCCTAACCCCTCTGGTTGGTCATACGAATCTATGAGACTCTCTGGGGAAGCTCATTCGGTCAATTCCCATTATATTCTAGGGTAGTCAGGGACTCTCTTGAGGAAGATCACATGTTATAACCATCTTAGCCCCAAGGTCTAGAGACTCTCTGAGGAAGGTATCCCGGCCTATTCCTCCTATAGCCTCAGGTATACTACAGACTCTCTGAGGAAGCCCACTCAGTCAATCCCTCCTCTAGCCTGGGAAGGTTCTTAAGAGATTAAAACAAGGTAAGACTCTCTGAGGAAGGTCACTTGGTCTACCCTCCTGTAGTATATAAAATCCAAGACACTCTGGGAGCTCACTCGGTCCATCCCCTCAGCAGTCTATAAATCCAAGACACTCTGGGAAGATCACTCGGTCTATCCCTTATAGACTATTGCACCAGGTTCTCTCAGCCCCATGCTGGTCAGTGCATAATAATTCTATAAGTCTAAAGTACACCTATAGAGCTATGTGGCTATACAATGTACACCTATAGAGCTACTTATCTAAACCATCTACAAGGCAACATGCATTTCATGAGTTTCACTTCAACCTATAACCTCAAGGCATGAAGCAAGTGTAGCAGCCAAAGGAAAACAAGACCCAAGGTCTTAAACAGAACAAAGAAAGGTAAAAATACATCCGAGCACAACAAAAATATACTCTAACAAGGTCAAATTTCCTCTATAAAAGAATACAAGTAGGGCAGGAAAACAACGAAGGAAAAAAGGGTAACATGTGATACCATGTTCGCGGGTATCGGTGGAAATTCACATATAAAACTAAGAGACTTTAAATAGTAAGGAACAAACCAACCTACCTCGATCCTAGGAGATCGATATGTGTGCGCAGTGCTGACACATTCTACTTAGAATGTCGTAGATCTGAGAAAAACTCCGAAAAACATAAACCATTATAACAAGAAAACAAGGAGGAAACATAGAACAAGGCCAAAGCAGAAGAGATAACTCACCGCTGCGCTTCCAACGCAATCGGCCATGCTCGAATCAGAGAACGGACGGATAGGTGGGGGTTCAGTGAAGATCCAGTTGTACAAGTCGCTCTCGTACGAACCAGACCAAGAATAATATGGTTACGATGATGAGGCGTGACCCCAATGCGTTTAATGAGTAAAACTTAAAGTACACTGCATGTATTTTTATCTTACACGATGTGTATTGGGTTTTTTCGTACTCCGCTAAAATCGGCCACCACGTCACCCCTAGACACTGTGTGTGTGGTACGGACACAACCAGCACACGGTTTCGAGCGGGAAAATAGTACACGATGTGTACTCATAAAGTACACGGTGTGTACTTCAAAAATTTTCAGAAACTGCAAAAATTATCAAAACATCCAGAAAAGGAAAGACATACCTGAAACAAAGATATGGGTTCTTACAGTTAGTACTACCCATTTTATCGTTATTATTTTCATTATGATATATTGTCTGGTGGGATGGACCACCCAATGAATTTTAACTATGGGATATATAAGATATTTCTTAGTATTCGTTGATTTTGACTAATACTGTGTGGATTCATAGGATATCACCTAGAATCGGGTGATTATGATTATATGGGATTCCTAATATATAAACTAGTATATGAAGATTACACATGATACTCATGGGATTAAATGGATACATTCTAGTATTCATTGATTATGCTAGATAGTTATGGGATACCTGGAATACTTCCATGGGCTTGTTGATTATGAATGACAATTTATTGAATACATAGGATAATTCCTTGGATTCGTTCATTATCCTTGAAGAATTATGGGATTTAGAAGATATTTATTAGGATTATATGATTATTCTTGATTCTATGAGATTATAGGATATTAACTTGGATATTTTGATTATGCATGATAATTATGAATGCTTATTATATTTTATAGTATTTAGTTAATATGCCTGATACTATTTGGATTATTAAGATATCACCTGAGATATAGTGACTATACTTTTATGGTATTCATTAGATATTACCTAAGATATTGGATTTCACCAAATACTAAGTGATGTCTTGAATATTACATAGGATCTAGGGATTATACCTGATACACATGGGATGCTTGGGATATTACCTAGGATATTGTGATTAAACCTAATACTTATGGAATACCTTGGATACTACATGGGTTAAAATTATTATTCCCATATAGGATGATTTGGTTGTTTTAGAAGGATAGGTGTTTAGACCTAAAAATAAATTCATGAGATTCATGGGCTGGACATGTATCCCATGATGATTAAGTAACATGCTCAAAGACGTATGACAAGAGCCGAAGAAGTTATGGTTGATCTCATGTGTCATATTTAATGTATCCAAATGTAATTTTATGTATATGGATGAATTTTTTTGTTAATAAATGGATTGTAAAATGTGTGTGAATTATGGGTTATGGAATGTGTATCCATCCAATGAAGATGTAGAGGTTTCCCATTTTCTATGGATAATGGAATAAGAAGGAGATTCTTCTTGTTGATCAACCCATATAAATCTGATGAAAAATGTGATAATATTCATGGTAAACAATGTAATGTGATGATGGAGAGTTTCCAGTGATGTCTTAAATAGTTAGGAGAGGTGAGATTGATCGTGGATATATGGGTAGATTTCATACTTGTGTCCATGTATGAAAATATTTTTCTAATGTTGAAGAATCCAACATATTTTTTAAAACTAATTCTTACAGAAATGAATTCTAAAACAATACGCACATGTAATAATTTAAAATGATTCATGTAGGAATTTACCTATATACGACTACTTTATACTTGTGTATGTTTTTAGAAGGGAGTGATATTTTTTAGCTATTAAATGTTGGAAGAGGACGAATGTTATGACTTATTTTATAGCTATGTAAGGATTTTATCTAGGCATTTGACTTTTAAAATAGACATATGAATTTTCTCATAGTAATTAGTTTTTAAATAATTAATGTTTTTATTATAGTCTAATAACATTTATCAGTTCAAGATGTTGCGATTTAAAACCCTTTTCAAATTATATCCATTCAATATAATATGAAACATGTGATGAAATAAAATAAATTCGATGTACCATGTACTGAAGAGAATATTATATATATTCATCATCAATATATTCTCTCATCATGATCACTGAGTGGAAAAATAGTCCCACATTAATTATGTAGCCAAGGGAAAATCTGAATCACATTCAATACATATAAGAATCTCATTTTGTCAATGATATTCTAGCATCTCTGCAAGAAAAAGAAGAAGAAAGAGAGAGTTATGGTCTCAAGAGTGGTTCAAAAAATAATTTGGTGATACACATACACATTCCATCAAATGGAAAGGATTTGTATTTATCTCATCGAAAACACTATTTGATTACTATTTCATTTACTCATGTGTTTATAATGAATGATTAAATTCCCTAAGTAGTCTATTCATCTAAGGAATTAAAACTCCACTCCAACATTGAAAATAATGTAATATATTAATTATTGATAAAATTAAAAGAGTTTGACCATTTTAATGTTGATATACATAATATTTGGTTACTCATTCAATTAAAGGTACTCGAATGCATGAAATATCATTTCAATATAGTATCTCAATATTCCACGCACTCAATATAGTCTTATATCATATTCAAGATACAACAATAAGAAATATCTCCATCAATATCCCACATGAACTAAATCCTATTAGACATTATTCCATTTAAACACATATTATATTGTATTCAATAACTTGTAAAACCATATCCAAATATACATTTGGATATCTTCCTAAATACTATAGAAAATTTATCATTAACTTCACCATGTATTACATCATATAAAACACTATATGAATACCCATAAAAACCTTTTGTATTAACATTTAAATAGATTTAGTGTATCTCTATCAGTCAAAATAAAACATTATTAAATAAAACAAAATGTGTGACCCCATGGGCCTTTATAGCATTGACAATAAATATGAATATCTATATCCATATTTTTTAGAAAAGAGCGACCAATAGCGTAGTGTCAATGAATCTAATGCTATATAAGGATATAAAATGATATCTATGAAACACGTGTATTATTATACCAATATCCAGTAGATTAATTAATATAAAAAATATAATTCTCAAATTTTTTCTTTTTCCAAAACATCATGTGACCATGGGACATGAAACATGGATGTCCCCTAAATCCCACTCATCTGTTATCGACTCTATGAGGATAGAATGATATGATCAATTAATTCATCACAATTCATTCATCCTTATGGATAACCGCATAAAATGTCCCACATCCATATAGATATACATTATCCTAGTGTGGCGAACATGTCCACAATATATCCTAATCATGGGACCTAAAGTCATAGTTCTCATACAATAGGGAAAATACCGTCACGGTTATCCTCCAATGGATAACATTATCAACACCGTAACCAAATTTCCCAATATTATCTATGGCATTATGAAGACTTTCATAAGTATGGTATCAAATTATGAAGGTTTTTATGCTAGTTATCTCACTATAATGAGGTATTAGGGACTCATATATAATCCACTCACACCTAGTATAGTAAATAATTCTATAATACACTCATTGTGGTATACTTAGTGGGTCATTCAACACAAAAAGATAATCATATTATATGTATTATGCCTCATGATCATATTATATATGTCTATATAAAAATAAAAAACATGCTACCTTGAGAGGAAAATTATCATTACACTATTATAAATGTATATCTATATAGAAATTTATGTTGACAACATAAAATAATGCTAATATGGAGGTTTAATATAATATAATTTTTTTTACTATTGGTAAACTCTTATATTATTTATCAAAACCAATTTAAGTACTATTTTATCATATAATATATGATAAACTTCTAGGACAACCATATCTTTGTGACACTTTTTGGTTTTTGTTAATACATTACATCTTATGCATTCCATGCCATATTAATATGTGACCCTCAAATAGAACCCGCTCACTAAAATATTATGTGAGAAACAGAAATGATGTAAGATAGTTTGAATAATGGAGATATATAGGAATAATATTCATAACATTAAACTTATGAACATATTAAATATTTTTTACTTAAACACATCAATTATTACAATGTCAACTTTTGTTGTCTACATATAACACTTTCTATGTTTATCATCATCAGCCTTGGAACCCTATTATGTCAAAAAAATTTCCTTGAAACAAGGTAACTATAGACATTATTGGTTATTTGTCCTAAAATATTTTATGATAATGTGAAAACCACTTTATTTTTCAAACTAATGTAACTTTTTAAATTTATCTTTAACACCATATCATAAAATATTTTAGGATACAAATAATAATGAAATTTTATTTTTGTTTGTTACAATCCATTATCAAATTGTTTATTTACTTTTTTTTCATGTTAAATAATACAACTCTTTACATTTTATTTTAATGTCAGATATCCTAAACTCGTTTAGGATATTGAGTAAAAACCATTGAAATTTTAGATTGGTATAATAGTGAAACAAATTTTATAAATGGTAAAAAAATTTAACACACATAAATTTCCAATAAAATCACATATCCTAGTCATTTTAGTATATTAAGTGAAAACAATTAACTAATTATTTTACTTACACTTTAATTATTAATTTTCAACTTCTGTATGTCCAAACATACACCCACTAGCCTCTTTGACACTATATTATTTTCAAAATCTCCCGCAAAGAATAACAATCTCTTTTATGTTAAGAAATAAAACTTATTTGATTTTATTATGAAATTTTAAAAAATAAACTATCATTTCCATATCATTTATAGTATTCTATATTTTTTGGACCTTTCCTTTTTATGATATGTTTTTACCAAAATACAACAATTATGGATGTTGGGAACCCCTTCCCAAATCTTTTAAAAAATAAAAGGATAAATATTTTATCCTGGATAAACACTTTTATCCAAATCTTCATCACAAATCATGTTATAAAAATTGATAAATCGAAAAACATGTGTATAAAATTAATAATTTCTTGTTGAAAACAAAATCTCTTTTCATCAAACATATTCTCTTATTCCAAAAGAGAAATGAAATGAAGATAAACATCTTTTACATAGATTCATTTTGTCTTGATAATATACATTAGATTAAAATCCATTATATAGAAACTATTTACTTCAACTCATTAATATAAACTAAAATATTGAACAATTATTCCTTCAACATTGAACTCAGATGTATTTACAATAGATTGAAAAATATACATTCATTAACATATACCCTTAAAAAATACTTTCTCTAACATCCATACATGACATTGAAATCCCAGGGAGTTTCAAACACTACTTCTTGTATATATTGGATAATACAAGCATATTAAATTATTAATCATCCTTAATGAAAACCGTAGGTTTCAATTACATTGATTGGATTCTTAAAGAATCATTGTTTAACTTTTGAACCAAATTTTATCCTTTTAGTTTGACCTTTACCAACTTCTACTATCAATATATTATTTAGAAACATAGAAATGATATTAATAGTTCATTTAAATTCTCCAAAATTTTATAATTTCGTGTAAACAATTTTTAATTCAGTAATATTGTCAGATTTTTTTTAGTGATGATAAAAGGATAAATTCATTATCCAGAACAATACATTTTAGAATACATTAAAGCACGTTATAGAACTGTATAAATCCAAATCATTTTATAAAAAATATATTTTCTCATTTTAGTTACCAATTACTATTTAAATGATACTCACAATAGAATATTTAGATAAAATACACTTATTATGATGAGTTTGTCCCAGATTCATGCATCCATGTTATCAATGTACGAGCTCTTTTTCACTATTACAAGAAAACATGATTCAAGATTCAATTGTTTTCTATTTATGATCTTCTATATATTTAAAAAACTTTTAAATCATAAATTCCATATCATATATCTATCATAACAATATAATTAATTTCCAAAAACATTAATGCTTTTAAGGAATCCTTTATTATCATCGAGTTATTTAACATATTCAATCATATTGAATATCATTTTACACACCCAATCATATTGTGTATATAAAACTAAAATCATTAATGCACACAATCATATAGAGTGCATGGTTTTATAATTACATTACTTTGGCCATTTTCCATCTCATGCATTTTAAAACATAAATAAATCACTATATGCTTCTGCAAACATATAGATTGATTTGATGAAAAACTTGAACACTTTTTTACTAAGGAAGGAAACATTCTATCAAATAAAAATTTCCATAATAATTTTTCGTAAATCAATAATCATTATTAAGAAATGTTATCTTGTTACCAGTCATAGGAGCAACATATATTACTCTACTCCTTACCAAATATAAATCAACAAGTTTATCTTGATGATTATGATGATATTACCTACAAAAATATAATTTATCTAATGAGTATCATGTATTTTTACCATTTAATGTGATATATAATTAAATAGGATCTCACTAAAATGATGAACACTTTTAATGAATTATATCATACCATTAGTGGTTCAAGATTAAAATTTCACAACGAAAATAACACTATTTTTTTTTGAATCTCACCACATACCTATTTTGGTGGTGAATCATCCAAATAATATTATATATTATTCTAGGATACTTGAGTGAAAAACCATTTTTTCAATCCCTCCTATGGGTATACCAAAATATATTCATCTGGAATCCAAATCCTTGTGGTTTCCAAGCTTGTGTAACCCATAGAAAATGTTAACAAATGTCCAAATCACAAGACAATCTAGGGTCACAAATGTGTGGAATGAAACTAACAATGGATAGTCCAGTATCACTCATTACTTTATTTCCTTACAAAAGAAAATCTAGATGCATCCTTCTTTCATGTGAAGCTTCCCAATTAGATTATTGAGGCCCTTACCAATGCTGATTTGGGAGGAATTCAACACTAAGTATTTAAAAGGGATTGAATATCACCATCTTATCTCAAGGTATTCCCTTTTATATAGGAAATCTTCTAATAATTCAGATTAAAATACTATTCCCTATTCCAAATAAATATGTTCAAACTATATTTATGTGTAACTCGTTAAAAAACCCACATGTTTATGTTACTCACAGAAAATTAGAAGCCAAGTATATTCACACATATATGAATATATCATATGCACATGTTACATGGACAATTACATTAATGATTTATTACTATATTAAATTAAAAATCTAAACACTAGTAAGCCTATAGTGACAGATTTTATATCCCATTTAGCATCATATACAAGGTATAAGCCTCTATGAAAGTAGGTAGTCTGACACTATGTCCCTCCACCTGGGGATACTTACTCAAGAGAGAATCCATTTAATCATAAAACTAATCAACTAATATATAAAATCTAAATTCAATAACTAAATTCAAGTTAATGGATTAAATTACACACCAAGGTCAAGGGAGTTGAAAAAATAAATTCATTACAGTGACATTCCTATCATAGAATGTAAGGCTATATCTTAAAAGTAGTTTAGCATTTATAATAAAATATAATTTAAATTCCAATTTCATAATAAATTTACTAAACCTGAATGTATAAGTTAATAAATTTTAAATAAATGAAAATAAAAATATTTAAACATTATATAACCATATATAAACAAGATATTAAGAAAAGACAACTACAAAACTACTTAATAATTTCATATTTCACAATATGAATATTCCATAATTTTTAATATAAACATTTTATATTCATTCCAATATTTAATCCTTAAAATTTATCATTATATGACATTTCATTTTTAAATATATTGTATTATATGAATTATAAATTATTTATAATCCAATTTCTATAATGTAAAAAATTTATATAATAAAAATACAATATACTTAATTTGTATTTTAACCTTAATCATATCAATTATCAAAACACTTTTTATTTGGATTAAATAATATCTACAGAGGCCAAATTTATCTTAAAATTTTAAAAATAATTATTTATGAAAAATTAAAAATTTATAAATAAAATATTTAGATTTTACCCTTATTTCATAATTATTGACTCCTTATAAACTACCTCATTGGATTTATAAATAAACACTTATATTTGGAGGACCCAATAATTTCAATATAATTTATATAAATCTACATCTGATATTAGAAATTAATATTTGGGAAAAAATTTCATAAACATTTATATAATTATTAATAAACTATTAATTAATTAATTAATTAATTAATTAATTAATTCCCCCTTTTAAAATTAATATATCCAAAAATACAACTTTTAATGATTTATAATTTTTTTAAACCATTAAAATATTTAAAAAAAACTAATATTTCTAAAACCATTTATGTTTACCCATAAGAAAGAACCCATTCTGAAATATGGGTACACTCCCTTTATACTTACACATACATTGTGCATAAGGGTTGACACCCACTACCTTTACACATAAATGTTGTGTAAGGTTAAGAATAAAACATTCCCTACAATTTTCCACATGTACATGTAATACCATTAAGCAAAGCATTTGTGTAAATGTAATATTAACTTTTTTTATATTTCATAAACGTAAACATTAAGGAACATTACACAGTAGATCTGGTACCTACACATGTATGGGTAAATAACCAATGAACTTCCTAAACCGATTTAAAAAATGTAATAAAGAGGTTACCCTTACACATGCCTTCAGTGTAATGGTACCATATAATGGTATATGCTTATATACCTTCACATAAAAAGATTTCTTAAGAGTATTACCCTTAAATATTCCTTTATGTTTCATGGTATCTTTCCAGTATCATACCCTAACATAACCCTACACATGGGTGGTTATGATCATGTTAACCTTATATAGACCTATCTATAAAATGGTAATATGTGATGACCCTTACACAAAACACTCTCTGCATTGGTAGATCCCTAGTTTTCCTTACACATCCCTACTACATAAAGGTATGGTCATGGATGCCTTTATGTATCCTAGCTACGTAACAGTAAAAACATTACAAAATCAATTATCTAGTAATGTGATATAATGTTTAGTTTTTGGATTTTTTATTCAGTTCATTTTATGTTATCATAAAACATGCAATTTTATTTGTATGATACAAGTAATGAGTTTTTTAGATTCTAATGAAATTTATTTGATCATACAGAATAAAATAAAAACCATTGTTTGAGGATCTCCATGCAAGAAAATATGAAACATGTGATATAAATTAAATAAATAATTTCTATAAATCTATTATACATTACACTAAAGATCTTCATCTTCATAATCATCAACATCATATGGGTTGATAAATATCAATGAAGGGAAAAATCATCCCACCCAAATGGTGTATTCATGAGAAAATCTATATTTCATTAAATTCATGCATGATTCTATTTTCTCACATGACGTTCTAGAATCATACCATGAAAAATAAGAATAAGAAATTGAGTTATGCATTCACAAGAGGTTCAAAAAATAATTGTAAGACACACATACACATGCCACTTCTTATAAGTGAGTTATATGTAGCTTTTCAAAGACACTCTTCGAGTGCTATAATATTTACTCATGCGTTTACAATGCATGAATAAATTCAACGGTTAGTGCATTCGTCTTATGAATTAAAAAACCACCCCATAATAACATTTTATGTAATGTAATAATAAATGATTGATTTCAGTGATTTAAACCATTTTAATATTAATATACTTAATACTAGTTTATTCATTCAATTAAAGGTATTAGTATGCAAGAAATATCAATTCATGCCTGCATTTTAATGTACTACATAGTTAATATAGCCACAGATCATATACATGATATATATTTAAAGAATATATGCATCAAATAAGGCATGATGTGGTGTATTAATTTATGTATCTTATATAAGGATTCATGACTGATTGAAAATACAATATTTCTATTGTGTAAAAAAAAGGAGTTTTCCATAATTATATTCTGAATAGATAATAATAACCATGATTTAATGGATGTTCCTCAGTGTTATATACCCTACAAGAATACATTTACTGTAAAATACCACCTTATACTCTTTGTCTTGAGAAGGTGGGAGGATTATATTTTGATTAAAGTGACATCCCCAAGGCGCTAATGGTAGGAAATAAATTTTGAAGGGTTTCAAGTGCATGTGGGGGATGATTTACCCTTAAGGAACTAAAACCATTAACCCGGAAAACCATTACAAAACATATCACTATATGATGCATGAATAAATGAACGAAAACTCATCTTCATAATTTATCAAAACCACACTAGAGTGTTCTATAATGGAATAAAAAGAAACAATCATGAAAATAATAGAAAAAAACTAATAAAATCAATCATGACAATAAGACTCCATTCTCCACAAGCTCCATTCTCCAATCAACAAAAATAAAAAGTATCATGATGTGGTTCTATATTCATATAATACATTACTTTTTCCCATGCCCTAGAAAATAGCATCTGCAAAAGCAGAAAAGTGCCAATGTTGGGGTGAGAATAAATTTAATAGTTTTTTGCCCAATAACTTCCCTACTCACTCCACTAGGATAAAAAAGTTCGTAACATTTATGTAAATATTTTTATATAAAACAATTTCCCAAAATAATTTATAAAAAAATATAAAAAAAGTTCCAAAACCACTTATAAACAAATGTACACAAGTGCTATTTTAACAAATTTTCATGCAAGTAATAATTCTATAAAAATAACTAAACATGTCTAAAAACTATTTTTCAATATCATCTTGGAATACCAATTCAATGATTCATAATACACCGACACATTCATGATTTATTCCAACAATTACATACTCATGAACGGTATCTTATCCAATCACCTTGTGCCAAAATGAAACACACCATTGATCTAGGGTCATATACCTTGTAACCCAATGGTACATATCATTTATTTAGGGCTATCCAAACATGAAATCACTCAAAACACAATGTATTCAAAAAACCATTTCAAAAAACCATTTCAACCCATTTCAATAAAAAAAATTATTTAATGAGAAAAAAAATATTAAAACCAATTCTATACACCCATTCCATTTCAATAAAAATCATTCCATTTATTGGAAACCATTTAAATAGATACATTTACCAAAATTCATAGAAAATCCCATTTTAAAATCATCATTTTAAAATCAAGGATGAAACACTTCATTCAAGAACAACAATTCTCCAAATTCCCACAAACCATCTTTAAAGATGGATTCTAACATTCAACGAATTAGAAAATAATAATCAAATCCACACAAAGTAATAAATTGGATACCATTACATTCATTTCAACTATGAGATATTAACAGTGAATCCACCCACATTGACCGTTTAGAAAAAAAGTAAATATAAATGAAGAATGCTCAAGAAACAATGTACGAAATCCATGAATCCACTTCAAATATATTATCCTATAAAAAATGATTCCAAAACTCATCATATTTGGAAATAAAAATATTATATCTACCCTTAATGGGCATATATATGAAAATAAAAAAAGAGGGGATAAGTAGATCTAGGTTAATCAAGGAAAATGTGATACGAATGAAGATGAATGATCCAATACCTCAAGAAAGAATCTTATAAATTCTATGGAAAGTCACCATGTCGATTAAAATTTCCATGGGAGAGGTTATCCAAACTTGAATGGATAATAATCTATGGTTATGGTAATATAGGATAAAAAAGGAAGTTAGAGTGAAAAATATGTGAGAGACGCTTTTTTAGGATCTCACATTGACCCCACACACAGTTAGTCCGCTTCGTTAGAAAAAACATGCCCCTAGTGTGTGTTAGCTAATACCTAGTATGACACTATCACAACTTCCTCACATGAATTACTTTACTATGCAGAAACAATGATAAAGATACCATCCAATATCTAAAACAATGTACGATATATCTTAGGATTCTACATGGTTTATACAAACCATTCATATATCGTGCGCCTTCCCAATAGCACCAATAACATTCCAAAAGATCTAAAAACACTCACAAATTTTCCCATTATACACTATAAACATGAAAACCGTAAAGAAAGGGTTACGTAAAAAAAACTAGGCATAATATATTATCCCCACAACTAGAATTTCAATCCTCCGAAAGTAAAAAACCATTTTCCCTAAAAGAGTTATGACCGTTGCTCTTTTAGTTCTTTGTAATGTTCCCAAGTATCTTTTTGAATTTGACCATGATTACATAAAACCCTCAATAGATTGATACATTTTCTATGCTATAATTTACCCTACAAATAAAATATCTACATCAGGATATATAGCAATGAATAATCCATCTATAGGTCAAAGTGATCCCATCTGATCACATGTTAGGATCAGGCTGATACATTTTCAACTGTGATACATGGAACTCATTATGCACTGTATTGAACTAGGGTGTTAATTCCAACTAATATTCCACTAATTCAACCCATTATATTATCTCAAAATGTAATATGTATCACGGATATGACATTACCTTATTTCCTAAATGATGATGTCCAAGACTTAGAGAGATCCTTCAAAACACGTGATCACTCACTATGAATGACAACGATCATCGAATATGATTTGTATAAGATTTATGATGAATATGAGCCGTCTGCATATATATCCTAATCATGTAAGTATTTTCTTTGGTTTCATGGACATGGATTAACCTAATTAGTGAAGTATCACATATTCCACCCAACAAAGTGGAGAGTGACCAGGATTCCCCTAAAATGCATCCAAAATATCCATATGTATCGAGGTTTGATAGATGTTATTATATGGGAACTCCACTAAGTGTATATGTTTCACATATGAGACACCAAAATCCATTACACAAGCCCTCAACATGTCTTCCAATGTTTGTATCATTCTATCAGATTGGTTATCCGTCTGAGGGTTATACACTGTACTTATAGGCAACTGAGTCCCCAGGTCTTTCGATATGGATTACTGAAATGTGACATGAACCTAAAATCATTTTATGAAACAATTGAAAATGTTATTCCTTGTCTCTTAACCACTTAATGGATTCATATTTCAGAAAGATCCTCTATCGCATCAGTTTCAAGAATATGAATGGAATGGTCTAACATTGTGATCCAATAAACTATCACCCATATGTTATCATGTTTCTGAACCACTCTTGGGAGACATGTAACAAAACTCATGGATCTATACTCCTATTTCTATACTGGAATAGGTAAAATATATAATATACCCTATTGTCTCTCATGATCTTCCATAACCTGTTGACACGTTATGCATCGTATAATTAGCTCTTCTTCTTTCCTTTTCAAGCGGCTCCACCAAAACTACATGTTCAATGCATTATACATTCTTTTTATTCCTGGTTGAATAACCCATCCCAAATGGTGGTAATCATAAAGAGGATTTTCCAGACAAGTCATAGGTACATCCATCCAATTTTGGAAACATAAATTCGAACTCCCATCAATTTTGTATCCATTAATGTTCTACCAACCATTGAGTTTTGAACTCATAGACATGCATTATACATCAGATGTGTGTTTATTTTTTACAATATAATCAAAATTACGAACAAGAATTTATGAAAATAAAATTGAAACATCTCCTCAGTATTCACAATTGACATGCATATCGGCTAAGAGAAAAATAAACATCCATTTTTAAAATGATTATTTTCTCAACTGAGAAAATGTCTTTCTACCTAATGCATCAGGTATCAAATTTAGTATTCATAGTGTACACATCAAGTCAAATTCAAACATCTATAGACAATCCATCCATTTTTTCCACAGATACTAATATTTTATTGAGAAAATACTTTTCATGCTCTAATAATCTTTAAACACTATGAATTTCTCCCCAAAGATATAATGACGTCCGGTCTTCAAATCCAAGACAACTATATCTAATTCCAAATAATGTGTTGGGTAATTCTTCTCTTGTTCCCTAAATTTCTTTGATCCATTAGAAACAACATTATCTATTTATATGAGGATACATCTAAACCAACATCTAAAAGAATCCCAATACACTACATACTCATGTCACGATTCCATAAAAATCAAGATAGGTTCTCATATAAAGAGGAATTTCAACTCATGAAAAGATTTAAGGCATTCAAAAATCCATTATAATGGGGAATTTATTCTTTTCAAAGCTATAATAGGTGATGCTAGCCATCAGAAGTCATGAACAATGTGTCAGTAATAACCAGATAGACTAAGAAAGCTCCATATATCAAAGATGATATTTAGTGGATGACAAGATATAATGTCTTCTATATTTTTGTGGGGTCCACTGAAACACCTATTTCAAAAATTACATTTCCAAAAAAACATACCTCTTGTATTTAAAAATCTCACTTCAAATGTTTTTCATACAAATGATGATATCTTAAGATTTATAGCACTATTGAAAAGTGTTTCTCATGTTTATCCTTTATCTTTGAATACACTAATATATTGTCTACAAACACTACCAAAAAATAATGTAGATATGACTAATATATCGTATTCCTCCCATCTATAAATATCACTGGTGAATTCATTAGAATAAAATTCAGGCTAACATATTCCTAATAGACATATATGCTTATTAATGTTGTTTTGGAAATGCCTTCCTTTCAAACTCACAATTTGTTATACCCTAAACACAAATAAATTTTAGATAACCTCTGAGCCCCCATAAATTGATATAATAGATCATCTATGCATGGAATTGGATATCTATTTATTACTGTAACTTGGATGTGATTATGATAATCCACTAACATCTTTTGACTTCCATTTGATTTCTTCATGAACAATACTAGTACTTCCCATTGAGATGTTCTTGGCCGAATGAAACCTTGGTGTTCCTGCTCTTCTAACCCCACTTTCAACTCCCATAACTCAATTGGTGACATCCAATAAGATGGAAGGGAAATAGGAATTTTTCCTGAGAGGATATAAATTGTAAACATTATTTACCTTATATGTGGAAACCAAGTGAATTTTTTTGGGTATGAAATCTAGAAATTGATCCAATACTACAGGAGTACTTATATCCTTGATCCCATCTATAGATTCTAAGGTTAACACCACCAACTAGTATGATGTTGTTCCCACTACTGTTGCCAAAAATTAGTATTTCACTTGTCTTTACAACACTTTTTCTTATGAAGATATGATGGACACCATCCCTTAGATTTGAAACTAACTATTCTACTATAATAATCAATAAAAGACATGAATGTTTCCAACAAATCCATCCCCTAGATTACATCATTGACATCCATCTCCAACTCTGAGAAATCCCAATTCTACACAGCTTCATCAATAGTTATAGAACATTCTCTACAAACAAAGGCTCGATATTCTATTTCTCCAAGAGGAGTTTGATGTTTTAACATAGAGGGAATCATATCGAGTTTTTAACATTGAAAATCAATAACACATGATGAAATAAAGGAATGAGATGAACTAGTATAAATAAACAATTGTAGAAAGGATGAGTTCACTTGAATCATACCTCTTACCATAGATAGCCCAAAATGATTGTCTAAAATCATCTTCTAAGCCCCAAAAAAGTTCTTCATCACTACACTCTTCTCTTTGTTAATTTTTTGAGATTTAAATTTTTGAGGATTCATGTTATTCCTATAATCACCATGTCTAACCCTACTCTGATGAAGAGGTTGATTTTACTACCCTGTCCCCATTAATGCACATGACTCTGTCTATTTCTTGAGAACTATCTCAAGCACATAACCTTGGATAAATATGACAATAACGCTGAAGATGACCCATATTCTTGCTGTTATGACATGATATAGGTTGTTTCATAGACTCTCTCGTTATGTGGCCAAGAAATCCACATTGTAAATAGACTGCTTTTCTCTTGGGTCATGGAAGAAGAACCTCTGATCCATCCATCTTATTTTGAGTCACACTCCCTCTTGGGAAATATGTGTCTTTAATCCCCTTGATCCCATCATTTGTGTTTCAACTATTCCCCATAAGTATCATCAAACATCCTCCTCCCAAATATCCTGAGATATATCATTCCTCCACTATCACTCTATTCACCATCTCAATATAATATTTAATACTGAGGTCTATAATCTTCGATCAAATCTACTACCTTATCCCTGATTCAAATATTTGTTCCTTCAAGGATGAAACTCTGTATATATTCTAGTGAAAAGCACAATAAATTCATTAATTTAGCCACATATTCTATGATAGTGATATATTATTGCTCTCAGATGATGAAATCCATCAATTTCTAGATCTTTGCTGTGTGAGGATTGAATTGTTTGTTGAATAATAATTCAAAATCGTCCCAAATTTGGCCTTGAACCACTTTGTAATGCAACACCACTTCCCACCACTAGTGTGTAAGATCCTCAAGCATATATGTTTCTAGTTTGATTTTTATCTGTGCTGGTGTGCTAATGAAATTGAAGATGCAATTCATCCCATTTAGCCAGACTTCCACCATTTCTAGTAAAGAATCACACTAGAATATAGGAGGATTATACTTCATGATTTGGATGTAATGATTCAAATATCATGGCTCATCCCTTAGGTTTCATGTGTCTATGTCGTGGAATTCTTGGATGATTATTTTAAAAAACTCTAGGTTTACCTGTAATCCTAGTGAAACCATATTCTCTCTAACTTCTTCCAGTTGGTTTCCTTGATGGAAATCCTGTACCATTACTAAATAATCAAAAAACTCTATAAGGCTCAATTTCTAGAAAATAATGTATTTGCATTCAAAATTCCATCACATCATCTATCAAAACATTAAATTCCCATAAAGAAAATTTTACAGTTTTAACCAACTATTAAAAAAAAATCCATTCCTTTTAAAAAAACCCATTTTAAAAACATACCATCCATATCTTTTTTAAAATATCTCAGTTGAAAAAAATCTCAACATTTTTAAAAAATAAACACAATGCATCATGTTTTATTTCATTTATCCAAAAATGAAATATTAAATCCTACTGAGGTATCATTCCTCTATTGCATGTCACGCTAATCTCATTATCTAAACACCTAACAATGAGATTCCAAAATCATATAAGTGTATTCAAAACCCTTATTTACCGTACTCTTAGGTAACTTGATGTTTAACAAAAAACGTTTAGCAACATATTTTTATGATCTCCATTTAATATCTCAAAAATTTATCTCCTTTATATGATTAGAACCCTAGGAATAGATAAGGATAAATTAAACTCCATGACTAAGAAAGTGAAGACCACATGTTATGAAATGACTGAACAAGTTCATACTATTTGTAACAATGTAAAATATCCTCATGGGCATGAGATGGTGGGATGATGATACATGGACTTAAGATACATCCCAAATATTCCAATGGATGGAAATAAATTCTGAATGGTTTCAACTGTAAGCAGGGGAAAATTTACCCTTAATAAACTAAAACCATGAATCCAGTAAACCATAACTGAGAAACTCACTATATTATGGCTGAATAAATGAAAGACAACTAAACTACTTCATTTTTCAAAACCAAACCAAATATTAATACATAGGAAGACAAATAAACTATAAATTATAAAAAAGATTTACAAATCCACAACTCAAAGATGAAAAAAATAATCCATGATCAACATGCTCCATGTTCTAATCACTAAACAACCCAGTCATCACGAGGTGGTGCTAATTATATGTGATAAATTACCTTTTCACATTTCACCAATGATAACACCTGTAAAAACACCAAAGTTCCAAAGAAGGGGCGATTATAAACTTATTATTTTATCCAAATGACTTCCCTACTCACATAAATAGAATAGAAACGTTATCAACATTAATATAAAATAGTTTATATAAATAAATTTCTCAAAAATGTATATAATTAAATATAAAAAATTTACCAAACCATTAATAACCAAATGTAACCAAGTTTTATTTTAAACAAATTTTCATAAAATCATATTTCATGAAAAATAACCAAATGATTCTGAAACTACTTCTCAATATCATCTTGGCATACCCATTCCATGATTCACTACACTCCCCCATAGGCATTCTTTTTTCAGACATTTCCATACTCATGAGCGGTCTCTTGTCCAATCACTATTTATCCCAATGACAGATTTACCTGAACCAAGGTCATGAATGTTCTACACAAATGGTACATGTCCCGAATTTAGGGCCTATCAAACATAAACTCAAACATAACCCAATGTATTCGAAAACCATTTCAAATGAACATTTCATCCCATTTTAATAATACCATTATTTTGTTGAGCAAAAATAAAAAACTATTACACACACCAATTCCATTTCAATAAAATCATTACTTTTATTGAAATATCATTAATAAAATCCTTTTATAAGAATTCAATAAAAATCCAATATTAAAATCTTTATTTTAAAAGAAATGATAAAACACTTCATTCAAGAACACCAATTTTCCAGATATCTAAAAATCGTCATTAAAGAAGATTTTGAACAATCAAGCAATAGAAAAATATCAATCAAATAAACAAAATTATTTAAATTTAAACTATTTTAATAAGTTCTAATTGGAGGATTTGACTATGAATCTAGTGTCTTTGGTCGTTTTGAAAAAAACTAAAAACTATTAATGAATGCTCAAGAAAATATGTAATAATTCCATTAAAACACCTTAGATCTCATATCATATCAACAAAAAGGCAAAAAATCATCATATATGGAATAAAAATCATATATTTACCCATAAATGGTTTGTAAATGAGAATATGGGAAGATATGAGAAGTATATCTATGTTGATCTATGAAAACATGACATGAACAAAGAAGAATAGTGACATACCTCAAGAAATCAGCTTCTAAATTCCAGATAAATGATCTGGATCGATACCAATTTTCTTGAGAGGTTTTCCAACATTAAATGGAGAAGAATACTGAGTTAGGTCTGTATAAGAGAAAAACATGAGGTATTTAGAGTCAAAAACCCGTGAGATATACTTTTTAGGATCTCAGTTTGACCTCACCCACAGTTAATTCACACAGTTTGACAAACTATTCCATAAATGTGCTTCATAAAAATCATGGGATGACACATGAAAGACCTCCTCCCATTTCCTCCTTAACAGTGTGCCCACTACAATTAATATATTTTCTAATATCTTCAGCTCTCCATATTTTATCATAGGATTTTCCACGGTCTAGGAAAACCATGTGCATCCCACACACCTTTCCTTTCGCACAAAAAACATTCCCCACGACATCAAAAACCTCAAAAATTCACCCTTATACATTATATACATGGAAACCAAAATGAAGGTGTTACGTAATAGAAACTGGGGGTTCTAAATTGATTCAGGCATCTTGATTTAGAGAAAAAATATTAACAAACAAGATGGAATTATGAGAAATAAATTTAACCTAAATATAAAAAATTAATATTTATAAAATCTAGAAATTAAAATTGAAGATGATCAAGATGAGATTAATTTTTTTTAAATATTATATTGAGATTCTATTTAAGTTGAAAGTGGAGAGAACATGAGTTTTTTTTGAGATGCAATATAATATTATTAAATTTAGTAGATTTAAATCTATATTTATTTGTTGAGAAACACATGGAGGAAAGATAGATCCAAATGACAAATATGAAATTATTTATGTTTTTATACAAGATTGAAATACTATTTGTTTTTGGATTTCAATTGAAAATGATATTTATTGAAAATGTATCAACTCTATGTGATAAATTAATGAAGCTCTATGAGGTGAAGAAAACTAATAATGGGAGAAAATGAGAGGGTCACTCCTATCACTTAACAAAAGATAACAATTGGAGAAAAAATTACCATGTGAGTTTTTTAGAGATAAGCTCACTTACATAGTAATGAGAAAATGGAAGTATAGATCAAGATATTTAATTTTATGAATATTTTTTATATTACTAATAATGATTTTTCAGTTGATCTACATATGAATTGAAAAAATAATGAATGAATTTTTTGAGTGTTAAAACAAAGAAAATGAGTTCTGTGAGGTATAATAAACACTAAAAGAAGAATATAAATAATTAAATGTTGATCATGTTCCTAGTATATTCATTATCTGTGTTCAAAGACTAGAATATCATAGAGAAAAAATTATACTATCAAAGGAATAGGATAAAACATGAAAATTTAATGTAATGATCAATTTTCTATGTACTAATGTAGAATAATAAGTATAGGAAGTCAACCATCATTATGAGATCATATTTATTGAGTTAAACTAGTTTTATGAAGAAGGAATAAAATGATAAGTGAGTGATTGGTAATTTTTTTTTCAACATATATTATTTAGATCATTTCATGTATTTATTAAGTGATGGTACATACCTTATTAAAGGAACTCAATGAGTTGAGAATGTAATGTGGGAAGTCCTATAAAGCTGAGATAAAATTGTGAATTAATTTAACAGGTCTAGCTGAATATGTAGTGTAATTTATTGTATCTAGTATGATGTTGAAGAAAATCTATTCTGAGGATATAGTGAAATCAATATTTTGATCACCGATCATCTTTAGAAATAAGGGTGAATGAATTACTTTTATATACACTATAGAAAATAATACAACTAGTGTGAATCTGGGTCTTTAAAGAAAACATGGTGATAATATATGATTTTAGTGGAAATATTATTATGTGATGTCCAGTGGGAAGCATTTAGTTATAAACATGGTTGGAGATTATGTTGGTGTGGCAAGCACCACAAACATTTTAATTAGAGACTGATTATATTAGGTAATCCAAAATTGGGGTGAATAATCAATCACACAAGGAGTATACCTTATATTCAAACATTGTAAAAATATTTGAATTAATATTACCTTATTTATTGAATAATTAGACTTATTCTAAGATGCATATAGTGGAGGAGATTAGTATTTGAAATCATTCTAGTGGTTGAATTTAAAAATAATAATTAATAAAAATATACCACTAATTCACCCAACTAATATGTCCATCGAACATGAGAACTTCAATTATAATCAAAGGAAATCCAGGTCACCTATAAAATGATAAAGGTTTCCATAGTTATAAAATAAATAAATTTACCATGGTGTTCCTTATTTAATTTGAATAGATGAAGTTAAAATTTGGGAAATATAAATTCGAGAAATATATAGATTAACCGATTTTTTTTATTGTTAAGACATATTCTGGATCATATTTGGACATAGAGAATTTTTAAAATAAGCTAGCAAAGAATGAAAGGAAAAGTTTAATAAAGGAAAATGATCTAACAATTCTTGTTACTGATCAAAGTGGTATGTAATTATTATTTGATATTTTAAAATGATACATTTGATGATTCTTTTATTGATGTATATATTATAAAGAGATTAAATGAGTAAAAATAGTTGAATATATTTTTTAAATTACACTAATAAGTTTCCTATTAAAATTTTAACCAATAAAATTTATGTTATTAAGGAATTGTTTTATGATAAATAACAACATTAGAAGGAACCTGATGTCATGAATGAATAATTGGATAGACAAGTAGATGAAACACTCTTTAAAAATTAGAGAAATCTAAGGGAGAATGGGTATAACTTTTCAATGATAATATTTATATGATTACTGAACAATTTTGAAGAATTTTTTATTATAAAGAGTTATTTAATGCTAATTTTATTTAATTAATACATTTATTAGGGAAGATATAGAAAGTAATAGTGAAAGTTCATGGAAGCATACTTTTATGTGAAACGATAAAGAGTGAATGAGACTGATAGTTCACTACAAGAGATTAGAACGATGCATGATGAACATTTTAAAAAGTTGAATTATCATTTGGAAGTAATGATTAAATATTTCGAGGGAGAATAACATTCCATAAATATGACGTGTGTGGAGATTGATGTAAATTTGAAGAATCCAAAAGTGATACAACTTGAAACATACCAAGATATTGAAAGAAATAGTGCATGAAAACAAGTTTCCAAGATATATTTCACTCAAAATAATAATATTTCTTAGATAAAGAGGGATTGTTCTATTTATGGAAGCATCAACCAAATTCACATAGAAGATGGTAACCTATTATGTATTCAAACCTTCCATAACTAATTCCATTTTATGACTAGCACAACATAATGAGAAAAACTATACAAATATGGATGTCTAAAAATTTAATGGAACCCAGTAATGTATCAACATTATATTAGGGAATCTACATGATGAATATATCAATAAATGTTTAAAATATAGTTGTGAAACTACTCAAAAATGTTATAGATTTCTCTAAATTACAGTTAAATTTAAAATAAGTATATTTTTTGGCCAGTTTTGTTTTTTTATAGTTGTTTGGAAATAAGGATATATACATTTTTCATAATATTTAAAAATTGTATGTCTATATACGGACTATGGATATGGGGGGTCAATGATAAAGAAAGATGAAAACCTAGTAATCAAATGCAGTCTTCATAGAAAAGAATAAATATATCAAATGGAAATATATTTGGTTGCGTAGAATATTTTTATTGTAATTTAAACTTCTTTTCCACACATATGATGAATAATTTTATGTTCTAATGAGCTAAAAATATTATACCAATATAAAGATGATTATGTAACATCAAATGAAAAGGGAATAATAGATATAAAAGCAAGGTAGGCTTGAAGAGTAATGAATTCAAGAAAGATATTGAGAATATTATTCCCAGCAAGATATTAATGAATAATAATAAATATGTTTCACTAAATAAAATAATATTTTTCTTTCATTGAACAAATTTACTCATCCAAGAAAATTGTATAATTTCCATACAAAGCAATATTTAAGGGTGCAAGATAGAAGTTAAAAAAAGTCAATAAAATAAAGGTGTTAGAAGATTAACTTGGTAGAAGACATAAAAAATGATGTGTTTTAGAGGTTTCCTATGAATGGAAAATCAAAGTCTATTAAAAAATTTGTGGAAGGTGTAAAAAGGTAGTCTATATAGTGACAAAATCCATGGTATGTATAACTAGTAAAAATAAAAAAAAAGAAATTAGGAAAATGCACCGGTGGATTCATGTTAAAAAATTTATTTTGCAATGATGAAATTGATATATAAAATGAAGAAATATTATGTTCCTAATGAGTGTTTGATCACATGTCCTGAGCATTTGGAAAAGAATAAAGAAAAGGAGGCAGATGTTAAAACTATAATATTGATGTAGTTTCTCAAGTAATGAATACATTTAATTATTGTAGAAAACATGTGAAAGAATATTAAAACATAATAACTAAAGGTGAAAATATTAGTATAATCAAGAATAAAACATTCATAAAGAAGAGAATACAGTTTATAGATTTAAAGCCAAGTGCTGCTGGGTTGAGAATGAAGTATTGTCTTCCTTCAAAAATTATATAGCTATTTATTTCCAACCTTATTCTCACATTTTTAGGTATGTATCATGGAAAAGGGAACTATAGGTGAATCAAAAATAGGAAATTAGTTTAACGATGTGAGTTGTATAAAGATAAGGGATAATCTATCATGATGTATTAGTATTTCAATTGGTTAGAATTTTCAGTGAGTACCAGACTTCTAAAAGTATCAAGACCCATTGAATATTACTTTTCAAACAAAATTACCACATAATTCATTATATTGGGAATCCATTGAGGGGGATCTATAAAAGTTGAATGATGATAGATTTTTTTTATTTTTATTTAAATTTGAAATTATGGACATACCCATGAATATTTTAAGAATGAGGTATAGTTTTAAATCTATTTCCTCTTATGGGTTTTTACCTTTTATTAATATTTAGTGGGAGTGAAAATTAAAAAAATGTAGATAATAACATATTTCACTTCAATATTTTTTTTTGGAGATGAGTAAAAAATAATAAATCATTAAGAAAATATATTTATACATGTCTCAAATAAGGGAATTTAGTATCGGGGACACATTGGGAAATGTATATGGATAACATTGATTATTTTCTAAAATAAAACATTTTTTATAAGTCTTGCCATCCCACATAGGCATATAATTGAAATTCTATGGGATATTTTTATAAGAGTTTTTGTGGGGACATCTATTTCTCTTGAAAGGAAAAGAAAATTAATGGGAGAAGATGTTTTTTAGTTTAAAGAATTGGAAATAAGGAAAAATACTTCATTTATATTTAAGGTTTCGATAAGATGATGTAAAAACATACCATATATCATTTCTCTTCACTTTGGGGGATAATAATAACATTTAACTTATAGAATTTTTTTTATTGGAAACAAATCTAGAGGGGGAGTTTAATGTTCCCTAAATGGGTTTACAATTTAATGGTTGTATTTTTTCATCAAATGATGTGTTAAATGTGATTGAATGATGGGTTATGGAATGTGTATCCACCCAATAATAAAGTAGTGTCTTCCAATATACATTGGGGTTATTAAATAATAAGGTGTGTATTTTTGGTGAGAAACCCATTTAAATGTGAACAATGATGGGATAATAATTATAATAAACAATAATAAGTATCTATAGAATGTTTACAACACCATCCTCATCTATTTGGGGATGTAATGATGAAGTTGGCTATATAGAGATATTTCATACCTGTGATTGAAGTATTAAATGTAGGCTGTAATGTACAGAAATATCTTTTGTGCGTTACTACTAAATCATGATGAAATAAGTGTTAAAATAACAAATAATTGAATGTTTTAAAGGATTAATTGATTATGGGAGTATGTTAGAAGTGATGGTTAATGAAGAAAATCTTATTCGAGTTTAGATACTACATGAGACATTAACATTGAGTTAAAATACATTTAAAATATTCAATTAATTTACAATAAAATTTTACGATAGATGATTGTGATTGGATGTGTTTGAGAAGGTATAAAGATTATTTGAAGTCATTTTCAATTAATTTGAATTAATTTGAAAATATATTGAATTTTACATAAAGTAATACTTTTCAAAGTGCATTGTAAGACTTTTTTCAAATCTGTATTACTTTTCCAAATAGAGTATGGCTTTGGAGTTGGGATAATTTAGCAATTTTAGTAACCCACCCTTTTCACGTATGATTTTTCCCATAATACTTTTGATAAGAACATAGTACTTAATTTATATTTCATAATCCTTTATAGTTGGTGTAAGACACTGAGTGATCTCATAAGACATTTTAACATAATAATGTTAAATGAGGTGTAAAATAATTTCCTCATGTATAAATTTTTGAATCTGACCAAAGATTTTCGGATGGTCGTATAACATTTTAGTTTTCCACAATATTGAAAAGGATAAACTCATATGGCTTCTATTTAAGATACATAAGACATAAAGTGGGGTAAGACTTTTGGTGACCTACATAAGACTTCATAATAAAGTGAATTTGTAGAATAGTTTTTAAAAAAATGATATCACATTCAATGATTATAAATATCCACTATTAGGAATTTATATATATGATTTAATAACATGTATATGTCTATATAACTTATCAGAAGATATTATATTGTCAATTGGATAATCAAAATACAATTAAGATTATTATGTTTACATCATCTCATAAGGGATCTTCTATTTATAGGTTATGTAAATATTTATCTCATAATTTCTTAATTGGAACTAATAATTGAATTATTTATTTATTTAAGATGTTTTAAATGGGTATTCTTGTTAATTATATAAATTCATATTCTGGGATATTATGATAAATCACTCTATCATGATAGGAAATAATGATATTGTTTTTCATTCGAAAAAAATTGGTTTTATTTGAATGATTCTTTTTCCCATGTATTATATGGTTTTATATAAAATTCAATTTTTTTATTTTGTGAATTTTAATTTTTTAAAATTAATTTCCTTTTTGGATTAATTTGTGAAAAAAATATGTTAGTGTGAATTTTTAGTTTTATTCTCAAAAGGTTGATTTTATGATAACTAGTGAAAAATACTGTTTTTTCAAAGATCAAAACTATTATAAAATAGAAATGATAAAATAACAACATAAAAATTAATAAAAACCATTGATCGACCAAATAGGTATTTTAGGCGTATAATAATGCATTTTAAAATTTTATGTTGAATTTAAAAATCAATGTTTGACATTTATAACCTAAATGGTATTTGTTCCCACTAAAAAATATTTTTCATCTTTTTTTAATAAAGTATTCATAGTGACCATTCAGTTTTCAATTGATCTACAAGTAACAAAAATATAATTTTAATTCGAAATCTAATAAATGTCATTATAATCAATATTATAAATAATTTTTCTAAGGAATCTACCATAAAAATTACATATTATTATGTTTTAGTAAAAAAATTAAATTCTTTCACATTGGAAATCTTTTTAGGTTTAGAGTTTTTTACAATTAGGTCATAACCCATATATTACAGTACCATATAATACATATTTTAAACTTTTCCTAAATATCCATTTCTACAACCACATAAAACTTTTTAAAAAATTATTTCTTTTCCTAAAAACTCATCATGACATTCATTTTTCCTTCATCCATTCCCTTACCCATAATGCTAAAACATTTAAAAACGTGCGATGAGAACAAAAAAATTAATACGGGATAAAAAAGAAAGATAACCATTCGATTAGTTAAAACATGAAAACCTATTAAATATTAATCATTATATGAATTTTCATTCAGAAAAATAAATAAATCATTGTTTAATGTAAAAAAAGATATGTTATTACGCAATGTAATCCCTTAAAAAACATATAAAGAAAATTAGAACCCTTATAGAAATCATATTGAATCACATTCACCATTAATTTTAAACTCATGTTATAAGTAACAAGATAATAGTTAAATCTATAGGATAAACCCTTTGGTAAATCCCTCCTTAATTCATGTTTAGATAATGAAATTAGAAAATAAATTAGAGTGCTATTATTTCCAACCTATAATTTATTCTATAATAGGCTCACCTAGCACTATCTTGGCCGCCCCATCATTTAAGCTTTAACTACATCACCTGGCACTATCACGGAACACTAATTTGTCATGTATAATTCCCATGAACCGCATCATGAATAAATTTTTTTATTACTGATCTTTTTCATTATAAATTACTATAAAAACACTTTTAAACAAACAAGAAAATCACTTTTGGAATTTATAATACCCTATTGTTTTAAAAACCATTTTCAATACAAAAACACATTTTTTTGATAATCCATTTTCAATACAAAAATAATACAAAAAAAGATGGGTATTTTCATTGAAGAAGACATGAAATAAATCAATGGAATTTAGAAATAATATAATTATCAGGATAGTGGAGAATTTTTTTTCTCTATATAGGATATTCCATTTTTCGTTTGTCAAAATGATCCACATAAAACACATAAAATGATTATTTCTTGAAAAATTTTAAATAATGTAAAAGAGAAATAAAATTTAAATTCAAAAATCATTTTTTACATAATCTTGTTTCCGAAAATCATTTAAAAAACGGACTTAGAACATATTGATTTGGATGGAAAATAATAAAAAAGGATTTCTTTAAAGAAAATTTCATTATCACCTTTGAAATATTTCAATCAGATGCTCCATGAATGAATAGAATTAATGAAAACATTAAATTCCATGATAATAGAGAAATTAATGATTTAAAAATTCAAATGGTGTTTTTAAACTCCTTAAAAAAATAAAGGTTCATATCATCAAAATATTCTTTAATGTTATGAAATTGAGATGAAGTCCCCTAACATGGTTCTCATTCATCACATGTATCATTATTATACCAGATAATAAAATTATTTTCATTAATTACTTTCTTGTGAAACTTTTTAATATTTATTAATACTTTTATTTCATTTATTAATATTTTATAAATTATTATTTAATAGATTATGTTTACATTGGATGTTTTGATGATATTTAGATTATGTGTCAAAAATAAATTTGTTGGTTTGATAATGGTAAAAGAGGCAATTATTTAAACATATAAAAATTAAAATTCAATAAATAATTATTATATTTACACATAAATTATTCTTTTAGACTATTAATGAATGTTTTTTTTGAGAAATTAAGCATGTTATGATTATGTAGAGGGTAAGTCGTACATACACACGACTAACGTTCCAATTTCTAGAAAATCAATATAGAAAAAAGGTAAGTAATATTTTATCATTATATAATTATAATAATATCATATATACCATAATTTTTGTTTAAATACACTTATATATATTATCTATGTGTTGTGGTGATGAAAAAAGAGTCACATCGCTTCAATAGGTGGCCATCAACACCTACATGGATGACGTTATCACTTTTCTAGTGAGTGAAAACGTAATAAATAAAATGAAATTTTATATTAATAGAATGATAAATTTTAAATTAATATCACATTTATTTAATTTATATCATATATATTCATTGTCATATCCTTATTACCTACCATGTAAAACATTATTAAAAAATCACACTGCTATGCGAGGAAGTAGTCCACCATACGCACTAGCGACGTTATAATATCCCTAAAAAAATGGAATGTTAAAAATTTACATATTCAATAATTATTCCAGAGTATTAATTATGTTATAAATATTTTCTATATACATAAAATTCACTATCATACCAAACCATAAGATTTTTTAATGAAAAAGCGAATGTCATCTGTTCGTGTTGTCGTAGTTTGTCGTACACATGAATGATGATTTCATAACCAATTTTATGGAAGAGGGAAATGGTTGTTAGTAATTACCTTAACATAAAAAATATAATTATATTTATGATAATAATTTTATTATATAAACTTGTTATAAAAATAATTGATGAAGGTGTAATAATTAATAGGACAAAAACACTCATTGATGAATATTACAATTTCATCAGGTATCTTCTTTAGGATTTCACAAAAGGCATTTATTAGATGGATTTATGACCAAAATATAGAATCTAGTATGATATGGGAGAATTATTGAATTGTTTTTAGGTATCGTCTTAACCAATGATTTTATTAGTTGTGAAGAAGAGAAGTGAGGGGGTGTCCTTTTATAAGTGGGGGAGACGAGACACTTGTTATTTTTGAAAAGATTTGAGTATTCCCAATTTATTTATATGTCCAAAGGGTATGAAATGGGAAATTTTCGAACTCTATAGGTTTAATGGTTAATCTATAGGTAGGAAATAGTTTTTAGAAATGAATATAGTTTACTTCCACTTTATCTTTATGAGTTTAACCCCTGAGAAACCCATTTTTACCTTAACTGATGTAATTAAATTTTACTACATTCATTATTAATTTTGGTAAAATAGTTTGTTGAACTAAATTTAAAATATAAATTTTACAAATTACAAATATCGAATCACTTTTTTCATATTACATTTACAAAAGTAAAAAACATTAGGATCAAATTTATCCTCCAAACACGACGAGAAATTTGGTATTTAAAGTGGAAAACTTCAAAACATAACAATGTTTTTATATCAAAATTAAATATGGAATTGATTAAATTACATAAATTGGTTTAATGGATTTATAATTTATATAAATAAATACTAAAATCAATTTAAAATATAATAGATATTTTTAATTAAATTCAATGAAAAAGTTTTAATTAAAATTATGTATTTTCACTACTTTAAAAAAAATGAAACTTTTTAGAAAAAACATAACAAATAACCCTAATATAATTTTTATATGATAATTTAAAACATTATATTTATTTTGTTATTAAAATTCATAAAAAATTATAAATTAATATTTTAAATAAAACCCATATATGAAAATCATTTAGTTTAAAAAATTTCCATTTTGATTTAAAAAATTAGTTAATGTTTTTATAAATAATATTAATATACTAATAAACATGAATTTAATTTATTATATCTTTAACTAGATAGTTAAATTACCCACCCCTCTATAAATTTCATTCTCATAATTTTATTCACTTATTAAACAAGTTGATATATCTTTACCTCATATCATTTTCAGACACCTATGTTGCCTCTTCGACAATATGGTTTTTTATTAAAACCATAACTTTTTGAATCACCTTTTTTCACAATAGTTTTTATATATATTAAAGAATATGAAAATGTTTTTGCTAATAATAAAGTTTCTCTTATAATTGAACAGCTTCTAGACTCAAAATATGATATGAATTTGGAACATATTACCATAACAAGGAGACATGAATAATGTTGTGTACCTGGGGTAGACTCAGATGTAAGGCCACAAGGTAGGAATGTAATCCAAATTTTTCCCGAATTTCAAACAGTTTAATGAACCATGGACTTAGTTTCCACTTATGTAAAAAACTCGTAACACTTTTCTATAGTGAAACATTGAGGAAGAAATGATCACTTATAGTGAACAAAATATTTTTTCCTCTACTTATCTACATATCTTTTCTTCATACTCTGAGATTTACTAATCTGCTACTAAGTCAACAACACCGTTCCCATCATCTTCTTTTCTCCAACATTATCCCAACATGTTGTTGTTTGACACTACTTTCCATTTCTTTCATTAAATAGTGCCATCTGTATTATAGAATGAAATCTATTGTTATACAGAAAATAAATAAAAGAAAGATGTGGAAACTAAATTCCCTAGTAATAAATTGAAAAATAATAAAGAATGTATTTAATTTTTTGTATATTTTCACTCAAACAATCTATTATTTTAAGAATGAAAATATGTACTAAAATTTAATTTGGTACCCAATGGCTTATGAATTCCTTTCAAAAAATTAGATGTCAATATGGGATCGCAGTCTAATACAATAAATAGAGTAACTCAGTGTAACCTTACTATCTAGTTTAGATAAAACTGAGATATATGATCTAAAAACATTATGTCTTGAATGGGAAGAAAATGTGCATATTTTGTTAATCGATCAATAACAACCCAAATCACATGGTTATATATTGGTGTCCTTATGAGTCACACAACAAAATCCATGGATATATTTTATCATTTACAATATGGCACTAAAAAAGTATCATTAACCCCATTTGGTAATATCCATTTTACTTTAACCTAATGATAATAGCAACACATCATAGTAAAGTCAGTAATATATATTTTTTTCAATCCCAACAGTAATAGTCTCGATGGTATCTATACATATTATTGATTATTGGGTAAATTGAAGACAACAGACTATAAGCTTCAGTTAGTAAGTCATTATTCAATTTGGAAACACAAGGCACACAAAATCTTTTTATATATTTTAAAAAACATACATTATCAATATTAAAATCATGAAACATATGCTTCATAATTTACTATATCTTTTAATGTATACATTGATCCTTTAATAGAGATTCCATAATTATTTATGAAAAAATGTAGATGGTAATAAAACATAAAAAAAATAAAGGATGTTTATTCCTCCCAAAATATTATTCCAAAATTCAATAAATCATTTAAAAAGGGTCACAAACCAAATTTATCATGGTCAATGTTTAATTATTTTTTATACTCAAAGCATCAAAAAGAAATTTCTTTTCTAGAATGAAAATTAGTCATGCAATAAAAATGCTTGATCTGTTCCATCCATCTTCTCTATCTCATGTATGAAATTGTTTAGTTAATATAAACATTATACTTTTTGTGATCAGTATATACTTCACACTATAATTAATATTTATGACGCCTCAAAATTTTTAATGGCCACCCCATTTAAGCTTATTCAGAATCTTGAGTAGAATAATTTAACTCATGGGGTTTTAACTAATGTGAAACATACCAAATTTTTTGATCATTCTACTTTAGGGTGAAACCATGTCCTTTCAATAAAATGTCACTTTAGATGAAACAATCGCCATTTTTGGAAGATATGGATAAAAAATAGAATACACTGATCTTATTTTTAGTTATTGAAACTAAAAATCACATTAATTTGTTATGATTTATTAAGGTCATTTTCAATTTACCTTTTTTGTGGGGCTAAACAAACAAGAATATTTTCCAATAAAATATTTCTAATAACTCATTAATCCAATAAACTATAAATCCCTGTAATATTTGTGGCATTTTCCATTATTGAACAAATTTTGTTTTATATGGGTCAGTAGTTATGCCATATTTTTAAAAAATATTGCTAGGGAAGGAAATTTATTTCAACCAAAATTCACACTTACTTAATTTTCCATATTTTTTCTTTTCGTTGAAGGTTTTCAAAAAAATCCTAAGTTAAATTTCATTTTTTTCGCTGAATTTTAAAATATAAAAAAATTTCATCAATTAAAAAACTAAAAATTTGTCCAAGACCTCATGAAAAACTCTTTTAAAAATGTCCATAAATAAATTAGGTTCATTAGAAAACCCAATTGGCAAAACTGAAAACTCATAGTTCAACCGAGTAGGCATGATACTAACATGGGTGGAATTTCCTATAAACCTATACACACACACACACACACGCACATCCCGATGCCCATAAAGATGATAGGTAAAAACTATAAAAGAAAAAGGAAATTCATGCATACACTAAAATCCCAACCAATAGAGTATGACAAGAGTGTAAAGTACAAAAATGTAAAACCCTGGGCCAAAATTACAAGCCCACCAAAAAGAGAGTCTGTAACAAAGTCCAACCTATAAGGAAAGGTACTGTGAATGTAATCTGTAGCCGTAGGAACACACCTCATCTTGTCTAATCTCACTGAGCACCGTCCGGTCCCGGTCCGCCTAGAATCATGTCAAAGGCCCGCTCGTCTGCATAAGACATGACACGTGTGGGAAAAACCCGTGCAGGGGTGAGTATAACAATACCCAGTAGGACACCTCGAAACCAAAATGGAATAAAACAAGGGAAATACCACAAAGGAAAGATACAGTAATCTCTTCACAGTATTAGTTTATAGAACATATAACAATAATATCCATATATACTAATACACGATTGACCATCGCAAAACCACCACTAATATCAAGCTCCAAAATTCCACTAAGAACATAACAAGAAGAACACACTCTTCGGTATGAAGAGAGATACAAAGTACTCATTCTGGGAGAACACACTCCACACGTACTTGAGAATTTGATGCTCAGATGAGGATCACAACCAATTTCCATAGGGTGATTCCAACAACTTAGTCTGAGATAATCCGCTAAGCCGAGGATCAGCGCCCAGGTTAAGTAGGTCACGTCGATACCAATAACATTACTTAGGGTTCTAGGAATGAATAGAGGATCCAACATTAAGTCTCACATAGGGGATTCCAACAACTCTATTCAGGAAGTCTTTCTGGAAGGATCATACTTCTGTACGAAGGAAATGATAACAGATCCTTCAGGGGAAAGACCAAGGGTACAAACCCTTAGAAAGCTATTCCGAGTCCCAAAAGACAAAAGGATCAAGCCATGTAAAACAGGTTACATGGCGTGCAGTATGGTTACACTCCGTGTTCCTTGACTTCGGGTACTGCCTGTGTAAATGGCCCTTGTCATCCATCCAAGCTGTGTAAAACTTGACTAAACGACGTGTAGTAGTATCACACACCGTGTTCTTTGACTCCAGGTACTTCCTGTGTAAACGGCCAGTGTCTCTATTCTTATCATATAAAAAGTAACTACACGGTTTGTAGTAGGATTACATGTCGTGTCCGAGCACCTAGGGTTCGCTTCGTGTACCCTAGCCATGTGCCCATACACGGTCTCTATCTGTGTCGCATGCCCGTCTACCAGTACAAGGGGTATCCCTTGTATCTGGTCGGGTCTGGCTGGGGAAGGGTATATACACCATTTCCTTGGACGTGTACCCATCCTATGTCAGTGTACTCCCGTATTACATTCCAGGTAGTCCTACGATGAACACATGTTGTGTATCCCATTCTACACGTCGTGTATTCGTGAAAATTTCCAATAGCATCATCTACTTCCTCACACCTCGGCCGATTTCCGGATCCACGATCTCTCATCTGTCCATCCTGAAACTTCATGTATTGGATTGTACCATCATATGAACACTGAATTGGGTGTTTTCGGTCCTTCGTTCAGGTCATAAACCTCGAACAATCCATCTGAAAAAAACTCCCAAAAACTCATATCTCTCGATATGCTCTGAATTGTCCACATAAATCGTCTTCGCAGCTCCGGATCATCCTCCCGAGGTTGGATCTAAAATCTCGGATCATTATGCCAACAAAAGAATGTGAAACATTCGATTGCCACCAAGAAAGCATAGAACACACATGAGGAATGCGTAGAAACTTGGGAAGAAAAGCACAACAATCGAGAGGGACGAACCTCGATCGACGTTCGTGTAAATCATGGTTAGTCACTGTTAGAAGGTTGAACAACACCATATTAACTCTAACAATCAAATCCCTAAAGTCCCCGCAAAATCCCATCCTGAAAATACAATCGATCCATGGACTAATCTGTTCATGGATTAGTCTGTGTTTCTTATATGAATCAAGAACGGGGAAAGGAAATAAAAATCAACTTCCTACTTGGATCCACAACGTTAGTTGGTGAAGATCTGGTCGCCACGTCATCGTCGTCGCGTTGGGGGTTTCCTCTAGAGCTTTCCAAAGCCTCCAGGGGAAATTCAAGGTTATGAGGTTTTTAACACTGGACCCCTGCGCAATACTTTATTTAAAAAGGATTAAAATATTTCTCTGCAGCAAGGATTTAATAAAATATTTTTTATGAAATATTTTATTACGGTTAAGTCCAAAAATTGGATTTCACCACCGACCTGCGCCAGCCGATGTTAGGCCTTGCCTACAGTAAAATATCTACTCTGAATGAAACGTTGCACTTGGATTTCTGATCCGAGCACCCGTTCAAAAGTTATTCCACTTTTTCAGGAAAACCACATGTGCACGTAATTTAATTATTTAATTAAATTAAATAAATTTTCCTGGGCTTACCGGGCCTCGGAACTGCACGCCGACTCAAAGCCTTATCTTGAAATAATTACCATATTATATGAAAATAAAATATGGAAAAATTTAAGACATTATATTTCACACACCTTAGAGCTTTACGTCCCCGAAAAGCGAAGATAAAATGGCTACTCAAAAAGATGTGGGTACTGCACACGAATCGGAGCCTCTCACTCCTAGGTGCTCTCATGGAGATTCATGTGCTACCACCGGACACACACCAAGGGAAATAGCTCAACCACGAAGGATCCTCTCCTACCGATCCTCGATCTCCACTGGGTACTCATCAAATGTCGTTCCATCATCGATGTCCATTTTTCCTTAGTCGATAACGTGCGGTGGATCATGCATGTACCTCCACAACTGTGACACATGGAGGATGTTGTGTACCCGTTCCATATGTGGAGGTAGATCTAAGCGGTATGCCACCTCTCCAACTCTACTTAGAATCTAAAAAGGGTCGAAGAACCTCTGAGATAGCTTTCCACCTTGGCCAAATCTCTGCAATCCCAGTCGAGGTGAGACGTGAAGGAACACATGGCCTCCCTCCTCGAACTCCAAGGGCCTCCATCTCCTATCAGCATAAGACTTCTACCAACCCTGTGTAGTCTTCATCCGCTCCTGTATGACCTGCACATTCTCTGTAGTAGCTCACACCACCTATGGTCCCATGAGTGCCGACTCTCCTGGGTCAGTCCAACAAAGTGGTGACCCGCAAGGTCTCCCGTACAAAGCTTTGAATGGTTCCATACCAATAGTGGAATGATAACTGTTGTTATAAAAAATTCCACCGAGAGCTAGGTGATCATCCAACTACGACCAAAGTCATGTATGCAAGCTTGAATCATATCCTCCAGAAACTGGATGGTCTGCTCTATCTGACAATCAGTCTGAGGATGGAACGCTGTGCTCAAGTGTAACTGAGTCCCAAAATCTTCTTGCAATCCCTTTGACAAACAGGATGTGAAATGAGCATCACGATCTAAGACGATCGTTGAGGGCACCCCATTAAGTCAAACTATCTCTTGCACGTAGAGGTGTCCCAAGCTCTCTACTGAACTCTGCTCCCATATGGCTAGGAAGTGGGTCAACATTGTGAGGTGGTCAACGATCAACCAGATGGCATCGTGTCTCTGGGACGTACATGGTAAGCCCGTCACAAATTATATGGATATCCCATACCACTTCCACTCTAGCACCTCAAGGAGATGAGTCAAACCTGTTGGATCCTGGTACTCAACCTTTACTTGCTGACAAGTAAGGCACCAAAAATCAAACTCTGCCACACTCTTCTTCATTACTAGCGAACAAAACTGACATCAGAGGTCCTGGTACATCTTTTCCATGCCTAGATTCACCGCCAATGGATATATATGGAACTCCATCAGAACCTCCTCCAAAAATGTCACTGGTACTACTTGACAACCTCTGAAAAGAAAAACGTGCTCCCCACCTTTTGAATATCCCTTAGCAGCATCGCATACGGAAATCTGAGCACGTAATGTCTCATAGCTATCATCCTCGAGCTGTGCTTCCCTGACTCACTGTAAGAGTGGAGGGGTAACAACCATCGACTGAATTTAAGCTCCCTCATCTCTATCCATGAAGGATAACTGTAAAGAGTCCAACTATCTCGTCACCTCATCTGGCAACTGCAAACTAGATTTCATACTGAGAGCATCTGCCAAAACGTTCCCCTTCCCAGGAGGATAAACGATCTCAAAGTCATAATCCTGGAAGAACTCAAGCCATCACCTCTATCTCAAATTCAAATCCTTTTGTGAAATGATATATCTAAGACTCTTTTGATTTGAGTAGATGATAAACTTATTGTCCATCAGGTAGTGCCACCACATCTTCAATGCGAAGACTGTCGCTGCCAACTAAAGATCATGGGTCTTGTAGTTCTGCTCGTGTGGCATCAACTTGCGTGAGCCATAAGAAATCACCGCTTCCCTCTGCATCAGGACACAACCAAGACCGGTTCCTGATGCTTCACAGAACACTACGTACTTGACACCCTCTTCCGGTAGTCTCATGATCGGGGAAATCATCAGACTCAGTCTCAACCGTTAAAAAGCCTGCTAGAATTTCTCGGTCCACACGAAAGGCTTCCCCTTTCAGGTCAAAGATGTCGTGGGTGCTGGAATCTTGGAGAAATCAAGAATGAATCTCTGTTAGTATCTTTCCAAACCAAGGAAACTCTGAAACTCCATCACGCGTCGGGGTGCCTCCCATGCTAACACTACCTCTACCATGGCTGGGTCCACTGCTACACCATCTACTGAGATAACGTGTCCCAGAAAGTAGACCTCTAGTATCCAGAATTGACACTTTGAGAGTTTCCCATACAACTGGTGCTCTCGGAGTATGTCTAGAACCATCCTTAGGTTCCTCGCATGATCCTCCTTGGACGTAGAGTACAAAAGGTTATCATGGATGAAGACCACTACGAACCGGTCTAGATAGGTCTGAAAGATCTGGTTCATGAGTCTCAAAAACACATCTGGGGCGTTCATCATGCTGAAGGGCATCACCAAGTACTCATAGTGACCGTAGCGACATCTGAAAGACATCTTCAATATTTCCTCATCACGTACTTGCAACTGGTGATAGCTGGATCATAGATCAATCTTCGAGAACCATCGTGCCCCTCTTAACTAGTCGAAGAGGTTATCGATCCTTGGTAGTGGATACCAGTTTTTCATGGTAACCTGATTCATGTGCTGGTAGTCTACACACAGCCTCAAGCTCCTCTTTGCCTTCGTGGTAAAAAACACTAGGTCCACCCCGGGTAAAACACTGGGCCTCACGAAACCCATCTTCTGCAAGTCTTCCAACTCCACTCTCAGCTCACGAAGCTCTACAGGAGCCATATGATATGCTGATGCTGATATCGGTGTCGTCCCGGGTTGCAACTCAATGCAGAAATCTATCTCTAGACAGGGAGGTAGTCTGGGGACAACCTCTGGAAAGGCATTCTCGTACTCAGCCACTACTGCTGGAAAATGGAAACTAGTAACATCTGCTACGCCAAGGGCTAGGCTAGCCAACTGATGTGAAATCGGTTGTAACTTCCTATGCACGAGTCCATCTTGTGCTACCTGGGTCCCCTTTTCACCGATGAAGGAAAACCTCATTCCATCACACACCACAACCTTCACCTAAAATAGTGTATATAGGCATGAACTATGGATAACCAATCCATACCAAGAATGACATCGTAAGGCCCCAATGCTACTACCAAGAGGTCCCAAACGAAACACTCACCTCCAGGGTTCAGGTCACACTGTCTAAAAAGGTGTGGGATCTCTGAACCTTCTCTAGTAGGTGTTTCTAAGGATAAGGGTCGAGTCAACAACTCAACTGGAATCCCAAGGTCTCGAACAAGATATGTAAACAGAAAACAATGACGAGCACTTGTGTCTATCAGTACGGCAGCCAAAGTAGAAAAGACACAAATTATACCTCTAATCATTCTGGGAGTACCTGGGTCATAAGCCTCTGCTTCCTATACCTGTCCCTGCCTCTATCCACCAGCTCCTTGAACCTGGGGTGGACCTCCTAGGGGTGGTGGTTGTAAAAGGTAAAAAAACCGACCAACTGTAACTGCTCTCCCTGCTCCTCTACTACATCTGCCGCCGTGCGGATCTGTCTGTTCCACATGCTGCCTCTACCTCGGTGGTCCATCCACTACTCCAATGTCAGTAGTATGGAAGGTCGGACAATATCGAGTGATATTTCCCATGCCTTCACAAGAGTAGCATCTCCTCTCTCGAGGCTAGATGGATGAGCCCTGCGAACCCTGTTGGAGCTGAAGAAGCTCCTGTATACGTACATCTCTTAGGATAACCAGTGAAAACCCCTCTTTGAAGAGACGCTCAACCTCTCACCATGAAAGAGTCACCTCATCATGAGTCTGGATTACCAAACTCCACCATCTCCCTACCGAGCCCTGTAAAAGGCTCTCTACCAGGATCACCATATGGCCTGTTGGTGTCCTAACCAAATGAAAGTCTCTGGCCACTGCCTCAAGCCAGTCCTCTGCAGCCTGAGGGTCTGGCTCTCCTTGGAACCTGAGGGGTCTCCATCTCTGAAACTCATGGAGTGCGCTCAGCCTGAGCTCCTCCTCTACTGGTACAGCAGGCACTAAACACTGCTCCACAGGTGGTGGAATAACTGGCACACCACCCGATGGAAAAACTGGGGGATCTGGTCTCTATATCGAAGCTTCATCACTAAGGGGGTCATCCTTGGGATCGAGATGCTGGATCCTAGAGGGTTCGCGTCATGGAGGCATCCTGTAAAGAAAACAATATGTATCACAGTTAGTGAGTATATCTGGAGAGTTGACTTAAGAAGGACATGGAAACCACAACCCATTCCTATATGATTCATGTACTGTTATTTTCCCCTACAACTAGTGTTCGCATGTTACAAGTCCAAAATCAAGTTATCAAAGATTTGGTGTATGGATTAAGCCACCCGCACCAACATTGAGGTCCCTGGACTGAAATCCGAACTCAAATCACTTAACATTGTTTCCCCAAACCAACTCACAGACTCTCAGTCCTAAGGTTGAACCGACCACCTCTGAAACAACTATGTCATGACCCGTCCTAGTGGGGCCTGATCCTCAACTCCCCAAGCCCACCTCCAATTGGCCAGGGGCTGGTGACTAGCACCGAGTAGGCATGCTACTAACATGGTAAGAATTTCCTATAAACCTATACACATGCACACACATCTACAAGCCCACAAAGCTGAAAGGTAAGAAATACAAACGAAAAAGGAAATGCATGCATACACTAAAAGCCTAACCAACAGAGTACGACAAGAATGTAAAGTACAGTAATGTAAAACCCTAGGCCAGAAGTACAATCCTACGAAAAGAGAGTCTGTAAAAAATTCCAACCTGTAAGAAAAGGTACTAGGACTGCAATCTGATGCCGTAGGAACACACCTCGCCTGTCTGATCTCATTGAGCACCGTCCAGTTCTGGTGTGCCTAGAATCCTGTCAAAGGCTCGCTCGTCTGTACAAGACAAGACACGTGCGGGAAAAGCCCGTGTAGGGGTGAGTATAAAAATACCCAGTAGGACACCCCAAAACCACAATGGAATACAAAAATGGAAATACCACAAAGGAAATATACAGTCAGCTCTACATAGTGTATGTGTACAGAACATATAACAAGAATATCTAGATATACTCATACATGATCGACCATCGCGATACCACTACTAAGATCCTGCTCGAAGATTTCACTAAGCATGTAACAAGGGGAACACAATACTAGGTATAAAGACAGATAAGAAGTAATCATTCCGAGATAACACACTCCACAAGTGCGTGAGAATATGATTCTCAGATGAGGATTACAACCAATACCCATGGGGTGATTCCAACAACTCAGTCTGAGCTAATCCGCTAAGCAGCGGATCAATGCCCAGGTAAAGTAGGTCATGTCGATACCAAGAACTCTACTTAGGGTTCTAGGAATGAATAGTGGATCTGGCTCTACGTCTCATAGAGGGGATTCCAAAAACTCTATTCAGGATGTCCTGCTGAAGGGATCATACTCTTGTACGAAGGATATGATACCTGATCCTTCAGGGGAAAGACTAGGGGTACAGATCCTAAGAAAACTAGTCCAAGTCACGGAATACAAAAGGATCAAGCCATGTAAAACAGGTTACATAGCGTGTAGTATGTTTACACGCCGTGTTCCTTGACTTTGGGTACTGCTTGTGTAAAAGGCCCGTGTAATCCATCCAAGCTATGTAAAACTAGACTACATGGCATGTAGTAGAATCACACGCCCTGTTCCTTGATTCCATGTACTTCTCGTGTAAATGGCCCATGCCTCTAGGCTTGTCTTATAAAAAGTAACTACACCACATGTAGTAGTATTACACGCCGTGTCCGAGCCCATAGGTTTCGCTTCGTGTATGCTGGCCATGTTCCCATACACAGTCTATGTCTGTGTTGCCTCCTCGTGTACCAGTACACCGGGTATCACGTGTACCTGGCTAGGTCTAGCAGGGGAAGGGTATACGTGTCGTGTCATTGGACGTGTACCCAACCCGTGTCCGTGTACTCCCGGAGTACACACCAGGTAGTCCACCAATGAACAGACACCATGTTGCCCATATTACATGCCGTGTAGTTGGGAAATTTCCAGAAGAGTTATCTTCTTCCTCGCGCCTCGGCCGATTTCTGGATCCACGATCTCTCGTCTATTTGTCCTGATACATCAGGTCTTGTTTAGTCACATCATACGAACACTGAATCTGGTGTTTTCTGTCATTGGATCGGGTCATAATCCTTGAACAATCCCTCCGAAGATGAATGCCCAAAAACTCATATATCTCGATCCACTCCAAATCATCCACCGAAATCATCGTTGCAGCTCCTGACCATCCTCCTGAGGTTGGATCTACAATCTCGGATCATTGCGCCAACAAAAGAATGTGCAACGATCAATTCCCTCTAAGAACGTCTAGAACATACACGATGAACACGTAGAAACCAGGGAAGAAAAGCACTACAATCGAGAGGGATGAACCTCGATCGATGTTCGTGTCAATCTTGGTTCGTCACCGTTAGAATGTTGAACGAAACCAAATTAACTCGAAGAATCAAATCCCCAATGTCCCCACAAAATCCCATCCCGCAAATTTGATCTATCCACAGGCTAATATGTTCGTGGATTAGTCTGAATTTGTCATAGTAATCAAGAACATGGAAAGGAAATCAAAATCAACATCCTACATTGATCCGTGACGTTCGTTGGCGAAGATCTGGTCGCTACGTCATCGTTACAGGTGATATTCGTCAAGAACGCCATCGCCTCGTTGGGGGTTTCCTCCAGAGCATTCCAGAGCCTCCAGGTGAAATTCTGGGTCATGAGGTTTGTAACCCCAGACCCCTGCACAAAACTTTATTTCCAAATGTTTAAAAGATTTCATTGTAGCAAGGATTTAATAAAATATTTTTATCAAATATTTTATTTTGGTTACGTCCAAAAACAGAATTTCACCCCCAACCTGTGCCACCTATTGTTAGGCCTCGCCTAAGGTAAAATCACTGCTCTGAACATAACGGTGCCCTCAGATTTCTGATCCGAGCACTCGTTCTGGAGTTATTCCACATTTTTAGTAAAACCACACGTGCACGTAATTTAACTATTTAATTAAATTCATACATTTGTTCCGGGCTTACCGGGCCTCAGAACTACACACCGACTCAAAGCCTGGTCTCGAAAGAATCCCCATATAATATTAAAATAAAATATAGTGAAATCCAAGACATTACAGGCCCAACATCAACTATAGTAGTAGAAAATGACTGTGATATGTCTTTTTTTTCTAATCAAAATAATTTCCATCCTATGCAATTAACTTCGAACACACATTAGCATAATAACCTAACCCATTTAAACTAAAACACCACACCATGCAAAAACTATCATTTACCCCGTTATTTTGTTCATTACTTTTTTCATTATAGGAACAGGCACTATGACGAAACAGAACACATTGTAAACACATCCAATATCCTTTTAAACATTCCATAAAAATTATTTTCCACATTTGGAACATTTTGTGTTACATTAAGAATTATTAGCAAGTTATTTCTCCACTGCCTTTCACCTTTACCTTCTATTACTCTTTTTAATTCTAGGATCATACATGTTAGGAAAATATGTCAATTTATTCTCAACACAAAAAAAAATTTAATAAATTATTATTTTGTTATAGCTAATGATAATTGTAAATTTGGTTTCAATCCCATGTTAAATGTTTTAATTTTACTATAAATTTTTTGATAAAAATTTGGCACATACCTAACCAATCTTGTGATGTTTTCCTCATATGCAGCTATATAATATTTATGTTTTTCCTTTGTTCAAAAAAATTGTTTTCCATCCAAAGTTGAAGAAACATTAGGAAATATTTATCAAGGGAAATCCCCATAAGTATTTCCCATTCCAATAAATAATGATCACCTTTCATTTTGGAATTCTTAAACAAATACCACCATCAAATAACCTCTCATTCAAAATGATAAATGTAAAGAGATAACATTTAGGCTTACAAACACCCCATGACATGAAATATATTCTCAATGGAATTAATACATCCTTCAGCTACCATGTGGTTAGACAATAAACAAAAATATGGGGGATTTTGTTTTATAATATTCTATAGTATTTACATGTTCCTTCTAGTTAGACTGAGTCATTCTATAGCATGGATCCCACCACAATTAATTTCTTGTATCCATTGATCCATCAATATAACAATACATTCTATTCCAGTTCTAACAATATCATGATGATGATTTGGAAGGATATTTCCCTCTTAGTCTTCCCAATATATCCTCCCTATTTCATCTATTTAAATCATTCTTAATAAAATCAATTTAGGTGATGCAATAGGATAATATTAAAATACTATAATATTTTAACATAGCAAGAAAGTAAAAAAATTAATCGGAAAGATATTATCATTATCAGAAAATATAATATTATCTAAACTAGCATTTGATAAAAACTAAATTGACCCTTCCATAAAAATTATGCATTCTTGAGTTTTAATCAAGTATATACATTATTTATCTTGTTAAAAGTTTTTAGTTTTATAGTTTTAGAGAAAATAGTCATAACCCATACAATACAAAACCATTAATAAAAATTGGACACATTCGATTAGTATACTATTTTCAAACTATATAATTTTTTTAAACAATTAGTTTTTCCATGAAAAATATTCACAAATTTCAACATCACTTTATCATTTTACCTACTCATCCATTTCAGACATTTACAGAAATGGGAATATCCTAAAAACCTTATGGGGCAGAAAATGAAGGAAATTGTTAATCTAGTGAAAACAAAGAATCCCATGAAATAATTACATTTATATCAATTTACATTGATTAGGATAAATACATAATTTTCCCATGTAAAATTGAAATACTATTTCTAAAATAAATCCTTTAAAAAGCATAACAATCAATTAAAAAACTGTCTTTGTATCATAGAAATTAACAGTCATAACCCATTTCAATCCCATGTTAGAAGTATGAAAAGCATAGTTTTATCCATAAAGTAAACCACATGGTTAATCTATCCTTATTTTCTATTAATTCAAGGAAAATTACCCAATTTAATGGATACTTATTTAGGCACGCTCACCATTTAAGCTTTAGTATGCTTACCCGATGCTATCTGAGTCTCCCAATCATTTGAATTGTAACAAGATCACATAACACTATATAGAAACAACCATTTATCTTGTACGATTCTAAAGTACCATATCATGGATATAAATTTTTTATTCATTAAAATTTTTATCATAAAACATTAAAAAATCTCTTTGAAACCCATAACCAAATCTCTTTTTGATATCAAAATAGATATTTATTTTAGAACCCCATTATAAATATAAAAACACAATTTTATTTAGAACACCATTATAAATAACAAAATACTCTAAAAAAATTATGTTATTTATTTCTATAAAACATGAAATATTTCAATGGAATCTGGAAATCAAATAATGATCGCAGAGGAAATGAATTTATTGTCACCATATAGGACATGCATTTTGCCTTTTGTCAAAACATAGGTATTAAAAAGTTAACAATATTTATTTTTTAATATAACTAAAATTAATTAAAAGATTCATAAAATTTAAATAATAAAATATTTTCTATCTAAATAAAAATATTGATAAAATTATTTTAAATGCATAAACATCTAATAGGAATATTTGGAATTAAAACATTAAAATATGATTTTTTAAAGAAAATCCCTTATCCCAATGAAAATATTTTAATCATATGCCTATGATAGAATAAAATTAAACAAAACAATAAATACAATTAGAATTTAGAAACTCATGATATAACATGTCAACATGTCTTTATATACACATAATAAAATAATAAAGTTGGATACTCTCAAAATATGCGTCAAAGAAAGTAAAATGTGATAAAGACTTTTTCCATGTGTCTAATTCATAAATCATGTCTTTATCATCATGAATAAAAAATTATGTTTATTATTTTATATATAGAACAAAAATTCATGTTTATTATTAATTTTATTTTACTTATTACCAATTTATATATGAATACATTATCAATTATTTTACACTAGATGTTTCGATGATATTTTGATTATGTGTCAAAAATGACATTGGTAGGTTTATAATGGGTAAATATGTCATTATTTAAAAATATAACAAATAATAATGATGAAATAATTATAATATTTATGAAAAATAATAATTTTAATAAAAATCATGATTTGTTTTCAGAAATGAAGTATGTTATGATAATGTAGACAACATGCCATATGTACGCATGAGTAACATTTCCATTTATCAATAATAATTATGGAATAGAGGTGAGTAATATTTTTTATTAATTAAATTATACTAGAATCATATATAAAATAATATTTATTTAGATATAATTATAAATATATTATCAATATTTTGTTGTGATGAAAAAAGAGTCACATCACATTGTGAAAATGATAGTTCACACTTACACGAACGATGTTTTCACATTTTCATTGTGTGAAAAGATAAAAAAGAAAATGATATATTATATTTAAAGAATGATAATTTTCTCATTAATATCATAAATATTCCATGTAGATCTCATATATTCATTATCATTATCTTTATTACCTTCAATATAACATGTCTGTAAAAAAATCACATCACTTCACGAGGCGGTAGTCTGTTGTATAAATGATTGATATTATAATATCCCTTACTAAATGGAATGATATATATATATATGATATAAATAATAAAGTTGTATAATTATGGTATAAATATAATTTATATACTTTATATAAATTATCATGTCCATCTTCGAGAGGCAGTAATGAAAAAATGAATAAAATTGGTTCGTGAGGTGGTAATCCACTGTATATATGAATGAGGATTTCACAACACATTTGATGGAAGAGGGATATATTTGTGCTAAAGAAAAAAATAAATAATTAAATTGATGATAGTGAGGTAATTATATAATCATAGTATAATAATAATAATTGAATTATGTGGTGGAAAAAATAAAACAAAAACACTCGTTGACTAATGTTGCATCTTCTTTGGTTATCTTCTATTGGTTTTCACCGAAGGCCTTGCATGGTAGGGTTTATTCCAAAAATAAGCATTATAAGATGAGTGAGAGAATTATAGAATTAATTTGGGAATTTATTGGAATAACAAATGACTTTAGAAAGTGTGAATATGATATGAAAATAGTAGGCCTTTTATATGTGGGGGAGTGGACAGACTTGGTATTTTTGAAAAGATCTGAGTGCTGCCACATTTTACATTTTCAATAAAGGTCCAAATTGGTAATTTTATAACATTAAATGTTTAATGGTATAAATATTTCCATAAAATTGTTTTAATATATTTTTAAATGAAATTTTTACCCATATCCTTTTAGTTTATCCACTCGGTAAACCCATTGTTACTTTAACAACATTAACTAATTTTTATTTCAATAAATATTTATTTTGGTAAAAAATTAAGTTGATGTTATTATATAATATTAGTTATTCTATTTTAAAATATGGATACGATTTTTCTAAATTCCATCAACATAAAAGTAATATTTTAATTTAAAATTAATCCAGTAGATGTTATGAGAAAGCAGATTTGTAAAGAGTGAAGGTTCGAAAGTTTAAAAACTTATTTTATGTCAAAATTAATTCTGAAAGTGATTCAAATAACCTAAATTGAATTAATGGATATATTAATAATCTAAATTAAATTTAAAAAAATATAATATAATTTATCTTTATAAATAAATTAAACTAAAGGGTAGTTTTCAATTAAAAAAATGTATTTTTTACTATTTATAAAAAATAAACTTTTTAGAAAAAAATTATCCCTAAGGTAATTTTTTTATAATGATTTAAAAATTGATATTAATTATTTTTAAATTAAAATTCATAAATTTAAAAATTAAACTTTTAGATAAAAACCATACAAGAAACAAATTTATTAAAATTGATTCTATTTTGTTTTACAGTATTAATTAATATTTTTATAAAAAATAAAACTATATTAAAAAAATGAATGTGATTTATTTTTTATTAACCAAGGTTGTCACAATTCTGGTGTAAATTTTTTTATTCTTAAAAAGGAATTTTTATGATGGTTGATAATATTTACTTATGCTTAATTTAGTTAAATTAATTTTTACCATGTCTAGAAATTGAATCTTGAAAAATAGTTTTATGAATTGTAATACTTTCTAAAATTTTTTAATATGGTAAATTTAGTTTTTATTTACAATGATATGTTATTGTAGTAAATGACACTCACCTCAGTATGGGTTTCTTTTCTCAATTTCACTTTGTTGACACATGTGTCGTATTCAACACTTATTTTTGTATGTAGTGTATTGACTACCCAAGAATGTATTTTATAATGATTTATTTTAACTTGATTGGTTTTAAAAATCCATTTAAGCTCCTATACAGATGATTTTGATTCAAAAGTTACCATGAAATTAATGGTTTCTCAGTATCAATTTCAATTTCTTGAAACATATTTTATATTATGTACCATGTTTAATTTTATTTGATATTCCATTGATTCACTACCCAATTAATGTATTATACAATTTTATCTTGAAATTCATGGGATATAAAAAGAGAAAAAATTTGTTTATTTAATTGTATTTTTATTATTCATGTGTTCTAAAATCCTTAAAGGATTCTCATCTTAATTTTTCTATTTGAAAATTATTTTCTAATATGAACCTATTTTATTTACTATGAATAATTTATGAAAAATTTAATATTATATAACATAATTACATAATTATTCATGTTATTTAACATTTTATTTCATATTATTCTTTTGAAGGGGTTATGATTCAATGATTACAAAATATATAAATGTGTTTTGTGTCATTTTTTTTCTTTTTTGAGACATGTTTAATATTTTGAACCTATATTCATTAATATGTTGTATATACTTAATGTTTTTCATATTATACGATTTTTATATTTTATTAGTGGCATTTAAAGTTCCATTGAAAATTATTTATTTCAATTAATTTTTATTTTAAAATATGTATATGGTTTTTATTAAAAAAGATTCATTAATGGTTTTGAAGACTTTTACCAAAGACTTTCCCTCCATAGCCATATAAATTATATTGATTCAAAAATATTATTCTATAAAAATCAATTATTTATTAATGTCATTTTATCTTATGTTTTAAATTCTGTACTATTGTTTAATTAGGAATAATTTTAATGATTTATGTAATAAACATTTTTGTCTTTCTTTATAAAATTGTTCAAAAAATGTTTTTTTAACATGTACTAGTTGATTTTATTTTCCCACCATATTTTACATTATTCATCATGAAACTTAATTATTCTGTTTTCATGGGTTTTTAATGAAAATCTAATTTCCATTATTCCATGATTTATTTATTTTTATTAAAAAAACTTCCAAAATAAAATGATATTTCTTCTTATATTTTAAAATATTTTTCTATTGATTTTATATGTTTCTTCATATATAGATAAATCCTATAATGATTATTATACTTTATTGGGGATATGATCTAATTATACCATCCACCATATTTCTCAAGATGAATTATGATAATTATTTAATGAAAATATCCTGAAAATCATTTCTTTTCATAAGTTATTTATATTATAAAATAATTGTGAATGTTTTATGTGTATTAAATTAAAAAAAATGATTCAATGTGTTTTATTCATGTTATTGTTCTTATAAATTATTTATGATGGCATGTTGGTCCGATATAGTCCTCTAATTCATTGGGTAATAAATTATTCTCAATAAGAATTCTGTGGGAATTATGTTGTTACATGTCATTCTAATATTGGTGAATATGAGTGATGAAAATAATGTACCAAGATTCCATCATGACTGGTTCATTGACCATATGATTACTTTTCATGTTTTTATAATCATTGAGTGAAGAATATGCTTTTATGATATTAAATCGTGCTACATAAAAAGTGAATCTTTTTGGGGTTTTCTTGTGTTAAATGGGCAATTATGTTTCCTATATTTTTATATCCCTCATAAATATTTTCTATTAGGTATATTTTTGTTATTCTATGTTTAAGTGCCTTGATTAAGATCATGTACCTACTTGATATAGTTATTCTAACTTACAATATTTTATTGATATCATTTATATTTACCCTTTATATGGGTTTGAGATCACCCTTCTTATGTTTTTGTAGTTCCAAGATTTAGTTGGATAAATGAGAGGGAGAAGGGGAGAATCAGTGGCCTATTTATATTTTATAATCTACTCCTTTTAAACCAAACCCTAAGACTTTTTATGGTCTTGATTCACACCCAAATAAATATATCTCCCTACTTGCGTGCATATAGATGAATGTATAGAAAATTCACATGAGGATTTACAAGGTTCTTCATTAAATACCCACCCCTTTCCAAGTTGGTTTGAAATGAAAAAATAGATTAATTTATAAAATATTTGTCTATAAAACCAAACTATAGTCTCTTGAAATTGGTCATACACCCCATTTTCATATATCCAATTTTTCAATTATTTATAAACTCAAATCTAATCCTCTAAATCAGTGACTGATTAGAAACCTAAATCTCAAGATCCTTCGATATAATTTTCGATCTAATGAATGAAATATATTGGTGTTATCTTGTTTTCTTTTGAGCCTCTTGTAAACTATTCTCCTTCAACAAATAGTATGGATCAACAAGTCATCACATGGAAAACATCAATAACATCAATAGTATCATGAACGTGTATACTGATATTCAACCACACTCTATATTATGTGTAAATTAGTTCTCAGTTTGAATTCATGATACTCAATGACCTAAGACTGGTTCACCATTGTTTTAACTACTGGCTTCAAGCTATTCTCTTCTTCACAGTACTTTATTTTATCAGACTCTTAGAAAATATACAACCACATATGGGAAAAAAACTTATTCCTATCACAAATATATTATATATTTATAGAATATTATATTAATACTATTATCAATATTTCTTTGTGGAAACTATATAATTAATTCCTTGATAGGTGCAGGATTAGCGGGATATTTTTTCCATAAAATTTCATGTAATATTCTTTTCATGGTAAATTCATCTTCTTGATTATCAGGATGCTTTTATAATAAAATAAAAAAATTTTCTTATCTTATTATATAAAATCTTGGATCAATTATCCTTAATATATCCATGATATTCTTTAGTTTACAACTCATTTAAATATTCAAAAAAAATAAATTGATGTTAATTCCTAAAAAAAATACACATGCGTGGTACATGTATTAAACAACATAACCCACAATATGGTGAGCCTTTTACTTTCTATCTTGTATCAAGGATTAATAGAAATGGTCACAACAAATGAATCGCTAAAAATCCACCTCTCCATCTCTCATAGGTGGCCTTTTGTCTATAAACACCGACCAAAATAGCCATATAATGTAAAAAATGACATCGCGTGAGTCTTCTTCCCATATTTTTGCAACATGGTACTCATTTTAAAAACATAATCCTCTCACTCAATTGGTTCTTCTTTAATCTATGACCAAATATGGATCTTTTGGGGATCATGATTTCTGATCTATGAATCAATTCTTAACAAAATAAATTGAATTTGATCATTTTATTTAGAAAACTCATTCTGAATATTCCTCATATACACTACTAAAAATTCTACCCCACAAAGGCTTCTTTGTACATTGGTTAATCCAAAATTTCACCAAGTTTTAATTTCATAGGGGAATAGAAATATCATGTGGGAAATCAGAATGTCTTATTCCCTTCTCAAACATCATATGATTTGTCAAATTTTTATATATTATATGAAAATTTCTTTCAAATAATTCATGAAACTCAATTGATATTATATAGCTCAAAATATCACACACAATGGCCATATATCTTCTACATATACGAAATTCCGTATGTATTTCCAAATTCTTTTATTAATATTAAAATTTCCATTGTCATTTATCCAAATTGACAAACATTATACATGTATATTAAATATCAAACACCTTCGATAAATCAATATAATTTTTATTCAAAACTGAGTTGTTTTATATTTCATATCATATGCATTGATATAAATATCATACATTATATATAATCACTTACACATAAGGTAATATCTCCTATTCATAGGATGATTTCCTTTGTAATTTTTTTCAGAAACATTGACATAAATTCCATATTTTACGTAACTCCAACTATTAAAATTTTAAATTTTTTATAGTCCATCTCAACTATTCAAAACTAATTTAAAAATATCATAGAGTCATGTAACTTCATATACCTACACTTCTCTAGATTTCCATGAATATTATTACACATAAGTTTCAAAATATAAGGAATGATTTGAATCTATATACACATGAGCTATTTTCTCATCATCTAGCTTCTTGAATACCACTTCACATAATACCAACACATATTAATAAAATTTCACAGAAAAAAAGCACCTACAGTTGGGGGAAATACAAATAAAACAAAAGGACACTATATTCTCCCCTTTTTGTTTGATTTCAATACCATAAACTGTTAATGTGTGTGACCTAACTCATTTATTATTCCAATTATTAAAAATAATTATAAGGAAAACATATGGTATATCTCAATCCCTCTTCACAATTTAAAAAAATATATTCTCACTCTTTAAATCTAAATAATTGTCTTCATAAATTTGAGAGAAGTATGATACAATATAATTTCCTCGAAAATATCATTAGTTTTACTACTTGATATCTACATGTTAAAAAAATTATAGAAACAATAAATAAGGATTTAATTACTTTCAATAAGAATATATTTATTCTATATCAATCCAAAATCTCATTTTGGGGTTCATTATTTTGATTTAATTGGGATATATATAATATATAGACTCAAAAAACATATGAATTGTTGAATGATCCATGTTATGTTTTCTCCCCCTCTAAGGAAGCAATAATTTCCTTCACTTCATGGAAATTTTGATATACCATGTGGAATATCTTGTTTCTATCAAATAGGGACACCAGAAAACCATCTCCTTTAATCATTTATATGTTAATACAAATAAAAAATAATAATTTGGAATAAAAAGGAACCTATCATTTTATATAAAGTTAACATTGATTCTAGGAGTTTTCTCTTAACCTATGTTATTTTTTTCTTCATAACTCTTTATTACTTCTCTTATCAACAACCTTAATTGGTACCATTATCATCTATTTATTAGATGTTAACACAACTTCATTTATATTTCAATATAGCATCATTTTCATGCTTTCTTCTCATGTATGAATGATATTAATGAAATTTTTTATATCAAGGAATGTATGCCCACATATTCAACAAAAACTTTCCTAAAATATCATATTTTAAATTTTCGGAAAAATTCTCATAAAAATATAGATATATTTGTGGAACCAATTTATTTTCACTGGAACTATCACTTACCTCCTTCTAAAGTATATTCTAGTTCATATCCAATTGCTGAGTCGAAATAGTTAAACACACTTTCACAAAATTTTCAAAATGATTGGTTGATTTACAGGATTTATTATTTACCTTATACATTTTATCTTTTATATTTTGAACTTCCCCCCCCCCCTTTAAAATGATTTGGAACTTCTCTTAGAATCCTACTCTTACAAATCTTATCCTTATGAATTTTTTGTTCACATCTACCACAAACTTCTACTAAATGTTAATTTTGTGTGTGGATATAATTCATGCTTTCTTGGTCATTTATTGCATTCTATTATATTTTCCCACATTTTCTTAGTATAATTCCTCCCTAGATCTTGAATCATCCCTTTAAAAGATATGATATGCTACTAAGCATAGGATATGCATACATACCTTCCACAACACCAAATATATCCTTGATAGAATTGAATTATATAATCTACCAAGAATATAATTTGTAATGTATTCAATTAGTATGATATATAATTTTCCTATGGGGATATAGTTCTATTGACTCCATTTCTTCCTTTGATATGGTAATGTTTCTATTTTAACTCTTCTTGGCCCAAACAAAATCTGAACTATTTTTAATCACTAGTCTATTAGAAATCATATATTTTTATTATAACTGATATGTTGAATATTTTTCATATTCCATTGGTCTGTTCTTCTCACTATATAAAAAATACTCACCTTTAACCTCAATATAATTGGAGAAGTTATCTATACTGTTATTTAGCTCATATTGGGATAATATATTGATATTTTCTGTATCATAAAGTTATTTATCCTAAGAACCATATTTTATTCAAGATCCCTTACCATATTCTGAACATCATCCACTTTCAATCTATTATTCTTACTCTCATCCACAAGATCCATTTCTTTTCTATCATACTCTATATTTTTATTAACTATTTTTTTAATTTTATTTCACCCTTTTCTTTATAATTTCTTGAGTTGGGTATTTTTCTCAAGAGTTTTTTACATTACATATTTTAGTGTACATTCTAAACATGTAATTGTTTCTACACCATCAACCCTTATTAAAGAATAATATTTTTTTCAACATGTGAAAATAAACATAATTTGTCATCTTAAGAGCTATATGAAGATGAAGTACCTTTCCTACACTTACTTATAAAATTACCTTTATTATTATTTTAATGCATATGATTATTCTTCTTTTCCTTTTTCTATTTTTAGTTGTTTTTTCACCCTTATAAAACTCAGAATCAATTCCATTCATTGGTGGATATTCATAGGGAATGTGTCCACTACCATCACAATTTTAACACTTTGGTAATTATTTACCTTTTTCATTCAATTTTCCTTTTTGAAATCTAATTTAATTATGAGAAAAAGATATTATTTATGTCTTCATTATTATCCTTCTTTTTAGTAAAATTTTATTTCACCAACACATCATCATTGATTTTCTGATTTCTATTTCCTCATAATCCTTCCCATCATTCTATTTCTTCATGAAAGGTGGTGCCTTTCCAATATTATAATAAATTATATTATTATTGAGATCATCCACTATAAATCTTTCATATATTCTAGGGGTAACTGTTTTTTTGTAAAAAAAATCTATAGAGTTTCTCTTCATCTATATAACAATTATAGTATCATCCTTATTCTCACCATATTGTCTAATGTTTCTTACCATCTCATTTATGGTAGGGAAATATTAATCAACATTATCCTCTTATTTCATTTTAATATCTTCAAACCCACATAATTAAACAGACATATTTTTTTCTCAGACTTTAACATTTACATAATCATTTATTCTCAACATAAACCATATTTTGTGGATCACTCAGAGGGATCCTTCAATATAATACCAATTGTAGTTCCCACATGTATTTGAATAAGTAAGAGTTGGAGGGGGCGAATCAGTGATAATTTGTTTTATAAGTAAATCCATTTTATCTAATATCTACGAATGTTTAAGGTCTTGATCCGTACTCAAATAAATATCTCATCATTAACCACATGAATACATATGAAATCATAGAAAAAATAACATGAGGATGTTCAAGGGTAGTCTTTAAATACCTACTCCTTATCATGTTGATGAGATGTCCCCAAAAGGATTAATCACTATATATATAATTAATTACTACAATATTTGGATAGACACCCATCTAAAATACAAGGTAAATGTTATAAACACTATGAACACATATCCTCATAAATAATTGGTTATACATCAAAATTTTAAAATCTACTTTAGTGACTATTTAGAAACCCCAATCGTAATCTCCATTAATAAAATGTGTGATAAAATAAACGAAACATAGTATTTTTTCTCATAGTTTCTTCTATTTCACTTATAAATTTATCTCACTCGGTGAAAAGGTTGTATCAATATGTATTACTACATACAGATTCAAGAACACTAAAAACTTCTTAAATATATCATTCTATCTCAAGACATACTCAATGTTCTGATTAATTTAGTTCCTGTCTAGTATTCAAAATAAAAAGGGATTCTTGTATTCCTCTACAATGTTTAAACTCCATGATTTAGTCTCTTCACTTATTCTTCATACATTTTTGTATTAGTCTCTCGTAATTTCCGAAACAAAAGATGTGGACAACAACATGTTCCTCGCATCTATATATTATATATTTATTTAATATCAAACAAATATTCTTAGAATTATTTTTTTATTGAAGCTCTATAAATTCTTCCATGATAGGTTCATGATTACCAGTAATGCTTTCCAAAAACTCCCATTTAGTCTTGTGCTATAGGTAAATTAATCTCCTTGATTCTCACATTTATTTTAAAATAGACAGAATACATATATTATCATCTAAAATTAAATCTTAGGCCTATAATTCTAGAGATATCTATGATTTTATATAATTTATTACTCATTTAAATTTATAAAAAATACACATCATTTAATTCTTCTAAAAAGTCCACATGCATGGAACATGAAGTACATGGCATAGCCTACAACATGATGATCTACTTACTATCCATATAGTGTCGAGGACAATGCTAAATATTCATAATGAAGAAAAAATTGTGTAGTACACCTTTTCATTTCTTACCAGTGGTCATTATATCTGAAAAACCCCACTAAAATAGGCACATAAAATACAACACTATGTTGTGTGAGTATTCATCCCATTTTTCTATGTCATTGAACTCATCTCAGAAATACAAGCTTCTTACATAGTTTGTTCTTCCTTAATATCTGCACAAATAATGATTTGTATGTGATGATTATATTTGATCCATTAATATTATATTGACATAAAATGTATTCTAAACTAAATTTCATAAACATTTTTATTTATCATATAATATTTCTATATATGATATTCAATAAAACATTATTAATTTATAATAAAATTCAAATAATATTCAATATGAAATTTGTATTCAACACTTAAATTCATACTTACAATGTATTAACATATCATTATTTTTTTCATAAATTTCTCTAAGCATGAATAACATACCCATAGACAAAGATCATATGATAAATAAAAATGTATTGTTCTATTCTAAAATTTATCATTACCTCTCAAAATTTTATGAGTTTCTTGAAATTTTCATTTTAAAATTTCAATAAAACATAATTACTATAAGGAATCTCTTAATGTGATATTCAAAAACCAAATGACTTTCATATATGTGAAATTTACTATAAACAAGAAAATTCCTTTCCTCATAAGATCAGTTCATTTTATATTAAGTCAAATTGAATTATGTGCTCCATTTATATGAAATTTCATATGCACTAGATAAATCCATCAACCATTTCTTCTGTATTATTTATGTAAAATAGTTTTCAATGGTTCTAATATCATATATAACGTCAAATAAGTTATGTGTTGGTGAAATATCTTACTCATATGATGGTTTACCATGTCATTTTTTAGAACGATTTATATTATTTTAAAATTTCTCTTAAATAAAACCAAAAGAATTTCTACTATTATAGATTGAATATCATCAATTCAAAAATACTTCCAAAATATTATATACCAATTCACATTTATCCACCTACACTTGTTTATATTTTCTTGAAGGTTATCAAAAAAATAGTCACAATTAAAGGGATGTATTAAATATGTTTAAACATGATGTTCTAGAACAAATTATATCCTCTTCACTTATATTTTTTAATCCCACTTCACATCTGACCGACTCACATTGGAAACATTTCACACAAAACCAGCTTCTCCAATTGAAAATAATTGCAATTAAAACACACATGAACAATAGTTTACATTTATATAGGTTCTGAATAAGAGTATTTTCATGATTTTTTATAAGGATATCATGTATAGAGAAATTTTTAGTAGATGGTAATGATTTAATGTGGAATAAAAAAATATGTTTATAATGGGAAAAATTTTCATTGGATGAAAAAATGTGCATTTTGTCGATGCGTTTTCTTATTTTTCTTAAAATCCTAACCTAAAAAATATTTTGTATGTTGGAGAATCATTTCTTGTTATGGATATTTTAATTATGTATGGTTAAATTGGGGTTTTTCAGTTTGAATTAGTGTATGAAAATAATGATTATGTTTTTATCTCCAGATCTAGGTGTTTGAGTTTGGGGGAATGATAGTAAGTATTAGAGATGAATTTACATAGATTTAGAAGGCAAGAAGTTTTTAGATGAGGTTAAATTGGGGATTAAGGATACCATCATGGTTTAGAATGCAAATAGTTAATCATGAATCAAGGATACATAAGTTCATTAAATATTTTTATGTGATTGAAATTTTGATTTGATTCGTGAAATTTTGGTTAAAATTTATTGGGTTTTAGGAATATTAGTTTAGGGGAGTATATATATCCTTTTGGGTTACTATGTAATTTATTAAGAATAATTTTTGCAAAAATTTTATTTTTTAGATATAAACATAAAATTATAGATAAACATGTTAGTTGAGATGTGATTCTATGTTGAGGTAATTATATATATGAGAGATAATAAATATATGATTTTGAAAATGTTGTTTAAGTATTATAGATAACTTTAGGGATTGAAAGTTTATTTGGTTTGTTGTGATTAATGTTGTCTTGGAAGAATTATACCATATTTTTAGACCATACAAGGTTAAGTCATATATATATATATATGAAATATAGAAACCTATGATTTTCATAAATATAAATTACATATTTTTTTATGAATATTCAATATATCACACACAAAAAGTCACTAGGACTAAAATAGTTTTTTTGTATTTTGATTCTAGGTGCACAATCATCTAATCTAGTTAAATATATTCATCATATTCTATAATAACATTCCCATTTAATAATATTCAAAAACATAACATACTTAAATCCTTTCATCATTAACTGGAGAAAAGAAAACATTAGAATGGGTGATATCGAATACTCTGTAAGGGTAAATAGGGTATATATGTAAACATAACATGACCATAAGGGTTTTAGAATATGCACCTAAAATGTGGAAACTAGACCCATCATATAAAAAAATATAATATTAAGTCATGTCATAAATATTATTTGTTCATAACACATGAATCTTAATTGAATTCAATAACATGATCCATGATAGCATAACATTATTAAAAAAAATATATTTGGGGAAGATATATTGTCCTATAAAATCATACGTCATAGATAACCACCAAGACATTCCTAAAATATTCGCCCTGGGCTGACCACTTGTGTACCTGATTATGGTTTGGGATAACAACCACGTACCTTTTATGGGAATGGTATAACATCCTTTTGACCCTCTTTTGGGCATCTCATAATCACATCTGTACCATCTTCCATGATTGGGATTACCACAAGTGTACCCTCTGTTAGGATTAGGATAACCTCCCATGTACCATTCGAGCTCATATAAAATTACTCAATACCCAATGAAATATAAAGAGATACAGGTCTCATGTGTCACATTATGAAAATCATACACATGTGTGCCACATTATATTAAAACATTCATCATATCAGAATCCACAAAAAATGTGTTTCCTGAACATTTCATCATAGCACAACCTGTGGAAAGGATACAAATTCCTAATAATTTCAACATTTATCCATTGAATAACCCATGTAAAAAGAATCTGGTTTTGTAAGAATTATATAATGGTGTAACCCATGGATAATGAAGTGTGTTTCAAAATAATTCAATCATGTTATACCCCATGAAAAAAGAATGTTTTCTTCATAATAAGTCTATTATTGTATACCCATGAAAAAAATAAGTTGTTTTCAAACGAATTATTTCATGGTAAAACGCATGGAAAATGAAGTTAATTTTATAGGAATTAAATCTTGGTATAACACACAGATGCAGAATTGTGTTTTATAAAAATTATATCATGGTATAGCCCTTGAAAAAAATACATGTTTCATAATAACAATGTAATCATAAATATAAACAATTCATAGAAAGAATATGAATGGAATCCTTGGATCATATACCAAATAATTGATAATTATACTCAAATTATTTATTCTTATATATAGAATATTTTTTAATGAAAATCAATGGAATAATTTCATGTGGAAAATAAAATTTATTTCAAAAACAATTATTATAACTAAAGGTTATAAAATATTCTAGAAACCATTCCCTTTGAAAATAAAATTTTAAAACATAAAAATGAATAATTTGAAAATTATCATGAGGAAAATCACTTTTATTTGAAAATAATTTCTTAAGACTAAAATTCATAAAATATTTTATAAGTCATTTACCTTGAAAATAAACTTTAGAAACTTATAATTAAATATTTTTATATAATGAAAGAAATTTCTTCAAGACAATATCCTTTTCAATTTTAAGAATAAATTTTTAAAACCATAACCATTTTTACAAAAAATTTATTTGATAATAAAATTGGATAAATAGAAATAAATAGTAAAGGAAAATAATCTTCATCTGAGAGGTAAAATACCTTCAGGTTGAACTTGTTAAAACAAAGCTTCCTTTCACATTTTCAGAATGATATATTTGTGAAATATTTGGAAAATGATATAAATATTCCTATTGAAACATGTTTTAAAATTGAAGAATTCATAAAAAGTAATTTTGAAAACCATAGAAGAACATTACAACATTATTTAAAACATTTTTAGAAAACATATATATAGAAGATACAGGGTTTTTTGACTGAAGGGAGAAATAATGTTGATTTACATTAAAAATAATGTTCGGAAATCGAGAGTCTATAAATCGAATAAAACATAGTGAAAACACTTATTCTCAATAAAAAACCATAGGAGTTGCTAAATCAGGATTTTATTGAAATATAGATCATAATACTTCATCATAAAAAACATAATCCCAAACAATCCTGATAAATGATGTGATTGTATCCTAAATTACATACCACATTAGTAATAAAGAATAGTACAGAAAATTAAATAATAACATAAAATGAAGACATAAATATAATTATATTAATTAAATTCATGATATAACATGTCATGTGGGATGTATATATACACCACATAAATGAAGATAGGGGAATAACATTACAAATGTCTCAAAGCAGGGAAACTGAGACAATAATACCTTACAGATTTGGTATCATTTCAACCATAAACCCTGTGATAGAGAGAAACTAAAATGGATAATTAAATCCAAAATACAATTCCAAATAATAATCATAAAATTTATTAATGGTCATTATATACACCACAAAATATAAATAGGTTGTGAATATGGCATGTATCCAAGAGAAGTAAAAAGTGATAAGCAAATCCCATTACTTAAGTATTGAATTTATTCATTAATTTTTTTAAAGTATGGGACTGAAGCCTCACTTTATTATTTATGAAAAGGACTATTTTGACTGGGTAGAGGGAGACCCATTACATATCCCTACGGCCCAATGCCAAACAGCCAGAATACATGGATTGAAAGCCCATTTTCTTTCCCAAAGGGCCCTTTAGCGAACAGTACTGCTACAGTACCTGGGCTGCTACTGTACCTTCTAAAGTACCACCACCTCTATAGTTCCTACTATAGTACCCCCACTGCCATAGTACTACTACAGTTCCATACTAATGTGCTTATATAGTACCCAAAAATTCATCCCAACCCGGATTCGATCCTGGGTCTTTTGGATACCATACAAGAGCCTGTACCACTTGGGTAAAATCTCATTGACATTGAATTTCATCATACATGATAAAAAATATTATATAATAAATATAAGTTTTTTATAAATCTCTTAACTAACCATAAATATTTATATCATACGATATATTATTTACATATAATTTTTTATTATGTCTTCATTAAATATGTTATGTCTTAGTCACATTTCAAGAAATAACATCCTAGTTCCTTCTTATATGTTTTATTGTGTTATTTTTGATCTCTTACTTTGATCATGGACCAATAATCTCAAAAATTTTAAACATTATATATAGATATATAATATAGTATAAATGTATTTATAATGAACCATAAAAGATATAGATAAATAATGAAGTATATATTTCATTGAGATGATATGTCGTATGTACGCATTAACATTGATTCCATTATACAGATGAAAAGATAGAAATAAAGGTATGTAATATATTAACATTAGAAAATAATTTTTATCTCACACATATATATATATATATTAAATTTTAATTAAACCCATATTTATTATGTTTCATGTAAAGAGTGAATGAATCACATCGCTTCTTATGGTGGTAGTCCACTGTACACACAAACTGTACCGACTCGACCCAACCCGGGCTCGAGCCACAACTACCCCAAGCCCGCCTCCATTGGCCAGAGACTGGCGACCAGAACCGAAGGCACAAAAACTCAGGGAGGCCTTTGATTAAGTACTTGTATAGACCCACACGCAGCACACTCAATGCAAAAGTTCAGAGTAAAAGAAATGACAAGTAATGAAAAGGAAAACTGCTATATATATACCACAATGTGCATCGACCTCTAAAAGTACAATGCAAGTGCTGAAAGTAAACTAAAAAAGAAAAAGGTAAAAACACGCACCCAACCAGAAAAGTGCCACAACCTAGCAACAAGTGAACAAAAGAAAAACAGCTGGAAGGGTCCCCCACCTGGAACCTGACTACGACCACCGCACACGATCCAAGCTCCTGAACACCTATGCTCCACTAAAGTCATGACCAACCTGTCTGTCGTCTGCAAGGGCACAACAAGTGTGAGCAAAGCCCAATCAGGGGTGAGTATAAAAATACTCAGTAGGATACCCCAAAGGCTCGAGGGAGCAACAAAGGAGGTACTGAAGGGTGAGCTGTAGAGCGAACAGGAAAAGTAAAGGAGTACAACCGAAAGGGCAGAAAAAAGAACAGTGAAGAGTCCAGCTCAACCCAATGAGAGGATAGAAGGTAGAATCATCCAGACACAAGGAGCTAGAAATGGTGAGATGATGGACTTCCCGTCGAGTCTTTTCTGCCTATACTAGGAGAGTAGACTCGTCCAACCACGAGAAGCTAGACATGGAAAGCACGTGGCATACCCCGCGCGTCATCGCCTCTCCTGGAAGGAGAGTAACAAAATCCAAGAATTTGGTACTGGAACAAGGTATATACATATCCTTATGCTCAGAAAGAAGCACAAAAAATGTCATATGGGGATCTCCATCTCGTAGCTTAGCCCAAGAAAATGAGTAGCCAATAGTCCCAGAAGTAAACTCTATCGACGCCTAGCATCCTTCACATCTACATTGAACTGCAAGCCAATGGGATCAATCACAAGACCTCGACACTATCTTCTTTGGGCGGCACTGACTCGCCATCACGGTTGTAGATCGCGTCACAAGAATGCGTCTCAGTGGGGAAAGCGGCCCTCATTCTTGAGATTTCTAGGGAATGTCAAACCACACCTCGTTACTGCCCCGTAGTCGAGAAGTCTCCTCAAAGTCAAAGTCATCACATCACTGAACTGTAAAATCAAGGGTCCCACATCGGTAATCATGGAGGAAAGCCATAGACTAGACTAGTAGAAAGGACTGAGTCTAAAATGCCTACAGTCCCACTGCCCAACCCTGCTAGAGGGTAATTCGTTACCAGATATAAGGTGACCCACTGCCCAGCCCCGTTGGAGGGTAAACCCTAATACATCATCAGGTGACCAACTACCCAGCCCCTCTAGAGGGTAGACCTTAATACATCATCAGGAGACCCACTACCCAGCCCCGCTAGAGGGTAGACTTGGAATAAGTCGACAGGCGACCCACTTCCCAGCCTTGCTGGAGGGTAGAACTCGAATAAGTCGACAGGCGACCCACTACCCAGCCTTGATAGAGGGTAGACCTGGAACTAGACGACGGGCGACCCACTGCCCAGCCCTGCTGGAGGGTAGACCCTAAGAGGTTTTCGGGTGACCCACTGCCCAGTATCTGCAAGAGTGTAGACCCTAAGTGCGTCGGGTGACCCACTGCCCCGTCTCTGCTGGAGGGTAGACCCTAAGTGTGTCTGGTGACCCACAACCCAATATCTGCTAGAGGGTAGACCCTAAGTGCATCGGGTGACCCACTGCCCAGTATCTGCTGGAGGGTATACCCTAAGTGTGTCGGGTGACCCACTGCCTAGTCTCTACTGGAGGGTAAACCCTAGAAGTTGGTGAGTAACCCATTATCGAGCCCCGCTGGATGGTAAAACTCAGAACTGCTCTACCATCTCTACTAGAGGGTACAACACTGGCCAACCGAACACGGAGTGGGTATCACACAACCACCCAACTCCAGAACAACTGACCCAAAATAGGTTCAGCACCTATTCAATCACTGGGTGTCACTAGCACCGCTACTGGACAATCCATCGAGAATGAAACCAGGGGGAGACCACTCAACCCTACTGGCCAAACAAACGAGCACAGAGCCTGGGGAAAAAACTCCACCCTGTTGGTCAAACAAACGAGCACAAAGGGACCCTCTACGTTGCGAGAGGTCAAAGTACGCAAACAAAGCTCGACACGTACCTAGGGCCCACACGACGTGTGGCCCCATGATAACCCCAACCAAGCGCACAAATTTCTCAGGTAAAAACCACACGTACCTCCAAGCGCTCCCCTATACTCCCATATTATACCTTACTTTCAGCCCATGGGATATCGTGCACCTGGCACCCAACGTCAACGTGAAGGCGTGACGTAACATCTCCAACGTGCTGCCTCAACAACTGGGGCATGACCAACCACATCTATTCATGCATTACATCACTCACACTGGAGTGCATGAAATCACACACCAAGGGTCTACTATAAACACAGTAGAAGAACCTCCCCTGGGGCACCTTCATAGTTCCTCCTTTAATAAGATCATTTAAGAGGCTCTGCTCGCCTAAACAGATCACACCGTTGTAATCCTCTCGGAAAAACACGCGAGTTAGACTACATACTCGCCTCAAATAGATATCTTATGGAAAGTTCACCAACACTGCCTCACGCCCGAACGTCGTCCCATGATCCTGAGCCTCGGCCCTGAAAACAGTCAGGCGCATCGCACCATTCCGATCCCCTCCGGAAAACACATCAAAAGCACTAATCATAGGAGTGCAATGGATATCCAGATAAAAAGGTGCATTCCAGCACACTACACACAAGTGGTGCTTTGTGGGACCTGCAACTCGGTCCCAAAGCACAATGAACGGATCACACCGTTGCGATCCTCTTGAAAAAGCACAGAAGATGGACTATTCACTTGACCAAAATGGTCGCCCGGTGATAAAGAAGGAAAATCACCGTCGACGCCCAAACATCCCTCACGGGCCCCGTAACATCGTCCCAAATTGGAGCGGGCGGATTGCACCATTGTAATCCCCTTAGAAAATCATCCAGAATCGACTGATCGCACGCCCCGAATGGACGCCCGATGAAAAAGTCTCTAAACGCTAACCGCAACTCAACGACGGGCCATGGGGCCCGCGAGTCAACTTCAGCCTCAATGCCTGAAAAAACCCTGGTAAACTACGCCTCATGCCCATGGTCCCAACGCCACTAACGATGCTCAAAACGGACGTCGGACGCGTCTGCACCATCCAAAACAAGACCCCCAGAGAAACACCAATTCACTTAAAGTAAGTGTCGCGCCACCGAGATCCCTTCCCAGAAAATAAAAAAAAATCCCCGAAACCATCTCAAAACACGCTCCTCAAGACGAGAGTTACCCTTCCACAGACGGCGTGTAAAACGGACACCTGTAGCGATATTTACGGGTGTCTGAAGCCAGAGGGATCAAGCCCTTGAGCTGGACCGGCCTAGCCAGCCAGTCCACCCTGCCTGTGCCGGCCCGGCTCGCAGCGCCGGCTCGCGGCTTTGCCATGCGGGTGGGCCGTGCACCCGCGGTTCATGCTCGGACTGGCCGTTGCCGATTGTCTTGCAGGTAGACCCACGGGCCGCGGGTCTTGTTCCCCCTCGGGGTCGCACGCCGCGACCCTGGTCCACCCTCGCAGCGGGTGTCTGCCGCCTGCCGCCTGAGGCGCTCACCACCGTGCCGCCTAAATCCCGAGCCACCGCCACGCCGACTAAAGCCCGAGCCGCCGCCACGCTGCCTGAACCCTGGAGCACCACCTCCTACAACCTAGAGCGCCGCCGCTGGAACACGGCGCACCACCGCCTTGGGTCGCCAGACCACCCTGGATCCACTGGAAAACCAAGAATTCGGACGGAACATCACAGGGCTGCCTCAGGTAGCCCGGGATTCAGATTTTCGATCCAAGAAGAGAGTTGGAAACCATAGAACAAATAATACACATCCGTGGGCTTCGATATTTGATTGGACAAAAATTCGACAGTATAAGTTGGGCTCAAAGTTTGCGGGAAATTGAAAATGAAAATGATAAACCCCTACCTTGAAGGGTGTTGCCCGGCGCTTCATGTGCAGACCGTCGGAACTACTGCGCCTCGCCGGAGATCGCCTCGCCGGAGCTGCCTCGCCCAAAATGGAGGAGTGGGGAGGGTTTCCACCTGCTGCTGTCCAGGTGAGGAAGAAGAAGAGGGATGGGTTGAGTTAAGTGTTTAAATAGAAAACGCTTAACCACCCGCCCGTTGGCCCAAACCTGAACTCCCGACGGGGTTAGTATTAAGCCTCCCCTCGGCTAAAAACCAAGCTATGAACACAACGGAGGTCTCAGAATTTTAATACGAGGCCCCGTTGAAATGTTATAAAACTGAATACCCAAAGCCGCCGAATTATGAAAACGCCCCTGGGGCCATTTTTCACAGACGGCCCACGCCCACGGAACTTACACCCCTCCAGGGGTAAACAACACGTTCCAGACTCAACAGTGCCCTCAGTTTTTCAATACGAGTCACAGTTTAAAAGATACTTCGGTTTCAACATTAGACGAATAGATTAAATAATTTAATTATCCGTTTAACGTTCCGATGGCGGGAGAGGGGTCCAAACGCCTTGCGCCGACAAGTTTTATGTCGTTCCTAGGGTAAAAACCCCATTTCGGACACATCCGTACACTTGGATCCCTGATCCTGATCACGATTTAAGAATTATCCAATTCATTTGGTGTTTCTAGTGTGAATGCACTGAAAATTTAATTCCTGCCACTCTGGGGTTCGGAATCGCATGTCGTCTGAAGGCGCTTCTTTGGAATAACATCAAGAATATTCCAAAGTCATTTGCACCAAAAACTGGGTTCTTAAATCATTCCCTCCTTCAATATTTTCGTCCTCGAAAAGAAAAACCAGGGAACAACCCAGGGTACTAAGCCCACACCTGGATCTCCCATTCCAAGAAGAAATATCACACAGCTCTATGCCACCGCACACAGACTAAAGCATTTGATCTGTTCACGTGAGGTCGAACCTCGCTGATGTCATGCATAGGAGCGCACACACCTCTTCTCGGGTGATTCACGTGGAAGATTTCACGCACCCAAACCAGTCTTTGGGGTTAGGGAAAGGTGGTAGGGAACCTCACCATCCCTCTGCATGGTCTCAAATGGTACGAACGACCTCGGGGGTAGCTCACCTCACCGGTCAAACCTCTACGTCGCACGCCGTGACTGGAATCACCGCCCGTACCCAGGACAAGGCCTGGTGATTCCCTCCTTCAGAATATTCATATGGCGAATCACCCAAGGATATCTGTTCATCCAAGGTTTCACAGTCAATGTCCCACAACCAAGGCTCTCTTACACGCTTGAAAGGTGAAGGAGTCGACACCATCGACTAGAGAAAAAGTTCTCACGCCTTTTACCTTACCAATACAGGGTTACACCCAACACCCTGCGTCACCATGGTAACACCTCAAACAAGGATTAGGGAGGAAATAAGTTCACACACAGAGTCCAAAAATTCTACTACAAAAATTAGAAGAGTTGTAGAGCGTACCTCTTATCACCTCATGATCTGCAGAATCGTAGACATCCAAAGCTCGCGGCTATCCGTGGTCCCAACTATCATCTCCCAGAGACTGACGTGGGACACCTAGTGGTTATGGGAAGACCTCGTAAAGTAGTCCCCCACTCCCAGATACTCTTGCTCCTCTGCTAGAACCACCTCCCTGGGCACTAATCCGATCACAGCGCTGCCTCTATCGTGGTGGCGCACCTGCTGCCTGCCCGAAGCTCTCTGCATTCCTGGTCGGGCAGTCTCATGACAGGTGACATCGACCATTTCAAGCATAGGACCCACTCTCTGTGGGCTTCAATAGTGCCCTCTGGTGCCACTATGGTGTATGACCACTCCCCTGTGTCCGGTTGTTAGAAAGCCACCTGCGTCGGGGTTCTGTTTGCCGATGTCCGCTAGCTGCGGTAGATGTCTCGACTTCAACGTGCCTGCTGCCACCACCAACTCTAAAACGTGACAGGAAGACCTCTGTCACTAGTGCCTACTCTAGCACCATGGAATATGTGGAAATTACCAAGGGTACTATGACATCATGAATCTCCATGCGGAGACCCTGCTCGAACTTCCGCGCTCGAAAGTTGTCGTCATGGACCAAGTCCGGGTAAAAGCATGCACGATCTGAAAAAGTAGTCGCGTACTCGTCCACTGTCATCCCTCCCTACTAAAACTGCAGGAGATCCTGAATTCAAAAGGAGTGCAAGAAGGAGGGGAAAAACTCCTCATGGAACAACAACTGAAATTCTCCCCACAAAAGCGATGACTCGTCAAGAAACTGAGTCACCAGATTCCACCAACGCCAAGATGCTCCATGAAAAAGGTTGGCTGCCAAAGCCACTCTCTGATCTGCTGGCATCTGCACAAGACGGAAAAGCCTAACCACTGTCTCTAGCCAATCCTCTACTGCCTGAGGGTCTGGCTCACCACTAAACCTCAGCGTTCTCTGCCGATGGAACTCACGGAGCGCGCTCAACCTGCGCTAAAACTTAGCCTGCTCTACTGAAGCTTTCTACTGCTCAACAGGTGGGGTGCTTCTACCGGACCACACGGAAAAGGGGCTCGCACGATGGGTCCTGGACTGTGGCCTCATCGGTCACAGGGTCGTCATCACGCACCAAAGATGGTATCTTGGTTGGCTGTCCTCGCGGAGACATCCTAAATATTATCAAGGAGTACCACGGTCAGATAAGCATATATGTAGATACCAATATAAATGATGGGGAGCAGAATCAAGAAGGACCATAAAGGACTCAATCTTATGTGATACACAATCCAATTTTTCCCTGCAATAAGTGTCTCAGCATGCCGAGTTGACAAGAGGTTTATTAGGATCCTGGTGAATGGATACGTCGGCCGCCGCACCATCACTGGACTCCCTAGCCTGAGATCCACTCTCGAGACACGTTAAAACTGTTGCCCAAAATACCAACCAATTCCTTTTTTTAGGGGCGTCTGCACAACGCCCCATACAACAAACCACCTCTGATAACACTTTTCACGACCCGACCCTACCCGATCTCGAGCCGCAACTACCCCAAGACCGCCTCCATAGGCCAGGGGCTGGCGACTAGCGCTGAAGGCACAACATCTCCGGGAGGCCTTTTCTTATGTACCTGTACACACCCACACGCAGCACACTCAATGAAAAAGTGCAGATTAAAAGAAAAGGCAAGTAAAGAAAAGGGAAACTGCTATATATATTACATAATGTGCATAGACCTCTTAAAGTAAAAAGAAATTGCTGAAAGTAAACTAAAAAGGAAAAAATGGAAAAACACGCGCCCAAACAGAAAAGTGACACAACCCGGAAATAGGCGAACAAAAGAATAACAGCTGGAAGGTTCCCCCACCGGAAACCCGACTATGGCCACTGCACACGGTCCATGCTCCCAAACTCCTATGATCCACTGAATTCACGACCAACCTGTCCATTGTCTGCAAGGGCACACCAAGTGTGGGAAAATACCAAGCAGGGTTGAGTATAAAATACTCAGTAGGATACCCCGAAGGATCGAGGTCGAAAAAAAGGAGGTAATGAAGGGTGAGCAGTAGAGCGAACATGAAAAGTAATGGAGTAAAACCGAAAGGGCAGTAAGGAGAACAATGAAGAGTCCAGCTCAACCCAAAGAGGGGAAATAAGGTCGACTCATCCAGACACAAGGAGCTGGAAATGGTGAGAAGATGAACATCCCATTGATTCTTCTCTACCTATAGCAGGAGAGTAGACTCATTCAACCACGATAAGCTAGACATGGAAAGCACATGGAATACCCCACATGTCTTCGCCTCTCTTGGAAGGGGAGTAACCAAACCCAAGAAGTGGTTTCTGGAACAAGGTATATACATATCCTAATGCTCAACAAGATGCCCAATCAGCGTCGTAAGGGGATCTTCGTCCCGTAGCTCAGCCCAAGAAAATGAGTAGCCAACAGTCTTAGAAGTATACTACGTCGATGCCCAACATCCCTCACATCTTCCCCGAACCGCAAGCCAAGGGTCTCAATCACCGCACCTCAACACTATCCTCTTTGGGCGACATTGACTCGCCCGCACAGTTTTAGATTGCGTCACAAGAACAAGTATCTGTGGGGAAAGTGCCTCTCATACATGAGAGTTCTAGGGAAAGTTAAACCACACCTCGTCACTGCCCCGCTGTCGAGAGGTCTCCTCAAAGTCAAAGTCATTAGATCACTGACCCGTAAAACCAAGGGTCCCGCTCCAGTAATCACGGAGGAAATCCATAGACTAGCCTAGTAGAAAGGACTGAGTCTGAAATGCCAACAGTCCCACTTCCCAGCCCTAATGGAGGGTAATTCATTACCAGATATCGGGTGACCCACTGCTCAACCCTGCTGGAGGGTAAACCCTAATACATCATTAGGCGACCCACTGCCCAGCCCCGCTGGAGGGTAGACCTTAATACATCATTAAGCGACTCACTGCCCAGCCCCGCTGGAGGGTAGACCAGGAATAAGTGGATAGGATACCCACTGCCTAGCCTTGCTGGAAGGTAGACCTGGAATAAGTTGACAAGCGACCCACTGCCCAACCATGATGGAGGGTAGACATGGAACTATATGACGGGCAACCCACTGCCCAGCATTGCTAGAGGGTAGACCCTAAGAGGTCTTCAGGTGACCCACTTCCCAATCTCTGCTGGAGGGTAGACCCTAAGTGAGTCAGGTGACCCACTGCCCATTCTCTGCTGGAGGGTAGACGCTAAGTGCGTTTGGTGACCCACTGCCCAGTCTCTGCAGGAGGGTAAACCCTAGAAGTCAATGAGTAACCCACTGCCCAGCCCCACTGGAGGGTAAAACATAGAACTACTATGTCTATCTCTACTGGAGGGTACAAAACTTTCCAACCAAACATGGAGTGGGTATCACACAACCACCCATCTCCAGAACAACTCACCCAAAAGTGGTTCAGCGCCTGTTCCATCACTGGGTGTCACTAGCACCGCTACCAGCCAATCCATCGAGAACGAAACCAGGGGGAGACCACTCATCCCTGATGGTAAAACAAATGAGCAGAGAGCCAGGGGAAAAGAACTCCACCATTCTGGTCAAACAAATGAGCACAGATGGACCCTATACGTCACGAAAGGTCAAAGTACACAAAGCAGAGCTTGGCACGCACATGGGTCCCACACAACGTGTGGCCCCAGGTTAACCCCAACAGAGCACACGAACGTCTTAGGTACAAACCACACGTACCTCCAAGCGCCCCGTATACTCCTAGAGTATACCTCACTTTTAGCCTAAGGGATCTCGTTCACCCGAAAAACAACGTCAACGCAAAGGCGTGACGTAACATATCCAACTTGCCGCCTCAACGATTAGGGCACGACCAACCACATCTATTCAAGAATTAAATTACTCACACGGGAGTTCACACAATCACATGCCAAGGGTCTGCTACAAACACAGTAGAAGAACCGCCCCCGGGGCACCTTCACATTTCCGCATTTAATAAGATCACGTAAAAGGATCCGCTCTCCTGAACAGATCACACCATTGTAATCATCGCCGAAAAACATGTGAGTTAGACTAAATACTCGCCTCAAATGGATATCCGACAGAAAGGTCTCCAACACCGCCTCACGCCTGAACGACGTCCCGTGATCCCAAGCCTCAGCCCCGAAAACAGTCAGACGCATCACACCATTGCGATCCCCTCGAGAAAAAATGTCAAAAGCACTACTCACAGGAGTGCAACAGATATCCGGATAAAATGGTGCATTTCAGTGCACCGCACACGAGCGGTGCTTCATGGGACCGGCAACCCGGTCCCAAAGCACAATGAATGGATCACACTGTTGCGATCCTCTCGAAAAAACACACAAGATGGATGATTCACTTGACCAAAACGGTCACTCGGTGATAAAGATGGAAAATTACCGTCGACGCCCATACATCCCTCATATGACCCGCACGATCGTGCCGAATTAGAGCGGACGGATTGAACCATTGAAATCCCCTCAAAAAATCATCCAAAATCGACTTCTCGCACGCCCCGAACGGACGCCCGATGATAAAGTCGCTAAACGCTGCCCGCATCTCAAAGACAGGTCGTGGGGCCTGCGCCTCAACTTCGGCCTCAACACCTGAAACAACCCTGGTAAACTCTGCCTCAGTTCCAGGGTCCTAACACCACTTACGACGCTCAAAAAAGATGTCAGACGCGTCTGCGCCTTCCAAAACAAGACCACCGGAGAAACGCTAATTCACTTAAAGTAAGCATCATGCCACCGAGATCTCATCCCTAAAATTTTAAAAAAATCCCCAAAACCATCTAAAAACAGAGTCCTCGAGATGAGGGTTACCCTGCCTCAGACGATGTGTAAAACGGACAACCGTAGCGATATTTACGGGTGTCTGAAGCCAGAGGGGTCAAGCCCTTGGGCTGGACCGGCCGAGCCAACCGGTCCACCCGGCCTGGGTCGGCCCGTGCCGGCCAGCCCGGCTCGCTGTGTCGTCCCGCGGATTTGCCGTGCGGTCTGCCCTTGGACCCATGGACCATGATCAGAGTGGCCGAGGCCAGTCGTCCCTCGTGAAGTCCCACGGGTCACGGGTCTTGTTCGCCCGTGGGGTCGCACGCCGCGACCCCGGTCCACCCTCGCCGCCGGTGTCTGCCGCCTGCCGCCTGAGGTGCTCGCCGCCGCGTCGCCTGAAGCCCGAGCCGCCGCCGCGCCGCCTGAACCCTGGAGCACCACCACCTATAACCAAGAGCGTCGCCGCTGGAACGCGCCGCACCGCCGCCATGGGTCATCAGACCACCCTGGATCCACCGGAAAACCAAGAATTCGGACGGAACTTCCTGGGCCTGTCCCGGGCACCCCGGGATTTGGATTTTCGATCCGAGAAGACCGTCGGAAACCTTATAACAAATAATACACTCCCGCGGGATTCGATCGTTGATAGGAAAGCAATTAGATAGTATAAGTTTGGGTGAAAGTTTGCAGGAAATTGAAACTGAAAACGATAAACCCCTACCTCGAAGGGCGTAGCCCGACGCTTCATGTGCGGACCGTCGGAACCGCTGCACCTCGCTGAAGATCGCCTCACCGGAGCTGCCTCGCCGGAAATGGAGGAGATGGGAGGGTTTCCACCTAGTGCTGTCCAGGTGAGGAAGATGAAGAAGGAGGGGGTGAGTTAAGTGTTTAAATAGAAAATGCTTAACCACCCGCCCGTCGGCCCGAACCCGAACTCCCGACGGGGTCGGGATTAAGCCTCCCCTAGGCTAAAAACCACGCTATGAACATAATGGAGGTCTCAGAATTTTTATCTGAGGCCTCGTTCCAATGTTATAAAATTGAACGCCCAAAGTCGCCAAATTACGAAAACGCCCCTGGGGCCATTTTTCACAGACAGCCCGTGCCCGAGGAACTTAGACCCCTAAGTGGGTAAACGGCATGTTCCTGACTCAACTATGCCCTTGGTTTTCCTATCCAATCCACTATTTAAGAGATACTTGTGTTTCAACATTAAATGAATAAATTAATTAATTTAATTATCTGTTTAACGTTCTGATAGCAGGTGGGGGTTCCAAACGCCATGCGCCAACAAGTTTTATGTTGTTCCTAGGGTAAACACCCCATCCAGGCCCATCAATACACTCGGATTCCTGATCCGGATCACCATTTAAGAGTTATCCCATTAATTTGGCGTTTCCAGTGTGAACGTACTAGAAATTTAATTCCGGCCACTCCGGAGCTCGGAATCGCACACCGTCTGAAGGCACTGCTCAGGAATAGCATCAAGAATATTCCAAAGTCTTTTGCAGCAAAAACTGGTTTCTTACACGAACAACATTATCATATTCTCATAAGATGGAAGGTAAGTATGCATGTATGAAAAAATGAATGAATAATAATATTATTATCATGAATATAATATATAAACAATAAATTTACCATTATATCTATCCATGGGAGGTGGTAATTAAAAAAATATTGGCATCAGTTCATGTGGTGGTAGTCCACCGTACACTTGAATGATGATTTCATACATCATTTGATGAAATTGGAGATAATTTTAAGTCAAGAACCTAAAATAAAAACATAAAATTATATTTATGTTACTTAGGATAATATTTAATCAACTTTTAATAATAATTTAATGATTTGGATGGGGAAATATTATAAAAAACTTGATTAGTGATATTACATATTCTTCAAACAACTTCTTTTTGTTTGAAACAAAAGGCTTCTTAAGAATAATTAATGAAAAAAGGATTTTAGTATTAGATTATGGAATTAAGTAACTGATTTGAGAAGGTATTTTTATAGATTTTTTGTCTGTGAAGATGAGGGGAGAGTGGTGTCCTTTTATAAGGGTGGTGAGTTGAACAAATATAATTTTTGAAAAGAAAAAGATATACCCATGTTTTTATCATTCCATAGGTTACAAAAATTGTCTATTAAATATAATAGAGGATATATGGTCTATATATTTCCAGTAAATTGATTTTTTGAATAGTTTATTTTCATTTATAATGATTATATTTTTAGTGTAACCCCCAGTAATCCCATTTTTACCTTAAACAAGATAAATAATTATTTTTACTATTTTAACTATTCATTATGAAAAAATATTCTGGTTAAATTATGATATAATAAAAATTATTCCAATTCTAAATATTTAATACATTTTTCTAAATTTCATTCTCATTACGGTAAAATTTTACTTAAAATTAGTGTCATAGATGCGAGGGGAAAGAAGGTTTTTAAAGATAACATGTTTAAAAGTTCAAAAAGTTTATATATATATTAAATAAATCTAAAATTGATTCCAATAACCTTAATTTAAATAATATATATATATATAATTTAATTATTTTTAATTTCAATACTATATTAAAATATTGTGATGTTTTTAAAAAAATTTAAAAGAAATGATCATTTTTAAGGAAAACTAGTATTTTTCACAATTCACTTATAAATTTTCTTATCATGAAATTTCTCCAAAAATTCAATCCAAAATAATTTTTAGATATAGATTTATAAAATTATGTTTATATTTTGAAATAAATCTTTTAAGACTCTGAAAAATAAATATTAATACAGATCAACAAAATTTGATAAAACAGATTTTTTAGAAAAATATTATTTTAAACAAAAAATTAGACTTATTGTTATCAGTTTTTTAGAAAACATATATGATAAATGTGAAATGTTAGATTTATGATTTAATATATAAATTTTATTAAACTTATACACCCGAATTGATTAATTTAATTTATTGGGATAAATCATATTTGAGCATCTAAAAATTGTTTTTCGGAAAATGATTGCATCTATATTAAAATGGTATTTATATCCATTTATAATTAATTAGTTACCATGAAATTCAATATATATAAATTTTTTAGAAATATGTGTTCATAATTTACTTAATCATATACATACCCTCCATTTTATCATCTGGGTGATAGTTGTCATATTAAATATTAGTTCTGTAATAGTAAGTCATGTTTCATTTAAATTTGGCATTGCGTGTGACATAATCTATACTCACTGTTGTATGTAAAATAAGCTACAAATAGTGTTTCATATAACTAAAGATAAACATAGTGTTGTGTGTAATTTTTTTCAGAAATAATAAATTTATTTTAAAAAAATATTTCACAAAATCTATGGTTGTTACATTATACCCCAATTGAAATTAACTAACACTTCAAAATTCTCCACTTTTATGAAAAAAAAACATAATTCTGCCTCATTACAACATTAGAAACCCACATTTCATAATAAAACTGGTGGTTTTACCACAGAATAGTAGCCATTGAGTGGCCTTGTTTTGTAGAACATTCTCAGTATGATCCTAAATCTCAATCGATTATCCCTTATAAGAAAGGTCATAATCTAGACCTATATGTTTAGTACATTTGAATGATAATGAATGTAATTCCTTATGATAGTTACATATAACAAACAGGGAACATGATATAGGTTCAATGGAAGCATTAATTGATAATCTACTACACTGATATGATCCATTATTTCAAAGGTATCCATATGCCTAGGGACTAGTTTTACATTATTTCTTATATAGAGAAATAATTTAAATTACCTTGTCAATAAATTTAAATTAAATACCCTATATATGTTAATTATAATAAAATTTAATTCATCATTGTGTTGTACTTACATGTCACTGGATGGCTCTAATTTTCTCTTCAATCTCACCACTAGCTCAAGTAATAGTTTATTTATTTCTGTATCGTCATTCTAGTATGTTGGAGTTCTATGATTCCATCCATAAATGAGACCATAAGGATCCAACTGAATTCTCAAGTGAAATTTATTATTATAAAAACACTCTACTTGTGGAAGTTTTTTATTACCACAACCTTTTGAATCCATATAACAGGATATTATCATATATTATAGGGTTTGATTTTTTCTCTAAGTCTTTCCACCTATTTGAGGATGATATATTGTAATTAAAACTGACACAATTTCTAAAGCGTGTAAATTACATCACCAAAACATTAAGATAAGAACCATATCACGGTCACATACAATTAAATTGGGTACTCTATATAAACTTAAAACTCGATTAATGTATATTATGGAAAAGTGATATTGAGGTAAATCTTTTTTGGAACCAATGAACTATTCAGACATTTTAAGGTGGTCGACAAAAACCAATAATTACATCAACATCAAAGATATAATAAACCATAAAGGTTTCAAGTAACTATAATCATATTTTCACAATGTGTAAAAGAATTCATACTTAAATAACTTTTCAATAAAAATATACAAAAAATGAAGGGTTGAATTTCCATAAATGGATCTAAAAAAACATAATATTGATAAACTACCATAATATAAAACCTCAAATGGAAGTTAATTAATTTGATATTATGATCAATATTATCTCAAAAATCAATGATGGTCTCTATAACTATAGATTTAACCTTATAGTAAGCAAAATATGTTCCCAAAATTTACAAACAAATCATTTGAGGATTCCCAATTATTATAACTGAAATACCATACTTCCATAACATAATTCATGAATCAAAACACATATTAAATTCAATACATTCCCTTCATAAATTGGAATTGAATAAGTACTACCATGGTCTCTGGGGGCCATCCTTACTTTAAAGCATGGAATAAGATAATTAAAAAGTTCCCCACATAGAATAAATTAATGTCCTTGACACTTTTGACACTACTTTGCAATATTCCCCACACTAATATCATATTCTCATCCAGTTATGATATTATTCTTGGTTTTTATTCCACCCCTATTGACATGTAGAAAGCTGAATCTTATTTCCTTCATGTTATTTTTTATAATAGGTTTTAGAAAAACTTATCATATTCTTATTTTATAATTCATAAATATCATTGAAGTTCACAATAGTAACCATATATCTTTATAGGTGATTTGGCATAGTACCAATATCAATCTCTTTAGTTATCATCCCATTTTTTACATAATAATTAAATTTTCCATTAGAATCAGTGTTAACATGATTCATTCTAGTTCTCTCCATAGACACTAACTAAAAATCATAGTATGAGAAACTATATTAATGGATTGAAACAATATAATAATGAAATAACTTATCAGAAGTGAAAATAATGACACCTTATATTAAATTTATAACAACCTAGGCTAAACCTAGGTCATTAATTTCCATTATTCAAATCATTCATGGTTGTTCAAAAGAAGTTTACAAATTTACAAATCATATCCCTTAAGATTTTTAAATGAAGTGCGCATCAAGGCCTATTGTTATTCACTAGGTGATGACTAATTCAAGATCAATTTCCAATTTATAGAGTTATTTCCCTTTGGTACCTCTATGTTAGAGACACATAAACATGAAGTATTTAGATTGAGATGCAATTTCTTGGAAACCACTATATATTTCTTTTAAAAAAATTCTAGTGGATTTTTCTAAACATTGACTCAAACATAGAATTATCCTTTGAAATATCCCAATAAATATCTTTAGACAAATCCATTGTGATCATACTAAGTATATCTCATCATTTCTTCCAAAGGATAACTAAACCATTCCCTTGATACCAAATATATTGGCCCATGATTTTCATAAATATATATTAAATATTTTTTGATGAATATTCAATAAATTACACAAACACATTCTTAAGGGCCATAATAATTTATTTTCATTGGATACTAGGTACAAAATATTCTAATATGGTGAATTATCTTCAACATCTATAATAAATATCTTCCCGTTTAGAACACTACAAAAAATAACCTAATTAATACAATTTGTTTTAACCTAGGTATGTAAACAAAAGAAAGGATGCATTCCGATTCCCAATAAGGGTAAACAATGGAGATATTTATGTATAAAAAGAACATAAGGATATTATTACATGAGAATAACATGTGAAAAATATACCATTATATAAATTTATATAATTTTGAGTCATTGTAGTAATATTGGCTATTCATAAGACAAGAATCATAAATAAATCAAAGAAAATTATCCATGAGGTAATAACATTAATATAATACATAGATTTATGGAATATAAATAATCACATAAAATATTATGTCAATGATACCGCCTAAGAAAATACTAAAAAATTAGGTTTGAGATTACATCTTATGTACATACTTTAGTATTGGGATAACCTCCCGTGTATCCCCTTTGAGTCTGGGGATGACCTCCTGTTTCCCCTCTTTGGGGATTTCAATAAACTCCCATGTACCCTCTTTCACACTTGGTATAACCACCCATGTACCCTCATTCGGGATTAGGATAACCTCCATTATACACTTTGAGATAATATTATATTTATAATAATATAATGAAATTGGAGATATATATACGTTCTACCCATAACATAATGAAAATTATACACTTATGTGCCACAAGATAATAAAACATTCAACATATCTGAACACATGAAATGAAATGGGTTTCATAAAAATTTTATTATATAATAACCAATGATATAGAAACAAATTAATAACCAATTCATCATTTTATCAAAGTATAACCCACTTAAAAATAATCTAGTTTGACAAGAATTATATAATGGTATAACCCATGGATAAATAAGTAGGTTTTATAAGAATTATATCATGGTAAAACATGTGGAAAATGAAAAGGGTTGAATAATAATTCAATTATGCTATGAACTATAGAAAAAGAAGTGGGTTTCATAATAATTATACCATGTTATAACCCATGGATGAATGAAGTGGGTTCTATAACAATTCTATCATGTTATAACCCATGAAAAAATAAGTTGGCTTTTTATGAATTATAACATGGTATAAACACTAGAAAATGATGCGGGTTAGAAAAATATTATTACATTATAAACATAAACCGTTTTGAGAATGAATAAAAATGGTACCCATGGATCATATCCCCCAAAAATAATAAGTATCCTAAAATGATTTCAACTTATATGGAGAAATATTTAAAAATAAAAATCACATGGAATGTTTCTTTAGGAAAAAAATAAAATTTCTTTAAAAATAACATTTCAAAACTAAAGAGTATAAAATAGTTTGGATATCCTTCTCTTTAAAAATAAACATTAAAAATTTATAATGGAATCCTTGAATAAATATCTTTAGGATAATAAAATTTTATTGAATATATATTTTGAAAAATTAAATTTCTATTAAATTTGAAACTACATTTCATCGAAAATAAACTTTTAAAACTTATAATGTGATATTTAAAAATCATTTAAAACGTTTTTCTAGGAAAATATAACTTCCACATTATAAAAAAATTTCAAAAAAAACATATTTTAAGAATAATTTTACATTAAAATAATATTGAAGACATATAAATAAATATTTTAATAAGTAAATGGTTATGATTTTTGAGAATTCATTTCATGATATAAAACACAAAACAAATATTACATCCACATTTTTTGTAAGAGTAAAGGGGGTCCATGTCTAGAAAAAAACATAAACCGTGCTTTTGAAAAAAAATTTAAAAGTAATAAATTTGTAAAAATGATGTTTAAAAATTATAGAAGAACCTAATAAATGTGCAAACAAGGTTAAAAAAATCTGTTTGATAGGTACCCTAATATTGACTTCGAAATTAAATTTATTGAATTTCATGTTCTCTTTTCTAGATCACTATTATTTTAATTAAATGAATGATACTAAAATTAATTCATGAAAATGAATTATAATGAATTGATGGTCTCCTTTACACTCTTATGGATTTATAATCCACACACCACATTGTTCAAACCGAATTTTCTTGAATCAATATATTTTTCTTGATTAATAATATTTATTCTTTGACTATTTAAATTAATGATTTATATATTATACCATTATATTTTTCATGTTCTATTTTATATTTATTTCATGAGAAATTATATTATTTTCATTATTCTCCTTTGAAGAATTTTTACGTTGTTGTCATGAATAATTTTCCTCCACGATATTGACTATTTTCTCCTCAATGTCATTATTCATTCACACCCCCCTTGTTTTCTTATTTTATATGATTAATATATATTATCTTTTAAATAAATAATATTTATATAATATTGATTTACAACGAAATTTTTTATTTCATTTTAAATGTGACTGAGGTTGAAACCCATCGAAAAAATCATAAAAGGTAGTTACATACAGTTATGAATATATTGTTTTATCTTAAGCTCCACAATTTCAATAATTACCATTATTTCTTCCCAAGAATCCGTTGTTTATTTGTTGTCGAAAATTTTGGGTTTTATATTCCTCTTTTTTCATTTTAAATGGGTTTTAAAATTTTTAATTTATTTGTTGATAAAACCCTTATTATTGGACTCATGGTAAAATTAAGAGGATACTATATATTTAAAAGGGATGAATGATAAAACCAAATTTTTTTATATAATATATCTTATTTATGGTTTATTAATATTGACAATTTTTAATTTATATATGAATAATATGTGTCATTATGGTATTATTTATATTTTCTTTGGATTATTTTTATTTTATAGGGGTTATAACATGGTTTAGGGATGTTTAGGAGGTTTCAGGAAGCGACATTCTATAGATGTTCATGTCATGATGGAGCAGTTCATTACACAAACTACCTTTGGAAATAACATCTAGATTTTGGTCTGTTGGGGTTACCATCATGATTGAATGATTAAATTCATGAACCACTATGTATTTAGAGATTCATGTTATGAATAATTAGTTCACTCCATAAACCATCCGAGGAAGTCCATGAATCATACGTTACACTATTTTTAATATCATTAAATTATAGGGCTTTGACACCATTTCTTCCCATAACCAACTTGTGTTTAACATCATCTGAGCCAAGGGGAACTATATATTCTCCCTCTTTCTATTTTGTTCCTTATCTTTGTCGATCCCAGTGATATTTCTAATTTAAATCACACATCACATCTTGTTAGTACTACTTCTGCTTCACTACACCTATTTTTACTTAATATTATTTGATACTAGAAACTCTTATATCCATTGGGATTCATTTTGGGGTATTAGATATTTTAAATTTAAGGTTATGTGTGTTAAGGGATTTATGTGAGTGTCCACTTCCAAGGTTTGGAATTCTCTTTTGAAGAAAATGTTATATTTTATATTTATTCTTTGAAGAGTAAGGAGTTTCTATATAATCTCAATTATAATACAATTCATTTAATTCATAAGTGTTTTAAATTTATTTAGTATGAAATTAACGGTATATTTGATACCTTGATGGGTTTTTAATTGGTTTCCTATAGTTTTCAGACATAGAATAAAAGGGGTTTTCCATATATGATTTTCAATATATTGGCTTTGTGTGTAAAGTCTTAACTAAAAAGGACTTAGTGTCAATTTTCGAAAAATTAAAGGTTTTAAAAGTGGTTTTTTACTTTGTTTTTGGAGTTTAATAATGTTATTTTCATCCATTGAATTTTAAATAAATGTATTTTATAGGGGTGTCTCTTAAATAGAGGATTTACTTTGTCAATGTTAATGGGTTTAAGACTAACTATATTATGGTTGATTAAATGGGATTTATTCCCCAAAGTTTTGTTTGGAAATTAATTTCAAATTGTGTTTTATTAATTTTTTTCAAATAATTAATTAATATTATATTTTATGGAAATTAAAATGGTTTTGAAATCTAAGATTGTTTTAAATGGTATTTTCGTCATTATATGTTTGATTTAATTTTACTATATTGATATCATCTTTATATCCCATTATTTTTATATATATATTTACAAAATAGAATGAATGGGGGTGTTTTAAATTGTTTTAATATTAAATTATGGCTTGGATTATTTTAAAATGTGTTGATTATTAAGACTATGTATATAGTGAGAAAAAATATTATTTTAAGTGTATTGAAATCATTTTATGTGAGGTTGTCATAATATTTTCATTATTTTACCACCACTATTTGGTATCCTAGTAACGTTGGGTACATTATATAATGTATAGATACATGATTCACTTGTTTACTGTGTTCTATCAAGCTAGTTCCCTAAGAGAGTTAAACCTCATTGGAGTTGGGTTGATACCTGATGATTCCCATGGGGATGCTAGATATTGTATGTTTCTCAGAAATATAGGTGCCCGGTGATCCATATAGCATGTTCAATATCATTATGTTAAGGCCATGTGAGTTTTCTGTGATGCTTATTCCCATTAAGGATGATTTAGTGGATTCAAATTCATTACTTCCTTTTATCCCTTAAACATGATTCAATATGATGTCATTTTTTTTGGGTTATTTCTCATTTATCATAAATCTATGATATCATGGTACCTAGTATTATTGTATTCAATTTTTATAAAATTTTTATTTAACTTCGTATTTTTCAATGTCATTTTAGAATGCGGGATTTAAAAATTGATGTAGTATTTATTATCAAATTGTAATTTTGAGAAACAATTAGGAGAAAATAATGAAAAAGTACTTTATTTTCTCAATTTATTTTTCAATACCTCTTTTCATAGTTTAAATAAAATTTGTTGTTTAATGATTGGGTTCAAAATCACAGGTTTTATCCTATATTTTGTTAATTTTAAGAATTCTAATTTTTTAATTTTAAAAAGTTCTAGTAATTACTTACGTTTATTGTTTCCTATATGAAAATATTTTTTAATTGATAGGTACCCTAATATTGACTTTGAAATTAAATTTATTGATTTTCATGTTCTCTTTTCTAGATCACTATTATTTTAATTAAATGAATGATACTAAAATTAATTAATGACAATGAATTATAATGAATTGATGGTCTCCTTTACACTCTTATGGATTTATAATCCACACACCACATTGTTCAAACCGAATTTTCTTGAATCAATATATTTTTCTTGATTAATAATATTTATTCTTTGACTATTTAAATCTATGATTTATATATTATACCATTATATTTTTCATGTTCTATTTTATATTTATTTCATGAGAAATTATATTATTTTCATTATTCTCCTTTGAAGAATTTTTACGTTGCTGTCATGAATAATTTTCCTCCACGATATTGACTATTTTCTCATCAATGTCATTGTTCATTCACACCCCACTAGTTTTCTTATTTTATATGATTAATATATATTATCTTTTAAATAAATAATATTTATATAATATTGATTTACAACGAATTTTTTTGTTTCATTTTAAATGTGACTGAGGTTGAAACCCATCGAAAAAAATCATAAAAGGTAGTTACATACAGTTATGAATATATTGTTTTATCTTAAGCTTTACATTTTCAATAATTACCATTATTTCTTCCCAAGAATCCGTTGTTTATTTGTTGTCGAAAATTTTGGGTTTTATATTCCTCTTTTTTCATTTTAAATGGGTTTTAAAATTTTTAATTTATTTGTTGATAAAACCCTTATTATTGGACTCATGGTAAAATTAAGAGGATACTATATATTTAAAAGGGATGAATGATAAAACCAAATTTTTTTAAATAATATATCTTATTTATGGTTTATTAATATTGACAATTATTAATTTATATATGACTAATATGTGTCATTATGGTATTATTTATATTTTCTTTGGATTATTTTGAGTTTATAGGGGTTATAACATGGTTTAGGGATGTTTAGGAGGTTTCAGGAAGCGACATTCTATAGATGTTCATGTCATGATGGAGCAGTTCATTACACAAACTACCTTTGTAAATAACATCTAGATTTTGGTCTGTTGGGGTTACCATCATGATGGAATGATTCAATTCATGAACCACTATGTATTTAGAGATTCATGTTATGAATAATTAGTTCACTCCATAAACCATCCGAGGAAGTCCATGAATCATACGTTACACTTTTTTTAAGATCATTAAATTATAGGGCTTTGACACCATTTCTTCCCATAACCAACTTGTGTTTAACATCATCTGAGCTAAGGGGAACTATATATTCTCCCTCTTTCTATTTTGTTCCTTATCTTTGTCGATCCCAGTGATATTTCTAATTTAAATCACACATCACATCTTGTTAGTACTACTTCTGCTTCACTACACCTATTTTTACTTAATATTATTTGATACTAGAAACTCTTATATCCATTGGGATTCATTTTGGGGTATTAGATATTTTAAATTTAAGGTAATGTGTGTTAAGGGCATTATGTGAGTGTCCACTTCCAAGGTTTGGAATTCTCTTTTGAAGAAAACGATATATTTTATATTTATTCTTTGAAGAGTAAGGAGTTTCTATATAATCTCAATTATAATACAAGTCATTTAATTCATAAGTGTTTTAAATTTCTTTAGTATGAAATTAACGGTATATTTGATACCTTGATGGGTTTTTAATTGGTTTCCTATAGTTTTCAGACTTATAATAAAAGGGGTTTTCCATATATGATTTTCAATATATTGGCTTTGTGTTTAAAGTGTTAACTAAAAAGGCCTTAGTGTCAATTTTCGAAAAATTAAAGGTTTTAAAAGTGGTTTTTTACTTTGTTTTTGGAGTTTAATAATATTATTTTCATCCATTTAATTTTAAATAAATGTATTTTATAGGGGTGTCTCTTAAATAGAGGATTTACTTTGTCAATGTTAATGGGTTTAAGACTAACTATATTATGGTTGATTAAATGGGATTTATTCCCCAAAGTTTTGTTTGGAAATTAATTTCAAATTGTGTTTTATTAATTTTTTTCAATTAATTAATTAATATTATATTTTATGGAAATTAAAATGGTTTTGAATTCTAAGATTGTTTTAAATGGTATTTTCGTCATTATATGTTTGATTTAATTTTACTATATTGATATCATCTTTATATCCCATTATTTTTATATATATATTTACAAAATAGAATGAATGGGGGTGTTTTAAATTGTTTTAATATTAAATTATGGCTTGGATTATTTTAAAATGTGTTGATTATTAAGACTATGTATATAGTGAGAAAAAATATTATTTTAAGTTTATTGAAATCATTTTATGCGAGGTTGTCATAATATTTTCATTATTTTACCACCACTATTTGGTATCCTAGTAACGTTGGGTACATAATATAATGTATAGATACATGATTCACTAGTTTACTGTGTTCTATCAAGCTAGTTCCCTAAGAGAGTTAAACCTCACTGGAGTTGGGTTGATACCTGATGATTCCCATGGGGGATGCTAGATATTGTATGTTTCTCAGAAATATAGGGGCTCGGTGATCCATATAGCATGTTCAATATCATTATGTTAAGGCCATGTGAGTTTTCTGTGATTCTTATTCCCATTAAGGATGATTTAGTGGATTCAAATTCATTACTTCCTTTTATCCCTTAAACATGATTCAATATCATGTCATTGTTTATTTGGGTTATTTCTCATTTATCATAAATCTATGATATCATGGTACCTAGTATTATTGTATTCAATTTTTATAATATTTTTATTTAACTTCGTATTTTTCAATGTCATTTTAGAATGCGGGATTTAAAAATTGATGTAGTATTTATTATCAAATTGTAAATTTTGAGAAACAATTAGGAGAAAATAATGAAAAAGTACTTTATTTTCTAAATTTATTTTTCAATCCCTCTTTTCATAGTTTAATTAAAATTTGTTGTTTAATGATTGGGTTCAAAATCACAGGTTTTATCCTATATTTTGTTAATTTTAAGATTTCTAATTTTTTAATTTTAAAAAGTGCTAGTAATTACTTATGTTTATTGTTTGCTATATGGAAATATTTTTTAATTGATAGGTACCCTAATATTGACTTTGAAATTAAATTTATTGATTTTCATGTTCTCTTTTCTAGATCACTATTATTTTAATTAAATGAATGATACTAAAATTAATTAATGACAATGAATTATAATGAATTGATGGTCTCCTTTACACTCTTATGGATTTATAATCCACACACCACATTGTTCAAACCTAATTTTCTTGAATCAATATATTTTTCTTGATTAATAATATTTATTCTTTGACTATTTAAATCTATGATTTATATATTATACCATTATATTTTTCATGTTCTATTTTATATTTATTTCATGAGAAATTATATTATTTTCATTATTCTCCTTTGAAGAATTTTTACGTTGTTGTCATGAATAATTTTCCTCCATCATATTGACTATTTTTTCCTCAATGTCATTGTTCATTTACACCCCACTTGTTTTCTTATTTTATATGATTAATATATATTATCTTTTAAATAAATAGTATTTATATAATATTGATTTAAAACAAAATTTCTTATTTCATTTTAAATGTGACTGAGGTTGAAACCCATCGAAAAAAATCATAAAAGGTAGTTACATACAGTTATGAATATATTTTTTTATCTTATGATCCACATTTACAATAATTACCCTTATTTATTCTCAAGAATCTGTTGTTTATTTCTTGTCAAAAATTTTGGGTTTTATATTCATCTTTTTCTATTTTAAATGGGTTTTAAAATTTTTAATTTATTTGTTGATAAAACCCTTATTATTGGACTCATGGTAAAATTAAGAGGATACTATATAATTAAAAGGGATGAATGATAAAACCAAATTTTTTTAAATAATATATCTTATTTATGGTTTATTAATATTGATAATTATTAATTTATATATGAATAATATGTGTCATTATGGTATTATTTATATTTCCTTTGGATTTTTTTGAGTTTATAGGGGTTATAACATGGTTTAGGGATTTTTAGGAGGTTTCAGGAAGCGACATTCTATAGATGTTCATGTCATGATGGAGAAGTTCATTACACAAACTACCTTTGGAAATAACATCTAGATTTTGGTCTGTTGGGGTTACCATCATGATTGAATGATTCAATTCATGAACCACTATGTATTTAGAGATTCATGTTATGAATAATTAGTTCACTCCATAAACCATCTGAGGAAGTCCATGAATCATACGTTACACTATTTTTAAGATCATTAAATTATAGGGGTTTGACACTATTTCTTCCCATAACCAACTTGTGTTTAACATCATCTGAACCAAGGGGAACTATATATTCTCCCTCTTTCTATTTTTTTCCTTATCTTTGTCGATACCAGTGATATTTTTAATTTAAATCACACATCACATCTTGTTAATACTACTTCTGCTTCACTACACCTATTTTTACTTAATATTATTTGATACTAGAAACTCTTATATCCATTGGGATTCATTTTGGGGTATTAGATGTTTTAAATTTAAGGTTATGTGTGTTAAGGACTTTATGTGGGTGTCCACTTCCAAGGTTTGGAATTCTCTTTTGAAGAAAATGTTATATTTTATATTTATTCTTTGAAGAGTAAGGAGATTCTATATAATCTCAATTATAATACAATTAATTTAATTCATAAGTGTTTTAAATTTCTTTAGTATGAAATTAACGGTATATTTGATACCTTGATGGGTTTTTAATTGGTTTCCTATAGTTTTCAGACTTAGAATAAAAGGGGTTTTCCATATATGATTTTCAATATATTGTCTTTGTGTGTAAAGTGTTAACTAAAAAGGCCTTAGTGTCAATTTTAGATATATTAAAGGATTTAAAAGTGGTTTTTTACTTTGTTTTTGTAGTTTAATAATGTTATTTTCATCCATTGAATTTTAAATAAATGTATTTTATAGGGGTGTCTCTTAAATAGAGGATTTCCTTTGTCAATGTTAATGGGTTTAAGACTAACTATATTATGGTTGATTAAATGGGATTTATTCCCCAACGTTTTGTTTGGAAATTAATTTCAAATTGTGTTTTATTAATTTTTTTCAAATAATTAATTAATATTATATTTTATGGAAATTAAAATGGTTTTGAATTCTAAGATTGTTTTAAACGGTATTTTCGTCATTATATGTTTGATTTAATTTTACTATATTGATATCATCTTTATATCCCATTATTTATATATATATATTTACAAAATAGAATGAATGGAGGTGTTTTAAATTGTTTTAATATTAAATGATGGCTTGGATTATTTTAAAAAGTGTTGATTATTAAGAATATGTATATAGTGAGAAAAAATATTATTTTAAGTGTATTGAAATCATTTTATGTGAGGATGTAATAATATTTTCATTATTTTACCACCACTGTTTAGTATCCTAGTAACCTTGGGTACATAATATAATTTATAGATACATGATTCACTAGTTTACTGTGTTCTATCAAGCTAGTTCTTTAAGAGAGTTAAACCTCATTGGGGTTGGGTTGATACCTGATGATTCCCATGGGGGATGCTAGATATGATATGTTTCTCAGAAATATAGGGGCCCAGTGATCCATATAGCATGTTCAATATCATTATGTTAAGGCTATGTGAGTTTTCTGTGATGCTTATTCCCATTAAGGATGATTTAGTGGATTCAAATTCATTACTTCCTTTTATCCCTTAAACATGATTCAATATGATGTCATTATTTTTTTGGGTTATTTCTCATTTATCATAAATCTATGATATCATGGTGCCTAGTATTATTGTATTCAATTTTTATAATATTTTTATTTAACTTCGTATTTTTCAATGTCATTTTAGAATGCGGGATTTAAAAATTGATGTAGTAATTATTATCAAATTGTAATTTTGAGAAACAATTTTGAGAAAATAATGATAAAGTACTTTATTTTCTCAATTTATTTTTCAATCCCTCTTTTCATAGTTTAAATAAAATTTGTTGTTCAATGATTGGGTTCAAAATCACAGGTTTTATCCTATATTTTGTTAATTTTAAGAATTCTAATTTTTTAATTTTAAAAAGTGCTAGTAATTACTTATGTTTATTGTTTCCTATATGAAAATATTTTTTAATTGAAAATAATTTTTTATATATTATTTTTAAACTATAATTAATGAAATATTGTATAAAGGTAATTTCATTGTCTCCTTTATGAGATCATATTGGGGGAATTTTTCTCACACCATTTATATGAACCATTGTATGGGTGTATATGAAAAATCGTTGTTTTATTTAATGTACATAATCATTTTGTCATATTGGAGATTAATCTTGGTCCATATATGAATATATAGATTCATTTTGTGACCATGGGACACATATAGATGGTTGTTGGGGATTTTTGGTTGTTGATATCTTTTTGGATCGTTATCTATCGGCTAGTTCAACAAGATATTTTCTTTATATTATACTTCTATTTTATTTTTAATATTTGAGCTTGTTTTTTTCATATAATTTTTAGTTCTTCATTTTATTAATACCATATATTACTATAATGTGTTATTTCATTTATATTGAATTTTTTTATTTATATACATATAAACTCAATGTATGGATGAGTCCTGTTAGATTCTTAGAAGCTAAAACTGCTTGTTTGTATTATTATGTGAGAGTAAAGGCATTACCAAGTGTTCATTATTTACACAAAATAACTATTTTCTACCATATTATCTAGTGGTGGATATTGGAAATTCCCTTTGGTCTAGGTGTAATGTTGGGTTGGGTGATGTGTTGAGTCAGTCTGATCTAGTTTATTATAAATGGAATTTGATCATGGTTTCTCAAAAGTGGCATTGGTTTTGGAAGTGATATCATGTTATATTGGAGGTATGGTAGTGTAGAGATTGTATTTTCAAGACACAACAGGTGTGTGTATTTTGGTTCAATATTTCTTTTTCTAGCCCTTATCCTTGAGTTCCCATGTGATTTTGGGTTTTGGTTTATGTTTTGGTATTTCATTAGGATCGTTAAACCATTGAGAAGGGGAGGGGTTGGATTGGTCGTGTACTATTACTAATTTAAAAAAAATGAAACATAACCCTAAAAACATGTTATTGTTATGTTCTTTATCAAAATGTATATTAATATATATAGTATTCAATGATAAAAATCTAAAATAAGAATTTATGATTTACATTGTTCAACCTTCATGTGAGAATCTACATGTTTTCCATGAAAACTCCCACCGGTCCCTATAAATTCACTATTAGTAAACATTGAATAAAACATTGATACAACTCATATAAAACTTCTTCTATATACATATAATATTTATTATACTTACCATAGTCCATTTACAAAGTCCTTATTACAGAGATGATCGAATAAAAAGAATTTTTTACTGTATAAAATTCGCTCTTATAAAGTTCATCAAGAAAACATCTATTTATTTTCATCCATCTGGTAATTTCCATCTGGTGAACTCTTACTCCATTAGGTAACGGTCTATCCAATTTGATTCAATAATATATTTAAAAATTTATTATTTTTCATTATATCCACTTAACAAAATCACAATACCTGAAAGAAATGATAAGGAACTCTAAATGGAAAACTCGATCTGATTTCTCTAAACTGAAATCATTTTTGGATTACCCTTCATTGAAACAATTTCTAGAACTTATATTTAACCTAACAAATCTATGGTTATAAATATAAACTACCAAAAACTCTTCATAGTGAGAGCTCTTCAGATGTTTGAAAAGTGTTCCCAAAAACATTTGATAATATAATTTCATCCATTGATTGAGGTTCACCAGAAAAAGAAATGGTCGTCAACCATTTTAACTATCCCTCTCATTAAAATTATAAAATCAAATATTCTCACATAAATGAAATTTACTTGATGCTTTTAATCTATTATAGAATATTTTGGACTTTTCTTAAAGACTTATAATTTTTCTAGAGACCACACTTTCATAAAATTTATTTAACATTAGATGTCAAGGAACCCAATAGAACATCTTTAAATATGGATAGATAAAAAACATGAAAAAGAGTTGAAAATTTTCATTATAAAAAATTTCTGTTCAAAGATTTATGTAAAAATACTAAATAATTTTTTCGTACAATTATATCTGATTATTATTCTAAGAAAAAGTCATCTGATAAAAAAATATAACATCACAACTTTGTTTCATCTGGATGACTCTATTCGGTCATCCTAACTTTTCTCAAAATCTACCAAAACTATGATACTATATATCATTGTTCTGATGAAATTTATTATTTACATATGATGTTCTTCTTCCGATGAATGTTCTTCTGATGAATGTACATATGATGGAAATTCCTTCATCCTTTTAGAAAAACACTTTAAAACAATGTAACTTCAAACATCACACGACCAATAACAAAAACATTTCAACTTTATCTTCATTGAAACTATTTATCCTGAAGATCCATTTGCCACTTAACAATGTTAACTGCATTTTTGAAACATCTAAAGATGTCAATCATATGAAATATTGTTGTTCAGGTTCTATATTTTTCATAATTGTCATATTTTGGATAGATCCCTTTTTCGCATCATTTATCTGACTTGAATATTTTATTTCATTTTACACCGCCATATAAATTTCAGCAAATGGATTTACTTGTAAATATTTTCTACACATATTTTATGAAAAATTTAGCATTGAACGTTTCACTTAAATATTTGTACGGTGAATCATTTTAAAGAAATGTTTTCCTAGTAATGAAGATTCACTACTCTCTACTTTAGAATCTCTTTATCCAGTCACCTTCACTATGGTGACACTTCTTGAAACAATCCAAAATTCATTATTTAGAATCAAATATACAATGGAATTTTTTAGTTCCATAAAGTTGAACTCTCACCTTATTATATAATCATTGATCATTAGATTTTCATGATCTTAGGAATATTTGGAACAACATAGCATCATATGACTTTATAATAAATTTTCTTAAATATTTTTTGTCTTTATCCAGAAGCTCCATTAAAAAATTTGAAAATAAACTTTTAGCCTCTTTCTCACAAGTTAATAAAAACATTCTTAAGATAAACATGATGCCATTAAATATTTTTTTTTGAAAAACATCACAAAAGACTTTCAATCTTACACTATGGATTTTTTGGAAACATTCATTAATAAATTTTACAATCCAATAAATTTTTTAACAACCTATTTTTAATCAACTATTTTCTCACATTTTTCTCAAATTTTATCAAATAACATTCGTTCTAATAAAGTAGATCCTTAAAATGCTCAATTGGATAATGTTATGTTTATTAATGAATTCCATACCATGATGAAATGAATTTTTTTCTTGGTTAGCTTAAACACTTTAACATTTTTCTTTCTCCATTTTATCTACCTGATTTTATGATAACTTTAACTATAGATTCATTTTATGTAGTTATACTTACTCTAACCCTTTTCTAGGAAATGTTAATTTTAATTTCCCCCTCCCTTATGAAAACATAATAAAAATAATAGTGGGGTTTATTATTTAGGAACATTATGATGTTTTGGGTGGTGTAAAAACCTAAAGTAATAGTCTCAATTACAAATTTTTTTTCTCTTTTCATAGATTTAGTGAAAACATCATCATGTTTTTATTTTAATAAAATTTCGTCAAGAATAAGATATCAACTAAATAAATTATCTATAATGAGATGATACATGTTAATAATTTGTTTTTATATTGAATTTGTATAATGTTTTTTTAAGGATAGATGCCACATTGATTATCAAAAAGAGTTATAAATGGTGTATAAACATTCACTCTCAAATATTCCAACTATAAGTTAATCCAAATAATTTTAATAAAAGTATGGGTGGATGAAACATATTTTGAGATTATTATACTCAATGTAAAAAATTATGATTCTTACAATGCCATCTTCATCAAAATTATCCCAAGAAAAATGTTCCTCCTAAATTTTATTTTCTATCATTGTAATATGTAACCCAATGAACATTAGTATATCCCAAAATTTTTATGTAAAATCTTATTTTATACCTCATCCCACAGGATGATTTCCCTATAAAATATATCATAATTATTCATTCTACAAGTGTATTTTCTTATATTGAATCACTCTAATATGTTCCAAGAAATTTAAAAATATAAATGATGTCAGGCCTTGAAGCCATATGACAGAAAAACGTGATATTAACATTCAAAACTCATTGTAATTCAAAAAATTTCCATCTTAATCTTTTCTCATCATCATTTAAACTAAATTGGTGTTAATAATTCATTTGAATCATCCCTTCAATTTTTATACAGTGCCATGTCATACTCACCATCATAAAAAAATAATTCCTTCTATGGATATTGTAAGCCCTAAAAGAAAGGTAATTCACCAATAAATGACAATTAAATAATTTTATTCAAAAAAATTGAAAAATAATTACAAAATTTATCTCTATCCCATGAAAAAAATAAGTCATGAATATAAAAATAAACATATTTTTCTTCTTATTATCTCATATATATATATATTTTATCAAATTTCCATTTATAAATGTTCAATTTCATCAAGAAAAAAATAATTTCTTAGTGATATACACACAAAGAATGTTTCAACCAATATAATTATTTATTTAAATTATATACCATTGTTTTATATTCTTCATAAAAAAATCATAATATTTTTTAATATTAACATCTTCTGGAATCCCTCCACTTAAGATGGCTGTTATGAAATCCATCTGATAAAATTAGTTACTATGATGTGCAGCCTACTCCAAAAATATTCATATAGTTTATAATCTCACAATAATCGATAAATTTCATCAAAATAAAAAACATACACTTTTGAATAAACTTAAAGTAATTGTTTCTTTATTCCATGAAAATTCCCCATGTTTAGTAAACATATTTCTAACAATATTTTTTTTTTGAAAATAATATAATTTATTTTAAATTATGGAACATGTTATTAGGTTATATTTTTCTCAATCAAAAATAACACTTCATTCATTGTAATAATCCATTATTTTTTTTAAAAACTCAGAATCAAGTTCCACTCTGACCTGTGATATGATTTATATTTTATTTTTCAAAAATCAACTTTGATATGGTCAGAATTGGATCTTTCTAATCCCCAAAAATGTTGTCATATTCTACGTGATTACGTAGAGTATGAAATTTTAGAGCATATATTACTACTTTAATTTTATCATCACATGATTCTTATAAGTCTTCATATACGTATTTTTGATCAGATTTATCTTCACTTTTTTTTATTCTTGTTGGATGTCTTTAAATAATTTTCCATAACAATTTCAACATCTTTTGTTAATAAAGTTGTAATTTCAACCACTATCACATTATAGGAATCAAGAAATTTTTTAAATATTGGTTCCATCATTTAAAATTTATTTTCTTATATTAATATCCAATGACAATTCCTTACTCTTATTTTTCATTAAATTTACCATGATCCATATTTTTTTATCATTAATATGTATAAATTCTCAAAACACATAAAAATGATCAAGGAAGTTATTTTAGTCTACTCATAATAGGAAATAATGTTTGATTCTTGATATAAATAACATATTATATATTTATAACAGCACTAAAAACATCTATCCAAAAAAATATATAAGGTTTATACTTAGCTAACATACTACATTTCACTTACAAGAAACTTTAATTTCTCCTTTCTGCCACCATATTTTTTTGAGGAGTGGATGAAAAAAGGTATAGATGTTGGATTCATTGTTTCACTAAATGTTATTTAATGGAATTACATATATACTCCTTTATATTGTTTGTTCTCTACTCTAGTATATAAACACCAATTTATCATTCAACTTCTCTTCTAAAAAAATTGATCATTTCAACAGCCTCTGATTTACCCCACATAAACATTATTTTCACAATATGAGTGAATGCATAAATAAATTTGATAGTTACAAATAATATTTTATTTATTTTTGTCTTACCATACCTTAAGGATTATAGTGAATATGTTCAGGATGTCGGATATATTGTTCTTTAATTATCTTATACATTACACTAACTTGCCTCTTATTCTATTGTGTTGTAAAATCATAAACTTCTTATAATTTTATTGTAACATCCCGGCTAAATAAAGAAATAACAGATTATTATTATTTATTATTTTGTGAATTAAATATTAATTTTACTTTAAAGGGGTTTTTATGTTTGATGGCGTACCCGATACGCAACAACTGGTTTTCATTGAAATCTTATGTTGCCCAATAGTAATGTAATATTATTATTTTAAATGGTAGTTAAATCCTAGACGTCGTATTGGAGGTAATGAACAAAACTAAATACAATATGATTATACATATTTGTTAAATAAATGTTAGATGCTAAAAATGTTAATGAATTTAATTTTAATCATAATTTACTTTAAAAGGTCGATTTACCACCTATTAATGGAGAAACTTATTTAAATATTGTTTTGGTCACTTTTATATGTTATATTTTTCAAAATAAAATTCTTCTTTATATTCGGGACATAAATATTTAATTTGGGTAAATTTTTAGTATTTTTCTGGTAAAGTTCATTTTTTATGAATAGTGAAAAATACTAATTTTTTATTAAAATGTGCCTTTTAATCTAATTTATTTATATGGTTAAATTATCTTTTTAATTGGTTTTAAAGTGTAATTAGATTATATTTTTACCAATTAATCAAATTTTGGTTATTGGAATTAATTTCATTTTGAAATTGAACTTAAACAAGTTTTGATCTTTTGATATTTATTGTTTATTAAAATTACCCTATTTGTTTTGAAAACGGTAATTAATTTTATAATAATTACTGAAATTTCTATGTTTTTAATTTGGTAAAATAGACATCATTTTTTGAAACTGGAATATCAAATATAGCTTAGGCTGAATTTTTGGTAGGTTTCTGAGAAACTTTAATTTTTGATAAAAAGTGAAACCACTAAGTAGTTAATAAAAACTGACATTTTCAATTAAATGAAGTTTTACCGCTTCTGTGGATTAATTTACAAAAATCATACTTACATGGTTGTTATTATTAAGTAAAAGTTGCTTCAATAAGTTGATTTTTTGGTGAATAGTAACTTTTTACTTTTATTTACCACGGTTAAAGGTAAATAAAGTAATTTAAAGTAAAAATAATATTATTATAATAAAAAATTAACTTAACACTTGTACTAAATTTATTTGATGAGTCATTTACGACCATGGTCCTATTCGGGTTGATTTTGGGACCCCATGGAGCCACTTGGGAGTGATACTGACACTTTATTTTAATTAACTTAAAGTAAAGGTAAAAATGAAACAAACAAATATCTTTTAGTAAATTAATTTTTACAATGGGTTATGTAAGATATATTTTAGTCTATAAATATAAAATGGAAATATAATAAGATTTCCTAAATCATGTTATTTTTTATTAATTTTTAGACATCAAATAAATTATACTATTTTTGACACGATAATGATGCAGTATTTACCCCATTAATAAAAGATTTAAATAAATAAGATTATTAATATTATAATAATATTTAAAACCTATCCAATTATTATTGGAAGCTTTTATTTCAACCATGAGTCAACTTATCTTCAACTTTGATTAGTTTTGGACCTTTAGAAACTGAATATCATTATATAATAAATTCATATTTTCCCACATTCCTAACGAACCCCTCCCCCCCTTATACAAATCCCTCACTTTTTACTCATTCCTCACACCTCTCAAGAACTTTGGATCATCCAAACCTAGAAAAAGTAAGTTCCCTACATCCCTTTACTCATTCTAGAAATACTAACTTTGGAAGAAGGCACTTCATGAAGTCCTTTTGAGTCAAACCAAAGGAAGTTACCCAAATTAAAGGTAACAGTTTCTCTTAAATTCTTTTATTTTATTTTACTTCTCCCACACCTAAAATCTATTTATTACTTTCTTTTAAAACAAAAACATTACCCTAAATATACTATGATGTTTTTATGAGATGAATTATAACTACACTTACACACACCTTTATCTAATGGGTGAAGAACATATTGTTTCTGTGGATGGAAAACTAACGAATCACGAATCAAAGATTGTTCGATTATATCCTAACGCCTATCATGGTGGACATTAATATGGAACTATATTTATATATGATATATATAATGTCTATGTTTTCTCTATTCTTCTTTATTTTTCATTTATATCATACCATTAAGGTTTCCACTTTGTCTAAACTTGATAATTTCATTTGAGGAAGTGCGGACTACCGCCCCCTCAATGTCATATGAATCGTTAATGGAAGACATGGGATGTATAAATGATAGAGATAATCACATTATATATGATATTATACTAGAATTATAATATAACAATGAATAATTATTTTTTAATTCCATTAAAATAAGAAACAGAAATGAATGTATCGTTTAGGCGTATGTACGACTTACCGTCTCCATGAACTGTGCATTTCATTTCTTACCTCCAAATGATATTTACTGTTATATATATATATATTTATATATTGTATATATGTGATATATATGATATCTAAATAATGAATATCATTCTGGATATAATGGAGTATTGACCACAAGGACATCTTGTAAATATAAGGTGTTCATTTTTTACTCAAGTACCAAATATCGACAAAACGACCATTATTAACAAATGGTTACATAATGATTATAAAATGGTAATAATTGATATAAAAGGATTAATAAACTTTAAAAAGGTTCTTAAGTAATTAGATATTAACATTAGTTTATTATCTAAGAGATTAATGAACGAACGGTTCAAGTCGGACACGAGGTAAGGAGCTTCGTCTCAATCTCCTTTAATTGAGAAATATTTCGATAATATATACCTTCTTATTTTACATGGTGAATAATAAAACCCTTTGAATATGTCTTTCACTAAAAGGGTATCTTTTTTATAAAAAACGTTTTACTAAATAAAAAACGAAATGTTTTTAACATTTGCGGCGATAATGACCTCTCAGTAGTTGTAATTATTATTTGGATTCCTCTATAAGCCTTAATGTTTTCTAAAATGAAATTAAAATACCATATTCTTTTTTTGGGTGCTTTGGTATTAAAAATGGTTTTTTGAAATGGATTGATTATTTTAATATCATGAAATTATTTCTTGTGATTTCAAATTAAATGTTATTTGTGAAATGTTTACATTTGAAATATTTTATGTGTTATGATTTTATAATGGTACTTGGACATTTGGTGGGTGGTTACGTGTTAAAAAAATGACGGGCAGTTATATGATAAACCAGGATGGGTGGTTACATTATAACCTCCAATGCATTGGGTATGGAAGTCGTCCGTATGGCTATTTCATTTAGTGATATGGGTGGAATTCGACCGTATGGTTATTCCACTTATGAAAGTTTATGTCCCAAGTTACCTTTATATTTTTTTGTTCTTTATATGGGTTTTAGGGTAATATTTTGGTTACAAAATGGTACGAAATGATCTTTTATTCAATGAAGAGTATTTACAACATCATAAAGGTGAAATATATTACTTATGATAAATTATTCATGGTTTATTTTTTGTTTTGAAAAAATAACAGTTTTACTTTTTTCTGTATCCCTTATTGAGCTTTTTATGCTCATCCTATGTTTTTGAAATATTTTTCACAGGAATTAAAGTGTAATAGGGTCAAGGATGGGATCAAGGAAATGTCATGCTGTTTAAAACATGGAACTAGACATGACTCTATTTTTCAAGAGTTTTTATTTTGTGAAAAAATGGAAACTGGTTAGATATTATTACATGTATTATTTAAGTAGTCATGTATATGTAATGGCCTAATTCTATAAAACACTAAACCTGAAAAGAAATTCAATGTGAATTATTTATTTTAATTCAAGGTTATGTAAATTTTTTAGACCGGGTCCCTATAGTTTGTATTAGAGGTCGGTTTAGACAACTTTAAGAGTTAAAATATAGTTAAATTAATATCCCATATATTATTTTAGTTTACGTTATGATTGAAATGATATTGCAGTTACATATTAACATATTTATTTGCCTAAGCTATTTATATGTTATGAATGGTTTTCCATAGAGGAAACATGGTAGATATTTTGGGACAACATCAGGAGGAAGACAACCTTGAAAATCAGCAACCTGAGATGGTCGGAATTGGAACTGAACAGTTTGTTGCAGTGATGGAATAGTTGACTCAGGTTATAAATGGTGGTGGTATCCATGCATGAGATCAGCCAGATCAACCACAAAGGAACATGTCATTAGTCGATCATTTCATGAGGCAACATCCCCCATCATTCAATGGATCATCTGACCATGTGCTAGCAGAAGGGTGGATTAATGAATTGGAGAAAAATTTCGATGTCATGGGTTGTTCAGAACAACAAAAGGTTAGTCTCTCTATTTACCATTTTGAAGGTGAAGTTGATCAGTGGAGGTCGATGGTGAAAAATATCAGTGATGGTGAAGATATTGATGCTCATGTTTTAGATGAATTCAAAGGTATGTTCCTTGAGAATTATTTTCCAAAAGTGGTTCGACTTAGGATGGAAAAAAATTATTTCAATTGAGGTAGAATGATGACTTAGTGGCTGTTTATGAAGGAATGTTCACTTGACTGGCATGGCATGCTCCAAATTTCATATGAGATCTTGATAGTAAGGTAAAATTATTTTACTCATGACTGAAGTGACGATATCGAAGAGCTTTATCCTCTCATGAGTTCAAAATTTATGAAAAACTTCATCGATGTGCGGAGAAGGTGGAAATTGAGTTTGCCGATGATCAAATGTTCTTTGACAAACATCATAATAAGAGGTCTTGTTGGTATGAAATGGGAAAGAATTCATCAATGAATCCTGGAGGTAAGATACTTAAATATACATCTTTTGAGAAGTGTGGTAAAAAGCATCCTAGAGAATGTTTGTCAATGTTTGGGAAGTGCTTCCAGTTTGGTAAGTCTAGTTATATTTCTCGTAACTATAAGGAAAATGATCAAGCAGGAACTGAAAAGCTAGGAGTAAGATGTTTTAAGTGCAACGAAATGGGTCATTATGCAAATTAGTGTCCCGCAAAGAACTCAAATGAGGGAAAACAACCATACTACAAGAAGAAAGGGGTGGTGAAATCCATTGCAACTACTTTAAGAGTTGTTGGTCCATCAAATGAAGTAGTATCAGGTATGCTGTTTGATTTTTCAGATTATGCCAGTATGTATTTTGATTCAGGGTCTACAAATTCATTCATTTCTGAGATGCTTTCTAGTAAATTGGAAATTCCATCTTAAGATATGAATCCCAAAATTACGGTAAAAACTCTTGGACGGAATGTTGACACAAAAAAAATTATAAGAACATTCATGTCCTTGTCTGTGGAAAGATTCTACCTACAAACCTTTTTTTTCATCTAGTGGAGTTTGATGTTATTTTGGTCATGTATTGACTTTCTGTTTATCATGTTTAGATTGACGGAAGAGATAAAGAGGTTTCTTTTTAGAATGATTTTCAGTTTGTAAACAAGAATGACCCCTTACTTTTGATAAAATATCATGAAGTTGAGAAACTAGTAAATCATGGAAATGAATGTTACCTTGCACAAATTGTTGAAAACAAAGTAACTGTTCAGATAAATGATGTTCCAGTGGTAAATTAGTATCTTGATGTTTTTCATGATGAATTTCATGGTATTATACCTGATTGAGAAGTTTAATTTATTGTTAGCATAGTTTCTGATTCTAATCCAGTTTCAAAACCCCCTTATCGAATGGATCAAATTGAAATTTTAGAGTTAAGGAATCAATTATAGGAGTTATTGGATAAAGGTTTCATTCGACCTAGCACAACACCCTGGGGTTCTACTATCTTGTTTGTTAAAAATAAGGATAGTTCAATGATACTTTGCATTTATTATAGAGAATTGAATAACATCACTGTTATGAACAAGTATAATTTGCCTCACATCGATGATTTGTTTGATCAGCTATTGAGAGATCAGTATTTTTTGAAGATTGATTTGAGGTTGGGGTACCATTAGTTGAAATTAAAGGAAGCAGACATTTCGAAGACCATATTTTTTACTAGATATGGCCATTATGAATTTGTAGTTATGCCTTTTGGTTTATCCAATGCACTTGTTGTATTCATGGATCTTAAGAATAAAATTTTCTGTGAGTTCGTGGATAAGTGTGTGTTTGTGTTCATTGATGTTATTTTGGTTTAATTGAAATGTAAATAGAATCATGAAAGTCATTTAAGGGTTGTCTTCAAAACCTTAAAATAAAAGAAACTATTTGTGAAATTCAGTAAGTGTGCGTTTTGGTTACAAAAAATATCATTCCTTGGTCACATTGTTTAAAAAAATGGCATAATTGTTGATCCTACAATAACAAAAGTAGTTGAATAATGGAAAATACCCACAAATATAACCAAGATTCATAGTTTTTCATGGTTTGGCAGGTTATTACTGGAGGTTTGTTGAGAAATTTTCATGGTTACCTAGGTAACTAACTAAGTTAACTTCAAAAGGTGTTAAGTTTATTTGAAAAAATGAATGTGATGATTGTATTTAGGAATTGGATTGAAGAATGGTAAATGCTCTAGTTTTGGAACTACCTTCCATAAATGGGGAGTCTATTATTTACAGTGATGCTTCGTTGAAAGGACTTGTATTTTTCCTTATGTAAAATGATAAAGTAATTTCTTATGCTTCACGTCAGTTGGAACCTCATGAGTTAAAATATCCTACACATGATTTGGAATTATCTATTGTTGTTATTGCTTTAAAAATTTGGAGGCATCATTTTTATGGTGTAAAATGTGAAATATATACTAACCAAAAATGTTTGAAGTAGATATTCACTCTAAAAGAATTGAACATGAGACAGAGGAGATGGTTGGAATTAATCAAGGATTGTGATTGCACGATTCATTGCCATCTAGAAAAGGAAAATAATGTGTCTGATGCTTGGAGTCGAAAAAGTAATGCTTAATTACCCATGATATGCTTGGAATGACATCCTTTGGTTTATGATTTGATAAAATTTGTCATAGAAGTTGCTAGTGAAGAAAATTATTCTATTTTTTAGGTGTTAGTGAAATCATCTCTATCAAACAGATTAAAACTAGCACAGATAGAAGACAATGAGTTAAAAAATGTAGAGTTTGTTCAGAAGGGTAAGTTGCCTGATTTTATAATTGATAATGATTATGTTTTTTGGTTTGGAAAAATATTATGAATTCCTTGGGATTCACAGTTGAAAAATGAGTTGTTTTGTGAAGATGATAGTTCCTCGTTTTTAGTTCATCCTGGCAGTAAAAATATGTACAAAGATCTTCAGAATTATTACTGGTGGGATGGAATGAAAAGAGATATTGCTGATTTTACACTGAAGTGTTTGGAATGTCCGCATGTTGAAGTAGAGTAGCAGTTACCGAAAGGGATGATTTAGACCTTACCAGTACCAGAGTTTAAATGGGAAAATATATCCCTGGACTTCGTTATGGTATTACTAAACACATCTCAATGTAATAATGCATTCTGAGTTATTGTTGATTGGTTGTCTAAATCTTCTCATTTATTTACTATTTGAGATACTTTGTATCTAGATCAACTTTCTCAGTTGTATGTTAAAGAGATAGTAAATTTTCATGGATTTCCCTTCTCCATTTTATCTGATTGTGATCCCAGGTTTACTTCTAACTTTTGGGAAGGCCTTCAGAATTCGTTGGGTACTGAATTAAATTTTTGTACAGCTTTTCATCCGCAATCAGATGGGCAGTCCAAATGTAAAATTCAGACTCTGGAGGATATGATACATGCATGTTCATTGGATTACTGAGGAATTTGGGACCAACATCATTCTTTGGTTGAATTTTATTATAATAACAATTTTTAATCCAGTATATAGATGGCTCCATTAGAGGTATTATATGGAAACTGTTGTCGAAATCCAGATTTTTGGGATGATGTAGGTGAAAGGAAGATGATGTGAACATAATTTGTAGAAGAGATGGAAGAAAAGGCTAATTTTATTTTGAGGAACCTGATAACAGCTCAGATAATACAGAAAAGTTATGTGGATAACTGGAGGAAGGATCTTTCTTTTAAGATATGTGATCATGTCTTTCTCAATGTTTCTCCATGGAAAAGTGTGATGTGTTTTGGTAAGAAGGGAAAGATGAGTCTGAGGTTTATTGGGCCTTATGAAATCCTAGATAAAATTGGATATGTTGCGTACATAGTGTCTTTACCTCTATGTTTATCCCAGGCACACAATTGTTTTCATGTTTCAATGTTGAGAATGTATATTCCAAATCAATCTCATGATTTGAGCCCAGATGTAGTTCAGTTGAAATAAAATCTCTCTTATGAGGAATAACCATTCTAGATTCTTGACCATAGGGAGAATGTTTTACGGAATAATGTAATTCAATAGGTAATGGATTTGTGGAAAAACCATATGGTTGAAGAGTCAACATGGGAATTTGAAAATGCTATGAGGGATAAATACCCCCATTTATTTGATATGTGAATAGAATTGCGAGGACACAATTTCCAAAAGGGAGAAAGGATGTATCATCCTGGGTAAATAAATATATAATAAAATATTTTTTTTATTAATAATTTTTGAATTAAATATTAATTTTACTTTAAAGTGGTTTCTATGTTCGATGACATACCCGATACGCAATAATGGGTTTCTTTGAAATCATACGTTGCACACTAATAATATAATTTTATTATTTTAAATGGTAGTTAACTCTTTTATGTTGTATTGGCAGGATAGAACAAAACTAACTACAATATGATTAGAAATGTTTCCTAAATAATAGTTAGTGGCTTAATTTGTGAATGAATCTAATTTTAAGCTTAATTTAATTTAAAAGGTCGATTTACACCCTTTTAATGGAAACCACTCTTTAAATCTAGTTTTGGTCACTTTTATATCTTCTATTCGACAAAATAAAAAATTTCTTCAGATTCGATATATCAAAATTTACTTCGGGTAAATTTATGGTATTTTTCTAGTAAAGATCATTTTTATGAATAGTGTTAAATACTGTATTTTTATTCAAATGTCCCTTTGAATCTAATTTTAATATATGGTTATATTATCTTTTTAATTGTTTTTAAAATAGAATTATATTATATTTTTACCAATTAATCGAATTTTGGTCATTGTAGTTAATTTCACATTGAAATTGGAAATAAACAAGTGTCGATCATTTGACATTTAATGTTTCTTAAAAACACGCTATTTGTTTTGACAACAAGAATTAATTTTAAATTAATTAATGTAACTTATATGTTTTTAATTTGGTAAAATAGACATAATTTTTGGAATCTGAATATCAAATATAGATTAGGTTTAATTTTTGATAGTTTTCGGAAAAACATCAATTTTTGACAAATAGTGAAACCACAAAGTAGTAGTTAAAAACTGACATTTTCAATTAAATGCAATTTTACTGCTTCTGTGGATTAAATTTTGAAAATAAGGCAAACATGGTTGTGATTTTTATGGAAAATTTGGTTCAATATGATGAAAATAATTTTTGGTGAATCGTAACTGTTGACATTTATTTACTGCCGTTAAAGGTAAATAGGGTAATTCAAGGTAAAAAGAATATTATAATAATAGAAATTATCTAAAAACATATCCTAACCTTATTGGTCTGGTTACTTACAACTATGGGAATCATTGGGTGGATTTTGGGGCACCCATGGATCCACTTAAGAGTGATAATGACAATTTAATCTAATTAACTTAAAGAAAAGGTTAAAATGACACAAACAAATAACTTATAGTAAATTAGTTTTTACAAGGTGTAATGAAAGCAATATTTCCAACTATCAATCTTCAATGGAAATATAAAAATATTTCCTACATCATGGTATTTTTTTGAATTTTTCAATATCATATAAATTAAATTATTTATGACACAATAATGATAATGTATATACTTCATTAATAAAATATTTAAATAAATAAGATTATAAATATTAAAAAAATATTTAAAACCTATGAAATTCTTTTTGGATGATTTTATTTCGACCATGAGACATATTATCTTTGACTTTAATTAGTTTTGGACTTTTAGAAAATGAATATCATTATATAATTAAATATTATTTTTACCCTTTCCTTAAGAGCCCCTCCTCCCCCTTATAAAAGCCCTCACTTACTACTCATTCCTCACAACACTGAATCCCTTTGGTTCATCCAACCCAAGACCAATTAATCTCCCTACATTCCTCTCCTCTTAGAAGCCTTACCTTAGGCAGAAGCACCTCAAGTAGTTCTTTTGGTCCAAACCAAAAGAAGTTACCCAAATTAAAGGTATTGGTTTCATTTAAATTCATTTCATTTATTTTACTTCTCTAACCCCTAAACTCTTTTTATTACTTTATTTTATAACAAAACCAGTATCCTAAATATACTATAATGTTTTTATGAGAAGTATTCGAACTACACTTACACACACCTCCATCTAATGGGTAATGAACATATTATTTCTCTGGATGGAAAACTAAAGCCTCACGAAATGATGATTGTACGGTTATCTCCTACCGCCTATCATGGTGTCCATTAATATGGAATTGTATTTATATATGATATATATTATGTTTATGATTTCTTTAAGGTTCTGTATTTTTCATTTATAGAATACCTTTATGGTTTCTGTTATAGGTAACGTGATAATTTCATTTGAGGAAGTACAGTCTACCGCCCCTCAAAGTGATATGACTCGTTCATGCCATATGTGGGATGTATATAGTATTTGGATAATGATATTATATATGATATTATAGTAGAACAATAATATACATTGGTATTATTATGTTTTAATTCCATTAAAATTATAAATAGTAATGAAAGTAGTGTTCATGTGTAGGTACGACTTACCGTATATATGAACGGTGCATTTCATTTCTTACCTCCAAATAATATTTACTATTATATATATACTAGATATATATAATATATATGATATCTAAATAATGAATATCAGTCTGTATATACTGGACTATTGACCACATGGACAACTTGTAAATATGAGGTGTTTATTTTGGACTCAAGTACCAAATATTGACAAAAAATGACCATTATTAACTTAAATGATTACATAATGTTTATAAAATGCTAATAATTGATATAAAATGATTAATAACCTTGAAAATGGTTCTTATACAATTAGAAATTAACTTCAGTTTATTATTCAAGAGATTAAAGAATGAACGGGTCAAGTCAGACACGAGGTAAGAAACATTGTCTCAATATCCTTTCATTGAGGCATATTTTGATAATTTATACCTTATTCTTTTACACGGTGTATAATAAAACTCTTTAACTCTTACATTCATTCAAAGGGAATATTTTGTCTATGATTCTTTTTACTAAATGACAATCTGAATGTTTTTAATGTTTGCAGTCACAATGACCACTCTATCGCCGTAATCGTTATTTGGATTCCTCTATAAGCCAAAATGATTTCTAAAATGAAAAGGATATACCTTATTCTGTTTTTGGGTGTTTTGGAATTGAAAATGGTTTTTGAAATGGATTGATTATTTCAATATCTTGAAATTATTTCTTCTGAATGAAAATTAAATTTTATTAGTGAAATGTTTATAATTGAAATATTTTATGTGTTATGATTTTATAATGGTACTTGGACATTTTACGGGTGGTTACATAATAAACCAAATAACGGGTGGTTCCATGATGAACCTGGAAAAGTGGTTATGATATAACATCAAATGCATTGCCTATGGAAGTCTGTCGTATGGATATTCCATTTAGTGATATGTGTGGAAGTCGATCGTATGGTTATACCACTTAGGAATGTTTATGTCCCAAGTTACCTTTATATGTTATGTGTTATTTATATGGGTTTTATGGTAATACTTTGGTTAAAAAAGGGTAAGAAATGATCTTTTATTCAATGAAGAGTATTTACTACTTCATAAAGGTGAAATGTATTACTTATGATAATATATTCATGGTATACTTGTTGTTTTGAAAAACTAACAGTTTTTCTACTTAGTGTATCCTTTACTGAGATTTTTATTCTCAATCGAAGTTTTTGAAATGTTTTTCCCAAGAAATAATGTGGAATAGGGTCAATGATGGGATCAAGAAAATATCATGCTATTTAAAACATGGAACTTGACATGACTCTTTTATTCAAGGGTTTTTATTTAATGAAAAAATTGAAACTATGTAGATATGTCTACTTGTATTGTTCAATTCTTCATGTATATGTTATGGCCTAATTCTCTAAAATTATAAACCTGAAAAGATCCTCAATGTGAATTATTCATTTTAATTCAAGATTATTTAAATTTTTAAGGATGGGTCATTATATTTAATGGTTGTAAATTTCTCATAGGATCAAAATTGGAAAAAATTTATACTTTTTTTGGACTTGAAATCCAATTCATAGAGGCCATAACTTATTTTTATCCTCATCACTAATGTGTCACGAGTTACAAATTTCCCCAATCAAAAAAATATTTTCAATATGTCTTCCTCCCATGGTAACAATTTTCTACTTCTTACAGACTTTTGATGAATATGAATATTTCCATAAAATAAATTTCATTCCATCATCATGATGTTTTCAAACCCTCGTGAAATTATTCTTTATCACATAAAAAAGTAAAACTTTTATATATTTTTGTTTTTAGCTTCAATCTCAGCAGTTTATATTCCATTGATTTTTAGAGAACTATCATTTCCAAAATGAAATTGATCATCCTTCATGGTTTTCAACATCTTTCAAAATATTTATATCATATTTCATATGTGAGGAAAAACCTCTATCAATAGTCCATTTGTTTGCTTCTTTCTTTTTATTATTTTATGGTCGTCTCAATAATAAACCCACTTTGTTCAATATTTTTATTTTCTGTCACCTTATATTTTCAGGAATAAAAAGTTTGTTTTGGAAGATTTTTTAAACAATCATTAAAAAAGTTACCTAGTATGTCATGTATTCCAAAAACAACCTTTATAAAGATAAATAGATTTTTCATTGAAAAATTTCTAGAATATTATGATTTTTATTTTCATTCATCCTATATAATAGGAACGTTTCTCTCTTTTATTCTATTGTTTCTCCCCATAAAACCATGCCTACATATAAGGAGGAAAATGTTGTGAAAAAATGATAAATTTTTTTTTCTAAACATACCATAGCTCAAACAATGTCAACTGAATCATATATTTCTATAGAAATATGATCATTCTATATAATTAAATTTTTGAGGGTTGTAACAACTTATCATTTTTTCATCATAGTGAGTGGAAAACATAATATAGAGGTTATTTTTAAATTTTGTTGATGTGATGTATTTATCACATCCATTATCAAACTAATATTTATATATATTTTTTAAAAACAAGCATTTTTAGCAAAATTAGATGAACTTTTACATTTTGTGGATGATGATTTCAAATTATTTTTGGAATGGGAATTCTCAGCAGCTTGAGATGAATTAGGTTTTACATTTGAAGCATTATTGGAAATTGTTTCATTTTTATTAAGGTATTATAAACTTAATGAAGTTTTATATGTGTTTAACAAACCCAATATTTCATATCAACATATTTCATATATATATTTTTCTTAATCATTCATTTCTCAAAAACATACAAATTTAGTTTTATGATCACTTGGATATAATCATATTTTCTGCCTAACAGAATATTTCATTCCTTAATAATTATTTTCAATTTATTTATTCATTATACCGATTTCTTTGTTGAGTTTCATGTTCTTCTAAATTCCTATCAAAAGTTTTAATCTAAGATGACATTTTAAATTTGTTAATTCACATCTTTATGCTTCCTCACTATTGAATGAATCAATATTTTTATCAAAATAAGAAATCAAAGTTTCAAAAATTTACAAAAATCATATTCTTATGAATTTTTTTGTACTAGTGTCATATTAGACTTTCGTAATCAACATACTTCTTCAATTATATTTGTTTCATTACAAAAATTGGATTTATTATCTTCCAAAGATGTTTTTTCCTCTTATTCCACTACTGGTTATCTATATAATGATCTTTATATCCACTAAATTTATTCTTGGTGAAATTAATAGAAAATTTTCTAATTCCTCCACACTAAAAAAATTTATGTCGTATTTTTCCTATACAAAATCCTATATGACTTTGAAAGTTTTTATAGATAATAAACATGATCATTCATTCATTTAACTATATTCCTTTTCTTTTTAATCCCTAATGTCAACATTATAGGTATCATCAATTTCTATCTTTCCCATTGATTCAAAAATGAATTTAATCCTTAATATGCTTTGTGAATCATGTTGTTTTATCATATTATAACGAATAATAAATTTTTAAAATTCATCATTAGTTTAATTTTATTTATCATTAACTTTTGGGAATTTACATTATAAAATGTTAGCAAAGATTAACATGAGTATGTTTAAAATGGTAGAATATTACAAGATATCAATAAATAAGCTGTTGTTGCAAATAAATTCATTAACTATGGTTATGTACTCATCAAAATATTTTTCACCCTTTATTTTGTTATCTTAAAACCTACATCACTATATTTTAAACATCTCTTATTCAAATTGGAGTCACCATTGAATATAGATTCATTTGTTTCATGGTTTATTTGGAGGTTTTGTGACCCATCACCTTCAGGAATTTTTTTCAATCAATTATATAAAAATTACCTATCTATATATCCCTTAAACATAATTTTTTATTTTGTTAGAAAAATCATAGGATTATTTAAATCAATGTGTGGAAACCAAATTATTGTTGTATTTATTACCCCTATGATAGGTGATAGAAGAGAGTGTATCATTATAATTTAATAACCAAGATAAGTTTTTCCATCGAATATATGAATAAATTTGTTTCTTAATGAGTTTATATTTTACATGATTAGGATTCAATCGGGTAACAATCCCTTTCATATTAATTGATCGTTCTTTGGACCATTGAACCATTGAGAAGGTAGAGGGATGAATCAGTTGTGAAATTTTACTAATTACAAAATTTATTATTTTTAACCTCTATAACTTGTTATATATATTTTTTATATCAATATTTATAATAATATCACAATAATGAGATCCTAAGAAAGTAATCAAGGACCAATTTATTTATAGGGATCTACCTTAGTGTGAGAATCTATATCCTTTCCATGGAAACTCCATTCGGACCATAGAAATTCACTATTGGTATAAGTGAATAAAAATTTTAGCTATTTTACAATAAAATTCATTCTCTTCACAGATAGGACTAATTATTCTAACTCTAATCGGTTTACAAATATTTTTCATATCAAACAAATCCAAATTTTTTTTTACTTTCTAAAATCCATTCCCAGAAAGGCCATTGAAAAAAGATCATTCAATTTTCCTTCATATAGTAATGTCCATCCAATCTGATATCCCTTAGCCTAGTGAAGGTAATTTTGGTTCACTTCACTAATACGTTAATACTTTGTTTATATTTAGTTAGACCTAATTAAAAAAATCATGGCCCCTGAAAACTCTACTCAAAAACGCTTTCTGAAAAGAATTATCTTGTTTCTATAAGATTTTTTTTATGATTCCTCATCACTGAAACTATGTTCAAAACATCTCTTTACCCTGAAATTAAACAATATTTGGAAGATATTATCTTCAAAAACTCATGGTGTGTCTTTTTTTTCATATATGTGAAAATTATTTGTAATAATCTTTTGTACTGGTCATTTATCACCATTTATAGGTTTCCTAGAAAAAGAAATTGTGGGTAACAAGTTTCAATTTCCCAGTCACTAAAATTCAAAAATAAAATATTCCCACATAAAAATGAAATTTACTAGATTCATTCCAAATCATTTAGATGATTTTGTAACATTCGGTATGCTTCATGATTTCCCCACAGATTTTAATTTCCTCAAAATTCTATAAAATCAGACACTAAAGAACTCACTCAAACTAGTTTGAATTTTAATATATAACAAACAAATTTAAAAACAACATGACATAATAATTATTAAAAATGGATTTACAATGATTTATGTAAATATCCTAAATTTCCATCCGGTAAAATTTTTTATGATGATAATTTTATAATCATTTTTTTCTCTTCACAAATATACACTTTTTAACTTTTCATCATTCAAATGTATCTATTCGATCATCAAACATCTAATCAATCTCTTATAAATAATAGCTTCTTAAAATCATCCATTCGATAATATCAATAATTTTTATTAGATTTTCATTCTTCCAGGGCAGTTTTGTTTGATGAATGTTCACTTGATCATTTTTATTCACATAATGTTCATCGGATGGACATTCCATTAGCCTTTCTTAATCCCACTTAAAAAATCTATAACATCAAACTTCACTAAGTATATAGAAAAACCATTTCAACTTAATCTTATAAAAAACTTTTTTTAGAAACTCCATTTTCCATTAAAGATGGTTAAATACAATGAAGAAACATATAAATATTTCAATTTCTCGCTTCTTTCAGGGTTCAATGCCCTTTTTTATAATGTCTAATATTTTGGATAATTCCCTTTCAAAACATCATTTTCAAGAGTTGAATATTTTATTATTTTTTATATCCACATTAAAAACATTTTCATATGGATTTAACAGAAATTATTTTAACCATTTATTATTTAATAAATTCAAAACTAAGAGCTTCATGAAAATATATGTTCAGTGAAAGATTATCTACAAAATAGTGTTTGGTATCAAAGTTTCATTGGTGACCCCTTTAGAAAATCATTATTTTCGATGATCTTCCTCATGGTGATACATCTTCAAACTTATCAAAAATATTTTTCTAGAATCTTATTTCATTGGAACTATGTAAATTGACTTAAAATATATCTCTCTGCATTATATAAAAGTTTGGTTCATGATATTTTCATGATTTTTGGTAATTTCAGAACAAATTAGCATCAATTAACTTTGTAATAATTTTTTAAAAAAAACTCTCAAAAATTATATATCAACATCATAACATAATTTTATTAAGATACATTCAATATTATTCTAAAAATTTAACAATAACATTCTTCAAAAAAATGTAATTAATAAATAAAATCCAATGTTATTAAGAATTCACAGAAGATCATAAATTTTTATTATTGCTGTTAGATTTAGGTTTGAGATAATTATGTTCTGATTCTTATTGAAATTGTCTGAGTTTCTTTTTTGCTTGGGCTTGGTATTTTGGAATCATAATAGAGAAATAATTAGAGACATGTGGTTGGATTTCTTGGAAGATGAACCATAAACCAAAAAATAACTTGGTTCCAGAAATTAATTTGTAGATATTTTTTGACTGGATGATGGATATTCACACATTTTTCACATTGATCAGGGATTTAATACCACTGGGTATTTTTATTTAATAATCACAATTCTTTGATTTTTCATGGGTTGATTTTGGGAGATAAGAAATTAAAAAAAGACTTGTTCTTTTTTGAATATTTTCAATTTTATTTTGGTTATAATTTTGGTATTATTTTTTATAGGTTATTGTGGATAACTTGTTATTTTTTGAATGGTTGATTTTATGAAAAAATATTTTGGGTATGATATTTTTACATTTTGATTATTTACAAAATGATTATTTTCTAAAAATATTTTAGAAGTGTTCTTGTTATCATAAAATTTAAAAATGATTAGGCATTAAAAACAATTAGAAATTTATTTATAAAGTATAGACATCATATTGAAATTTGTTTTCAAATGTGTTTACTTTTGTAATAGAAATTAAGAGATAATTTATTTTTTTTTAAATAAAATGGCCTTTCAAATGTAAAAGATAACTTTGAAATGTTTTGGGTGGGATCCTATTTAGAAATGATAATTATTTTAAAAAAAATCGGATTATATTGTATTAACCTCAGAAGAGTGCTATAAAGGGGTGACTAATTTGAAATAGTTAAATACCTAAAGGTAATATATTATTTTGATGAAATGATTTTTTATTTTCCCCTTTATTTTAGTTAGAGACTATTTTCCGTGATTTGGGAAACCTGTTTTAGTGGGGTTGGTGTTTAATAATTTATTAACACATTTTTCATAGGAAATTTTTATAAAATTTCAAGATGACAACCTTTTGGTGTAGTACCTTCCATATCCTATCACTATCTAAAAACCATGTGGAGTGGTAAGTGTTTTCCATACCACTTAGTAGTATAGTTGTGTATTTTGGTTTCTTTTATTGAAGTTTTTATTTAGAAGATGTATTTGAGAACTAGATTGGTTGTGTTGGGTAGACTATGACAATATTTCCTAATGGGAATGTTAAGTTATTAAAGATATTTAATTTTTGGAGTATGATATCCCCTCTCGAAAATATTAGTGACATTTATGACTTCTTTTTTGGGAACTGATATATTTTTTGAATTTTTCTTCAATATCATAGATCATTTATATGGTTGATCTGGCTTTTTTCCAAAACCCTTGGGTTATTCTATTTTTTTATTGATTAGTGGTAATTTTAGTACATTGTTTACATGATGATTATTTTTATCAATGTGTTTTTATTACAAGGATATTCATATGGTGGGATATTTTTCCTGGTATTAGTTAGAATATACGAATACAATCAAACTATAGAATGTGTGTGGGTAATGGTGGTGAGTTTTTATTACATGTTAGACCATAGGTACTGTCGAGTTGAGTTCCTTGACTGGGATCACTATGAAATGGTATTCTATGAACATAACACTTATTTACCCCCTAACATAGTTTCATGGCACAAGGTCAAAACCGTGTTATTATTTTTTGAGGTAAGTTTACAATTTATGCATTTTCTGACATATTTATTTTGGGAAGTGGAGATTTTGTACCCCAAACCTTATGTTCTATGTAAGGATTTGAGAAAATATATTAGTGGATGGTTGTGGTTGATATAATTTTGTGGATTCCTTTTATGTTTTGTGTAATTAAGGTTGTTTTTATATCATTTTGTTAGGGTTTTATATTATTACTTTCCACATTTTAAATGAACACTAAATAGTGGGGACACCTATGTTAGGTCTTTTTCTTCTAAGTGATTTTATTTAATAGTTTATAATTGGATATCTATTGATATTGTTTTATGTTTTATTAAAGAATTCATCCCATGGTTTTTGGTAATTAATTTGTCTTTGGTGGTTTTATTTTTTTAAGATCAATTTTAGTTTTCTCGACGCCAACCCTTTAGGATTGGGGTGATTTTTTCTATTAATTGTTTTTTACATTTATTTCAGACTTTATAAGGGAAAAATTATATGGTGGGGAGAATTACTACACCCTCATGTTTCTATGGTCTTATTTATTTATTTTTAATTCATTTTTAGTTTTTGGGTGGTTCTCCCATGTTTTTAGGATGATAAAAAGGATTTTGGATATTGCAAGTATGAATCTATAGAAGTTCATTCTGTGATGGAGGGGTTCAGATCATGAACTACAGTGGGTAATGACATATCGATTATGGTCTGATGTGACTAAAATTGTGATCGAATTATTTAGGCCACAAATACTATATTTTTACGAGATTCATGTCATGAAGCATTATATCACACTGTGATCCATTGTTGGTTGATATTAAATTTAATGTTTTTTCCAGTTTTTTTACTTTCGAATTTTAAGGGTTTATATCCTTTTCTTCCCCACTCCCATGCGCATTCATCCTCAGTAAAGCCAAGGGTTTTTATCAAATTCCACTCCATTAATTTTTTTCGTACATTTAATTTATTCCAAGATGATTTCTAAGGAGAATTTCTCCTCCAATACTGTTCCTCCCTCCATATATTCTTCCCACTCGCTTATTCATTTTTTTCTTATGGAAGACCTTATATACATATAGATCCATTTTACGGTATGCTAAGATTCTAATTTAGAGTATTATGTATTTAGGGACATAGAGGAATGTCTTATTACTTGGATTGGAGTTCACTATTGAATGTGACATTTCATTATAAGGATATTAATGTAAGAGATATGTGTTTTATATAATAATCATTATAATACATTTCATTTAATGCATGATAGTTTCTAATTTCTATATTATGAAATTAATTATATATATGATACCATAAGGTCTTTGAAATTGGATTTCAGTGGTTTTCAAACATAAATTAAAATTCTATTTAAATGGATTTCTTATTATTATTAGATATATATTAGTTGAGTTTACTAAGTTTTCCCTAGAAGGCCAAATTGAATCTTTTAAATGGATTCAATGATTAAGAAGGGGTGTATTACATTGGTTTGGGATTTTAAATATGTTATTAAAAACCCATTTGTTTTAAAAAAATATTTTATAGTTTTATAGTTTTATTTGTTAATGAAGGGTGTGTGTAGACCATGTTAACTAGTTTTAAGATCAAATGTTCTTTTATTGGTTTAAATGGATTTATTTTTAAAAGGTTGATTTTATGAAAAATCAATGTGAATTTTCAGAATTGGATTCATGGAATTGTATAATGTGAGCTTTCATTGAATGTTAAATTTATTGTAATTTCCATATACTTCATAAGGGTATTTTTGGATCTTTTGGAATTATTTTTTTGAATATTATGAGACCCTTATTATTGAACCATTTTATTTTACTAGAATTTATATTGTGGAAGAGAGGGGTATCTTTTGTAATTTCCCATTATAATCTGATGGATATGATGAATTAAAATGGGTTGATTCATTCAATGCCTTGGGAGGGGATTTGGGGTTTATTTCAGGTGCTTTGAAATTATTTTATGGTCATTGATATACATTAATGTACACATGAAATTAATTTTTTATTTTCTCTATTCCATCATTTGATATCATGGAAATGAAGGATGACCTAAAAAATTCAAGATGTGTGTTCCACTAGTCTTCTGTGGGCTAGATGGCTACTACCCAAAGTGAGTTTCACCCTCCTAGTGGTCGGTTTGACATCAAAAATTTCATGTGTATGATGCCAGATGAGGGATTTTGTGTGGATACACAAGGTCCAATTATTTACTCACTATGTCTAATAACATTTTGTGATATCCTAGTGAGTTTCCCGTGATTTTTTGTTCCCATTATGGATTATTTAAGGGATTCATACTATTTCCACATTCTTTAAAGATTTTCATTCTTTATTTGCGATATAATATAATACTACCATCCCAAATCATTATATAAAATTAATATGATTATGTTTTTAGAAAATTATCAGGAAACTCATTTCTTTTCCACATGTTATTTAATCTCTAAATGAATGATGAATATTTGTATGATATTTAGTGGTAAAAATAAATATACTATGTGTTTTTTCATGTTATAGTTCATTGAAATTATATATGATGATGTGTGGGTATTATATATCCCTTCAATCCATTTAGTAATGATTTATTCTTTATTGAAATTATTTTGGTATTAAATATTTATTAATTATTCCATTATTGGTGAACATGAGTGTGTATGTGTAATGAATATAATGCCCCAAGATTCATTCCTGGATTTTTCATTTTGGTAATTATTTATAACAAAGTAGTTTTATTCTTTGAGAATAGAATATTTTTTTATGATATTAGTTATTTATACTTCAAGAGTGAATACTTTTCATTGGTTTTAACTTAGTAATTAACTTTAAGGTTTCCATTCTTTTTATATCCTACACTGAGATATTTTATTCGTTATGATTTCATTACACTATATTCATTTACCATGATTATTTTCTCATACCAACATGATCATATTATGATCGCTTATGATCCTTGACTGATATTATTTTTGTTTACCCTTATAGCGCATCTTATATCACCATTATTATGTTTATATTTTCCCAGGTTATGAAGATGGGTATTATTTATTATTTTTCTCAGATGGTATAATCTATAGATAAATTTTTTGGGGATAACTTTAATACTTATTTTGAAATATGGAATATTTTTTATAATGGGATAAATGTCCATTAGATGATAAATATATTATTATTTTTAAAGGGTTTTACTATTTCTCTAAAACTCTAAACATAAAAATAATGGGTATATTGGTGACCATTTTTGGTTATTGATATTATAATATGGATAGTCTAATTTAGTATTCTTCTATTGGCATAAAATCAAATGTGTAAAGATAATGTTTTTATCATTATATTTGGGTGCATGTGTCTAAGGGGTCTTAGTGAAAATCTGATATTTCTATTGACTAAAAACATGAATTTTATAGAAATATTTTTTGAAGAGGAAATTATTAAGATGATGAAAAGGATGATACTAAATGTTAAAAGTTATTTACATAAACAATAAATAGAAAAGGGTTGGATGATTTTTTGAGAAATTAATGTAACCTGAAACTAGAAATTCTATATTTATTTTGAATATAAATTAAATGTGGAGATTCTCAAGATGAACTTAATTGTTTTAAATATCATAGTGAGTTGTGATTAATGTTGAATAAGTGTATAACATGAGTGTACTGAAATTTTGGTTAATATTGATAGATTCTAGACTAAAATATGTATTGTTTTGCTGAACCAATAATGCTATGATGATAGAGGCAATACACTAATCCGTTGTTATTTTTTTTGTTATTTCATTGAAATAATATTTCTTATTAGTATATTATACAGAATTTGGATATTATATAAGTATCAATGTTTATAGATAAATGACAGAATATCTATACAAAAATGAAAAATGAGAAAGTGGGGAATAATAAAGGTACTCATATCACTTAATTGGAGATAACAATTGAAGAAAAAAAAAAGAAAAATCAAGATCTTTAGAGTTAAAAACATGTATAGAAATTTGAGGAAAAGAAAATAAGGATAGTTAAACAAAATTTGATATAAAATATTCATTATTTAAAACAAATAAAACATAATTTCAGTTGATCTACATATAAAAAGAATAAAGAAAGAGTGTTTTTACTGTGAAAACCAAAATCCTATGTTGTATGAAGAATATATAGATATAAAAGAAGTATATTCTAAAAATTTTCATTATAGATCTGATCTCTAGGTTCAAATTTTAGATGATCAAAGATAACTAGAATAACCATAAGAGAATAAATAATAAAATTCACATTCTTGTGTGAAGGTCAATATGTTATATATCTAATATGAAGAAGAAATAGAAGAATATAACCATCATTCTGAGATCTGATTGAGTGAGTGATAATAGTCAGAAGAAACATAAATGATATGATGAATGAGTGATCAACACACAATATTATTCAATAACTATTATATTGATCCTTTCATACATTGAGGAGTTTCTGAATTATACCACATCATATGAGCTCAATTAGTTGAGATTGTTATGTGAGAAGTTCTTTTTATGATTTTTTTAACTAAGCTAAAACATGAGATAATGTTTATGGGCCCTCATTTTCTTATTTTCATTCATTCAAAATATTGATTGTAATGAGAGTGTACATATATTCTGATGATGAAACAATATCCCTATACTGATCATAGATCAACATTATAAAGGAGTTATAAGGAATCACTAGTTAAAAAATGGTGGGATCCTACACAACTAGTGCGGATCTAAGAGTGTAAGGAAAGCATAATGTGATGTTTTGATTTAAATGGGAAGAAGACTATTAGGAACATTTATATTAGAAACATAGTAGGAAACTTTGTTTGTGTTGGAAAACCCACAACCATTGTAATATGAGGTAAATTATCGGTTACACGACTAAACATATTCCATTTAAGAATGCACAAATACTCTTTTAACTATGATAAAAGGAATTGTTAATTATATTACTGATAAAGTCCTAACTGGATACATTGTGTTGTTAATATAATATCACACCCAATAAACAACAATAATTTCAAAAAATTCTATATACATTTCATTGAGATCATGAATAATAAAATTTCCAAAGTAAGTATATATATAAAATAACTATTAGTTTCATTTCCTCAAATATACTATATAATTATATTTTCCACTACCTATCATACATTTTGAGACATTAATATTTCATCATTCGAAGCCCATGATCCGTTCTAAAAAATGTCCTCTTATGGAACCAATTCCCAAACAAATCATCTCAACCTGAGAAAAATATTTTCCCTAGAGAAGAAAACACATATTATATTTGTAATACCATAATTAAATAATTTAACATCAATATGAATGAATACAATAATAAAATGCTAGTATTTAAAAAAAACAAATTTGGAGTTATATCAACCACACCATGCATCACATTAAGTTAGAGATGATTTATACATGTCAAAAATGATTTATTGATAGTTTTCCTCAAATATAAAAAAAATATGAATGGGTTTTCTTAGTTTAGAGAATGTCACATGTTCTTATAATAAAATTAATTTCAATATTAAATAATGACCCATTTTGAGTTACAACGGTCAAACCATGCATCAAATTATGCTTTAGCTAATTCCTACCAGTGAAAAATTATTATTGTATTATTTACCAAATGTATCAAAATATTCAAAAATTTGTTTTGCCAGTATTTAGTATGTCAATTGTATTTTTTAAACAGAAATGTTATTTTTAATCTGTAAAAACACATTTTGGTTTATACAAGATGCCTCATGCTTCAGTTTGATGTGATACTACTTCATAAACATAAAAATGTCCTATGAATCATTATCCAAAATGCATTTAATTAGTTTTCAGAATGTCACCTTTTCTTTTATACATATATTAATGTCAATTTTAAATAAAAAGATACACTTTGAGTCATTTTTATCACACCATACATCATGTTTAGGTGTGATTGAATCCTACACATCGTAAATGACTCATGACTATTTTTCTAAAATAACTTTAAAATCTAAATTCATTTTTCAATTTTTAGTATGGAACTTGTTCTTTTTTCTTAAATTAATGTCATTTTTAAATAAAAATACTCTATTTGAGTCATAATAGTCACGACATGCATCATATTGAGGTGAGGCTATTTTTACCTCATTAATAATGACTTATATATCATTTTACAAAAGATTACAAACAATACTAATGCCTTTTCTTGTTTTCCAGGTTTCTAATGTTTTTTTCTAAAATTTCATTTCAAACTAGAAACACGATTCATACCAGTTATATAATGCAATGGTTTGATGTGAGACAACTTTGTACACATCAAAATGACTAATGAATCATTTCACTAAATTATCAAGAAAATTGTAGCACATTTTCTTCATTTATATCTAGTGAAACATGTTGAGCTAAAATGTCAATTTAAGTATAAAAATGAACACTATTATCAATACCGTTCAACCCATAAATTGGATTTCTTTTTGGTTGATTCTTAAATTTAAAATAGGACTCAATAATCATATTCCTATAGTATAAAAACAATAACAATGCATTTACTCAGTTTTCAATATGTGAGTTGTTCTTTTCTACATAAATTAATGTCAATTTTAAATAAAAAGGTACATATGGAGGGATATTTGTCACAATTTCATCTCTATTGAGGAACAATTGAATCCTAATATTTATAAATGACTCATGGATGACATTAATAAAATATAAAAAGTGCCTGAATGATTTTTATTAGTTTTTAGTATGGCACATTTATTTACTTAAATTAATGTCAATTTTAAATAAAAAGACACACTTGGAGTCATTCCAGTCACATTGTGCATTGTATTGAGTTAAAGATGATTCCTACATGTCAAAAATGACTTATATATCCCTAAAAAAGTATAAAAATAATATGAATTCATTTTATAAGTATTCAGTATGCATGTTTCTATTACTAAAATGTCATTTCAAATTGAAAATACACATATTGATTCATACCGGTCACATCATACAGATGTTGGACATGATAATAATTTTTCAAAAACACAAATGAAGTATTAATCACAGTATTAAATTACGAAGACAATCAGATCTTGTTTTCTTGGTTATCAATGTGTAACATGTTTTGAACTAAAATGTAAATTTTAAACTGATAAAAAACACTTGTAGTTATACCGGTCCAACTATGTGTCTGATTGAGGTTTCGTTGATTCCTACAAAAAACAAATTACTCATGTATCATTTTCCAAAAGAATCAAAACAATGTAAATGTCTCTAATAAGTTATCAGTATGTCACTTGTTTTTTTGATAAATTTAATGTCAAATTATTATAAAAATATATACTTAACGTAATATCTACCACACCATGCATCCTACTATGGAGTAGTTTATTCATACACATAAAAATATATTCTTTATGGTTTTACCAAAGTATCAAAACAATGATATTTAATTTTCTCAATTTTCATTATTTACTAAGTTATTTTTACTAAATGTAATGTCAGTTTTAAAAGAATACTGACACTTTGAGTGATATTGGTCCCACCAGGCATATTATTGTGGTGAAATTGGTTGTTAAACATCAAAAATTACTCATACATAATTTCCCTAATGTATCAAAACCATCCAAATGTGTTGGAAAAATTTTCAGTTTGCTAGTTAGTGTTTTTACTAAAATTTCATTTCAATCTAGTAGCATACATTTTGAGTCATACAGGTCACATCGTGCAATAGGATGACATGATACTGCTTCACACATGTTGAAAATGACTTCTGAATCATAGTCTTATATTATAAACACAATCAGAGGTAATTTTCATGGCTTTATGTGAGTGACACATTATAAAAGATAAGATCAATTTTAAACCTACATGAAACAATTTTTTCATAACGGTCATACCATGCATCAGATTGAGAATTGGTTGATTCTTACACATCACAAAAGACTGATTTATCATTTTCCTAATGAATCATAAAAAAATGGATGTGTTTTCTCTATTTTGACTAGATCAATTTTTCTTTTACACAATTTAATGTCAAATTAATATAAAAATACACAATTAAATTCATATCATTTACATCATGTATCGTATTGATGTTTTAGTGATTCTAGGACATCAAGAGTGAATTATGAATCATTTTACTAATGTATAAAATCAATATTAATGTGTTATCTAAATTTTAATAATGCCAATTCATTTTTATTATTAAAATATAATTTCAAACTTGAAACACATATTTTATGTCATACTGGTCGCATGGTGCATTGTTATGATGTGAGACTAATTAATTCACATAAAAAATGACTTATTACTCACTTTACTAAGTTATGAAGAGAATATAAGAATTTTTTATTGGTCTTGGGTGAGTGATACAATGTGAAATAAATTATAAATTTTAAACTCATAATTGACAATTTTAGTCATATCAGTCACACCGTGTGTTAGATGGGGGTGTGGTTGATTTCTACACATCACAATTGACTCATGGGTCATTTTTCTAAATTATAAAAACAATACGAATCTGTTTTATCAGTTTTCAGTATGTCACTTTTTATTTTTACATAATTTAATATTAATTTAATATAAACATACAAACGTAAATTCATATTATTTACACCGTGCATCAAATCAAGGTTTAGGTGAGTCTTACACACTGAAAATGACTTATGGATTGTTTTCATAAAGTATCAAATCATTTTTCATACATTTTTTTGGTTTTTAGTATGCCGGTTTTTTTTACTAAAATATCATTTCAAACAAGAAACAAAATTTTTCATTTATACTTGGGGTATCATCTATCAATTTGGAATGAGACTGCTTCAAACACATCAAAACTCACTTATTAATTTTGGTACTAAATTATGAAGACACATTTAATGTGTTTTTTGGGTATTTAGTGAGTGACACATTATTAACTAAATTTTCAATATTAAAATAATAATAGAGAATTTTAGTCATACCAATCACAATGATTATCATAATGAGTCTTAGTTGATTCTTACGCATCAAAAAATACTCATTTACTATTTTACGATTTTATAAAATAAAACTGAATGTAACACATTAATATTTCATAGTAAGTTATTTTCATTAAAGTAATTCAATAGTGTGTGCTACACGCGACACCAAGTTTGAGTGCATCACGACTTACCAAACTAGCCATTCAAAAAGAAATTTTGAATATTATTAACTGAATTTTTTATTTTATATACTCCATATAATTTTAGAATCCATTCTATGTGTTTTTTAGACATAATATAATAACAAATTCAATTTTTCAGATAAAAGAAGTATTTTTAAAAAATTGCAATTTTACTGCATTTAAATGGGTAACCCTTTTTAAATACCATATTTGAAACTTTTTTTATATTCAATTTGACAAAATAAACATCTTACTTAGAAATGGTACATAAAAATTTAGTTTGGATTATATTATGTTGTTTTTATGATAACTTTCATAATTTGATGAATAATGAAAAATACTAATTTTTAATTGAATTATTTTTTTAATTAAAATAATTTATAGTGTTCATTTATTCTTTTGAATGGATATAAAGTATAATTAGATTATATTTTGACCATTTAATGAAAAAATTTTCATTTTAGGTAATTTCACTTAGAAATTGGAAACAAACTAGTGCCATCTTTTGATAGTTATTATTTCTTAAAAACACACTCTTTGTTTTGACAACAGTAATTAATTTTAAATTAATTTTTACCACTTATGTGTATTGAATTTGGAAAAAATTATTCCACATTTGGAATAAGGAGGTCCAAATTCGGTAAATAGGTTACTTTTATTTTTAGTCATTATGAATATTTACTTTTGTAAATATTTTATTTACCGTGGTTAAAGGGGTAAATCTAGTAAATAAGGGTAAAAAATAATATAATAATATTATTAAATTATCCTAACATGTGTCTTATTCAAATTGGTTGATAAATATCCGACTGTAGCCTTCTTTGGGATGATTTTGGGACCCCATGGAGCCACTTGAGAGTGACAGTGACACCTTATATTAATTATTTTAAAGTGAAGACAAAAATGACATAACCATATATCTTTTTTTTAAACAATCTTTACATGGGGTTATATAAGTTATCCTTTCGACTATAATTGTTCATTTGAAATTAAAAACAATTTCATACATCATGTTCTTTTTTTTATAGTTTTTAAACATCATTTAAATAAAATTATTATGACATAATAATGATGAAGTGTTTACCTCAATAATAAATTATTTATAAAAATACGAATATAAAAATTAAAAAAATATCCAAGACCTATCAAATTCATATTGGATGATTTTATTCTGAACATGAGTCTTCTTATATTCGACTTTAATGAGGTTTGGACCTTTATAAACCGAAATTCATTGTATAATAAAATAATATTTTCAATCTTTTCTAAAGAGCTCCTCCACCCCCTTTTAAAAAGCCCCCCCTTCTAACTATTCTATCACACCTCTCAAGACCCTTGTCTCATCCGAACACTACCCAAATAAGATCCATACATCCCTCTTTCCTCTTAGAAGAATTACCTTAGGTATAAGGAACTCCATGGAAGCCTTTTGGTTCAATCCAAATGGAGCTAGTCGATTTAAAGGTAACAACCCCTCTTAAGTTCTTTTATTTTATTTTACTTATCCAACCCTCTAAAATCTCTTTATTCCATTCTTTTATAAAAACCCAGTATCCTCAATATACTAGGTTGTTTTTATGAGAATTATTTTATCTACACTTACACACACCACCATATAATAGGTATAGAACCTAATGTTTGCATGGACGGTGAACGATTTCCTAATGAAATGATGATTGTTCAATCTTCTACTACCACTTCTTATGGTGTCCATTATGATGGAACTATAATTATATATGATTTTAATAATATTTATTTTATCTATAGTCTTCTGTAATTCTATTTTATAGAAAAAAATTATTCTTTTCATGTTGTATATATAATATATTTTCATTTGAGGAAGTGCGGACTAACTCCCACTCAAAGTGATATGACTCATTCACACAATACATGGAACACATAAAAGATTGTGTTAATGAACATACATAACATATATAAAATATTATATTATACTAGAACAATAAAATACATATGTATCATTTTGTTTTCTTTCCATTGAAAATAAAAAAATGGAAGTAGCTTGCGTTCGTACGTACGGATTACCGTCTCTACGAACGGGAGGAGATTCATTCCCCATCATAACCATTAAATAATTATTTTAGTTTTATTATTAAAAATAAAATTTAATAACAAAATATATTTCTAGATATGAATCAAATACATCCTATCCATAACAAACATCACTTACATAACAAAACATATAAATGAAACTAGTCAATTAACTCCCAAAACAATGATACTACTATAATATTATTAATAATGATATATTAGAAGATCATATATGATATCATATTTATGTATTTAGTTATTTTATAATTTTATTACAATTATTTAACTATTGTACATGAGTTTAACATACACTCGACCATGGAAAAGTACAAGGTAAGTTATTTTCATCTCACTTCTTATTCCTGGGAGAATCATGCTATATTGCCATTGTTTTCTTTTGTGTGGAGTATGTACTGCCCATGATTGAATTATTTTTGTAATATAATTTAATTTATGGGTATTTACATCTTCATTTTATGATTCTTCTTTCATGGGGTGTATGTTTCGTATGTTACAAAATCGGTAAGGGAATTCCAAATTTCAATTTCCACTCATTGGGCTTCAAGGATACAACATTGATTATTATACTCAAAGATTATGTGTGGAATTTCTATTTATAATTTATGTAGTAATTTACACTCTTCTTTATATGGATATACCTTTGATACACATAATCACTTTATTGATAAATTCACATTCCATTGATATGAACTTTTTAATGGTAATCTTAACTCAATTTCCATTCACTAAGTTAAACATCCAAGTCATTGGTTTTGTTTTTACAATAATATATATGTATGTAATATGATTTATTTACACTTAATATCCAATTATATTGAGTGTATTTATATTTTTTACACATAATTATTTCATTGATTTATCCTTAATCTAATGATACAGTCTTTATAAGGTATTTCATCTCAATTTGTATTCTTTTGAGACCTCTTTTTCGTTATGCACCAACTCACTTTTATATTGTGTATATACAGTCCATTAACATATTATATCATTAATCCCTTTATTCACATGATATTATAATGTTTTGATTAATTTTATTCCTCAATTACTTGTCTTCAATCATTTCTTATTTGGTTAGGAACTCACTAACTATAATATCATTTTAAATGTTTTAAACATTTATTCTTATAAATCTTTCTCATTAGTTTCCATGTTTTAAAAATGGTTTTAAGGATTTATTTATATGGACATTGTTGTTTTAAAATTAAAATGCCTTCTAAAAGTTTAAAACAGGTATGGGACACTTTGATTCAAAAATATCTTCTAAATGACTTCTTTAATAAATAACGCAACGTTTAAATGTTTTCACGAAAAAGGAGATATTTCTATCAAATAGTTTTTAATAACTATTTTCATCTATGTCAATATCCTTTATTGTATTTTATTCTTTATTGGGGTTGATTTATCATAATACAGTCATCCATAATGTATTAAATGAGCTACGTTTGACTGTGGATGTGCTATTTTTATGCCATTCATGGTTTTTGGTTAAAATATTGACATTTCGAAGGTAAGTTTTAATAAGAATGTTTAGATTATGTTTCACCCATTTATATGGGGAATGTATTAGAATTTTAAAATAACGGGTGGAGCCCTCTATAGCTCCTTGATGCATCGGTAGGTCTCTTGAGACAATTAGATGTCGAACTGACTAAAGCCTTTCCCAATTTTAGATATATGGGTTTGGCCGAGGCCTTAATCATTTTTAGACGTCTTGGCCAAGGCCTTGACAAAATGTTTCAAATTGTATAGAAATATACATTCCCACATTATGGAAATAATATTGATAGATCATATGGTTATTCGACTAGTATAATACCCATGAGTATGTTTTATTTTGGCATTATTTACTCAGCTCATATTCCTTCCATAAACTGTTCATGTTTATTATTTGTAAAGGCATGTGTTTTGAAATATTGAACATGACTAATGTTTATAGTATCTTCCACTATATTATTTACCCTTACTGAGAGTTTGAGATCACCCCTTTCTTATGTTTTATTTTCCTAGGATATGAAGAAGTTAGTTTTGAGTGACTTGCATTCATAATCTAGGAGGTTTGAATGTTTCTAATGGAATGAATTAGTTTTGTATTTATTTTCAAGTTGGAATGTTGAACTAATGTATGTATCTTGTTTCTAAGAATACTAAACTGATCTATCCTTCGGGACGTGATTCCTTGTAATCATTCCAATGTTACATAATAATGCAACAACTCTGGGTAATTGGGGTTGGGGCGTTACAGTTGGTATCATAGGAAGATTAGTATAAACCTAGGAAACTAGATTTAGATAAAATCTAACTAGAGAAAACTACACTATGATATACATTGGGTATTAGTGTAGAATATCATTCAAAATATTTGTTAATGTAAATATTATGTGGGTTTTCCAACAAATACATCCCTATCTGGATATGAGCAGGAAGCGGCAGCTCTGGAACAGATGTACATAGGAGTGAAAACTCTGACAAGTGGTTTTGGGATTGACATGGGGTATCCTGTTACTCGAAAAAAAGCCTTGGTGCACTCTTGGTTATGATAATCGAAAGGGATATGCTTAGAATAATTAAAATTTTATTTTCCAACCTATTTGAAGGATTTTAATATTAGATGAGAATAAATAACCTTGGTTAACCCTAAGGATTTTTAGATTGAAAATAAGGTGTTATGTTATTCTCTAAATGATTTTATGACTCACACTATTCCTTCTAGTGTTTGTCAATGGATGAATCCCAAGGAAGTATTAGTAACATTGAACATGATGTATAAGGTGGGAACCGTGGAGGAAATGAACAACGAAATGGAATGATGATAGATGTAAAAGATATCTTGTTCATGAAGAATTAGTTTTCGAAAAATATGGTCAACCAAATATATATTAACCAACTCCCAAACTCAACAAAGAATAGAAAGGGGGTGAATGATAAGAGCTCTAGTAGTGGAGACTTTGGAGAAAAGAAAGCTCAATTTTTGGCATGTAGGAAATATGGAAGGAGACACTCCGGGAAGTGTGTCAATGGAATAATGAAATGATTTATGTGGGGAAATAAGTACATTATGTAATGAATTTTTTAGCAAAAATTAATAGTATTATGGAAGAAAATGAAAAAAATTCCAGTAATCAATTTACAGTCATTTCCTGTAAATATAAGGGACCTGAGCATTACCCGAGTTAATACCGTATTATATAGAATAACCTATTGGTCATGGAAGAACATATGTGGAAATAAATGGATGGTGAAATGATTGAAAGTATTAGTGCTCTTTTTTTATGAGATTACTTTGGAAGACTTTTCTGTTATATGTGTAACCCTACAGTTTTTTATGTGAAAATTCTATTTTAGGAAGAATTATTTTTTCTATTGTTAATATAGATATAAATAACCATTTGGGTTTATATGATCCTTGAATTTGAGGAAATTACAGGTTATTAAATTTTGGGATGAAAATGAAATGTATGAGATAACATTTGTGGTGAAATTATGTAATGGTAATTTTATGGAATTTATCTAATTTTGGGAAAGTTATAAAATATAGGTTTTGAAAAAGGACAACATGAAGACCATGTGACAACCCGTCGCATCAGACAAAGCTGCGGGAATCAAACTTACAACCAGAGTGCAATTGGGATTTATCGCCTACCAGTGGACTACCTGAAGTCCCTTGTTAGTGTGACTAATTCTTTTTTGCTAAATGATTTTATTGATTAATAATAAGGTGATTTGGGATATTGTGTATTATCAAATTAACATCCTTAGTATAGGAAAATTATTTGGTGATTAGGTGATAAATATTATTTTAGAAGACGTTCGATCTGTTGGGAACACTATATGCCTAAGGAAAATAGAATACTATAGGATTTCATTTGAAAAGTAATGGTGGATTTTTATCTATGTTTGTATTGCAGATTTATAGGGATTTTAGTTATTTATGGAAATAATTAATATATCATAGAGAATTTGTGATTAGGATAATTACTTTTAAGTATGTGACTTTAAGAGTAGTCAATGTTATTTGGATATTCAATTAAACGTGGAAGACTACGCAATCAAATTCTTCTATGTTTTGGGATTCAATATTAGTTTGGATTATATTGAAGGAGTTTAAGGACTATTGTTTATTGAATGTTATTTATTGAACATTGGGTATTATTTTCTTAATATTTGAAATTATGATTAATATTTCTTTCCTTAAAGGATTATACTTTTTGGGTATCATCTGATCTTGTTCTAACTATTTTGGTATTGGTTAGTCTCTAAATACAAGGTAAATATATTGTTTATCCTTTGTAGATCATGTGACTCTCTTGAAGTTTATTCTAGTGCTTCAGGCATGAAAAAGTCACCTTGAATACTTATCATTTAAAAAAAGATGAGTTTTTGGTAGAAACTTATTAAAGTATGAAACTATACTTAAAAAGTAATTTTATCACTTTATGTTCTTAGTCAATCTCAAAAATAAATTCCTCAAATTTATTAAATGGAACTTAAAAAAACGTTGTCCATTTACTTTTCCTACTGGGAAACTAATAACTGTTTATCCCATTATAAGTTTTTATTTTTCTTGTTGTTAACATTCTACTGATCATGTTTTCTATCACTCTATATTAGAACATGAAATTTAGTTTATCTTCCATATCCTTGTTTTCTTACATGGAATCCTAGTATGGGTTATCTCGGGTGGCCATTGTACTTATGTTTTCTTTAGTGATAGTTTTATTGACTCTTTATCTGATGTAGGAAATTCAATAAGGTTCCCATGAACAATTTTAAAAATTGTTCAGAAACAATTTTCAAAAGGGGGGAAGAATGTAACACCCTAATATTTCATAGTATGTTATTTTCTTTAAAGTAATTCAATAGCCTGCGCGACACGCGATACTGAGTTTGAGCGCACCACGACATACCAAACTAACCGTTCAAAAAGAAGTTATGAATTGTATTAATGGAATTCTGGATTTTATATACTCCATATAATTTTAGAATCCATATTATGTGTTTTTAGTCATTATATAAGAACAAATTCAATTTTTCATATAAAAGAAGTATTTTTCAAAAAATGGAATTTTACTGCAATTTAATGGAGAAACATATTTAAATACAGTATTAGGAAAAAAATTATATTCAATTTAACAAAATAAACATTTTCTTTAGAATAGGGACATAAAAATTTAGTTTGGATAAAATTTTGTTATTTTTCTGAAAACTATCAAATTTTGATGAATAGTGAAAAATGCTAATTTTTAATGGAAAAAACGTTTTTAATTAAAATAATTTATAGTGTTAAATTATATTTTAGAATGTTTTTGAAGTATATTTATATTTTATTATATCCAATTAATATAATTTTAGTCATTGGATGTAATTTCACTTAGAAATTGGATACAAACAAGTGCCAATCTTTTGATAATTATTATTTCATAAAAACACGCTCTTTGTTTTTGACAACGTGAATTAAAATTAAATTAATTTATCCCACTTCTGTGAACTAAATTTGTAAAAATGGATTCCATATTTGTAATCCTAAATTCCAAATTGTGTAATTAATTAACTTTTATTTCTAGATATTATGAATATTTAGTTCAGTAAAAATTTTATTTACCCTGGTTAAAGTGGTAAATCCGTAAATAAGGCTAAACAAATAATATTATAATAAAATTAAATTACCCTAAAATGTGTTATATTCCTATTGGTTGATAAATATACAACCATAGTATCCTTAGGTTGTTTTTGGGACCCCATGGAGCCACATGAGAGTCATAGTGACACTTTATATTAATTATTTTAATGTGATGACAAAAATGACATACCCATATATCTTTTAGTAAAACAAATTTTACATGGGGTTATATAAGTTATCATTTCAAATATAAATATTAATTTGAATGATAAATATATTTACTACATCATGGTTTTCATATAATTTTTAGACATCAAAAAAAATTATTTATGACACAATAATGATGTAGTGTTTACCTCAATAATAAATTATTTAAATTAAAATGATTATAAAAATTAAAAAAATATCCAAAACCAGTCAAATTCATATTGGATAATTTTACCTAGAACATGAGTCATCTTATCGTAGTATTTAATGAGTTGTGGACCTTTAGAAAATGAAAAAGTTATATAATAAAATAATATTTTCAAACATTTTTAAAGAGCCCCTCCCCCTCCTTATAAAAAGCCCTCACCTCTAACTCATCTATCACACATCTCAAACCCCTTTGCTCATCCAAACACTGCCAAAATTATATTCTTAAATACCTTTAGTCCTCTTATAAGCCTTACCTTCGACATAATGCACTGAAAGAAAGCCTTTTGGTTCAAATAAAAGGGAGTTACACGATTTAAAGGTAACATCCCTTCTTATGTTCTTTTCATTAATTTTACATCTCCAACCCCAAAAAATGTTTTTATTACCTTATTTTATAAAAAACCATTATCCTAAATATACAAGGTTTTTGTTATGAGAATTATTTGAACAACACTTACACACGCCTCCATCTAATGGGTATAGAATATATTGTTTCTATGGACGACGAACTATTTCCTAACGAAACGATGATTGTTCAATCTTCTACTACCACCTCTTATGGTGTCCATTATGGTGGAAATATAATTATATATGATATTTATGATATTTATTTTATCTATAAGCTTCTGTAATTCTATTTTACATTATACCCTTACTCTTTTCACGTTGTATATACGTACGATAATTTCATTTGAGGAAGTGCAGACTACCGCCCCATCAAAGTGATATGACTCGTTCATACCATACATTGAACGTATAAATATTTGTGTTAAGGAACTTAAATAAAATATATAAAATATTCTATTATAATGGAATAAAAATATACCTATGTATCATTTGGTTTCATTTAATTTAAAAATTAAAAAATGGAAGTAGCGTTCGTGCGTACGTACAAATTACCGTCTCCACAAACGCGATGACATTCATTCACTATCGTAACCATTAAAATATAATTTTCATTTGATTATTAAAAATAATATTGAATAAAATAATATATTATCGGATATAAATCAAACACATCCTATCCATAACAAATACGACTTACTTAACAAAACATATAAATGAAACAAATCAATTAACACCCGAATCAATGATACTACTAAAATATTATTAATAATGCAATTTTAGAAGATCATATATGATATAATATTTATATATTTAGTTCTTTTATAATTTAATAACAATTATTTAACTATTATATAGGGGTTAAACATACCCTCGACCAAGGAAAAGTACAAGGTAAGGGGTTTTCATCTCACTTTTTATTCCCATGAGATTCATGCTATATTGCCACTATTTCCTTTTCTGTGGTGTATGTACTACCCATGATTGTATTCTTTGTGTAATATACTTTAATTTATGGGTATTTAAATCTTCATATTATAATAATTCTTTCTTGGGGTGTATGTTTCGTATGTTACCAAGTCGGTAAGGGAATTTTAAATTTCAATTTCCACTCATTGGGTGTTATACATACTTCATTGATTATTTTACTCCAAGATTATGTGTAAAATAACTATTTATTATTTATGTAGTAATTTAAACTCCCCTTTATGTGGATATACCTTTTATTCCCATAATCACTCCATTGATAAATTCACATTCAATTGATATGAACTTGTTAAGGGTTATCTTAACTCAATTTCAACTCATTGAGTTAAACATCCATTCCATGGTTTTTTTAAAAAAAATATGTATAAATGTAATCTGATTGATTTACACTGAATATCTAATTATATTGAGTGTATTTATATTTTTCACACATTATTATTTCATTGATTTATCTTTAATCTATGGATACATTCGTTATAAGTTATTTTATCTCAATTAACATTCCATTGAGACCACTTTGTCGTTACACACGAATTCACTTTTATATGGCGTATATAATATCCTTCAACATATTATATCATGAATTCCATTATTCTCATGATATTATAATGTTTTCAATAATTTTATTCTTCAATTACTTGTATTAAAGCGTCCTTTATTTGGTTAGGGACTCTCTAACTAAAATATCATTTTAAATGTTTTAAAAAGTTATTCTTCTAAATATTTCTCATTAAAATCCATTTTTTAAAATTTCTTTTAAGGATTTATATATATAGAATTGAATTTTTTAAAATGTTTATTTTAAAATAGATTTCTTTTTTTCTAATAAAATTTATATAATTTTTAGAATTTAATTATATTATTTTCTCACAATAATAAATAAAAACAAATTTTTAGGAAGAAATGTATATTTAGAGCATATAATGACATTAGAAACAATTAATTACTCATTTATCTATATATTTTATTTATCCAAAACATTTATATATATATATAAATGTGGTAATTTTTTTTATTCATTCAATTTAAGGGATTTTTTATAATGGCTTACCATATTATGGATTATATAAACAAGAGGTTTTGTGTATCAGAATCTATCATAGAAATTATATTTATTTAAAGATAAATATTTCCTAAAATAATAGGGTATTACATTATACCCCCCCCCCAAAGTTTTATTCATCCATAAATATTGGGTCACTATTATATAAATAAATGGGGATATATCTATTTGATCACATCTGACTGTTCCTATGTTACTTCTTCAAATTTCATGTTCTTATAGAAAAAATTTACTAGATTAATATTATTATTCTATATATCATTTTCTCTACAATAAATTATTTAAATTAGTTGTTCTTTAAAAAAATATCATTCTATAGTGTAACAACCATTTATTTTATTACTTGTGAAGGAAAAAGTATGGACTTCCATAGCAGAGATATGAAACACATCGTAAACATTAGATAGGTTTGGTGGAAGCACTGACTAATAAACAACCATTCCTCCTCGATCAAGAATATAAAAGTGGAAAATATAAATGGGGTTCATAACTATATTATTTCAAAATATAATAACCTTATTCCATGGAATAATTCATTTAAATACCCTCTCAGCAACTTCAAATTCCAAATTTTACTGTTTATTGTCAGCATTACATTCTGTTGACATTGAGCTGCCTTGATGTACTTCTGAATGGTTATACCCTTCTCTTACACTTCTATATATATATATATATCAGGTACCAATATATTCCTATTTAAAACATAATCCTATCACATTGGAAATATAATCTCATATCGACAGATAGTTTCATAAGGATCGATTTGAATGCTCGAGTGAAAACAATTATTATAAAAACTCAACCAGAGGAGGATGTTGTTCCAAAACAACCTTGAAATATATAGAAAAATATTTTATCATATCCCATAGGGTTTTAATTTTTTCTATCATACTAAACATATACATTGTATGATAATAAATACTAAAACTCAACACTGAATCCAGATCTTATTGAATAATTTTCCAAAAATTTGATGTAAAACTCAGATCCTGATCAGATTCATTAGATCATGATAATCCATTATATATTAACACATCCGTAATGTATATTCTATATATATTATCAAGATATATGTCTTCTATTTTAAGTATGAAGTGTTCTGAATTCATAAGGTGATCATTTAAAACCCAAATATCATTATGACATTTTCACATTTTGAGGAGTCTGATGAAAAAATATATGGAAATGTTTTTCCATTTTTATTTTGGTGTGGGTGATGGTTATGAAATATCCTTATAATGATATATGAATCCCTATCCCAATGACATTCCATGAACTATGAATCATTCTCTTCAATATCTATTTTTATTATCTCCTGCCTGAAATACTTTTTTAGATATATATACATCTTAATACATATAGGATAAATATAGAATAATGAGCTGTGAGTTGATCCGAAAAATTATAATTCAAATATGGTATTGATAGGACACAACCTCTTTTATTAAATATAATAATTCCATCACAATCATGGTTGAACATAGTAATATTTATCACATTATTTTATACATCTACATCTTCGTTTCACACATCCATTAACATCACTTAGATATATGTATGAACACTAATTTGAGAAAGATCATATTTCATACCTTTTATTATGATTTATAGATCCATTATTTTAAAATACATAAATATTAGAACTTTTGTGATCCATATCATTGAGAATTTTGGAGGATCATTTTTAATATGAAAATCTTCTATTGTTTTTAAATAGGTTGGGGTTGAGACCCCTTAGTTATTATCAAATAAATCCCACTTTTTAATTGGGTTAAGAGGTAACCCTAACCTAACCCAAAGGATTAGTGTAGCATAAGCCTGTTAAAATATATCTCAAAGGCCTGACACCCAAATGTCCTATAAATGTTCCAAAGGCCTTGAGTGATTAGTCATCATTATGAAATTCCAGCATTATTATATCATGTCACCACTTTCAATAATCCTTATACCATGATCAAAGTCTAAATGTTGTGTTTTTCCCTGCCAAGTGTCGGGTTACCGCTCTATCTATAGTGTGGATGTTGAGACAAATGACACTTATCAGCACACCCATATTTCTATAGATCCAAACACAAAATTATGCCTTCATGGACCTCACTTTCATCACTTTTATTGATGATTCTCATCTACATAATGGTCTCATGTGTATATCGTTAAGTGGCATGTCACCCCTCTATCCAACAGAAGTGATCCATTTATATTGAAGGATAGATTATATGAATCAACATTCATATCCCATTAATCAATTATATCCACCCTACAGTTCCTACAAAAACTATCTTCTTGTTTTCCGAGTCATTCATATGGTCTCTTTCATACCACCTTATACCCACTGGTGGTGTTATAGAGACCCTGTGGCCCAATGGCCATAGATGACTTGAAGTCCCTATGACCCATAAGCCCAAATTTTTGGACCAAAATTCTAAATCAATGGAATTGTTCCCATACTATGGCAACACAAAAATAACTCAAACAATACCTACTATAGTAACATAGAAATACTCATTCCCTATTTTAAACTTGGTTCTCTTCGATGTAGGATCGCATGGTGTTACCACTCAACTGGATACCCCAAAAAAATGTTGCTATGGGTTACGATCGATTCTCAATAGGGAGCCCTGACCATGAATATATTACACTTCATGTTACCAATAATGTTTATTTACTAGGCCTTTATAGTATTTAATCATATATAACTGTATTCTCTAGTTCAAATTCGACTCCTTTTGACTGAGTAAATATATTAAAATTTCATAATCAGTATATATGTCACACAATTATACATAAAGATAATTTCAATAAAAACTCTAGATTTTGTGAAATTTTATTAAATAAATTTATTCATTTTTGTATTTTTTATTACAATAAGAATTGAATTTATCTTTGAATACATGCATTACTTATTTTTTCTTACAATACCCAAAATAATAAGTTTTATTAAAATGTGACAGAAAATTAGAGTACTATTGTTTAATATGATGGATATCACCTATGTATTGGAATTGTTGATATGAATAATATAAAATTAATTATAGAAATATTTGTACATTAATTGTAAATATAATTAATTATTTGGTGATAAATTAACAAAAAATTAAAATAAATACCATTTGAAAACAAAGTAAATCCTTTTCTAAATTTTTTTTTATCTTCCCAAATGTTTTTTCCTAAATAAATTTAGAAAATACATATTGGTGAATTATTTTAATTAAATATATAAATTACATATTAATTAAAATGTTTGAAATTAATCTTATGTGGTTTTTGGACAAGATATAATAATAAATCAAATTTTATTCTGAAAAAATTATATTTTTATATAAAATATTATTGTCACATTTTTCATAATTATTTTGAAATTAAATTTTTACACATTAAAAAATTATACATAATAACGTCCCTTTTAAATATATATTTAAAAATTATTATTTGGTGATTTTTGATAATTGTTTTGAGAAGATAAATTTTTTGATGAAGAGTGAATAATACTGGTTTCTATGAGTGATTTTCTTTTCTATTCAATTGTTTTAAAAAAATTAATATGGTTTTAGAAGTGATATTAGTTCATTTATATATCTATCAATCCAATTTAAATAATTTTAATTAATACCCTATTGAATTTTTATGTGATAACTTTATCTTCTTATGAAAATTTTCCCATTGAAACCCTGCTTTCTCATCGCATTTGACAGTTTCATTTAAAAATATTTAATGCCCTTTTTTTAGTTTAATTTTGAAAAAATGGATATAATATTTTTAATAATAATAATAATTTATTTTCTATAATAAGGATACCATAAATGTTTTACCATAATAAATAGTAAATACAATAAAACTTATTTACTACGGTCAAGATAAAAATTGGTTTACATGGGAGTTAATGAAAAAGGTATGTGTTAAAAATGAACCAAATTTATCCAAACCCATTTGATGGAACTATATAGAAATTATATGTTAGAAGTTAAATAATGAACAAATATTCTGGCTTTTTTATGTGAAAAACTTTTGTACACCTTTTTATTTGAAAAATTTACATGTGTGCCACTCACATCACATATAAATGGATATCCCCTCTCTTATCCTATTAAGAAAAACAAAACCTATTAGTTAGTACATTCCAAAATAAAATAAATTACTTTATTAGGTTTTCTCATACTATAAGCCTCGATTTTGACATAAATTAATTCTATGAATGCTTTATCTGCAAACCAAAAGAGGTTGTTTGCGGAAGAGGTAATGTCTCTAACCTGGAATTTAATTTTATTTCATCATCCACATCCATAAATTATTAATTAGTCATTATAATTTAATAAATTAGTTTCAATAAATATAATTATATTTCATTATTTTCATTTAATAACTTATATTCTTTTTCTATTCCATCAAATGGGATACAAAATCATCATTTATATTTACAAAGAACTACATCCTTTCAAACATATGTCATTTATTTTTCCTTTACAACATATAACAACTATTTGAAATGGTGAATTAAGTGTTTATATAAAATAATTATAAAATTAATAGACTTATGGAATTATTATTTCACAAATGCATTCTTATATTCCCTTATTTGGGAATATGATTACATCACTTGTGAATCATTCAAACAAATGCATTTTGTACTACCGCCTCACAAAAGAATGTGAATCATTAAAACATTAAAATTAAGGTAATAAGGATGTGATAATGTAAATATGTTTTATATATAAAAAAGTTTTTATATAATTATAAAATTTTATATTCCTTTATTCATTTCAATCCATCTAGAAAATTGACACTGTGTTAATGCATACGTATGTCCTACTATTTCCATGAACAATGCATATCAATCTAAATTTCAAAATTTTATGGTATAGTCAAAAAAACATATATACTGATTATATTTTATCTTTATATCTTTTTTATATTATGGATATGACAGAACCATCATAAAATTATGCAGATCAAAAAATAAAAAATCAAATTATTCATGAAAAACAATGTAGTTATTACCAAATACACGACATTAACATGGAATTGTTAATAGATTATTAAAAAAACATCATAAGTTAATAACATATAGTATGTTATATAAGAATATTTTTCATTAATATGATTATATTATTTAAAATTAAGTTTTAACATGTACTAAGGATTTCAAGACTTAATGTAAGGAATTTTTTCTCACTTTTTACTTCCGTGAGAAACATTCCATATTGTCCACATATTTTCCTTGTATAGTCTAAGTATATGAAATGAATGTTTTTATGATTATTTTCATGACAATTATAGATAATTACAAATACATTTGGGGAAATATCATTCATGGGGCTTACATTTTCAGATGTTTCCAAAGTGGTAATAGATTTTTGTCTCTATGTGCATTCTTTGGAAAATAAGTTTATTTATACACCAATATTATTATATAAGGCATGTATACATCCCAAATTAGATTTGAGAATACGAAACACATTCTTCTAATGATATTATAATCTACATTTTTGTGATTCTTTAATGGAGATAGGATTTAAAATATTACATAGTTGTAAGGTTTTGATGTTACGATTTCATTATTTATTAGGATTGTTTATTGTTTTGATTAAGATAATGAAATATTATGATCTACTTCTCAATAAAATTATTTATTTTCTTATCATATAGGTATTTATTGAGAATCCATTTTTTATTTAATTTTCCTATTTTTTGTAATCAATATTTCAAAATAAAGTTTTTATGAAAATATTATTTCAGTTCACTCTTCGATCGAAAATGATTTCTCTTACAAATCCATGTTCTCTAAACTGTTTTCCAAAAATGTTTTTATATTATTCAATTATTTATTGTATAAATTTTTACACATGTTTTAATTTTAACATGGCATTTTGAAAGTAATATGATTGTCATTTTCAAAAACAAGGCATGTATGGATATTACTAAAAATGTGAAAGGATTCCTTCTTTAAAAGTTACCCCATGCATATAATTTTCAACAATAACGAATATTTAACATGTAAAATAATAATTTATACATTTCAAGGGTTTCTTTAAAATAAAATGATTTTGTAAAAAATTTTATGTTTTAAAAATGTGTTTTTTAATGTTGAAATGATATTTTCCTCAAGAAATGGTTTAAATTTTTATAGAAATCATTATAATTTGTAAATATTATATTAGAAGAATAGGATTTGAAATTTATTTTATGTTTTAAATTTTTTTCCTAAAATGGAAAAGTCTTTTTTTCTCAAAAAATGTTATATTTTTTATTTCATAATCATTTTACATATAACATGACATCTTGTAATGTTACTTATTATTTATTGGGGATATTATCTAAGGACACCATTCATATTATTTCTCTAAATGAATAATGTTTATGATGATAAGATATTTAGGAGACATTTTTCTCAACACTAGTTTATACCATGATAAAATTCAAATGAAACCCACTTTATCTTGCATGGGTTATGCAATGATGGAATAATGAAAAGATTATGAAACTTGTTTTATTTAAACATGTTATGATATGATGGAATGATTAGAAAACCCATTTATTTTTTAGGTTATGATATAATTAATGTTTTATTTCCATTTTCACACTTATTTATGATTTTAATTACATGATTTATGAGACCCATGTATCTCTCTAATTAATTGGGAAAATTAGAAAAGTAATGATTAAATATGAAATGTATGAACCTGATCACATTTTAAAAATGTTATAGAAGATCCTGATGAAATTTTCATAATTTTATGTGGTAAGGTAATAACAAGTTCATAGTGTTATTCATAGAACTATATTTAATGTCTATAATGTTATCCATAGACTTGGTTTCATGTTAAAAAGTTTATACGAAGACCCAATTTCATGTACTTAACATAATGAGTGAGAATTTTTATATCTATATATGTCCTCATTATTATAATAATAACTGTATCCCATAAATATATGTCTTATTCCAATATTATTTATTCATGGTTAATGTTATTTGATTCCATTATGACTCATGTATTATTCACTTCCCTGATTTATTCCATGAATCAAGTTAATATATTATGATATACATTGTATGGTTTTCAAACTTTATTCTCATATTCTCATACCCTTATGAACATGGTATGTTGATATCTCTCCAGTTTACCCATACTGAGCATCAAAGTTCACCCTTTACTATACTGTGTTTCCCTATTTTTTGATTAAAAGTATTATGTATGATATTTCTAAGAAGGGAGATAGATATTAAGAACCTTGTGGGAGATGATGTAGCACAATTATAGAAGTGTTTCTTATATGTCAATGTTTCCAAATTCACTATAACTTTATGTTCCTTAGAAGTAATATTGTGTATTCTAATCAATATTCATATAAAAAGTTTTAATTTCTATATTTGATAAGTTTTGGTCTCTATAGTTGGTTTGAAAGGAATGTTTTAGTTACCCTTTGGAAACTATAATGAGAAAACATTACTGATATTCGTACGGTGGTTTCAAAGGATATGTATGGGGATATGACTTAGGATAAGTTTATGGAAGAATCAATGTATAAGAAAATGACCTAGAATTTTGGTAAATGATAGAGTGAATGGATTCCATTAAAGTGCATCCTTGCCTAAATACTACAATTGGATGTGGAATTGGCTGATAGGATACATAGGGTAATAAATATGAAAGGGGTACATTAATTTAAAATTTATTTTCACCTGATGCATGATAACGTGCCTTAATGAACAGCAAGTTTGAAACTCACATGGAATATATTTTCTATATTCACAAAATTCTTATGAACAATCATGTATGATTTAAATAATGACCATGAATGACCTTTGTTAATCCTATGTTGTCATAGATTAAAATTATAGTTTCTTGATTTAAACATACTATAAATAATTATTCATTATTTTGTGCGTTTACTCAATGATTATTTTTTCACACTATGATTTTTGGTATTATTAAATAGATAAAACCTAATAGAACTATTTTAGTGGACAATGAAATATACAATCAAATTAATTTCTACCATAGAAACTGAATGTTATGGGTTCTAGAATGAATATATCATATCAATTATCACTATTTATCAATATATGAATCATCATGAACATAAAAATGAAAAAAATCAAGGAAACTAATTTATTGAGTCCTTTATGAGGAAACCTCCAACCTCTTTTAGTGTTTCCACTAATCAATTAGTCTATAAGTATTGGATTATTACTTTTGAAAATATTTTTTTTCTATACTATTTAGATCATGGGAAAGTCATCTTGGAGGTCTATCATTTTTAAGGAAAAGAATATCAATGTTGCAAGATTATTAATATTACGGGTCAATATGATTTAATTAACTCCATGGAATGGGATGGGTTTATGATTATATATTTAGTAATTATATCCCTTATATTATATGAACAAGGATGGAGAAAGAATTTATTAAGCATGAATATAAGGATGAAGAATTTATTTGTACCCTTGAATCAAAATTTAGAAGACATGTATTGGATGCATATAGTATTATCATATATCAGTAAATAAAAAAATATCAATCTATTGGTGTCTTAATACCAAGAATTTTAATAGAATTTACTATAAGAGAAATGAGTAGATATGAGGATGTCTCCACTGTGCAGTGAAATTTGAATGGAAATTGGATATTCCAACTGTTATCATGGTTTTCATAAGAAAAAGAAGATCGATTCTCATGAGGAATAAAATAAATCACAAGTTCTAAATAAATTTCGCTCACCTAAATGCATGAAATTTTGAAAGAATATATTAAATTGATTCATGAAAGGGACTTGTTGGAGTTTCCAGTATTAGAATCCAAGAAATCAAGGAATAGAATACAGAATTTATTTGAAGTGGTTAATAAATAAAATGAATGGAGAGATAGATCCACAAACATGACCACCCACAATATAGTCTTTCAAATGAAAATATTTTTGGCATTATGTGAAATAATTTCCCAATCCAAGGTTATATATGAATGATAAATAGAGAAAACCCATCACAAAAAAGATCAAATGGAAATATTATATTAACACTATTGATTATAGAAATTAATATAATTACGAAACACATATCCTACCCTCCTTATATGTGAAATTCATGTTTTATTTTGTATTAATAAAATCTATGAAAATATTATTATTCATCCATTTGTAAAATTTTCTATGATTATCTCCAACTATATAGAATCTAAAATAATGAAATCACATTTTATATTATATTAGTATAAGGATGAACCCAATTTTCCAATTATTCTTATACGATAAGAATTTATATATATGAAATAATGGTTGAATTAATTTTTTCATGTTTATATTTATCCATGTAAGATTAACTTAAGAGTTATGGACACCATCATGGGCTTTTGAGTTTATGGGTGATCATAAGTTCAAAGTCATTGAAACATTTTTTTGGTTTTAAGGGGTGGTATTTATCAAGATTAACGATATTTTAAGAGAAATTTATGGAAATAAATCCATTTGATTTTTTATATTTTGTTGTGGAAAATTTATTTGAGAAGTAAACCCCTTCCCCTTTGTGGATTGATGATTAAACATATTGTTAACCATTAGGGTTTTAATTATCTTTTATGTTGAGGTAATGATGGGTTATAGTAGATCACATTATACAGTCATCACACTTCATTATTATTAGAGAAAATTTCTCTCTAGATAATCATTATGGAATATAAATTATGAAACAGTAAGGTTTCAAGGAGTGAAAAATTAAATTGTATCTAATCTGGAACTGAGGGTTACCTTTATGTTCAGATAAAGTCTTCAATAGGTTCTAGATATGGGTCTAAGATTCTAAAATTCATATCTTCCTTATATAGATGGTTAATTAAAGAGAATTATTCCAACCCTATATAATATTTTAATATATTCAATGTATTTAAATGGTGGTTGGGAGTAACATATTTATATAGTTCTCATTTCATAAAAAAAATTCTTTCACATATGAATTCAGTTAGATTCATATAAATCAATTTATGTATATAAGTTGAAAAATATAATGAACTAGAATTATTTTGAAGAAATAATTCTATTGGACATGTGCTCGTCCATGAATTTAAAAAGAAAGATAGATCCATTAAAAAAATATAATGTTAGTAAAATATTATAGAATTTTTATGATCATAATCATCATAGCGATATAGAAATTGAAGTCAGTGAGAAGGTTTTTCTATAAATTTATTATGTTTGAATAAAGGGAAAATAATGCCCTCGGTATATTGGTCCTGTTGAAATTATTGACTGTATTGATATGGTATCCTATCAATTGGTTCTTCTCGAAAACATCTCCCATTTCCATAATGTGTTCTATGTATCACATATAAGGAAGTACATACCAGAGCATTCACATATACTAAACTCGTAGGTTACACAATTGGAGCATGTTATTTCTTAAAAGAAAAAAAAGTGGAGGTTATAGATCAAGGAATGTTTTATGAAATAATAAGGCACACTAGGTCATGGTTTTTTTGTGAAACAATTATCTGAGAATAGTTATGTGGGATGTTGAGGATGTTATGAGCTAGAAGTATCCCCAGTTGTTGGTACTTATGTGAAGATTATCAAAGGAAAAATTCATTTTAAGGGGTGTATAATGTAACACCCTATGTTATTGTGAAATATATATTTTAAAATAAATTTAAAATTTTCAATATTTTATTGTTCACAAAAAATAATGTTTATGTTTTTTTATAAAAAGAATGGATTTTGTCTCATATTACAAGCAACACCGAGATTTAACAAAACATGACATACAATTAAAATTTTGTTATTTAATATAATTGTTATCACCTAACCATTAGAATGAAAATTATGAATAGAAATATCTATATTATGATACTATATAGTTTAAAAAATTATATATAATTAATCCTTTGGTGAATACTTAATTATAAATGATAATAACAAACATTTGAAATAAAATAAAATCTTTTAAAAAAACAATTTACGCACAAATACATGTTTTTCATGAATATGTAAAAATAATAAATTTTTGTGAATTTTTATAATTAATTTTATATATCATCAACAAAATAAATTCTTTAACAATTCATATTATGTGTTTCCTAGAATGGGATATGAATAAATCAAAATTAATGATGAAGAAATTTATATTAAAAAAATCAATTTTATCTCCATTTTCACACGTATATTAGAATTATGTTTTTCCAATTTTAAGAAATTTGTTTTAAATAATAGACTGTATTTTTGAATCTACAATAACAAAATATCATATAATTATGTTTTTATTATTGTCTGAAAAGATAACATTTTCAATGAATAGTGAAATATAGTGTTTTTATTAAGAATTTTCATTTCTATTAAAGAATATAAAAATAAAAAATTATACTAAGAAGGATTAAAAACTAAATTTTTTTAACTTTTATATCAATTAACACAATGTTGTTAATTTTAAAAAATTTCATATTGAATTTGGATATTAAATAATTCTGTACTTTTGAACAATTTCTCTTTGAAAACTTGCTTCTTCATCACAACTGTGAGTTTAATATAATTTAAATTCATCAGCTTGTATGAGATGAATTTTAAATAATGGATTAAATATTATTAATCCTAAAAATTTATATTATCTAATATGTTAAACTTAATTTTTTTATCATAATTAATAGTATAAAACATAAAAATATTTATCACGGTTAAGGTAAATATTAGTTCATTGTGCGGATAAACTTAGAAGATAAGAGTTAAAAAAGAACCAAATTTTTTGACATTAGTTTTATGGACTTATATAGACAATATATCTTCTAATATATAAAATTTTAAATTTTTAGCCATTTTCATTTTGAAAAACATGGGTACATTGTTTTTCATTTTAAAAATATCATGTATGCTACTCACCTCACTTATAAAAGGCCACCTTCTTTCCTCTCATATTCAAACTTCCAAAAATCATATCTCATCCACGAAATTCCAAAATCACTTAATTAATTCCATAATTTACTAATATAATCATTATTTTGGTCATATATCAATTCTAATAACCCTTTTTGTGAAAACAAATAGACGTTTTCTGGAGAAGAGGGGATGTCCTTAACCGAGTGTTATATTTTATTTATTCCACAAAATCCATAAATTATGATTAAAAAATGATGATATAAAAACATAATTATTTTTCATATTATTCTATGTTATTATAATTATTTTATATCCTAAATTATTCTTCTCTTACAACAAATTGGATATGAAATCATTATTTGTGTGTACGACAGACTACACCATGCGAACCAATGTCATTCATTTTTTCCATTAGCACCTCTCCAGGTTAGAAATAATGATAGATTAATGGTATATATATATATATGTGAAATTTATGATAATAATATTATTATTTAATTATTATATGTGAAATACCTTCTCACTTTCCATTCCGTGTGAATACGATAACCTCTCTCTTGTGTAGGGCAGACTACCATCTCACGAAGCGATGGGGTTCAGCTACTCTTTATATGGGAGGTAATACGGACATGTTTAATATATATATATATAATATTATTACTTAAATTTAATATATTATTTACCTTTTTATCTCAATCCTTTGTGAATATGTAAATGACGTTCATGCTTACGGCCATCCAATAATATTCATAAACAATGTATTTCATTTTCTATCTCCAACTTTTATAAAATTCACTAAATAAAAATAAACTAATTATATATGATATCTATATCAGTGTTATGTTTTTTATATTATTAAAACATTATCAAATTATGAGAAAAAATAATATAAAAAATCAAAAAATTCTTGAAAAACTAATCATTTAGTGCCTAAAACGTGAATTTAACCTAAAATTGTTAACAAATAGTTAAAAAAGGAAATAAGTAAATAAAATATGGTATTATATATAAATATATTTATTTAATAGATGTATAATAAACATATATCTATTACACATTTGTTTTTAGTTTGTATTAATGAATTCTAATCTTATTGTATGAGGTTTACATCTCACTTTTTACTTCTGTGAGACCCATGCCACACTAACCACCTATTTATTTTTTTAGTGCATATATTACCAATGAATCTATTATATGATTATTATCATTAAATTTATATGGATTTAAATATCTATATAGTGATCTCCATTTTATGGGGTTTACAATTCAAAAATTATTAATGCGGTAAGGGATATTTGGCTCAATATTTTTTTTTGTGACCTATGTCAGGTTATACACTAGACCTATTCTATTAGTTGTATAAACTACCCATTTGAAAATTTACACCTCTAATATAAATCTTCTCCTGATATTTATATTATGATCTTATGTTATTATTTATTAGGTCCTTGGATTTAAAATATATTAATGTGGTAAAGGTTGGTTGTTACAATAATATTGTTTATCGGGATTGTTTATGATTATGCATCTCATAATGTAACATTATGATATATTTCTCTAGAAAATAATTGTTTTCATTATAATATTTTTATTTCATGAAAATAAATGTTTTCCGTACATTTTGTTTTTTTATGTACTCAATAGTTCAAAAAATGTATTTTTAGAAAATCCATTTTGTTTCTCTATTTCATCAAAAATGATTTTTATTCTATATTCATGTTTTCTAAAAATGTTATCAAAAAAATATTTCAAAATAATTCAATATTTTTATAAAAATAAATTAAATTTATTTTTTACTTTCTATCAAATTTCATAAAAGTAAACATCATTTTGTTCTAAAAAATTCCCTATTTGGTTTTTATCAAAAAAAATATGCAAGGAATATTTGTTTTTGTATGGATGACATATATGGAATTTTCCACAATTATGACCACTAATTGTTTTAATCCATACAATATATTATTATACGGTTATTTTCAATGAAAATTATTTTGAAAATATTTTATGCTTTTAGAAGGTTTTATTTTAATGCGGAAAGATTGTTATCATCCAAAAATATTTTAAATGGTTTTAAGATTTCATTATATGTTTAAAATTTTATTTTTCAAATAAAATGACCATCAAACATTTTTATGTTTTAAAAAGTTATTTTATGAGTGGAATGTGTATTATCCTCATGAAATGTTCCAAGTGATCCTTAAAAATAAATTTCTATGTAAGCTGACATCAATTGATGTTACATATAATTTAATTGGGATATGATCCAAAGAAAGCATTATTATTCTATCTTAGAATGGTTTTTGTTTATGATGAAATGATGTTAATGAATCTAGTTTCTCTTCTATGGGTTATACCATGATAAAATTCTTATGATACCTACTTCTATTTCCGTAGTTTTTATTATGATGGAATGATCAAATGATTATGAAACCTATTTTCTTCTTAGGAAATGTTATAATGAAATCATTATGAAATCCATTTCGGTTCATTGATTTGTATATGATGAAATTTTTATCATAATTTTGCACATGTATGTCATATTTTCATTATTTTATGGGATTTTCCTATTTCTACCTACCATTAATTGTGTAAACATTAATAAATCATGGGTAAATACAATATTCATGAATTTAATTACATGTTTAATATGTTATGGGAGAACCTGGTGACATGTTCAAAATGATATGAATGAACATGATTAGATGGTCACAATGTTATGTCTTAATATATATTTGTGGTCTATGAGGTTATGGATAGACATAGTTTCACATAACAAAGTTTATTTTAGGGTTTGATTTCATGTACTTAACTAAAAGAGAGAACCTGTTTCAAACTATACATTTAAAAAAAATGATTTTTGTATACCACAAATTTATATATTATCCTAATATTTTTCTCGCAAGGATAATGATATTTTATTCCATTATGATTCATTTCTTATGAACACTCATAATATATTCTATTACCCATGTTAATGATCTATGATATGTAGGGTATGGTTTTTAAACTCTCTTTTCATGTTGTCATACCATTATTCTCACGACATATCAATATATACATGGTTTAACATTACTGAGCATATGATCTCACCCTTTATTTTTATTCCTTTCCATAGGATATAATGAAATGTATTATTTATGATAAGTATAATAAGGGTTCTAATAATGTAAAACATAGTGGGGATGATGTAGCTAACTTATAGACCAATTTTTAATTTTTCAATGTTTCCAAATGCACTATAACTATAGGATCCTAAAGAGTGTTCTATTATAATGGAATGGATATTTATCTAGAATTATGTAATATTTTTGTATTATAACTTCGGGACTCTAAAAAGTCTTCATAATTCAATATAAAAATTACTTTAGCAGACTCCAAATCCCAAGACAGGTAATTTTTCTTATGATCATTCAATTTTCCATAGGTATAGTATATCACCAAATCATTATACATCAGGATTCATTCCATTCCCTTTTCCAATGAATCACTACACATCAAAAACCCTTCTACATTGTAGGGTAATGTGTGTTTTGGTTTACTAACCAGACTTCTCTTCAGTTCCCCAAAATCTTGTCCACATTCATTTATACAAAAAAATCGGTGTGCTTCTACGGTTACTTATTGAGTTGATTATATAGTTGTGAGAAATTAATATCAAATAATCAAAAATATCTATCAAAACCCATAAAAGGAATAATTTTAGTCAACATGGTTGGTCTGGGCTAATTTTCAATAACATCTTAATTTAATAGATCCACTGATATACTGTCTCTCGATATTATATTACATTTAAATTAAACATTATATAGAAAAAATCACATTTGGTAATTTTATCACACAACTTCTTATTTTTTGGTGTATTCTGTAAAATTTTTGAGTGGCCTTCATTCTCATAATATCTTTTGGAATACATTGGAAGAAGGTCTACAAATGATACAAAAGAATGTTCGATGTAATATCTAAATAATCAATTCATTAAATATTTGATGTTATTAGTGGTATAGTTAGAACAATTAAAATCAATATAAATTCAGGGAATCTATACCATGTATAGACCACTATCATGTATATGTCATCACTTTTTACCCACAATTGATAGTATCTATATCAACAAGAAATCATTGAAAACTATTGAGACTGTAAGAACCCGGTATTTCTATGAGCTACAAATCAATTTTTTCGTAATTCTTTTTTTGACCAAATATTACTGCTTGTTGAGGATATGAAGTAAATGAGGGTGTCTAGGGATTGTTCAAATCCTAGAACCTTGACCAGTGGAAGAAATCACTAGGCGACATGGGTATTAGAAATTGTGAAGTCCAGTCTGCATGGTTTCTCCTAACTATTAAGGAGTTTTCAATTAGAAGAAATTAGAGACAAACATTGATGAAACCTTGAATCCTTGGGTGAAAACTCATATAAAGGTTCTTTAGCTTTTTGTAGAGTAAATACACATGCTTTTTCACATAGTTTCCAAAATTGTGTGCCTGAACACTCAAGGTCCCCTTTTTGGACAGCGGGCTCAACACGATTGGTGCATGGTTCAGCCAATTGTGTGGTCCATTTTATCAGGGTAAAATTACCAAAATTACCTTAACGACTTATAATATTGACTCATCCTCTTATTTAGTAATTATTGTTGATAGATGATACTATTTTCCTCCTTGGAGATATTTTCGTCCTATCTAGCTAGTTTATGGATAAATCTTCTATCTAAACTCTGATTTGACTTCCAATCATCTCACTGGATTTAATCTGGGGAGTTCTCCATTAGTCTTGCACCATTTTTTATTTTTTATTATTATAGAAAGACTTATACATGTTCAAGGTCATATTACCAATTTTTAGGGTGTCTGATTATTTTTACATTTAATTTAAATCTAATCTAAACTAAAGGTTGATACTAGATGAGTTCTCCACCATAGAAATATGGTAGGTGATCTAGTATTTATACCCTAGGTTAGGTTTCATTATACTATGTGCCTAGGTTTTGTAAATCAGTTCCCTGAGATATTCTTATAAATTGAATCCTCCTTCACGTGGTTATCTTAATTGACAAGCTTATGAATTTCTTAGGCCCCCTTCACTTACTTCCACCGTTTATGGTGTGACCATAAAATTTTCCTTGAAGATAGATACAATTTAGTGATCAAACCATCATTTATATGGTTTTGACATGTCACCTATGTGAAATATTTATAACTGATTTCATTAGAATTGAGTTTAATGACCACATCACATGATTAAATAGGATAATGGTTATACTATTGTTAAATAAAATTTTTATTGAAATATGAACTATCCATTGGATCATATTAAATCCTTTGACTTCATGTTACTATTTTGATAAATGGGCATGGAGAACCATTTTCATTATGTTACTTGGTCATGGATTCCCCCTTTCAATTTATATATACTAGTTGGGTGTCCCCCTACTGTTGTTATATAAGAGCTTGGAGTCCCTTTTGGTAATGCGATATATGGGCATTATAACCATTCTAGATTACGATGAATGGGTATGATGACCGTTATTTGTTATGATACATGGGCATGGTGAAAATAAAAAAATTATGATATGGGCTTGGAAACCATAGTAATATGATTTGGGCTTGACATCACTTTGGTTATGATTTCTGCATGGACACCCTATTGATATGATAAATGGAATGGAAAACCTATTGATATAATACTGGAATAGAGACCCTATTGATGTGGTACTGGGTATGGAAATCCTATTGATATGATATCAGGCATTGAGGCCCTTATAAAATTGATATTGGGCATGGTGACCCGTATGAATATCATATACGAGCATGACGACCCTTACTGTTGTGATTCAACAATATAGAACCTAATATTATGACATTGGGAATGGAGTCCCTTATTACTTGGATAGATGGAATGAAATTCCTTGATACTAGTGAGATTCATGCAACAACCCATGGACACCTGAGTAAAACCTTAGGTTCATGATAGTAGTAGTATCCATATATAGGGTGATGAACATCACTATGTATATAGAACAATATAAATGTATACATATGGTTTCATGTTCAAAAGCTACTTGGATTTGGTCAAATAAGGTAGTGTCATCCTAGTGTACTTCAGGAACTAGAGCTGACACATTATGACTTTTATTATTTCTTACTATTATTACTCGAACATTTTCATGTTATATGGACTAATTGGATATTAATAAATATAAATGGTGGATGATTAATGAGTTCATTTCACATCCTATCTAGTCAACCAATATTACCAAATAATATTATGGAGATGTAGGTAGGTTCATGGGATGGATCCGTGTTTTTTATACTGGTTGTGCATGTAGAATGGGAGTGGAAAGGAACATGACCGAGTTGTGGCTCATGCAGCTATTAGAGATAGCCTTTTTGGTATTTTTGTTCTTTGGATTATTTTATTTTATTGCATGCCCACTACCATGTATGACTATTTACTCTTGATAGACACTTGAAATTACGTCATTTTATATATGAAGATGCTTATTGTGGATTTTTATCAACTATTACATTTTGATTTTTTAAATTTCGTAGTTAGATATTTGTTATTAATCAAATACTTATCTAGTTATTCCATCACTGTGCAACTCTAGTCATGAGGGTATAGTCTCTCCACCAAAGCACCATGGTCCCTCACTATTAGTTCACAACCTATGATGTATGAGACATGCTTGAGTTCATGTGGCCTATCTACTCAAGGAAACATTTAAGTGGAATCTAGGTCATGAAATCACAAAGGGGTATCATTTTTTTTGTATTACCAAGTGGGAATATTAGACAAGTGATAATAAATGTGTTGGAATTTCGTAATGAGAAGCTAAAGGGTCTAGCTAACCAACACATTGGGAAATAAAAAATTACCTAGTATGGGACATGTTGTGTTGTATTTTTGTTATCTCAATTGATTTGATTCCACTGTTGGGTTACACATAGGTTGTGTGATGGTTATTTTTATGATTGAGGGGTTTTTAGATATAGAATGGTTGTACTGATCATGCATCATTTTAGTCACCTTGAAGGATTTATATGTCAGGAATTATTCTAGGACACATTTATATTACCACATGCATTGCTTTAAGAATATTTTGGTTCTTATTACTATATCCATGTCCTATGATAACACATTAAATAGGGACTAGATAAGTGATTGGTTGAGAATAAATGGATGTCACACCTTATTTTATGAGTTATATGGGATATTATGGATTGGAAGTGGTGATCCATACAATTCATTCTTTTACAGAAATTTTTATATAAATTTGAATGAAATTAAATGAAATTGATTTTAAAATGAAATTTTCACCATTAAATAGGGATGACAATTTCAAATTAAAGGCAGTTGTACTATATAAGATGAAATTAAAACTCTATATTCCGCGAGCCTTATAGATAAACATAGATATCGACCGATACATGAACTCAGATTAGGATAGTATGTATAATTTCTTGTCTACTATATAATCATTCCTATCACCCAGACCAAGCTCTATGAGTAGGTAGAGGGGCATCGTCCTTCTTAAGAAGGCTTGTACCTATCCAATATGTGTATTTGTGATCCTTTTTTTTGTAATTCATTTTATGTGAGGCATGCGTTTTGAATTTTTGAGATATTAAACCACAGAATCTTATAGTCATGTGCAGTGAGGATTGTTATAACCATGATCCCAAGGTGATGTGCCCTTATCCACTAGTGATAGCCCCAACAGTTCCACATGTGGAACTACCTGTTATCGCATATGCAAGAGATTATGTATTCTTTTGAGGGGATTTTTTTGGTATTATGAAGACTATAAAAAGGGATTAAAAACCTTCCCCATCTATGAGAGATCTTATGTGGTCGATTTAGTTGCAACATCTACAAACTTTTTTAGGGGGTGATGGCCCTCAGGCAGCAGAGTTATGGTTTGAAACAGACATATCAATTTTCAGGAATCTTGAGACATCTCTTAAGAGATACTGAATCATTATACTTAAATTCTTCATGGATCCATAAAAAATTAATGAGATATTTTGAACCAGTAAGGTATATATTTGGATGATATTTGGAGTGATTCAAAATAAAGATTATATGACTATTTCATCCCTTAGAGAATAAGGGATGATCATCACATGGAGTTGTTAATCCTATAGTAGGGTTCAATATCTGTTATAGATGTCCTCGATCATTTCACAGAGCTTAGGTACATTGTGCCTATCAATAAAATTGATGATCTATTGAAAGAAAGATGATTATAGGATGGTTATAAACAACGTATTTGTTATTAGGTGAATATTTTCGATTGACCATCATATATGATTGTAACGCCCTAGCATCAAAAGCCAAGAGTCAGTGCATTACTTATTACATTGAAATGATTAAAAATAATGAAATATTGAATGAAAAATATGTATTTTATTCTCAACAAAAATAGATACATACATGTAACTCATATTACATTGAGAATGGTAACAAAATACAATACATAACAAAAACTAATAAACTGCATCCACGATAACTCAATAAATGGTCTCATCCTCATAACATGTTGAAGGTAAACAAATAAAAGGGGTGATATCAAATTCTCATCATGTGATACAAATAGTGGTAGCATGAATTGAAAATAACTAAATCATAAACAAACTATCGTAGTCAATAAGGCATTGTGAATAAATTAAAATCACATTCCATTAATAAACTGAGATTGAAACTACATACATAGATTTTGTCATAGTGAAAACCTCATGGATAGTAATAACTAAAATTTTATAAATAGATATTCCTATTAATTGGAAATTATGTATCTAGCACATGATACCACTATACCATTGAAATAGTTTATGTCTACAGGTAGAAGCCCAACTAAGTTTTTTGGAAACAAACTCGAAGGGTTTGTCACCAACAGATTTGTCTCATGAGACATGTTGATGCATTGAGGGGATATAGCGTGAAACACCCATTTCTACAAGTCTAAATCAATATTTATACATATATTTAATACATGTACAATATTCCTTACCAATAACCATATAGAGTAGAGGACATAAATTCATTAATTTTTCAATAGTTAAAACCACATTCCAAATAACCACTGTATGTAAAAGGGTATACGACTTAAGACAACAGTCATATCCATGAAACTAGAATATGGATATATAATATATTCACAATTTTAAATGAAAAATGATCTCAAATGGTCCGTGGATACACCACATAAGAATCATTATGTGCACAACACCATGAAAACGACAAGAAATGGAAACTGAGACAAAGCTCCTTAACATGATGTAATCAATCAAGTTGTATGACCAAAAAATAATAACCTCCAAATGAATAACATAATACTATGTGTATACAGTAAAATTGATAATATATTTCAATTGGATGTACAAAATACAACACATGCATGAAATAAGTGGAGAACAATGGAAATCTCAGAGAATTAAAAGTTAGATAAGAAACCCCATACATTATGTCTGAAAGTGTTCTTTGATTGAACATAATAGCCTGAATAATCAAACTTAGATTCATTAATTAATAATTAATGAACCTCATATAACATTAATTTATTTATTATAACCTTGTTTGTTTTATTTATAGAATTTTTTATGGGTTTAAGAGGATCATATTTTATTGTTTTGGAAGCGTTTTCTTCCTTGTTTTTTAGGATCAGTTTACTTGAATTCATGAATGGAAGATCGTTTGAAATGTGGTTAAACATCCAGAATTGTTAATAAATATTAATAGTGAAGTAAAAAATATATAAATGATCTTATAATGATTTTTTATATACCATGAGTATGACACATTAGATAAAAGATAATGATTAACACTTGGATTAATTTGGCGGTTTTGTGCATAATTAACTTGTTTTGTATTATTATGTTATATTATGAGTGTATAATGGATCTAATATATTAGAAAATATTAATTACATATATTATTATTTGGTTCAACCATAAAAATGGTTTTATGAATATAATTGAATATGGTACTAGAAATTGAATAATCGTCTTCCTTGAATGTGATAAATTAACTCATCTCGAACAATATTTTCATTCTTAATATTAGAGAAGGGGGAAAAGAGAGATGATGATGAAATATTCTATTAGAAGAATAAAATAACAATTCCTATAAGGTACTATAATAATCATATAATTTTTATGAGGGGAGGTGATGAGATATCAATAATATAATGGAACATGTAAAAGAAGTTTGAAGAAAAAGGAATGGAGGTTCACCACTTGAGTACTCCTCCTTGAGAATATCCTTACGACCATCGTTTTTGGATTTTTTTTAAAGACAAGTAGGTCATGGACATGGGGGTGGGCTTGAGAAGTGTATTTGGATGAACATAGGCAAGTCTTGATTCTTCAGTGGTGTGGTAGGAAGAGTGGGTGAGCGTGCTTTATATAGTGGAGTGGTGGAGGGATTTTACATTATTTTAATGATTATTTTGTTATTTTCCCAAAAACACTATGAATATTATAGATTCATTTGATAGAAAATACTAACAATTTAATGTTATTTTGATCGATGTGGGATTAAATTATGCTTTAATCACCTACAATGCTGTAGAAAACGTATTTTTCATTTACCATAATTTGTCATATTTCACTATTCATATAAAATTCCAGAATTCCCGAAAAATATGAAAAATTCACCAAATTTTTTTTTTGAAATAGAGATTGCAAAAATGAAGTCCATTTTTGACAAATGTTTTCTAAATAATAGTAATTTAATTATTAAATAAAATCATTATTTATTCCAAAATAACCATTTTAAATTTAAAGCTACATTTTTACAACTTGAAAAATAAATAAACATATCATTACCTTATAAGCTTAAGAAAATAATATAATAATTTTATTTACTATATATAAGGGTTATATTACTATTAATATTATAATTCATATTAATATTCATAAGGGTGTGTTAAAATTTACCAAAAAAAAGTTGGTTCTATCTAACTCTAAATAACTTACTGATCATATCTTTATATGACAATTTTTAGAGTTTAAATACATAAATTTGGAAAAATTAAAATTAATGGCTTGGTTATGAATTTCTCCTATTAATAACCACATATAATTTCATAAAGACTTAGATATATAATAAATATAGGAAATTCAATTAATAGAAAGTATTTAAGAGAAACATACCATTAAATGTTTTGGGGTTATAATGATATAGTGAAGCATGATCTTATCACTATGTAAAACCATAGGGATGTTGATGGTGTGAGATACGGGGGTTCCGAATCAAGGAATATTAGTTATTATACTAGAATTCATAAGTGATTCTTTAAGAATTACCACATGATTATTATCAGTTAGGTTACACCCATTGATAGTTATGGCATCTTTTACATTTGTTGGAACCTAGTTAATAAGAAGGACTAATGCTTCAGAGACGTTATTGAGTTCCAATTAATTGAATGATTAGGGTATCATCATAATTATTGTATGATGTTCCCATCTATTCCTAGTAGGAGAGGATCCATCTGTGATCCACCTTTTGGAGTAGGATTTGAAGAACCCCACTGGTTATGTATCTACTAGTCACATTGATTAAGAAGTAGGTTGGGGACGAGCTAGCTAGGCTTTAGATATACAACTCCATCAATGAGTACCCATTAGGGGTAGTCTTATTATAGAGCAGGCCCATGTATCAAGATTGGATTCTTATGTAAAAAATATACTTGAAAACAAAGGTTCTGATCCATATACTATTTGAGGTACTATTCAGGTAGCCTCTAATACTGTGTTTTCATTATTTAACATGGGTGCTTCAAATTCGATTATCTCTGTGGCTAATGTGGAAATACATTTTCTTGATATTAAATTGTTCTATATCATGATGAATCATGATACACCATTGTGTCTACATTAATAGTGTGTAAGCCAATATAGTGACTTCCCCCATGATATAAGTAGTTATTGTTTCCTAATGGATAACTTTACCCTTGAGATGTTGGGATTTTATGTCATTATAAAGAAGGATTGGTTGGTCCTTTATCATTCCTATATGGATGTTTATCCTGGATGGGTTTGTTCACATCAGCAGGTGGTGGTACTTATATAAATAATGGCGATTGGGATGTACTGGATGGTTGATCTAGAATAGAACATCTTGTTCTAGGTGGAGGAAAAAACTAGATTTATATCCTTTATATGGATGATCAAGGATTACATCAGAATAAATTCCCTCCTATAATCGATCATTTTAAGGATTCTTACCCAGATAAAAATACCAAAATACCTCTCGATACTAAGGTAGAATTTACCTTAGATTTAGGGAATGGAGATTTACAGGTATCTATTCATCTTTACAAGATGGATTATGATGAGTTGTAGGAGCTCAATATGAGACTAGATGATTTATAGACCAAGGGCTTGATGTGGAATAGTAATTCTCCCCATGGATTACCAATACTTTTTTGATGAATGAATGATGGAAATCATAACCATTCTAAGGATTACTAATATTTGATTTTGGTTATCGTGAAGAACCAGTATACCTTACTTCGTATAGAATATATATTCAACTGTCTCATTGGAGAAGGGGTTTTGATTAAGACCAATTTGAGGTCAAGAAATCAACTGGTTCATGTTATACCTTCAGATATAAGATGTATGAATCTTCATTCTTGGAACAATTTTTATTAGTATCATATTATGCCATTCGGTCTCATAAAAAAACCTTCCAATTCATTTTTTTGATTGTTAGGGTTTTCCATACATATTTATATTCATATATATTGGTGTTTTTCGATGATATAATAGTGTATTATAATATGTAATGTGACCAAGACAATTATCTTGAGATCATTCTAAATACACTAATCAAGTACCGACTATATTCTATGATAAGTAAATTCTACTTATTGATAGATAACATTAAATTATTGGGTAATATTATTTCATAAGTAGGAGTGTTAGTTGACCCAGAGATGAAGGGTGATGTAGTTAACTGTTAGTATCCCAAGAACATCATTTAAAAAAAGGTTCTTTATGCTAGTGGGTTATTACAGGCACTTGATACAATTATTCTCATACTTTGAAGCACCTATATTGATATTGACTAAGAAGAATGTGATGATGATCTGTTATGATGTATTTGAGACAACCATTTAAGAGCTGAAATGGAATCTAACTTCATTCTGAATCCAAATTCTACCTGAACTAGGTAAAAGATATACAGTGTATTAGGATGTATCTTGAATCGGGCTATAAGTAGTTCTTATGCACAAAGATGAAGTTGTTGTGTATGGGTTGTGGAAAATGAGTCCTCATGAGATGAATTACTGATTCACCATATTGAGTCTGCCAATGTTTTTTTATTCATTATGATGTTGGAGGAATTAATTAATTAGAGATAATTTTATGGTGTATATGGAAAAGAAATGTATTAGGTATGTTTTCATGTAGCATGACTTGAATCTCAGGTAATGAATGTGGTTGAAATACCTTTATTCCTTCAAATTTGAGCTGGAATATACACCCCTAAATATATATGTTTTTGTTGATGCTCTGACCAGGAGGACTCATACAAAAGATGATTAGTAGGATAGTAAATAGTGGAAAATTATGGCCCTATTTTTTAGATGAACATTAAGGTTTCAGACCATCATGTATATTTTTTACTTACATCGATATTAGTAAACTATTCACTTTTAAAGAGAGTGGTGATGTGGATGTTTTCAGATCATGATTCCTTGGTCCTATGCGAGAATAATTCTACTGAGGGTTCATGTCTAGATTGGATTATTTATGGAGAGGAAATCCTAAATATCTGTAAGAAGATCTAAGTTTCTATAGATATTAAAGAGAAGAAGATAGGAATTTCCCAAGCTTCTCAATATGAAGGACATTTTATAATCTATAATATGCATCATGATATGTGTTGATAGTATTTTTTTCCTATAGTGAAATTTAAGATATTGAGTTTTATCACCATTTTGTTCCACCTATTAGAAGGGAAATAAAAACACTAGTGGCCCATTTTCATGTTACTGTTGTTACCGATCCCAAAATTAAAATGGATGGTTATTGAAATGGGTTTTTTGGTTATTATAGAAAGGTATTTTCGAGTTAGTGTTGTAGTTTTGGAATTCTGGGATCGATAGACAATGGTATTGCACTTGTTTCCTATCTAGTATACTTTTTCAGTTAATGATCATGGTTGAATATATTTTCGTGAAATTATACGACAAAAAAAGTTTCATCACACTATCATTTTAGAAAAAAACTTTTATACATCAAGGTTCTATAATGTGCTACATAGATCTCCATGTACTGGGGTGATTCTACACATATCTTTTCACCCTTCGACCGACAACTAGTCAAAAAATTGATACATGTACTCGAGGATACACTCAAGGCATGCATCCTTAATTTTTGTGGTTCTTGGAAAAGTAATATACCTCATTTCATTTTCTTCTAAAATAATAGTTATCAAGAAACTATAGAGATGGATCCTTAGGAGGACCTTTATAGGAGGACATGAAATTCATTGTTTCACTGGTTAGATGTAGTCTTAAATGGTCCTCATCTCATTTTGGAAATATTAGAGTAGGTTCAGCTTATTAGGAAGTGGATGTCTACACTTGATTCTTGACAAAAATAATATTTCTATCGTCTTCATCAACCTCAAGAGTTTAACTTCAGGGATTTTTTTTTCTTACAGATAACACCCTAACTAGGGAATAGATGGATGCAGAGGCAAGGGAAGCTATATCATCACTTTTATAGGCCTTTTGAGATATTGGATATTATATTCCCTGTAGTTTATTATTTTCTACTACCTCAGAGGTACCATACCATGCACAATGTTTTCTATGATTCATATATTTCTGTTATCATGACAAATTTCCACATACTTTTGATTCGATGGATGTTGAGTTTGATGTTGATGATTCTTTTGAGGTGTATCCTATAAACATCATGGATCGGAACATAATGGTTGTCTGATGCTTGTATAATCCATTAGTGTGGGTTCTATGGAAGAATGACTATGTATGAGATGATACATTAGAGAAGGAGTCTGATTTATGTTCTTAGTTGACAGATTTATTCCTAGATAGCATTCTCCCACCATTGGAAAGGAAAATCATGGATGAGTTACCATAAGGGGGAATGACTGTATGAACCATTTTATTATATGTGTTAAAAATCCTTTAATGTTTTGTCAAATTTTTTGGTTTTGACATAATATGATTTCCTAGTAAGATTTTGGAGGAAAGGATTCAATAGGGGTCTTGTTCAGAGCCCAGAACCTTAGCAGGTGGAAAATATCACTGGAACACATGGTTTGTGGAAACCGTGTAGCCTATTTTTAACAGTTACTTCTAAATTTTGGAGGTGTTCAGGGAGAGAAATGGTCCTCATAGTTTGATAAAACCATGAAAAACAGGATGCATGTTAATATGGAGGATCTGTAGTATTTAGAAGAGTAAAAATGCATGGCTTTTTCAAGGTTAACCAAACCATTCCCATGATCCATGAGGGTTATCTCTATTGTAACTTTTGGTGTGTGATTTATCCAATAATTTGGAAAAACCAATGGAAAGCATAATTTTGGGGAAAATTACCAAAAATTACCTTAACATCTAATAAAATTTACACACTCTATTATTTCATCATTCCATCAAAAAAATGTCATATTTTCATCCATGGATAGGTTTTTTCAATTAAATCTATGTTCTTAGATAAATAATCCTCTTGGAATATGTTTCATCATTCAACCATCTCATTGGAAATGTGCTGATAAGATCTGTATGCATCTTAAACATTTTAACATTTTCCTTCCTGTCAATGAATTTATTATGCTACAATATCTTATACACTATTTTTTTTGGATTTTCATCAACTTTTGATTTTATATTAATCTGGACAAAACCAAATGTCAATACTAGAAGAGTTCTCCTCTAATGTAATAATCTACGTGGTATAGTATTTTTACCATCAAATTAGTGTTTCTTTACATTATGTGCCAATGTTATCCATGCCAATTCACTGAACAATATCACTAAATTGAATATTCCTTCAATTTTTTTCCTTAATTTAAATCCTTATAACATTCTCTATATCCATTCACTTGTTTCCTCCCTACATACTGTGCCCAAAAAATTTTCATTGATGATATAATTTCTTTAAAGGGAAATCAATCAATTATATGGTTTTAAACTTCTCCTATGTGAGAGAGTTATAAATAATTGCATTTGAAGTGAGTGGTACGACCACCTAACTTGATTAAATAGGAAAATGGGGTTTCCCTTGTTAAAATATCATGATATTAAATTACGAACTATCCATTGGCTAATATCATGCCTTGGGATTCATTCAACTATTAAAATAAATGTTCTTGAGGAACCATGAGATTTTTGTTATATAGTAATTGAATCCTAATATCATTTAATATATACGGGCATGGTGTCCCCCTAATGTAGTTATATACGGGCATGGAGTCTATTATACTAATGTGATATATTGGTATGCAACCCCATGTTGATTTTTATTAATGGGAATGGTAAAACTTATTCATTATGATACACATGCATGATGAACCAATAGTTATGACACATCAATGATGAACCTACATTTATGATTTAAGAATGACACCCCTTTAGTTATAATTGGAAAATGGAGACCCAGTTGATATAATACTAGGAATAGACACCCATTTGATATGATAATGGGCATGGGGACCCTATTGATACGATACATAGCTTGGTGACCCTATTGATATTGTATTAGGAATAGAGACCCTGATGAATATGATACATGCAATAGTGACCCTTATGAATATGATATTAGGTTATGATGACCCTTAATGTTATGCTTCAGGCTTGGAGACCCTATTGTTTTTAAAGGTCATAGAGTCACGTATTCTTATGATACCGGGAAAGACGAACCTTGATAATATGTAACTCGTTCTACAACCCTTGGACGCTTGAGGTACATCACAAGTCCATGATATTAGCAGTATCAATATATATGGATATAGATTTCATTATGTATAGTTACCATATAAAGGTATAAATATGGTTAATTGTTCAGAGACTCTCTAACTCTTGGCAAAGAAGGTAGTGTCAGCCTAGGGTCCTTAAGAACTAGAGTCGAGCTTTAAAAAATTTAATTAATGCATACCATTAGTACATGCACACCATCACAATATATGCATTGACTGAATATTTATAGACGCCATTGGGGGTGGCCTACTGAGTTTTTCCCACACCATATCTGGGATTCCCATGGTAGCCTATAATATTACATGTATGATTATAGGGGTAGGGGAAACACCTAGTGGTTGATACATTAGTTTCTCATATCATGGGAGTAGAGAATCATAAGACTGAAATGTTTCATGTGACACTATAGGAGATATCCATTTTTTATTTTTATTTTTTGTTTTGATATATGTACTAAATTTCATGCTGGTTACCTTGTTTTCCTATTTAATCTTGATAGAAATAAGAAAAATACATCATTTTATATATAATGTCGGTTACTGTTGATATTGATTAATCATTTCAACTATATGCCCAACTTCTTCTACCAGATATTTATTATTATTCAATAACATATCTATTTATTCCACTGATGTTAATCTCTGATCACGAGAATATAGTCTCCCCACCATAACACCATGGACCCTTAATTCTATTAGAAATTCTATACATATGGGGGAGTACTTGAGGCCTTGTGCCCTAGATGTTCGGGGAACTGTTTAATTGGAATTCATGTTGGGACTTCATGATGTGTTATTGGAGGAAATTATTTCATTGTGTCTTATGATTTGAGAATATTAGATAGAATATTAGGAATGTTTTGGAATTTGGTAATTGTTTTTTCATGTGAGTAGCTAACCCATGTATAGGGAATGGAAAAAATTTTGTGGGATGAGACATGTTATATTTTATTTTTTTATTTTAGTTTATTTGATTCCATTGTTGGGTGACAGAAATGATGAGTAATGGTTATTTTGTGGATTAGGGTTTATATTTTATCCTTGGCCAAATATGGGAAATAAGTATTGATCATGCATCATTTCTGGAACCTTATTGGATTTATATGTAATGTATTATACCATGACACATTTATATTACCACATAAATTACTTGCATCATGTTTTGGTTCCTATTGTTATGTCCATGAACGGTGGAAACACATCATGTAGAGACTTGATATGTGAGTTGTTGTGCATAAATAGATGCCACAATTAAATTTAATACATGTATCACTCATACTGAATTAGATCTGGCGATCCATATAATTCATCATTTTAATGAAAATGTTTATATAAATTATATTAAAACTAAATGAAATTCATTCAAAAATGAATTTCTCACTATTATGTGTGGATGTTTTTATCAATTTAATGGGATTTTTTCTATATAAATTTAAACTGAAACTCTGTATAGTAGGACAATTTTAGAAAAAAATATATCTTGACCTAGACATGACCTAGGTAGTCAGAAGTATGTAGAATTTTTTTGTTCTATATGATGGTTCATGTCACATAGATCTAGATCTATGAGTTGACAGAGGGGTGTTGTTCTTACTTAAGAAGTCTTATACAAATCCTATATGTATATCTATGATATTTTCCATCATTGATCTTATATGATGTTTAAATATTACATTTTTATGGATATTCCATCGTGAATTTATCTAATCATGCACCAAGAGGGTGGTTAGAACCATGATTTAGAGGTGGTGGGATCTGAGCCACCAGTGATACATCTAGCGGTGACACATAAGGCGCCTCATGTTATACTAGATGAGAGAAATTATGTCTATATTTTAGGGGAGTTTTGTGGATTTCGAAATATTTATTGGTATCTCTAGTACCATCCCCTTTTATAAAAGAGTTTACACGAAATTTTCAACAACATCATCAACCTACTCTTTGATAGGATGTTGGACCCAAAGAAATAGAGTTATGGATTTGAATAGTTATATCTATTTTATATCATCTAGAGACTCCTCTTGAGAGGAGAGTAAAGATCACTAATTATAGGATTTATGGATATAATAAACCTTGGTAGGATATCATGAATGAGTATGGTGGGTATTGAGATGTGATTTGGAGTGGTTTCCAATATAGATTTTATGGAAATTTTATCCCTTAGACCCTGAGGGACGATCCTACCATTGGGTTCATGGACTTATAGCATGGTTCTACATCTGTGTGGACTACCTATCTTGTCTCATAGAGCTTTAGTTCTTCTCACCTATCTATGATTTTGATGATCCAGAAAAACCAAAAGAATTTGGGGATGGGATTACACATCCTATTAATTCATAATTGAATATTTTCTTCTTGATAACTATGTATGATATACTGAATCAAGAACATATTATAAAGAGAAACTTGGGAGTTGTAGATGGTTCGAGCCAGGGGTTTTTAGAAAAAAGAGAGATTCGTGGATCGGCTAGTTCTCAAAGGTGATAACTTGATACCACCCTTGTGAGCAGTGGTATCTAGGTGACACCCACTGAGTGTTATGTGGTTTATCGGCAGTGTGGGAAGCCAGGGTATAGTAACCCATAGTGTTCTAGATATCCAATTTAGTGCTAAGTCTATTGAATATTGGGGAATATTTACAATTTCATAAGACCTTACCATCAGTAACTAGTGGGTTATAATCCATATCAACTCCACTTTCTTGAGTAGAATTAGAAGAACCTAGCCATGAAGGTTGCTTAAGTACTACTTGTCATACATATAGTAGAAGAGGTCATGGGAAAGGTATCCAGACTTCAGATATATTGTATTAGTATAGAGTAATTTCTTTATGCAGTAATGTTATAGTAGATGTATAAGGATAAACATATTTTTAGAGAATCCAATACAGGAAGAGTAGTGTGTCGGGCCATCTATAAATCGAGGTACTATTCCAATATCCTCTAATATTGTGTATACTTTATTTGAAATTAATTATTTACTTTCCTTTTTCTCCATGTGTATTGTAGAAATTTATGAGATTGATATTGAATACCTTTGTATTAGAAGGACGCTGGATACTCTATTGGTTATAAGTTTGGATAGTTTATTCCAATATAAGGAATTGCCAATGGGATAAGTGATTATTGTTTCTCATGGGAAATATTTTTCATCTAGATTATGGGATTTAATTTCATTTTTGGGATTGACTGGTTGGTCCCTTATCATGCCTATATGAATTTTTATCACCAGAGGGCGTTGTTCACATCAACCAAGGGTGGTACTTGAATCCAAAAGGGCATGTGTCATGTATTGGTACATAGTGTTTGACTAGAGAATATTGGTCTAGATGAAGTGACAAAATATATTACTATATTTTATATGGACGATCCATGCTTACATTTGATTAAATTCTCTCTTATAGTAGATCATATATGGGATGTTTTCCCCAATGTTATTTTCGGACAACCTCTTAAGAGAGAGGTAGAATTCCCTATCGAACTTGTTCATAGAGCTTCATATGCATCTATTCCTCTTTATAAGATGGAAAATACTGAGTTGTAGTAGCTTTATAGGCAGTTAGAGTATTTAGATGCTAAAAGTTTTAAATGACCCGACACTTATCCCGAGGGTTCATAGGTGCTTTTCACCAAGAAAGAAAACAAAACCCGTAGGATTTGTGTGGATTACCAGAAGTTGAATAAAATTACTATGAAAAACTAGTATCTATTACCTTGTATATGTAACTCCCCGACCCTAGATACCCAAAGTCGGTGCATTATTACATAACATTGGCATGATCACAAGAAAGATCATGTCTCGAAAGACCGATTAGTTTAGTAGCCTTGGAAGCACTAGATATATTCATAAAGTTTACATTACATCAATAAGTGAAAAACTACAACAACATATTGTCTTCATATCCCCTCATACTATCCCTACAGGTCATTCATAAAATACATCTTCACATCCTAGGAAAACTAAAACATTGAATGGGGTGAGCTCAGATGCTCAGTAAGGATAACAATATAGCAGAAACTTTCATAAATAAACATAAAAATTTAAGGCAATGTATAACTAAAACAAAAGCCTTTTAAACTTGAACTTCAGCATAATATTCCACGGATAAAATGAAATAATTCCAATTACTTATTCACATGTATATTCTACTAGTTGAATAATCACATGAAAATATTAATAACCACTTTCATAATTACGGAATGCATAATGCCAGACAATCATAACCAGGTAGTCAGGGCCTCGTGCCAAGACTTCAAATAAGATTTTGTCAAGGCCTCATGCCAAGACACTAGTTTGTCTCATGAGAGTTACCAATGCATCGAGGAGCAATATAGGGCTCCACCCGTCACTTACTAAGTCCAATTCATTCCTCATAAGAAAAGTTTTAAACATAACATCAACATTCGTATTAAAACTAGAATACGAAGTGTCAATACTTTATCCACAAACCATGAATGGTATAAAAATAGCACATCCACATTCAAACATTACTCATTCGATACAATATAGAAGATTTTATTGTATCATATTAACCTCAATCGAGAATGATGAAGGATATTGACATAGATGAAAATAATCATCAAAATAATTAGAGTGAAATATCCCCCTTTTTCTTGAAATCATTTAAAAGTCACACTATTTGTCAAGAATCCTTTTAAAATAGATTTTAGAATCAAAGTGTCCCATACCAATTTGATACTTTTAAAAGGAGTTTTAATTTTAAAAATTTAATGTCCATATAAACAAACCCTTAAAACGATTTTTAAAACATGGACATTAATGATAAAGATTTAGAAGAATAAGTCTTTAAAACATTTAAAAATGTTATTTTAGTTAGAGTTTCTAACCAAAAGAGAGACACTTGAATACAAATAATTGAGGTAATCAAAACTTTGTAATATCATGAGAATAAAGGATTAATGATATACTATGTCAAAGTACATTATATACACCACATATAAGTGATTTGGTGTATAACAACAAAGAAGTCTCAATGGAATGAAAAATGAGACGAAATCTATCATAAAGGTCGTATCCTTAGGTTAAGGATAAATCAATGACATAATTATGGGTGACAAATATAAATACACTCAATATTATTGGATATTAAGTTTAAAACAATCAAAGTACATTCACAAATATTCTTGTAAAAACAACACCAGTGAATTGGATGTTTAGCTCAACAAATCGAGATTGAGTTAAATTTACTCTTATCAAGTTCATACCAATGACCTGATAAGTTATCAATGGAGTGAGTATGTGTATCAAAAGTAAATCCACAGAAAGGGGAGTGGAATTTATGACATAATCAAATTAATAGTGATTCTACACATAATCATGGAGTAAAATAATCAATGAAGTATGCGTAAAGTCGGATAAGTGGAAATTGAAATTTTAAATTCCCTTATTGATTTGGTAACATACAAAACATACAACCATGAGAGAAGGATCATAAAATTATGATGTAAATATACATGAATTAAATTATATTACACAATGAATACAAACATGGGCATTACATACACCACATGTAATAAATAAGTGGTGAACAATGGAATTCTCATGGAATTAAAAGTGAGATAAGAAACCCCATACATTGTACTTTTTCCTTGGTCGACGTTAGTTTAACCTCCTGTATAATGGGGAAATAATTGTTATTGAATTATACAAGAATATTTTACATTAATATGATATCATATATGATCTTTTAACATTGATATGTTAATAATATCTTAGTATTATTGTCATTTTGGGTGTTAACTTACTCATTTTCCTTTATATTTTTTTCTACATAAGCCGTGTTTGTTATGGAAGGGTTGTATCTTATTAATATCCATAATTATATCAATTACTTAAAAATTATTTTTAATCATCAAATTAGAATTATTCTTGAATGGATACAATGGAGAATGAATCTCATCACGTTTGTGGAGTGGGTAGTCCGTACGTACGTACGAAAGACAATATCATTCTTTTGATATTAAAATAATAAATAATTGGATGGTATATCATATATACAGAATAATTATCATGTTATATTTGTTATTTACATTAATTAAACATCATTATTATACCCATCAAAATAATAATATATTGAATAACAATTACACCACGCCGTGGAGACAATAAGTCGTACGTACACACGTATGGTGACATGTCATTCAAAGGATGGATATAATACTGAATATGTTTGTACCATATTTATAATAACCTCACAGTATATATAAGATACAAGAGTTATTATTTTACAATTGTAATAACAAAGAATTAAGAAGTTGAATAAGAATTGAACTTGAAAGAGGATGGTTAAAACATTACCTCTTCTTCGGGTTCTTCCTTTTGATTTGATCAAAAGGGCTCCATTGGTTGGATTTTTGGTCAATCTAAGGCCTCTAGGTTTTAGTGGGGGATGTTTAGAGAGTATTTGGACAGGGTTTGGCCGAGAGAAAAAGCTTTGAATCTGTGTATTAGTGAGAAGGGGGGGTGCCCTTTTATAAGAGGGGTGAGGGGCACCTTTGGAAAAACAAAAAATATTATATTATAATAACTTCATATTCAGATTATAATGGATATAAGGTGGATTATTTAAAGTTTATGGTTGGGATGGGTCTAAAACCACACAACAAAGAGAATTTATATAGGTTTCGGTTATTATATAAACCTTATCTTTTAGTTTTAACTCTTAGTTAATTAGTTTGACACTTACCATGTCACTTTGTATTTAGATATTATATTGTTAATAAACATACTCTATAACTCCAATCGACCCCCAAGTGGTCCATTAATGATACAAATATCATGATATATGTCTCTTGGCCGAACCTTAGTTTTTTAGGAATTCAATATAAATTAATAATATAATAATTTTTTTAAAAACGCTTTTATGTCAATTTTAACAGTATTGGGTATTTTGTTTTTGATAAATTCATAACAGCATTATTACTTCGAACAAAATTTATATAATCAATCCTAATATATCATATAAACCTAGAAAATTAGTGTAATTCATAAAAAGTCTCAAATTACATTTATTTTTATAATTATAATATCTATTATTTTATTATTTCATTAATTAGGTAATTACCGCATCACCATTGTGTCATAAATAAACTAATATATTTAATGTCTAAAAATTATAAATAAAATACCATTATGTAGGAAATATCTTTATCTTTCTAATTAATATTTAAAATCGAATTTATATTATGTATAACCCAATATTATAAATGTTTTAGTAAATAAACATTGATTTTAACTCTTTTAACTCTTCTTTGAATTAAATAATAAAAAATGTCCTAATATAATTCAAGTGGACCTAAATGATAATAGTTTATTCCTAATGTTGTTTTTGGTCGAGATAAACTTGTCCAATATTATTATAACATGTGTTAGGGTAATATTAATATCATTTTTACCCTTAATAACCCTATTTATTTTTAACCGTGGTAAATAAAAGTAAAAAGTTACTATTCACCAAAAATTATTATTTAATCTCATTGAACCACATTTTACTCCATGATATTAACTGTGTCTCTCGGATTTTCGAAATTCCACTCCCAAAAGTGGTAAAATTATGTTTTATGAAAAATTCAGTTTTTTAACTAGCACTTAGTGGTTTCACTATTCATCAAAAAATAAAAGTTCCCAGAAAAATACCAAAAATTAGGCCTAAGAAATATTTGATATTATGAATTCAAAAATGATGTCTATTTTACCAAATTCTAAACATATCAGTTGCATTAATTAATTTAAAAATTAATTCCCGTCGTCAAAAAAATAGCGTGTTTTTAAGAGATAATAACTATCAAAAGATTGACACTTGCTTATGTCTGGTTTAGATGTGAAATTACATCCAATGACCAATATTGTACTAAATGGTAAAAATATTATCTAAATATTCTTTAAAACCACTCAAATTAATAATTTATAACTATTAATTATTTAGATTAAAAAAGTTTTTTTTAATTAATATTTAGTAATTTTCACTATTTATAAAAATATGAAAGTTATCCAAAAAGTACCAAAATTTCACCCTAAGATAATTTTGATATTACGAATCCAAAAAAGAAGTCCATTTTGAAAGATAAAATTTATAATATTTCAAAAAGTATGTATTACTATTCATAATGGCTAGTTTGATTGGTTGTGGTGTGTTGGAATCTCGAAGTTGCGTACAATGCACGCCATTGCATTATTCAAAGGGAAACATACAGCGGAAGAATGGGGTGTTACATTCTCTCCTCCTTCAATAAATTGTGTCCTCATTATTTTATTAAAAATTGGGCTTAAGAATATAATGGAAAGTCCCACATCGGAAAAAGAGTCAATAAAACTATCACATTAAATGAAAGGAAGAGAGGTATAAAGGTCACCCAAGATAACCCATACTAGGATTCCATGTAGGAAAACATGGATAAGGACGATAAATTAAGAGTTATGTTCTGATGGATATGGATAGAAAACATGATCAGAAGAAAGTTAACAATAAAAAAACCACAAACTTGTGATGGGACAAATGGTCATTAGTTTCCCAGTAGGAAAAGTAAAGGGACAACATTTTTTTGTTTTAAGATACATTACATAAAGACGAGGAATTCATTTATGATATTGACAAAGAACATAAAGAGATATATATAATTTTTAAGTAGAGTTTCATTCTTTAATTAATTTCTACCAGTAAATCAATTTTTTTTACAATGAGTATTCAAGATGACTTGGCTGCACTGGAAGAGCTAGAATAAAACTCTATAGAATAACATGATCCACATAGGATAAACTACATATTTACCATGTTTTTCATGATTAATCCAAACCAAAAACGTTAGTATAATATCTGATGATCTCCCAAAATTGATTTTCCATTAGAGAAAAAAAACTAATCTTAATTTCTAAAATTAAACTAACAATACCCCCAAGTTAAATAAATACCATTCAATAATAAATTTTCCTTAAAATCCTTCAATATAATCCAAAAAAATATTGAAATCCAAAACTTATAAGAATTTGGTTATGTATTCTTCCACGTTAAATTGTATCTCTAAATGACATCAACTACTCTTAAAGTCACTTACATAAAAGTAATTAACCTAATCATTTCCATAAATAACCCAAATCACTATAAATCTACAATAAAAACATAGATAAAAATCCATCATTACACTTCAAATGAAATCCCGTACTATTCTATTTTCCTTGGGCATATAGTGATTACAAAAAAGCGAAAAACTTCCAAAATAACATTTATCACTTAATCACCAAATCATTTTCTTATACTAAGGGTATTCATTTGATAATACATATGATCCCAAATCAAATTATTATTGATCAATAAAATCATTTAACTAAAAATAATAGTCACACTAACCAGGGACTTCACATAGTCCAGTGGTAGGCAATAAATCCCAGTCACACATTGGTTGTGGGTTCGATTCCCACAGCTTCTCCGACGCGACGGGTTGTCACACGGACTGCTTGTTGTACTTTTTCAAAAACTATATTTTATAACATTACCAAAATGAGATAAATTCCTCAAAATAACCATAACATAATTTAACCACAAATCTTATCTCATACCTTGCATTTTCATCCAAAATGAAAATAACTTATAATTTCCTCAAACCCAATGATCATATAAAACCAAATGGTTATTTATAACTATATCCACAAGAGAAAAGATAATTCATCCTCAAATATCATTCTCACAAGGAAAACTAAAGGGATAAAAATAAAAGAGAAAATTATTCCAAAGTAAACCCATCAACAAGGAGCCCTAATACTTTTTAAACATTTCTCCAACCATTTATTTCCACATAGCTTCTTCTTTGACCAAGAAAATATCCTATAGAATTGGTCATTCACTCAGGTAATGTCCAGGTCCCCTACATTTATGGAGAATGACTGTAAATGGATTCTTGGGACTATTTTTATCTTCATCCATAGTACTCTCCATTTTTCTTCTTCAATTATTCACTTTATATCCTTCCTTCCCGCACGTAAAGCATTTCTTTGTCCCATTGAGACACTTTCCTGGGTGTCTTCTTCCACATTTCCTGCATGATGGAAATTGAGGATTCCTTTCTCCATGGTCTCCACTGTTGGAGGTCTTATCATTCACCACCTTTCTCTTCTTTGTTGAGTCCGGGAACTGGTTAATATATATATTGTTGATCATATTTTTGAAAAATTGATTTGGAATAAAGATGATATCTTATACGCCTATCAACATTCCATTTTTTTGCTCATTTCCTCCATCGTTCACACCTTGTACATCATTCTCAAAGTCACTATGAATTCATTGGAATCTAGCCATTGACTAAAACCAGAAAGCATTGTTTGAGTAACAGTAGTCATAAAATCAATTAGAGATTAACATGTCACCATATTCTCAATTTGAAACACATTAGGATTAACCAAGGTCATTTACTCTTATCTTATATATATAATACTTCAAATCAGTTTTTAAAGAAAATGTAAATTATCCTAAGCATATCCCCCAGGAGTGTCGTAACCAAGAGTGCAGCAAGGCTCGTTGTCGTGCACCAGTTCCCGTTCGATTCTAGCTCAAAGCGGTGTTTTCAGGTTTTACCCCTAGGTACATCTGTACCAGAGCCGCCTCTACCTGCTCGTATCCAGATAGAGATGTATTTCTCATAAAATTCACAAAATCTCTACAATACCAAAAATCTATGAAGTTATTCTATACTAATCCTCAATGTTCATCTTAGGTCTATGTGCTCTAATCAGAGTTTATCAAAATCAAGCTTCCAAGGATTGTACTAAACTTCCTCTGATACCAACTATAACGCCCCGACCCTAGATACCCAGAGTCGGTGCATTATTACATAAAATTGGCATGATCACAAGAAAGATCAATTCTCTAAAGACCGGTTAGTTTAGTATCCTTGGAAACACAAGATATATTCATAAAGTTTACATTACATCAATAAGTGAAAAACTACAACAACATATTGTCTTCATATCCCCTCATACTATCTCTGCAAGTCATTCATAAAATAATTCTTCTCATCCTGGGAAAAATAAAACATTGAAAGGGGTGAGCTCAGATGATCAGTAAGGATAACAATATAGCGGAAAATTTCATAAAGAAACATAAAAAATTTAAGGCAATGTATAAATAAAACAAAAGCCTTTTAAACTTTAACATCAGCATAATATGGCAAGGATAAAATGAAATAATTCCATTTACTTATTCACATGGATATTCTACTAGTCGAATAATCACATGAAAATATTAATAACCACCTTCATAATGATGGAATGCATAATGCCAGACTATCATAACAACGTAGCCAAGGCCTCTTGCCAAGACACTAGTTTGTATCAGGAGACCAACCGATGCATCAAGGAGCTATAGAGGGCTCCACCCGTCACTTACTAAGTCAAATTCATTCCTCATATGAAAATTTTTAAAGATAACATAAACATTCGTATTAAAACTAGCAAACGAAATGTCAATACTTTATCAACAAACCATGAATGGTATAAAAATAGCACATCCACAGACTAACATAACTCCTTCGATACAATATGGAAGATTGTATTATATCATATTAACCTCAATCGAGAATGATGAAGGATATTGACATAGATAAAAATAATCATCAGAACAATTAAAGTGAAATATCACCCTTTTTCTTGAAATCATTTGAAAGTCACACTATTTTTCAAGAATCCATTTAAAATAGAATTTACAAACAAAATGGCCCATACAAATTTGAAACTTTTAAAAGTATTTTTAATTTAAAACTTTAATTTCCATATAAATAAATCCTTAAAACCATTTTTAAAACATGGACATTAACGAGAAATATTTAGAAGAATAAGTCTTTAAAACATTTAAAAATGGTATTTTAGATAGAGTTTCTAACCAAAAGAGAGACAATTGAATACAAATAATTGAGGTAATAAAAACTTTTTAATATCATGAGAATAAATAGATTCATGATATTCTATGTCATAGTATGTTATATACACCACATAAAAGTGATTTGGTGTATAAAAACAAAGAAGTCTCAATGGAATGTAAATTGAGATGATATCTCTCATAAAGGTTGCATCCTTAAGGTAAGGATAAATCAACGACATAATTATGAGTTAAAAATATAAATACACTCAATATGATTGGATATTCAATGTAAAACAATCAAAGTACATTCACACATATTCTTGTAAAAATAGCACCAATGAATTGGATGTTTATCTCAACAAATCGAGATTGAGTAAAAAATTAATCTTATCAAGTTCATTCCGATGACCTGATAATTTATCAATGGAGTGATTATGTGTATCAAAAGTATATCCACAGAAAGGGGAGTGGAATTTATGAAATAATCAAATCAATAGTGATTCTACACATAATCTTGGAGTAAAATAATCAATGAAGTATATGTAAAGCCGAATGAGTGGGAATTTAAATTTAAAATTACCTAATTGATTTGGTAACATTGAAAACATACACCCATGAAAGAAGGATCATACAATTATGATGTAAATATACATGAATTAAAGTATATTACACAATGAATACAATCATGGGCAGTACACACACCACTTGTAATAAATAAGTGGTGAACAATGGAATTCTCACAGAATTAAAAGTGAGATAAGAAACCCCTTACATTGTACTTTTTCCTTGGTCGATGGTAGGATAACCTCCTGTATAATGGTGAAATTATTTTTATTTAATTAAAAAAGAATTTTTTTACATTAATATGATATTATATATGATCTTTTAACATTGATTTGTTAATAATATCTTAGTATTATTGTCAATTCGTGTGTTAACTTACTCGTTTTCTTTTATATTATTTGTTACATAAGACGTGTTTGTTAGGGATAGGTTGTATCTTATTCATATCCAGAATTATATCAAGTCCTTAAACATTATTTTTAATCATCAAATGAGAATTATACTTGAATGGATATGATGGAGAATGAATCTCATCGCGTTCGTGGAGACGGTAGTCCGTACGTACGCACGAGCGACAATATCATTCTTTTGATATTAAAATAATATATAATTGGATGGTATATCATATAGACAGAATCATTATCATGTTATATTTATTATTTCCATTAATTAAACATCATTATTATACACATCCAAATAATAATATATTGAATAACAATTACACCACGACGTGGAGACGGTAAGCCGTACGTACGCACGTATGGTGACATGTCATTGAAAGGATGGACATAATACTGAATATGGTTGTACCATATTTATAATAACATCACATTATATATAAGATAATGGAGTTATTATTTTAGAATGGGAATAACAGTGAAAGAAGAAGTTGAAGAAGAAAGGAACTTGAAAGAGGATGGGGAAAACATTACCTCTTCTTCAGTTTCTTCCTTTTGATTTGTTCAAAAGGGCTCCTTAAGTTGGCTTTATGATCAAAATATAGCCACTAGGTTGTAGTGAGGGAAGTTTAGATATTATTTTCATAGGGTTTGGCCGAGCCAAAAGGCTTTGAATGTGTGAATTAGTGAGAAGGGGGAGTGCACTTTTATAAGAGGGGTGAGGGGCACCATAGGAAAAGCTAAAATTATTATATTAGAATAAATTCATATTCGGTTTATAATGGCTCCAAAGTAGAGTATTTAAAGGTTAATGTGGGTATGGGTCAAAAACCACTCATCCAATAGAATTTATACAGGTTTGGGTCATTATATTAAGCTTATCTTTTAGTTTTAACTCTTAGTTAATTAGTTCGACACTTACCATGTCACTTTGTATTTTTATATTATATAGTTATTAAACATACTATATACCTCCAATAGACCCCCAATTGGTCCATTAATGTTACACCTATCATGATATAAGTCTATTGGCCGAGCCTTAGATTATTATTAATTGAATATAAATTAATAATATAATATTTGTTTTAAAAACCCTTTTATGTAAATTTTGACACTATTGGGTATTTTGTTTTTGATAAATTCATAACAGCATTATTACTTCGAACACAATTTATATAATCAATACTAATATGTAATATTAACCTAGAAAATTAGTGGAATTCATAAAATGTCTCATATTACATTTATTTTTATATCTATAATATCAATTATTTTAATATTTCATTAATTAGGTAATTACTACATCACCATTCTGTCATAAATAAATTAATTTATTTAATGTCTAAAAATTATAAATAAAATACCATTATTTATGAAATCCTTTCATATTTCTAATTAATATTTACAATAGAATTTATATTATTTATAACCCTATATTAAATTTTTTTTAGTAAATAAACATTGATTTTAACTCTTTTAACTCATCTTTGAATTAAATAATAATAAATGTCCTAATCGAATCCAAGTGGAACTAAATGATAATATTTTATTCCTAAGGTTGTTTTTGGTCAAGATACATTTGTCCAATAGAATTAGGACATGTATTAGTGTAATATTAATATCATTTTTACCCTTAATTACCCTATTTAATTTTAACCGTGGTAAATAAAAGTAAAAAGTTACTATTCGTCAAAAAAAATTCATCTCATTGAACCACATTTTACTCCCTGATATTAACCATGTCTATGGGATTTTTGAAATTCCACTCACAGAAGCGGTAAAATTAAGTTTTATGAAAAATTCGTTTTTTAACTACCACTTAGTGGTTTCACTATTCATCAAAAAATGAAAGTTTCCAAAAAAATACCAAAAATTAGGCCTAAGATATATTTGATATTATGAATTCAAAAATTATGTCTATTTTACCAAATTTAAAAAATATCAGTTTCATTAATTAATTTAAAAATTAATTTCTGTCGTCAAAACAAATAGCGTGTTTTTAAGAGATAATAACTATCAAAAGATTGACACTTGTTTATGTTAGGTTTAAATGTGAAATTACATCCAATGACCAAAATTGTATTAAATGGTACAAATATATTCTAAATATACTTTAAAACCACTAAAATTAATAATTTATCACTATTAATTATTTCAATTAAAAAAGTTTTTTTGAATTAAAATTTAAAAAAAATCACTATTCATCAAAATATGAAAGTTATCCGAAGAGTACCAAAATTTCACCCTAAGCTAATTTTGATATTTCAAATCCAAAAATGAATTCCATTTCGAAATATAAAATTTATAATATTTCAAAAATTAGGTATTACTATTCATAAGGGCTAGTTTGATTGGTTGTGGTGTGTTAGAATCTTGAAGTTGCATACAATGCATGCCATTGCATTATTCAAAGGGAAACGTACCGTGGAAGCTTGGTGTTTTTCAGTATAGTTGTTCTCTTATACCACATCATAGTATTGTGGGTTACTTCAAAATAGATTTGAGATCTAGATACAACCAGACATGTGTTATTACTTCTAATATACCATGTTTGGATTTTCATTGTCGGAAAAATTTATATGAGTGTCTAGTTATGTCATTTGTTCTCATTAATTCATCTTCAATTTCTATTTGTTTAGGGAATAGTGTTTTACATCCCTATATATATTAATTCATGGCGGTAATGATTAATGATATCTTTGTGTATTATCATACCCAAAGTGACCATGCCTCAATTCATCTGAATATTTTGAATTTACAAATATTGAACCATCTATATGCTATGATTGGTGAATGCCACAACTAGATCATTAAGGCTCATTAATTATGTTATATTATCTTATAGGAAATAGTCCTCATTGAAACTACAAGGTGAGTGTTTTAATTCCTAGGGGAAACCCATGAACATCTTTAATATACAGTGTTTCTTGGGGCTATCTACTATTATAGTCATTTCATAATAGACTTTTCATGCTAAGAAGAACCTCTTACAAGCTAGAATAATAATTTTGTGATGTTATTATGGTAATAATACTATGAGATAGCCTTTTAGGATTTTGAAGGGAGATTGAATTCATCATTGATCCTGATTCTTCCCGATCTGAGCAGAATCAATATAGTGTATTTTGATTCATCAAGAATCAGTCTAGGAGTAGTTATGATGTATGAAGATCAACTCATTGTATACATGTCATGATAGATGTGTCATCGTGATTAGAATTACATGACACAAGATCTCGTGTTAGAAGCTGTTGTTTATTAATTTCACCATTGGAGGCATTACTTTGTAGGAGTGAATTTTTTTAGGGTATACAGAGAAACAAATCTCATGTGTATTTTCACATAGCATGACATAAATCATTGGAAATAATGGTGGGTATAATACCTATAGTCCTTTGTCATTAAACATTCTTATACACAAGGGAATGAAAAAATCATTAACGATTCTCTGAGAATGAGGAATTAGTCTTAGGATGTTAAGGATGGACCATTGTGAGTGGAAACATATAGGCTTATTTTACAAGATGCACATAGTGGTTCGAGACTTTTAGGTCTAGTTTTCAATTTCATCAACATTAGTAATCTCTAATATTTTGGAGAGAATAAGATGAGGCAATTTTCAGATCTTGAAGACTTGATCCTATGAGAGAGTATTTCTACTGAATACCTACCTCTCTATTCATTTATTAAAGGAGAAGACATCCTATGTATCCATGGGAATATCTAGATTCCTATTAATTTGAGGAAGGATAATATGTGAGATTCCCACAATTTTCAGTATGATGTTAATTGAACCATCTCCAAAATTTACTTTGATATGCAATGATATTATTAGTGGAATGGTATGAAATGACAAATATTGGGTTGTATAACTCAGTGTTCACCCTATCGGTAGATGGAGGTATAAAACTCGTGACTGGATGGATTGTTACAGTTGTTACTGAATGTGGAATGAAAATGGGAGGATGTTGTGGTTATCATTTTTGATGGATTACCTAGGTTTCTTCGAGGTAGCAACATGTTTTGGGTAGTCATGGATTGAATGATAATGTTATTACACTTTCTTATTATCTAAGAAACATTCTTAGATGATGTGTTGAGGAGAATGTATGTTTGTGTGATTTTAAAGCTACACGGGATCCCTTGTACTATCGTTTTAGATAGGGAAACCCATTTACATCATGGTTCTAGCAGGGGTTATAAATATCTCTTGGTATACAGGTGATTCTGAGCATATATTTTGACCCACAGAACGATTTCCATTTAAAATAGAAAGAAAAAATATGCTAGATAACATGATCCAAGAATGTATCATTGATTTCAGTGGTTATGGGAAAAAATATCCATCACATCTTGTTCTCCTGCAATAATAGCTATAAGGTGACCATATAGACAGGCCCTTTTGAGGCCCTTTAGGGTAAGTTGTTCCATACTTTCCTATACTGGTTAGAAATAAGAGAGGTAGTGCTTCTAGTTCAACATCTTATTATGGAAACTCCGGAGGATGTTTATGTTTTTAGTATGCAGATGCCTATAGTGTAGCCTAGACATGAAATTTTATGTTTATTGTTGTCAATGACCTCTTGAGTTTTAGTCCATGGAACATCTTTTCATGTAGGTACCACTAAGAATTGGGAATAGAAGTATATTGAGGCAAGATATTTAGTTACATCTCATTGCTGGGCCTTTTAGATATTTAATAGAGTCATTCTGGTAGCCTATCCAATGATACTACAATAGAGGTACCATGCTATGCCTGACGTCTACCAAGTTACACAGCCTCTCCCTTATAATGCCAACCCATCACATAATTTTTATCCTATGGATATTGAGGTACATGATGATGTTTATTTTTAGGAGAAACCATAAATATGTTTTATTTGAGAAAGATTTCTCTCCAAGGATAGTATATACCTTTAGTATTGTTTATATAGAAGCAAGACCATGTACATGATGAAATATGGGAGCGAGAGGCCGAGATATATGACAAGTGGAAAGTATTTTTCTCATATGGAATTCTAAAACCCTTGGATGGGGAACTCAGATATGAGTTCATTTAAGGGTGAAATACATTAAGAACTTAGTTTTCTTCTTAGTTGAGGATCCTTTAATGATTTTTCTAATTAATTCATTTTGACATAATATAAATTCTTAGTGGGGATACAAAGGAAACAATATGGTCAATGTCTTATTTAAATCCTATAACCCCAACTAATGGATTAAATCATAATGTCACCTGGTTAGTAGAAACCTTACAACCCATTTCAAATGGTTTCTCCTAACCGTGCAGGGTGTTCAGTCGGAAGGAATCACTATGCCGCATGGTTTGATGAAACTGTTCAAACCAAGGCACACTCTCATGCATAGGCTCTATAGTTTTTATCCAAGAAAAAGACATGTTTTGTGTAAGATTTCCCAAAATGTGTGCACGAACCATGTGGTCCCTCTTTTTGGACAGTGGGATACGAATGGTCATTGCAAATTTTGGCCAAATATGCAACCAAAACATGAGACCCCTTAATTTTATGGAAAAATTAGGAAAATGACATTAATTGTTTATAACCTTAACACCACATCATGTTTCATCACTACAGTGGACAACAAAACCTATTTTCTTCTTGGGGGATCTATTCCTCTCATAAAGTAACATTCCTAGACAAATCATATATTTAGACTCCAATTTGACATTTTGATCATCTTTTTGGATGCATGTTAGTGAGTGTTATATTCATTATGAACTTTTTGTCATGTTAATCCATTGGATGGTGTTATTTAAGCGTAAGGCCATATTCCCTATTTTAGGGAATTATTTTGATTCACAATTTTATTTTGATATGAACAAAACTAGGAGATGATATTGGACGAGTGATACTCTATAGGAATAAGGTAGTTGGTATAGTATTTATCCCTTAATGTTTTTTCTGATTTATATAATCTATTCATGTGTTGCACAACGATTCCCTGAGAAATGCCCAAAAATTAAAGATATATTAAATTGGTTGCATTATCTGTGATCTTGTGGAATTTCCTAGGTCCCCGTAAATTGTTTATAGCCTCTGATCTGTTCACATAAAATTTTCCTCGATGTTTAAAATTACTTATAAATGAAAACATCAGGTATATGGTTTTGAAATGTTTTATATGTTAGTTATTTGTAATGAATTGTTTTGTAAGTTGTTAGTACAACCACTTCACTTTATTAATTTAGAAAATAGTTATTCCCTTATTAATGGTAATTCAAAATTATTAATGAACAATCCATTGTATTATATTAAATTCTTTGACTGGTTTCACTATTGTGAAAAATTTGAATATTTACCATTATGATTTACATCATACAGCCCGGAAATCCACATATCAATTCTTATATATAGTCATGGAATCTCCCAACAATTGTTATCTATTGAAATTGAGTCCACACTTATAATGTGATATGTAGGATTGATGTCCCCTATGGATTATGAGGAATAGGTATGGTGACACTTATTAGTTATGATACATGAGATTGGTGACCCTATAGTGACGATATGATCATGGTGACCCTACTAATATGATTAAATAATAGTGCACCTATAGTTATGATTTAGGAATGGACACCCTATTGATATGATATTGGGAATGGAGACCCCACTAATAGGATACAAGGCATAGTTACCCTTTTGATATGATACTAGGACTATATACATTATTGATATTATAATGGGAATCTAGACCCTTAAAATATGATATTTTTTATGGTGACCCTTATTGATATGATATACAAGAATGAGGACCCTTATTGGAATGACCCTTTCAAGGAAACCCTAATGTATTGATACCGACTAGGGAGTCCATGGTTAATGGGATATCGGACTTGGCATCCATTTACACTTATTAGAAACATGACATATCCCATGGATTCCTATGTTACAAATCTGGTTCATGCTAGTATCATTACCCATATATTTGGATATAGATTTCACTACGTGTATAGACCATATATATGTATACAATTGGTTAATTTTTTCAGAGTCTATTTGGATTAGGATGAAGCATGTAGTGTAAACCATGTGTCATTGAATAACTAGATATAACCCTTTAAAACATTTATGATTTCTAACCATTATTTGCAACACATTGTCATTTTATATGAATTGACAAGATATTTATGGACAATATTGGGGTGGACTACTATGTTTATCTCACCCCCTTTCTGGACCACAGATGGTACCTTGGATGATTATGGGGTTGTAGGAAGGGGCAGGGGAAATAGAAATGTTTTGGACACTTGAGATTCTTATAGAATGGGAGGGGGGATTCATATGAACAATATTTGGCTCATTATTCTATTAGATATATCTATTTTAGATTTTTTTTCTTTTGATACATATACTTTATTACATGCCTTCTTCTATGTTTGCATGTTTACTCATGATTGGAACATGACATTACATAATTTCTTATACTGTGTTATTTATTGTTGATGTTGATTAATTATTACCTTTTTATTCTTAACCACATTCTATCATATACATTTAATTCATCCAATACTTTTCTATTTATTCCAAAAAATATATACTATGATCATGAAGGTATTTTATCTCTACCACATCACCATGGAAACTCACTGCTAGTAGGCCGCCTTTGCCATATAGGGGGTTTCACTTGAGGCCATGCACCATAATAGATCAAATCACCATTTACGTGGAACATGGGCCAGATTGTCAAAAAGCTACATGTAATAGACTGAAAGAACATAAATATGGGTTAGAGGATACATGTTCTTGATTGTAATCTTGTTATGTTCTTCATAATAAATGTTGAGACACAATGATCAATATTTCATATTAAAAAACAAAATAGTTTCACTGCAAAGTTACAAACATAGACAAATGAATCCCTTATCATGATTGTTCTATAGTCACTTATTCAATTACTAGAACCCAATTAGGTATATTCTATATTGATTAATTAAAATAGGTGGTGCAATAGGTGTGGGTTTTAGAGAAAACTCAACTTCACATTTCAGAGGAAGACTAGGAAATTATTATAGAAATACATCAACAATCCCTTATACAATAGGAATATCTTTGACATTGAGTGTCTTTATAACCATCAATGATAAACAGTGATGTTTAGTAATAATTAGGACCCTACAATGGGTAAAATTTCGATCAAAATTTAACATTTATTATCACACTGATAAACGATAATAATTTGGTTTATAATATCTATTGTGACTTCACTTACTTATAAATTGATATGGTATTTGTGCAAAAAAAACCAATCCATTCCCTAAATAACAACAATTTCAAATATAGGGAGAGTAATGAGATTTTTAGGAAGAAAATTCAACCAAAAGTAAATCAGAGAAGAATCATTTACTTGAGATAAAATTATTACAACATTATGAATTTTCAATATAAATTCAATATCAAATAATTATTGTGGTTTTGTGAGACACATAGAAAATTATTCATATAAAACAATTTATGTAGATCAAGAATAAGATAATATATTAATATTTTGAATGTGGAAGGTAAGAGAACCTTTCACAAATTCATTATCATAGTCCACCTCAATATTAGTGATTGAATGAGAATTAAATTTTTCATTGGGATTAAGATGATTATAATTTTTATTATCAATATTATCCATCATATTTAAGCAGTAGTTTGCATAATTAACATACTCCTTGCATTAGATACACTATTTTATTAATTTGAGTTGTTTTAAAGTATATTTAGAATATATTTTTACAATTTAATACAATGTTGGTCATTGGATGTAATTTCACATTTAAACCGGACATAAACAAGTGTCAATCTTCTGATAGTTATTATCTCTTAAAAACACGGTATTTGTTTTGATGACGGGAATTAATTTTTAAATTAATTAATGAAACTAATATGTTTTGAATTTGGTAAAATAGACATCATTTTTTAATTCATAATATCAAATATGTCTAAGTCCTAATTTTTGATATTTTTCTGGAAGCTTTCATTTTTTGATGAATAGTGAAACCACTAAGTGGTAGTTAAAAAACTGAATTTTTCATAAAATTTAATTTTACCGCTTCTGTGAGTAGAATTTTGAAAATCCGTGTGACACGGTTAATATGAGGGACTAAAACTTGGTTCAATGAGATGAAAATATTTTTTTGGTGAATAGTAACTTTTTAATTTTATTTACCACGGTTAAAAGTAAATAGGATAATTAAGGGTGAAAATGATATTTTTATTACCCTAACACATGTCCTACCACTATTGGATAAGTGTAATTCGACCAAAAACAATATTAGGAATAAAATATGACCATTTAGGCCCACTTGGATTATATTAGGACATTTAATATTAATTTATTTAAAGAAGGGTTAAAATAGTTAAAATCAAATTTTAATAAGTAAATAATTTTTAATATAGGGTTATACATAAGATAAATTCGACTATAAATATTCATTAGATATCTAATAAGATTTCCTACATAATTTTTTTTTATTTTTAATTTTTTAACATTAAATAATTTAATATTTATATGACACAATGATGATGCAACAATTATCTTATTAATGAAATATTGAGATAATTGATGTTATAAATACCCAAATAAATATAATTTGAGACTTTTAATGAATTACACTAATTTTCTAGGTTACGATGACATGTTAGTATTGATTTAGTTAACTGTTTTCTAATTAAGAATTCTCTTTTGATTTTTACAAAAATCAATTACCAAATAGTGTCAAAATTGACATAAATTAGTTTTTGAAACAATTATTATATTATCAATTGTTATTTTATTCCTAAAAATATACGGTTCAGCCAAATGACTTAGATAAGGGTATATATATTAATATTAAACAACTTGGGGTTCTTTTGTCTTGTTATAGTATGTTTATTAACCTTATAGTGTAAGAAAATAAGAAGACGCGGTAAAAGTTAAATTATCTAACTTAAAGTTAAATCTAAATGATACGGTTAAAATAGAAACCTAAACTTGTCTAAATTATATTGTATTAGAGTATTTCGACCCATCCCCGCCTTATCTTAGAAATAACTCAATTTGGATCTATTAAAAACTGAATATGACTTTATAATAAAATAATATTTTTAGTTATTCCAAATGTGCCCCTCTCCTCTCTTATAAAAGGGCACCTCCTCCCTCTCTTCCACACACCACTTTGAGCCATAAAGCTCGGCCAACCCCTGAAAACTTATTTTCTAAACTTTCCTGGAAGCATCCTAGAGGTCCTGGTATTCTTAAAAGATTAATTTCAGTGCCCTAAGATGAGGTCTCAAAGAGGCGCTTCAAAGAAGAGGTAATGTCCGTTACCGATTCATTCAACTTTATTTCTTCTTCCACTTCTTATTATTTATTTGTTTCATTATGAAGTAATAACATCAGTATAACTCATATACTGATATGTTATTATAAGTATGATACAACCATATTTCACCATCTATCCATCCTACCGAAAACGAAATCATGGCGCGTGCGTACGTACGGAATACTGTCTCCACGAACGCGATGAGATTCATTTTCCATGATTAACCATTCAAAAATGATTATAAAGTATATATAATGAATAATAATGAAATATATGACATGATAATTCTATTGGATTTAGGTATATATATATGTATTTCATCTATTTAATTTCATTCAATTCAATAAGGAAACGAAAACAACGTTCATGCGTACATACGGCCTACCGTCTCCACGAACGGTGTATTTCCTTTATTTTTATATATCTATAATATATATGTATATGATGAATATATGTTATATATAAATCATTTTTTACACTCTGGAATTATGTATATCAGGATATAAGTAATAATATCAAGAACAAAAAGTTGAAACACATACGATAAATGAAATGATTTTACCCAAAATGCTACTTTAACATGGAATTTACAAAAGAACGGGTAATATAAAGTCATAAGTGAAACATATATGATATCATAACAATGAATATGATTATTTAATAAGTCAATGACATTATTCTAATCATTATACACGTGGTTCGGATCTATACGAAGCATATCGGACCTAAGGTAAGCGATACCTATTCTAATCTCGTTCTTATCCGAGATTGTTTATTCGTAAGTATTTACTGGTGTTATTGTTATCATCTATGTCCATGTTTCCTAAAAATGGTTTCATGTATGTTTAAACACCTTTTACCCATTTTGACTTTCACCCAATGGTATGGAAGGAATCTTTCTTTTATTTACCCTACGAGGTACTTTTTGACTTTTCCAAAAAAAGTACGAGAATAATGTTTTTTTAACGTATACGGCATGAAAGGATTTTTACAGTTTTATAAAGCATAATTTTCATGAATAATCCTCCAAAAGAATCAAAAAAAACCTTTTATTTTAAAATTGCACGACATTTTGTGAAAATAAAATGATTTTGAAGAAAAAATGATATTTTCCTCAAGAATTCATTTCAAGTGTTTTATCAAAACCATTTTTCATCTATGATGACATTATTTCATATGTGTATGTTTCAAGTATAATGTATCTATGATTTACATGCTTTCACTTTTCTTATTATGAAATGATATCCATTTCTTTTATACGGATTATGTGATGATGGGATGATGTTTATAGAACCCAATTTATTTATTGGGTTTTTATGAATGATGTATGTTTATTTTGTGGCACAAGTAAAATGATTTCATTATGAGATGGGTGGGACATATATCTCTCTCCAATGCATTGGGTAAAGATTTATATCTAATGGGATAGACATGGCTGGAATGGTAAGTTAATCTGGTTCAGTATTATAGGACTGGAACGAGGAGTGAACACGATTCAGAAAGGGACTTTGTCCAATAAGATGGTCTTGGTAGCAATTCCTTTGCTACTATGGAAATAATTACATGTGCTTAATGGATGCCACAATTTCATGTTTTATTCCCAAGCTATTTTATCATGATTTATGTTCCATTAGGATCTATGTCTTATGTACTTCCATGTTTTATGTCGTTGCTCAAGATTTTGATGTTTAAACATTATATTGATGTTTTTAAGTTCAAATGTATATGTTATGTTTTATTTTATCCATGCTTACCCTTACTAAGCATTTGAGCTCACCCATTTTTATGTTTTATTTTCCCCCGGGATTAAAAGAATGGTTTTAGGTAAGGAAACAAAATGTGTAATATCTTTATGGGAGATGTTAAAGGTCTTTCACCATGATTAGAAGATTACGTTACAAGTTTCCAGAGACACTAAACTATTAAGGTCCTTGTGTGTTTGTTTTTGTTATGTATTAATTATTCCGCAGAAGTAATGTAATGTCCATGTACGTCAAGCTACGGGTCTCTACAGTTGGTATCAGAGGAAATGTTTACTCAACATTTGGAAACTAGGATGCGAGAACTTTATTGAGACCCCTTGAGATATTTCTACGGTAAGTCTAGGGATGTCCCTAAGGTTAAGTATAAGTATAGGTTATAATCCTAGAATTACGGTAACGATCTTCGAATTAAACCTAAGATGTTAGATATTGATGTTACTCCCCCTTTATTATGTTGTTTTCCCTAGCATGATTTTTGCCTCTCACACTCTTCTTTTTTGGGTTTTAGATGATGGATGGAACCCGAAGGAACCGTGTTGATCAATGCAATGGACAATGCAATGATTGTCCTCTTGAACAAACAAATGTTATGGGAGATTGAGTGCAAAATCTTTTTGCTATACTTACACAAGCTATAAATCATTCTGGACTTCCAAATGAGCAGAGAAGGGAATAATATTCTATTGAGTCCTTCATGTGGAAACATCCACCTTCCTTCAGTGGGTCTTCTGATCCACTTGTTGTTGAACAATGGATCTGTACCACTAAAAATATTATTTCACTTCTTTAATTTTCTGAACATGATAAAGTCATCTTAGTAGTATATCGTTTGGAAGGTGAAGCTGATCAATGGTGGAATATTAACAAGAATACGAGTCCAAGAGATGAAATTGAGTCCATGGAATGGGATGAGTTCAAGAACTTATTTTTCAATAATTACTTCCATCGTATTCTTCGAACAAAGATGGAGAAGGATTTTCATGAACTAACAAAAAAGGATGATGAATCTGTTAGTATATACGAACCCAATTTTACAAGGCTTGCAAGGTATGCATCTGGCTTTATCATCCAACATGAAAGTAAAGTTGATTGATTCATAAGTGTCTTAAAACCAAATCTTTGAAGGGCATTAGATATAAGAGACTTCAGTATCTATGAGGAAATTGTGTGTTGTGCTATCAAGGTAGAAATGGTAGTTGGTGTTACTTATCCATCTAATGGTTTTGACAAGAAACGAACGATGGAGTTCAAGGAGAAATCTCAGAATAATGGTGAAAAGAAGATGAATGTTTCCTTATGATCAAAGTGTGGAAATAAGCATGGTGGAGATTATCTTAAAGGGACTAGAAAATGTTTCAAGTGTGGAAAAGAAGGTCATCGTGCAGCTTAGTGTCGAAGTAATGGAAAAATGTTTGCTAATGATGGGAATAAATAAAAGACTGCAGAGAATGCACCACCAACACTTCAATGCTTCAAGTGAGAGGAAATGGGGCATTATGCTAATAAATGCCCTAATCCAAGGGTTAGTGATGATCGACTTGAGCAACCACTTAAGGTAAAGGAAAAAAGAGAAGTCACATGCGATCACTATTGGCGATGTTGAATATGGCAACGATGTGGTGGAATTATTAAGTGTTTATGTAATGGTATTCGAAAATAATGTTGTATGTAGTATCATGGAATATTGGAATATTTATGTATTGGTCTATTGTGGTTTTCAATAATTTTATGGTACCGATAACCATGGAAAGTGATTGAGCTGTTTTTAGAAAAAAGATGATATGTGCATAATGAAGGGATAAGGAGAAAATGAAATGTTTGACAGTATTTATGAGCTCATGACTGATATAAGGAAATTGTTATATCATGGTTTGAGTATATAGAATTTTGGGGTTTTGGTATGTGGAAGGAGTTAACTTTTGACAGCACTCATGTTTTCACTAAGATTCAATGGGTATTCATTTTTCAAGAGAATGCATGATTATGGCCTTCGAATGTTTGAAATGTGACCAACAAGACATATCTGACGATATATGGGGATCAACGACGGTATTAACATGCTTGTTATATGAAATCGCTGGTAATCTTTTTCACTATAATATGAGAGTAGACTACAGTATTATTGATAAGCCTAAAGATTGGAATGGATTATGTTGAACATAAGTTAGTATTGTTTAAGGATAGAAGTTTTTTCGATATTATTGATGGGATGTTATAGTAATGTAGTTTTAGAAAAAGGACAACCTGCAGGATGGGCGACATCCCATCGCGTCAGACAAGGCTATGGGAATCGAACCAAAAACCGAAGTGAGACTGGCCTTTATCGCCTACCACTGGCCTACAAGAAGTCCATGTTTAATAGAAACTAGTTTTATTATATTAAGTAGTATGATATATGATGTATAAGTCCATTTTAGGAACTATATATGATTAATCTCACTATAGATGGACTTTTGTATTTTGGATAACTTTTATAACCTTTTGGTTGAGACAGATGGAATGACCCATAATTTTATCACATGATCTGCTAACACTTCACGAATGACAAATTCAACTTCATTTCTTTAAGATATGAAGTGGAAATTGTCCAAAGAATGACCAACGGTGAGACTGTACCAAAATCACGAAAGAATTTCTTCTAATTCGAATTTCATCTGCTTTAGGGAAATGATCTTGAAACCAAAAATGTTGTCATGGTGCCCTTATATTCTATGAATCAGATGGTACCTTAGATCATCAAAAATCTATGGCTTTGTGATTGATGGATTTTTCATAGCCATGTTCTCTAACACTCTCCATCAGAACATGATGGTTAGATTTTTCTTCCATATCCATATTTTCACCTATGTTCTCCTATATGGAAACCCAGTGATGAGTTTCTTTGGGTAATCATTACATTTCATTGTTTAGTTTTTACAATTAAGTTTTAGTATTCCTTTTTACGATGTGGGTTTCTATAAATAGTAAACCATTTATAACCCCGACGAATTTTGAGGGTGAAATTCATTTTAAGGGGGTAGAATGTAACACCACGAGATTTTATGAATTTTTTTTATATCTTGTGTTGTACGCTACACTAAAATTAGCTTGTGATATACCAAACACCATATTTTCTTGCAGTATACACAACACTATTCTTGTCTCGCGTTACACACAATTTCAAGTTCGTTTTGTTGAAACTATTCTACGTAACATTATCTATAGATTTTTTTTAATGTATAAATGAAATAAGTTTTGATTATGTTATGCGCAACACCAAACAGAGCTTTAAATACACGCAGCCCTGACATGGATTACATGACACACAATAAAGACCTTCCTCGATAGCGTGTGTAGTACGCAATACCGAGTTTCACTAAATGAGATATTATTATAATATTATTATGAACTAGTTGTTATGAATAGTAAAACAGACTTTTTGAAAATTTATAAATTTTATCTTTCAAAATGGACTTAATTTTGTGATTCGTAATATCGAAATTATCTTAGGGTGAAATTTTGGCACTTTTCGGATAACTTTCATAATCTAATGAATAGTAAAAATTACTAAATTTTAATTAAAAACAATTTTTTTAATCGAAAAAATTAATAGTGATAATTTATTAATTTGAGTGGTTTTAAAGGATATTTAGAATATATTTTTACCATTTAGTAAAATTTTGGTCATTGGATGTAATTTCACATTTAAACCAGACATAAACAAGCGTCAATCTTTTGATAGTTATTATCTCTTAAAAACACGTTATTTGTTTTGACGACAAGAATTAATTTGTAAATTAATTAATGCAACAGATATGTTTGAATTTGGTAAAATATACATCATTTTTGAATTCATAATATCAAATATATATTAGGCCTAATTTTTCATATATTTCTGGAAACTTTCATTTTTTGATGAATAGTGAAACCACTATGTGGTAGTTAAAAACTGAATTTTTCATAAAATTTAATTTTAGCGCTTCTCTGAGTTGAATTTTGAAAATCCGAGACACACGGTTATTATCAAGGACTAAAATGTGGTTCAATGAGATGAAAATATTTTTTGGTGAATCGTAACATTTTACTTTTATTTACCACGGTTAAAAGTAAATGGGATAATTAAGGGTGAAAATAATATTAGTATTACCCTAAAAATGTCATAATTCTATTGGATAAGTGTAATTAGATGAAAAACAACCTTAGGAATAAAATATGACCATTTAGGCCCACATGGATTATATTAGGACATTTAAAATTAATTTATTTAAAGAAGGGTTAAAATAGTTAAAATCAATGTTTAATAAGTAAATCATTTTTAATATAGGGTTATACGTAAGATAAATTCGACTATAAATATTAATTAGAAATATAAAAGTATTTCATATATAATGGTATTTTCTATATAATTTTTATACATTAAATATTATAATATATTTATGACACAAAGATGATACAGTAATTATATTATTAATGAAATATTGACATAATTGATGTTATAAATACAAAATTAACTGTAATTTAGACGTTTTCTGAATTCCACTAATTTTCTAGGTTAATATGACATGTTAGTATTGATTTAGTTAACTTTTTTCCAACTAATAATTCTGTTATATTTTTTACAAAAATTAATTATCAAATAGTGTCAAAATTGACATAAAATGGTTTTTAAAACAAATATTATATTATTAATTGTTATTTTATTCCTGAAAATATAAGGTTCGGAAAAATTACTTATATATGGTAATATATATTAATAATAATAAACATGGGGTTCTTTTGTCTTGTTATAGTATGTTTATTAAGCTTATAGTGTAAGAAAACAAGAAGACACGGTAAAAGTTAAATTATCTAACTTAAAGTTAAATATAAATGATATGGTTAAAATAGAAACCTAAACTTGTCTAAATTCTATTTTATTAGAGTATTTCGACCCATCCCCACCTTAGCTTCTAAATAACTTAATTTTTAGCTATTAAAAATCGAATATGACTTTATAATAAAATAATATTTTTAGTTATTCCAAAGGTGCCCCTCTCCTCCCTTATAAAAGGGAAACTCCTCCCTCTCTTCTTCACACCACATTGAGCCTTAAAGCTAGCCCAAACCCTGAAACATTATCTTCTTCACTTCCCCAGAAACATCCTAGTGGTCCTGGTATTCTTCAAAGACCAATTTTAGTGCCCTAAGAGGAGGTCTCAAAGAGGCGCTTCAAAGAAGAGGTAATGTATGTTACCGATTCTTTCAACTTTATTTCTTCTTCCACTTCTTCTTCTTTTGTTGTTTCATTATGAATTAATAACATCAGTATCACTCATATATTGATATGTTATTATAAGTATGAAATAACCATTTTTCACCATCTATCCATCCTACAGATAACGAAATCACCGCGCGTGCGTACGTAAGGAATACCGTCTCCACGAACGCGATGAGATTCATTTTTCATGATTAACCATTCAAGAATGATTAGGAAGTATATATAATTAATAATAATGAAATATATGAAATAATAGTTCTAATGGATTTAGGTATATATTTATGTATGTGATCTAATTAATTTCATTCATTTCAATAAGGAAACGAAAACAGCGTTCATGCGTACGTACGGCCTACTGTCTCCACAAACGGTGTATTTTATTTCTTTTTATGGATCTATAATATATATTTATATGATGAATATATATATTATATAAATAATTTTTTACACTCTGGAATTATGTAAATCAGGATATAAGTAATAATATCAAGAACGAAAAGTCGAAACACATACGATAAATGAATTGATTTTACACAAAACGCTACTTTAACATGTAATTTACAAAAGAACGGGTAATATAAAGTCATAAGTGAAACATATATGATATCATAACAATGAATATGATTATGTAATAAGTCAATGACATTATTTAAATCATTATACAGGAGGTTCAGATCCATACAAAGCATATCAGACCTAAGGCAAGGGCTAACTATTCCAATCTTGTTCTTATCCGAGATTGTTTATTCGCAAGTATTTACTGGGGTTATTGTTATCATCCATGTCCATGTTTCATAAAAATGGTTTCATTTATGTTTAATGTCCTTTTACCCATTTTTAATTTCACCCAATGGTATGGAAGGAATCTTTCTTTTATTTACCATACAAGGTACTTTTTGACTTTTCTGACAAAAGTACGAGAAGAATGTTTTTTAACGTATATGGCATGAAAGGATTTTTATGGTTTTATAAAGCATTATTTTCATGATGATTCCTCCAAAAGATTCAACAAAATACTTTTATTTTAAAATTGCATGACATTTTGTGAAAAGAAAATGATTTTGAAGAAAAAAAGATATTTTCCTCAAGAATTCATTTCAAGTGTTTTATCAAAACCATTTTTCATATAAGATGACATTATTTCATATGTGTATGTTTCAAGTATAACGTCTCTATGATTTAAATGGTTTCACTTTTCATATTATGAAATGATATCCATTTATTTTATATGGATTATGTGATGATGGGTTGATGTTTATGGAACCCATTTTATTTGTTGGGTTTTTATGATTGATGTATGTTTATTTCATAGCACAAGTAAGAATGATTTCATTATGAGATGGGTGGGACCTATATCTCTCTCTAATGCATTGGGTAATGATTTATATCTCATGAGATAGACATGGCTGGAATGGTATGTTAATCTGGTTCAGTATTACAGGACTGGACCGAGGAGTCAACTCAATTCAGAAAGGGACTTTATCCAATAATATGGTCTTGGCAGCAATGCCTTGGCTACTATCGAAATCATTACATGTGCTTAATGGATGCCACAATTACATGTTTTATTCCCATGCTATTTTATCATGATTTATGTTCCATTATGATCTATGCCTTATGTACTTCCATGTTGTATGTCGTTGCTCAAGATTTTGATGTTTAAACATTATGTTCATGTTTTTAAGTTCAAATGTATATGGTATGTTTTATTTTATCCATGATTACCCTTAATGAGCGTTTGAGCTCACCCTTTTTATATTTTATTTTCCCCCAGGATTAAAATAATGGTTTTAGGTAAGGAAACAAAAAGTGGAAGATCTTTATGGGAGATGTTGAAGATCTTTCACCACGAATAGAATATTACGTTCCAAGATTCCAAAGACACTAAACTATTACGGTCCTTATATGTCTGTTTTTGTTATGTATTAAGTATTCCGAAAAAGAAATGTAATGTCCATGTACATCAAGCTGCGGGTCTCTATATTAATGTTATTTTACAAGAAATGATATTTCATTAAATGGATTGAAGTTAACAAAAATACTCTATTATGAAAACATATTTTTATGTGTAACTAAATATTAAAATGGGATATTAATGGACCAAATTATGTTCTATAGGTAACATTTTGACCCATAGATTGTAAAAATGATATCAGCATAGTACTGGTTTATGTAGTGTTTTTTCACGTCACCTGCGATTGTTTTAATATTAATTTCCAAAACACATGAGATATTATATTTTTTAAATTAGATATCCTATTAATAACTCAGTGAATCTGTTGTTTCTAATTAATATAAAATATTTTAGTATTAGTTTTAAAAATACATAGGTTATGAAAACATATGTTTTAATAAAAGTCAAAATGAAAAAATTATCGAATCATAGAAGTTAAAAACCCAAATTTTTAAAATTCCCACATATTGATTTGGTGGAGGTTTCTATCTACCATGATTCAAATTTAAACAATTATTTGTATATTTTTTAGGAATGTTAGAAAAATTTGACCTCCCATTAATGAATACATTTTGGTATTTAAAAGAGTTTCACTCATCCTCTATTATAAAAAGGAATGAACTCTCCCCATTATTCACATCACTCAAAAAACTTAATGTTAAGAAATATATACCAAATAAACTTTCCAAAAGGAATTCAATAACACATGAAGCCTCAATTTGGTCAAAAATAAATCCAAGGAATCCCTTTGGTGAAAACCAAAAGGAGTTACCCAAATAAGAGGTAACATCATTCTTCAAGATCCATTATCTTAATTGTATTATCCACCCCACCACTCAACTCACTGAATTATTATAGAGACAATAATATATCTTTATTTATTATTATTACAGGGTTTATACATACAATTAATCAAACATCCATCTAAAGGGTATCAAACATGCTATTTATTTGTACGAAAAACTATCGCCTCACAAATTAATGATTGTTCGTTTTTTCTTTTACCACGGTTCATGGATGGGAATTAATATGGACTACTACCTCCTCAAAGCGATGTGATTCGTTCACACCAGAATGGAATAGATTAATTATTAATGTAGAGATATTGTATTATATATATTAAATAATAATGCCAGTATAATTATAATATATATATATATAAATATATTTCATTTGCATTCTTTTAATGCATCAATAACATGAAAGTAGTGTTCATGCGTATGTACGACATACCATCTCCTGAACGGTGCATTACATTTCATACTTATATATTATATAGATTATTATAATAAAAATATATTCAATATAAATGATAATTTTATAATGGATTACAATCTATAAATTATGATATAATTATAATGACCAAAGATACAATTAATTAAGACTCATGCGAAAAACAAAGAAAATATTACTCGAAGTGAAACATTAACATAGAATAATTAATACAAGGGGAATATAAAGTCATAATCAAACCATATATAGTATTATATATATTAATTTGGTTCTGTGATTGATTTTTAACAAAACTTATATATATTATACATGATATTTTAATGAGTAATATGAGATTGAAGACAATGTAATAAAATTTCATTTCACTTTTTATATCAGTGAGATACATGCCACATTCCCCACACTTTTCTTTTATGTGGTGTACATAATTCAGAATAATATATTATATTAATATTATGAATAAATTTATGTGTTTTTAGATATCAATTTTATGATCATTATTTCATAGTGTTTTAGTTTAAAATGGCCCCAATTCGGTAATGTTATTTAGTCTAAATTTTCCTTCAATAAGACACATGAAATATTATGAACCAAAAACATTATATGAAGTGTATATACAATCATTGACATGTAGTATCATGAATAAAATTAATTTTGTGATATATTATGTTTCAAGTGATTTCATTTTATTACATGGAGAGTATGGTTAATTGTTACCAAGTTTTAGTATATTAATGAAACAATCTCATCGCATATCAAGATTGTTTTTAATAATGAAATATTTGATGAGATATTAAGATTAATTTCTCAAAAAAATTAATTAATTATATTATTATATGGACTTACAAGTTATATTCACTCATTAGTATCATTTTACACTATTTTATACTTAAGACACCTATGAAAATGTTTTTATCAAAACCCAACATTAAATATCCTTTCGGTTAGAAATATGTGTTATTCCAAAACCATGATTTTTAAAAATGTTTTAAAAATGATTTACTTTTATCCAATGATGTTAAATTAATTTCTTAATAGTATTATTCCTTTTAAAAAAAAATTTAGAAGGAATCATCATGTACCTTTTTTGATTAGGAATATTTTGATACTTTTATAGATAAAATAAATTGTTCGGCATGTAGAAACATATCCCACATCATAACCGTCATTTCCTTGAAGATTTCATTTCATGTTCACAAGTTTATTTTTAAGTAAAAATGTTTTTCTTTATATTATAGACATTAATTTTTTTTAATTTGTTTTCAATGAAGAATTATTTCAAAATTATCTTATGCTTATCAGCGATTCAAATAAAAGATTCAAATCTATTTTCGATGAAAAAACATTTCAACTGTGTTTTATGATGAAAAATGTTTTTTTAAACGTATTTTAGTATTATTTTAAAAATTTAAAAGTTTTTGTAAACGCATGGTTTTAAAAAAGAATCATTGTTATTTTTTATGTTTCCTAGAAAAATGTTTGTAAAAATGATTTCATGATCTCTTTATACGTTTCCAATGAAATGTTTTAAAAAAAATTTACAAATATTTCCTTATAATCATTCATGTTCTTTTTCACGAAAATTGGTTTTAAAAGGTTTTTAGATTTAAAAATACATTTTCAAAGAACAAAGTATTTTTTTAATAGAGGAATTTTTTAAAATATTTATCATGATATGTTTTAATAATTGTATTAATGAATAGGATTTTTGAAATGTTATAAGATTTATAATGCGATGTTACAATTGATCTTTGAAAATCCATTTTCCCATCTACGAGGACATCTCTGGTTTTCATTATGATTTACTAGGTATATTATCCATATATACCATTAATATTATTTATGTAAATGGATTATTTTTTGACTGTAGGATTTTTATGAAACCGATTTCTATTTAATGGGTTATACCATGATAAATGCATATGAATCTTGATTCCTTTCACTGGTTATTCTAGGATGAAATGATCATGATGACCATATATTTTAAAATCGATAAGATATTATTACATTTTTATTTATGTAACTCATATAATTTCATTTGATGTGATAATATATTTATGAAACATATCTATTTTTATGGGTCATTATATGATAATGGTTTTATTATCTTGTGGAACATGTATAAATGATTTTATTATTAGATGGGTGTAATATAGATCTCCATCCAATACATTGGGTAATGATTTGTATCTCATGATATAATGATGGGATTCAAGTCAACAGTCATGGTTCACTATGTTATGATAGGGAAACCTAATCCCTTATAAGGAAAGTAATGTGACTGGGGTAGTTGTGTGTCCTACCCAGAAGGTGTAGTCACCATGAAGATTGAAGATGGGGATACCTGATCCACTAAGAATATTTGGGGAACCTGATACACTATCGGATGATAGGTAATATGGACCCTTATAATGAAAGGATTATGACTGGGGATGGGGGTGTGTCCCACGTAGTTGGTTATGTTCGCATGAAGTGCCTTGATTTGTTCTATAATTTCATCTTGACTTTTAGGTAACGATGTCACATCTTTATGTATTCAATAATTCCATGCCTTATTCCAATGATATGATTTCAATAATTATGTAATTTATTTCCTTTTTATTGGTGTCATATTAATTGAAAATATTTATTCTATGATTCATGTTAGTGATATTATGATATGTGGGGTTTGACTTATTAATGTTATGATCATGTTCTCAAACCCCTATCCTCATGTTTATGATTACTTATATCCCTTGTTTACCCTAACTGAGCATCTGAACTCGCCCATTTTTATGTTTCATTCCCCAGGTCATGAATAAATGTATTATGTATTTTGTGTCCATGAAAGGGATATAGTAATGAAGAATATTTTGTGAGTTAATATAGATTTATTATTTACAAGTGTTTACATTTCCATGTTTCCAAAGGCATTAAACCAATACATTTTTATGATTATGTTTTTATAATGTTTTTAGTATTCCACAAAAGTGATGTAATATCTATTTAAATCAATAGTAGTTCGTTATAGCTCAAATTATTAACATTATAAATGTTATTATCATAATTTATTTTGAATTCATTATTTATTTTCTTATCAAAATGATGTGATTGATTGGTAACTCTAATCTTCATTTTTATATAGGTAGCATATTGAATGATTTATTTATAGCCACTAATTTCCATTATGTATAATTCCATTCAGAGACTTAGATTTTTGCCACTAAGTAATTATTAAATATCATTTTATGTTTTAAGGATAATAACAGAAGTGTACCATTAATGTCTTATAAAATTTTATTCATAGGAACTTATAGATTCATTATCCTTCTACCTTTTCTCAAGGAATGACATATCTATTTTCATAAAAATAATAAAATAAATATTATTATCAACAAATAAAACTATGAAGTCATACAACTCCATATATTCAATTTCTACCTATTGTGTCGTGTTATTAATGTGATCCCATTATTGATCTACGGGTCCGTAAAAAAAATAGACATCCAAAACAAATTTTTCATGCATTGATGATTGGAGAAAAAAAAATTAGTGTTATTGATCCATTTTTTAGAAAAAATGTGGATTTATAGACCCACAATAAAAGAGGATGTTTCCTCATGAAGGAATCAAACCAATATTTTTTCCTCATTTTCACATTTGTAAGCTCATCCTAATTGATATATTTAAAAAGTTTCATAATTATAGTGTTGATATTCTCTCTTATAGCTCCCATAACATTTTGTTTCATATGAGGATAATCATTGCATTTCCCAATTCATTTAATATTAACATGTTTCAATCGAGTACCAATGATTGAATAAAACCCAAAATCATAGTGTGAGAAATAATATTTATAATGATAAACCCGATAATCATGTAAAATCAATCATATGATTTCTAAATCATAACAAATTTTTTTCAATCAATGAATCCTTACGTTGGACCTAGGTCATTAAAGTCCATTATATTTTGAAAACCATCATAAGTATTCATATATAAAATGTGAAATAACCAAATAATATCACCTGAGAGTGTCTAACATGGTGTGTAGTCTTAGGACCAGTCATCATGAACTACTAATAATTTAGTTAATGCCTAATATGACCCATTTAGAGTTATTAACCCTTTGAGAATCTCTACCATTTCTACATCCACTTTCTAATATCCTCATAGTGATGAATTTTCTTAGTAAACCACACTTCATCCAATATGTTAACATGTTATTTTCTCAAAACATATAATTATCATAATGGTTACCACTAAATTTTTCTCATCCTAGTTTCCATAAATAACATTTCCTTTCTCTGATACCAACTATAATTACACACACTTTTCATACATAAATATTACATCTTATTATATTAATTTTAATTATATAATTTATTATCCATTTTAGAACCCTATATATTTAATGTATTTTGAAACATAGATTTAGTAAACTAGTACATAAATGATCTATATCATCTCGGACTTAGTACATTATCAATATCACCCATCATAGACATGTCAAAATTAATAACATTCTTCATATCCTTAAAAAAAATAGGGTGATCAAATGCTCAGTAAGTGTAACTAATAATGACATCAATGATTATTTAAACATAACATATGAATAAGGGTATGAGAACATGCTCTTAACCATTGAAAAACAAACCCATAAATTCATAGATCATAAAACTTTGTCACGGAATAAATCTTGGAAACATATATGTCATGAATCATAAAATAATAAACCAAAATGATATAAGAGAACAAAACATTGAATAGTGTCATTTCATAAAAAAACAGCATAAAGTGGGACCTAATCACACTCCTACAAATATTATATTAGTGAAACCACCCAAGACATTCATATTTTTTTAGGATTGGTCTAAGAACCCTTTTAGATGCTTCAGGCATGGGATAACCGCCAATGTACCCTCTTTTTGGGAATAAGATGGCCTATTGTGTACCCAATTTCTGACTAGGGATAACCTCCCATATACCCTTTTATCTCATATATAATTAATATTTACTTAATTCATTAGTGGAATATATAATTCTAGGTACAACCCTGATATAAGTATTACACATTTATATGTATGAAACAATATCGTAATACATTCATCATGTCATCATAAATTATCCCGTAGAAAATAAATGCATTTTGTAAAAAAATCATCATCATAAAAATTTACCACACCCCAATATAATTAGGATTATATCATTTGATATTAAACCTAGTATAACATCAGTAACATGAATGGATGTTAGCATAGATGAAATATTTCTTTAATATATGTAAGAGAATCTTCATAACATAGAGTGAACATGATGGGTTGAATTTTGTTTCATGTTTTTTAAATTAATAATTAATCTTTTGACATTTTTGGTAAAAAATTAAAATTACCTCATTCAAAAAATGTCCAGAACATTCCTTTGAATAATTTTTATCGAAAATAAAACATTGGTAAAGATGAATTTAACATTTATATGAGAATATAAAAAAATTCTGTAAAATAATTTAAATAAAATATGGACATGGAAGAAATATTTTCTCAACCAAATACTAAAACATATTTGATTTATGAAAAACATTATTTCACTATCTTAATAATATAATGAAAGTAAAATGAATGGAATATATATATATATATATATATATATATTCCACAAATAATATGAGGAGATGAAATTTAAATGGGTATATAAAATTAAGATCATATAATTTCTATAATTAAATTCAAATATATATAATCTCAATTTAAATTATACTGATCCCTAATTCCTTACCTCATGTATTACTTGATTCAAAAGAAAACTAACCTCCATTAACCAGCATCCCTTTCTGAAATTTCGTACAAAAATCATATTTTTTTTCATAGTGGTGGATAGTTTTATACAACATCTATATTGGAACATTTTCTCATATTATTTGGTCAATATTTCCATATCTTCTATGTTATAACACATTTTCATTCTCAGTGATCAATTAACATAATTTAAAAATTTCTCTAATCTGAAAGAGATCTACATTTTTTCAATCATTATTGGTTATTTTTTTTCCATCTAACACAATTTTTATGGAATTATAATATTTCTCAAAAAATAAATTCCTTACCATAATCAAAAAGATATCTAATAAATAGTATTTTTTTAAGAATATATACATAAAAACATTCCTATATTTCTATTTTTGAGCTTCTATTGAATCAGATATTATTCCAATATTTTTTAGGGAACTATCATTTCTAGAAATAACTAATACACCTTCAATATTTTCAACATATTTCAAGATATTTATATCATATGTCATATGTGAGGACAAAAAACTCTTAAGAATCCATTTATTGTTTTTTAATTCCTTCAAACATTTCTGAATAATAAAATCTATTTACTTAACATTATTCTTTCAAGAATCCTTTTATTTTATAGACTAGGAATTTGGATTTAAAATACTTGTTAAACATTGTTTAGAAAAGTGACCAAATTTTACACATCTTCCAAAAACTTAAATGTGGTAGATAAATAATATTTTTCTATGAAAATGTCTAGAAACATGTGATTTTTTTGTTTTCTTCCTATGTATTTGCTACATTTCACTCTTTTATTCTATTGTTTCTCCACCCAAATCATGCCTACATTTAGAGAGATAAAAATGGTGCTGAAAATTATATATTTTCCACCAAATATACCATAACACCAATAATATCTATTGGATCATAGTCTTCCATTGAAATATTATATTTACCGATAAATATTTTTCAAAGGTACAGGGAATCATTCTATTTTTTGTTTCCTAATGGTGGGGGGAAACATTATTATGGATTTTAATTTCATCTTATGTAAATGTGATTGATTTAACTCATCCCTTCTCAATCAAAATATTTTAACACTAATTTATTCACTATGATGTTTCGTAAAATTAGATGAAATTTTATTGTTAGTGGTTACATATTTCACCTTATTGTTGGAATTGGATTTCATAGTAGCTTGAGATGGATAATATTTTAATTCTGATGCTTTATTGAATTTGTTTATTATTATTAGGGAACATTAATAATAATGATGTTTCTTATTTAGCTTTAAAACCCCCAACTTCTATATCATCAGGTTTCTTATTTTGATTTTCCACCATCATTCCTTGATCATATACTTTCATTTTGTGGTTTATGAACTCATGTATGTACTCATATTTTCTTAAGGACATATTTACTTCCCCCATTATTAGTTAAAATTTTACTTTATTATTATATATTTTTAATTATGTTTTTTGTTCTTCTCTTGACCAGAAAAATGTTCTAAACTGAGACTATGATCCCTATAATTTTCTTCACCACCTTATTTTTTGTTACTATTTTATATATCTTTGTTTTTATAATTAATTGAAAACAAGGTTTTGAAACATTTTAAAAATTCATCTTTTTATGAATCATGGTTAGTAGGGTCATATTTGACTTTCTTACGTAAAATACTTCTTCTTTTTCAAATTACATTATTTAACCATCATTAGATTTATTATCTTCCCTAGAAGGTTTATTCCATAAAAGTTTTATTTTTAATAAATTTTATACCCTTTTAATACCTTCTTGGTAAATTCAAATCAAAATTTCCAATTCTTGCATACTAAAAACAATTAATTGGTATTTTTCCTCTATACCTTCCTCTACATCATTGAATATTTTATGGTCAAGTGTCATGATTTTTCCATTCATTTAATCCTTCCCTCATCTTTCAGATAAATAAAGTAAAAATTCCCAGTATATTGAATTTTTATCTTTCTCATAGCTTCAAAATATATTTCCTAGATTATATTTTCATTGAATGATATAGATCTTCTAATCTCAAATGAAACAATAAATTTATACAATTCATTAAAGAGATTAATCATATTTCTATTATAAGTTAGAAATTTTATAATGAAATATTTCAAGGATGTTTCTTATGAGTTTCTTAACAATCATAGAATCTTCAATGAGGTATCTTAATCCTTTGATCTAAAAAAAATCATTAACCCATATGATGTATTTATAAATATTTTCTTCATCTTTCATTTTGATGTCTTAAAAGTTACTTTTTCAAATTTGTATCTTTTATTTTTTTCACTTTGGTGTTACCATTAAAGATAATTTGAAGTTTTTCCTATATCTCATTGGAATTTTTGAGACCCATCACCATCATGTAAACATTTTTATCAAATTATATGAAAATAACTTTTAAAGATTTCCCATCTACCAAAATATTTATTTTTTAGAATATGTCAGTGAATACTTTTTCTTAATGGGTGGAAACATAATTTGTTTTTAACAATTACCTCTTAGAAATGTGACAGAATATATGGTATAACTATTTTTTCCATTCGTTATAATTTTTTCCATTGTATATATGAATTAATTTTCTATTGAACAACTTTATATTTTATATGGGAATGGTTCAGTTGGTGAACGTTCCCATGATACCAATTATTTGTTTCTATGATTGTTGAACCATTTAGATGATGGAGAATTTAAAATGATTTTATCTATTAGTAAATTAATTTTTTATGAATTATAACCCCTTAATATTGTTATAATTTTTTATATTATTTTATAGAAATATCACATGAATGAAATGAAAATAATGTTAATAAATCTGAAATTATTTATAGAGTTTGAACTCAATGTGATAATCTATATTCGTGTCATGGAGACTCCCATCATTCCCTAGAAATTCACTATTATTATATAATGATAATAACGTTGATTCAGTTTCCATTAGTCTCATTCTATCTCTATATATAACTAATTATAATGAATCTCATATGTTTTAAAAGTTTATCATACAAAATAAATATCACAAAAAAATGTGAATTGTTGTACAATCAATCCAAAGAACGTAAATTCAAAAAAACATTATCCATTTTTTCCATCCAGTTTTCACTTCCTCTCTCAAGTGAAGGTCCTTCTCATGAGACTACCATTTATGAGGATACTTTTATTATATTTAATTATATTCTAATAAAAAATTAGAACCTTAAAATTCTACTCAGAAACACTATTTGAAAATCACAATCTTGTTTCTCAAAACATGATTTTTTTTCTAATTTTTATTCAATAGATATATGTTTGGAACTTATCTTTTACCCAATAGAAAAATTGGGTTGGAAAATAAGATTTTCAAAATTTCTTTAGATTCTCATCTTTTTATACATGTAAATATTATTCTTAACAACCTTTCAGATTGGGCTTTCATATTCTATTGTAGATGGTCATAAAGAAATGTTGGGAAACAAATTTCACATTCCCTCTCACAAAAATTAAAAAATAAAATTTTCCCCCTTAAATAAAATTCATTGGATGCTTCTTATATCTAATATAATATTCATGAACATTATTTAAGAATCATTATTTCTCAAGTTACTACACATTATTCAAATATCATTAATAAATATATTAATTAACTCAAAGATCCATTAATTTCTATAAATGAAAAAAAACATTAAAAACATCATACTACAATTAATCTTAAAATTTTTTTACAGAGATTTATATATAGCTTTTAAATCTCTTATAACCAATAATTTGTTTGATAAGAATTATGAGAACATTTTTTATGATTAAAAAACATCACTTTTCCATTTTTTTTATTTGGCTTCCTATGTTCAATCACATTGCCTCTACACAAACTCTACTAAATACCCATATTCTTAAGATCATATTTATGATGACATAGATAATTAGCATTAAATTTTTATATGTAACATCCCAAGTAAGTAATGAATAATATATATTCTTATCTATGTCTATTTATTAATTAGATAGTGTTTTAGAGGCTTCAAATGAAAATAAATCCAATCTTAAGCATAGAATACTCTAATATTTTTAAAAGATTGTCTTACCGCCTTTTGATGGCGAACCATTTTTAAATACAACTTTGGGAAATTTTATAAGCTATATTTTTCAAAATAATCTTATTCTTTAGGACTGGGACATTGAAATTTAATTTGGATAAATTTCTGGTATTTTTCTGATAATGTTCATTTTTTAATGAATAGTGAAAAGTGTTGTATTTTAATTTAATACCTCATTTTAATTTAATTTATTTATATAATTAGATTATTTTTTTTAATTGGTTTTAAAGTGAAATTAGAATATATTTTTACAATTTAATCCAACAGTGGTCATTGGAATTAATATCACTTTGAGATTGGACATAAATGAGTGTCATTCTTTTGGAAGATAATGTTTCTTAAAAACACGCTATTTGATTTGACAGCGGGATTTAATTATAAAATTAATTAATGAAACTTTTATGTTATGAATTTGGTAAAATATACATCATTTTTTAATTAGGAATATCAAATATATCTTATGGTGATTTTTTGGTATTTTTTTGAGAAACCTTAATTTTTTATGAATAGTGAAACCACAAAGGGGTAGTTGAAAAAAATAATTTTTCAGTAAAATGGAACTTTACCACTTATGTGATTTGAATTTCAAAAATCCAAAATAAATTTTTTTCATTATTAAGTAAATTGTGGTTCAAATGGATGAAAATAATTTTTGATGAAAAGCAACTTTTAAAATTTATTAATGGCGATTAAAGGTAATTAGTGTGATTTAAGGTAAAAATGATATTATAATAAAATGAAAATATCATGACACTTGTACTAACCCTATTTTATGAGTCATGGCCGACAAAGACAACCCATGGATCGATTTTTGGGACCCCATGGAGCGACGTGGGTAAGATAATGATATTAATGCCTTTTATTTAAAGTAAAAGTAAAAAATGACACAAACATGTATTATTTTACTAAAACAATTTTTACATGGGGTTATACAAGTCATATTTTTTACAATAAATATTAATTGGAAATCTAAAAATATTTCATACATCATGGTAATTTTTTTATAATTTTTAGACATTAAATATACTAAATTATTTATGACATCATGATGATGCAGCGATTACCTCATTATTTAATGATTTAAATAAAATAAAAAGATATTGTAAAATATAAGACCTACACATGTCAAAAACCTATTGGATGGGTGGATTTAGAACATTTATCACCTTATACTCGAAATACATCAATTTGGGACCTTTTAAATCCGAAACTCTTTTTAAAATAATGTAACATTTCTTACCTTTCCAAAAGTACCCCTCCTCTCCTCTTATAAAAGGCCCCCACCTCTACCGCCTTACCCACACCTCTCAAGCATTTCGCTCGGCCAAGATCTGATCATTTTGTCTCTCCACATCCCTCTACTCATCCTGGAAGCCTTACCTTAGGCAGGAATCTCTTCAAGAAACCCTTTTGGTTCAAACCAAAGGGTGTTACCCGATTTTAAGGTAATGTCTTCACTTGTGTTATTTTGTTTTATTTGGCTTCTCCAACCCCCTAAACTCTTTTTATTCATTTCTTTTGTAACAACTATAGTATCTTAAATATACTAGGATGTTTTTATAATAATTATTCGAGCTAAACTTACACACACCTACATCTAATGGTTAAAGAACATACTGTTTCTGTGGATGGTGAATTTCTGCCTCACGAAATGATGATTGTTCAATATTTTTTAACACCTTCAAAGGTGGCCATTAATATGTCACTATATTTTTATATGATATATAATATGTTTATGTTTTCATTAAGATTATTTATTTTTCATTTATGTCATACCATTGTGGTTTCTATTATGGGTAAACGCGATATCTTTATTTTAGCAAGTGCGGACTATCGGCTCCTCAAAGTGATTTGATTCGTTAATACCATATGTGGTACGTATAAAGGATTGATTTAATGATATTATATATGATACCATACTGGAATTATAAAACTATTATGTATCATTATGTTTTAATTCAATTAAATATGAAATAGAAATGGAAGTATCGTTCATGCGTACGTACGGCTTACCGTCTCCATGAACGGTGCATTTCATTTCTTAACACTAAATGTTATGTAATATTATAAATGCATCTATATAATGGACATGTATGATATATATTATATCTAAATAATGAATATAATTCTGGATATAATGGATATTTTACCCCATGAACAAACTTGTAATTATAAAGAGTTTATTTTTGACTCAAGTAGCAATGATCGAAAAAAAACCATTATTAACTTAAATAATTACATAGTGTTCATAACATGGTAATGAGTGATATAAAAGTAATAATGAACTTGAAAAAGGTTTTTAATCAAGTAGAAATTAACTCAAGTTTATTATTCAGGAGGTTAAATAACGATCGAGTCAAGTCAGACCCGAGGTATGGGACTTCATCTCAATCTCCTTTCATTGAGGTATATTTTATTTTATACACAACATTATTTTATAAAGTGTATAAACCCCTAGGACTTTTATGTTTATTCAAAAGGAATCTTTTTATACGAAGTGTTTTACTAAAAGACAAAAGGAATGTTTTTTTTGTCGTACGTTTGCGGCGACAATGACTTCTCTGCCGTCGTGACCATTATTTGAGCTTCCACTTCCCCTACAAGACATAACATTTTTTTAAAATGAAAAATAAATACCATGTTTTACTTTCCTTTTATTTTGGTATTGAAAATGGTTTTCATAATGTTTTTATATCAATGTTTTGTATTGATATCTTGTATTTGAAAAGTTGAAATGTTTTTTTTCCTTTATGCATGTTTTATGTGATACGATTATGTTATGGTTCTTGGGAATTGTTATGAAGATGGGTGGTTTCGTGATAAACAAAGGCTAGGTGAGCCCAATATAGCTCTCCAATGCATTGGGTAATGTGAAGGAGTTAAAAGTTAAGGTTTCTCTGAAGAGATTTAGGGAATATACTGTGATGGGTATTTCAAACGTAACCAAGAGGGTTACTCCCTACGTAAGAATTTTATGAATGCCTCAATTTACCTTTATGTCTTATGATTTCTATCATTTATTCATGATTTGATGAGGTATGCTAATGTTCTTATGTTTTATGCGTAAAGTATGATTTCATTTATTCTTATGTATACATGTACTCATATTTCCTTTGCATATTTTTATATCCCTTACTGAGATTTTTATGCTAATCCCAAGTTTTTGAAATGTTTTTTAACAGGTCAAGGGAAAGGTTAATGATATGATGATAGTGTCACAGAAGTGTCAAGAAAGAGTCCATGTTTTATTTTAAATATGTTTCCGTTGATGGTAAAAATAAATACTATCTTTTATGTAACCACTTTGTTTAAATGTGGAATATAATTCATGTTTTATGATCTAATTATCTAAAACTCTAAACCTGAAAAGATCCTCAATGTGTAATCTTGTAATAACTCATCATTAATTAATGTTTAAGGCTGGGTCCTTATAGTTGGTATCAGATATCGGTTTTGATAACATTAGGAGTTAGAATTATATTAAATTATTATCCAAAAATATTTTTTTATGGTCAAATTGAAATGATATAGAATTTGAAGATTACCATGTAGATTCATCTAAGACATGTTTGTTCAGAATGGTTTTCTGTAGAGGAAACAGGGAAGCAGTGATAGGAAGGAGTATATATGGAAATAACCGTCTGAATCAGCATCCTGAGAAGGACGGAATTGGAACTGAACAGTTTGTTGTAGTAATGTCACAGTTGACTCAAGCGATAAATGGTGGTGGTATCCATGCACGAGATCAGCCATATCACCCACAGAGAAAAATCTCAGTGGTGGAACATTTCATGAGGCAACATCCCCTATCATTTAGAGGATCATATGACCTTGTTCTGGCTGAAGGGTGGATTAAAAGCACTGGGGAAGATTTTCGATGTCATGGGATGTCCAGAAAATCCAAAGGTTAGTCTTTCTATTTACCATTTAGAGGGTGAAGTATATCAGTGGTGGTCGATGGTTAATGATATCAGGGACACTGATTTGATTGATGCTCTTGATTGGGATGAATTAAACGGTATGTTTCTTGAGAAATATTTTCCTAAGGCTGTTCGACTTAGGATGGAAAAACAATTCTTAGAATTGAGTCAAGAGGAATACTCAGTGGATGCTTATGAAGAAAGGTTCACTTGATTGGCAAGGTATGTTCCAAATTTTATGCAAGACCTTGATAGTAAAATCAATCGTTTTTACTCAAGATTAAATCCAAAATATTGAAGGGAATTATCTTATTGTGAGTTTGAAAGTTATGAAAAGCTTGTTCGATGTGCTGAGAAGGTGGAAATGGAGTTTGTCAATGATCAAGTGTTCTATAAAAAACAACAGAAGAAGAGACCGAGGTGGCAGTCAAAAGGGAAGAATTCTTCAATAAAGTCTGATGGTAAGAAAACTAAGTTTCCAGTATGTGATAAATGTGGTAAAAGGCATGCTGGGGAATATCTTCTGAATTCTGGAAAGTGCTACTGATGTGGTAAGATGGGACATAAGGCTCGTGATTGCACTGGAATAGATCAAGGTGATGGTAAGACCAAATTTGATTTACAGTTATTGAAATGTTTTAAGTGCAATGAGATGGGTCATTATGAAAATTAGTGTACGACAAGAGCTCGAGTGATGTGAAGCAGTCAGACTACAAGAAAAAAGGGGTGGTGAAATCATTTGCAACTACTTCAGTAGATGTCGGGCCATCAAATGATGTTGTATCAGGTACTTTGTTTGTTTTTTCAGATTATGCCAATGTGTTGTTTGATTCGGGGTCTACACCTTCTTTCACCTCTGAAAACTTTTCTAGTAAAATGGGAATACCATCTCAAGAAATTACTCCTAAACTTGGGGTAAAAACACATGTGGGGAAATGTTGAGGTAAAAAGAATTTATAAGAATCTTCCTATCCTTATCCGTGGAATGAACCTACTTGAAAATCTTATTTTTTTACCTCTAGTAGTGTTTGATGTTATCCTGGGTATGGATTGGATCTCTATTTACCATGCTAAGACAGACTGTAGAGCTAAATAAGTTTCTTTTCAGAAAGACATTCAGTTTGTGTACAAGAATGAACCCTTACTATTGATAACATATCAAGAGGCCGAGAAACTTGTAAAAGATGGAAATGAATGTTATCTTGCACATATCGTTGAAAACAAGGGAACTGTTCAGATTAATAATGTACCAGTGGTAAATGAGTATCCTGATGTTTTTATTGATGAGTTTTTTGGAATAATACCAGACCAGGAAAGTGAATTTACTGTTGACTTAGTTCATGATGCTAAGCCAATTTCAAAATCCCCTTATTGAATGGCTCAAATTGAACTTGTAGAGTTAAAGGAGCAATTGAAAGATTTATTAGAGAAAGGTTTCATTCGACCAAGCACATATTCATGGGTTGCTCCTATTTTATTTGTTAAAAAGAAAGATGGTTCTATGAGACATTGTATTGATTATAGATCCTCGAATAACATCACGGTTAAGAACAAATATCCTTTTCCACATATCGATGATTTGTTTGATCAGCTCCAGAGAGTTCAATTTTTTTCAAAGATTGACCTAAGATTAGGGTACCATCAGTTGAAGGTAAATGAAGCAGATGTTCTGAAGACCGCGTTTCGTACAAGATATGGCCATTATGAATTTGTAGTAATCCCTTTTGGGATAACCAATGCACCTACTATATTCATGGACTTAATGAATAGAATTTTCCATGAGTTCTTGGATAAGTTTGTGGTGGATTTCATTGATGATATTTTGGTGTTTTCTAAAAGTAAATAGGAGCATGGAAGACATTTAAGGGTTATTTTGCAAACCTTAAAAGAAAAGAAATTGTATGGGAAATTCAGCATGTGTGAGTTTTGGTTGCACCAAATTTCTTTCCTTGGTCACATTGTTTCTAAAGATGGGATAACTGTTGATCCTGCAAAAACAAAGGTTGTTGAAGAATGGCCAAGACCCAAAAATGTAACCAAGATCCATATTTTTCTTAGTTTGGCAGGATATTACCGAAGGTTTGTTATAATTTTTTTCATGGTTATCTAGTCTAATGACTAAGCTAACTCAGAAGGGTGTTAAGTTTATCTGGACAAAAGAATGTGATGATTGTTTTCAGGAACTGAAAAGAATATTGGTGAATGCTCCAGTTTTGGCACTACCTTCGAGGAATGGGGAGTTTGTTATCTATAGTGATGCTTCATTGAAAGGAATTGGTTGCATCCTAATGCAGAATGATCAGGTAATTGCTTATGCTTCATGTCAGTTGAAAACTCATGACGTAAATTACCCTACACATGATTTGGAATTAACTGATGTTGTTTTCACTTTAAAAATCTAGAGGCATCATTTATATGGAGTATAGTGTGAAATATTTACGGATCACAAAAGTTTAAATTATATATTCACTTAGAAATAATTGAACATGAGACAGAGGAGACGGTTAGAACTAATCAAGGATTATGATTATATAATTCATTACCATCCGGGAAAAGAAAATAAAGTGGATGATGCTATGAGTTGAAGAATTAAGGCTTCATTAACAATGTTGTGTTTGGAACATGATCATTTGGTTAGGGATTTGATGAACTTTGTCATAGATGTTTTTGGTGCAGGATTTCCATCTATTTTGTTTTAGGTATCAGTGTTATCTTCTCTATCAGACAGAATTAAGAAAGAACAGAAGCACGACAGTGAGTTTCAGAAAAAGGTGGAGCTGGTTCAGAAGGGTAAGTTTCCCAAATTCAACATTGATAATGATTGTGTTTTGAGATTTGGGAAGAGATTGTGTGTGCCTTGTGATTCATAGTTGAAGAATGAGTTGTTATGTGAAGCTCATAGTTCTCCGTTTTTAGTTCATCCAGGCAGTACTATGATGTATAGAGATCTTCGAAAGTATTACTGGTGGGACGGAATGAAAAGAGACAGTGCTGATTTTACTGTGAAGTTTTTGACTTGTCAATAGGTTAAAGAAGAGCAGCGGTTACCAAAAGGGATGCTTTAGCCTTTACCAGTTCTAGAGTGGAAATGGGAAAATATATCCATGGACTTCGTTGTGGGATTGTCGAAGACACCTCGAGGTAATAATGCAATCTGGGTTATTGTTGATCGCATGACTAAATCTGCTCATTTCCTTGCTATAAAAGATAATTTTTTCCTAGATAAACTTTCCCGTTTGTATCTTAAAGAGATAGTCATGTTACATGGAGTTCCTCTCTCCATTGTATATTATCGTGATCCCAGGTTTACTTCTATCTTTTGGAAAGGCCTTCATAAGTTGTTGGGTACTGAATTAAATTTTAGTACAGCTTTTTATCCTCAATCAGATGGGAAATCAGAATGAAAAATCCAGACTTTGGAGGATTTTCTACGTTCTTGTTAGATGAATTATCAGGGAATTTGGGACCAACATCTTTCTTTGGTTGAGTTTTCTTATAATAACAGTTTTCATTCTAGTATACAGATGGCACCATTTGAGGTATTATATGGGAAGTGGTATCGAACTCCATCTATCTGGAATGAAGTAGGTGAAAGGAAGTTGATGGGACCAGAATTGGTAGAAGAGATGGCATAAAAAGTTCAGTTCATTCAGAAACACATGAGAATAGCTCAAAGAAGACAGAAAAGTTATACAGATAAACAGAGGAAGGATCTATCTTTTGAGGTAGGTGATCATGTTTTTCTCAAAGTTTCACCATGGAAAAGTGTGATGTGATTTGGAATGAAAGGAATGTTGAGTACAAGGTTCATTGGACCATATGAAATTCTGGATAATGTTGGATCAGTTGTATACAAGGTTTCTTTACCTTTGAGTTTATCTATGGTACACAATGTTTTTCATGTTTCGATGTTGAGAAAGTATATGCCAGATCCATCTCATGTTTTGAGCCCAGAGGTAGTTCAGTTGGAAGAGAATCTCTCTTATGAACAACAACAAGTTTAGATTCTTGACTATAGAGAGAAAGTGTTGCGTAATAATGTAATTCACCATGTGAAGGTTTTGTGGAAAAACCATATGATTGAAGAGGCAATGTGGGAATCTGAAAATGCTATGAGGGATAAATACCCCCACTTATTTTGATAATTGAATAAAATTGCGAGGACACAATTCCCAAAAGGGGGGAAGGATGTAACATCCCTTGTAAGTAATAAATAATATATATTCGTATCTATGTCTATTTATGAATTAGAAAGTGTTTTAGAGGCTTAAAATGAGAATAAATCCAATCTAAAGCATTGAATACTCTAATATATTTAAAAGATTGTTTAACCGCCTTTTGATGGAGAACCAATTTTAAATCTAACATTTGAAAATTTTATAAGATATATTTGTAAATATAAAAATATTTTTTATTATTGGGACATTGAAATTTACTTTGTTTAAATTTCTTGTATTTTTCTGATAATGTTAATTTTTTAATGAATAGTGAAAAGTGTTGTATTTTAATTCAAAAACGCTTTTTAATATAATTTATTTATATAGTTAGATTATATTTTTAATTGGTTTTAAAGTGAAATTAGAATATAATTTTAACATTTAATCCAATGGTGGTCATTGTAATTAATATCACTTTGAGATTTGACATAAACGATTGTCAATCATTTGATAGATATTGTTTCTTAAAAACACACTATTTGATTTGACAGTGAGATTTAATTATAAAATAAATTAATTAAACTTATATTTTATGAATTTGGTAAAATAGACATCATTTTTGACTTCATAATATCAAATATATCTTAAGGTGAATTTTTGGGATTTTTCTGAAAAACCTTAATTTTTGATGAATAGTGAAACCACAAAGTGGTAGTTAAAAAAACTGATTTTTCGTTTCAAGGGAACTTTACCACTTATGTGATTTGAATTACAAAAATCCAATATAAATGATTTTCATTATTAAGTAAAATTTGGTTCAAAGGGATGGAAATAATTTTTGTTGAAAAGTAACTTTTAAGTTTTATTAATCGCGATTAAAGGTAATTAGTGTGATTTATGGTAAAAATGATATTATAATAAAATGAAAATATCTTGAAACTTTTCCTCACCCTATTAGATGAGTCATGGACAAACAATCCAACCCATGGGTCTATTTTTGGGACCCCACGGAGCCACATGGGTAAGAAAATGTCATTAATTCCTTTTATTTAAAGTAAAAGTAAAAATGACACAAACATGTATTATTTTACTAAAAAAATTACATGGGGTTATACGAGTCAGATTTTTTACTATAAATAGTAATTGGAAAGATAAAAATATTTCCTACATCATGGTATTTGTTTTATAATTGTATGACATTAAATATATTAAATTATTTATGACCTCATGATGATGTAGTGATTGCCTCATTATTTAACAATTTATTTAAAATGATAAGATAATGTAAAATCTAAGACCTACACATGTCAAACACCTATTAGATGGGTGTATTTAGAACTCTTAACGCCTTATCCTCGAAATACATAAATGTGGTACCTTTTAAATCTGAAATTCTTTTTAAAATAATGTAACATTTCATAACTTTCCAAGAGTGCCCCTCCTCTCCTCTTATAAAAGGCCCCCACCTCTACCTCCTTACCCACACCTCTCAAGATATTGGCTCTACCAAGATCTGATCATTTTGTCTCTCGACATCCCTCTCCTAATCATAGAAGCCTTAAATTAGGAATGAATCTCTTCAAGAAACCCTTTTGGTTCAAACCAAAGGGAGTTACCCGATTTTAAGGTAATGTTTTCACTTGTGTTCTTTTGTTTTATTTTGATTCTCTAACCACTTAACTCTTTTTATTAATTTCTTTTGTAACAACTCCATTATCTTAAATATACTATGATTTTGTTATAATAAGGATTCGAGCTATACTTATACACACCTAAATCTAATGGTTAATGAACATACTGTTTCTGTGGATGGTGAATTTCTGCCTCACAAAACGATGATTGTTCAATATTCTTTTAACACCTTCAAAGGTGGAAATTAAGATGTAACTATATTTATATATGATATATAATATGTTTATGTTTTCCTAATGATTCTTTATTTTTAATTTATGGCATAAATTTTTGGTTTCCATTATGGGTAAACGTGATATCTTCATTTTAGGAAGTGCAGACTACCGCCCCCTCAAAGTGATTTGATTCGTTAATACCATATGTGTTACATATAAAGGATAGATTTAATGATATTATATATGATACCATACTGTAATTATAATACTATTATGTATCATTATGTTTTAATTTCATTAAATATGAAATAGAAATGGAAGTACCATTCATGCGTACGTACGGCTTACTGTCTCCATGAACAATGCATTTCATTTCTTATCTCTAAATGTTATGTAATATGATAAATGCATGTATATAATGGATATATATGATATATATGATATCTACATGATGAATATAATTCTGGATATAATGGATATTTTACCCCATGAACAAACTTGTAATTATAAAGAGTTTATTTTTAACTCAAGTAGCAATGATCGACAAAACGATCATTATTAACTTAAATAATTACATTATGTTAAAAACATGGTAATAAGTTATATAAAATGAATAATGAACATGAAAAAGGTTCTTAATCAAGTTGAAATTAACTCATGTTTATTTTTCAGGAGGTTAAAGAACGATCGAGTCAAGTCGGACCCGAGGTATGGGACTTCGTCTCAATCTCCTTTCATTGAGGAATATTTTATTTTATACACAACTTTATTTTATACGGTGTATAAAACCCTTCGACATTTATGTTTATTGAAAAGGAATATTTTTATACGAAGGCTTTTACTAAACGACAAAAGGAATGTTTTTTTGTCGTACGTATGCGGTGAAAACGACTTCTCTGCCGTTGTGACCATTATTTGAGCTTCGGCTTCCTCTACAAGCCATAACATTTTTTAAAATGAAAAATAAATACCATGTTTTAATTTTCATTTATTTTTGGTATTGAAAATGGTTTTCATAATTTTTTTATATCAATGTGTTGTATTGATATCTTGTGATTGAAAAGAGGAAATGTTATGTTTCCTTTATGCATGTTTTATGTGACACAATTATGTTATGGTTCTAGGGCATTGTTATGAAGACGGGGGGTTCCGTTATAAACTAAGGGTGGGTGAGCCCGATATAGCACTCCAATGCATTGGGTAACATGATGGAGTTAAATGTTAAGGTTTCTTCAAATATATTTAGGGAATATACTGTGATGGGTATTCCAAATGTAACCAAGAGGGTTACTCCCTATGTAAAAGTGTTATGAATGCCTCAAGTTACTTCTATGATTTATTCATGATTTGATGAGGTATGTTAAAGTTCTTATGTTTTACGGGTAAAGTATGATTTCATTGATTCGTATGTATACATGTACTCATGTTTCCTTTCAATATTTTTATATTCCTAACTGAGCTTTTTATGCCCATTCCAAGTTTTTGAAATGTTTTTTCACAGGTCTAGGGAAAGGTACATGATATGATGATAGTGTCAAGGATGTGTCAAGAAAGATTCCATGTATTATTTTAAATATGTTTTCGTTGATGGGAAAATTAATACTATCTTTTATGTAACCACTTTGTTTAAATGTGGAATTTAATGCATGTTTTATGATCTAATTCTCTAAAACTCTAAACCTAAAAAGATACTCAATGTGTAATATTGTAATAACTCAAGATTAAGTAATGTTTAAGGCTGGGGACTTATATTATATATCCAATGATGTTTTCTTGATGAATATTTTTCTAATGATTTTTCATCCGATGAATGTTCGTCCAGTGGACCTTCATTTAGCCTTTCAGAAGTGCACTTCAGAACTATGTAACTTCAAACATCACTCGTCCCATACCAAATACATGTCCACATGATTTTCATTAAAATTATATGTCTAGAAAATATATTTTCCTCTATAGATGGTTGACTTCATTTTTTAAAAATTTAAATACTTAAGTAACAAGAATCTTTCCTTATAGAATGCCTTTATTTCTCACTTTTCATATCATTAACCACTCCCTTTTTATAGATCATTTTTCAATGTATAATATTTTATTATTTTCTATATCCCCATAAAAAAGATAGATAATGGATTTCCAATAAAGTATTTTCCCCCAACATTTTTCCAAAAACATCAGTACTGCATGTTTTAAAGAACTATATATTCGGAGAAACATTATAGAGAATAGTGTGTTTGATAATAATGTCACACTGTCATCCCCTTTGTAAATTCTTTATACAATCATCTTCTTTATGGTGAAAATTCTTCAAACAGCTATGTAATATTTTTCACGATTATTCTATCTTATGTACTTTTTTTTAGTGCTTAAAAATTTATCACCCCAATTGTATAAAATTATGATTCAAGCTATATTAATGTGTTTTTTAAATGTAGTAAAAGCCTATAATTGGTTAAATATTTATGAATTTTTTTTCAAAAATAATTTCTATAATTCTCCACCAACATCATAACAAAAACATGTAATGAAACATTCATTGAATTTATCTCATGTTAATAAAAAAATTCTCATCATGAACATGTTTTCAATAACTGAAAAACATTGGTATGAAAACATCACCAATGACATTTAGTTATCAATATTATTATTGGTATAGGTTTGAGATGATTTTTTTTGGACCCTCATTATCATTATGTGACTTTCCATGGGGGTTAAACCTGATATTTTGGGATGAGAACAAATATATAATTAGAGACATGTTGTTGGATTTTAAGGAATAAAGGATCATGAAGTGAATTAGATCTTTGTTATAGAAAGGGTTTTGAATACATTTCATGATTGGATGATGGATCATTAATAATGTTACCATGCCAATCATGAATTTACCACATGTGTGGGTTTTTTATTTAATCCTATTGATTTCCCATGTGTTGTTTTTTTAAATTATAATGGAACAAAGAAGGGTTTTATGATATATTGATGATGTTTGATTGGATTTTGGTAGCAATTTTGGTATTATTTGTCTTAGGTGATAGTGGAAAATTGGTTTTATAATGAAAATGGTATTTATGAAAACAATTTGGGCTTGAAAAGTAGACATTGGGAAATTTTTGAAAATTAATATTCATTCCATAAAATTATTATATAAGTGGGAATTTTTATCATAAAATTTGGAAAGCGCATTGGGTTTAAAAATGATTGCTAAATTATTTATAATGTATTTTGATCCCCTAGTATTTTCCCCTAGGGTGTTCAGTTTTGGAATGAATAATAAGAGAAAAATAAAAAAAATAAAATTTTGAAAAAGACTATTTTTAAAATTAAAAAATAACTTTAAAATGTTGGGGGGTTCTATTTTGATTAAATTTGATTATTTTCATTGAAAATAATTTTGAATTATTTTTTTTACAATTTAAGAGAGAAAAAAATATATTTTAATGATTTTAAAAAGGTAAAATTTTAAAGGTGATATGTTATTTTGATAAATGGTGTTTTTGGATTTCCCCCCGAGATTGAGACAAGGTCAATTTGATGTGATTTGGTATACATCACCTAGTGGGGATTTTTTTCTTATAACATTTAGGCATGCCTCCATGCAATCTTTTAGGAAAATATAGAAATACAACATTTTTGTGGAATCTATTAAAAATCATTCACTTCCCAAACTATAAACGGAGTTTATGTTGTTCTCCCACCATCTCAAGGTTCAATTGGTGTGTTTTGGATTCTTTAATATATTATTTATTTAGCATATTTTTTTGAGTACCATATCTATTTTTTATTTGTAAGACTAGGCTAGTAATCCCTAGTTGTAAAGTCGATTGGTTGAGGATCAATATTTTTTAGAGTGTGAGAGACCATCTATAGAAGAGGATTGTCAGTTGTGACTCATGGTTTCGTTTGTAATCTATTTTGGAAACTTTCTTGAACGAATTATGGGGGTTGTAGTTTTGAGGTGGGATTTTAGGTTAATACTTGGGTTCCTTTGTTTTTTTTATGATCAATTCTCATTTATGTATGTGCTTTCCATGATTATAATCTTGTTTCACGTCATTTTCATGTGAGTGTATTGTTGTGGTGGTAGATATTCATTGGTTTTAATTAGATGGTTTATATTTTTTAGAACTATGGTATGTTCGTGGGTAATAGTAGTGAGTAGTTATTACTAGTTATACCACTAGTGCCACCAAATTGAGTTCCTTGATCCAGATCACTATGATATTGTGGTCTATGATCTTGATTATTAGTTAACCCATGATGCAACTTTATGGCCTAAGGTTAAAACCATGTTGTTCAATTTTAAGTAAGATTACAATTTATGGACTTTTTAGTTATTTATTTTTTGATGTTAAGATGTTGTTGACCCAAACTAATGTTCTCGTGATGGATTTGACCATATCACCTAGTGGTTAGTAATGATAGATTGAATTTTTTATATTCCTATGATTATAGTATAAATTGGGGTTGTTTTTGTGGTTACATTCTCTCATGGGCGTCAGTTGTTGTTTTCTCCATTTTAGATGAATTCTAAATTTCATTGATACCTAGGATAAATATTGTTCTTCCTAGATTTTTATTAAATAATAGTGGATTGGACTTATCATTATTATTTTTATATAATTGAACGTGTTGTTTTGAAGAATCAATTTGGTTTTTGTGGGTTTATTTTCATTAGATGAAAATTTAGTTTTCCAAACAACACCCTTATTTGTTAGAATGTTTTGGTTTCCATATTCCTTATTTTATTCCATGATTTTTAGAATTTATTGGGTGGAAGTTTCTTGGTGGAAACAATTGTTACACCTTCATGTCACTATGGTCATATTTACTATTTTCTGAGCAATTTTTAGTTTCATGGGTGGTTCTACCATGATTTGATGATGTCTGAGAGGCTTCAAAAGTTTCTAGTTAGAAACTGTGAAATTTCGTACCATTATGGAGGGCTTCACACTATGAAATATCCTAGGTAGTGACATATAGACTCTGTTTTGGAGTGATTTACTTTTTTATTGAAGGATTTGAGCCCCAAACCACTATAGTTTTCATTGACTCGCATCATGAATCTTTCTTCACACATATCACTATCCTAGGTAGACTATTAATTTTATGTCTTATAGTTTTATCCACATTTATTTTAAGGGCTTATCCCATTTTATTCCCATCAACCATCTACATTAAACCTCAGGATATCCAAGCTATTCTCTTGCTTCCCAATCCTTTGAAAGTGATCCTCCTATTAGCATATTCCCTGATGATTTCAATGGTAAATATCTCCCCCTCTATTAATCTTCCCTCCTCTTCTTCTTCACATCCATTTTGTCTTGATTGTTTTCTATTGTAAGCCCTAATAGACATGGGGCCCAATATTTGGACATGTTATGGTTCTAAATAGTAGTTTTGTGTGTTTAAGGATTGAGTAGGATGTATTATTTCATAGTTTGGAATTAACTATTGAATGTGACACATCATTATGTGGTTATTCTTGGAAGCATTAGGTGTTTTTGTACTATCTCCCTTTTAATATGTATCAGGTAATACATGCATTTTTAAATTGTTTTCTCATGAAATTAAGGATATATGTGATATCATAATAGGTCTGATATAGGTGTTCCATGGTTTTCATATTTATCATAAAACTGTAAATTTGATGGTTTCAAATTATGATTTGAAATATATTAGTTATGTCAACTAATTGTTGTTTCAAAGAATGGGTGAATTTTTTAAGTGGATTCAATGATTTATAAGGATTTTATTAAATTAGTTTGGGATTTTTAATAGGTTATTAGAAATAATTGGGTTTTATTAATAGTTTTATGATATGATAGTACATTTTTTAAGAGGGGTGTGTGAGGACCAAGTGAAATGGTTGTAAATAAAAATAGACTTATTTTGCTTCAAATGATATTTCTATAGAAAAAGATGATTTTAAAAAAAAATTCAAAGTGTATTTTATGTATTTGATTCAAGTAACAGTTTAATGTGAGAGATTATGGAAAGTAAAATGGATTATCCTTCCAAGATAGTTTTGAAAAAACTGTTTGGCAGTTTATGAATGATATTTTTTGACAATTGTGAGAAACTTATTATAGACATTTTTTTATTTTACATGAAATTATTTTGTGTCCCATAGGGGGATGCTATAAATTATTCAATTACACTATGATTTATTGGATGAACTGAAATGGAATAATTCATTCATGGGAGTTGATGGTGCGGTGGGGGTATATTGCATGTTCTTAGAAATAATTGAATTTGATTGAAAATATTTTTATATACTGATCACATGATATATTTATTTTTTCACCTCCATTATTTGTTATCATGGGTACCAATTGTAGCTAATTTAAAAAATTTATCCATTGTCAACTAGTTTAGTGTGCACTAGATGGATACTACCCAAGGTGAGTTGTACCCTCCTTGGGGTTGGTTTGACACCAAAAATTTATCAAAGAGTATTATAGATTATGGATTTAGTTTAGAAATTTAGAAGATAATTGATCTGAGTAGTAGGTCTGATATCATTATTCTAGAACCAAGTGAGTTTCATATGATACCTTATTATATTTAAGTGTAATTTAGTTGATTCCAATGTTTGTTTTCTTCTTATAAAGTATCCTTGATTCAATTCCATCGAAACAATTTTTCTAATTTCATATTTATATTACCTATTTGATATCCATGTTCCATGTATATTTATTTTCAAATAATATACTGTTTTGGTTTTTTTAAAATTATTTATTTTTTATTGAAAGATTCAATTATAATGTAAAGCATATTTTTTTTCCAAAATGATATTTTGAGAAAAGTTTTTGAGAAAATAATGAAAAATTATTATATTTTTCAATATGAATTTTTGGATCCATTTTTTAATTGTTTGAATATTTTTTTTCAATATTATGTTATGTATTTTCTTTATTCATAATCATTTTATAGTGAAGATTCTATTTTCACATATTATGTTCAAATGGGGATTTATGAACTAACATATGAAGGGAAATTCATAGAATCCTCGATAAGACACTTTTAGGAATGATTAGATCGCACCTTGAATATGCACTTGTGTATAGGTGCATATGAATCATCATTTTTTTATTTTAGGTTACCCATTCATGTTTTAAGATTGGATATTCGTATTTTTCTATAGATGGATGTGTGGATGTGGTGGGTGACTATGGATCAAAAGGAGATGGTTAATTTTGGATTTTAGGTTTGTATTCCATTTGGGATGGTTATATATCTGTATGTTCAGCCAAATATTTTCTTTAATTTAAAATTATATTTCATATATATTTCATGAAAATTGCATATTATATTCCTATGGTGTTTAATTTATCATTTTAAACTATTTTATATTACTATAATGGTTAATTTAATTTATATTGAAACTATTCATTTACATGCATGGGTGTTCAATGTATGGATGATTCATAGAAGTTTCACAATATCTTCCACTCTTTTTTTATTTTATAATGTGATGGTAAAAGCCTTCTGATGTCTGAAATATTGAAACCTAGGTTCCAGTTTCCATTTTATAGGTATCTGGATTTCTTATCAGGCCTAGTGTCAAGCAAGGTTAGGAGACGTGTCAAGTGATCCTAGCCAAGTTCATTAAATTATATATATAATTTAAACCAATATTTATATTTATATCATCTATTAAAATATATCATATTAAAAAATATATACTCATAATACAATTAATATTATTTTGATTACTTCTTCTAATAAGGAATGTTCTATTTAAAAGGATATCTAATTTTCCTTAACTTTATTTCTTATTTTTCAATTTTAAAATGAATATTTATTTATTAAATATATTATAAATAGATATTAATTTTAATTATATAAATTTATATTCATACATATCTTCATAAATAACCTTATCAATGTATGAAATAATGACATGGATTTTCATTATAAAACAAAAATGTTACATTTTAATTAAACTATTCTCTGTATACTATATTGTTTTATTTAAAAGTATATTTTTGAAAATTTATAATTATTTTTTGAAAAAATTAACTTCGTTTTTTGGTTCATAATGAAAAATGTAGGCAATAATAAATTTAGCAGATTATTCTAAAATGGTTGATTTTTTGGTGAATAGTCGAAAATAATGATTTTACAAATATCACTAATTTTATGAATTTATCAGGATATTAGAATGAATAAAATATTTTTAAAACTTTTACTTGAAAATATATTTATTTAAGTAGTATAATAATTCATTTATAATTTTTTTTGAATATATAGTCTTATGTGATTCATTTTAGAACATATGTGATATTTTATGCTAATAAAAACAATTTTTGTTCCTTTTAATTTAATTATAGATTCACAATGATACATTAGGTTTTAAATTGATTTTAATGTAAAAAGATTTTAATTTTTAATAGTAAACCAATAAATGTCATTATAATGAATACTATACAAGATTTGCTTTTAAATTTATTTTCATGCCTAAAAATCCAATTTTTTATAAATTTTTTTGTTATGTTAACTGTATTTTTATTAAAATTCTTTTCAAACAACCATATTTATTGAATCTAGTCAAATTTTTTTTTGATAATCAATTTCAAATTAAGTAGTAATGTATATTTCATTTTTAGTCTTAAAAATTTATTACCATATAAAATGTTAGTCACCTTAGTAAGGGTCAATATTCATAATTTCTATCAATTGAGATATGATTCATATTCACAAATTGTTTTATTTTTGGTTGAACATATTCTGAATATAAATTTATTACATAATTCATTCCTTTAATTTCAAGTGATTTAAAAAGATATAATTTCTTCTATTCAAATGGGTTTTGATTCAAAATTTACCAAGTCCGAAAGGATTTCATGGAGTTAATTTAAATTAATTAAGACATGTTTCTTATTATGAAAATTTTTTTAATTTATATAGTAATATTTTCATTCATTATTACTTGAATATAATTTAATATGTCTTTCATGTAATTCATGTTATTTAAAGTCAAAATTAAGCCATTTTTTAAATGTATTTTCAGTCATCTGTTATAAAATCTATAAGGGTTTCTCATCTCAAATTTCATTAGATATGTTTTTCTAATATTAACCTATTTTATAATATGGATTGCCTAATTCTATATTTAAATTACATATCATGTTTCTCTTTTTTATGGTGTACAATGTTTTATATCAATATTTCTTATTCAATGGGTTGTGAGAAAAAATTTAGTCAATTCATAAAGGGTTTTCATCTCAATTTTACTTCTTAGAGACGTGATTCATATTATGAACCTATATAAAATTAAATGGAGTACATAATAACTATTTTGTGTATTTTATAATTTTTATCTTTTATTCTTGGTTTTAAATGTTCTCTTTCCTTTTATTTCTTCCCGTAAATTTTTTATTTTCAAATCCATAAGTGATTTTATTTAAAAACATTTTATTAATGGTTATGAAGTATTTACCAAAATATTTTCTCTCCATATACATATTCATGATATTTAATCATGATAATTATATAATACAAATTTATTTCATAATTCCATTTTTTATTATCCTTAAAATTCATTAAAAATGTTTAAAGTATAATCATTTTTATGTTTTATTCCTAGGCATATTTTTTACTTTATTTATAATGGTGTCAAAATAATGTTCTATCGTATTTACTACAAAATTTCCTTTTGTCAGGGTTATTTAATTTTTTTATGATGCTTTATTTTGTGTTTTCTTATTGTTCTAAAGAAAATCATATTCCTATTATTCTATAAATTATTATTTTTTAAAATATTACGAAAATAAAAGGGTGTTTATTTTTTATTTTTTAAATAATAGTTCTTATGATTTTAAAAAATTACATATATTTCAATATATTTTTATTATTTTAATTCTTTATTGGGCATATTATTTAATTATATAATCCATATTATTTCTATAAATGAAATATAATAATATTTTAAGAAAAGTATCTAGAAATTCATCTCTCTTCTACAGGTTAATTAATCTATCAATGAATGATGAATATTTTAATGAGTTTATAGTAAATTTCAAGCTATATAGTTTTTTATTTATTTTATTGTTCTTGTTAATTATAGATTATTATTGGGGGGCATATATATCCATTTAATTCATTTAGTATCTTTTTCTCTATTATAGAAATGATTTTGGAATAAATTGATTATATGTTATTCTATTATGGGTAAAAATGAGTGAGTATAGGTAATGAATATAATTTCTCATGATTACTTCATGTATTTTACATTTATCTTTTGATTTATTTCAAATTTCTATAATTCATTGATAAATAATCTGTTTTTATGAAAATGAATCTTGATATTTCAAAATAGATAAAATTTCCATTGGTTTTTTTTTATTTTATAGACTAACATGTTTCTTTTTTATTCATATAACAATCAATGTGATTTTTTATTTTTTGTGATTTCATAATGCTATATCATTTTACCTTCATTATGTTACCATACACGTATGATTGAATTATTATCACTTATAATCGTCTATTGATATTAGTTATGGTTACCCTCACAAAGCGTTTGAGATAACCATTCTTATATTTCAATTACCCTAGGTTATGAAGATGCGTATTTTTTGTGATTTGACTAGAAGGGTATAGAATGTCGATAAGTTTTTTGGATATTTTGAGGAATTATTTTGAAATATGAAATTCTTAGTATAAAGGGAAAAATTATTATTATATGATAAATATATGAGTTTTATTAATGGTTTTTCCAAAATATCTAAAATAATAATAAAATGTCATGGGTATATAGGTGAAATAATTTTTGATGTTGATATTTTAATATTTATGGTTAAATTTAGGTCATTTTAATTGGTATCAAAGACAATCTGTATAGATATATATTTTAACACTAGATTTGGTGGAATGGGTATAGGGTATCTTAGTGAAAATATGACATTTCTGTCGACTAAAAACATGTGTGTTATATAATTATATTATGAAGAGGAAATTATTAAAAATATAAAAGGAATGTTTCATAGTGTTTTATATTTCTCAAATATATTTTTATTCAATTTACTAGTAAGAGACAATAAATACAAAAGGGAATAATTAATTTATAAGAAATAAATTATCCCAAAGCTAGAAAATGTTGACTTATTAAATCTATAAATTAAATGTGGAGATGATAGAGATGAAATTTCTTGTTCAAAATATCATAACGAGATGTGATTTAAGATGTATTGGACAATAAAATATGTTTAAATGATTTTGGCCATTATTTATTGATTTTGGACTATTTATTGGTTTTGTTGAAGCTATAATGTAATGATTGTAATGTCATATAAAAAATGTGAAATTTTTAGGGTTTCTGAAATTCATTTTAATGAATGATTTTTTGTATATAATTATGAATAATTTGATGATTACAAACATCTCAATGTTTCTATATTCCACCAAGAAAAATAAATAAGGGACTAAAAGATAAATGTAATCCTGTCATTTAATAAGAGAAAATAATTATAATGAAAAATAAATATCATTGATCATTGGAAAATAATCAATGCACAAAAATTTCAGAAAAATAAAATGAGGATTGTGAAACAAAATTTGATATAAAATTATCTATATTATAACTATAGAAAAAAAATTCCTGTTGTTTATAAATAAAAGTAATAAATAAATAAATATATAATTGACTATGAAAACCAAGATCCTTTGTTGTATAAAGTGTAGATAAATATAAATGAATAAGATGGATATGGGTATTTGATATAGTTATTATTATATTTATCATTAGGGTTCACTGATGAAGACATCCAAGAGAACTAGAATAAATATATGAGGAAGAAGAAGAAATATGGTACTACAATATAAAGATCAATACACAATGTATCTAATAAGAAGAATAAATAGAGAAATCCAACCATCTTTTTGAGATTCATTTTAGTGGGAAAAAGTAGTTAGATAAAGAAGAAATTAAATGAAGAGGGTTATATTGATACACCATGTTGTTCAACAGTTTTTTCAATGAACTTTTCATACATTTAAGAGTTATTGAATTTTAAAATATAATCGGTTATCACCAACTAGATATTGTTAGGTGAGTAGTTTTATTTATGATTTGTAAAGATATGTTAAAATAGATACTAATTTTATAAATATTCAGTTTTTATTTATTGGAATTTAAATATTTTTTTGTATTGAGGAAGGAGAACTATTTTGAGGATGTAGTCATATCTGTGTGTTGACCATATATCAGATTCAGAAAAGAGTTCAATAAAATCACATAATATACATGGTGGGATTTTGTTGATCCAGTGTGAATTTGGATATATATGGACATCATAGTGTTAATATATGTTTATAATGGTAATATAATTATATAAAGACTTTTAGTAAGATGAATATTAAAACATGGTTGGAAACTATGTTAGTGTGGGAGGAATAAAAACTATTCTAATATATGGATGATTATAGTAGAGAATCCACGATTAACTGAATAACTAATCATCACAAGTAGTAGTCCATATAGTCAAACCCTATAAAAATAATTATGTCATCGTCACATTATATATTTCATAATTCATATAAGGGTGAGTGGAATTGATTAAGGTAAATAGAAACATAAATCTATTTAAGAGTATTAATTAGAGAATAATAATTTAAAAATTGATACCACTAATTCATCCCTCCCCCTCTCAATGGTTCACCGAACATGGGAACATCAACTGTAGAACCTAATTATTGGTGGTATTTTTATTTAAGTTTTTCAATTAATTATTTTAGGATCATATTTCACTATATAGACAATGATTCATGAGTTATGTTTGGGAAAATTTTGGTGGTTCCCCACTGTGTTTTGGTCAACACCAAATTAGGTAGCCCTCACCCTTGGGTACCCATCCAGACATAATAGTTCAAATGCTTAGGTAAGGAGGGGGAATAGTGTTTTATGATAATGTTGAGTAACTATGATGGAGTCTAGTGATTTATATGATTTGAGGATCGAAGATTATAACAGAGAAACTAAAATATTTTATTCATTTTATTCATTTTTTACAACTGGTCATCCTTGTGGGTAACCAGTCATAATATGACTGTATTCTTTCTCATTTCATTTATTATAGAAATATTTCTTCATTTATTATACAGGACATGAATAATACTATATTGGATTTCTAGTTATTTTTCATTGTTTATTCACTACAATATAATGTTATAATCTGTATACCGTATTAGTCGAGTGTCTTATTGCTTTTCTGCATTCTCTTGAAAATCACGGAGGCATTCCTAAGGCCATGTAACACCACCAATCTAAACAATTGTGAGTATTAATAGGCTTGATATAATTACCAAAATATTTTTTATTATCCCTTATGATAACTTATATAATAGTATATATGATTTAAAATCATACCAGACCAATGTTACAGCAATCCATACTTTTCATACATAAAAATTATATATTATTAGATTAATATTCATTATATAAAATTAATTTCAACACTATAATCATAATTTTTTATCATATTCGAAAACATAGATACATAAACAACTAGTAAATAAATGATCTACATCATCCCCTGCTTAGTAATTCACCAAAAACACTCTTCTTAGTCATATAATAAATTTCATCATATGATAGAGAAAGAAAAATATAATAAAGGGTGAGCTCAAAATCTCAATAAGTCTAATTAGGGGAGATATAAATGATCATTTAAACATAAAATAAGTGTAATTGTATGAGAACAATATTTTAACCCTTATAAACCATACCTATTGATTTTTTGATCACATACATGAGTCAGGGAACATAGCTTGGATGTTCATAAGACATGAATCATAATGTAATGAAATAACATGAACTTTGAGAACATTACGTTGGCATAATATCCAATCCTAAAATATTGGAATTAAGTTTGGAATAATAATATTCATTAAAATATTTTGTCAATGAATCCCATCCATACATTCCTAATATATTAATCATGGGATAACCACCTTTGTACCTATGTCAATCTTGAGATATCCTCATATTAATCCCTTTTAGGGAATCTGATAACATCCCATGTACCCTCTTTCAAGCTTCTTATAACCTCCCTTGTACTCTATTCAGGGCTTGGGATAACCTCCCAAATACATATTTATAAGTCCCCAGCCTTAAACCTTACTTAATCTTGAGTTATTACAAGATTACACAATGAGGATCTTTTCGGGTTTAGAGTTTTAGAGAATTAGATCACAAAACATGCATTACATTCCACATATAAACAAAGTGGTTACATAAAGATAGTATTCTTCATTCCCATCAATGGAAACACATTTAAAATAAAACATGGATTATTTCTTGACACATCCTTGACTCTATCATCTTATCATGTACCTTTCCCTTGACCTGTGAAAAACATTTCAAAAACTTGGGATGAGCATAAAAACTCAGTATGGGTTATAAAAAAAACATGGAAAGGAAACATGAGTTCATATATACATAATAATGAAATCATACTTTACCCATAAAACATAGGCACTTTAACATACCTCATAAAATCATGAATAAATCATAGAAATCATAAGACATAAAGGTAACTTGAGGCATTCATAACATTCTTACGTAGGGAGTAACCCTCTTGGTTACGTTTGGAATACCCATCACAGTATATTCCCTAAAATCTCTTCGGAGAAACCTTAGCGTTTCACTCCTTCGCGTTACCCAATGCATTGGAGAGCTATAACGGGCTCACCCGCCCTTAGTTTATCACGGAACCACCCGTCTTCATAATAATGCCCAAGAACCATAACATAATCATATCACATAAAACATGCATAAAGGAAACGTAACATTTCCACATTTCAATCACGAGATATCAATACAACACATTGATATAATAAAAACATTATGAGAACCATTTTCAATACCAAAGTAAAACATGGTATTTATTTTTCTTTTAAAAAAAGAAGGTATGGCTTGTAGAGGAAGACGAAACTGAAATAACGGTTACGACGGCAGAGAAGTCGTTGTCGCCGCATACGTACGACAAAAACATTCCCTTTTGTTGTTTAGTAAACGCTTCGTATAAAAAATATTCCTTTTGAATAAACGTAAAGGTCAAAGGGGTTTATACACCGTATAAAAGAAAGTTGTGTATAAAATAAAATATGCCTCAATGAAAGGAGATTGAGACGAAGTCCCATACCTCGTATCCGACTTGACCCGACCGTTCTTTAATCTCCTGAATAATAAACTTGAGTTAATCTCTACTTTCTTATGAACCTTTTTCAAGTTCATTATTCCTTTTATACCATGTTATGAACATCATGTAATCTGTTAAGTTAACAATGTTCATTTTGTCAGTATTTGGTTCTTAAGTCAAAAATAGACTTCTTACACTTACATGTTGTTAATTTGGTCAAAGGTTCATTATATCCAGAATGGTATTCATGATGTATATATCATATATTTAATATATATCCAGTACATACTTTCATTTATAATATTACATAATCATTTAGAGGTAAGAAATGAAATGCACCGTTCATGGAGACAGTAAGCCGTACGTACGCATGAACGCTACTTTCATTTCTATTTCATATTTTCTGGAATGGAATCATAATTATATAAGAGTATATTATAATTCCATTATAATAACATATATTATATCATTAACTTTATCCTTTACACATCCCACATATGGTATTAACGAATCAAATCACTTTTAGGGGGCGGTAGTCCGCACTTCCTAAAATGAAGATATCGTGTTTTACCCATAATGAAAACCATAAAGGTATGCCCAAAATAAAACAAAAGAAGCTTAAGGAAAACATAAACATATTATATATCATATATAAAAATAGTGAACTCATAATGTCCACCTTTGAAGGTGATAAATGAGTGTTGAACAATCATCGTTTCGGGAGGCAGAATTTCGCCATCCACGGAAACCGTATGTTCTTTAACCATTTGATATAGTTGTGTGAGAGTGTAGATCAAATAAATCAAATAACAACATCCTAGTATATTGAAGATACTGGTGTTGTTACAAAAGAAGTAAATAAAAAGAGATTATGGGGTTGGAGAAGCAAAATAAAACAAATGAACATGAGTGAAAGAATTACCTTTAAAAGTGTAACTCCTTTTGAGTTGAGCCTAAAAGATTCCTTTTAAAGGCTTCTTCCCAAAGGGAATCCTCTAGGATGAGGAGAGGGATTTGTAGAGAGCAAATGGGCAGGGTTTGGCCGAGCCAAGGGCTTGAAGAGTGTGTTAAATGAGGTAGAGGTGGGGGCCTTTTATAAGAGGAGAGGAGGGGCACTTTTGGAAAGTAAAGAAATATTACATTATTTTAAAATGTGTTTCGGTTTTAAAAGGTCCCACATTTATAGAATTCGTGGATAAGGTGATAAGGGTTCGAAATCCACTCATCCAATTGGTTTTGGACATGTGTAGTTTATATATTTTACATTATCTTTCTATTTTATTTAAATCGTCAAATAATGATGTCATCGCTGCATTCATTATTATGTCATAAATAATTAAATTTATTTAATGTCTAAAAATTATAAAGAAAATACTATGATATAGGAACTATTTTTAGCTTTCCAATGACTATTTATAATCAAAATTTGGACTTGTATAACCCCACTTAAAAATTGTTTTCGTAAAACATATTATGTTTCTGTCATTTTCACTTTAACATTAAATAAAAAGTAATTTATGTCATTTCCCAACAAAAGTGGATCCATGGGGTCCCCAAGTTGACCCATGGCATGTCATGGTCGGCCATGACACAACCAATGAGGTTGGGACATGTGTCTAGGACATTTCATTTTATTAAAGTATTATTTATACCTTAAACTACCCTAATTACCACTAATCGTGATTAAGAACTTAATAAGTTACTATTCACCAAAAAATTATTATAATCTCATTGAACCACATTTTACTTCTTAATGACAACAATGTATGTCGGATTTTCAAAATTCAATACACATTAGTGGTAAACTTTCATTTAACTGAAAAATCAGTTTTCTTGATTACCACTTAGTGGTTTCACTATTCATCAAAAATTGAAGTTTTTCAGAAAATTACCAAAAATTCACCCTAAGCTATATTTGATATTCCAAATTCAAAAATGAAGTCTATTTTACAAAATTCAAAACATATAGGTCAAATTAATTAATTTAATAATTAATTCCCGCTGCCAGAGCAAATAGCGTGTTTTTACAAAACAATAAGTATCAAAAGATTGACACCAGTTTAAGTCTAATTTCAAAGTGAAATTGATTCCAATGACCACCATTGGATAAAATGGTAAAAATATATTCTAATTTCACTTCAAAACCAATTCAAAACATAATCTAATCATATAAATAAATTAGATTATAAAGTAGTTTTGATGTAAAATGCAGTATTTTTCTCTATTCATTAAAAAATGAACATTGTCAGAAAAATACCAAAAATTCACACAAGGTAAATTTTGATGTCTCAATCATAATGAATAAGTTTATTTTGACAAACATAGTTTATAAAATTGTCAAAATATAGATTCAAAAATGGTTTTCCATCAAAAGGCAATAAAACAATCTTTTAAGAATATTAGTGTATTCCATGCATAAGATTGTATTTATTTTCATTTTAAGCCTCTATAACACTATCTTAATCATTAATAGACATAGATAAAAATATCTATTATTCATTACTTATTTGGGATGTCACATCCTTCCCCCCTTTAGAAAATTGTGTCCCCGCAATTTATTTACTTATCGAATAAATGGGGGTACTTATCCCTCATTGCATTTTCAGATTCCCATGTTGCCTCTTCAATCATGTGGTTTTTCCACAAAACCTTTACCTGGTGAATCACCTTATTCCGTAACACTTTCTCCCTGTGGTCAAGAATCTGGACTGGTTGTTCCTCATAAGATAGGTTCTCTTCCAGTTGAACTACCTCTGGGCTCAAAACATGAGATGGATCTGGCATATACTTTCTCAACATCGAAACATGAAAAACATTGTGTACCTGAGATAAACTCGGAGGTAAAGCCACTCGGTATGCAACTGATCCAACTCTCTCCAGAATTTCGTATGGTCCAATAAACCTTGGACTCAACTTTCCTTTCTTACCAAATCTCATCACACTTTTCCAAGGAGAAACCTTGAGAAAAACATGATCACCTACCTCGAAAGATAGATCCTTCCTCCGGTTATCTGCATAACTCTTCTGCCTGCTCTGAGCTGTTCTCATGTGTTTCTGAATCAGCTGAACTTTTTCTGCCATCTCTTCTACCAATTCTGGTCCCATCAACTTCCTTTCACCCACTTCATCCCAGAAAGCTGGAGTTCGACACCACTTCCCATATAATGCCTGAAATGGTGCCATCTGTATACTGGAATGAAAACTGTTATTATATGAAAACTCAACCAAAGAAAGATGTTGGTCCCAACTTCCCTGATAATCCATAGAACAAGCTCGTAGCATATCCTCCAATGTCTGAATTGTTCGTTCTGACTGTCCATCTGATTGAGGATGAAAAGCTGTACTAAAATTTAATTCAGTACCCAACGACTTCTGAAGGCCTTTCCAAAAGTTAGAAGTAAACCTTGGATCACGATCCGATACAATGGAGAGAGGAACTCCATGTAACCTGACTATCTCTTTAAGATACAAACGAGAAAGTTGATCAAGAGAGAAAGTATCTCGTATAGCAAGGAAATGAGCAGATTTGGTCAAGCGATCAACAATAACCCAGATTGCATTATTACCTCGAGATGTCTTTGGTAATCCAACAACAAAGTCCATGGATATATTCTCCCATTTCCACTCTGGCACTGGTAAAGGCTGAAGCATCCCTTTCGGTAGCTGCCGCTCTGCTTTAACCTGCTGACAAATCAAACACTTCACAGTAAAATCAGCAATATCTCTTTTCATTCCATCCCACCAGTAATACTCCCGCAGATCTCTATACATCTTAGTACTGCCCAGATGAACTGAAAACGGAGAACTATGAGCTTCGCATAACAACTCTCTCTTCAACTGTGAATCACAAGGCACACACAATCTCTTCCCAAATCTCAAAATGCAATCATTATCAATGTTGAATTCAGGCAACTTACCTTTCTGAACCATCTCTACCTTTTTCTGCAACTCACTGTCTTGCTTCTGTGCTTGCTTGATTCTATCTGATAGAGAAGATCTCACTGATACCTGAAACAAAACAGAAGGACTTCCTGCACCAACAACTTCTATGCCAAAGTTCATCAAATCGTTAACCAAAGGATCACGTTCCAAACGCAACATTGTTAATGAAGCATTACTTTTTCGACTCAAAGCATCAGCCACTTTATTTGCTTTTCCCGGATGGTAATGAATTGTACAATCATAATCCTTGATTAATTCCAGCCATCTCCTTTGTCTCATGTTTAACTCTCTCTGAGTGAATATATACTTTAAACTTTTGTGATCGGTATATATTTCACACTTTACTCCATACAAATGATGCCTCCAAATTTTTAAAGCAAAAACAAAAGCAGCTAGTTCCAAATCATGTGTAGGGTAATTTACCTCATGAGTTTTCAACTGTCGTGAAGCATAAGCAATTACCTGATCATTCTGCATTAGGACGCAACCAAGTCCTTTAAATGAAGCATCACTGTATATAACAAACTCACCATTCCTGGAAGGTAGTGCCAAAACTAGAGCATTCACCAATCTTCTTTTCAATTCCTGAAAACAATCATCACATTCTTTTGTCCAGATAAACTTAACACCCTTACGAGTTATCTTAGTCATTGGACTAGATAACCATGAAAAATTTCTAACAAACCTTCGGTGATATCCCGCCAAACCAAGGAAGCTACGAATCTCGGTTACATTTGTGGGTCTTGGCCATTCTTCCTCAACTTTTGTTTTTGCAGGATCAACAGTTATTCCATCTTTAGAAACAATGTGACCAAGGAAAGAAATTTGTTGCAACCAAAACTCACACTTGCTGAATTTCCCATACAGTTTCTTTTCTTTTAAGGTTTGCAATATAACCCTTAAATGTTTTTCATGCTCCTCTTTACTTTTAGAAAACACCAAAATATCATCAATGAAAACCACCACAAACTTATCCAGGAACTCATGGAAAATTCTATTCATTAAGTCCATGAATACAGCAGGTGCATTGGTTAACCCAAAAGGCATTACTACAAATTCATAATGGCCATATCTCGTACGGAACATGGTCTTCGGAATATCTGCCTCCTTAACCTTCAGCTGATGGTACCCCGATCTCAAGTCAATATTTGAAAAAAACTGAGCTCCCTGGAGCTGATCAAACAAATCATTGATATGAGGCAAATGATATTTGTTCTTAACAGTGATATTATTCAAGGCTCTATAATCAATGCAAAGTCTCATAGAACCATCTTTCTTTTTAACAAATAAAACAGGAGCACCCCATGGTGATGTGCTAGGTCTAATGAAACCTTTCTCTAATAAATCTTGCAATTGCTCCTTCAACTCTAAAAGTTCAATTTGTGCCATTCGATAAGGGGGTTTTGAAATTGGCTTAGCATCAGGAACTAAGTCAACAGTAAACTCAACTTCCCGATCTGGTATTATTCCAGGCAACTCATCAGGAAAAACATCGGGATACTCATTTACCACATGCACATCATTAATCTGAACAGTTCCTTTATTTTCAACGACGTGTGCAAGGTAACATTCATTTCCATCTTTTACAAGTTTCTCGGCCTCTTGATATGTTATCAAAAGTAAGGGTTCATTCTTGTAAACAAACTGAAAGTCTTTCTGAAAAGAAACTTCTTTAGCTCTACAGTCAATCTTAGCATGGTAAATAGAGAGCCAATCCATACCCAGGATAACATCAAACTCTACTAGAGGTAGAACAATAAGGTTTGCAAGTAGGTTCTTTCCACAGATTAGGATATGAAGATTCTTATAAATTCTTTTTTCCACGACACTTCCCCCAGGTGTTTTTACCAAAAGTTCAGGAGTCATTTCTTGAGATGGTATTCCCATTTTACTAGAAAAGGTTTCAGAGATGAAAGAATGTGTAGACCCCGAATCAAACAACACACTGGCATAATCTGAAAAAACAAACAAAGTACATGTTACAACTTCATTGGATGGACCGTCATCTGCTGAAGTAGTTGCAAAGGATTTCACCACCCCTTTCTGCTTGTAGTCTAACTGCTTCCCATCACTCAAGCTCCTTGTCGGACACTCGTTTGCATAGTGACCCATCTCATTGCACTTATAACATTTCACTAACTGTAAGTCAAATTTGTTCTTACCTTCACCTTGATCCTTTTCAGTGCAATCACGAGCCCTATGTTCCATCTTACCACATCGGTAGCACTTTCCAGAATTCAGAAGACATTCCCCAGCATGCCTTTTTCCACATTTATCACAAACTGGAAACTTAGTTCTCTTGCCATCAGACTTTTTTGAAGAATTCTTACCTTTCTCATGCCACCTCGGTCTCTTCTTCTGCTGGTTGTTATAGAACACTTGGTCATCGGCAAACTCCATTTCCACCTTCTCAGCACATCGAACAAGCTTTTCATAACTTTTAAACTCACGAGAAGCTAATTCCCTTCGATACTTTGGCTTTAATTCTGATTAGAAACGATTGATTTTACTATCAAGGTCCCGGATTAAATTTGGAGCATACCTTTCCAATCGAGTGAACCTTTCTTCATAGGCAGCCACTGAGTCTTCCTCTTGCCTCAATTCCAAGAATTGCTTTTCCATCCTAAGTCGAACAGCCTTAGGAAAATACTTCTCAAGAAACATACCTTTGAATTAATCCCAGTCAGGAGCATCAATCTCATCGGCATCCCTGATATTTTTAACCATAGACAACCACTGATCTGCTTCACCCTCCAAACGGTAAATAGCAAGACTAACCTTTTGATTGTCTGAACACCCCATGACATCAAAAATCTTTCCAGTTCTTTAATCCACCCTTCAGCTAGCACAGGGTCAGATGATCCTCTGAATGATGGTGGATGTTGCCTCATGAAATGTTCCACCACTGACATGTTCCTCTGCGGTTGATCTGGCTGAACTCGTGCATGGATACCACCGCCATTTATCGCTTGAGTCAACTGCGCCATTACTGCAACAAACTGTTCAGTTCCAATTCTGACCATTTCTGGATGCTGATTCGGAAGGTTATTTCCTTCTGTATTCCTTCCTAGCACTGCTTCCCTGTTTCCTCTACGGAAAACCATTCTGAACAAACATGTCTTAGATGAAGCAACATGGTAATCTTTAAATGCTATATCATTTCGAAAAAAAATATTTTTGGATAATCATTTAATAGAATTCTAACTCCTAAAGTTATCTAAACCGACCTCTGATACCAACTATAAGGCCCCAGCCTTAAACCTTACTTAATCTTGAGTTATTACAAGATTACACATTGAGGATCTTTTCGGGTTTAGAGTTTTAGAGAATTAGATCATAAAACTTGCATTACATTCCACATATAAACAAAGTGGTTACATAAAGATAGTATTCTTCATTCCCATCAATGGAAACACATTTAAAATAAAACATGGATTATTTCTTGACACATCCTTGACTCTATCATCTTATCATGTACCTTTCCCTTGACCTGTGAAAAACATTTCAAAAACTTGGGATGAGCATAAAAACTCAGTATGGGTTATAAAAAAAACATGGAAAGGAAACATGAGTTCATATATACATAATAATGAAATCATACTTTACCCATAAAACATAGGAACTTTAACATACCTCATAAAATCATGAATAAATCATAGAAATCATAAGACATAAAGGTAACTTGAGGCATTCATAACATTCTTACGTAGGGAGTAACCCTCTTGGTTACGTTTGGAATACCCATCACAGTATATTCCCTAAAATCTCTTCGGAGAAACCTTAACGTTTCACTCCTTCGCGTTACCCAATGCATTGGAGAGCTATAACGGGCTCACCCGCCCTTAGTTTATCACGGAACCACCCGTCTTCATAATAATGCCCAAGAACCATAACATAATCATATCACATAAAACATGCATAAATGAAACATAACATTTACACATTTCAATCACGAGATATCAATACAACACATTGATATAATAAAAACATTATGAAAACCATTTTCAATACCAAGGTAAAACATGGTATTTATTTTTCTTTTAAAAAAAGAAGGTATGGCTTGTAGAGGAAGCCGAAACTCAAATAACGGTTACGACGGCAGAGAAGTCGTTATCGCCGCATACGTACGACAAAAACATTCCCTTTTGTCATTTAGTAAATGCTTCGTATAAAAAATATTCCTTTTGAATAAACGTAAAGGTCAAAGGGGTTTATACACCGTATAAAAGAAAGTTGTGTATAAAATAAAATATGCCTCAATGAAAGGAGATTGAGACGAAGTCCTATACCTCGTATCCGACTTGACCCGACCGTTCTTTAATCTCCTGAATAATAAACTTGAGTTAATCTCTACTTGCTTAAGAACCTTTTTCAAGTTCATTATTCCTTTTATACCATGTTATGAACATCATGTAATCTGTTAAGTTAACAATGTTCATTTTGTCAGTATTTGGTTCTTAAGTCAAAAATAGACTTCTTACACTTACATGTTGTTAATTTGGTCAAAGGTTCATTATATCCAGAATGGTATTCATGATGTAGATATCATATATGTAATATATATCCAGTACATACTTCAATTTATAATATTACATAATCATTTAGAGGTTAGAAATGAAATGCACCGTTCATGGAGACGGTAAACCGTACGTACGCATGAACGCTACTTTCATTTCTATTTCATATTTTCTGGAATGGAATCATAATGATATAAGAGTATATTATAATTCCATTATAATAACATATATAATATCATTAATTTATCCTTTACACATCCCACATATGGTATTAACGAATCAAATCACTTTTACGGGGCGGTAGTCCGTACTTCCTAAAATGAAGATATCGTGTTTTACCCATAATGGAAACCATAAAGGTATTCCCAAAATAAAAAAACAGAAGCTTAAGGAAAACATAAACATATTATATATCATATATATAAATAGTGACATCATAATGGCCACCTTTGAAGGTGATAAATGAGTGTTGAACAATCATCGTTTCAGGAGGCAGAATTTCGCCATCCACGGAAACCGTATGTTCTTTAACCATTTGATGTAGTTGTGTGAGAGTGTAGCTCAAATAAATCATATAACAACATCCTAGTATATTGAAGATACTGTTTTTGTTACAAAAGAAGTAAATAAAAAGAGATTAGGGGGTTGGAGAAGCAAAATAAAACAAATGAACATGAGAGAAAGAATTACCTTTAAAAGTGTAACTCCTTTTGAGTTGAGCCTAAAGGCTTCCTTTGAAAGGATTCTGCCCAAAGGGAATCCTCTAGGATGAGGATAGGGATGTGGAGAGAGCAAATGGGCAGGGGTTGGCCGAGCCAAAGGCTTGAAGAGTGTGTGAAATGAGGTAGAGGTGGGGGCCTTTTATAAGAGGAGAGGAGGGGCACTTTTGGAAAGTAAAGAAATATTACATTATTTTAAAATTTGTTTCGGTTTTAAAAGGTCCCACATTGATAGAATTCGTGGATAAGGTGATAAGGGTTCGAAATCCACTCATCCAATTGGTTTTGGACATGTGTAGTTCATAGATTTTACATTATCTTTCTATTTTATTTAAATCGTCAAATAATGATGTCATCGTTGCATTCATTATTATGACATAAATAATTAAATTTATTTAATGTCTAAAAATTATAAAGAAAATACTATGATATAGGAAATATTTTTAGATTTCCAATTACTATTTATAATCAAAATTTGGACTTGTATAACCCCACTTAAAAATTGTTTTCGTAAAACATATTATGTTTGTGTCATTTTCACTTTAACATTAAATAAAAAGTAATTTATGTCATTTCCCAACAAAAGTGGATACATGGGGTCCCCAAGTTGACCCATGGGATTTCATGGTCGGCCATGACACAACCAATGAGGTTGGGACATGTGTCTAGGTCATTTCATTTTATTAAAGTATTATTTATACCTTAAACTACCCTAATTACCACTAATCGTGATTAAGAACTTAATAAGTTACTATTCACCAAAAAATTATTATAATCTCATTGAACCACATTTTACTTCTTAATGACAACCATGTATGTCGGATTTTCAAAATTCAATACACATTAGTGGTAAACTTTCATTTAACTGAAAAATCAGTTTTCTTGATTACCACTTAGTGGTTTCACTATTCATCAAAAATTGAAGTTTTTCAGAAAATTACCAAAAATTCACCCTAAGCTATATTTGATATTCCGAATTCAAAAATAAAGTCTATTTTACAAAATTCAAAACATATAGGTCACATTAATTAATTTAATAATTAATTCCCGCTGCCAGAGCAAATAGCGTGTTTTTACAAAACAATAAGTATCAAAAGATTGACACCAGTTTAAGTCTAATTTCAAAGTGAAATTGATTCCAATGACCACCATTGGATAAAATGGTAAAAATATATTCTAATTTCACTTCAAAACCAATTCAAAACATAATCTAATCATATAAATAAATTAGATTAAAAAGTAGTTTTGATGTAAAATGCAGTATTTTTCTCTATTCATTAAAAAATGAACATTGTCAGAAAAATACCAAAAAATCACACAAGGTAAATTTTGATGTCCCAATCATAATGAATAAGTTTATTTTGACAAACATAGTTTATAAAATTGTCAAAATATAGATTCAAAAATGGTTTGCCATCAAAAGGCAGTAAAACAATCTTTTAAGAATATTAGTGTATTCCATGCATAAGATTGTATTTATTTTCATTTTAAGCCTCTATAACACTATCTTAATCATTAATAGAAATAGATAAAAATATCTATTATTCATTACTTACTTTGGATGTTACAATATTAATCTCATTGAAAAGTAATAACTACCCATTTCATATTAGGGGTATACAATTCTGGGCCAACCCATCATGTATTCATAATCAATTCAAATTTATTCCACAAGATCAAAAAACATTAATCATATTATCATATCATAACTCATAGAAAATAAAAAGGTTTTTTAAACATGTCAACATCATAATCATAATCAATTTAAGGAAATAATGAGAATTTTATCATTAGTTTATGTCTCTATTAAAGAATAAGTAACATTAAAGGACGTTATCATAAATGAAAGATGACTTTAAAAGTTCACTTCAGAATTTATTTTAGAATGTAAACTTTTCATCATGAAATAAATTATCAAAAATATAAAAGAATCTAGAATATTATGGATAAATATTTTTTTTAAAATAAACTTGGAAACTGATAAAGTAATCTTTAAATAATTGATAGACCAGGCTGAACTGAAATTCGGTTCATGATGTGTATATTAAAACAATGAATACTTTCAATTCTTCGGTAAAAACTCAAATATACCACATTCAGAAAACAATAAGAAGATTCATTTGAATTTTTTTTAAAAATAAATTAATACATTTATTAATATTTACTGAAACAATCTTACGAAAATAGTAAAAAAAATTCATGAAAATATTTTAAATAAAACATTGTTTTCGAAGAAAAATATACAATTTTGAATAGTAAAAAATAGATAGTTTTTCCATAAAAAAATCTTTATATATTTTGATTACAGAAAGTGATGATATTAGAATGAAGAAATATATTATAAATAAATAACTAGAGGATAATAAACATAAATGGTTTTATTATATAGGGATCATATAATCCCCTTAATTTGAATTTACGTATAGATAATCTTGATGAAAATGTGACTAAAACGTAAACCACTTTCCTCAAGTTTGACTTAAATTGAAAGCAATATATCCTCAAGAAAAATAAATTAAAATTTATTGTAATTTAATACTATATACAAGTAATTTTTTTAATATCATATATGATCCACTTATAACATTTCAACGCCTATTTACTAATAAGTACATATTTAATTCTTTATTTTATGTTGCTAAATGTTTCGATTTTAATTAAAGTTTCAATTCAGAAGATCCTTTAATTCAATTTTGGTAATTTATAAATCATATCAATAATGTATTTCATGATATAAATTTCATATATATTCATTATAAATATATTTATAATAATCCATAAAAGTTAGATATGAAAAAATTATTTACACTGGTCTTTGATTTAGAAGATCGTATGTATGCATCAACACTATTTTAATTTTATATTGAAAATAATGAAATAAACATAAATATTATTTTATTTTAAAAACTCAAAAAATATATCATAAATATCATATATATATATATTTAATATATCGTTATTTTCATCCAACTAATGAATAATTGAAAAAATGAATCACATTGCTTTATGGACATGGTGGTTCAAACATAAGCAAGAGTGATGGTATCATTTTCTCGCAGTGTGGATGGTAATAATGTAGATTTTATATTTTAATTCATTTAAAAAAATTATAAATAATATATAAAAATTAATCACATTGTTATTACCAACTATGATTTTTGTTGATGGAAAATGAATAATGTCCCTACATGGAAGATGTAGTCCAAACATACACACGATTGGTACATTCACTATCCATTTGATAAAAAAGTTGGTAATTAATGATTTTTCCATAATAATAATAACATATAAGTATGTTTAGGAAAATTATGTGATTAATTTTTGATGTATAATACATATTTAGATGAATTGGAATAAGAAATAAAATAAAATTGGTCAGGTAGGATGATTACATCTTCTTTTGTTGTCTATAATTCTATCCCTTCTCAATTAAACATATAATTGGATTTTATGATTACCATAACCTTTAAATTATTTATGGGGATTTTAGGTAGATAATTGGGTAGTTTTATGTAAATATATGTGTCCCAATGTGGTGTAAATAAGGGATAAAAGCAGTGTTTATTTATAACTATGGAGAGGATACATTTTGAAATATTTAAAAATTTGTATATAAAAATGTCATACTAAGTCCAATTACATCCAATTTGAGTGATTTTTAATGGTGAGATAATATTGGCTCCACATATTTCTAAAAAATAGGAGTTATAAAAGATTAATTAGAAAAATTACCCTTATCTATTTGTTTTACCCATGATAATACATTTTAAACCATAAATCTGGTAAGAAATTTTACACGCCTTTAATATTTATTTTGAAAAAAATATTGTTGAAACTATAAAATTACATTTATTATACTAAAAAAAATATTGGATCCATTTTTTTTAATTGTTTGATATATGTGGCATAATTATGTATAAAATGAATCCTATAAAATGCATTGAAAAACTATTTTCTATAAAAAAATATTTTCATAGGAAAAAATAATTTTACCAAAATTCAACGTAAAATTAAATAAAATGATCTTAATTGAAATATTAATTTAATAAATGAGAACGATTTATATTTAAATCATTTTTACAACAACATATATTTCTGTAAAATCCTGAAATGAAATGTCATTTTATAATAAAAATATAAATTTTTACCTTTCATTTAAAGATCAATATTTATAATTTTTTTGATAAATTCACTCTATGATAAAGTTTAATTTATTATTTCAAAATTATGATAAATTTTTGTAATTTTTTTATAAAATTAATGAAATTTAATTATAGTATTTTCTTACAAAACGAAATATAAATAATTATTGATGATGAATTGTATTTTTAAATAATTGAATGACATTAAAAAAATTATTTACAAAATTTCTAACAAATATTGTTTCTCCAAAAACCATGTACAATTTTTTTTAAAATTAGGTAATTATTTTTCATTATTTATAATTAAATAATATTTAAAAAATTTATACTATATTGTGGTTCAATTATACTCGAGGTTCTGTGTATCACAAGATATCAATAAATTTAAATTTATTTAAAGAGAAATATATCATAAAATATTAGGGTGTTATATTATACCTCCTTAAATTTAGTTTCACCCGCAATTTTTGGAAACTATGATTTGAAAAAGAAGGGATTTCTATATTATATCAAATCCTCAGTTTTGTATATTGCTTCCCTGAATTTTGGATTCTTCTGGAGAACAATAACCCTATAAATACCCTTATTTCATAGAACATTTTCTCTATGATCCAAGACATCAATATATTTTTCATTATAATATATATCTTTCTAAGTGGTACAATCTTTAATTTTTTTACATGTGAATGATTTGGTATGTACATCCTTAGGAGATATATGAAACCATTCGTGAACTTGATATAAGTTTATTGGAATCTCTAAGAGATAAGATACCATTCCTAAAAGATTAAGAATATTAAAGGGGGGAATATACCTAGGTCTCATATTACCTTCATTTAAAAATATCATAACCTTATCTCACGGATCAACTAATATAAATTCAATTTCACTAACTTCCAATTACATATTTCACTGCAGATTGACAGTATAACGCCTTTGTGCTTCCTTGATGTGTGGTTAAACTTATTTAACCTTCTCTTCCATTTCCTTTGCTATCATAGGCACCATAAGGTTTATTTCTCCAACATCATCCCATAAAATTGGTGTTCTAAACTTCTTTCCATAGACATCATAATTATGATCCATGTGTATAACGACCCATACTTTACATACATTGTTAATACTTCAAAATTGAAGCACACTTATTACAACATATGACAAAACCACAAAGGACCGTATAGGTATAGTGTCTTTAGAAACTGGGAAACATAAACAACTGGTTCATAAATCTTCTACAGTATCTCCCGTTTATTTCATCATATCTAGGGTCCCTTTTAGCATATTCAATTTAATATCCATCTTCCTGACCTGGGGAAAAGAAAACATAAAAGGGTGAGCTCAAATGCTCAGCAAGGGCAAATAAAGGAAATAAAAATCATATCATATCTTTATGAAGATCAAAACCTGCAAAAGAGATCATAATATCTTAACATGGAATAAATCATAGAAGTGAAAATGAGATCCCCATAATCATAACATAAAACTTGAAACTTTGTGGCATGCACACATAATCATGGAAAATCATTTCTTGTTAGTCATGACTCATTGCCAAGACTATCTTAGTGGACAAAGTCCCTTTCTGAACCGAGTTCACTCCTCGTTTCAGTCCTGTATCACTGAACCGAAATAACCTTCCGTTCCAGCCATGCCTATCTCATGAGATATAAAATCTTTACCCAATGCATTGGAGGGAGATATAGGTCCCACCCATCTTATAATGAATCCTTTCTTATGTGTGCCACATAATCATAAAACATACATCATCGCATAACACATATAACAAAAATGGGATTCTTGAAACATCATGACATCATAAATCAATTCATATATGATAAAGGAATTCATAAACATAATTCCATCACAACATAGTCAAACCAATGTAAAAATATGGATAGAAACAGAACCCTTTATTATCTTAGATGGAAAATAATTTTGATAAAACACTTGTATTGAATTCTTGAGGAAAATATCCTTTCTTCTTCAAAAACAATTTTCCTTTCATAACATGTCATACAACTTTAAAATAAAAGAAGTTGATTAAAAATAAACTTGAAAACTTGTAAAGGAAGCTTCTTGGAAATAATGTTTTAAAAATCCATTCATGCCGTATAAGTTAAAAAAAAACATTCTTCGTACTTTTGTCGGAAAAGTCAAAAAGTACCTCGTACGGAAAAACGACAAAAGATTCCTTTCATATTCTTTACTAAAAACTCACCTAAGGGTAAAATTGGATTTAAACTATTGCAAGTGGATGGAAACAATATTTCATATTGAGGGAACATGGATGTGGATGATAAAATACACCCCAGTAAATACTTACGAATAAACAATCTCGGATAAAAATGAGATTGTGATATTTCCCTTACCTTAGGTCCAATTTGCTTTGTACGTGTCCGAAGCTCCTGTATAATGGTTTAAATAATGTTATTGACTTATTCCAGAATCATACATATTTATATGATATCATATATGGTCATATTATTAGCTTCTTGTTAGTAATATTTCATTGTTACTTGTTACTCGGGTCTTTATAACTTTTTGTTCTTATGCGTGTTTTGTCGAATAAATTCTTATTCTTATCTTTAGGTTATAGATAATTCATTTCCAGAATGGTATTAGTGTAGTATATACCATATTCATTCATTCAATTCATTTATATAATCATTATGAAATGAAGATCATGTAGAACGAGTCGCATCACATCGTGGAGACGGTATTCCGTACGTACGCACGAGTGATGATATCGTTCCTATGATCGTGGAATTGTATTGGAGTATATATATATATTATTTCAGTATCAATATTACTTAATAATAATCATATATAGTTACTCATTACACCATTATACCCATCCTTGTAAGGTGATGGTGGAAAATAGATTACACCACGGCGTGGAGACGGTATTCCGTACGTACGCACGCGCGGTGATTTCATTTTTCCGTAGGATGGATAGAAGGTGAATTAGGGTTGTTTCATATTTATAATAACATATCAGTATGTAAGTAATACTGATGTTATTACTTTATCATGAAACAACTAAAGAAGAAGAAGTTGAAGAAGAAAGAAATTGAAAAGATCGGTAATGGATATTACCTCTTCTTTGGAACGCCTTTTTGAATCCTCCACTTAAGGAACTAAGATTGGTCTTTGGAGGAGACCAGGACCTCTAGGATTATTCTAGGGAAGTGGAGAGGAGAAAATGGCAGGGGTTGGCCGAGCTTGAGTGCTCAAATTGGTGTGAGGAGGAGGGGGAGGAGGTGCCCTTTTATAAGGGAGGAGAGGGGCACCTTAGGAATATCTGAAAATATTATTTTATATTAAAGTCAAAATCGGTTTATAATGGTTCCAAAGGGTCTTATTTCGAAGATAAAGTAGGGATGGGTCGAAATCCTATCAACCAATAGGATTTAGACAAGTTTAGGGTATTATTTTAACCTTATCAATTAGATTTAACTCTAAGTTAATTAATTTAACTTTTACCGTGTCTTTTTGTTTTCTTTCACTATATGGTTAATACACTTACAATAACATGCCAAACGAACCCCAAATTGTTTATTATTAATATATATATCCTTATCTAAGTCATTTGGCCGAACCATAGATTTTTAGGAATAAAATAACAATTAATAATATAATATTTGATTTAAAAACTATTTTGTGTCAATTTTGACACTATTTGATATATGATTTTTGTGAAAGTCATAACAGAATTATATGTTCGAACCAAGTTAATTAAATCATTACTAATATATCATAGTAACCTAGAAAATTAGTGGAATTCATAAAAAGTCTCAAATTACATTTATTTTGGTATTTATATTATCAATTTTTTCAATATTTCATTAATAAGATAATTACTGCATCATCTTTGTGTCATAATTAAATTAAATTATTTGATGTCTAAAAATTACAAATAAAATACCATCATGTAGGAAATCTTTTTAGCTTTCTAATGAATATTTACAATCGAATTTATCTTTTGTATAACCCTATATTAAAAATGATTTACTTATTAAACTTTGATTTTAACTATTTTAACCCTTCTTTAAATAAATTAATAATAAATGTCCTAATCTAATCCAAGTGGGCCTAAATGGTCATATTTTATTCCTAAGTTTGTTTTTGGTCGAATTACACTTGTCCAATAGAATTAGGACATGTGTTAGGGTAATATTAATATCATATTTACCCTTATTTACCCTATTTACTATTAACCGCGGTAAAAATAGTAAAAAGTTACTATTCACCAAAAAATTATTTTCATCTCATTGAACCACATTTTAGTCCTTGATATTAACCGTGTCTCTCGGATTTTTGAAATTCCATTCACAGAAGCGGTAAAATTAAGTTTTATGCAAAATTCAGTTTTTAACCTACCACTTAGTGGTTTCACTATTCATCAAAAATTGAAAGTTTTCAGAAAAATACCAAAATTTCACCCTAGGCTAATTTCGATATTCTGAGTCCAAAAATGAAGTCCATTTTGAAAAATAAAATTTATAAAATTTCAAAAAGTGGTTATTACTATTCATAACGGCTAGTTTTAATAGCATATTGTTGTTTAGTGAAACTCGGTATTGCGTACGACGCAAGCTATCGAGGAAGGTCGCGATTGCGTGTAAAGCAAGCCAAGAAAGTGTTGTGTAGAAAAAGATTCCTTTGATGATAACATAAAAGTCTCGGGTGTTACATTCTACCCCCCTTAAAAAGAATTTCGCCCTCGAAATTCGTCACTTTGCAACAAACAAATGAGGATACTTCTCCCTCATCATATCCTCAAGCTCCCATGTAGCTTCTTCAAGTTGGTGGTTTCTCCATAAAACTTTCACCAAGCGAGTGGTCTTGTTTCGTAGGACTTTTTCGCTATGATCTAGAATCTCTATCGGCTGTTCTTCATAAGAAAGATCTTGCTCCAGCGGTACAACTTCTGAGCTGAGTACATGTGAAGGATCTGGTATGTACTTTCTCAGGAGAGATACGTGGAACACATCGTGAACTTGAGAGAGATTCGGTGGAAGCGCCAATCGGTAAGCTACCTTCCCAACACGATCCAGTATTTCAAAAGGACCGATATATCTAGGGCTCAACTTCCCCTTCTTTCCAAATCTCATAACCCTCTTCCAGGGAGATATTCGTAAGAACACTTTATCGCCCACTTCAAACTCTAGGTCTTTTCTTCGGTTGTCGGCATAACTTTTCTGTCGACTCTGAGCTGCTCTTATGTGTTGTTGAATAGATCTAACCTTTTCTGCCATTTCATCAACGAGATCAGGTCCTAAAAGCTTTCTTTCCCCAACTTCATCCCAGCAAGTTGGAGTCCTGCATTTCTTTCCATAGAGAGCTTCATAAGGAGCCATCTGAATACTGGAGTGAAAGCTATTATTATAAGAAAATTCCACCAAAGGTAGGTGTTGATCCCAACCTCCTTTGAAATCCATAGAGCAAGCTCTCAACATATCTTCTAGGGTTTGAATTGTTCTCTCAGACTGACCGTCTGTCTGGGGATGATAAGCAGTGCTGAAACTCAACTCTGTATCCAGAGTATGCTGAAGACTTCGCCAGAACTTCGAGGTAAATCTCGGATCTCGATCAGATATAATAGAAAGTGGTACTCCATGCAATCTTACCACTTCCTTTACATATATCCTGGCAAGCTGATCTAGAGAGAAATCCTCTCTAATAGCAATGAAGTGTGCAGACTTTGTAAGACGATCAACTATGACCCAGATAGCATTATTGCCTTTGGATGTTTTAGGAAGTCCTGTGACAAAGTCCATAGTGATGTTTTCCCATTTCCATTCGGGTATGGGTAATGGTTGTAACATCCCCTTAGACTTCTGTCTCTCAGCTTTAACTTGTTGACAAATCAAGCATCGAGAGACATACTCAGCAACATCTCTTTTCATGCCATCCCACCAGAAGTACTCTTTCAGGTCCCTATACATCTCCGTGCTTCCAGGATGAATAGAGAATGATGAACTATGAGCCTCATCCAGCAGCTCATTCTTTAATTCGGGGATGGGAGGAACGCAAACCCGATTCCTGAACTTTATTATCCCATCACAATCAAGGTTGAATTCAGGAACATTTCTCACCTTCTTTTGTAACTCGACATCTTCTTTCTGTGCCTCTTTAATCTTCACATGTATAGATGGTTGAACATTCATTTGGGAAAGATAAGATTTTTCCCTTTCCATTATAATTCCAAGATCCATCCTTTGTAAATCCATAAATATTGGATCTTTTTTGATCCTCATCATGGATAAAATAGCATGGTCTTGTCGACTTAATGCATCTGCCACCTTGTTTGCTTTCCCAGGGTGGTAATGGATTGAGCAGTCATAATCCTTAATCAGCTCCAACCATCTTCTTTGACGCATATTCAACTCTTTTTGTGTGAAAATATACTTTAAACTTTTATGATCAGTGTAAATATCACACCTTTCACCATAAAGGTAATGCCTCCAAATCTTTAATGCAAAGATTACCGCAGCCAACTCCAAATCATGTGTTGGGTAATTTTGCTCATGGATTTTCAACTGTCGTGAGGCATAAGCTATCACCATATCATTTTGCATAAGAACACACCCCAATCCCTTCTTGGATGCATCACTGTAGATCACAAACCTTTCTCCACTACAAGGCAGTGTGAGCACAGGTGCACTGGATAACCTTCTTTTCAACTCCTTGAAATTCTCTTCACATTCCTCTGTCCAGACAAACTTAACTCCTTTCCGAGTCAACTTGGTGAGTGGATTAGATAATCGTGAAAAATCTTTTACAAAACGTCGATAATATCCAGCCAAACCAAGAAAACTTCGGATCTCAGTTACTGTTGTTGGTCTTGACCATCTTTCGATAACCTCTGTTTTTGCTGGATCCACAGATATCCCCTCTTTTGAGATTATATGACCCAAAAATGCAACTTTTTGAAGCCAAAATTCACACTTGGTAAATTTGGCATAAAGCTTATCCTTTCTCAGGGTCTTCAATATAATTCTCAAGTGATCTTCATGCTCTTCCTTGCTCTTTGAATAGACAAGAATATCGTCTATAAAGACTACCACAAATTGATCAAGATAGTCTCTAAAGACTCTATTCATTAGATCCATGAAGATAGAAGGGGCATTAGTAAGACCAAATGGCATCACTATAAATTCATAGTGTCCATACCTTGTACGGAAAGCCGTCTTTGGTATATCCTCCCTTTTGACCCTTAATTGATGATACCCTGAACGAAGATCAATCTTGGAAAAGTATTGAGCTCCGCGTAGTTGGTCAAATAAGTCATCAATGCGTGGGAGAGGATATTTGTTCTTGATAGTGATCTTGTTAAGTTCTCGATAATCAATGCAGAGTCTCATTGATCCATCTTTCTTCTTAACAAATAGAACAGGTGCTCCCCAAGGTGACGCACTAGGGCGTATGAATCCCTTATCAAGATTCTCTTGGAGTTGCTTCTTCAATTCCTGCAACTCAATTGGGGCCATTCTATAAGGTGTCTTTGAAATAGGCAAAGCACCCGGTACGAGTTCTATTGAAAACTCAACTTCACGATTTGGTGGAAGACCCGGTAATTCCTCCGGAAAGACATCATCAAACTCCCGTACAATGGGCATATTCTTAATCGTGAGTTTCTCACCAACCATTTGAGATAAATAACCTTCATTTAGTGGAATCAATACCCATATGATGGAAGAAATTTCCACTGGAAGGTTATGTTCATCCTTGCATTGATAGACGATCGTAGATTGATCTGGAATATGAAATGTGACTTCCCTTCTTTGGCAATCGATATGAGCTCTATGTAGAGAAAGCCAATCCATGCCAAGAATCACATCAAATTCCACTAAAGGAAGGATCACAAGATTTGCAGGAAGCACTTTCCCACAAACTTCGATCGGAGAAGAATTATAAACTTCTGATGCGATTGATGTGCCATTAGGTGTTGTCACAGCTAACTCAACATCTAATTGTTGAGGTAATACGGTGATACCCTTAGAAAATTTTTCAGAAATAAAAGAGTGGGTGGATCCAGAATCAAATAAAACATTTGCTACTTTAGAGTGGGTGGTAAGTGTACCTTTCACCACATCGTTATCGTACTCCACCTCGCTGATAGAAATTGCATGTGACATTCCTTTGTCTTTAGCCTTAAGAGTTTGTTGACGTCGACCATCATCATCAACCCTTGGATTTGGGCATTGATTGGCATAATGCCCCATCTCCTTGCACTTGAAACATTGAAGTGTTGTAGGTTCATTCTGTGTATCCCTTCCTTTGTTTGCGTCATTAGACATCTTCTTCCCATTATCACGGCATTCAAATGCCCGATGACCTTCCTTTCCACATTTAAAACATTTACTTGTCCCTTTAAGACAACTCCCTCCATGTTTCTTTCCACACTTTGAGCATAAGGGAAAGTTCATCTTCTTTTCCGTGTGCTCTTTAGATTTTTCTTTGAATTCCATCTTCCTCTTCTTATCAAACCCATGTGACTGATGGGTTACTCCAATCTCCATCTCGACTTTGAGAGCACATCGAACGATTTCCTCGTAGCTATTGAAGTCCCTTATGGCTAACGCCCTTCGAAGACTTGGTTTTAAGCCACTAAAGAATCGATCGATCTTACTCTCAGGTTGGATAATAATACCAGAAGCGTACCTTGCAAGTCTTGTAAAATTTGCTTCATAGGTACTAACAGATTCATCATCCCTTTGCTTCAGTTCAAGGAACTCTTTCTCCATCTTTGTTCGGAGAATACGAGGGAAGTACTTATTGAAAAATAAGTTCTTGAACTCGTCCCATTCCATAGACTCAATTTCATCCCTTTGCCTCGTATTCTTAACAAGATTCCACCATTGATCAGCATCTCCTTCCAAACGATACACTGCTAGGATGACTTTATCATGCTCAGAACATTGAAGAACTGAAAATATCTTTTCAGTAGTACTAATCCATTGTTCAGCAACTAATGGATCAGTAGACCCGCTGAAAGAAGGTGGACGCTGCCTCATGAAGGATTCAACAGAATGTTGCTCCCTCCTTTGCTCGTTTGGAAATCCTGCATGATTCATAGCTTGAGAAAGTTGTGTGAGCATGGCTACAAGATTTTGCATTCCAGCTCCCATATCGTTTGGTTGCTCAGGGGGACAATCATTGCATTGCCCATCGCATTCCGCATTAACACGGTTCCTTCGGGTTCCAGCCATTGACTAAAACCAAGAAGAATAGTGTGAGCAACACTAATTATAATAGGAAACCACATAATTCAAGAATAAAATTTTCATGCTTAAGGTCTTATCCTAGGTTATTCAAGGCCATTTCTAAAACACTAAGATTGTGTTCTATGCTTAGACTTATCCTTTGGGTTCTTACTAAGGCTTTCACATCCTAGTTTCCAAAGGTTGACTATACCTTTCCTCTGATACCAACTATAACGACCCATACTTTACATACATTGTTAATACTTCAAAATTGAAGCACACTTATTACAACATATGACAAAACCACAAAGGACCGTATAGGTATAGTGTCTTTAGGAACTGGGAAACATAAACAACTGGTTCATAAATCTTCTACAGTATCTCCCGTTTATTTCATCATATCTAGGGTCCCTTTTAGCATATTCAATTTAATATCCATCTTCCTGACCTGGGGAAAAGAAAACATAAAAGGGTGAGCTCAAATGCTCAGCAAGGGCAAATAAAGGAAATAAAAATCATATCATATCTTTATGAAGATCAAAACCTGCAAAAGAGATCATAATATCTTAACATGGAATAAATCATAGAAGTGAAAATGAGATCCCCATAATCATAAGATAAAACTTGAAACTTTGTGGCATGCACACATAATCATGGAAAATCATTTCTTGTTAGTCATGACTCATTGCCAAGACTATCTTAGTGGACAAAGTCCCTTTCTGAACCGAGTTCACTCCTCGTTTCAGTCCTGTATCACTGAACCGAAATAACCTTCCGTTCCAGCCATGCCTATCTCATGAGATATAAAATCTTTACCCAATGAATTGGAGGGAGATATAGGTCCCACCCATCTTATAATGAATCCTTTCTTATGTGTGCCACATAATCATAAAACATACATCATCGCATAACACATATAACAAAAATGGGATTCTTGAAACATCATGACATCATAAATCAATTCATATATGATAAAGGAATTCATAAACATAATTCCATCACAACATAGTCAAACCAATGTAAAAATATGGATAGAAACAGAACCCTTTATTATCTTAGATGGAAAATAATTTTGATAAAACACTTGTATTGAATTCTTGAGGAAAATATCCTTTCTTCTTCAAAAACAATTTTCCTTTCATAACATGTCATACAACTTTAAAATAAAAGAAGTTGATTAAAAATAAACTTGAAAACTTGTAAAGGAAGCTTCTTGGAAATAATGTTTTAAAAATCCATTCATGCCGTATAAGTTAAAAAAAAAACATTCTTCGTACTTTTGTCGGAAAAGTCAAAAAGTACCTCGTACGGAAAAACGACAAAAGATTCCTTTCATATTCTTTACTAAAAACTCACCTAAGGGTAAAATTGGATTTAAACTATTGAAAGTGGATGGAAACAATATTTCATATTGAGGGAACATGGATGTGGATGATAAAATACACCCCAGTAAATACTTACGAATAAACAATCTCGGATAAAAATGAGATTGTGATATTTCCCTTACCTTAGGTCCAATTTGCTTTGTACGTGTCCGAAGCTCCTGTATAATGGTTTAAATAATGTTATTGACTTATTCCAGAATCATACATATTTATATGATATCATATATGGTCATATTATTAGCTTCTTGTTAGTAATATTTCATTGTTACTTGTTACTCGGGTCTTTATAACTTTTTGTTCTTATGCGTGTTTTGTCGAATAAATTCTTATTCTTATCTTTAGGTTATAGATAATTCATTTCCAGAATGGTATTAGTGTAGTATATACCATATTCATTCATTCAATTCATTTATATAATCATTATGAAATGAAGATCATGTAGAACGAGTCGCATCACATCGTGGAGACGGTATTCCGTACGTACGCACGAGTGATGATATCGTTCCTATGATCGTGGAATTGTATTGGAGTATATATATATATTATTTCAGTATCAATATTACTTAATAATAATCATATATAGTTACTCATTACACCATTATACCCATCCTTGTAAGGTGATGGTGGAAAATAGATTACACCACGGCGTGGAGACGGTATTCCGTACGTACGCACGCGCGGTGATTTCATTTTTCCGTAGGATGGATAGAAGGTGAATTAGGGTTGTTTCATATTTATAATAACATATCAGTATGTAAGTAATACTGATGTTATTACTTTATCATGAAACAACTAAAGAAGAAGAAGTTGAAGAAGAAAGAAATTGAAAAGATCGGTAATGGATATTACCTCTTCTTTGGAACGCCTTTTTGAATCCTCCACTTAAGGAACTAAGATTGGTCTTTGGAGGAGACCAGGACCTCTAGGATTATTCTAGGGAAGTGGAGAGGAGAAAATGGCAGGGGTTGGCCGAGCTTGAGTGCTCAAATTGGTGTGAGGAGGAGGGGGAGGAGGTGCCCTTTTATAAGGGAGGAGAGGGGCACCTTAGGAATATCTCAAAATATTATTTTATATTAAAGTCAAAATCGGTTTATAATGGTTCCAAAGGGTATTATTTCGAAGCTAAAGTAGGTATGGGTCGAAATCCTATCAACCAATAGGATTTAGACAAGTTTAGGGTATTATTTTAACCTTATCAATTAGATTTAACTCTAAGTTAATTAATTTAACTTTTACCGTGTCTTTTTGTTTTCTTTCACTATATGGTTAATACACTTACTATAACATGCCAAACGAACCCCAAATTGTTTATTATTAATATATATATCCTTATCTAAGTCATTTGGCCGAACCATAGATTTTTAGGAATAAAATAACAATTAATAATATAATATTTGATTTAAAAACTATTTTGTGTCAATTTTGACACTATTTGATATATGATTTTTGTGAAAGTCATAACAGAATTATATGTTCGAACCAAGTTAATTAAATCATTACTAATATATCATAGTAACCTAGAAAATTAGTGGAATGCATAAAAAGTCTCAAATTACATTCATTTTGGTATTTATATTATCAATTTTTTCAATATTTCATTAATAAGATAATTACTGCATCATCTTTGTGTCATAATTAAATTAAATTATTTGATGTCTAAAAATTACAAATAAAATACCATCATGTAGGAAATCTTTTTAGCTTTCTAATGAATATTTACAATCGAATTTATCTTATGTATAACCCTATATTAAAAATGATTTACTTATTAAACTTTGATTTTAACTATTTTAACCCTTCTTTAAATAAATTAATAATAAATGTCCTAATCTAATCCAAGTGGGCCTAAATGGTCATATTTTATTCCTAAGTTTGTTTTTGGTCGAATTACACTTGTCCAATAGAATTAGGACATGTGTTAGGGTAATATTAATATCATATTTACCCTTATTTACCCTATTTACTATTAACCGCGGTAAAAATAGTAAAAAGTTACTATTCACCAAAAAATTATTTTCATCTCATTGAACCACATTTTAGTCCTTGATATTAACCGTGTCTCTCGGATTTTTGAAATTCCATTCACAGAAGCGGTAAAATTAAGTTTTATGCAAAATTCAGTTTTTAACCTACCACTTAGTGGTTTCACTATTCATCAAAAATTGAAAGTTTTCAGAAAAATACCAAAATTTCACCCTAGGCTAATTTCGATATTCTGAGTCCAAAAATGAAGTCCATTTTGAAAAATAAAATTTATAAAATTTCAAAAAGTGGTTATTACTATTCATAACGGCTAGTTTTAATAGCATATTGTTGTTTAGTGAAACTCGGTATTGCGTACGACGCAAGCTATCGAGGAAGGTCGCGATTGCGTGTAAAGCAAGCCAAGCAAGTGTTGTGTAGAAAAAGATTCCTTTGATGATAACATAAAAGTCTCGGGTGTTACAATGTGAAATCTTGAGTGAATGCTAGTATAATTAGAAAATCCTACGAGAGGAAAGTGTATATCCCAGACATCTTCAAAATAAATAAAACAATATTTCAGAATACCCCATATGGTTTTAATGGTTCTATCACACCAATAATATATATAAAGATGATTTGAAATATGAAATCTAAAATAAAAATCCATAGCTTGGTAAGGAATTTTCTTGAACTACAAGGTAAACCACGAATCATGATTAGATACATCAAAATGTTGTACTTCATGCTACCTTACCACTTACATAATGTATATTTTCTAATTTCTATGAATTGAAAAATATTATATAACATCAATGAAGTTTTATGAATTCATTAGGAGATAAACTATAAAGCAAATATCATTATAACCTCTAAATATTTTTGGGGATTCAGATGAAAAAATACATAGTTATGTTTTAAAAATTCAATTATGGTATGGGTAATGTTTATAACACTCCATTAGAGTTATATCTTTAACCTTAACATTATGACCTACCGTGCACTATGATACAGAATTTTCAATATATGTTTTCATATTATCCCACATGAAATACTCTTTCTTATCTCTATACATCTTTATACCTCCAGGATGAATAGAGAATCATGTGCTATGAGATTCATCCAAATAATTCCTAAAACTATATATTAATGGAACACATAATCGTTTCATAATCATTATCACTACACCACATTCATGGTTAAAATTATAAACATTCTTCACATTCTTTTGAATCTATACATCATCTTTCTGGACCACTTTAATCTTGAAATACATAGATGGATGAACACTCATTTGAGAAAGGTAATATTTCTAAACATATATCAAGATTAATATATCAATGCTTTAAAATAGATAAATATTTTATCCTTAATTATCCACATCGTAGATATGATTTGATTAGACTTTTGACTTTGGGCATCTGCCACAATATTTTAAATTGGTAGGCATTGATACCCCTTTTATTGGGAAATAAATCCCCCTTTTTAACAAGGTTGAGAGTTAACCCTTTCATGGATAGTATGCCTGTTGGTCCATAGGCCTTTAGAAATTTGACCCAATGTCCTACTAGCCCGAAGGCTAATTAATGGAAATAATTCCTTGAGTGATCAGTAATCCTCATTCCATGTCTCTAGTCTTAAGTCATGTCAACCCCCTTTCAATAATCATCACACAATGAACCATGTTTGAATGTTTTATTGCCCCTACCACATGGAAATGAACCCCTCCGTCTATGGTGTATGCATAGGGATGATTGATAGTTATCATCCCACCCATTTCTCTTTTGATCTTCCCAACCAATGATGTATATAAGGACCTCACATGTATAAATTTACATTTTTATCATCAACATAATACATGTCCCAAGTGTTGAATGTTATGTGGCTGGTCACCCCTCCATCACACATTAGTAATCCATGGTGATGAAAGGATAGATAAAAAAATCGGTACTCTGATCCCTCTAATCAAGGTCACCCACCTGATAGTTTCTAGATACACTACCTTATTATTGGCTAGGTCATATGTCTTGTCCCTATCATGCCACCTTCTACCAACTGGTGTTGACTTAGGGACCATGTGGACCAGAGGTATTGCTGACTTAATGTCCATGTGACCCATAAACAAATATTAGTATCCCAAAATCCAAAATCAGAGGACTAGTAACACTTTTATTGTACCACTTCAATACATTCAACAGTACCTACTATAGTAACTTTAAAATAATGCCCTACCTAGTTTGGAACATTGTTCTATTCAATTTAGGATCAAGGGGCTTTACCACACGACTTGATCCCAAACTAAAAAATATTTATAAGGGTAACACTCAATTATTAGTAGGGGTCCCAACCGAGACAAGAGTATGATGCATGCTATTTGAATGTTAATGTATTGAGCCTTCATAATATTTTATCTATTACAACCAAATTTTTCAATGGACATTATGCAATTTTATTTTGTGATTATTTATATTAAAAGGTTATGGTCAGTATATATTTCACACCATTCTCTATAATGGTAATTCATATAACACCTCATGTTTTTGTGAAATATATATGTTAAAATAAATTTAATAATTTTTAATAATTTTCATGACATTAAACGCTATGTTTTTTTATCTTTACATGTAACACTAATTTTATCTTGTGTTAAACGCAACACTGATTGTTATCAATATGTGACATAGTATTAAAATATTATTATTTTCAAATTATAGTAATCTAACTTATATTGGAAGGATGGGTATGAATAATATTAACTAAATTATGATAATAGGAGGATTAAACATGTATAAATAATGATTTTTTGGTCTAATTAATTATAAATTCTAATAGAATTTAAGTAAAACAAAGGATTTTTTTTTCTAAAAAACTATTTTAATGTGCCCAAATATATTTTACCATATCAAATGAAAGTAACAAATTATGGTGAATTACATCAAAAAAATGTATATATTTAATATTCACTCAAATTATTAGTATTCATATTTTTTGGTTTCCAGAAAAGTAATAATAATAAATCAAAATTGATTCTTAAAAACATTATTTCTTATAAAAAAGAATTATATTCTATTTGATAAGTTATTTAAGAATTAAATTTTATCCATTTTTAAAAAAATTATGTTGATAATAAACATATTTTCAGAAATATATAATTTAAAATTAACTTTTGGGGAATCATTTAGAATTTTATGAGAAGATATTCATTTCTATTTATAGTGAAAAATATTTTGTTTTATGATGAATTTTTATTTTTAATGAAGAATATAAAAACATAAAAAAATTAAGATGTTTTTAAAAGTAAAATTAGTTATTATATATATATATATTAATTTAATTTATGTCATTAAAAGAAATTAAACATTTATTTTTTATAATAAAATATTTTCTTTTTATAAAAAATTTCGTTTTGAAACCCCTCTTTCCCATCACACCTATGAGTTTAATTTAAATTTAACTCAGACATTTTTTTGAATTAAATTTGGAAAAATGCATTCCATATTTTTATTAAGAATAATTTATAATATATAATAATAATAAATTATTTTTATTCTACAAATAAAATTTTAAATGATGAATTAATTTACCATGCTTAAAGAAATAATTTATTTACCAGGGGTTAACTAAAATTAGAAGGGTTAAAAATGATAAAAAACATGCCCAAAACCCATTGTATGGAAATATATCGACCTTGGTTTTTTTCAATAATGGAAATTTGTTTACAGTGATTATGTCAAGAAATTGGGTACACATTTTTATATTTAAATATTAGTCGTGTGCCACTCAAAACACCCATAAAAGGACACCCACTATATTCTCTACTTCATAATTCAAAAACCCATTGTTTCAACCATTATCCACAAAAATATCTTCCCTCATTCCCTTATATTATTCTATAGTAATTATTTTGTTCATAAATCCAACCCAATAATACTTTTCTTGCAATAAAAATCATTTTGTCCAAAGAAGAGGTAACATACATAACTATGCCTCTTATTTTCATTCTTCCCACACCTCCTTAAATTATTATTAAATAATTATTATAAAATAACATATTTATATTAAATATAATATAATTTTATTATGTTAATTTAATAACATAATACTTTCCACTCTTAATTTATATTGGATATAAAATAATCATTCATGTCTACGATAGACTATAACCTCACAGACCAATGTAATTCATTTTTTCCATTACCACCTATTATGACTAAATATAATGATGTATTAAAAATTTATATATGATATTTATTTTATTAGAATTTTTCATGAATTATTATTTCACATATAGCATATTATATTTCATTCAATGGGAATATGATATCGTTGCCCGTGTGTATGGTGAACACCCGCATCACAGAGAAATTTGAATAGTCCACACATTAAATTTAAAGTAATTTGTATGGTTTTATTGGAAAATATATATATATATATATATATATATAATTATTCTTAAATTATAATATTTTATTTAATTTTAATTATTTTAATCCCTCGTGAGAACAAAAACAATGTTCACGTGGATGCAGGACATACCATCTCCAAGAATGGTGTATTTCATTTTCTTTCACAATGTTTTATAAAGTAATAGAAAGAAATATATATATATAAATTATATGAAATTTATATAATATATAAAATTATTGAGATTATAGAACCATGATTAAATGAAGAGTAAAAAAATAATAAATCAAAACATACATGAAAAACTGAGTATTTATTGCAAGATACATGACTTTAATAAGAAATTGCTAATAAACAAGTAATAAAAGTTCATAAGTAAAGTTTACATGGTAGTTTATATATAATTATGGATCACTAATATATACATAGTAATTTACTATTTATAATACATGAGGTTTGAATGATTATAAAGGATGTTTAGAATTAACGTAAGTGATTTCCTATAAAAATTTTATTTATGTGAGACACATTACAAATTCTCCACCCATTCCCTTTATGTCTTGTATATACTTCCTTGGAATTTATTTTATTCCTACTATAATGAAAAATAAAGAAATATAACCATTTTTAATCTATATTACATGGGGTTTATGATCCAAAAGTTACCAACGCGGTATGGGAAATTTGTCTCAATTTTCCTTCTATGGAATATAAATTATGTTATGAATCTATATTCTAATCAACCGTGTACATAATAATACCTTATAAATTTATACCATGAATGTCATTACATTAATGATATTAAAATTTTCATTTGATATTATTCTTTAAAGGGAATTACCATTGAAAACAAATCATGGTGGTAAAAGATTGATGTTATAATCTCATTGTTTATTGGGATTGTTTATGTTTATGATCTTGATTATATCTATATAAAATCATTAATTATCTTATCCTCTAGTAATTTCGGGTTAATTAAGGTTTTCCAATAATTTACTACTCTTTATTTACTCAAGACATCAAGATCAGTTTTTTATGAAAATGCAATGTTTTTTATCTCTTCAGTCAAAATTATATTCAATATCCATATATTATAAAAACGTTTTTAATTTTTATTATCATAAAAAAATTAATTATTAAATAAATTTTCACAAATGTATTAATTTTTTAAAAATGTTTTAATATTTATCTTAATAATTTTCTAAATGACTTTATCTGTATGGATTTTACCAATAATAATACATGAATACTTTTTAAACATTTTCAACATGCATAAAATTTTTTACCATCATGAATAATAATTTTTTTAAATAATAAATTATAAATTTCAAGGGTCATTTTAAAATAAAAATATTTTGTAAATTTTTTATGTTTTTAAGACTTTTTTCAATGTGAAAAAAATCATCAAGAAATTTCCTTAAGGATTTTAGAGCTTTATTTACAAGTTTTAAATGTTATTATCAAATAATTTGATTTGGAAAATTTAAATGTTTTAAGATGTTTTTTCAAAGTGTAGAGGCTATTTTAATCTATAAATTTTCCATGTGATCTTTGAAAATCATATTCCATCTTTGATGAAAACCTTTAATATTAATTATTATTTATTGGGGATGTTAACAAAGGATAAAATTCATATTATTTATCTGAATGGTTTGATTTTATGATAATAAGATTCTTATAAAACCCATTTCTCTTCCAAATGTTATACCATGATAAAATTATTAATAAATCCACTTATTATTCGATAGATTTTTCTATGATAAAATGATGAAATAATTAAGAAACATTTTTCATATCTACATGGCATGTTATAATTATATGTTTATGAAAACGATTTATTATCATGGGTTCGATATAATGAATATTTATTGATCTATTGTAACACGTATGTATTATTTTCATTTGTGATGGATGTTACCTATATCTACCTCCAATTAATTGGATAAATATGAATAAATTATGAGTAAATATGACATGCATGAACCTAATTACATGTTCATAATGTTATAAATGAAACTAATGAAATTTTTAGAATGATATATATGAACCTAATTACATATTCATATTTCTATTCGTGGACCTATATTTTATGTCCTAAAGGTTATTCATGGACTTGTTTTCATGTACATAAGTTTATTCGGGGGGATAATTCCATGTACATAACATAATAATTCATCCTTTTTAAAAACATATATGCTCACAAATTTATAAAATTATATGTCTTCAACAAATCAATGTATTATGATAACACTTTTCATTCATGGTTCATTTTCTGTGATTACATTATGATCCATGTCTCATGTACTTCCCATATATATGGCACGATTCACGTTTATTATCAATGATATATGTGGTATGGTTTTCAAATGTCACTCTCATGTTTTTAAACCCTTATGCAAATGAAATGTTGATAGGTTCCTAGTTTACCCTTATTGAATTGTTGAGCTCACTATTTCTTATGTTTCATTCCCCTATGTTATGATGATATGTATTATGTATGATAGGTTTAACAATTGTTAAAGTTATTTATAACATATTGGAAGATGATGTAGGTCACTTATAGACATGTACTTTATGAGTCCATGTTTCTATATGAACTATACCTTTATGATTCTTAGGAGTGTTTTTGAGTGTTTTAATGAATATTAATCAAAAAAAATGTAACATATATGTATGATAAGTTTGGGTCACAATAGATATTATCATAAAAAAGGATTAATTAAACTTTTAAAAATTGGATGAGAAACCTTTAGTAATATCCCGAAGGGTATTTATAAGGATATGTTTTGGGATATGTAAAAGGATAATTATATGGGTGAGTAAAATTATAGGAAAAAACATATAATTTTTTTAACAGATCGAGTGAGTGGTTTCTATGAAACTATATTGTTTTCAAGATATTAAAAGTAGATATTATGCTATCATAGTGGTAACTTGGGGTAATAACTTTGAAAATAGAGAATTAATATGGACTTGATCATCACTAAGTGAATGAAAATGGGCCCTAGTACAAACCTAGTTTGAAACTACTGATGGATATATTTTTAGAATTAAACAAATCATTATAAAACATCAAGAAATATTTGAATAATGACCATAAATGAAAAATGCTAAGATATTGTGTCAAACATTGAAAATCAGGTGTCATTATTTAGACATCTGATAATTGATTTTTTATTATCATGTGGTTTTCTACTATAATTATTTTTTTTACCGATATGATTTATGGTTTTAATTGATGGAAGGAAACTGATTTAACCATGTTAATGATTAATGAAAAGAAAAATTAAAATTTCACCCTCTATAAAAACTGGATCATATGGGATATGGAATGGAAAAACTTTTTCAATGCTAACAAAACATTCTCCATATATGAATCATGATGTGATTAAAAATGTTTAAATAAGGGAACAACACTATATTGAGTATTTTGTGAGTCAATGGCCAACCTTTTGGAGTGGGTCCAGTGATCCACTTGTCACAATGAAGTGAATTAGTACCACTAAAAATATATTTTCCATTATCTAGTATCTAGGTCATGAAAATATAATTTTGGGTTTATATTAAATTAAAGTTGAAGTTGATAAATGGTGGAACCATTTATAGAATTTGATTCAAGAAGAATGATTTAACTCCATGGAGTTTGATCAGCTTTAAAGAATATTTTTAAGCATGAAATTCCCTTATATTCTATAGAAAAGGATAGAGATGGAATTTCTCAGTCTCAACACAATGATAGTGAATATGTTGGAACATAAGAAAGGAATTTTACAAGACATTCATTCCATTCTTCTGGTTTAATCATCAATCCAAAAAAATAATAGATCAATTATGTGGTTTATTATGAGGATTTCATCAAAAAGAATTATGTATATGATATATTTGTATATATAAAAATGTTATTTGATGTGGATTGAATATAGATGTTAAAATTTGATCTTTTGACCATTCCAATTGGTTTAAAAACAAATGGATGACCTAGTATCATGTGAAATCCAATAAATCACAAGGTTGAAAGAAATTTTAGTCGCCCACATTCTACCAATGTGGGACGAATTACTGGGGGAATGAGATAAAGGAACATGTGGGGGAACACTAACCAAAAAGTAAAACAGTGTCTATGTGAAGTGAAGATGCTAATAAACTAAATAATGGAGACAGATAACACTAGAACAAAGCACCCACACATTATAATTTTAAAGGAAATGAATTTGGGGATTTTTAAATTCAATGAACCAACCTAATGTCTAATGTGGATGATAATCCACAACAAACTCTCAAGAAAAAGGACAAAAAATATATCATGAAATCAAAAAATATAATGTGAATCATTATAATTATAAGAAATTTATCCTCCCATCCATAGCATTAAATTTCATGATTTTTATCATATATGATCCATATGAAATTTTTATTGTTCATCCTTTCCTGAAATTTTATGTAATTAACTTCCATTTACCTATATTTAGGAATAATGAAATCACATTTGATATTCTATTGATATAATTATTTAATCCATTATTCTAATTAAAATGTTTGTGTATAATATAAGAGCTTATGCATGGACTAAATAAGGAATTAAATTTTAAAAGTTTATATTTCTTTATTTATTATTAAATTAAGATTTATGGATTCTATCATTTCAATGTGAGTTTAAGATAAATCATATGTTCAAATTCATTGACAGCCATTTTGATGTTTTTGTTAATGATAGTTTATCATAATGAAAAATATTTTAACATAAACTTGTGGAAATATAACCCTTTTGTTTTGTCTATTTTTAGTGGGAAAATTACTTGAGTCAAAATTCCATTATGCTTTGTGGAAATATGATTAATAGTATTGATAAACTTCAGGTTTTATCTTATCTTCTATGTTCTAGTAATGATGGGTTCCAGTTAAGCACTTTATGAAATTTTCACAATTTGTTTTTTTCAGAGTTGAATTCTACATGGATTAGCCTTCTAGAATATACATTAAGGAAATAACAAGGTTTAATTGAGCATGATATTCAATTGTATATAATTAGGATCAATGGTTTACATCTATTTTTACATGAAGCCCTTAAAAAATTCATTACATAGAGATAGGTTTTATAACTACATATCTTCCAGTCTTATATGGTCGTTAAGAAGAAAATTACAACCCAAGAGGATAATAAAAGATCTTATATGTATTTAAAAGGTCATTAGGATCAAAAAATTCGTCCAAATGACTTTCCATGAAATATTATCTTATACTAGAGAATTAAAATTGATATTTATGAATCCCTTTAATAAAATAATTGTAGAATTCCAATGTAATGGAATGAAGTTGTAGAATGAATGTTATTGGAAGATGATATAGATGATGAAACAAAAAATATAGTTAGATACATTCAAAAAATAATAATGGAAACCCAAAGTTTATAGAAATGTTATGATGATAATCATTGATGAGATCTAGAATTTAATGTTGGTTAGGTGGTTTTCCTATGTAATTCTCTATGGAAGAAATAGGTAAAGTATTATCTCAAGGTATATCAGTCAAATTTATGTTATTAATCTTACCATGTTAGTAGATTTTAATTTTGTACATTCACCAAACCTATCATTAGTCCATGATGAGTACTTTGTATCTCTCATAATGAAGAACATACCTGATTCTTCACATGTAAAGAACTCATAGGTCACATTATAAAGAATGATCTTTATTATAATGAAAAATTGGGTGAGAATCAATATCATAGAATGTTCTAAAAAATAATACCTCTCACTTGGTCAATGTTTTATGATGATACAACCATCTTAAGGATGTTACATGGAAAACTAAAGATGAAATTAGGCATAATTAACATTAGTTATTGGTACACAAGTGATGAATTTCATGGGACAAAATAATTTCAAGGAGGAAACATTTAACAACTTCAATTTTTTATATATACATATTTATCGAATAAATTTATATATTTGATATTCTGTGTTACGTGACAAGTCAATTGTACCTTACATTACATGAAACAATTGGTTTTTATACAATGGGATATTCAATAATGATAATATTATTTAATATGATAAATATCACATAGACAATTGAATGATGGGTATGAAAAGGATTAACTATATTATTAAAATATTTGGTACACACATGTATATATAATGAATCCTTTGGTGACAAATTTATTTGAAATGATAATAAAAACCATTTTAAAACAAAATTTAGTATTTTTTGTGAAGTGCACTGTGTTGCATTTGTTGTCAATAAGGTATGTCGATGATCAGAAGATGTCAAAGAATGAATGGATGTCAAGGAGAGTCAATATATGAATGACAAAGGCTATGATGGTGTTGGTGATGAATGGAGGATGGCCATTGTGTTATGATGAATGTCACTTAGTAGATTCACTAAGTGGAATAAGTGTTTATGGTTGCAACATTCATCCATGTTAACATATGACGATTGTTGAACTGGTATTTAAGTTCAATGAACTTGTATCAAGATGATACAAAGTCACAACATGATTAGAAGACCATGCATTGTAGTGACAATGCATGAGGAGTTGAAAGTGATCCATCCATAAGTTCTAAGTGGATGAAGTGGATTAAAGAAGTCCATGCACTATCACTTAGTTCATGTGAATTTGATGAAGATCCAATTTGATCTCTGATTAGATCAATGAAGAACATTGAAGAATCTATTTGATTAAGGAGCTCGATTGAAGGCAGAAACCTTCGAGAATTCTATTCTTAATTATTGAATACATGATGAAGAATAATTGGAGGAATTCTAATGAAGAAGAAGAAATAAAGAAGAGGAAATGGAGAAGAGGAAGAAATGGCTTAGAGGTTGAAGTGGCATTTGGCATTGGAAACTTGGTTACTTTGTTTTTATACAAAGTCCCTAAGTCTCTACTCTAGCAAAAAGGAAGCCACCAAGGGCCAGCCTTAAGGGTTCAACCCAAGGCACATGTGGGACTAGGTCACCACGCCCAAGGGGATCCCATGGGGCCAGCCCGAGAGAGGCCGGGGCCATGTATAAGCCCCGAGGCCACGCGGTGATGAAGCCCGCGCAGCGTGAGCGCGAGGAGCGTGCCCGTGTTGTGCATAGTGGGCGCCAGTGGCGCACCCGAGTGGCAGGAGTGGGCGCAAGAGCGCGCCCGCAGAGAGAACACGGTGCGGGGCGGCACCGTGGAGGTTGGAAGTTCAATTGAGCCGGCTGGGGGAGCGCTAGGTTGATAAACCACGGAAACTCCGCGGTTCGTTTCGATGTGGGATGCGCAATTTTCACCGGGAGCGGATCCTGGTCGTCAGTCTCATCGCGCGCTCGATCTGGACCGCTCATCGCATCTCGCGCGAGATCTTCTGATCGCGGCCATCCGATGTCTTTCAATCGCCCGATCCAATGGCCTGCAAGTTATCCTCTACCTCAAGCTCGGTCGAGGCACCTCCCGTGACGCCGCCTGAACCAGTGGCCCTCCAAGCACTGAAGTCAAGCTCCCGACCACCATAGATCGAGATAAGGTGTTCATTGAGTTTGTCTGGACCTAACGAACTCATCCATGCAAGAAAGATGCATGCATGCACAGTAGTGAGGAAATTCAGACGTGGCCGAGGAAAACAACGTTTCCGAGGCTATGAGGTTTATATTTTTCATGGATCGCCCTTAGACGAAGGCCGTGCATGCGTTCTAAGTCGCATGCACGTGGAGGAGAAAAACAAAGAGAAAGAACCCACGTTGAAACAGAGGAAATATCAAGATTTAGAAAATCTTGAAAACCCGAGAAATTCGGGAATTCGAGAGATATCTCACGCGGAAGATTTGGAATCCCTCTGCCTATAAAAGGAGCACCCGAGGCTCTGAATTTGCTTGCTGAAACTTTGTGGAGTCCCGCGAGTGCCTTGCCTCACGAAGAATTGAGTTGCGCGTCCCCTGTGCAGCAGAGAAGCCCGGTGCCATTTTTGGCTTCGTGAAGTCTCTTTTGCGCATCCCTTGCGCGAAAGAGGTGAAGGGAAGTCCACTGTGCGCACCCCTTGCGCGACAGGAAGGATCCGAGCCGCAATACTTGCGCGCTCGAGTCTCTTGCCACCCTCTCTGCCCGTACACTTGCGTGGCAGGAGGAAGGAGCCCGCGGTGTTGCACCTTGCACACTTGCGCGGATTTTGAGAAGAGGAGGAGGCCCTTGCACCTCACACCTTGCCAGTGCACCTTGTGCGGCTGTGAAGAGAAGAAGGGCACACCACTTGCGCGCCACCCATGCGGCAGTGGTTCGGGTGAAGACAAGGCACACCTAGTGTGTGTGTGCAAGCAGAGGAGGAAGACCCGAGCCCTGTGTGTGCTTAAAAGAAGTTAAGTCCATAGTCTTGGGTGTGTGCAAGAAGGAGAGGCTGAGAACTACACCAAGTTGTGTGTGGCAAGTGAAGAGGAAGGTCGAGGCCTTAGTGCCTTGTGTGCAAAGTGAACAAGAGGAGGTCGTAGCCCTTGTGGGTGCACACTTTGAAGAACAAACTAAAAGAACACTAAAGTGTATGTGTGCAACAAGAAGAGGAGGAGGCCTAGTCATGTGTGTGCTAAAGTGAAACATGTATGTGCTAAGAGACAAGGAGGCCAAAGCCTAAGTTTGTGCAAGAAGTGGAAGGCAAGGCTTGCACCTTGTGTTTGCTATGTGAACAAAGAAGTTGGGTGAGCAAACAAAAACAAGTAGGCCGAACCTAGTGTGTGCACTAAGTGGAGTGAACACAGTTAGAAGAAGTAGAAGACACTCACACAAAGTACAACACACATTTAAGTGTGTAATCAAAAGGAATAAAATGTGTCAAGGACAAGAAGAAGGTGTGTGCTAAAAAGGATTACACCCTTTGTGGGTTTATTGTACCAAGAGAAGAAGAAGGGGAGTGTATGCTTGCATGCATGCACATACACACATGATCAAAGCTAAATCAGGCTGTGTGCATTTGAGTTGTCCAAGACCAAGAGTTCTTGAAGAATATTGAGAAGCCATGCAATCGGTGCACGAAGAATCAGAGTTGCTATGCACTCAGTGCATGAAGTTGAATTGGAGTGAGACTGAAGCCAGACTGAAGTTAAAGACATCAGCTGCCTGAGTTTTCAGTAATTGAGAAGACCCTGATCAACAGAAGTGATCAGAAGCTGTGAGCAAGACCAATAGACCTTATCAGAGGCTGTTGAAGATTCTTGAAGAGAGAGGCCAGGTCATCCTGAGAAGAAGGAGATAATTCCTGAGCAAGACGAGAAGACCTGATCAACTCAAGTGATCAGAGGAAGAGAGCAAAGCCAACAGTCTTTATCCCAGACTTCTGAAGATACTTGAAGAAGATTAAAGTGAAGAAGAGTTACTCGTGCGACTCGAGAAGCCATAAGAATCCCCCTGTGAGACTCAGGGTGGAAGAAGTCTTCAGTGGGATTCTGGAGAAGGCCAGTGGGACTCTGGTAACACTGTGGGACGCAGTATAAAGACCCTCCTGTGGGACTTAGGAGAGATACAGTGGGACTCGGTATCGACCATTGTAATACTAACAGATTATAATGGGAGAAACCATGTTGGGGCGTATAACCAACATGGCAAGGACGTAGGCCTTTGGTGCTGAACCTTGTAAATCCTTGTGTCCAGTGCCTTTACATTTACTGCATCATTCGTGGAAAGGTGAGAGATACAAGAAGAGTGGATCGAGGCTTTAACCAGCCATAGAGGTTTAATTGATAAAGAATCAATTAGTAAAAAGTTTTAAGGGATCACTGGTTCACCCCCTCCCCCTCTCAGTGATTCACACTGATCTGGGCACTTCAATTGGTATCAGAGGGAAGGTTACCTCTAAAAGATCCAAGGGAGTCTTTATGAAGTGAAGATTTGAGGAAATGAGCGACCAACCTCAAATGGAGATATCTTCCAAGACTCAGAAAAATAGAAAGAAGAAACAGGCCAAGAAGATTAAGAAATCATGTCCTAGCTGTGATGTAGATGGAACAATGAATGATCTTCAAAGTGCAATCGAATATCTTTAGAAGACAATCCCCAAGGAAGTGTCAATGTGTATAGGTACAGGCATCCTTGATCTTCAAGAAGAAAAATTACAGATAGAAGAAGAAGCCAATACAATGGAAGATCAGTTGGCTAAAAGGGTTGGCATAACCAACACTATCAGAAAGCTGGTGAAGGCTAAAGATGAAACTATTTACCTTTGCAATGAAAGATTTAAAGACACTGATGAAGAATTGCAAAGAAGCTCTTCTGAGAAAGAAATATTTATGATAATGATCAAAGAAGTTTTCCATGCACTGGAGAAGTTTCACAAAGTGTCAATGAATGTCAGAGATGCTCAACTCGAAGACAAAGTCAAAATGGTGAAGGAGCTTGACAATTCATTGCAAGAATTGAAGAAGGTGCATGAAGACCAGTTAGAACAGCTGAAAGAAAATTGGGAAGGAAGGATACGAACTGTTGAGGATGAGAAGAACTCCCTTAACATGAAATGCATAGAACTAGAGGTGATATTGAAAAATCTGCAATCACCCAAAGCTGAATCCTCCCAGTCAGCTGAAAGTAGAAATGTTGCGACACAAGTGTTCTTTGAGAAGGATGATTCTAAAATAAAGACATCCTCTAATGAAAGAGAAACATCTTCTAAAAAGAAGGTACCATCCATCCCATCCTGTACTCATGCTTCTAATTGTATTTCCACAAAAAGTGCAGGATGGAAGAATAACTCCAAACAAGTATGGATGAAGACAATTAAGAAAGATAACTCTCCTCAAACAACACAGCAAGTCAAGAAAAGTACCCAACAATCAGAAGGACTGAAGAGGTCATGATTTGTGGGTCAGTGTTGGTGTTGTAATAAGTATGGGAACTGTGCAAAGGATTGTTGGTACAATCCACTGAATGTCAAAGCACAAAGTAATCCCATGCCAAGGGGGAGCAAGCCAGAGGAAAAGAGGCAACATCCATAGGTCCAGAAACATCTGTTTACTGCTAACAGATTTGGATTGCTTGATAACATCTGGGATATTTGCGAAAGTGGCCAAAATGATGCATGTAAATCTCCAATTGTATCCAAAGATAAAAAGAAGAAAAGATCACAGAACCTGGCTCAGAAAGAATCCTTGGGAAGCAAGCATAAGAAAGTGGAAGGTTCTCCCAAGAAGATTTTGAAAAAGGAAAAGAAGTCCTTGGAGTCTAAATCCAAGAAGGGTGATGCATCCAGAAGGACCACCAAGAAAACATGATTCTACTATGGAAAGAAAGGACACACCATGGATCATTGTGAACAAGCCATGGAACTGAATAGAAGTAGACTGGACTCAAAAGGACAATCAATCCAGAAGAAGCAGAAGGGATTGATTGAAAATAAGTTGCCTAAGAAAGGTAGCTTAACAGCATCAAAAGAACCATGTGGAATATCCAGAACTGAGGCCACACTTCCAAGTGACTTACTAGTCATGTGGCCTAATCAGTTGCAACTTGCCAGAGAACTGCAAAGAGCTGAAGATGAAGTTCTGGTAATTGCTAAGGCAAAAGGGAAGAAGAAGATTTCACATGAGGATGTATTGAGATCCACACTAGCACAAACATCATTGAAGATCAAATGTGAAAGTGTGAAGAATGGTGAAAATGGGACATCTCGGTTGAGAGAATCTTCTCAACCTTTTTGTTCACATTGATGAACCAAGGAGTTTCCATCTTATTCCCTAATCACTTGTATTTACATGTGCTGACATTGCAGGGAATTGAAGATGATGATCATTCTCAGCTGGAGGATGGTTTGGAAAGAATGGAGTGCATCCCTTGAGGGGGAACCAATCTGAAGAAGATGGGATTCTGAGATTAATACCATCTTGAGAAAAGTGAAGGTATTCCAATCATACTTTCATCCCTTGTTTCTTAATTGAGTTTATCTTGTCAATTAAGGGGGAGTACGGATTGAAGACAAATGGATCAAAGGGGGGGCTTTATCTTTGCACCCGAACTTTCTAATGAGTCACGTGAAGTTGTGTAGGATTTAGAAAATTCATTGTTATATCTGAAAAATTTCAAGCCCCTTGAAGCATGATCTCACATGTATAGTGAATGTTGGACAGCATTGAGTACCTTGGTTACATCACTCTTGTTTTCTACACCGGGTTAGCCCATGTAGACTTAGAGTTGATTTACTAAAGGTTCTTTGCTAAAGAGAACATGTGACATCATCCCTCTCTCTGTGTTTTTAATGAAAATACTTTTCAAAGGGAGGAAGTTATATTTTGAAAAGGAACCACACCACACCTTTTCATTTGGTTTCCAATAAGGGGGAGAAAAGCTGACATATTGCCCCAGAAATGTGTGGCACACATATTGACCCATTCATAAGTGTTCTACTGATTAGATTGACAATATGTGATCTAGTGGTATTGACAACAAATACAAAGGGGGATATTGAAGTGCACTGTGTTGCATTTGTTTTCAATAAGGTATGTTTTTGATCAGAAGATGTCAAAGAATGAATGGATGTCAAGGAGAGTCAATATGTGAATGACAAAGGCTATGATGGTGTTGGTGATGAATGTAGGATGGCCATTGTGTTAAGATGAATGTCACTTGGGAGATTCACTAAGTGGAATAAGTGTTTATGGTTGCAACATTCATCCATGTTAACATCTGACGATTGTTGAACTCGCCTTTAAGTTCAAAGAACTTGTATCAAGATGATACAAAGTCACAAAATGATTAGAAGACCATGCATTGTAGTGACAATGCATGAGGAGTTGAAAGTGATCCATCCATAAGTTCTAAGTGGATGAAGTGGATTAAAGAATTCCATGCACTATCACTTAGTGCATGTGAATTTGAAGAAGATCCAATTTGATCTATGATTAGATCAATGAAGAACATTAAAGAATCTATTTGATTAAGGGGCTCGGTTGAAGGAAGAAACCTTCGGGAATTCCATTCTTAATTATTGAATACATGATGAAGAAGAATTGGAGGAATTATAATGAAGAAGAAGAAATAAAGAAGAGGAAATGGAGAAGAGGAAGAAATGGCTTAGAGGTTGAAGTGTCATTTGGCATTGGAAACTTGGTTACTTTGTTTTTATACAATGTCCCTAAGACTCTACTCTAGAAAAAAGGAAGCCACCAAGGGCCAGCCTTAAGGGTTCAACCCAAGGCACATGTGAGACTTGGTCACCACGCCCAAGGGGATCCCATGGGGCCAGCCCGAGAGAGGCCGGGGCCATGTATAATCCCCGAGGCCACGCGGTGATGAAGCCCGCGCAGCGTGAGTGAGAGGAGCGTGCCCGTGTTGTGCATAGTGGGCGCTAGTGGCGCGCCCGAGTGGTAGGAGTGGGCGCAAGAGCGCGCCCGCAGAGAGAACACGGTGCGGGGTGGCACCGTGGAGGTTGGAAGTTCAATTGAGCCGGCTAGGGGAGCGCTAGGTTGATAAACCACGGAAAATCCGTGGTTCGTTTCGATGTGGGATGCGCAATTTTCACCGGGAGCGGATCCTGGCCATCCATCTCATCGCGCGCTCGATCTGGACCACTCATCGCATCTCGCGCGAGATCTTCTGATCGCGGCCGTCCGATGTCTTTCAATCGCCCAATCCAACGGCCTGCAAGTTATCCTCTACCTCGAGCTCGGTCGAGGCACCTCCCGCGACGCCACCTGAACCAGTGGCCCTCCGAGCACTGAAGTCGAGCTCCCGGCCACCATAGATCGAGATAAGGTGTTCATTGAGTTCGTCTGGACCTAACGAACTCATCCATGCAAGAAAGATGCATGCATGCACAGTAGTGAGGAAATTCGGACGTGGCCGAGGAAAACAACGTTGTCGAGGCTATGAGGATTATATTTTGCATGGATCGCCCTTAGACGAAGGCCGTGCATGCGTTCTAAGTCGCATGCACGTGGAGGAGAAAAACAAAGAGAAAGAACCCGTGTTGAAACAGAGGAAATATCAAGATTTAGAAAATCTTAAAAACCCGTGAAATTCGGGAATTCGAGAGATATCTCACGCGGAAGATTTGGAATCCCTCTACCTATAAAAGGAGCACCCGAGGCTCTGAATTTTCTTGCTGAAACTTTGTGGAGTCCCGCGAGTGCCTTGCCTCGCGAAGAATTGAGCTGCGTGTCCCCTGTGTAGCAGAGAAGCCCGGAGCCATTTTTGGCTTCGTGAAGTCCCTTTTTCACATCCCTTGCGCGAAAGAGGTGAAGGGAAGTCCCCTGTGTGCACCCCTTGCGCGACAGGAAGGAGCCAAGCCGCATACTTGCACGCTCGAGTCTCTTGCCACCCTCTCTGCCCGTACACTTGCATGTCAGGAGGAAGGAGCCCGCGGTGTTGCAGCTTGCACACTTGCGCGGAGGTTGAGAAGAGGAGGAGGCCCTTGCACATCACACCTTGCCAGTGCACCTTGTGCGGTTGTGAAGAGAAGAAGGGAACACCACTTGCGCGCCTCCCATGCGGCAGTGGTTCGGGTGAAGACAAGGCACACCTAGTGTGTGTGTGCAAGCAGAGGAGGAAGACCCGAGCCTTGTGTGTGCTTAAAAAAAGTTAAGTCCATAGTCTTGGGTGTGTGCAAGAAGGAGAGGCCGAGAACTACACCAAGTTGTGTGTGGCAAGTGAAGAGGAAGGCCGAGGCCTTAGTGCCTTGTGTGCAAAGTGAACAAGAGGAGGTCGTAGCCCTTGTGGGTGCACACTTTGAAGAACAAACTAAAAGAACACTACAGTGTATCTGTGCAACAAGAAGAGGAGGAGGCCAACTCATGTGTGTGCTAAATTGAAACAAGTATGTTCTAAGAGACAAGGAGGTCGAAGCCTAAGTTTGTGCAAGAAGTGGAAGGCAAGGCTTGCACCTTGTGTTTGATATGTGAACAAAGAAGTTGGGTGAGCAAACAAAAACAAGTATGCCAAACCTAGTGTGTGCAATAAGTGGAGTGAACACACTTAGATAAATTAGAAGACACTCACACAAAGTACAACACACATTTAAGTGTGTAATCAAAAGGAATAAAATGTGTGAAGGACAAGAAGAAGGTGTGTGCTAAAAAGGATTACACCCTTTGTGTGTTTATTGCACAAAGAGAAGAAGAAGGGGAGTGCATGCTTGCATGCATGCACATACACACATGATGAAAGATAAATCAGGCTGTGTGCATTTGAGTTGTTCAAGACCAAGAGTTCTTGAAGAATATTGATAAGCAATGCAATCGGTGCACGAGGAATCAGAGTTTCCATGCACTCAGTGAATGAAGTTGAATTGGAGTGAGACTGAAGCCAGACTGAAGTTAAAGACATCAGCTGTCTGAGTTTTCAGTAATTGAGAAGACCCTGATCAACAGAAGTGATCAGAAGCTGTGAGCAAGACCAATATACCTTATCAGAGGCTATTGAAGATTCTTGAAGAGAGAGGCCAGGTCATCTTGAGAAGAAGGAGATAAATCCTGAGCAAGACTAGAAGACCTGATCAACTCAAGTGATCAGAGGAAGAGAGAAAGGCCAGCAGTCTTTATCCCAGACTGCTGAAGATACTTGAAGAAGCTTAAAGTGAAGAAGAGCTACTCGTGCGACTCGAGAAGCCAGGAGAAGCCCCCTGTGAGACTCAGGGTGGAAGAAGTCTTTAGTGGGATTCTAGAGCACGCCAGTGGGACTCTGGTAACACTGTGGGACACGGTATAAAGACCCTCATGTGGGACTCAGGAGAGATACAGTGGGACTCTATATCGACCATTGTAATACTAACAGATTATAATGGGAGAAACCATGTTGGGGTGTATAACCAACATGGAAAGGACGTAGGCCTTTGGTGCCGACCCTTGTAAATCCTTATGTCCAGTGCCTTTACATTTACTGCATCATTCGTGGAAAGGTGAGAGATACAAGAAGAGTGGATCGAGGCTTTAACCGGCCATAGAGGTTTAATTGATAAAGAATCAATTAGTAAAAAGTTTTAAGGGATCACTGATTCACCCCTCCCCCTCTCAGTGATTCAAACTGATCTGGGAACTTCATTTTGAAAAAAAATTATAAAGAAACATGTTTTACCTCAATAAATCAAAATATTACTTTTTGTGAATTTTATTATTGATGTTTTAAAATTATATATTAAATAAATTTTTACCATTTATATTATGTTTTTTCTAGACAAGAGACAATAATAAATCAGATTAAATAATTTAAATAGTAATTTAATAAAATTTGGTGATATTTCCACACAAATTTTAATATTATTTTTTGACATATCATTTTTTTTGAAAAATAATAATTTAATTTTTGAAATATAAATTTCCAAATTATTTTAGAGTGATTCTTTTCTAATTTTCTGAAAAGATATTTTTTGTCGAATATTGAAAATATTAGGGTTTATAAAAACAAATTAATTCTATTGAAGTATTTAAAAATATAAAATATGTTTTATAAAGACATTAAAAGTAAATTTATTCAATTTATAAATATAATAATCAAATTTATGTCATTTTAATGAATTCCATATTGAATTTTGATAATAAAACATTCACTACTAATGAAAATTTTCTCTTCGAATACCAGTTTTCAAATCTCATCTGCACGTTTAATTTAAATTAAATTTTTTATAATTATATGATTTGAATATTAATAAATTTATTCCATATTTTTAATCATATTAATTTATATTTTCGAATATGTAAAACTTAATTTCTGTTCAGAATGAATAGTAAAAATTTATAAATTTTTTTACAGCGATTAATGTACAAATTGGTTTACCAGGTGTTATACTTAAACAAAAAGGGTTAAAAATGACCTAAAAACCTTACAAAAACCTTTTTATGGAAATATTTAGAACATATATCTTATATTATTGATACTGTTCCATTATTGGTACTATTAGAATTGGAATAACATGGGATTACTTTTCTTCTTTAAAACAAATTCCCATGTGCCACTCACCTCACTTATTGAAGGTCACCCCCTCTCCACTCCTATTATCACTTAAACACCCCTTGTTTGAGAAAATAAATTAAAAATTATCTTCCTTACTTACATATTGGAATCATATAATTCTAATTTTGGCATTAAACCAACCTATGAAGACTATGGTAACCAATTGATGTTTTCGGAAGAAGTGGTAATATCACAAACATAGTGTTTTATTTCATTTCATCCACCACCTCCTTGAATTATTATTAAAAAATGATTAAATAATAGAATAAATAAATTAAATATATAGATATTTTATTAATTTAATGGAATAACTTTAATAGATCTCTTCTTCTATCAAATGGTATACAATTTCATCATTTTTTATACAATAGACTACAAATCGTCAATAAATGTCATTATTTCATTCCATTATCACCTCTCAAGTATGAATCCAGAGATAAATTAAATTATTTTATATGATATTTATTATAATATTATACTTATGTAATTATTTTATCACTTATAACTTCTAACATTCTATTCTACGTGAATATGATAACACCACTCGGGTTTACGGCAGACTACCACCTCATGAAGCGATGTGGTTTAATCATGATTTAAATACATTATAATAATGATGGGTTTAATAAATATATATAATAAATATAAAATAAAAATTATTTAATAATATTAATATAACATTTATTTTTCATTATTTCAATACATCATGAAAATTGACACAACATTCACGTGTACATATGGCCAACCGTCTACATCAATTGTGAATTTCATTTTCTATCTATTACTTTTATAGATTACATTAAATAAATATATACTGAAAATATATATTATATTATAACATGGTTAAAATTATGTTTATTATGAAACCATGATTAAACTAAGAGGACCAATAAAATAACAGATCAAAACATACATAAAAAAATCAATTATTTCCCTAAACGTGGCTTCAAAATAGAATTGTTTATTAATGTGTAACAAAAGGAAATTACTAAATAATATAAGGTATTATATATATGTTTTTTTATTAAATATATGTATACTAAAATAATATTTATTATATTGCATTCTTGAATGTGTTTGACTAAATTGGATACTTAATGTCATTGATTTCAACCATACTTTTTACATTAGTGATATACAAGCCATATTAACCACATATTTATTTTATGTGGTGTATATGAAGTTAATATCTTTTTATGAATATTATCCGCAAAATTATTTGGATTTAAATATCAATTTTAGGATCAATATTTCATGGGGTTTTTAGTTTAAAAGTTACCAAAGTTGTAAGGTATTTCTGTATCAATTTTCCTTCTTTGGAGAATAAGTATTATTATCAACAAATATACATATATGAATTTTATATATTTCCTATTAGATGATTTATACCATTATAATATGTATTCTTAATATATCAAATGTTTAATTTATTTTATTCTTTAATGGGACCTATAATTTAGAATATTTAAAAGTGGTAAATGGTTGATGTTATTGTCAAATGATATTTCAAGATGGTTTGTCTTTATGCTCTCAGTGATCAAATATTAAAATCTATTTATCAATAACATCATTATTTTCATTATAACATTGTTATTTAATTAGAAATCATTTTCCCTTCATTTTATTCTATGTGTATACCCACGAGCTCAAAGGAATGTTTTTAATAAAATAATATTTTATTTTTTTCTTCAATTGAAAATTATTTCCCTTAAATATCAATATTTTGTAAAAATGTTTTCAGTTTTTTTTTAACATTATCCAAAGGGTATATTAACGAAAATTTTATCCAATTTTTACACTTATATTTATTATTTAGTATATTTAAATGTGTATGAAAAAAGTTGATACTTACAGTAAGGGATTTCCATATCAGTTTTATTTTTTATGAGACAAATGTATTATTCCACATGTGATTATTTTATGTGGTTTATATAATAATTATGAATGTATTTTATGATAATTTAAATGATTATTATTTCTATTTGTACATCAATTTTAGTATCTTTCTTTTTTGGGGTGTTTAGTTTCAATTTTATTATTGATGGAAGTGATTTTTAAGTATCTCCTTTATTTGTCAGAGACATATGAAAATTACCCCTTCTTTATTTAGTGTGGTATATATACTACTCCTTGGAAAATTTATAGCATAAAAATATTTTATTTAATTATATTTAATATTTCATTTCATGTTATACATTATTGGGGATTACTATATAAAATATGACTAAAGTGGTAAAGGATTTTGTCTCAATTTTCATTTTTTGTGACATATTTCATGTTATAAACCTAATATATTTAATGAGGTGTATATATAGACCCTTTTACATGAAATATAATTAATTAATTTATTTTTGGGATTTTCTATTTTTTTTAATGTTGTTATTCAGTGGGGATTCTGATTTAAAGTTACCAAGGTGTTATGGGTTTTACTTTATAATCTCATCGTGTAACATGATTATTTATGATTAAGCTTCTAATGATGAAATATTGTGATCTATATCTCAAAATAAAATCGTTAGTTTTCCACTTATGTGGTTATTCATAACTATTTCAAGAAATAATACCATATTTTCATTCATTAGTTATAAAATATAATTATAATTTTTTTTAGGAAAATCAAAACATATTTCAGTATTTGATAAGAAATTTATTTTCTTCCAAAACCACATTTTCTAAAAATATTTTGAAAAATAATTCATTACAATCATTTGATTTTAAAATAAATTTTAACCCTTGTTTTAATTTATTATTAATATAAATGTAATTTTAATATCATTTTCAAAAAAATTTAATTAGTATTTTACTGAATATGTGGAAGTATTCATTGTTTTAAAAAGTATAAAATGAATGAAACTTTCCATAGATATGAAAATTAATTTCATTTATGATTAATTAATAATTTTTAAGGATAATTAAAAATAAAAATCCAAAATATTTTTATGTTTTAACAATTGTTTGTTGAATTGGAAATGTTGATTTATTTAAGATGTGCTTTAAATAATTTGTAATGAATTTTTTATAAACTATCATGGTTAGTTTCAATGAAATAGAACTTCAAAAAGGTTATATGTTTTAAAAATAATTTTTGAAGAAAATTAATTTTCCTCATGAAATGTGTTAAATGATCTTTCAAAAGCAATTTCCATATAATATGTTGTATTTTTTGTCATTAAAATACACTAGGGATATGGACCAAGGATTCCATTATTATTATTTATCTGAATGGTTTGTTATGATAATATTTATTTTAAAACAGTTTCTTTTACATGAGTTATAATATAATTGAACTCTTATAAAATCATTTTTTTCATTGTTTATGTTATGATGAAATGATATGATTATTATGAAACCTTTCTATTTTCAACTGGTTATGATATGAAAAAATGCCTATTAAACCCATTTTCATTCATTGGATATAATATGATGAATATTTTATGATCGTCTAGAACACATATGTATTATTTTCATTATGTGTTGGGTGGGACCAATATCTCCTGATAACTCATTCAGTGATGATATATGTTAAATGATGTGATATGTATATGTGTCGTTTGTCCATGCTTAAAAATGAGAGTACATGGGTTGTTTTCACCAGTGTGAAATGTTGGGTACCCTGGTGGTTAGTCAAAGCCCAAAAAGAGTGTAATTCATGGATAAACCAAGACTTAAGTGGGAAAATAGTTTGTCCTTACAAGACTAACTTGTTTTGAATGTAATTTTTTTGTTTCCTTTACATAATATATTTTTAGGATTATGTGTTTTTGCAACATCATTGATTTATTCAACTATTATTCTGTTTTGGAACACTTCCATTTATTTTCATTGAATTAATCTTTTATGAACTAGTGATCTATATTACATTACTCACTATTATGATATTTTATGTATAGGGTATGTTTTTGAAATTTTATTACCACGTTCTCATGCCCTTGTGTTTATGTTATGATTATATATCTAGATGGTTTACCCTTACTGAGCATGTACCCTCATATTTTCTTATATTTCCTTTCCCAATAATATGATGATATTATTTATATAGGTACGATTATAAAGAGAACTGAATTGAAATATCATTATTTGAGACACTGAAGATATTTCATAAGTTAAGAAAATTGAATTCCTATTTTACAAGGGCATTAAACTATTACAATCCACATGTGTGTGTCTATGCAATGTACTAAATATTAATATAAAAAAGATATGATATCTATTTATGAGAATATTGGGTAACAATAGTTTTTATTATAGAAATGGTTTAGTTAAAATTTTGACAATGGGATAAGAAAAAAATTAATTATATACATAGAGATATTTATAATGATATGTCTAGGGATGTATCTATGGATAAGTATAATATTAATTCAAAGTAAAATAAAAATTCCTAGAATTTTTTAGCCAGATATATCAAGTAGTTTTCAAGAAATTAAATCCATGTATTGATACTACAAATGGATGTTTCTCTAGCACAAAGTTACATTCAAAATCTAGACAAGATTGCCTCCATTTAGTTAAAATATCACTTGGACATTGAATAACTTTTTCAGTTCATAAACACCATTCAACTTATTTTTGAAAATTCATAATAAAAACATATACTAAATGGGTTTATGATTTATATAACATTATGATTTAATTATTTTTCATAAAAACATCATTCATAACACTTACTTCCCAAACCACTAACTAGTGTTTTTTATCTTATTCCTTAAATAACTATTCGAGAAATTTGTTATATGAATAATGTATTAACATTGAGTAACCTCAATATAATCATATTTATATAAAATACTATTAGAAATTTTCATAACATTTATATGTCATTCATGATCTCTTCATCATCATAAGAAAAACCATTACTCAAACAACCTAGTGGACTTCCTCCACAAAATTTCCCACTGGGACATTGATTTTTATAATTCCTATACTTTCAACTTTTAAAACATTTCTCCATTGATAATATTTTAGGTATACCAATATTTCAATGAATTGTTTTAAGAAAATTTTTCTTTTTTCATTGGAAATTACTTACATTGAATCCTTGACTTCTATAGTCAAAACATATACTTGTTCCTCTTAGACATTTACATGGGTTCTTATTCCCACATTCTAAACATATAAGAAAGTAAATTATAGTTTATCAATGATCCTGACTTCCCAGAACCTCAGTTTAACTTATCATTCTCTTCATTGATGTGTCTGAGAGTTGGTTAAGGATAAAATTATTAATAATGATCGGTGATGACTGATTAATGATAATCATAGTATCCTTCACTCCAGTCAACATACCATTTGTATTATCACTATAATATCATCTATCATATGAAATTTCACCCGAGTTCCATTTGGTTCCTTCGATTGACTAAAACCCAAATCTTATTTCGAGTGACACTAATAATAGTGTTGAACCACATAATCATTACAAATCATGAATATAATGATCAAATTATGACACATTTTTAATCTACAACACTTTAGGGTTATCTAATTTCATTAATAGTGACCATATATTTTAATACATTATGATGGTTCATAGTAATTTTTTTTAATTTTGAAAGCATATCCCCAGGTAGTGTCAAATGAGGTGTAAATAAAGGATCATTTTAAATAACCATGTAATGATCAAGTCCATATTAATGACCTATTTTATGGGTTATTACTCATGTGTAAATTTCTACTAGAGAAACATTCATTTGTAGTATCCATACAAGGATTTAATTTCATGAAAACTACTTGATATATCTGGCACAAAAATTATAGGACATTTTATTATACTTTGAATTAATATTATACTTATCCAAAGATACATCCCTAAACATATCATTATAAATATATCTATGTATATCATTAAATTCTTTTATCCTATTTTCCAAATTTTAACTATTCCTTTTCTCTAATAAAAACTATAGTTACCCAATAATCTCATTAATGACTGACTGAAAATAACCATTTTTATTTATATGGAAACAAAAATTACAAACCACAAACAATAGACCATATTAGTGTGACCTAAATTAATTCAAGCCCAGGGCATCATTGTCTACAAAGCTCAACCTCGTGCTAGTAAATGAAACCAAGTCTGAGAAATAGAGCATATTGTGATCCAGAGTTTCCATAGACGCCAGAAAATCAGTGCCTATATTACCTCCCTCCAAGTGTGAGAGACCACCGTATGAGCCTCCACTAACTGATTGTACCGCATAACCGTGTAAGCAATAGCCCTCAGAATCATTCCCATGACCTACAATGCATTTTACAGCACTTGGGAATATGTCTCCACCCGATCCAGATGAAAACGCCTGAGTTCACACATATGCAAACCTGTAGCGAAGTCCAGGTCTTCAGCCAGCAGCGCGTCTCCTCTCCCAAGCCACCCAGCGAAAGCAGTAAAAACAGAGCCTGTCAGGGCACGGACAACCCCCCCCCCCTCCCACTGCGCACCTCCACTTGGATCACCAACCCATCCGTGTTAAGCTTTATCCCCATGCTCGGAGGACTCCAACAAACCCATTGACTCTACCTTGGAGAGCCATTCTGAAACGCTATAGTGAGGTTGGAGGTGATGGCATGCACAGACGGCGCATCGCATCACTCAGTACACAACCTGATCAAATCCAGAAAGGTGTTCTTTATTTTGAACAGAATGTTGACCAGTGATCTTGAAGCATTGTTGTGTCGGCAATCATTTCTAGCTTTCCAAATCGTCCAGCACCCTGCAAGTAAAATTAAGGCCCTTGCTTTTCATTCAGCTCCATGACTCCCATCTCCCCTAAAACTATCGCTGAAAAAATCCCCATTCCTCTCATCAAGACCTCTCCACATAAAGAAGGACCTAAAGGATTTCCAAACACTCATAGCCCATTCACTCTCAAAAAATAGATGTCCCACTGACTCTTGATTGGAGGCCCTGCAACACCAGCATCTATAAGCCATTTTAATTCCCATTCGCTGCAAGTTCTCATCCGTAGGTTAGGCCCTATACCTCATGCGCCATAAAAGAAAATTAAATTTGTAGGGTACTTCCTTGCACCACAAAACCTCCCCACAAATATCATTACATGAGGAGACCTTGCAACCTGAATATAATCCTTGATGGAAAAAGAACCCATTGTAGAACCATTGAACAAAAGTTTATCATGCACTTCATTAGAAACAATGTTGTTGAAAACCTCTAATTGACCCTCATCCAAAACATCCTTCACAAATCTGGGATTCCTACTTGCCTCTCTAAAGGTTATATTAATATTTAGTACATTACATAGACACACACATGTGAATTGTAATAGTTTAATGCCATTGTAAAATAGGAATGCAATTTTATTAATTTATGAAATATCATCAATTTCTCAAATATTGATATTTCAATTTAGTTTCCTTCATAATAATACCATATAATAATAATTTCATAATTTACATGGTAAAGGAAATATAATAACAGGTGAGGGTAGATGCTCAGTAAGGGTAAACCATCTAGATATATAATCATAACATAAACACAAGGGCATGAGAACATGGTAATAAAAATTGAAAAACATACCTTATACATAAAATATCATAATATTGAGTAATGGAATATAGATCACTAGTTCATAAAAGATTAATTCAATGAAAATAAATGGAAGTGATCCAAAAGAGAATAACAATTGAATAAATTAATGATTTTTCAGAAACACATAATCATAAAAAAATTATTATGTAAAGGATACCAAAAAATACATTCATGAAAGGTTAGTCTTGTAAGAACAACCTATTTACCCACTTAATTATTGGGTTATCCATGAATGTACACTACTTTTGGGCTTCGTCTAACCACTAGTGTAACCAACATTTCACACTGGTGCTAACAACCCATGTACTATCATTTTTAAGCATGGGCCAACGACACATATACATATCACATCATTTAACAAATATCATTACTGAATGAGTTTTTAGGAGATATTGGTCCAACCCAACACATAATGAAATAAATACATATGTATAATGTTAATTTGATAGTATTTATGTCCATATAAATTATAATTGATTTGTTGAAAAAATACTATGTTCTATCATTGATAGAGTTTTATTTTTTGGATTTAAAGAATATTTAAAAAAATATATGTTTTATATAAGGATTAATGAAACATGTATATTTTTAATATGGTTTAATGGTAATTCAGGTTTATATCGTGTTTCCAGAGAGACATGATTAAGGTATTTACAAGTTTGGTATGTGTTAATCATGAGATACTTTATAGTTTATGGGGGATTAATGTTAATTTTATTTTTAGAAATTATGTGAACTAAATTATAAATTTTTTATTCTTGATGGTTTTTAAGGATAAACATCTATATAATGGTTTATGCTGAAAATTGGATGAGGTTTTAGAGATTTATGTTTTACTTCATTATATAGTGATTTATGAATATTAAATAACCTATGCTAAACATTTTTTATGATGATATCTAAAGTTATAAGGAATGAATTATCATTATATTTAGGGATACTATGATCCGTTAGTTCATCTAAAATAAAAAATTAACCTTCATTTCACTGAGTATGATATTATGTGGAAATTTATTGAGGTACAAACAAAGAGTGATATTGTTTTTATGAAATAAAATAAAATCGAGTAAGTATATTGCTCGTGTTTTATTAAATTTACGAAAATGATCATGAAATATAATTTGTTCCTTTTATCTTTATTTTTTATTGTTTTAATGATATTTTTCATTTCTATTTGGGTTATGGTTTTTTATTTGCTAACCCTATCAATTTCACCCACTTTCCTATGATCATTGATATCAATCACTCTCTATAATTATTTACACTTTTCTTAATTGTAAAAATCTTCAATTAAAACATATGCACTCTAATGTGGAAACCTAGTTATGTGTTAATTTAGGTAACTTTTATGATTCCAACATTCCCTTTTTAATGGATTTCTTATTAATCATTTGTACGACGTGGGTAACTATGATGGAATTTTCATATGATAAACCATCGATGTCCTAGATGAATTTTGAGGGAGAAATTCATTTTCAGAGAGGTATAATTTTACACCCTGAGATTTTTGAAAATATATATTTATCAAATGAATTTATTATTTTCAATATTTTCCATTAAAAATATTATTCATTTTATATTTTTTTTAATATTACACTAATATGAGCTTACGTTACATGAAACACTGAGTTTAAACGATATGTGACTTATTATTAAAATATTATTATTTAACAAGACAGTTATCCCCAAGACATTGTAATGATGTGTATAAATATGATTAAATAAGTTATGAAAAATGGTTTATAGATATATATTAAATAAATTATTTGGTGACCATTAATTTAGAAAAGAAAATAATTGAAATATTTTTCATCGAAACTTCTTTTTATAGAAACAAACATGTTTCATCTAATTAAATTAATAAAACCACTTATGGTGAATAATTTAATTGAAATTTATATATTATATATATTCAATAATTTATTTTACATTATTCCTATTGGGTTTATCAGTAAAAGATAAGAATAAAACCATTTTTATTCTTCAATGTGGTATTTTTCTATAAAACATATTTTACCTTATTTTTTTAGAAAACATATTTTTTTTACTTTTGAAAAATTGATTTGATAAAATAAAAAAAGTTTTTGGAATTATAATTTAAGAATTATCCCTGGATGAATTATCTATATTTTCCTAAAAAAAATTTATATAAATATTTCAAATATTAATTTTTAATTGAAAATTTCCTTTTTATTTAAATTATCTTTGATCTTTATTTATATTTTAAATTGATTTAAAATTATAATTGGTTATACATTACATAAATTAATATAATTTAGGTTATTGGAATAAATTTCAATTATAATTTAGTTATAATGACATTGTAATATTTTGATCATTTTGTATTTAAAAACTCTCTTTCTCATCGTTTCTATGAAATAAATTTTAAGTTAAAATTTTAAATTGTCCTGAATATAATTTTAAAAAATGGCGTAAATATTTGTAATAAGAATAATTTATATTATCTAATAATGTTAACTAAATTTTTTTGGACAATTCATTGTAAAAATATAAAAAAAATATTTATTACAGTTAAGGTAAAAATGGGTTTTGTAGGGGGTTACCCTAAAATGATAGTGGATAAAAATAGAAAAAAACTAGTCCAAAACCCATTTTATATATATATATAGAACATATAAATTATAAGATGAATAATTATCCATTTTGATACTTGTGAAAAGAAAAAACAATTGATGAATTATTTCATTCAAAACAATTTAAAATGGGCCAATCACCTCCCTTATAAAAGGCCCCCCTTCTCCTCTCTTAGTAACACAATATAAGAATTTTTTGTTCAGACAATAAAACAAAACATAATTTAACAAATAACTCATATCATTATTTAATCCAAATTTTTGAATGAAATATGTCCTAGTATGGAATTTGGTGAAATCTTAAGGAGGATACCTAAAGAAGAGGTAGCATTTATCAATGAACATTTTATTAATTTATTACTACACCTCCATTAATTCTTTCGTGAAAATGATGATCTAATTATAAAATCTGTTTAAATATATTAATATTTGTTAGGTTATTTTACTTACCTAAAACCATCCCTACATTCATCAAATGGGTTATGAAATCATCATTCATTTGTACGATATACAACCACATCACGAACAGATGTCAGTTCATTTTCAATTACAACCACTCATGGTTGAAAAGAATGATGGATATAAAGTATATATATAATATTTATGACATAATTATACTTGATTAATAATTTTAACATACATAATTTTTTCTTTCCATTTTATAGTGGATATGATAATGACACTCATGTGTACGGAGGACTAGAGCCTCACAAAGCATTGTGATTCATTTTCACAAACATTTAACATTAATGATAATAAGGACAAATATATGTTATATACATGAAATAATTTTGATATTAATAAAATATTTATAATTCATAAAATGATAATATATATTTATATTTCTTACCATTTTACTTACTGAAAATGATAACATTGTTTGTGTACGTGTGGACTACTGCCTTTGCGAAGCGATGTGACACTCTTTTAATAACCACCCCACATGGATGATATGTATAAGTATATTTAAATAAGTAACACTATATTTATTATATTATTATTATTATTTAATAATAATATATTACATCCCTTTTTTCTATAATGTTCATTAAAAAATGTAAATGTTATACCTATGTACAAACGGCTTACCGTCTATATGGTCATTAAATAATTCATTTCTCAAAACCATAATTCATTATGGGTATTCAATTATAATTGATGTTTAAATATGAAAAATATTTAATTATTATTATTATGAAAATGATTGAACTATGGTCAATTTTAGAGGTCTGAAAATAACAAATCAAAACCTATACGAAATACAAATCAATTATTACCCAAAATGTGACAATACAATGTAATTATTAATAAATGTGCAATAGAAAGAAATAAGAAAATCATAAAAGGTATGAAATATATAATATTTGTTATATAATATATTTTAAATAAAAAATATTTATTATACTGTATTTTTGAATGAGTATACAGAATATTGAGACTTACTGTAAGGGATTTCCATCTCAGTTATATTTTTGGCGAGACAAATGCATTATTAACTACATGTTTCCCATATGTGGTATATATACTACACATAAATGTATTTAAGGATTATTATGCTAAAAAATATATTTATTTTTACATCGCATTTAGTATCTATCATTCTTGTGGATTACAGTCTCAACGGTATCTACATTGTAAAGTATTTTCTCATCTCTCCTTTATTTCTGGGTGACATATGCATATTTATCATATTTTTAGTTTTTGTGGGGTATATACTGACAATTTTTCATATTATATCATGAATAAATTACATTTCATTAAATTTTATGTTTTCATTTATTTCATATAATGATTCATAAGATTGAAAAAGCGGAATGGGATTTTTGTCTCAATGTTCCTTCTTTGATATTTATATCATGTTATGAATATATCTTCTTTTATGAGGTGTATAAATATATCATTTGATATGTAATATCAGGAATTTATTTATTCTCACGATATTTTAATTTTCTTTTAATGTTATACATTAATGGAGCTTACGATCCAATGTTACCATATTTGCATGGGTTTTATGTTACAATATCATTATTTATCGAGATTGTTTATGATTATGATTAAAATAATAATTTCTTATGATATATATATAAATAATCTAAAAAAAATTTCATACTTTGTTTATTTATGATATTTTAATGTACTTGTAAAATTTTTCAATTGTTATGTACTAAAAATAGTTATTAAAATGTTTTTTAATAAAATAAAACATTATTTATCTCTTCAGTAGAAAATTTATTTTCTTCTTAAACCATTTATTTTTTTTAAAAAAATTGATTTATTACTATGCTATGATTTTTAAAGTAATTTTTCCCATTTTCTAGATTTCATATTTTTTCGAATTGAATCTTAATGTCATTTTACAAATAATTTTAGTTTCACATTGGCATAAATTGTGAAATTAATATTTGTTTTAAAATGAGCGACATGAAAAAAATTACCCATCAACAGGTAGAATCTAGAGTCTTTAACCAGATGAAAATTATGAATAAATTTTAATTTTTTTAATTTGTTGATCGGCCAATTTTTTAACCGGGACTCAAAACGATTTTTCTAGAGATAGAACACTACAATGTGATTTTATAAGTAAATAAATAACTTTTATTTAATGTTAAAAAAATAATTAAATGTGGTGAAAATAGGAAAAAATAAATAAATAAAATAAATGTGTTAATAATATTATAAATTATATAATTATTATTAATATTATTAGAATTAGTAGTAATATTTATAGTATTAAAAATATTATTTTAATAATTGTTTTTAATAATTATATTAATGAGTTAGGGTAAAGAGAACAAGGGGTCATCCCTTCCATTCTTCCCCATAGAAGTGACACTCCTCTAACTTAACCCCACTCTAGTGCACAACCCTCCCCTTTTCATCCTCTCATCCTTAGATGTTTTACTTTAGATATTCCTCTAATTTGTTTTTTTGAATCATCAATGTAAGGTCTATTGCTCCATCCTCTCCCAGTATTCTAGCCAATTATTGTCTCCTATTCTCCCTAAACAATTCAAATGAATCCCTAGGTCAAGGGTTAATCTATTTTTTTTTGTTTTCTGCCAAATCTAGGGTCTGTGATGCCTCACCCGAGACCCTTGGTTTGAGTTTTTGAATCCACCACGATAGGATATTCAGATTCTCTATCACTTAGGCCACTCTCTCCATCTTAGGTAAATATTTATACACAATACTTGGTTTATACGACATTATATTGTGTCATTTGGGTTTTTATGGTTCTTAGTAATTTCATTGTAGTGGCTTGGACCATTTCATATTGTTTAGAGTCAATGAAATTTAAAGTGACATTCATGTGTATGCATAGGTAGGTATGTTTATATATATAGGTTCTCCCATTATGTGTATATTAACCCATATAAGTGAATATATATTTATGGGAATATGTATTCCAATTATTATATATAAAAAATGAATAGATGGGTACGCAGAGACGGGTGTATGCATATATGAATATATGTAAGGATCCCCTTGCACATATTCCTGGGCCATGCAAATAGGGGGATAGTGGATATGTGTCTTTGTATGTATGAAAAGGTTCATATGGATAGGAGGGGGGTGGGTAGCAGTTACTTCTAGTTTGAAAGAGTCAAGATCCAAAGTGTTCGGCTTTGTTACTCCCAGATGTAAAATACCCTTCAATTCCCCATTAATTTAAAGAGTACATTAATAAATTTCTTACCATACTTCTATTAGATGTTAGTTAATGTCGTAAATGTATTAGATTAAATTCCAATTCAATGTGAGTTTATTTTGATTCCTTATAGAAGTTACAAATTTGATAAATTATTTCTTCATAATAAATGTCTTGTTTTTATAATAAAACCCCTCCAATGGGGTTCTTCATCATCGTACTAAAAGGTGATGAGTACAATTTTTGGATTTCCTACCTTATTTCGTTGGTTCTTCTTTTATAAATTGATGTATGTTTGGTAAATATTAGTTTGATACTTGGTCTTATTGATGTTATGAAATTAGTTTTCCTTTATGGTACATAGTATGTTAGCCTTGATGTGATGGTCTAACTGTTAGCATGTCATTTAAATGTAGTGTGTCCCTTCTCTCATATGTGTCTCAATGAACCCAAGACAACACTGGGATTCTTGATCCCATTGGACTTTTAATTTTCTATTTGGGAATTTGAGTTGTTTCAATGACATTTTACTTGCTCTTTGACCCATTTATCCATCTATGTGAATTTTCTATATTTTGTTAAATTGAATGATTTATTTTAAAAGAAATCGATAATGCATGATAGGGATTCCTCTATTAAAATTAATTAAATTGTATTAAAGGGATTGAACCCAAGGGATGGTTAGGCCACGCCCTTCTTCTTACACTTATTTAAATACTTATAATGAAATGAAATTCCTTAATTGGATTCACCGTGGATAATGATATGCCTGAGGGAACCCTACCCCATTTATTTAATTAGGAATATAAATAATTTTATTATACCATTTTTTTCACTATATTCTTACTTACTGCTTGTATAAGTGTTTGTTATGGAAAAAATCCATATTATCTAATGAAATTATTTATAGAAATTTCAAATTGTGTGATCATGCCGACACTTCATGGGAACAACCAATTAAATTATTAAAAATTATTTAATTTCATATGAAAAAATCACACCATCTAAACAAGTTAATTAATATTAAAGACTATATAGTGGACAAAATAATTAAACATGTTTTATATAATTATGATGATAATTAGGAACCTAAACTAATAAACTAAACTGGTTGAAATATTGTAATTTTATATTAATGATATATTGTGTCTTATAATGATAAATAATGTATATTTGATACTATAATTGAATTTGTTTTGAGGTTATGTGTTATTAGTGTGATTGATTAATGAGAATTTGATATTGTTTGGCATGTAGAGTATTTCATGATATGAATCATGTTTAATATGACGCCTGAGGGATTGGTTCATCTTTTTGTACCATGTGAGGTTTTGGCTCACTCGTACTGAATGCCTAAGGATTGATTATATGATAATGTCAGAAGCCCGAGGAATAGATGCACAATCACATTATAGATGAGGGTCATATCCTAGTATTTATGGATGGGGAGATATTAGATATGCATGATGGTGAGATATTGGATAGCATGAGGGTGAGATATTGGATAGCCTGTAGGTGAGATTATAATTTTTCCTAAGGGAGAGATTTTGGTTAGCTTGAGGGTAGAAATTGTTTTTGTTTGGTATATTAGGAATGACTTACCCTCAAAAAGAGAATTTTCAGTGATTCAAGTTATCCATCCAGATAAAGGATGATCTACACATAAACAATGATATGTGGATTAGGCCGAATCAGGTTTTATGTAATGGATGTCCATTTATGATTCTATAAAATGTTCTATTATTTAATTTATTATCATGTTGAAATTTTAATGTGTGTCACACTGTCACATAATTTGAATTTTATGAAATGGATTGGCCTAGACACCGTATGTGCTGACTTACTGATATTCATATCTCACACCCTACCCATGTAACCTTGGTACGTGAGTAGACATTAATTTTACAGGATATAGGTTGGATGTTGTATTGCTTATACCTGGAAGTTAGGAGAAAAGAGCTAAGTTGGAGCATGGGATTCCCCTAGAGATCACCATGGAGATTTTCTATAATTTTATATTTGGGTTTTCATTTAAAATAATTTGGTAATGTATACATCTTTCAGTTTTGTATCATTACCATGTAATGCATAATTTTATTCTTTAAACCGGTGTTGAAAACTTTTATAAAGTTATTATTATCTGTCTTCTGTAGTTGCCTTTCCTTTATTTAATGCTTCCTCTATTTCCAAATATTTATATTATTTGATAAAATAATTTTCTACTCTAATATATAGTGTATTAACTCCCCACGCAACCATCAATAGAGCCTCAGTACTAGTCATAATCCTCTGACATAAGGGGGCGTTCTTGAGCCCATGTGGTGAAAGATCTAGCTACCATCATAGAGATGAGTTGAGTTGGGATGTTACAAAGTAGTATCAAAGGTGGTTTTTCTTTACCTTACTATTTTGGATTGGTAGAAAAGAGACTAAGATTGTGTTAGATATTGGTTAATATAATTTTATACGATAGATCACCCCACATATGGAAAATGACCACATTGCCTGGTATGTGAATTGTTGTTAATGATTTTGATATTACAGTTGATATGTTTTCACCTCTTATCATAAGTTAAATTTTTGATACTTTTGTATTTATAGAGTTTATGGTATTTTTCCCATGGCCTATTAAGTAAAGGATGAATCATTATATGAATCCTAATAGGCACATACGGATTCCAGTGTCAGGAATATCCCATGCTATGTAGCTGCATTCATATTATTCCTTATGATATGATTGAGTTCCTTGAATTCCATGCCTTTTTGTTATGTTTATTAGCCTCCCTATTTGAGTAACCTTCATATTTGGTAATATATCATATTTCTATTCCTGCAGCATGAATAACCTATGTATGATACTTGTGATGATAAGATTTTTATTTTGATGTAATTGATTTTCTTGGCTAAATGGGTTGGTTGAAATTAAATGGGATCGAAATTCCACTTGAAATGTGTATATCCACTTTATGGATTAGTAGATGGCCACCCATATGACTGGACTATTCAACATATACATGTTGTATTCAGAAGTGGGTTTAATTGTAGAGGTATTCGAAATGGAACATGTAGTGGTGTCCTATGTTAAAGACAATCGTCTAATGGTATATAAAGCTTACTTTAATTTCCTTGTAATGGAATTGTGATATTTTTTTATAGGTAATCATTCTTTTATTAGTGGCTAAGATGAAAATATTTTTTCTATTAGGGGATTCTTTTAGCACAACCTTATGTTATGAATGACACCTTTTCATTGTAAGTGGATATATAGTGGTAGGTACCACCCTTAGAACATAAAATTAATTATAATGCCATGAGTTTTATTCTTTCTGGTGCTATTTGCATGTCATCGTCCCTAGTTAGAGCCCCTATCGTAAAATTACATCCCTGTTTGCATGTCTGATCAAGTTTTTTCTTGGCTTTTTATAAGGTCTTGAGCACTAAATGATGCCCAGATTCAGCTAGTTAGAAATTCCACAGGCATGGTTAGTCACTTTTTATGTCACTTGACCCTTTGTTTTTCTTAGTGATAGATGACTTGATACAAGGTCATCAATGTTAATGTACATGCAGGGATGTACACCAATGTTTTAATTCCCATATATAGACCATCTGATACGTGAATGTATAAGGAATACAACCTATGTATAGTAATCCGGATGTACTAGTTCTTAATGAAATCTCAGGGTAGTATGCATCGGTATAGAATGTAAAAATTGATTTTTTTTATGGTTTTAAAAAACCAGTTATGTTTGGTGGAATAATTGAGAATTGTATAGTTAAGTGCGGTATTTAGTCATCTATGGAGTAGAGTGACCTAGATGTTAATAAACCAAGTTTGTCCTGCTACTATGGAGGATTTCTAGAGCCTCGACTATTTTGACATTGTATTTGGTTTTTTGGTCTTCATGGAAATTGTTAAAATGACTCTGTTTATGGAAGTTCTATCCTAGAGAACTTTTCAGTAGAAAGTATATCTATTATTTTTTATTATTAGGGAACTCATGAGGTTGGGAGTGTCATTTTAGTTCTATTAAATATGTTTCTTTCCAGGAAGATGGAAGACAACAAAAAATAACCATTAAAGAATAGTCGGGCTGACTTAAATTTCATGAGACATGAGAACACTAAATCAAATTTTTTTCATTCCCTAAAACACAAAATTGGTGTGGTTTGGGTTCTACGGAACATTTGAGTAAATATGATGGTCATGGGTGGACTATGGTGGTTAATCTTAATCAATCATAGGATGCCTCAGGTGGTAAAGGATCGTAGATTGGTTAATTATGATGCATCTTCATGTGAAGTTGAGTTTTTTCAAAGGTATCAAAAAGTGATGGTTCAACCTTTTTCCTCAAGGTAAAACTAAAAAACCCTCATAGTGTACTCAGGATAATTGAAGAGAATTTCCACTATCTTTACATCATTCTTGAGACACTAAGATATCATTGATCTTACACTGCACTAATTATATAAAAGTGGTTGGGCATGTTGGGAGGATCTTTATATGTGTTTCATGTACACACATTGTTATTATCAAGCCTTGGATAGTCCTGGTTGATAAATTAGTTCCCAAGTATTAATGACTTAAATGGACTCTTGGACACTGGCTATTACCTATGACTCGACTGCATAGAAGATGCTGCTCTAGGCTTAGTCAATATTTTGAAGGGGCCATCATGGATTTATATGAACGTGTCACTTTTAAACATGGAATATGGACAACATTGGGTTATTTAATTACACTCTTTTCGTTCTATTTTTAGTTTATCTAAGAATTTTGTTGGGAATGATAATTCCTAAATCAAGGAACGTAACCAGAAGTTAGGTATGTACTTTGAGGAGGTTGTTCATTATAAATGTGTGGTACTTTGGAAGTCGAAATCATAGTTCAGTTTGTAAAGTGTTGTCTTGTTAAACCGGTCATTTTCATGAATTTCCATCTATAGTGGATTGACTAGTTATCCTTATTATTCCATGTAACAATCAGTGAAGTACCGTTTATGGAACGTTATCTGTTGATACAAGTGTCGTTTGTGCTGGCATGGGATTTTCATGAAATTATTTCTTAACATGGGAATTATGGTGGATGTGGAATCAACTATTTTAAACATTTAAAAATCACACGATATGCCCCTCAAGAATTCTAAAAGGTGTTTCTTGTAAGAAATACGAACATTGGAAGGTGTCATGGCTCAAATAATTTCCTTCATTAAAGTTAATGTATAATGTGGGAATTACCTTTGGTTATATTTTTAACAATATGAAAACATGATTGTGTCTCTAGCTAAATGAGCTTAGGGAAGAGACATCATAGTGTTTTGGTTGTAAATTTATCATTAACATGGGCTTTGACAACTTAAATTTCATGTGTTTAATATGTGTTCAAAGGAGTGTTGGTTTTTGGGAAATGAAACACTCCAATTTGAATGAGGCTTCCTGACCCCTATAAGATGGGTGATATTTTTATTATTATTAAAGGTTTATCAGGGATGAGAAGTTTTATGGTGGGAAAGTTGTAACATCACATGTTTTAAATAGGATGAAAATTCAGAGGGAATTTTAATTTATATAAATACTGGATCGGCTCTATTAAAATCACGGTCTCAAAATTATTTTTTCGAGAGTTGGAACACTATGATGTGTTTTTTTAACAAATTAATTTAAATAAATAAAACTTAGTTTGAGAAAAATTTAAATGAGGGGGAAATAGAAAAACCCAAAATGTATTATTGATATCAATAATTATATTATTATTATTTATATTATTAGTATTATTAATATTATTAATATTATTTTGATAATTATTATTAATATAAATTTAATGTAGTTAGAGTAATAAGACCAAGAGGGCCTCCCTCTCTTTCTTCCCCATAGGTGCGATAAACCCCTACCTGAACTCCCTACAATGTTGGACCCTCCCTCCATCAGCCACCTCTCCTTGGGTGATTTCCATCTCATATCAGTACATATTCTATTTAAATGATCGATGTATGGTCTATTGCTGAATCCTTTCTGATTATTTGGGCTGAGTTTGGTCTTCCTGTCACCCTAGACAATTCGGCTGAAACCCTAGGTCAGGGGATAATGTTGTCTTTGGTGTTCGTCTAAATTTAGGGTTTGTGGTGCCTCTGTTGGGTCCATGTTATGGGAGTTTTGGCATTCACTATGAAAGGAAAAGTAGATTCACATAAATTCAGGCCACTTCATACATTCGAGATAAATACTTATAAATGCATCTTGGTTTCATGATTATTATATTGAGTAATTTTGGTGTTTAAGGTTACTAGTAATTTTTTGTAGTGCCTTGGACCATGCCTCATTGTATAGAGCCACCAGAGTATAAGGAGAATTTTTTTCATATGCATAGGTAGGTATGTATATATTTTTAGGTACCCCATTATATTTATATTCACCCATTTTAGTGAATATATATGTTATTTTATGGGAGTTATTACGTATGTATATCAAAAATGCATATGTAGGAATGTGGAGATGGGTGTATGCATATAAGAATATTTGTATGGATCACCTTTCATGTATTCGTGGGAAATGTGAATATGTTTATATAGACTAGGTGTCCTTATATTTATGCAAAGATTCATATGATCAGTGGGGGTAGTAGTAGATTCGAGTTAGAAAGCGTCAATACATATAGTGTTCAGATTGGTTCATACCTAAGGTAGGATCACCTTCCCTTCCACTATATTTCAAACAATTCATTAATTAATTTCTTACTAAACTTATACTATATTTTTATTAATTTAGTAATGTTTTCATATTAAATGAAATTTAAATGCGAATTGAGTTTGGTTCTTGATTGAAGTGTTAAATGTGATAAATGATTTCTTGATTATAATTGTCATGTTTTTATAATAAAACCCCCTGATAGAGTTGTGATGTATTCAATCTAAAATTTAGAGTGTAGATTTTTTTCATGACGTTCTTATTTTATGGGAACTTCTTTTATACCCTAATTTATGTTTCATAAATATCATGTTGAGAATTTGTATTATTTATGTTATGAAATGTGTTTCCCTTTTGGAACATAGCATGTTATGACTTGACATGAAGGTTTAGCTATTGGATTTTATTATAAATGTGGGGTGTCCCTTGAATCATATGTGTTTCAATGATCCCAAGACACCAGATGGGTTCTTGGTTCCCTTGGACATGAATTTTCTCATGTGGTTATTTGAGTGGTTTCCATGACATTTTCCATGATATTTTCTCATTGAGAATTGTAAGTATTTTTTTTCAATATTTTGGTAAATTTAATTAGTTTTTTTAAAAGAAATTTCTAATGAATTATATATTTTACTCTCATAAAATGAGTCATGTGGTATTAAATGTATTGAACCCATGGGATGGTGAGGCTATTACCTTTTTTCTTATGCTTAAGAAACTGACTATAATGAAATGTAATTTCTTAATGTTTTTTCCATGGATAATGATATTCACGAGGGACCTCTTCCTTATGTATTAAATTATGAATATTAACATGTCTCTTATAGAATGTTCCAAATAGTATACATAGTGGTTTGTTCCAAAATTTTGTGGTATAGACAATATTCTTTCTATTTGATGAAATTATTTATAGAAATTGTGATATGTGTGATAACATTATCACTTATCTTGTGTGACCAAATAAAATAATAATAAATTGTGTGACATATTATGATAGAATAACCCTGGATAAACTAGTTAATTAATATTAATGAATACATGGTAGATGGATTAATTAAAAGAGGTTTGATATTATTATGATAATAATTAGGAACATGGATTAATGAACTGAACTTGTTGATAGATGGTAATTTTTTATAAAATGATTGTTGTGTCTTATAATGATTAATCGACTATTTTTTCCTATAGAATTTATTTTTTTAGCTTTTGAGATTATGTGTTTTCGGTGTGACTAATACCTGAGAGTTTGATATTGTTTCGCATGTTATGTTTGTCTGCAAATTAATCATTTTTAATATAACACTGAAGGGATTGTGTCATATTTTTGTAAGACATAATGGAATGGCATACTAGTACTAAATTACTAAAAGAATATTATATGTAAATTGCAGATGCCTGTGGATATATACATAGTCATGTGATGCCTAAGGGGGATATCCTTATTATGAATTGGGGAGAGATTTTGGATATGCCAAATGGTGAGATTTTGGATAGCTTGAGGGAGAGATTTTGGATATCATGATGGGTAGATTTTAGTTATTATTTATTATGGAATTTTGGTTATCCTAGTGGTCAAGAATATATGTCTATGATATATTCTTAATTATTCATCCTCAATAGAAGAATTTTTCACCAATCTGGGTGATCCTTCCTGATGCTGGAGGATATACCCACAGACATAAATATATGTAATAGGCTGAAGCCAGTGGTATAGGATGGCTGTCCATTTAGGATGTTAGACCCTGTTTTTATTATTTAATTTACATTCAGTTTTCATAATTAATGTTTGTCAAATCATCATCTATTATTAATTGCATTCAATGGATTCGTCAAGATATGATGGGTTCCAGACTACTGAGGTTTATGTCTCACACCATGGCCAGGTACGCTAGGTATCTATGTATAACATAGATTTGTAAGATCATGGTTGGTTTTTGTATTCCATGTACCTAAGAATTAGGAGAAACAGGATGAGATGTAGATTAGGAATCATATGGAGATCATCAAGGGGATTTTCAGAACGTTCTTATTTTGTTCTATATTGATATCCATGCTATAAAATTAACTACTTTTAATTTTTAAAAAATTACTATTTCATGTATCCTTTTATTGTTCTAGCAGGTAGTGAAATATTTTATTAAGTGGTAATTATATATCTTCCAATACTTTAATTAATTTGTTACTGCTTACACAATTTTATTCTATTAATATTATCTGATAATTTGTTGTGATAAATTGATCTAGAGGTTATATTATCACCACCATACCATCAATAGACCCTCACTACTAGTCGGTAGACTTTAGCATATGGGGAGGAATGCTTGAGGCAATATGGCCACCAGTCCGGATATCGTCTTAGAGGTGACTGGGTTTGGTATTTTAAATATCATGATCATTAATTCTTTAAGAATAAATTATATATTATCAAGGTTATTTTTCACAAAATATATTTTTAAAATGTTTTATATTTTTAAATCCTTTTTCCAAATCCTAATGTATATTTTTATAATTAAATTATTTAAATTATTTTTAATTGTTATTTTAATTAATTTCAAGAATATTTTAGAAGAAATATAATTTAAAAAAGGTGTCAGGTTTTTAGAAAATTATTTTCATTGAATATTTATTTTCCATAAGAGATGTTTTAAATGATAATTTAAAATATTTATCTATATAAGATGAAATACTTTGATGTTTCCTATCACATTCTTGGATTTATTTTAAGTTATTACTCAATTTTATTATGATCTTACCATGTTCCTTTCAATTTAAAAGGTGTTTATAGTGAATAATTGTGATTTTCAGTCCTAGTATCTTGAGGAACATGGTTGGAAAACGATTAGTTGAAACATTTATCTGGAACATATGTAACCATGCACCACACATATTGGAATTGTCCAAGCCACATGGCCACCTACACAAACATACAGGCAAACTGTGCACCAAAATTAGTGGACCTATATGAGGCACACAGTCAACATCACATCCATTCACCCTCTCGTAGGAAAATTTTAGGCTATTTTCTATTTGGAAAAAGGAGCTTCACGGTGGATGAATTTTTTTTAAAATCCTAGTGCCAAACAATGCAGCATACCTCCAAATATAAAATGAAAAATTCTATTTTTTCCCTAATAAATTGTAACCCCGAACCCACCCTTAATAACACCATTAGATAATATCTTTTCTAGTCACACCTCCCACCTCTTGTATCACTTGGACCTATTTATCTTTGTTGATTTGATGGGGATCCTTCAGGAAATCTTCATGCAAGCTTATAGCCTCTTTTCTTTTTTTCTTATTCTTGGTATCCTTCTACTTATCTCTCATGTTCTTAATTATGAAATATATATTATTTAATAAAGAGGCCCCATCCTTGATTCTTTGGGTTTTATATTTATTGTAATGTTGTTTTTCTTCCTTTACATGGTCTCCTCGTGGTGTCTTTGTAGTTTCCACACTATTTCCAAATGTTCCTATACTAAAGGGAGGGGGTTTTAGGATTTTACAAATTGTGATGATTTTTGTGTGCATTCTATGGTTTCTAAATGGGTTATATAAATTTTTTGAGTCATGATAAACATTTTTTAAAATGGTTTCGGTGTGAAGAAGGGGTTAAAAGGGTGTTTCCTATAAAAAAATTGGCGCTTTTTCATGTGTGTTTCTATTTTTGGATGTATGTATGTGTAATAGGTGGATCATGTGAAAAGAGAAAGGGAATGGATAAAAATGGAATCCTTCGATTCAAGGTGGGTAGATTAGGTGTAGTACTCTATGATGTCTGTAATAGAAACACATTGGTTCTCTCAATTGGATTGATGCAACAACACTAACTAAACGTATAATGATAATTGGAAACCAGTACACATTTGGATTTGATTACCATATAGTGGATTGTGCATGAGAATATTTTGGGGTTTTTATGTATTTTTTACTGATGTATGAGGATCCTAGGTCCCCACTAACCCTAGTTCCTTGGGAATTAATTATGGTGATCATGTGATGTTATGATTATCATTCATCTTTATGATTCACTTATCACCCTTTTCAATTTCAATGAATAATTCCTTGACTATTTTTTCCTTATTTTTCATAAAAACTATCATGTTTATTTTTCTTATGATTTTATAGAATTGAATCCATTTCTGTGGTATGTTTCTCTGATTTTTATCACACCCTAGATACACCCTTGGGTGTATGTAGACTTAATTATATTTGACCCACATAATTTAAAGTTGTTCTATGGTGGTGATGGGATCTGGTTGCTACTAGTTCCTATTTTTAAGGAGTTAGAGATGGTTTCATAAGGTTATTTACACACTTGTTTGATGTATTCATGGTTCTATAATAGTTTCCCCTCCCTATTTAGTCATTTTGGTTTTTGGTTAAAACATTAAACTATCTAAATTCAATAGTTTAATTTATTTTGGTATTAGTTATTGGTTATGGAATGATGTTTGATTCTTCTGGGTTGTTTATGGTTGATTCTAATTGGAGAAATCATTATCAACTAATGGTTTTTTATTCCAATTCACTAGTATCCTACTGGTGGGGAGTGAAAATTCCCTTCATGTCCTTCCACCAATTTGGTTGGGTTTCAGGATGGATGTAATCCCATCATGGATCATCTAAAAATTTTATTAGAGTAGGCTTTCCCATTATTTGGTTTATGAATGTTGGGTGATTCTGAATAGAAAGGATTGAGGACTATTGGGGCATGTGTTTATAGTTTCATGTTGGGGGATGGTATATAAAACACACATCGTAAATTTCCATAGGTAACCATGATATGTTTGGGAATTGGTTTTAATCCTTTTCTTAGTGATATTTATAGGATGTTGAGTTTAGATGGACACCGAGCTGGGGTGGAGTGTTTAGTCTTATTATTGTGTTTATTGTGGGATTTCCATGATTTATATATGTTTTTAAAGATTATGGTTGTTTAAAATTTGACAGACATGTTTTCATGGTTTACTTGTTTTTATTGATGGTTGTAGCATCATGCCTCCCATGAGACTACATGTGTAACCCCATGAAGGCTCTAAAGAAGGTTCTCCCTCTCTAGTTAATCAATGAATAATGGAAGTATTGGTTTAGGATATTTAAGAAATGGATTAGGGAGCAGGACCTAGTCCTAAGCATGTTTTGGAATCCAATCTGTGTCCAAAAAAGGAAAAGGCTCGGGCTTTCCTCAAGAACAAGCCTCTTTACATCTGGGGTAATCCATATAAAAATTGATGAATAATAGAATTTGATTGAAAATATCATATGGATTTTTGGGTTTCTAGAAACACTTGAAGTTGTGAATGTGAAATCATGTTTTCTCTTGTTATAAGTTCCAAATTGAAGATGGTGGGAATAAGTGTGTTAAGATGGAAATTATTAGTATATGGGTTAGAAAGGCATTAATTTCATCTTTAATAAGTTGTATTACAATGTTACCATAAATTATTCCCAAACAGGGGAGTTTTTGGATCTCTACTAGGGGGGATCAGATCATGATAAAGAATGCCAACCATTTTATAGTGTTGTTTTGGTTCACACATGATGTAATTTCTAATGAAAAAAAAGATAGATGAAAAATTTGAAATGGGTATGTGGTTGGACATTCGGTCCTAAGAATTAATGTTTAAGTCAAGACTTATGCTGAGATTTTGGATTGATCCCGGATGGTGGAGATAGATCTTACCGCCATGTTTGGTTCTTCTGGGGTAGTTTTAGTAGTTAGATAGGGAAGCAGTGGATCATCTGAAAAAAAGAGGACGTGAGATTATCAAGAGAAGAGGTGAGGTGGTAGCTTAGAAAATCATTCCTGACTATCTTTATCGTGGAATTCAAATATAGGTTTAGTCCTGATCCATTAGTGTGGATTTCTGGGGCATATGAGGCCATCTTATTCAGCCCCACCTAGATATTTCCATCAGTGTAGACTTTTAGGGAACATGCATCAGTTTTTCAATGTTCCATGCTCATATCAGGGGGGTATATGTTTCACAACCTAGAAGGGAATGTCATCCCAATCAGAACCATCTAGGATAGAGAGTTATCAGTTTGTTGGTTTTGGTAGTAGGGATTGATCTAATATTAGGAATATTAGGATTACAATATTGCCAGAACTCAATATCAATTCTCAGGACTAGGTCCAGACTAAACACCATCTTTCTGTAGATGTAGTGGAGGTGGACTCTAATGTTTGGCTAGTAAAGGTTTGAGGTACTTGTTTATTACATCATCTATAGATACTTATTTTCATGAATTATATGCTTCTAAATTAATCATTTCCACCTACCATTTCAATTTGTAATTTTTTTAACTAAGGTAATTCCTTACAGAAATGAGTCTGTGATGATTCTTATAAGGAAGAAATTGCACAGTTTCAGGTGTCAATCCAGAACTCTCACATCGATATTGTTCTATTTTGGTTGAGATTTATTTGTTCTATATAAGGATGTTTTTGACATGATCCTTGATATAATGGGATGGTTTTTTTCAACTCAAAAATAAAACCATATTTTGAATGACTGAGCGTCATGATACTTGATCGATGTACGTAGGTTTTACAAGATGAATGCAATACATGTTCAGGACGTGACAGACCTTCACATTCAGAGTTAGTAAATCTCATATTCCAGGTCTTAGAACTCATATTAGAGGATAATAGTAAAGGATTTAAGGATGGATTACCTCCTATGTTGTGTTAGTTTCTAGAGGTGTTTTTTTTGGTGATTCCTTAGTGTCTCCACTAAAGTGGGATTTGGTGATCAAAATTTATATATCACAAGGAACAAAACCACTATTTTTCCTTATTATTGTATGCACCCCCCTGAGTTGAGGAAATTAAATATGTAGTTGGATGATCTCTAATCCATTGATTCATTCACCTATGTATCTCACCTTGGGCCACCACAATTATTATTTCATGTTAATATGATCGATCTATTTGATTTTGTATTGATTATTGGAATTTTTATATAGTAATGATCAATAATAAATACCCTTTCACTCGTATTTATGTAATATTTGATAGGATCAGGGAGGAAATGTGGTTATCTATGATTAACTTGAATTCTGGGTATCACCATGTCAGAGTTAGAGTGGAGGATATCCTGAAAAAATCATTCCAAAGTAATTACAAGTACATGGAGTGTTTGGTCATGTCATTCAGGTTAAAATAATCTCTAACAGTCACCATGTAATTTATGAATATGGTGTTTCATAAATACCTCATTTCATTTATCATTGTGTTTCTATATGATATACTTGTTTAATAAGTGACTGAAGAAGATCATTAGCAACACAAGAGGACTGTTTAATGAACTCTTCATGATTACTGTCCACAAGCTATGTTATCTAAGTGTACCTTCTAGTTTTGAGAGGTTTTCTTTTTGGGTTATGTTATTTGGGAATGTGGGGTTTATTATACTTTGTGGATATATAAGTCGGTATCTCAAGGGAGTGACCAAGGAACATATTCAAAATTAGGTTCCTTATGGGTCTTAATGGGAATTACAAGAGGTTATTAAAATATTTCTTTTAGCTTTACGCTCCCATGACTGTCCATACTGATAATAGGTTATTGATTGAGTGGATCCTAGAATGTTAGGTGTACTTTTAGGAACTAAAGATACATTTGATCATAGACAATATTATTATCATTACAATATCGAGAAAGGGGTATTTGGTATTTTGTGATACCTCAGAAATGGGTCTTGGGTGTGTGTTAATGCAGGATTAACACATGGTGGTTTATGGTTTTCACTAACACCAAAAACAAGATAAGAACTAAACAACCCATGACATGGAAATAGTTACTGTGATGAGTTCCTTGATGACATGGTTGAATTACCAATTCCATTATAAATTTTTAGTCCACTCATATCATAATATAATAGCTTGTATATTCTACCAAAAGGATTTGATTATACAACAGTGTCTGTGTGTCGAATATCTTCCGGGGTTCAATTTTGATATCAGCTATACTCCCCATAAAATGTTAATGTTGTACCAGAATCTTTGAGGATGATAATTACAGCACATGCTGTTATGAATTTTAGTTTCTATTGGACTTTGATGGGGGTTGTTTTCCCAAATTAATCTGGAAGCCAAGGAGCACAATATAGGAATGTTCTAGGTCAGTTTTAAACTAACCCACCACCTTTGGGAGTTGATTTGGGAAGAATAACTTGGATATGAGATGTTATTTTGGTCAATATTGTTTCTAAATGGTGGTATGGTTTTGAGTGAGTGGTCATTGTCTCCCTATGGATTTATCTATCTCAAGGACTGCCTTTTGGTTCCCTTTTCCGAATGGAAGTTAGTGATGCAGGATATCTAATATGCTTAGTGGTCTATTCATGTTGATACCACCTTGATTTTCAATGATTTTAATTTTCAGTTCTGGTGTCCATGTATGAGATAAGATACAAAATATTTTGAATGAAGGTGTTATAATATTTATCTATTTAAAGCGGATAACCATAGGACCTCTGGTTTTCCTCATCCATTATCCCTTAACACATAGACGTGAGATGTGGTCTTAATGTATTTTATCATTGGTTTACCTCATTCACACAATTAAGAAACATGATTTGTTTGGTGATTTACCATCTAAAAAAATAAGCCAATTTAAATATAACTAGGGACTTAGCTATAATGGATGAGTTGGGTCGATTTTATGTTCAGGAGATAGTAAGGCTTCCTGGCGTTCCATCAGCTAATGTTTCAAAATAGGACTACCATTTATGTTATAAATCATACATAATATAGAATACCACCCACAAACAAATGGTCATATAGAGTAGGAAATTTAGATCATAGAAGACATGATTTAGGAATCCTATTGGATTTTATTGGATCATGGGATAGCCATTTGGGATTGTTCAAATTTTCATATAGAAATGGTTTCTAATACTCAATAAAATTCTATAACTTTGAGGATCTTTATGGTCGTCCATGTCTGTCACCATTGTGTTTGGATATGCTGGGTGATACCTCATTGTTGGTACCGAGCATTGTACGTGAGATATATGACATAGTCTAGTTGACCAAGAATAATTTTTTGAAGATACAGAGCTTCCATAAGACTCATGTCAATTATAGAAAGTAGGATTTGGAATTATCAGTTTTGGATTGGTTTTTTTAGAACCTGGACACACAATTGGGTCACTATCATCTTGGTAAAATATGGAAGTTGATATCAAGGTATGTACAACATTTTGAGGTTGAAAAGGGTGTATTATTGTGGAATACTGGTTAGATTATCCATTATAGTTGAAATAAAATTGTGATGTTTTCTATGTATATTAAATGAAGTAATATAATACTGACCCATATCATCTGCTTAATTTAGAGGATTTTTTGTAGGATTTTGATTTGTATGTGGTTTAGTGGCCGATGAAGATAGGTGAATTCTAGGAAAAAATATTTAGGGGGATTCCATACTATTGGTCTTTGTTATTTGGTTACATGATATTGATAAACATGATACGTGGGATAAAGGATCTTGGGTAGAGGTTACATACACATTTTTTTATATGACTAGATTTGGAAATGACATTATGAGGGTGTAAAATTTTTCTGTTGGGGAATGGTGTCACATCCATGGTTTCATTTTGAATATTTTTTTCAATTTTTTTGTCATTTATTTTATACATTTCTATATAATAAGGTTTTTTTTATAAATTATAGATTACATGCTTGGAATTAGGTGGTGAATGGTTGGTGCATAGTTATTTGAAACAGTGCACCTGCATAGAGGAGACTGTTCACCCTGGATAGTGGCAATGTCCAGGTTGCACAACCTACCACACGGGTGTGCAGGATAACCACGACCCCAGATCAATGTCCCTATTTGAGCCACACAGTCAAGTATATGATAATAAAAACTCCCCTAGGAAACCATGCAACCTTATTTTAACCTTTAAAATATGTGACATATTTTTGATTCAAAACTTGGGAATCATTGTGGAAAAACACTAGGACTTACCGAGAATATTAGAAATTTTAAAAATTTTCCTTTGACCTCTGTTAATTTAATCACAATTCCACCAATAGTCACTATCACGACCCATCCCAGTGGGGCCTGAGCTGCAACTCCCCAAGCCCGCTTCCAATAGGCCAAGGGCTGGTTACTAGCACCAAGTAGGCATGCTACTAACATGGGAGGCATTTCCTAAAAACATGTACACACGAATGCACATCTCCAAGCCCAAAAAGCTGAAAATAAAAAACTACTAAATTAAAGATGCATGCATACACTAAAACCAAACCACAGAGTACGACAGGGATGTAAAGTACAAGAAAGTAAAACCCTGGGCCAAAAGTACAAGAGCACTAAAAGAAATTATGTAACAAAGTCAAAACTGTAAAGAAAGGTGTTGGGACTACAGTCTGTAGCCGTAGGAACACACCTTGGCCTGTATGATCTCACTGAGTGTCATCCGATCCTGGTCCGCCTAGAATCATGTCAAAGGATCGCTCATTTGCACAAGACTCGACACCTACGGGCAATGCCCATGCCGGGGTTAGTATAAAAATAACCAATAAGATACCCCGAAACCAAAAAGGAAATACAACAAGGGAAATACCACAAAACAAAGGTACAATCAGCCCTAAAAAGTATATTTCTACCGAACATATAACAAAAATATCCCGATATACTCATGCATGATCGACTATCGTGAATACCACTACTAGGATCTAGCTCTAATATTACACTAAGGATACAACCGGGAGAACACACTCCTAGATTTGAAGATCGATATACGAAGTAATCATTCTAGGAGAACACACTCCACAAGTACCTTGAGAACAAGATGCTCAGATGAGGATCACAACCAAGTCATGGGGTGATTCTGACAACTCAGTCTGAGCTAATCCGCTATGCAGAGGATTGGTGCCAGGGTAAATTTGGTCACGTCGACACCAAGAACTCTACCTAGGGTTCCAGGAATATGTAGTGGATCCGGCTCTAAGTCTCATAGAGGGAATTACAACAACTCTATTCAGGATGTTCTACTGTAGGGATCATGCTCCTGTATAAGGTAAATGATACCAAAACATTCAGGGAAAAGACCAAGGGTACGAACCCTAAGAAAACTAGTCCATGTCAGAGAAGACAAGTGGCTCAAGTCATTTAAGACAGGTTACACATCGTGTAGTATGGTTAAACTCCATGTTCCTTGACCTTGGGTACTGCCCGTGTAAACGGCCCGTGTCATTCATTCATGCCATGTATAACCAAACTACACAGTGTGTAGAAAAGGTACACACCGTGTTCCCTGACCCCAGGTACTTCCCATGTAAACGGCCCATGTCATTCAGCTTGTCGGATAGAAAGCAACTACACGGCGTGTAGAAGAATCACACTCTATGTCCGAGCACCAGGGCTTGCTCCATGTACGCTGGCCATGTTCTAGTACACGGTCTCTTCTCGTGTCCTTGTCTGTGTCGCCTGCCCGTGTACCAGTACACGGGGTATCCTGTGTATCTAGCCGGGTCTGTCTGGGGAGGGGTCTACATGGTGTGTCCTTTTCTGTGTACCCTTCCCGTGTCTCTGTACTCCCGGAGTACATGCAGGGTAATCCTTCCGACCAACACACGCCGTGTAGCCTATACTACACGGCGTGTAGTTGGGAAATTTCCAGAATTGTTGTCTTCCTCTGCGGGCCTCACCCAAGTCTCCGGTTCTTGATTCAACCATCCGATCATGATGAAACTCTGGATTTGGGGTCGTCCCGCCCCTATGAAACCGATTCCATCGATTTCGGGCTTCCGATCATCTCGATGAACTATATATGATCTTCCGATACAAAAATGCTCATAGAGCGATTTCTCCCGAATCTCTTTGATCCGTCCGTTGTCGTCACAATTGTAGCTCCACTGGTTCGTTCTGGTGTCGGATCTATAATCTCGAATCGTTACGCCGTAGATCAGAGGCGTAATCGATGGTTGTTCTTTATCCTACAAAGAACGAAGAGCGCGCGCGAAGAACTCTAGAAAAGAATCACAAAAATCGAACAAGAGGGACGAAACTCGATCATTGTTTGTGATGATCCGGGTTCGTCACCGTTAGATCAAAACCCAAACAGCCTCAAAATTAAAACCTCAAAATCCCAGCAAAAACACATCCCGCAAGAACGATTTATCTGTGTTCTAATCTGTTCGTGGATTAGTCCGCGTTAATAATTTAAGTCAAAAATGGGGACAAAATCACAATTTAAACATCCTACCAGGATTCTGCGGCGTTTGTCGGCGATTATCCGGTCGCTGCGTCGTCGTCAGCGACAAAGTTTGTCAAGAACACCGTCGCCGCATTGGGAGGCTTCCTCTAGAGCCTCCAGGGAGATTCAGGGTTATGAGAAAAGTAACACTGATCCCCTGTGAAATCTCTTTTAAAAAGGGATGGAGATATTTCGCCGCAACAAAGATTTAAAAAAAATATTTTAATTAAATATTTTATTACGGTTACTTCTAAAACCCAGATTTCACCACCGACCTGCGCCAGCCAAAGATAGGCCTCGCCTAAGGTAAAATCAGTGTTCCAAACGCAATCGTGCCCTCATATTTCTGATCTGAGCAACCGTTTGGAAGTTATTCCACTTTTTTAAAAAAACTACATGTGTACGTTATTTAATTGTTAAATTAAATTCAAACAGTTGTTCCGGGCTCACCAGGCCTCGGAACTGCACGCCCTCTCAGAACCCAGTCTTGAATAAATTCCTATATACTACTAAAATAATACATGGAAAAATCCGGGACATTAAATCACACCCACCTTAGGGCTTTTACATCCCCGAAAAGCCAAAACAAGGGCTACTCAAAATGATGTGGGTACTGCACACGAATCTGAGCCTCCCGCTCCCACGTTCTCTCATGGAGATTCCCGTGCTGCCGCCGGACACACACCAAGGGAATAGCTCATCCACGAAGTATCTTCTCCTGATGATCCTCGGTCTCCACTGGGTATGTTTCAATGGTCACCCCATCATCGATGTCCAACTCGCCCCAGTCGGTAACATGTGATGGATCGTGCACGTACCTCCGTAGCTGCGACACATAGAAGATGTTGTGTACCCAGTCCATCTGAGGAGGTAGAGCGAAGAGATATGTTACCTCACCAACTCTAATCAGAATCTGAAAAGGGAAAACGAACCTTGGAGATAGCTTGTCACCTCTGCCAAATCTCTACAATCCTCGTCGAGGTGAGACCCGAAGGAACACATGGTCTCCTTCCTCGAACTCCAAGGGCCTCCATGTTCTATCAGAATAATATTTTTGCCGACTCTGTTCAGACTTCATCCGCTCCTGGATGACCTGCACCTTCTCTGTAGTAGTTGTCACCATCTATGGGCCCATGAGTGCGGACTCTCTCGGGTCAGTCCAGCAAGGTGGTGACTTGCAAGGTCGCCCTTACCGAGCCTCGAATGGTGTCATACCAATAGTGGAATGACAACTGTTGTTATAAGAAAATTCCACCAGTGGTAAGTGATATTACTAGCCACGACTGAAGTAAAGTATGCAAGCTCAAAGAATATCCTCCAGGACCTAGATGGTCTTCTCTGTCTGACCATCAGTCTAGGGATGAAACACTGTGCTCAAGCGTAACTGAGTCCCAAAAGCTTCCAGCAATCCCTTCCACAACCGAGATGTGAAACGAGCATCATGATCTGTCACGATGTCCATGGATATCATGTCCCACATCCACTCTGGCACCTCAAGGGGCAGAGTCAAACCTGCTGGCACCTGGTGCTCAACCTTTACTTACTGACAAGTAAGGCATGAGAGACAAACACTGCCACACCCTTCTTCATTCTTGGCCACCAGAACTAACGTCAGAGGTCCTCATACATCTTTTCCATTCCTGGATGCACCGCCAAAGGGGATGTATGTAACTCCCTCAGAACCTCCTCCCTCAACATCACTAGTACTACCGTGCTCCCTATGAACTGAACAATTTGCTCCCCACCTTCTGAATATCCATCAGCAGCATCACTCATGGATATCTGAGCATGTAGAGTTTCACAGCTAGCATCCTCATGATGTGCTTCCCTAACTCGCTATAAGAGTGGAGGGGTAACAATTGTCGACTGAAGGTAGGATCCCACATATTTGTCCATGAAGGATAACTGCAAAGAGGCCAAATGCCTTGTCGCCTCATCCAACAACTGTGAACTGGATTTCCTAGTGAGAGAATCTGCCACCACGTTCCCCTTCCTAGGAGTATAAAAAATCTCAAAGACGTAATCCTAAAGGAACTCAAGCAATCGCCTCTGTCTCAAATTCAGATCCTTATGAGAAAAGATATATTTGAGACTCTTGTGATCAGAGTACACGGTAAACTGCTTGCCCATTAGGTAGTTCCACCATATCTTCAATGCGAAGTCTACCATTGCCATCTCAATATCATGGGTTTCCTAGTTCTTCTCATGTGGCCTCAACTGACATGAGCCATAGGCAATCACCACTTGCATCTGTATCAGGACACAACCAAGCCTGGTTCCTAATGCATCACAGAACAATACGTACTCGACACCCTCCTCCAGTAATCTAAGGATCGGGATGGTCGTCAAACTCTATCTCAACTGCTGGAAACCCTGCTGACATCTCTTAGTCCACATGAAAGGTTGTCCCTTTCGGGTCAAAGCTGTCATGGGTGATGCAATCCTAGAAAAATAAAGTATGAATCTCTGATAGTTCCCTTCCAACCTAAGATAAATCTGCACCTCTATCATGCTCCGGGGTGGTTCCCATGCTAGTACTGCTTCCACCTTGGCTAGGTCCACTGCTACACCATCTACTGAGATATCGTGTCCCAGATAGTGGACCTCTTGTAACCAGAAATGACACTTCGAGAGTTTCCCATACAACTGGTGCTCTTGGAGTGTGTCTAAAACCATTCTTAGGTGTCTCACATGCTCCTCCTCGGATGCAGAGTACACAAGGATATCATCGATGAAGACCACTACAAACCAGTCTAGATAGGGATGAAAAATCTGGTTCATGGGTCCCATGAACACCTCCTGGGAGTCCATCACGCCGAAGGGAATCACCAAGTACTCATAGTGACCGTAGAGACATCTGAAAACTCTCTTTGGTATATCCTTCTCATGTACTCGCAACTGGTGATAGCCTGATCATAGATCATCATTCGAGAACCATCATGCCCCTCTCAACTGGTCGAAGAGGTCACCAATCCACAGTAGTGGATACTGGTTCTTCACAGTCACAAGATTCAAGCACCAGTAATCGACACATAGCCTCAATCTCCCGTCCGCCTTCTTGGCAAAGAGCACTGGGGTCGCCCAGGGTGAAATGATGGGTCTCACAAAGCCCTTCTTCTGCAAGTCGTCCAGCTGTACCCTTAGCTCACGAAGCTCTACAGGAGCCATCCGATATACTGATGCTGATATCGGTGTCGTCTCGGGTCACAACTCAATGCAGAAATCTGTCTCCTGACAGGGAGGTAGCCCTGTGACATCCTCTGGAAGGACGTCCTTGTACTCAGCCACTACTGCTAGAAACTGGAAACTCGTAACATCTACTGTTCCAAGGGCTAGGCTATCCAAGTGATGTGAAATCAGTTGTGCCCTCTAATTCATGAGTCCATCCTGTGCTGCTAGGGTCTCTCTTTCACCGAAAAAAGGGAACTTCATCCCATCACTGTGGACACACCGCACCCTTCGCCTAAAATAGTCAATCTGGGCATGTACTGTGGATAGACAATCCATACCAAGAATGAAATCGTATGGCCTTGATGCTACCACCAAGATGTTCCAACCGAAACTCTCATCTCCAAGGGTCAGGTCACACTATCTACATAGGTGTGTGATCTCTGAATCTTCTCCAGTCGGTGTTTCTAAGTGTAAGGGTCGATTCAATGGATCAACTGGAATATCAAGGTCTCGAACATGATAAGCATCCAGAAAGGAATGACTAGCACATCTCTTTATAAATATGACAACCAAAGTAGAAAAGACACAGATAGTACCTCTAATCATTCCGTGAGTACCTGGGTCATAAGCCTCTACTGTCTGTAGTTGTCCCAACCTCTATCCACCAACTCCCTGAGCCTGAGGTGGACCTCCTAGGGGTGGTGGTGGTAAAAGGTCAAAACGCCGACCACCTCCAGCTGCTCTACCATCTCCCCTACCATGTCTGCCGCCCCGCAGATCTGTCTGCTTCACACGTTGCCTCTGCCTCGGTGGTCCATCCACTACTCTCGTGTCAGTAGTATGGCGGGTTAGACAATCTCGAGCGAGATGTCGCCAGCCATCACATGAGTAGCATCGCCTCTCTCGAGGCTGGCTGGATGCATCCTGCGAACCCTGTATGAAAGAAACCATGTCCTGGGATCTCCTCTGAAAACATATCCCATGCTTAGGTCCCTGACATTGGCTCCCTACTGCCGAGGTCTCTTCCTGAGCTCGCCCACTATTGACATCTACCGGCTGTCACTGCTCTGCAAAGAAGCTCTCGACCACCAGAGCCTGCTCGATCACCCTAGCATAAGTTGGAATGCTCAAAGGGATTATGCTATCTAGGATAACTCTGTGAAATCCCCTCTCAAAAGTCCGAGCTCTGAAGTACTGATCTCTGACCATATCCATCTATTACCACGAGAGGTCGGTAAACCTCGATGAATATTCACACACCATCATGGTTCCCTACTGGAGCTAAAGAAGCTATTGTATGTGTACCGCTCTTAGGGTAACCGGTGAAAACACCTATCTGAAGAGATGCTCAAACTCCGACCATGCAAGTTTTTCCTCATCGTGGGTCTGGATAACCATACTCCAGCATCGTCCTACCGAGCCCTGTAGAAGGCTCGCTGCCAGGATCACCATCTGGTCTGCTGGTGTCATGACCAAACAGAAGACTCTAGCCACTGCCTCAATCCAGTCCTCTACTGCCTGAGGGTTAGGCTCGCCTCAAAACCTGAGGGGTCTCTGTCTCTAAAACTCATGGAGTGCGCTCAGCCTGTGCTCCTCCTCTACTGGTACAGTAGGAACTAAGCACTGCTCCACGGGTGGCGGGATAAATGGAACACCACCTGGTGGTAAAACTGGGGGATCCGGTCCCTGTATCGAGGCTTCATCATTGAGGGGGTCATCCGCGTGATCGAGATGCTGTATCCTAGTGGGTGCGTGTCGCGGATGCATCCTGTTAAAGAAACAAGATGTATCTCAGTCGGTGAGTATATCTAGAGAGCTGACTCAAGAAGGACATGGAAACCAAAACCCATTCTTATATGAGGCATGTACCATTATTTTTCCCCTGCAACAAGTGTTATCATGTTCCGAGTTGAAAAGAATTTTATCAGAGCTCTGGTGTATGGATAAGTCAGCCACCCGCACCAACACTGGGCTTCGTGGCCTGAAAGCCGAACTCGAAACACTTAACACTGTTTCCCAAAACCAACTCATAGACTCTCGGTCCTAAGGTAGAACCGACCACCTCTGATACCACTCTGTCATGACCTGTCTCAGTGGGGCCTGAGCCGCAACTCCCCAAGCCCGCCTCCAATAGGCCAGGGGCTGGTGACTAGCACCGAGTAGGCATGCTTCTAACATGGGAGGCATTGCCTAAAAACCTGTACACACGCACGCACATCTCCAAGACCACAAAGATGAAAATTAAAAACTACTAAAGGAAAGATGCATGCATACACTAAAACCCAACAATAGAGTATGATAGGAAATTAAAGTACAAGAAAGTAAAACCCTGGGGCCAAAAGTACAAGCCCACCAAAAGAAAGTCTGTAACAAAGTCCAACCTGTAATGAAAGGTGTTGGGACTACATTCTGTAGCCATAGGAACACACCTTGGCCTGTCTGGTCTCACTGAGTGCTTTCCGGTGCTGGTCCACCTATAATCCTGTCAAAGGCTTTCTCTTCTTCATAAGACACAACACGTGCGGGAAAAACCCGTGCAGGGGTGAGTATAACAATACCCAGTAGGACAACCCGAAACCACAAAGGAAATAAAACAAGGGAAATGCCACAAAAGAAATGTACAGTAATCTCTACACAATATATGTCTACCGAACATATAACAAGAATATCCACATATACTCATGCATGATCGACTATCGTGAATACCACCACTAGGATCCAGCTCGAATATTACACTAAGCATACAACCGGGAGAACACATTAATTGGTCTGAAGAGAGAGATACGAAGTACTCGTTCCGGGAGAACACACTCTACAAGTACCTTGTGAACATGATTCTCAGATGAGGATCACAACCAAGTCATGGGTGGATTCTGACAACTCAATCTAATCTAATCCGCTAAGTAGAGGATCGGCGCCCGAGTCAAGTTGGTCGCGTCGAGACCAAGAACTCTACCTAAGGTTCCAGGAATGAATAGAGGATCCGGATCTAAATCTCACAGAGGGGATTCCAACAAATCTATTCAGGAAGATCTGCTGATGGGATCATGCTCTTGTATAAGGGAAATGATACCAGAACCTTTAAGGAAAATACTAAGGGTACGAACCCTAAGAAAACTAATCCAAGTCATAGAATACAAGTGAATAAATTCATTTAAGATAGGTTACACAATATGTAGTATAGTTACACACGGTGTTCCTTGACCCCAGGTACTGCCCATGTAAATGGCTCGTGTCATTCGTTCAAGCCATGTAAAACCAAACTACACGGCGTGTAGAAAAAGTACACGATGTGTTCCTTGACCCCAGGTACTGCCCGTGTGACCGGCCCGTGTTATTCGTCTTGCCGGATAGAAATCAACTACATGGTGTGTGGAAGAATCACAAACTATGTCTGAGCACATGGGCTCGCTCTGTGTATGCTGACCATGTGCCCGTACACGGTCTCTTCCAGTGTATGTGTCCGTGTCGCCTGCCCGTGTACCAGTATACGGGGTATCCTGTGTATCTGTCCGGGTCTGGCTGGGGAGGGGTATACACGGCATGTCCTTGGACACATACCGTTCCCGTGTTCGTGTACTCTCAGAGTACACGCCGGGTAATCCTGCCGACGAACACACGCCTTGTAGCCCATACTACACGGCGTGTAGTCGGGAAATTTCCTGAATCGCTATCTTCCTCCGCGCACCTTGGACAAATCTCCGGTTCTTCATCCAATAGTCCAATCATGATGAACCTCCGGATTTTGGGTCTTCACGCCCCTACAAAACCGATTCCTTCGGTTTTGGGCTTCCGATTGGCTTGACAAATGACATATGATCTTTCGATGTAAAAATGATCGAAGAGCGATTTCTCCTGAATCGCTTAGATCTGTCTGCTATAGTCACAATCGCCGCTCCATTAGTTCGTTATAGTGTCGGTTCTATAATATCAGATTGTTACGCCAAATATCGAAGGCGTAATCGATCGCTTTTCTTTATCCAGCGAAGAACGAAGAACACGAAGAACACGAGAAAAGAATCACAAAAATCGAACAACTGGGAGGAACCACGATCGTTGTTCGTGGCAATCAGAGTTCATCGCCATTAGATCAAAACCAAAACAACCTCAAAATCAAAACCTCAAAATCCTAGAAAAAACCCATCCCACTATCTAATATGTACATGGATTAGTCCGCATTCATTGTGGAAATGAAAAACGGGGAATAAATCACAATTTAAACATCCTACTAGGATTCTGGGGCGTTCGTCCACGACGATCTGATCTCTGCATCATCATCGCTGGCGAATTTCATCAAAAACATTGTCGCCGCGTTGGGAGGCTTCCTCCAGAGCCTCAAGGGAGATTCAGGGTTATGAGAAAAGTAACCCTGATAACTTGTGAAATCTCTTTTAAAAAGGGAAGACGATATTTTCACTGCAACAATGATTTAAATAAAATATTTTAATAAAATATTTTATTACGGTTACGTCTAAAAACTAGATTTCACCACCGACCTACGCCGGCCGAAGTTAGGCCTCAACTATGGTAAAATCATTGTTCCGAATGCAATGGTGCCCTTAGATTTCCGATCTGAGCACCCATTCGGGAGTTCTTCCACTTTTTCAGGAAAACCGTACGCGCTCGTTATTTAATTGTTAAATTAAATTCAAACATTTGTTCCAGGCACACCGAGCCTCGGAACTGCACACCATCTCAGAACCCGGCCTCGAATAAATTCCCATATACTACTAAAATAATACATGGAAAAATCAGGGACATTACAGTCACCCTATTCAGTATTATCATTTTAGACACACCCCTTCCACCCCGTTTTATCCCTGGAACCTATTTACCATTGTGTATTTGGTGTGGATCCTATATGAACTCCTAATGTAATCCACTCCAACTTTTTTTCATCCTTATTCTTGGACTCCTTATACTTATCTCATGTGTTCTTATTTATATAGTATATTGGTTTCTTTAAATTAGGTCCAACCTTGATTGTGTTGGTTTTATCCTGATGGTTATGTTGTTTTATTTCCTTTATGGGGTGTCCTCTTGGTTCTTTTCCTTTTTCCACAAGTGTTACTAGATTTTCTATGAAAAAGGTATGTGGTTCCATGCTTTAATATTTTTTTAAATATTTTTGTGAACTTTATATGGTTTCTAAATGGTTTCAATGAATTGTATGAGGTTTTGAAAACAAGTTTCAAAATGGTTTTGGTCTACATAAGGGTTTGAAAAGAGCTTTTACTATTGAAATTTGGTGACATTCTATGTTTTATTCTATTGTTAGATGTGTGTATGTGAAATATTTAGATCATGTGACATGGGACATTAAATTGAGTGGAATGGAATCTCAGATATATTGGTGAGAATACATGGTATAGTATTCTAGGTGGTTTGGTAGGGATGAGAACCATTTTCCCTGGTGTGATTGATGCTACAAAAGTAAATAAACAGAAAATGATGATTAAAGACAACTATACCTTGACATGTGATTCCACTATAGTTGATCATGAATGAAGATATTATGGGGTTTTGTATACAACAGCCTGAGATTTTATGATAAAATATTATTTTTAATTTGTTTTATATCTTGTGTTGTACACTTCACCAATATTTTCTTTCACTATACGCACCACCATATTAGCTTGTAGTATACGTAACACTATTCTTGGCTTTTGTTGCACACAATTTCAAGTTCATTCAAATAAAATTAATTTTACACAACACCGAGTATAGATTATGATCAATGTATAAATGAACTATGTTTTTATTATGTTATATGCAACCCCAAGGTAATCTTTCACAACATGAAAGCCTGACTTGGCATGCATTACAGGCAATCGTGACCTTCCCCGATAGCATATGTAGTACGCAATACCGAGTTTAACTAAACAACGATATATTGTTATAATATTTTTACGAACTAGCCGTTATGAATAGTATTAACTACTTTTTGAATTTTATATCATTATTATTCATCTAACACACTTTCTAGAACATGGTATGAGAACAAAATATATTTTCCGGGTAAAATAAGTATTTTTAAAAAATGCAGTTTTACTGCCTTTTAATGGAGCACCAACATTAAATATAGTTTTTGACATTTTTATAAGTTAAATTTGACAAAATAAAATACATTATTTTTGAATCAGGATATAAAAATTTACTTTGGATATATTTTTCATATTATTCTGATAACTTTCATAATTTAATGAATAGTAAAAACACCCTATATTTTAATTAAAACAACTTTTTTAATCGTAATAATTTATAGGTTTAAAAAATAATATTTAATTGTTTTAAAGTATAAATAGAATATATATTATTACAATTTAATATAATTTATGTAATTATAATTGATTTTACAATGAATTCAGATGTAAAATCATATCAATCTTTTGCAATGTTTTAACTTTTAAAACTAATTTTATTAACTACAGGATTAATTTTAAATTAATTATTGCAACTTCTGTGATTTGAATTTGGAAAACCGGATTCCATATTTGGAATCATTAGGTCTAAATTATTTTAATAGGCTACTTTTTATTTCTGGGCACTATGAATAGTAACTACGGTAAATTTTATTTACTATAGGTAAAGGTAAATCAGGAATTAAGGGTAAATATAATATTATAAAATTACCATAACCCTTATCTTAATATAATTGGATTATTATATTTCATCCTAAAATATACTTGGGTTGAAATGGTATCTATTAGAAAGCACTTGTATCTGATTAAGACCTTTAATTAATTTTATTTAAATGAAAGTGAAATATGACTCACTCAAACATTAATAATTAAATTATTTTGAAAATAAGGTTATTCAGAATTTAAATTAGGTTATAAATAAAAATTTGAAATCAAAAATGTTATTATTTATCATGGTAAATTATTAGTAATTTTTAAGAAACATATAATTACCTTAATATCTTATACATTAATGATGTATAAATTATTTATTTAGTGAAAAATCAACAATATAGTTATTATTTGACTAATAATACCCATAAAGGCACAGAAACCTGACAAAAACTTTTTGGTCTTGTAAATATGAACCATAAGCATCAAAATTTCTAATTTTTGACTATTTGGAGATTTATAAATGAGATTATGACATTTTTTTTTTTTTTATTTTAAATGATGTCTAAGTTGGAACCTTCATAATTTAATAAATATATCATATTTAAAGTTGGGTGTTTTTGTTGGGCAAAAATCTCTCAAGGTATCATTGAATCCTTTTTGAGGTGATTGTGTTTGTTGACAAAGTGGACATCTAAGTTGTGATTGTTGACAAAGAGGATTTCATGGTTGAATGTCGTGTTCAAGAGCTGAGTTCAATGATCCATGTTTGATTCAAGAACGTCGATAAATGGAATGGATGATCTGGAGGCGGTACAAAAGAACAGATACAAGGTGGCGCCGTTTTCCAGTGTTTGCCAAATTTTTGGGCCTGAAAATCGGCAAATGAAGAAAAGTGTTTTTGGCAAAGGGACTTGCGCGCCGCGAACATGGTGCATAGGAAACTTGCGCGCCACATGTTTTTCAAGATCAGAAGATCAAAATATGGCTAAGGAAATAGGATCGCGCAAGTTTGGGAGTTGGTCGCGCAAGTGTCTAAAGGAGAGGAGACTTGCGTGCCGAAACTGGGTCGCGCAGGTGACTTGCGCGCCGTCGCGCAGGGTGGTCAGATTGCCTATAAATACTGGACCACCCCTCCTCATTTCTCACCGGAGTTCAAGACGAGAGCTCCCGTCGCGCAGGTGTGGTGGTCGCGCAAGTGGTGTGTGTGGTCGCGCAGGTGGGACTTGCGCGCCAGTGGTTGAAGTTGTGCGCCGGTGTTAGAAGTTGCGCGCCGGTTTGCAGTTGCGTGCCAATAGTGGTTTGGGCGTAAAGGGAAGAGAGTCGCGCAAGTTTGGAGTTGAGGAAGCTTGTGTCGCGCAAGTGTCAGAGGAGGACTTGCGCGCCCGTTGTGACTTGCGCGCCGATACTTGCGCGCCGAGGTTGACTTGCGCGCCAAGTAAGGTTTTGTTCCCGCAGTGATTTTCAGACTGTGTGGAAGCTGGAAGTTTGCCCGATACCTTCGGTGCAAAGAGATATTCATCAATGGGTGAAAGTTAAACTTCAACAGAGCATCTACATACAAGAGAAGATGCATTCTTTCAGGAAAATGAAGAGACCTACAGGTCTATAAACTGTGAGTGGATTCCATCCAAGAGCAGTGAGCTCAGGAAGAGGAAGAAGGTGATCCTCTCCACCGGCAGTGAGCCAGAGAGAGGGAAACAGGGAGTGACCCTTGGGAAAGCAGTGAGCTGACCCTAAACATTGTAAAGGCAGTGAGCCTGGGCATAGAAGTGATCTAGCCCGAACCTTGTAATCCACAGCTAGTGAAGATTAGTGGAATTTGGTACGACCGGCAACCTGTCGGCGTATGCTCCTTGGACGTAGCCCTTAGCGGTGAACCAAGTAAAATTGCTGTGTCCTGTGCTTGCTTTACATTCTGTTTATATCGTGCAACAGGGAAAAGAGAGAAGAGTGTTTTGCTTAACAGCGAAACAAGATCAGAACGGGCATTCATTTTTAATTTGTCATACCCTGATTCACCCCCCCTCTCAGGGTATCCAGCCTAGTGGACCTAACAAGTGGTATCAGAGGGAAAGGTTGAAAGTTGTTCTTCTCTCAATGGAGGTAACCAATCATAAAGGGATTCCGATCTTCGACGGATATAATTTTCAGATATGGAAGAATCGGATGCAACACTATTTCTGATCCTTGGGAATGGATGTGTTTTCAGCAGCTATGCATGGTATCACAGCTGATATTAATAGTGGTGCCTTATCAGAAGCTGAGCATAGAGAGTTGGATGCTGATTCCAAAGCAATCAATGCCTTAGGGGGAGCCCTTTCCAATCCCATCTACACAAAGGTGATGTCATGCAAAACGTCACATTCCATGTGGGAAAAGCTTTTGAATATATATGAAGGGGACACAAAAGTCAGAGAGGCAAAGCTGCAGGTGTTGTGGAACAAATATGAAGATCTGAAAATGAACCCGAATGAGTCTGTTGACGCATTCTTTGATAGGGTAAACATTGTTGTGGAAGATATGCGAGGTCTTGGAGAAGTCATTGAAGACATAAAGATTGTAAAGCGCATCTTGAGGAAACTTCCACCTCGGTTCAATCCGAAAGTTTAAGTACTAGAAGATAAAGATCCAAAAGAGCTGACATTGGACAATTTGCACAGTACCTTGGTTGCATATGAAATGAGGAACGATGATAATGAGGCTGTGGAAAAGGGGAAGTCTAAAGAGGTGGCATTTAAGGCCATGAAGAAGCTCACCATTGAAGATTCTAATGAAGAAGAAGAGACAGATGAGGTGATGTCATTCCTTTCTTCGAATCTACAAAGAGGAAGAGGAAATTTTAAAGGTAAACTTCCACTAGCATGCTTTAGATGTGGAAAGGTTGGTCATCTTGCGGCAAGATGCCCCAAGAAGTTTCAAGATGATGATGATGATGATGACGCTGAAATTCCCAAAAAGAAGTCTTCAGCTTTTGTGAAAGGGAAGAAACAATTCAAGAGAAATTTCTTCAAGAAAAAGAATCTTCTCTCACAAGAATTTGAAAGTTCAGATGAGTCTGAGGATGAAGAAGTTGAGGAAATAGAAAATTGCAGAGATCGTGGGGTAAATGCCTTGGTGGCAATTGTTGGTAGTTCTCAAAAGGGAGAAGAAGCTGATGCTAAAGAAGAAGAAGAAATTGAAGGGAGAATTGATATGGAAGCCGAATTGGAAGCAACTCTTGAGGAGATAGATGTTTGGAGAGCCAAAACGAAGAAAGCCAATAAAGTGGTTCGTGATGCCAAACTCTACATGCAACAACAGGATGAAGAAAAGTCTGAGCTGTTAGAAGAAATTGAAAGACTAAAATCCTCAACACCAGAGAGCTCAGAAAATATTGTTGAGTATAAGCTTAAAATTGAGGAACAAAAGAAGGAAATTAATTGTCTGACAAACACAGGAAAGGAGCAGGTTAGATGTATCAAAGAGCTTGAAGAAGAAGTGGTCAGTCTGCGACAAAAACTCAAGGATCAAGATAAACTCTTGACCCCCAATGTGATATCTGAAAAGCAGGCTATTCAGAAGACAGAGAAGATGAAAGCGGAGCCTAGCAGTTCAGTAGGAAAGAAACAGCAATTGAGCTCAGATGTTAAGGTCGTTTCTGGGCTTAGTCAAGAACAAAAATTGGCGACAATTGCAGTCAGACCGCAAGCACTCATTCTGAAAGTGAAGGTTGATTTGGGAACAAAACAGAATCAGAATATTCAGATATCCCAAAGGGGAAATCACAGTGCTGAAATATCACGAGGGAATGCATCCTATATCAGGTGTTATTGCTGTGGGAAAATGGGACATTCACAGTTTGTGTGCTCCATAGCCAAGAGATACAGAAGGGAACATGAGCAGAGACGGCAGCCAAACAGAGAACGGTTCTCCAGAACACATTTTGAAGGACACTGTTTTTGGTGCGGAGGATTTGGACACATGGCTAGGTATTGCACATCAATCATTCAGAGAAATGTGTCAAAGAATAATCAAAATGCTTGCAAGCAGCAGATCAATAAACCAACAAGTGAGTTAAAAGTTCAGAATAGATTTGCAGCTCTGCAAGATGAGGGTGGTCCATCATACTCTGAGAAAGAACAGAAGCCTCAATCCATGCCGAGTGTGAAAGAAAAAGTATGGACCAAGAAGAAGAAAAATGAGAAGGCTGTGGTGGCGGAGATTTCCCTTAAAGCATCAGATCGATCTGGTGTTTGGATCCTTGATAGTGGTTGCACATCCCACATGACGGGTAATAAGGATCTTGTTACAGGCATCAAATATGACAAAGAAGGAGTTGTCAAATTTGGAAATGATGAAGGCCTGAAGATTGTTGGCTCAGGGAAAGCCAAGTTTGGGGGCAACGAGATGAGACGTGCTGATGTCTTGGTAGTAGAGGGTCTCAGTCATAATCTACTCAGTGTCAGTCAACTATGTGACTCTGGGCACTCTATCCAATTTACCAAGAAGATGTGTATTGTGAAAGGAAAAGATGGAGCAGCTGTTCTGCAGGGAAAAAGGTCAAAGGGAAATCTCTATCTTGTAAGTGGGGAAGAAGATACTTGTCTTTTATACAGAGAGGAAGAAAACCAGCTGTGGCATAAGCGACTTGGTCATCTATGCCAACCATCTATGGAGGATCTCGTTAAATGTGATGCTGTTAGAGACCTTCCCAAACTATCACGTGATCACACTCATACGTGTGATGCTTGTCAACAAGGGAAAATCATCAGAAAGACATACAGGCCAAAGGAACAGAAATCAACTAGAGTGCTCGAATTGGTGCATGCTGATGTATGTGGACCTATCTCACCACGAGCTATAAATGGGCAAAGGTACTATGATCTTTTCATTGATGACTATAGCAGAATGGCCTGGGTATTCATCATAACCCACAAGACAGAGGTGTTCAGTTGCATAAAGCAGTACAGGAGGGAATCAGAGAAGATGCTTGGGCAGAAAATTTTGAAGTTTCGTACTGATAACGGTACGGAATTTACAAACAGTCAGGTTGAAAACTATCTCGAGAAACATGGGATAAGGCATCAAGTTTCATCAGTGAGAACTCCCCAACAGAATGGAGTAGTAGAAAGGAGGAATCGGATCATTAACAACATGGCCAGAACAATGCTTATTGATAAGGACCTACCAGAGAAATTTTGGAAGGAAGCAGTTTTGACATCGGTCTATGTTTCAAACAGGTCCCTGTTATGTCCGAAGCAAGGGAAGACTCCGTATGAACTGTGGTACGGAAAGAAGCCAACGTTGAAATACTTTCGAATCTTTGGAAGTAAGTGTTTCATTCTCAACAAAGAACATCATAGGAAGTTTGAGGCACGAGGAGATGAAGGGATATTCCTCGGTTATTCAGGGAAAAGCAAAGCATATAAATGCTTCAACAAGAGGCTGGGAAAAATTTTTGAGAGTAATGATGTCACTATAGTCGAAAATGAACAGACTGCTCAACGACCCAGTGAACAGTTCCTGGATGAAAGTGATGATGAGATAAGCAACCCAGGGGGAGCAGAAGTGGCAGAAGCTGACTCAGAAGAAGATACTGATGATGAAGAGGAAAGTGTCAAGTCGGTGTCTGCGAGGAAGCCAAAGAGTCGAGCTGAGATTGATAGGCAGAATATCATTGGTGATCAAACAGCTCCAGTTCAGACTCGAAGAATGAAATCATCACAGCAAGCATCGTTTTTGTCTCAAGTGGAGCCAAAATGTTTTTCTGATGCAGCTAAAGATGAAAACTGGGTTCAGGCCATGAACGAAGAGCTTGATCAGATTGAGAAGAATCAGACGTGGGAGATTGTTTCGAGGCCAGCGGACAAGAATGTCATTGGGACCAAATGGGTCTATCGCAACAAGATGAATGAAGATGGCACAGTGATTCGTAACAAAGCACGTCTAGTGTGCAAGGGGTACTCCCAAATCGAGGGAATTGATGTTGATGAGACATTTGCACCGGTTGCAAGGCTGGAGACAATAAGATTATTCCTAGCCATCGCAGTGCAAAGGAAGTTCAAAGTGTTCCAGATGGATGTCAAATCCGCATTCTTGAATGGGGTTCTGGAAGAGGAAGTGTATATTGAGCAGCCAGATGGTTTTCTCATTCATGAGGATGAGAACAAAGTTTGCAGGCTGAAGAAGGCATTGTATGGGTTGAAACAAGCACCAAGGGCATGGTACTCAAGGCTTGATCAGTACTTGAAGAAGCTTGGTTTTCAGCGTGGAGGAGTTGATTACAATCTCTATTTCAGCAATGACAGTAATCAAAGGATGATGGTGCTAGTGTATGTCGATGACATAATTTTTGGCGGATCAGATGAAGCTCAGTGCAGACAGTTTTCCGAATTCATGAAAAATGAGTTTGAAATGTCAATGATTGGAGAGCTAACGTTTTTCCTTGGTCTACAGGTGACACAAGGAAGGAATGGAACTTTCATTTCTCAATCCAAATATGCCAAGGAAGTTATAAGAAGGTTTGGAATGGATAATTCCAAGGAAATGAAGACTCCGGTTGCTACCCGGATGAAATTATCAAAAGATGAGAATGGAAAGGCAGTTAATATCACAGAATACAGGCAAATCATTGGAAGTCTGTTGTACTTAACCGCAACAAGGCCTGATATTGTTTTTGCCACATGCCAAGCAGCGAGATATCAGAGTAATCCCAAGGAAAGTCACATGCTTGCAGTGAAAAGAATACTTCGGTATATCAAGGGCACGGTGGACTTCGGTTTGACATACAACGACAAATCTCAGACAGAGTTATTGGGATATACTGATGCAGACTGGGCTGGTTTAGCAGATGATAGAAAATCAACGTCAGGTGGTGCATTCTACCATGGTGGATTGTGTATTTCTTGGCTAAGCAAGAAACAAGATTGCATTTCATTGAGCACCACAGAAGCTGAGTATATAGCGGCCACTCAAGCATGCACATAGTTATTATGGATGAAGCAGCAGCTTGAAGATATGGGAGTTGAAGTGAAGTCTCCGATCGGAATCCAGTGTGACAACTCAAGTGCTATAAATCTTAGCAAAAATCCTGTCCATCATTCCAGGAAAAAGCACATTGAGATCAAGTATCATTTCATAAAGGAGAAGGTTGAGCAGGGCATCGTGAAGTTGGAGTATGTGCCTACAGAGCTACAGGTTGCAGACATTCTGACAAAGGCCTTACCCAAGGAAGCTTTTGAGAGGCATCGACTAGCTCTGGGAGTTCAGTCGATTCCCCGCACTTGAAATAGTGTGGACGCGGGACCCCCCCCCCCTCTCCCCGAGGTATGCTGTGTTTTCCCTACTGTGCTAATGTGTTCTCTACTATGTTACCGACTACAAAGGCGTGACCTTTGGGTTCGTTGACAAAGGGGGAGAAAATAGTGATTGTTCAAGGGGGAGACAATGTGGAGATTTGATAAATCATGAATGAGATGGGGAGACGCTGACAGGTGGAGCAGCCAGATAGGGGGAGTTGAAGCTAGTTGAACGTGCTTAGCCAGAGCTTAGCTTGGACAACACAGGAAATATGGCTAAAGAGGTGTTGAAGCTGTGAGCAGAAAGGGGGAGCGTATTAAACCTGACGATGCTAGAAGTGATCGATCAAAGAATAGATATCACGACAGCTGAGGATCGTGATAAAAGCAGAAGAGTGGTGTTGGACAGTGTTTGGTGTCAACAGTGGATGTCAGAGACAAAGTTATTCATTGATGAACTTTTCATTTACTCTTGTTTCTCACGCCGAGCATTGCTCATGTGGGCTTAGAGTATGTGTTGAGTAAATCCTTGGTCGCTATCAGAATCGCAATGAGGCGAATGGAGGTTGAAGAATAAATGATGTATCTTTGTTTGGAAGAGTTGTCAACAAACCCAAAGGGGGAGATTGTTGGGCAAAAATCTCTCAAGGTATCATTGAATCCTTTTTGAGGTGATTGTGTTTGTTGACAAAGTGGACATCTAAGTTGTGATTGTTGACAAAGAGGATTTCATGGTTGAATGTCGTGTTCAAGAGCTGAGTTCAACGATCCATGTTTGATTCAAGAAAGTCGATAAATGGAATGGATGATCTGGAGGCGGTACAAAAGAACAGATACAAGGTGGCGCCGTTTTCCAGTGTTTGCCAAATTTTTGGGCCTGAAAATCGGCAAATGAAGAAAAGTGTTTTTGGCAAAGGGACTTGCGCGCCGCGAACATGGTGCACAGGAAACTTGCGCGCCACATGTTTTTCAAGATCAGAAGATCAAAATATGGCTAAGGAAATAGGATCGCGCAAGTTTGGGAGTTGGTCGCGCAAGTGTCTAAAGGAGAGGAGACTTGCGCGCCGAAACTGGGTCGCGCAGGTGACTTGCGCGCCATCGCGCAGGGTGGTCAGATTGCCTATAAATACTGGACCACCCCTCCTCATTTCTCACCGGAGTTCAAGATGAGAGCTCCTGTCGCGCAGGTGTGGTGGTCGCGCAAGTGGTGTGTGTGGTCGCGCAGGTGGGACTTGCGCGCCAGTGGTTGAAGTTGTGCGCCGGTGTTAGATGTTGCGCGCCGGTTTGAAGTTGCGTGCCAATAGTGGTTTGGGCGTAAAGGGAAGAGAGTCGTGCAAGTTTGGAGTTGAGGAAGCTTGTGTCGCGCAAGTGTCAGAGGAGGACTTGCGCGCCCGTTGTGACTTGCGCGCCGATACTTGCGCGCCGAGGTTGACTTGCGCGCCAAGTAAGGTTTTGTTCCCGCAGTGATTTTCAGACTGTGTGGAAGCTGGAAGTTTGCCCGATACCTTCGGTGCAAAGAGATATTCATCAACGGGTGAAAGTTAAACTTCAACAGAGCATCTACATACAAGAGAAGATGCATTCTTTCAGGAAAATGAAGAGACCTACAGGTCTATAAACTGTGAGTGGATTCCATCCAAGAGCAGTGAGCTCAGGAAGAGGAAGAAGGTGATCCTCTCCACCGGCAGTGAGCCAGAGAGAGAGAAACAGGGAGTGACCCTTGGTAAAGCAGTGAGCTGACCCTAAACATTGTAAAGGCAGTGAGCCTGGGCATAGAAGTGATCTAGCCCGAACCTTGTAATCCACAGCTAGTGAAGATTAGTGGAATTTGGTACGACCGGCAACCTGTCGGCGTATGCTCCTTGGACGTAGCCCTTAGCGGTGAACCAAGTAAAATTGATGTGTCCTGTGCTTGCTTTACATTCTGTTTATATCATGCAACAGGGAAAAGAGAGAAGAGTTTTTTGCTTAACAGCGAAACAAGATCAGAACGGGCATTCATTTTTAATTTGTCATACCCTGATTCACCCCCCCTCTCAGGGTATCCAGCCTAGTGGACCTAACAGTTTTACAAGATAAATTCTACTAAAATTATTCATATGAAATTAATAGTTTTATATTCATCATAGTATTTTATTTTTAATTTTTATGTAAAAAAACAAGTATATTAAATAATTATACAAAAATGTTGTAGTAAATATTTTATTAAGAGAAATATCAAATAAATGGATTTAAAAATATTTAAATAAATATTTTATGAACTAATTAACATTATCCACGAATTTTAGGGATTAATATCAAATTTTAGGAACCTTTTAAATATTTTGGTTCGAATATATTCTCTGTGTGTATTTTTTTTAAATTCAAATAAATGAATAGTGTCATAATTTAATGAATTGGTATTTTATAAAAATAACATATAATTAAATTATTTAAATATCACAAATATATTTAAAAATTTAATAATTGAAAATTATATGGTCTAAAAGGTTATAAAGTATTCAATTATGGAAAATTGACCACATATAAGTATTTATATACAACAATTTAAAATTTAGAATATTAATACCACAAATAAGATTAAATAAATTAAATAAGGTTAAATAAAATTTATAAGGTTTAAAATAATTTCCCAACATGTCTAAATTTGATTGGTTGATGATATTACAACCCTATCTAACCTCATATCCGAATTTTAGTCACATTGGAAGTTTTTATGTGGGTTTTTATTTTACTATTAATTAATATTTTTGAGGTTTCCAAAAGTGCCCCTCTCTTCTTTTATAAAAGGGCACCTCATCCCTCTCCTCTTCACACAATTTTAAGTCTTCATGCTTGGCCAAACCCTACCCATTTCACTTCTACACTTCCCTAGAAACCTACTAGAGGTCCTGGTCTTCTTGAAAAACCAACTTTAGTGCCCTAAGAGGAGGTTAAGAGGAGGTGCGTCGAGGAAGAGGTAATCTCTTCTACCGATTCTTTCATGTTTCTTTATTCTTATACTTCCTCTTCATTAGTTTTTTCATTATAAAGTAATAAAATATGTAAAACTAATATACTGATATGTTATTTAAAATATGAAAAAACCATATTTCACCTTCTACCCATCCTACGAAAAATGAAATCGTTGCACGTGCGTACGTACGGAATACCATCCCCACGCTGTGGTGTAATCTGTTTTTCCACCACCACCTTAATTGGATGGGTATACTGGTGTAATGAATAAATATATATTGTTATTATAATATGATACTAATTTTGAGATATTATATAATCGACTCTAATTCAATTCAATAATTAATGGGAGTGATATCATTGCTCCTGCGTATGTACGGATTACCGTCTCCACGACGCGATGAGATTCATTCTCCAAGTTAACCATTCAAGAATGATTATAAAGTATATATATTAAAAAATCATGAAATATATGAAATATTAATTATACTGGACATATTTATATGTTATTTAATTACATACATTCAATGTAATAAGGAAACTAAAACAGCGTTCATGCGTACGTACGGCCTACCGTCTCCATGAACAGTGTATTTTGTTCCATTTATAGATCTATTATATATATGTATATTGTGAATATATATTATATATAAAACATTTTTTACATTCTAGAAGTATGTAATCATGATCTAAGTAATCATATGAATAATTACAAGTCAAAACACAGACAATAAATGGAACTATTTTACCCAAAACACTACTTTAACATGGAATTGAAGAATGAACGGGTAATATATAGTCGTAATTGAATCATATATGATAACATAAATATTATTATGGTTTTGTTACAAGTTAATAATATGTTTAAACCCACTATTTAGGGGTCTCAGACACATACAAATGAAATTGGACATAAGTTAAGGGATAATTTTACAATCTCATTTTTATCCGAGATTGCTTATACGTAAGTATTTACTGGGGTTATATTTTTCATCCATGTCCATAAAAAAGTTTTTCAGAAAGTGTTTAATATTATTCCATGTAAGTTTAAAGTAATTTTTACCCATCTTTGACTTTTACATTGTGTTGTGGAAGGAATATTTATTTTGTTTACCATACGAGGAAATTTTTTACTTTTCCGGAAAAAGTACAAGGATAATGTTTTTTAACTTATACGGCATGGATGGATTTTTACGGTTTCATAAAGCCTTATTTTAATGAATCTTACTCTATATGATTTCATGATTATTTTCAACAAAATCCATTTCTTTTAAAATTTCAATGCATTTTGTGAAAAGAAAATGATTTTGAAGAAGAAAGGATGTTTTCCTTAAGAATTCATTTCAAGTGTTTTATCAAATCCATATTCCATCTAAGAAGAAATTATTTCATATGTTTATGTTTCAAGTATAATGTCTCAATGATTTACATGGTTTCACTTTTCTTATGATGAAATGATATCCATTAGTTTTATATGGATTATGTTATCATGGGATGAAGTTTATGAAACCAATTTTAATCTTTAGGTTATGATGAATGATTTATGTTTATCGTGTGTCACACATAAGAATGATTTCATTATGAGATGGGTGGGACCTATATATCCTTCCAATAAATTGGGTATAGATTTATATCTCTTGAGATAGACATGGATGGAATGGCAGGTAAAATATGGTTCAGTAATACAGGGCTGGAACGACAAGTAAACCCGGTTCAGTAATGGACTTTGTCAACTATGATTGTCTTGGTAGCAATTCCTTGGATACTATTGAAATTATATCATGTGATTAATGTTTTTCCACAGCAACATGTTTTATTTTATCATGATTAATGTTCCTATATGATCAATTCCATACGTACTTCCAATATTTATGTTATTGCTCAAGATTTTGAGGTTTTATGTTCATGCATTTATGTTCAAATGTTTATGGATTGTTTTTAAGTTCTCCAGGTGTACCCTTACTAAGCATTTTAGCTCACCATTTTTATGTTTTCTTTTCCCCAGTATATAAAGAATGTCTTTAGGTAAGAAGGAAAAAGGGGAAGATCTTTGTGGGAGATGTTTAAGAACATTCACAATGATTAGAAGATTATGTTCCGAGATTCCAAGGACACTAAACTAATACAGTCTTTGGGTGTCTATTTTTATCATGTATTATGTCTTCTGAAAAAGTAATGTAAGGTCTATGTACGTCAAGCTTTGGGTCCCTACAGTTGGTATCAGAGTGAAGGTTTAGTCAACCTTTTAAAACTAGAATGAGAAAACTTTTGTGAGATCCCTAGAGATTTTTCTAAGGTATGTATATGGATGTCCCTATGGTTTAGTATAACTATAGGTTAAAGTCAAAGAATTATGCTGACGATCATGAATAACCAAGGGTAAACCTATGGTGTAATGGATTAAAGAATGTGTGATAAGTTAGACATCCCATAAGTGAATTTTTATGATTATGTGGTTCCTCATTATTTTAAAAGTTTCTTATACCATGGCTTTTGGTTATAGTAAATGGAGGGAACCGGAAAATTTTGGATAAACATTGAATCTGATGGTAAAATTGGTGATTATGAGAAACGAAATTGTGTAATACCAAGAAAGAAATTTATTGTTATTATGGAAAATCAGTCATCGCGATATATTATTAACAAAGTTAAATTTAATGGTATTCCTAATTCATCAAATAATAGGAAGATGGACTTTTATGCATTTTCGCATGGTGAGGAGCATAAAGAAAGGAAGATTGAGATTTCTAAAGAAGGGAAGAATAACCATGATGAATACATCAAATGGAGGGGTAGATGTTATCTGTGTGGGGAGAAGGGTCATAGAGTGACAGACTGTTATGGAGTTTAATGTATTATTTGTTGAGAACATTGGAATTACCCAACTCAATGCCCTTACCTAAGAGGCTACTTCTAAATCAAAGAAGTACTTATCATTGAAGATGATGGATTGAATTTTTTATGTATTGAAATTAAATAATAATTTATTTGAGGTACTTTTATGGTATATTGGAATATCTATGTATTGGTCCATTGTGGTTTTCTATAAGAATATGGTACCGATTACCACGAAAAGTAATGGAAATATTTTTGGAAAGAAGATGATATGTGAATAATGAAAGGATAAGTAGAAAATAATATGTTTGATAGTATTCATGAGCTCATTACTGGTATAAGGACAAAGTGATATCATGGTTTTAGTATATAGAAATTTCATGATTTTTGGTATGTGGAAAGCGTGAACTTTTGACATCATTCATGTTTTCACTATGGTTATATGGTAATTCAAGTTTCAAGAGAATACATGATTATGGTATTCACATGATTGGAATGTGACCAAGATGATATATCTTATGATATATTGTGGATAAATGATGTTATTCACATGCTTGTTATATGAAATTTTCTGGTAATTATTATCATTGTACTGTGAGATTGGACAGAAATATTTTAGCTAAGCCTAAAGATTGGAATGGATTATGTTAGACATAAGATAGTATTATTTAATGCTAGAACTTTATTCGATTTCATTTCTGGAATTTTATTATAGTATAGTTTTATGAAAATGGAAAACCTACAGAATGGGCGACAACCCATCGCGTCGGACAAGGTTGCGAGAATCTAACCTACAAACGAAGTGAGATAGGCCTTTATCTCCTACCACTGGCCTACAGGAAGTCCCTTGTTATTAGAAACTAGTTTTATTTTATTAACTGATATGATAGATGAAGTATAAGTCCATTTTGGAACCATATACAATTAATCTCACCGTAGATGACCTTATGTATATAAATTTTCATAACCTTATGTTTGGGACAGATGGAATGTCCTATCATTCTATCACATGATCTACTGACACTTCATGAAAGACAAATTCAACTTCTTTTATTTAAGAGATGAAGTGGAAATTGTTCAAGGCACGATCAACAGTGGGATTTTACTAATATCTAGTAAGTATTTCTTTTAATTCAAATATTCTACAACATTTGGGAAATGATCTTGAAAACCAAAAATGTTGTCATAGTGCCTTCATATATGATGAATCATATGGTACCCTATATCATCACAAATTTATGGCTTTGTGATTGTTGTCTGTTTCATAGCTATTCCCTCTACCACTCTTCATCAGAAGTTGATGGTTATATTTCTCTTCTATATCCATATTTTCACCTATGTTCTCCATTGTGGAAACCTAGTGATGATTTAATTTGGCTAACCATTACATTTCTTACTTCACATTTTAAAATTAAGTTTTAGTTTTCCTTTTTCGATGTGGGTTTCTATGAAAGAAACATTCATGTAGAAAACCATTTATAACCCCAATGAATTTTGAGGGAGAAATTATTTTTAAGGGGGGTAGAATGTAACACCCCGAGATGTTATGAGAAATATTATTTTTAATTTCTTTTATTTCTTGTGTTGTATACTTCACCAAGATTTAGCTTGCGCTATACGCAACACCTCATTATCTTGTAGTATACACAACACTATTCTTGGCTTCTGTTGCACACAATTTCATGTTCTTTCGAATAAAAATCATTTTACACAACATCTAGTATAGATTTTGATCAATGTATAAATGAACTTTATTTTGATTATGTTATATGAAACACCAAAGGAAGCTTTCACTACACGCAACCCGTACTTGGCTTGCATTACACGCAATCACAACCTTCCTCGATAACATGTGTAGTACGCAATACCGGGTTTCACAAAACAATGATATATTATTATAATATTGTTATGAACTAGCTGTTATGAATAGTATTAACTAAATTTTTAATTTTATAGCATTATTATTCATCTTACACATTTTATAGAACATGGTATGAGAACAATATAATTTTTTTAGGTAAAATAATTATTTTTAAAAAAAATTCATTTTGCCACCTTTTGCTGGCACACCCACATTAAATCTAGTTTTTTACATGTTAATAAGTTCTATTTGACAAAATAAAATTATTTTTTGGAATCAGGATATAAAAATTTACTTTGGATAAATATTTCATATTATTCTGATAACTTTCTTATTTTAATGAATAGTAAAATCACGCTATATTTTAATTAAAAACAAATTTTTCATCGTAATAATTTGTATGGTCTAATTATAATATTTAATGGTTTTAAAGTATAAATATAATATATTTTTAACATTTAATATAATTTATGTAATTATCATTGATTCTACATTGAATTCATAGGTAAAATCATTTCAATCTTTTGCAATGTTTTAACTTTTAAAACTCATTTTCTTAACAGCGGGATTAATTTTAAATTAATTTATGAAACTTATGTGATTTGAATTTTGAAAAATGGATTCCATATTTTGAATTATTAGGTTCAAATTATGTTAATAGGATACTTTTTATTTTTGGTCACTATGATTAGTAACTATGGTAAATTTTATTTACCATAGGTAAAGGTAAATCGGTTAATTAAGGGTAATATAATATTATAAAATTACCCTAACACTTTTCTTAATATAATTGGATTATTATATATCCAACTAAAATATACATGGGTCAAAATGGTATCTATTAGAAACCACTTGTATGCGATTAAGACCGTTAATTTATTTTATTTAAATGAAAGTGAAATATGTCTCAAACAAACTTTAATAATTAAATTATTTTTAACATAAGGTTATACAAAATATAAATTCGGTTATAAATACTCATTTTAAATCAAATTTTTTTTTCTTTATCATGGTAATTTATTTATAATTTTTACGAAATATATATTTACTTTAATAGCTTATACATTAATGATGCATAAATTATTTATTTATTGAAAAATAAATAATGTAGTTATTATTAGACAAATAATACCCATAAAAGGCCCAAAAACCTAACCAAAACTTATTGGTCATATATATATGAACCATATTCATTAAAAGGTATAATTTTTGACCATTTAGAGATTTATAAAAGCTATAATGGCATTTATAGTTTTTTATTTTAAATGATGTCAAAGTTGGAACATTCATAATTTACTAAATATATCATTTTAAAAGTTGGATGTTTTAGAGGATAAATTCGACTAAACGTTATCTTATGAAAGCTATTAGATTTATATTTATCATAATATAACATTTTTAATTTTTATGCAAAAATAAGTATATTAAATAATTATACAAAAATGTTGTAGTAATTATTTTATTAGGAGAAATATCAAATAAATGGTTTAAAAAATATTAAAATAAATATTATATGAACTAATTAACATGATCCACGAATTTTATAGAATAATATCACATGTTTGGAACCTATTAAATATTTTCGTTATAATATATTCTCTGTGTGTATTTTATTTAAATTCAAATAAATGAATAGTCTCAAAATTTACAGAATTGGTATTTTTTAAAAATAACATATTATTAAATTACTTAAAAATCAAAAAAATATTTATAAATTTATAAATTGAAACTTATATGGTCTATAAGGTTATTAAGTATCCAATTATTTGAAATTAACCACATATAAGTATGTATTTATAATAATTTAAAATTTAGAATATTATTACCTTAAATAATATTAAATAAATTAAATAAGTATAAATCAAATTGATAAGGTTTAAAGTAATTTTCCAACATGTCTGAATATGATTGGTTGATGAGATTAAAACCCTATCTTACCGCATATTTGAATTTGAGTCACTTTTAAAGTTTTTATGCGGGGTATTAGTTTATAATTAATTAATATTTTTGAGGTTTCCAAAAGTGCCACTCTCTTCTATTATAAAAGGGAACCCCTTCCCTCTGCTCTTCACACCATTTTGAGTCTTCATGCTCAGAAAACCCCTACCCATTTCACTTCTCCACTTACCTAGAAACCTACTTGAGGTCCTGGTCTTCTTCCAAGACAAACTTTAGTGCCCTAAGAGTAGGTTAAGAGGAGGCGCATCGAAGAAGAAGTAATCTCTTCTACCGATTCTTTCATGTTTCTTTATTGTTATACTTCCTATTCTTTAGTTGTTTCATTATAAAGTACAAACATAAATATAAATAATATAATGATATGTTATTATAAATATGAAACAACCCTATTTCACCCTCTACCCATCCTACGAAAAACGAAATCACCGCGCGTGCATACGTACAAAATATCGTCTCCACACCGTGGTGTAATATGTTTTTCCAACAGCACGTTACTTGGATGTGTATAATGGTGTAAAGAATAAATATATATTGTTATTATAACATGAAAATAATTCTGATATATTATATCACCCACTCTAATTATATTCAATAGTTATAGAAATGATATCATCGCTCGTGTGTACGTACGGATTACCGTCTCCATGACGGGATGAGATTAATTCTCCAAGTTAACCATTCAAGAATGATTATAAAGTATATATATTAAATAATCATGAAATATATAAAATATTCATGATACTGTAATTATTTATATTTTTTTTACTTACATCCATTCAATTTAATAAGGAAATGAAAACAATGTTCAGGCGTACGTACGACCTATTGTCTACATAAACGGTGTATTTATTTCCATTTATCGATCTATTATATATATGTGTATTGTGAATATATATTATACATAAATCATTTTTTACATTATGTAATTATTTAATCATGATCTAAGTAATAATATGAATAATTACAAGTAAATACACGGATGATAAATGAAACGATTTTACGCAAAACACTACTTTAACATTGAATTGACAAATGAACGGGTAATATAAAGTCATAAGTGAATCATATATGATAACATAAATATTATTATAGTTCTGTTACAAGTTAATAATATGTTTAAACCCACTATATTGGGGTCTCAGACACATACAGATGAAATTCGACATAAGGTAAGGGATAATTTTACAATCTCATTTTTATCTGAGATTGCTTATACATAAGTATCTACGAGGGTTATATTTTTCATCCATGTACATAAAAATATTTTTCATAAAGTGTTTAATATTATTACATGAATGTTTAATGTAATGTTTTCCCTTCTTAAATTTTACATTGTGTTATGGAAGGAATCATTCTTTTGTTTACCATACGAAGAACTTTAAGAATTTTCTGGAAAAGGTACGAGGAAATGTTTTTTTAACATATAAGGCTTGAATGGATTTTTTCTGTTTCATAACGCCTTATTCTCATGTATCTTAATCTACAAGATTTCATGTATATTTTCAACAAAAATCCTTTTCTTTTAAAATTGTATGGCATTTTGTAAAAAGAAAATGATTTAGAAGAAGAAAGGATCTTTTCCTCAAGAATTCATTTCAACTCTTTTATCAAAACCATATTCCATATAAGATAAAATTATTTCATATGTGTATGTTTCATGTATAATATCTCTATGATTTACATGGTTTCACTTTTCTTATGATGAAATTATATCCATTTGTTTTATTTGGATTATGTTATGATGGGATGATGTTTATGAAACCCATTTTATTATTTGGGTCATGATGAATGATTTATGTTTATGTTGTGGCACACGTAAGAATGGTTTCATTATGAGAGGGGTGGGAACTATATCTCCCTCTAATTAATTGGGAAAGATTTATATCTCATGAGATAGACATGGCTGGAACAGCAAGTAATATCTGGTTCATTAATACAGGGTTGTAACGGCATGTTAACCCTGTTCAGTAATGGACTTTGTCAACTGTGATGTTCTTGGAAGCAATTCCTTGTCTACTATGGAAATAAAATCATGTGATTAATGGTTTGTCACAGTTACATGTTTTATTTTATCATTATTAATGTTCCATTATAATCTATTACTTACGTACTCCCATGATTTATGTTATTGCTCAAGATTTTGATCTTTTATGTTCATGATTTTACATTCAAAGGTTTATGGATTGTTTTTAAGTTTTCCACGTTTACCCTTACTAAGAATTTGAGCTCACCCTTTTTATGTTTTCTTTTCCCCTAGATATAAAGAAAGGTTTTAGGTAAGAAAACCAAAGGGGAAGATCTTTGTCAGAGATGTTGAAGATCTTTCACCATGATTAGAAGATTATGTTCTGAGTTTCCAAAGACTTGAAACTAATACCGTCTTTGGGCGTCTGTTTTTGACATGTATTAAGTATTCAACAAAAGTAATGTAATTTCCATGTACGTCAAGCTTTGGGTCTCTACATTTTATGTATTCATCACTATGATATGAGTATCCTCATACCACACTATCCCACATTACGCAATGATTACCCATGGTTCTTATTAAATTATATGCTTATCATTCATATTGATTATACATTAATCTCCCTTTTTAATTTCAATTCATGTTTCCATAAAAAACTTCACTTCGTTTTCAAAAAAAAGCTTGTTGATTTGTATTATGTTATTGAGGCATAAAATATTGTTTTTTCCTAACCCATCGGGATTTGGATCATAACCAACATTGACCCTTTGGTGTATATATAACTTATTAGGTTTGACCTGTGTAAAGGAATATTGTTCCATGGTGGAGAATATGGGTTTGATTGCTACTGCTTCCCCTTTTAGAGGGTGTTAGAGGTGGTGAAATGATGGTGTTGACACTCATTTTGTATGTAGAATTTTTTATATAGTTTTTTCCCTCCCCAATTTGGTATTTTTGATTTTGGATAAAAATTTTAATTGTTTAATTGTCTTCGTTTTATTAATTTTGGTTATTGTTATTTGTTACATTATGACGTGTGATTCTTGTGGATTATTTATGGTTGATTCTTATGAGAGAAATCCTTCCCAAAATGTGCTATTTTATGAACATGCACTAGTTCCCATCCAATGGGGATCATTAATTCCCCTCGAGGCTTCCATAGGAAAGATAAGGTGTTGGGTTGGATAGCATTCCAACTTGGTTCATGACATTACCAATGTTTCACTAGGGATGTGAACCTAAGATACCATTATTATTCTTTTTCTGAATTGCTTGTTATGAAAAGATGTTCATGAAACCCAGTTCTATTCAATGAATTAATCCATGATATAATAATTATAAAAATGAATACTTTTTTATGGGATTTTATATGATGAAATGAAAAAATTATTATTTAAATCATATGTTTTACACAAATTATGATAAGATGAAATGTTTATGAAACTCATTTCATTTCATGTGATATGATATGATGAATGATTTATGATATTTTGGAACACATATGCATGATTTGGATTATGTGATGGATGAGACTTATATCTCACTCTAATTCATTTGGTAATGATAAAAGTTCTATGAGCTTAGTGGTTACAAGAGTGGTAATCCCTAAACCAAAAGAAGGATACAATGGTGGTAAGACCAATCCCAAAAAAGAAGGGTGCATGCATTTTTAGTCCATGCTCGAAATGTTGGGTACATGAGTGGTAATAATAAGCCAAAATAATAGGGTACGTGAGTGGTTAGACCAAGACTGAAGCAGGCACGTTGGTGTTTATCATAATCCTAACATGTTATATATGTCATTGTTGGATGCCTTAATGTACGTTTTTTAATGATTATGGGTTTTCCACACATATGTGTCTTATTCCACATTTATTCTCTCATGGACCGTGATCTTTAATATTCATGAGATTCTTGTCATATGAACATCTAATATTTTTTTTGATGACTCAAGTTTAAGATCTTTGATGTGCAACATATGGTTTTCTAATGTTATGATCATGTTTTCATACCCATTTCTCATGTTATGCTTATATGTATCCCTTTTTTATACATTATGAAGCCTCTGAGATCACCGTTTATTATCTATTCATTCCCTATGTTATGAAGAGTGGTTTATTTAACGATATGTCTATAAATATTTGTTAATAAGAATATCCTTCAGGAAGGCATTGAAGATTATTAAATAATTAAGAAGATTGTTTTCCATGATTCTGATGAAACTAAACTATTATAGTCCATATGTGTGTGTTTTTGAAATGTAATGAATATTATTTTAAAAAGTTGTAATATCCTTGTTTGAGAAGCCAGAGACCCTATATAATTTCTAATCTATTAGTTTATTGGAGGGCCTAATGTCATGTAGTTATCTCAAATAGTGATCTTTTTCTATCTATACATGTTCACAATGTTTTAAGACTCTATGTATTCCATAGTCATATGTATTATGAGAATATTATTCTATCATGGTTATTTTTATTTTCTCAATTTATTATTGATGTCTTATGAATATCCATGATTTATTCCAGGACTCTTGTTTAGGTTCTATGATATGCATGGTATGGATTTCAAATCCTATTTTCATGTTATCATTCCCATATACTCATGATATGTTTCTATATCCTTGGTTTACCCCTACTAAGAATCATAGATCTCCCATTATTATGATTAATTTCCCCATGATATGAATAATGATATTACGTATGAAATTTAAAATAGGGGTGCTTGTTATAAATAACATAGTGGGAGATAATTCATCTCACTAATGGACCTATTTTATATGTGTCCATGTTTTTAATGGAACTATACTTGTATGTTAATTAGTAAAATGTTTTTGTAATCTAATGAAAAATAATATAAACTGATTTAATATCTTTATAGGATATGTTTGAGTATCTAAAATTCCTACATATCTTTAATTATATTTTTTCCCAGTTGACCCCAAATCATGAGTCATGTAATTTTTCTCATGATCCTTCAAATTTCATGAGGAAAAAGATAACACCATATCTATCTACATTAGGATTCATTAAAATATTTTATTTAATTCATCATAATATATGACACACCCTTCTATACTATTGGTTAGTGTGAGTAAATTTTCACTTACTAGCCTTCTATTTAGTTCATTGAATGTTTATTCACATTAATTTTTCCAAATGAACTTGAAAACCTTCCAAGTTGACTTAGTGACTGTATTAGATAGTTTTAATAATTATTTGCATAGATATGATAATATATAGACAAACCAATATAACTATGGATTTTAGTCCCCATGGTTGGTCTATTCCAATATTCAATAACCCCAATATTATATATATAAACCTATATACCCTATCTCAAGATTATATGACCCAAAAATGAAACATTCTGTTAGAAAAATTATACATGATAATGTTTTCATGAAACTTATCCTATATTATGGTCATCATAATAATTGTCACGTAATTTTAATGGTCTTATTATATTTTGGAATATATATGAATATCATCTATTAAGGCTACCACAAGCTGATCATGGTAATATATACACACTCTATTGAATAATTTTTTGAATATATTGGGTAATGTAGAAAGACAGAATAACATATATATAATTTAATATAATACATAATACAAATATATGAATGATATCCTGAGTATTTCATCACTTTTTACCCTCAATTTATATTATCTATGTCAATGAGAAATCCTTTAAAATTATTGATCTCCTATAATTTATTGAAAAAATCACCAATAACTTGATTAAGATACATGTTACTGATTGAAATATTGTTAATTTCTTGATAATCATTGTAGAATACATTGATCTATACTTCATATTAACAAAACCATAGAATAGGTGCACCAAAAGGTTACACAATTGGATAAATAAATCACTGATCATAATTATTCTAGAGTTACTTCTCAATTTCTGCAAAACAATTAGGTTTTGTCTATATATTTCCTTTAAAATAGTTGTTTTACCAGGTATGGGTTCTATTAAAAACACAAAATCAAGATATGTGAGAATACTATGAAATTATTATATAAACACATCATCAAAACTTCACACTATCACCATAACATTGATGTAGTGTTTACCCTAACCATCTAAGACAAACAACCTAATTGAATAAAAAATAGGATGAATACAAGGGATACGATTTTTATTTGAATTATATATTTTTTATCACACAGGTAAACAATAATAGTTCAGCTTGGATTATCTAATGCGAGTTCAATTCATTAGAAATAGATTTGGTCTTTATATAACGAAATCCAATCCATGCCCAAAATAACATAAAAATAATTTATTTGTTGAATAATGATATTAATAAGACAAAAATTCAACAAAAATAAAATCAGAGAATAATTATAGAATAGATTAGAAATCATTATTCCATGAATAGTTTTCACTATTAATTCTACATCTAATCATTGAGTTGGTATTATGATACACATAAAAATAATTGAGATAAAAATTAATAGGTAGATACATAATCAAATAAAACATTAGCAGTGCTATAGTGGAAGTAAAAAACTACTTTCACCACTTCATTACCATAGCCCACATCTACATGGGTGATGTATTGAAATTTACAATTGTATTTAAGATAATGCGGCTAATAACATAGATCATAATCATTAAAAATATTGTTTGAGCACTCGTTACCCTAATGAACAAAATCATTTCAATTGAAATATTATAGTGTAGGAGGTAAATTCTATTGAGCTTTCTCTCTATCCACATCTGTAGCTAACTTATTACCATCAAATTATCATTTGATTGGATGATGACATTCCTTTCCAAACCTAAATCATTCAGTTTTCCCCTTATGAATAATTACACCTTGTCTCATTCAACACAACAATCATAATGGAAGGCTCGAATTATACTCTCTATGATTTTTATTTTCACAATTTCCTTTGAATTCTATATTTATTTTCTCATCAAAACCATGTGATTGATGGGTTACTATAGTATACATTTCTATATTGTTATCACATAAAATAATTTATTTATCGATACTAAAGCCCCTAATTTTTAACACCCTTTTGAAAATTCTTTTTAAGCTACTGAATAAATGAAAAATATTCAATTCGAGTTCACCGATAATTCCATAAGTGTAAATCGTAAGTCTTGTAATATTTATATCACTGTTACTTATGGATTCATCATCATTCTTACTTATAATAAGGAATTATTTCCCCATTTTCATATGAATAATACATGAAAATTAAATATTTTTAAAACGTACTAAACTGATTCCACTCCATATATACAATTTTTTGATGTCACGTAATTGATGAGAGTCCAAAATTGATCCACATATCTATATATATAATTGAAAAGAAACACTATGTATCCATTATCTGAACAATGGATAACAAAAATCATCAATTAAGTGGTACTGATAGAATGTTTAGAAACTTGGCAATCAATAGACCCACAAAAAAGATGTATTATTCTATATAAATTACTCAACATAATGTTTTCCCCTACTTTTCTCATTTGAATTCTTAGTGAGATTCATATCCTGAGATTTTTTTATAGTCATAGAAATGTGATTTTTGATTCTAAATCCCACAACATTTATTTTTGTAGGAGTGTAATCATTGAACATTCCATTTAATTTTAAATTAACATGGTTCCTTTGAGTTACATTCATGTAATAAATAAAATCATTGTATGAGGAACAAAAATCATAATGAGAGACCACATAATCCTGAAAAAATAATATATAACATGTCTAAAACAAAGCACCGTATTTTCTATCAAAGAAACATTATATTACTCATGGTTCATCCACTAGTCATCATCTTCTGAAATCTTTCATAATGATTCATAAATAAAATGTGAATTAACAAATGAATTTCCCCCATGAGTGTCTAACATGGTTTTCAGTATTAGGACCACTCATCACGAACCACTACCAATTGAGTTAAAACCAAATATTCCCTATATTTATTTATTACCCCTAGGTTCATATATTTTATATCTTAATCCACATTCTAATATCCTGTTAATGATTCATGTTATAGTAAAACTAAAATTATTTCTTTACCATAATATAGGGTGTTATCTTAACATAGGATTTTCCTAGGGGTTCACAATGATAATTTATCATCCTAACATCAAAAAATAATTAAAACATCATCTGATATCAACTATAGAAACCCACACTTTTCTTACATAAATACTATATATTTAATACAAAAATATTTGTCAGGTAAAATTGTGATCCATAATAGAATGATGAAGGATTAGTGACTTCAAAAACATTGATACATAAAAACCCATTATAAAAATGATCAACATCATTTCCCACTTAGTAAATTACAACATAATCCCTTCATAGAAACACCATAATTAAAAAAATTCATCAAAACCATTGTAAAATAAAAAATAATAAAAATTTAGATCAAATTCTAAGTGAATGAAAACAATGTAGATATCAATGATAATTTAAACATAATTAAGAATAAGGGTATGAGAACATGGACATAACATTTGAAAATTGGACCCATTAATTTGTATGCCCTAAACTCGAGTTATGACTTAAATATTGGTAGATTATATGACATAAATCATTCTAGAATAAATGGACATGATCCATGAAAACAAAAAATTGGCATTGGATCATGTCATAATAGATTTTATAAAGTGTGATAAAATAATAATCATAGGAATCATATTAAAGGGGTACCTAACAATACATTCATAAAAAATTAAGCATGGGTTGACCACCCATTAACCTATTCAGGAATTGGAAAACATCCTATGTGCCCTCTTTTTAGGCTAGAGGTAACCTCCAGTGTTCCCTCTTTTGGGATTGGGATAACCTCACATAAATGAATTGATATCATATGACATTAAATATTATTCAATTAATCTGAGGGAAATATAATTCCAATCAACCTATTATATAATAATTATCCATTTATATGTAGACTATAAGATCCTAATACATTCATTATAACAACATCGTTTAACTAGTGGAATATAAATATTTTTTTTTAATATATCATCATCACAATAATTAACAATAAAAATATGTAATAATTTTTCTTTCATTGGATCATATCCTAAGTAAATTATAATTAACATTAAAGTATGTTATCATAGATGAAAAAATTATTTAAATCATAACTAGAATATTTCTTGACAAAAATCCCCTTTTCAACTTGGAAGATATTATTTATAATAAATAAAATTTCAAAACATTGAGGAAAATATTTTATAAGAAAATAACCTTAAAAATGAAATGTAATCTTCAAAACATTGAGTGACAATGATGGTGGGAAATTTTTTTCATATTGTGTATGTTATAATAATTATATTTTTTTCACATTTTTTTGTCAAATGTGAAAAGTTAGTCATTCATAAAATCACATTAAGATTCTATCGATATCTATTTTTAGAGAATAAATCATTTGAAAAAATGAATTAATAAAATTATATTAGAATATAATAATATTCTTTAAAATACATTATTCAAAATAGAGGCATGGAAAAAAATATTCTCGATGGAATACTAAAACATAGTCAGTTAAAAAAACATTCTTCCTATATATTATGAATTTAATGTGATGAAAATGAAAGGAAAAAAAATAAATTCTATAAATAAAAAAATTTAAGTTAATTAAAATTAGTTTAACAAAAATTATCATATTATTACCCTTAATGGAAATTCAAATATACAATATTCCAACAAAATGAGATTGAAAAAAAAATCAATTACCTCAAGTATGAATTTATTGAAAAAAATATTTCCATGGGTATAATAATTGATAAATAATCATACTAATATACCAAAATAATTTACATTATTAAAATACCATATTTGTTCCACTTATTTTATTTCAACAGAAATTTATTAACAAGTCATTATCAAAATGATCTTATTGTGGTGTTATCTATTTAATTTTTTATGTAAGCCTCAATTATGATGTCAATATCATTATAATTTGGTTATGGATTCATCATATCATTAATTTTAGTCAATATATAAATATCATATATATTTGTTATATTATTATTTATAATTATCAATAAATGTTATATAGGGGAAATGTTTTTACACTATTCTTGAAGATGATAAGCATTACGTACAACTGAAAGTTGTGTTCATTTTCAGATGTAAATAAAGAATGAAGTATAAATATTAATTCATAATACAAGATACATAATTATATATTTAATAATATGTATAAATATTTATAATATCCTTATTAACATCCATGTAAAGAAGAAACTAATAAATGAATCACATCTCTTGGTATAAGTGGTAGTCCGCACATATGCACGAGCGACATCATCTTTTTCCAATAGATTGGAAGATATGAGGGTAGATAAGATTTTATAATTATATTATTATAGATATTTCATAAATATAATATATAATCATTAATCCCATTATAAAAACCTTTAATAAAATTCCATGATAGAAAATGAATTTTATCGCTATGTGGTGGTGGTAGTCCACATATACTCATGAGTGATACTTTTAAAACAGATTTTATAAAAAAGAAGTCGAATAATACTTATTCCATAATAATAATAATAAATTTCAAGTATAATTTATAATCTAATTTTATTATTTTCTTATAAATACCACATATGTAGAGGAAATAGAATAATAAATAACTAATAGTTGTTGTGTAGGATGATTACCCATTATTCAATATACAACATTTAGATACCATCATAAGGACCCTTGGAATGGTATTTTAAGAAGACAAGAAAATATAAATATTGAGTATAAATGTTTAGAATATAATTAGATAGGTATTGGTCAATCATGGTTTCTCAATTTGGTGTAATATAGGGATAGGAAGGGTGCCTGACAATAAGTTGTGGAGATGGAACACTTAGAATTTCTAAAAATATTATAATTTTATAATTTTATAATTAATAATAAATCCTTGAAATAGAAACTAATTCAAATTTGGGATAATATTTCTTATTTATATAGCCATTAAATATGGTTTAGTGAAGTTTAATTGTTAATATTTCGTTTATCTATTGGTTTAACCCTTCATAAACATGTTTTAACCTTAACCATTATAACACATTTTTAATGTTTTTACTATTCATTGTAAAAAAAATTAGTTTGATGTTATTAAATAATATTAATTTTTTGATTAAATATTTGTAATAATTTTTTAAAAAATGCATTAAAAGATGTTTTGGAGTTTAATTTAAAATCAATCCCAGTAAACGTGATGAAAACTAGTTTTCCATAATAATTGTTTACTTAAGTTTAAAAAGTATTTTGTTTCCAAAATTCATAATTATATATATTAATGTTAAATTAATTGGATTATTTATAAAATAAATGAACTAATTTTTCTTTTAAAACCATTTTAATCCAAATATGACTTTGGAAATTCATAAAATGAAATGATAGTTTTCTGTAAAATATGTATTTTTTACTTATCATCAATAAATAAAATATTTAAAGAATTATACTAAATTCACTCTAAGAGAATTTGGAAATTCATATTTCAAATATACCTATTATTTTATGAAATATATATCACAAAATTTGAAATAACTAAATATATTATTTTATAAAAAAAATCAATAAAAAACATTTTCATATAAAATATCTATATAAAGCATATAATGACTATACTAAAAATTGAATACTTCTTTATCAATATATTTTATTTATATAATATATTTAAGAAAAATTTAAATATGTCTATTCTTATTCATTCCTCTAATTTATTGTCTATGTTATAATGAAATACTATATTACAGTACAATTAGTCTTGGAGTTGGATATATGAGAAAATATTAATGAAATTAAATTTTTTTTAAAACAAATATATCATATATTCCATGTGAGATGTAATTAATTATATTTCCCCAATAAATCACATTGGAAGAAACTAAAAAATGTATAATTAACCTTTTAATTACTCGATGAAACTTTTGTCTTCTTGGGGGTCTACAATCACATATATATATATATATATATACATGTCATGTGATCCTATATTTTGACAATAATGTATATACTCACGTACTCTCCCCACCCTTGATAAAGAAAATTTCATACATATTTATATCATATCCCAAAAATATTTGATTCAAACCCCATACAACTTTCAATATTTATAATTACATTATAAAAATGATAGTTAGGAATAACCTATATCTTTTATTGTGGTGTTGAAAAATCCATCCTCTAGTTTAACAACACCCCAAAAATTTAAGAATACTAAAAAATGAAAGTAAAATAATATTGTAGCATCCCCAAACTAGATACCCCAAGTTAAGGTTTCCATATCAGTTCATGCATAACTATTTGTATGCTAAAGACTACAAACTAGTGTTGATGTCCTAGTCCAAATCATGGTGAGACTATTCACTTGACTTCATAACTATCCAAATATAAATAAAATTTTTAACACAAATATAATAAAAATGAAGGAATATAACATACCCTAAAAGGATAAAAAAAATGTTGAGATAATTATATAGAGGCTATACAGTCGCGTTAGTCATACTAGGATTATGTGTCACCCATATAAACTCTGGTGGACATAAATATATATAGTAAAATCTAATAAAAAAACTAAAATAGAATTTTTTTTAATGATTCTCTTGTCTAGATAAAACCTGAATCCAAATTGTGTTCCCAGTAACTCAAATAATCATCACATGGCTTGAACTGTATCCCGATGTTAATGTTTTGGTATCCATTATGGAATATTTGTAGGATGTGAGTATATAAATCAATAGGTAACAACACACATGAACCTAAAATAAACTGCAAGGATCTTATGATTTTAAATGTGAAATAAAATAAAAAAACCAATATCATTCAATAAGAAAAAAATCATGCCATGTAATCTTGTACGAACTAGTCCCCATTATCCTCAAACCCACACTCAATGAACAATACTAGTGTCCGGTCATATCAATGCATGTTAAGTAATAATAATAATTAACCTCAAACAAGACACTATAAATTCACCACAATGGATATCATTATGTGTGGCCCTAATGGATTGTGTCATACTAAAACCCTAATAGGGTGTTTTTGACCTTACTAGTTATATCAATTAATTTCCTTATCTTTCCTTCACATTATTATCCCAAATTGAATATTTTATAATATTAATCACAATGACCAATAATTACCTAGACCGTATTGGATGTTCCCCAAATTATTTATAGTGATTAACATTTAACATTAATTTTTTTGTCATTCACAGCCATGGAAACATTATTATACAATTACATGATACAAATAATTAGTATTCAATGAGGAAAATCATCATCGAACTCTCCCACCCATTTATCTATATCATATTTGTAGTTATATAAAAATTTTATATCATTCATAAGAAATAAACACACTTTAAAAACCCACAGTCAACATACTAGCTAATATCACCAATCATTAAACTCCTATTAGAGAGACACAGTCATACACTCTCTTCTCACTTTATTTGTTCACCCAATTAGTGAATTATATAATAATTTATTAATTAAATTAACGACTCTTCTAGTAAATCCACTATCGAGCCACCGACACCCCATTTTATCCCTGGTATATTGCACATCAGATCCTATAGAGGCTTTCATAGTCACTTTGTATCCAATTAAAAATACCAATAAAAATGATATGATGCATATAATTTCTATTCATAAATGTTCAATAAAAAAATCCTTATTTTGGAACCATTTTATAGAAAATAAATCCATTAATTTATCCCTAGTTTAATTCTCCCCATGCACACTTGGACATGTGAGCCCCTCATGGTTTATCCCATTTTAAGACTGCATATCACATATTAGGTGGCTACCAATATCCTTATAAAATGTTTTCCCATGTTTTAATTCTCATCCTATGCATTTCAACCTATCATTGGTACATTTTACACATGTGTTATGTCTAGGATATTCTATCACATAGTCATTTGTGGCCCACCTAGGACCATAACCCTATCAATCGTGCCTGAAAACCCATCCATGGTCTATAAAATACACATATCCCACTATTTATAATAAAAAATACTATAAAGTGATCAAAAAAGGAAAATGTATTGTGTGATATTCTTATTACAATTGTAATATGGTTTACCATTTCTTTAAAATAATATTGAACACCATTGGACACATTAAAGGTCTACTTGACTCATCCACCCATACAAATTCAATAAAATTATCCTATAAGATATAAAATATATGAATTAATAAATTAATGGACATCTACTCCCTTTAAAATGATGGATTATCCTTGAAATAATTTTAATTATTCGTCTTTGGACAAATGATTATAGGAAAACCCACTAAAATATCATAGAGGGATACTTATATAGACTCTCCACCAATCAATAAAGACTTTAAAGTTAACATTATTTAAAAAATCAATAATCACAATAAAATGAAAGATGTCACGAGGATCTAATGTAATGCAACCCCAAAGCATAATTTTTGAAAAACTTCAAACATTCAGTTGGAAAGGACCCCAAAGATAAGAAGGAAGAAAGAGCACTTTTTGATGTTTTCGTAGAAGCCATAAAGTATGCCACCATGTTTCCCTCCCTCCAGGTATGAGAGATCTCCATGCATGCCCCTATAACAGCCTGACGTCGCCTGACTGTATAAATAAGGCTCCATGGAAATTTGCCTCTATTTTGCAGCGCATTGAACAACACCAATGAATCAGTTTCCACTGAAGAGACCACCAAATTACTGCACACACACATCTGCAAACCTGCTTCCATAGCCCGGGATTCCACCTGAAGCACATCATCTCCCCCAAACGAAGAATCAAACACAACATATACAGATCCATTTTGGTCACGCACGACGCCCCCTCCCCGCATCTCTACTCTGATCAGTGAACCATCAACATTATGTTTCAATACCAGTATCAGTGCCCGCCATCTCAACCACTGCCCATGACCAGGAAGGTCGGCCCAATGATCTTCAGCGCTACCAGCAGCAATGGCACGCATGGAGGGAGCAAACTTGTAGTCTGGGGACAGCCTAAGCAGATCCAGCATAGTGTTTTTCAATCTGAAGTGAATACTGACCTGAGAGACCAAGCCTTTACTGTGACACTTGTTATTCCATGCCTGCCATATAGTCCAGCACCCAGCAGCGAGAATGAGCGCCCTTGTTTCCTTTCAGCACCTTGGTTTCCAGCACCCCTAAATCAGTAATGATGAATGTCCTCAGAGTTACCATCATATCCATTCCATCCAATAATGAGAAATCACAATGAATGAGCAAATTAACTTATACATATCATGCATACCTCGCTACTACATACTGATCAAAAATATGACACCATGGATGAAGTCAAAATCACTCCAAAGTGATAAGTTAAGGGGATAAAATCCAAATCCAACTCACTTACTTCCTTTTCTAAACCAATCTAATAAATGGGGGTTTCATTGAATTTCCCATACTAAATGAAAAAAATAATATTAACTAATTTCACCATGTAAACCAATGAGTTCATGGTGGATTACCACTAACCTCCTGGTACTAGGCCACTAACCCTTCTTTTAGAAGGGAGGGAAATTATCCTTACTTATTAATGTTCAAACATGTACCCAATACTCTATAGTGGAAGCTTTATTGGTTCAAATACTATTTTTAAACATAACTACAATCAAACTTCTCCCAAAATATCCAATACCCCATAAGCATATTTCTTATGTACAAAAACATATAAAATATATTCCCAGACACAAAAATATTAACAATAACATACATAAAAATATGGGGTTCTTATGATATCCCTATTATAGAGATTATTTTATATAATAATAATAATAAATTATTTAACAATAAATTCTCTTGATATCTAGTTCTCATTCAGATTCCTTCTTTAAGATATAGTTTAATTACTATAAATCCAAAACATTGTAAATTGAATTTTCGTATAGAGTCTTTCACATTGAATCTATAATATAAACCGTTCATTACATAAGTGAATCATACAACACTAATTCTACCTCGTATTGAACAATTGCACATGATTTATTAGAAAACAATTAACTACACAAAATTCCTCATAAATCTCAAATTGGTTGAGAATCCATGATAAGAATTATTCCTTACTCTAAAAATAAAAATTGTTTAATGGATGTGACACTTTTTGAATACCTGGTCACTATTTTTTATATTGAATAGTTGATTTACTTAGTATACACCAAATTAATCTATTAATTAAAATTATTTTACTTGTAAAATAAAACCTTAGAGACCCCCTATTTAGAAACAGGATATGGATAATTTCAATAAGTAGGTATGCATGATTAATTTTTATTCATTTAAAAAATGAAAATATTATAAAAATAAATACGATTATCAAAATATAGTATATTAGTATTTTTAAAATAAGTTGAAAATGTAAAAACACATGTGAAGTAATTTATTAATGATGTAGGAGAAATAAGGTGATTTAACTTGAAAAATACTCTCTTTGGTTTAATTTCTAACTGTTTTATGAAAACCCCATTTAAAAATTTTAAAACCTCTATAGAGTATTGAAATAATTATAGTACTGGATCCCTTGATATGGTTCATTTATTTTTATCCTATTTTAATTTTTAATTCTTTATAGTCAAATGTTTTTAAAAATATCTCTGGTACTATTATCCATTGAGAATTTTTGTTTGGATTCCCAGTGTACATACTGTGTTTCTTTTATTATTACACCAAATAACTCCCCAATGTAATTTCCAATTTTAAAAAATCATCAAAATTTATTCTATTAAAGGAAAAAATTAACCCAAAAGGAATAAAAGAAAATCAATATTGAGTGTAATTAGTAATGTTACTTCCCTATTGCAACTTTTAGGTTTAATCAATCCTACTCAAAAGAAATTTACAATAGGATAAGAAAATTTTAATAATAGAAACACAAATTCATAATAATAATTATTCATTCCCTTTATTTTCTAAAATCTTATTTTGTGTAAGGTTTCTCTCATTTCCCCTTCAACCCCCTCATTTATCTGTCCGCAATTCTCTTATGCATGCATCATTTCAGCCACTTTTTTTAAATAATTACTAATTTTAAAAATCATTATATGTTTAGATGAATTGAAAAAGATAATTAACCATCAATCATATGGTATGTAATATATCATAATAAAATTTGTGCCTCATATTAGAATATGATTATTTTAGTCCTATCAAATTAATTTGTCACAATTGTTTATATTGAATTTAAATTTAGTTTCTATTTAAATTATAATCACATAAAAATATCTTTTAAAAGTAATGATATGGCCCAATAATAGCATGCCAGTGTTGATGAGTTCACACAGATAACCAATATTATTGAAGGAATAATATCGTTTTTCTAATATCCTTATCAGTGCTTAGTTCTATCGAAAATATTATAGCACAAATTTCCAAAAACATATAAAATTATAGATCCATTATAGTTACCAAATGTTTGTAATAAAAAAATTAAAATACTGGTGTCAAGCGAGTTAAATTTTATAAAACATGTCACATTTTTTTATTTAATCAAAAAAAATATAATATTCAAATTAATCAACTATATGTATATAATAAATTAAATTTAGAATTTTTGTACTATAAAACAAATATATAAAATATACGACCATTAGTTACCCACAATTTAAATTTTTCTAAAATCCCCAAAAATTATTGTAGTATTTTCATTTAATTTTTATATAAGGCTTAACTTACCTGATTGGTTTAATGAACAACTTCATAACATTTTTTTTGAAAATTAAAATACACAAGATGTGAGTTTGTTTGAAGATGAAATATATTTTATGTTCTATTTGTAAAATTTTATTTTCCTTTAACTTAATGACCAATAAACCTACTAGAGATATCTATGTTGTCATTATATTAATAAAAAACTAATATGTTATTAGTGGTAATTGTTATTCTAAAATGGTGTGAAAATTTACTCCCATCGAATAATTGTGCATAATGGTACGTCCATTAGATTATGTAGTATATATGTTAGGGTTAATTTTTAATCTACACAAATGTATTTTCAGTGGTAATTAGTTTTACTTAACGGCATGTAATGTTAGACACATTTTTTTGTAGTACATGTGGATACATCCATTTGATTATGGATTGGAATATACAATGTTTATAAAACTAACCACAAATAACCAAAAATATGACCATTGGATTTTATTATAGTAGACATATATAAATCCAAATGAGGGATTAAATGAAAAGTAGAAAATATAGGAGGTTTTAATGATATAAATTTAGGTCATGCTGATGTTATTATCATATCAATTTTTGATGGATTTCAATTTTAATTTTCTTTTTTCAATTAGATTCTCCATAGAGTAATTTCTTGAATGTTTTATAATGTAATTCTCTTAGAATTTTTTCTTGTAATCTTTTTTTTAGAAATATCATAATCAAAGAGATTTAGGGGTTGGAATATATGGTTTCCATCATTAATTATTTATGGTATTCCTTATGACTATTTTTATCTTACTTCATCATTGTTCATAATGTCTTGTTGAAGACTTTTTCTGATGATTTGATCAAGGAGTATCTTGATGCTAGAGATACTGGTTAAAGATAATAAGAATCAAATGAATGAATTTTTGGGATGGGAACATGGAATTATCTGATTGGTTTTATAGTTGTGTAGATTTTGGGATTCAAATATAGATAGCTAGGATTGAGTTTACAGATCCTCCTACCACATTGGTTAAATTTTAGGGGTTCCGTGGAATTATAAGTAAATTAATAATAATATGTTTTGGTGTATTCATGTTGTTACTCAATAAACCATTTATTATTTCAATCATTTCTAATAATATATCCACAATTCTTATTACCATATTACAATTTGTTTAATTTAGTATAGATTAAACATTGTTGTACATATATCATGTTAACCAGGTGTACATAAAAACATTGTTTTTTTAGAATTTACATGTTTTTTAAAATACAATTCTTCAGGTGGAAGAAAATATTGTAGTAATATATAAACATCAACTCACCAACCATTTGATGTGTGTGTACATGTATTTTTTGGGAGAAAATATGTATTAGAGTTATTCTCTTCGATGTTTGGTTGTTAATTATTATTTTTGTATGAAACCAATATCTACTTTCAAGAAAATTATATTCACATGATTAAATATGAATAAATTTTATAGATCCTATATATTATACATTATTTATTAGAATACAAGTCAATTTTCTTACAATAACTATGTTCTAGAGGAAAAATATATATTTTATAATGGAAGGCATTTTTATGTTGGGGTTTTAGATAATATAAATCCAAATAGACCAAAAATATTTTTTTGACACATTTACAAATATAGTCATGACCTAATGAATTATTTTCTTATAAATTACAAAAAATATAATTAAGTTATTCGTACCAAAAGATACTATATTCTCTAGAAGGAAGTAATTGAATTTACTCATAAGGAATGTGAAGAGTTTTAATTTTCCATACATGTTTGGTATTATTACCTATATGCTATTTATATAAACATATGAAACCAAGTATTATTTAACTAGAAAACATGTGGGATCTAAAATAATCATGAATCCAAAAACATTGTGATATCCAATGTTCATGAAAACAAAAGGGATACGTATCATGTTAATTTTCAGCTGTCTAATTATCTTATAGGATAATGATTAAATAAAATAATTAAGATATTAATAATAATAGATAAAAATACATCCTCACATTATAAAGAAGAGTTTCTAGAAAATAAATTAATTGGAAAAGTGATTGATATCATACCTAAAGAGAGTGAGTTAAGTGAATAGTGATATATGGAACCAAAATAATTATTAAGATCGTATTGGATGATCTTATTTGAATACACATATATATAATGGAATAATAAAAATATATTTTTATGGAGAGAGTAAAATTAATGGAGTTTGATTTACATCGATTTTAAAGCTTTAAATACTCTAGATCTAAATTCTAGAGATTGTAATTCAAATAGAAATTTGTATAAGAGAATAACATTATAGGTAACCTGAATGATAAACTCCACAAAATTACCAATGGAGAACATTATTTTCTTCAAAAAATGATATATGAAATTCATAATTTTTGGAGATATTTTTTGAATAATAGAATGAGTAAAAATTAACAATATGTTAAGAATAATTCTTTACACACAATATTTTATGAGTTTAAAAAATATAGAAGTATTTGATAATATTTTCATAGAATAAAAATGAAATAAAAATATTTCAGAATAATTTATTTGATTAGGGAAATCTAATAATTTATCTAATCTAATGACACATAGAGTGTGAGTGAGAATCCATCAACTTTCAATAGTTTATCATATGATAACAATGGAAAATGAAAGAATATTGAATTCTATGTGGAAAATAATTTTGACTCTCTAAATAGAAACTATTTAATAGGAAATATAGTGATATGTTATCCATATAATTTACCCTATTGAGGAGAGTTTACATTTATATCAGATTTTGGAACACAATCTGATGACACTGAGGAAGAAATTCATAAAACTAAAGAAGAAATGAAAGAATATATTTCAAAATCAAATGTAATTTTGAAATATTGTTGATGGTCTATATTTGAATAATTATGAATGTTACTAAGAGGAAATAAAAACATGATATGACATATCATAATTTGAATAAGATAATATATATATGTTAAGAAGATATGAGAGTTGGAAATTGTGAAAAAAATGTTTTAATGTTAATTTCAAGGATGAAATAAAAATATATATCATTTATAGAACATAAAATTGAAGCATTCAATATTAAATACCTAGTGTAATGTTTGAATAAATTATTTTCTATCACCATAACTAGAATAAATTCATTTATGAGTTATATATGAAATTAAATCCGAATAAAACCATTTTTTACTTGGACATAAATCCACAAGAAGTGAAAATTATCAGAAGATATATGTTTTCCAAGTAGTTCCATTTTAATTGAAGTGTTCAATTGGTGTTAATTGTAATAATTGATTATATTTGAACAATGTTTAGTCCCTCAAAAATCACTGATCATATATTTTAAAAAATATTATTGTTTATTAAAATAGGTAAGCTTTCTATATTTGGATACCTAATGTTATATTTGCTAATACATATGGATCTAGGTATATATTTATTCATTTGACAGGTTTTTGACAAAATGACTTCACTATATATTGGTAGATAAATATTATTTTCTTATAATTGGTACTTTATTAATTTATATAAATTATTTAATTCTCATACTTTTATTTTTTTCTATTATGTTTTTTATGTTTACACTTGCATAATGTGTATGATATTATATATGTTTTTAATTTTTTCTTATTTTCCATTGAAATTAAATTCAATTATCTCGGAGGAGTTACTATTTTGTTAGATACCATTCTTATAATATTATTTTTTAATTAATTTTCATAATCAATGGATGATATGAACATGATTATTGAGTATCATTTGAAACCATCATCGAAATAAGAAGTTCATGTTGAAAATTTCATTAGATAAAATTTAGATGTTTCATAATTATCTATTACTATTTAAAAAAACATTATAAAATGGTTTTTAAATTTATTTTTTATACAAATTTATATTATTACTACTTAATTTTAATTTTTATCATCATCATGAACAAATGAACTTTTTGTTATGAAATTTCAAATGTAGTTCTTCAATATGATTTTAAACAAATAATTTTAGTGCGTGTGAAAAAATAATTAATCATAGAAATAAATAAATTTTATGATTTATAAGCATAATTTGAATGAATTATATTCATCATTTTATTATAAATAATTATATAATCCTCTTCAATAAAAAAAGTAATAGTTATATTTATGAAATTTTTTCCATAAATTAAATGGTTCTATTTAAACGATATATTTATTGAATTTAGAAATTTAATTTTGTTTAAATGAATTAAATTTTTAAATAAGAATATAAAATCTTAATTAGAGTGATTATCGTTGTATTTTTTCTAAATAGATTGATTTTTTAGTGAATAGTGAAAAATACAGACTTTTGAAAAACTATATTTTTTCATAAAAAAAGTACTTTAAAAGTACAATTATGGTTTAATTTATTTATATTAAAATAATATCTATTTTATTTGAAAAATATAAATAATCCTATAAAAATCAATATTTAATTTTAATTTTTTATAATTTTTTTCCTTAAATTTTTTTTTCTAAAAAGGGATTATTTTTGTGTTTTGTACAATTATATTATAATGAATTTATATTTTTTTAAATTTAACATAAAAAATGGTTTTATATTTCTTATTATGATTTTTTAATTTATTAATGATTCCTATTTTATTTTTGGTCATTGGGAAAAGTTACAATTAAAAAAATATTTCACCATGATAAATGGTAAATCAGGTTAATTAATATAAATTCTATGTGATATGCCAAAAAAAAAAATTTAAATATTATCGGATGGTTTTGTTTATATCAGTATCACATTATTTTATAAATTGGTTAGTTCTGGAACCAATTAACTTTGATTAACACTATATGATATTTATAATTTTATAAAAATTTCAAGTGTGCGAATCCCATCACTTATACATTAGGACCTCCTCTCCTCCATTCGTCACATATTTTTAGAATATTATTCTTATAAAAATGTACATAAGACACCCCCAACATCCCTCTATATTTAATAGATGACATTATATTGTAAAAATACTAATCATAGAAGGCTTAAGGTGTAATCCAAAGAGAGATATCTAAGGAGAAGGTATAAGCCCTAACCGACCTATTTAATATTTATTTTTATTGTACCCCCATTAAAATTTATTAAAAAATAATAAATTAATATCCTTAGTATCTGATATATAATAATTCTTTTAGTATTATTATTTTATTATTCTTTTAAATCTCATTTTATATCATATGGGAAATAAAAACATTTCTTATGTGTATGTGTAGACCACCACCACCACAAAGCGATGTGTTTCATTTTTCATCTTTAAATCATATGGATAGTTGAAATGATGTATAAAATTTATATATATGATATTTATGAAATTATTATTATTATTTAAAAGTGATATGTTACTTTAATTCTTACCTTTTGAATCTTTTGTAAGTGGATAACACATCTCATGCATACATGTGGAATACAAACTATATGAATTGATTCGATTAATTTTTTATTTTAAAATTATGAGGATGATAATAAAGATGTAAATAATGAAAAATACGACATGTATAACATGTTTTATATTCCTGAGGTAATTTATTTGTAACATATTTTATCCTGATCAATGCACCGATTTATTTTTTAGGTTATAATTTGAGTGAACCGAATACATCCATTGTAAGTATAACCATTTTACAAAATAAATAAATCAGGGTAATAAATAAAATAAAAGTAATAATAGTAATTAAATAAATTTGAATAATTATATTAATAAAGTATATATCTAATATATTTTTGTTGTTTTAGACTTCGAGAATGTATAAAGAAATATGAGACATATGGTAATGGAATTTTAATTAAAACCCTATTTTAAAGTATCTCATTCATATATTTCGCCTCTATATCCATATTTTTTAAATTATTCTAATAATTTTCTTATTTTTACACAAAATATTGTTGAAATACATTTTCGACTACTTTTATATTCATTTTAATGGTTTATAAATTAATTGTATGAATATTTCATCCCTAATTCATTTTGAGGGTTTTTACTAATTTTAAAAAAAATATTTTTTTATCAAATATATATTTACTTATTTTTTCAAAGTCATATATATTCTTCCTTATCATGATTAAAATATAGGTATTCATGTTTATTATTAAATAAAATATTTATACCAATATTCTTATATATTTTTTAAATTTTTTTATAAAGAAACATAAAAAGTTTCTCATATTTATGAGATAATTGAAATTGTTATTGATTATGCACTTCATTTCCAATTCAAATTGGTATTATTACTATAGTGTAATATATGTTTGTTTTATTCATTCTCTATTTATTGAAAATGATTTATTAGTGATCTGTGATCTTGATATAGCTCTCATGATGTGTGATCCCATTATAGTTTTCCAAAGTATTGGGTAAAGTGGTGGAGTTTACCATTGACATGTTACTCATAAATGATATATGAATTATCTAATTATTTCATTACATTAAAATGGATATTGTAAAGGTAAATGTATGGATAATTTTCCTAGATACCTATATGACACACTTTAAATTCATTTTAAATTAAATATTTTGATTTTAAATGGCCTGAAAACGAACGTATGTTGTAAAAGAGAGTTTATAAACATTTATAAAGAAGGTGTAATTTTTTTTCGAATAATGGTATTCATGTTTTTATTTGTTTTCCATGAAACCATTATGATTATTATTTTTCCTTTAATATGTAATATTAAATATTTCATGTAATCTACTAAGAAATAAATTTGTTTTCATGAATGATTAAAGGGTTATTTGAGGTCAAATGATCATTTCAAAAAAATTCATATTGATTTTTTTACTCAAAAATGGACTAATGATTTTTTTTTCATGAACCTTAAAATGATTTACTTTTCTCATACGTAATTTTCAAATTATTTAACACAATTTTAAGGATGCGTAGAAAATTTGACCAAGGGTTCCAAATATGGGAGTTACCTTGAAAAAAGAAAGTGTTTATTTATAAACAACATATATTTTGTTAAAAATGGATACTGTTTTGAAATTTCCACTATTTTATATAATTTTTTTAACAATTACCTACAACTCTAATGCAAAAAGATCAAGGAAATGTGAGAAAATGAAACCCTTTTTATAAATCAAGTAATTATGGGATCTTTATGGTTAGGGTATAAAAGATGGATATTTTCTAGACTGTGAGATTTCTTTCAATCAACATAGATAAAGATTGTTATTTAGATATGTGTTTTCTCCTTGAGTATATGAATAAAATTTAGTGAGATCTTTTATAATATTATTTATTTTTCTTCCAATGTTCAACTCAATAACGTATGATTGAGGATGTCAAATATTGAGGATATCACTGCTCATGAAATTGTTATTGAAATGATGATTGATCATTCCATGTTTAATAAATAAAAATCTATATTGAAAATGGTTTTTATTTTTCATGGATTGGGATCAATCTCATTTTCTCATAATGATAGAGGGTTATTTTTCACTTAAAAGTTTCATCAATAATTTAAAACATATTCGTTTCCAGATTTTTATTTTGATATGTCAAATTAATGGTGCTTGATAAGGAGTTAACAAACAATTTGATGAAGTTTGATGAGTATATTAGATTAATTATTGAATACTTTTATATGTATATTTTTTAAATAAAAATTAGATACATATCATTATTTCATTACGTAAAGTGTAGATGATACCCTATTTGTTTTCAATGAATCATTTTCTAAGATGAATCATGTCATCCTAAAATAAATAGATTTTTTCATTGGGTTAATGGATTCTTATTATAATGGAATCTAGATACAAAAATCATTAATATGATATTTTTTATGTTCATGACTTTCTTTATATAGTGATATTGTTCATCCTTTTTAAATTATTTTAGATAACATAGATGTATAATTTTTGGTGTAAATAAATTTAATGTACTTTTTTATTCTTGAATATGAAATACGGTTTTACTAAATTATTGGGAACTTCAACGAAGTGAAATAACTAGGGGAAACATAAATTTTGAAGAAACTCTCATTGAATTGAGAAACGATTTCCAATATAAAATTATTTCGGATTCCTCACTGAAAAAGTTCTCAGGAATAACCATGGAAGTTAAAAAACCAATAAGGGATGAGAATAATAAATATGTTAACTGAAATAAAGAAAAATTAATTCTGATGGTTGAAATTAGGATGAAGAAAAAAGGATTCTAATGAAACAATATAATTAATTATAATCTAAATCCTCACAAAATGCCACTTAAACACATTATATAAAAACAATGAGGACCTATGAAATTTTTTTATTATATTGGGAATATAATCCACTAAAAAGATGTTAGGTGTTAGAATATCAGAATGCTAGGAAGTTATCCTTCAAAAATTAAATGTGTGAGTTGAATTTATAGAGGGAAGATAAGCTTATTGAGAAACCTAATAATTGAAAATTGTTTACTCATTAATTTTTTGGATGTTTGAAATCACTCAAAATCATGTTCCTACCAATAAAAAAATATTAAATGTTTCCCAAGTTTAAATGGTATTATGTTTTTGTAATTTTTATGTAGAAATGACTTGTGAAGGTAAAGGAATTATTGGTCCATGATTTGTACAAAAAAAATTTAGATTGACTTGTAAGGATTTAAAACTATTATATATTTTATTACAAAACCCACAATACCTATGGCATTTGAATATAATTATAAATCATCTAATGTTTCATCATCTTTAAAATTTAATTCAATAAATCCAGTAAGTACAACTCACAAAAAAATATCCAAATCAATATTATTATATGAAATCCATGAAAAGGTAACACTAGTTGATCCATATGGTTTTGCAAAACACAGAAACACTAGACGCTAGTCAAGTAATTATATACAATATTAGAATAGTTAATGTAAATGATTAATTCTAGGTTTATACAAATGATTATTAGTCTTTCAATGAAATGGATTCTTGGAATCATAATCAAGAAGAAAAAACTCATTCAAGAGTCTAATAATTTATGTGGAATGGTGTATATTCTTTTAAAATCATGTATTTCAATCCAACATTTAAAAGGAATGAATGAAAAATGAAATTCATTTTACGTACACAAACTATCTACATTGACTATCAATTCTCTATTTATTCTATATACTCACACAAAGCTTGGATACCACATTGAGAAACATATATACCAAAAACTTTATTTGATGGAGAAGAATATAATTGATCAAAAATATGTAATTAAGAGTAAATTTTTTAGTTTGGATAAAAAATGTGAATATTAGTTCCAAAACATGAAGAAGGAAACCATGTTAATCACGTAGATTTATCTTGGTTTCTAGATTTTGTTAAATGAGAACAAAGTAATGGTGGAAAATTTAGGGAACTTGAAAAATATATCATAAAATAAAAGTTATTATAGAACTATTAATATCAACAAAATATCAATATAAATACTTGAGGAATATATAAGCTCATATGAATGAACATCAAATGAAGTATTATACATTAAAATTTCCATTTATATTCCGACAATAATATTCCAATAACTATATAAACTAATTTTTGTAAAAATATAAGAAGTATATTTTATATGATGAAATGTTTTCATAGGTGTTTTTCTATCCCATTGGGGGATCTAAAAATTCCTCCATTTATTGTATGAGACAAGGGTGGATTTAAAAATTTATTTTTCTAATTAAAATATTATGAATTTCATCATGCAAATAAATAAACATATGAAGAGTATATCTCTATTTTTTTATTATGAAAATTATCTAAATTTATATATGCTATCAAAATACTAATGGGAGGAAGTTTAAAAATAATGGGAGTGGGGGGCTTATTGCACATTAATATCCTTTACTTAATGCATAATACTGCATTTTTCTTATTTTTTCATTGTTTTTTTTATTTTTTAAAATAATAAAGGGGGATGAACATGATAAGATTAATTTTTTCACAATAATGTGTTTGTTAAAAATTTTGATTAAAGGGAGCGATATTAGAAATATTATATCAAGAAAATCACTAACATAGGGCAATCATTATTGAATTTTATAGGGATTATATCTTTTAAATTCCACTCCATGTGTTTTCTTCAGGTTTTGTGATTATCAAAAGTGGGGGATTGGTGGGTCAAAATCCAACATAATATAATTGGTTGTGAAAATCACAATATACATTATTAGAATATGATAGAACATTAAAATTTTTAGGGTTATACTGTTTAGGTTTATTGTACATTGGATAAATCTATAGTTAACCTACTTGAGATTCACATGCCATAATATGTTTTTGTGATTCAAAAAAGTATTTTAGTTGAAAATAGTATGTTGTGATATAATAATGATTTATGCACAAAAAATGATAGATGTTAAGGATACATCTATCATATGACGAATTATAATGTCTAATATTGTTTAAACTAAACCTAAAGAACATGATATCAAACCATTGGATTTTGTTATAGAGAACATTGATAAATACACATAAGAGAATCATGGAATAATAACATTGATAATATGATTTGTTGATAAAATTTGAAGTTATAAACAATTGTGAGTTATATAGTTTCTTGATAGCTTTTGATTATAATTTTATCTTCCTATTAAATTATTCTAAGATATACTATCATGTGAGGTTTGTATTTTTATGCTCTTGTCCTTTCATATTGGAATAATTCTATATCAGATTCCTCATAACATAATAGAATATAGGTATGAAAGCAATTATGTTTGATCATTCATGATTGAGGATATTATGTGTGTATATCCATATATTTCAATATCATTGTTGATCATGTTTACGCATATAATATCTATTAATCCTTTGATTAAAGATGAGATAAGTGCTAGAGTTTCATCGTTCCACTAAAAATCATCTAATCGAATAAGTTTTATGTTGGTAAATTGATACTATCTGATGAATTTTATAATAAATTTTTTTCTAAGATTTGAATTGGGATACCGGTGATCATGTTTACAGATCATTATTCCACATTGGCTAGAAGAAAACGAATCCTTTACAATGATTACATTTGATGAATTTTATTTATTATTAATGTATCATTATGTATTTGATCCAATACATGGTGAATATTGGAGGATTGATATAGATTACATGATCAAGGATTATTTTGACGAATTTGGATATATTATCAATGTATATTTATGGATTGTTTAATTAGAACACTAAAAACTACATATATTAAAGATATTTGTGGATATATAATGGTAATTAATAATTTATGAAGGTTATGTATATGTATGATGGGATGAGTAGACTTACATACGTGTACAAAAAAATATTTCCAAAGCCAAATGAGGGATTATATTTTCTTTATAAAGGTAAATGAATAATCCAACAACTATGTCAAGATACTACAATACCTCTATAATACCGAGTCTTGATTTATGGAAACTATAAAAAGGTATCGTTAGAAACATAAATATAGTATGAGAATATGCTACACTAATGTACATTGCATTATCTGTGTAAGGGTAGTGTGCATTATCCATGTAATGGTTGGAATGAAGAACTGTATAAAGGTAATAAGGAATGATTCAACCTATGTAATGGTAGTTTAGAATTTTAGTATACAATAATTCCATCCTAACATAGCTTCATAGATGTTAATATCAATATAAGAGTGATCTAAGATATAAAATTACAAGTTTTCCAACTCTTATGTACAGGTAAATTAAAATTAAAATTCATTTTTCAAAGTATTTTTAGGAAAAAGTTAGAGTAAATATATTGAATTCAAGGTTAATTTATAATAAAATCATATGATTCTTATTCGGTTATTCAATGTTCAAATATAATGATCATTAACATTGATCACAATACTTTCCATGAATAAAAAGTTATCCAATAACTAAAGAATCAAAAACTAAAACTTGATGCAACACACTGAATATTTTGAGGATGCACCATAGGAATTTTTTAATTGATATGAGACTAAAACAATGTCAAATATATTTGAGCATTTTGAAGGTCATGTCATGTTTAAAATCCAACATTGAGAAATGAATATTTTATACACTATAAGTGACTCCATGGTTCTGCTTGAATTCATGTATATGTGAATAATGATTTCAAAAAAAATTAAATGATGTGATTTTTTTGGAGTTTCTATGTTAACAATATTTAAATATTATGAATGGAATAAAAAATGATTGTTAATGTGGTTTAAGAGGAAGACATGACTTTTATTATAATGAGTTAATATGAGAATATAAATCATAAACCCATTGATCAATTTATAAATAATATAACACATATTGTTTAAAATTATGTTGTTTCCATATTATGATTATGGGATAATAAATTTGTTATTATGATATCAACATTTACTTTTTAAATTATGAATATAAAATGGAACTATATGTAATGATGATGTCTGTATGATTCTTGAGAATAATTTAATAGCTATATACACATCTAAATTATAGATAAATAAATCCAATTTGAATATAGTTGTTCTTTTGGAGAAAAACTATTTCCATAGTATTCAAAAAGATGAGGAATATCTAATCCGTTAAAATATGACGAGTGTTTCAAGATTAGTTTTTTTGTTCACCATTGATGGATTCTATATATCTTTTTTCACATAATGTATCCTAATCATGTTTTATCATAGAGTAAGATCATTATTAAAGAGGTCAATAAGCGATCCAAAAAAATAATGTGGTATTTCAGTCATCTTATCAAAGTTGTGATGTTTTTGATTGGGGAATCTAACTAGTCAATATAGTGTATCATGAAATTTGGATGTCTAACCAATTTTATAAGAGTATATTTTTGATCAGTGGTGTCTAACAACTAAAAGGAGGATTTTATATGTGGTTTCTTACCAAATATTGGTGTAACCACTTTTTCATATAATAGAGAATCTTCCTTGGGGAACCTAACCTATTTGAAAAGAAGAAGGATTTTATGATAAAATCTATAAATACTATGTTCTTATCTCAATATTATTATTGATTTTAATAATGTGTGGTTGTGGGATAATATTTATTGGATTGAGAAATTAAATCAGTTTGAAAGGTATAATATGGGTGACATAGAATTCATAAAAGAAGTATACAGATTTAATCTATTTTCCCATTTTGAATGGGGCCGAATTAGTGGTATTAGAACCGTTTAAAGCTTTAAAAATACAAATTGGTTTCTGAGAAATATAGAATATCAATTCAATGAATCTCAAGGGTGTTTCAACTTCTGATAGAAATCAATATCACAATAGAAGAAAAAATGATACCATACCTCCTATCACTTATCTTATATGTGATAGATGATGAAATAGTTGGTTTTCCAGTAATTTTTAACGTTTTTACCATGAAAAAACTAGGTAAGAGAATTATAGAGTTAGATGGTAAAGTTTGAAACGTAAATCTTGATATCTTTATCATAAATTATATATATGAATGTCTGGGATCTCTAAATTTAAAAAAAACTGATATTTGGATAAATTTAAAGAGAAGTTTTAAAGTAAATATCTATGACAAAGAACACATGCTATATTTCATGATTATGTAATTAGATTTTATAAAAATGGGTGATGAGGAGACCATTGATAACTAATTTATAATAGTAAATAACACTATGCTAAACATCCTATTTTTTAGTGAGAATCATTGGGATTCCATCATTATCCAAAAACCAATAAGCAATTATCTAGATTAGTTTACATAAAATGTTTTATCACAAGATGAAATAAAATATTTGAAACTAGATTGGTTACAGAGCATACTAATAAATTTGGAAATGTGTAAAATTACTTATGGAAAAAATAACGGAAAGGATGGTATGTCATTAAAGGATAAGGGAAAAGAAGAGTCTATGACAAATAGTTTTTAAAAATAGTTTCACCTATAGACGAGTAAGTTGAGTAAGAATTTAATTTCATTATTGACCTTATTTTAATTTGATAAAAAATATTAATGTTAGGGAAAATTAAATTATCACAAAATTGGTGGAATTATGATATCCTTTGACACATTGCTTATGATTGTCCAAAAAAATCCACTAAATCACAATCTAATAAGGAGTATGAAAAACATCCAAACTAGAAACATGATATGTATAAAAATAAAAAAATACATTAGAAGACATAATAATTTTATTTTTATGAGTGATATAAATGATTCAAATTCTAGTTGATATTTTGGTTGTGAGGAAAACATTCAAACTGAAGTTGAACAAAGACTTGATTCATCAATAGGTAATCATGATTGTTTCGAATGAAATGAACAGGAATGAAAACTCAATGAAAGCATAGAATCATACCTTGAGAAAAGTAATCAACTCAATAAGTATGTGAAAATAAAATTATGGAGAACAAGAAGATGATTACTGAGAAGGATGAGTACGACAGAAATGAAATCCCCATTATTGATTAATAAAAATGGAAGAAATTTATGGTGTATATGATTGACAATACAGTATGGGATCTTGAGGTGATGCTAGTATAGAATAAGGAATAGATATTTGAGAAAAAATACATCTATATTTTAGTTAAAAATGTTTTTAATAAGATTATAGAATACATTACCTAGACCTATGTGGTTTAAGATAAATCTTATTTGACCTAGTAGAAGATGTATTATAATAAGCATTATGAATCAGTACCAAAATCCATAAAAAATTATCTGATATATCTAAATATATATGTTTGAGAAATTAGTATAATAAGTGTTGGACGAGGAAGGATTATGAGAAGATATATTCCTCTAAAAAGGAATATACAAATTAGGAAAAAAGATCACTGACACTAGGAAAAATAAAACATTCACTAAACTAGGGATAAAGAATATATTACAAGATAGATTTATGATCAATACACAAGATCAAAGATTGATGGGTTATTATAGTGCTATGAAATGTTTGGACATAAATATATATTATTATTTTATAAGATGTCTTTTTATGGATGTTACAGGAACCGATGTGTTGTTTGGGTTAGAAAAAGGGAGAAAAAAACTCTATGGAAGAAATAGTTGAATAGATCCAAAAAACATATATCAAATAAACATAGATTTTGATGTTTATAAGAATAACATTGTAGATGAAATAATTTTGGACCCATGGACAATGAATTCATGATTATATTACATGGATATATTCAATATCATTTGAATGTGACAGACATTAATAAATATAAGAGGCATAATCATTAAATATTAAGTCATTCATGATGTCTTGTGAGAAAAACAAATAATTCTTAATTATCATTTCATAATAGTTTGTTATGACCAAGATAATTGAGAAAAAAATATATGGATACTAGATATAAAGTAATGAACATGATTTTACATGATTACATTAGTATTCATGAAAATATATCTATGGTTATTTGTTAATTCATTAGGAATCATCAAGAAATGGTGACTATCGTATTCAAATGATTTTCAAGGAATGGTGTGAAAAACATGAAATGTAATGAAAATTTATATAACAATCATATAATATTAATATGATATCATAAAAATAATGATGAATGAAAAAGGAAATAACATCACCATTACATTTTAGATGAAGAATACTACTTCACATAATGATGTAGTTGAGTAGGCTAACATGAGTATCTATGAATTTAATATTTTTGACAAGAAAACTAGTGTACATATTGGATGAAAATATTGGTCTAGGTTTATGGGAAACAATCAATCTCAAATTTACACTTTAAGGACAATTATTTCCATCCTTATTCATTATTTTTATAATTATTTTGGGATAACATATTATTAATAAATGGATTTTATGAGTGTTTTAGACTACTGATAGAAACAATTTTTTTCATCATTGTATTTTGTAAATTCCATGATTAATGGGAAATAAGTACATCCCTTGAGGGGGATAAATTTTGAGGTGGATATGTCAACATTCACAAGTTGTATGTGTTTATAATTTTTGGATGGCGCCAAAAATTCAATAGGATTTGGTTGTGATGTCTAACCAGAATCCTTTATTTTTAATTATATAAAATTTTCTAAAAATTGGATAAGTAATTATTAATCATAATATTAGATAAATGGGGTGTTTGAATGTTTTTATTTGAACATCATGATGTGTTTATTGAGATATAGGTCTGAAATAATGTATTTTATTTTTAAATTTCTTTAAGAAACCCCTTAAAAGTGTTTATGATCATATTATCACATTTTAGATAATTTATAGAAAACACGGATCACCATCGGTTTACACTCTTAAATTTTATAATGGGAAATCCCCCCTAAGACATCAAATTGTTTGATAAAAGATGGTTTTATAAGGAAATATTGTTGTTCTATACTTCTCTAGATTGGAATAATCTATTTATTAGTTTTGAAAAGGGAAGATGTAAATGATTTTAAAAATTATATATGAGATGAGAATTTCTCAACATTGCCTTTGTATTTCATGTTAATTAAGAGAAAAATAGAAACACCAATATAGAAATATGGAGTAGAGTGTGCAATGATATTTTTAATAAAATCGAAAGGAGGAGATTAAAGTGAAAACTTGGTGATTATCAATTCGTGAATATGTGATTGAGGTAAAAAAATGTTAACCTTAATATATTTTTATGGATTATATACTCAAGACATAATATAATGATTTGATAAATTTTATTACAGTTTATTTATGAAATCATCGATCAAACATTGTCTATTATAATTTAAACGAAAATATGAGTCAATGTAAATTTTTATTCCAGATTCACGAATGTTTTTTAAAGGTATATTGGGATGAGATAACCAACATAAGGGTATAAAACCAACTAATTAAAAGAATGTTATAGATTATATTAAATTAATAAAGGTAAATAAATAATTCTATATATATATAAAGGTTTATCAATACCTTTTTAATTGTGAGAAGGATTTATGTAGGCTACAACAGGGTAATATTAGTTTCGTAATGGAAGTCTAAAAAACTATATGTAAAGCTACATTTAATTATCTACATAGAGGTGTGCACTACCTATGTAAAGGTAATATTTAAGTGTTAAATTAAAAAAATGAAAAAATATTTAAGTTATTTAAAGAATGATTAGAAATTCCAAAACCATTTAAAGGTCAGAAAATTATTGTACGATGGTTAAGAGCTATATAATTGTGAGATGGAATTTATAAATTTATGTCATAATGTTCGATTTAATTCTAAATCGAATTGAAAAAAATCATTTTGTTGAAATGAAATATGACTTTATATTTATATTAAACAAGATAGATTAAAGGAGAATAAATGAATAAAATAAGAAGATTCTAATTCTGAGGGTCAATGTTAAAATATCAAGATTATTTACATTGGTCAAAATTATTTACATGAATAAAACATGTTCCAACAATAGATTAACCTAGAAATAAATATTAGAAACACCACTTTGGATAAATGGAGACCACTACACAAATAGTTTTTAATTGATGTGAGAAAATTCCATGGGGAAATATATGTGGGTGTATTGAAGGTTATAGTGTATTTTAAATCCACCAATAATAAATGGTGATGTTACACAACATAGGTTAATCTATGATTCTATATGAATTAATTCCAATGTGGAAGTAGAATTTAATGGAATTCAAATTTTTATGGCATTGTGGAGAAATCAATATCAAAATATTAATATTTTGAATAACGAATTCAAACCAAGATTAAAGGTGGTTTAAATGGGAGAATTGACTACGATTCTATGGATTAAAATGGAAAATATAAATTAAAAATCCTCTAAATTTTTTTAAATATAATAGAACTATTATTTCTAATAATTGTTTTGATTCAATATTTTTATTATTAGAAAATAACAACGAAATTTTGAAAATAATATTTTAAAGATTATTGTTGTGAATATGAATTATAACTCTAGGTGATTAATATGGGTGTTATATACTTGAAAATAATTTGATATCCTGATAAACGCCTATATCATGGAGAGAGGAAACATATCTAAAATAGGGAGATCATTCAGAGAATATGAACTACTTATTTATTATTCATAAGGAATATGAACATCCAAATACAACATGATATGATGAGTGTTTTACGACTAGTAATGTTTTTTTATCATTGATGAACATTATTTCTCTGGAAGGTGTTGTTCATGGGGTATCAGATCATGTTTTCAATTGGATAAATTACACTATGAGGGAGTAAAAGTAGAATATTTAATGAATAAATGGGAGCTTATATCACTGGAGTAATTATGGAGAAGTATATGATTGTGGGGGTCTAACTAATAACTAGAGTAGATCTTGAAATTGGGGTGTTTAATAAATTATGTAAGAATATACCTGTGGCTGGGGTGTCTAATATTTTTATGGAGGGATGTTTTTGAGGTTTTTTGATCAGCTACTGCTATAAATTTTTTTTCATAAAGTGTAGAATACATATTGGGGTGCCTAACCAACATGTCTAGGTGTGGGATTTTATAAAAATACTTATATATCATGTGTACTACTCTATCTATTATTACTAAAATACATGAGGTGGAGTGGGGATATAATATTTAGTGGATTAAGAACATTAATTGGTTCACGATATTCAATTTTAAATAGATATAATTCATACAAATGGACACTTATTAACCCCTACTCCATGGTCAATCTGGCATGAGGCTATATTTTTTATTTGTAGGTAGATTAATTGTAATATAATCTTTTGGGTATTCAAGTTGTTACTCAATTATACAACACTTTTTTTTAATTTCATATTTTATATTAATTTTTCTTATTACTTTATCATGTGGTGTTTACCTTCCATTATTTTAAATTATAATATTCATATGCCATGTTTATATTGCATACTATTATAATTTGATCTTTCATCCATTATAAGTTCATGATTTATAAAATTTTCAAGTTGAATGAAACATTTCAGTGAAATTTAGTGTTAAATTCACCCCATATTGATTTTTTATATTAAAACATAGAAATTTATTTTTAAAAAAACAAAAATATCAATAACATTATTTACATGAAACATTGAGATTTAATGAATTACTATATACTATAGAAATAATTTTTTTAATCAAGACTATTATAAAAAAGAATTTCAATTGGTGGGTCTTAATATGAATAAACTAATTACGAAATATATTTATAATGGTTCTACTAAAAAAATATTTATTGATTAAATCTTAAAAAATAAGCACTAAATTTATTTTTAGTCATTTTATCCTTCCAAAATATTTTTTCTTCTAAAAATAAATTTTAAAACTTTTTGGAGTAAATATTATAACAAATTTTTGAAACATGTTAAAATTATATTTTATAATAAATATATCATTTTTGATATCATTATATATAAATTAGCTTAATGTGATATTTTAGAAATTTTATAAGATGATTATTTATTAATTAAATAGTAAAAAATACAGTTTTTATAAATGAACTTGTTTTTCCATTCAAGTATTCACGAAATATAATTTTAATTTCAATTTATTTTAAAATGTTAATAATTATTTATTAGAAATTATAATAAATTCCATTATAATCTAAATTATTATAAATTTTGATATAAAAACATTTCGATAAATAAAAATTTACTTTTATAGGGATTTGTTTTTCAATTAGTTTTATAGATTGATTTTAAAATCAATATTTTCAACTTATAGGATTTTAATTTTAAAAAATGGATTTGATGACTTTAATCATCATTTCTAAATTTTGTTAAATACTTACACTTTAATTTTAGAAATTATGAATTGAAATAACGATAAATATTTATGACCATATTAAGGGTAAAATCAGTATAACATTTTTAAAAATATGATATATGGCTTAAAAAATACTCCGTACACATTTAGATATTCAATTTGATGAGATTAATTAAATAAAAAATAAAAATTTGAGATGTTTTGGAATTTTCTTCCCTTCATTATACCAAATGATCATTGTTATAAAAATAAATGAAAATTCCAGAAATGTCACTCTATTGATTTTGATTTATCTTATATGTAATAATAGGGTTTAGAATTGTCATGAATAAATCCAAAAGTTTATTTTTAAAATTATTAATTTTTTATTATGATGTTATTTTTTTCTTATTTTTAGTAATGACAGAATTTACATAAATTATTACATAATGATGACACATTTATTTAGAAAGTGGTATAAAAATTAAGGTATATGATTTTGATATCATCAAAAGTATTATTTTTGGGGGTTAATTAGGGTTAAAAATTAATTTTACACTTAGTAATAACATATAATTTATTTTTATTGAGTTTATATTGGATTTCTATAATTTATTAATTTCATTAATGTCAAAATATGTGAATTTTTCAAAAAATGAATTTAATGATATTTTATGTTAGAAAATATATTATTGAATGATTTTAAAATCATAAAAATATTGAAGTAGGACAAGAGGGATTAGATATAGGAAAAAAATTTATATATTTACCATTATTGGGCCAACTTTTACGTTATAGACAAATGTATAAGTCTTATGTATTGACAATTCCATTACAATATATAAGGATAATATTGGTTTATGAATGGGTTAAACCAAATGAAAGGGTTTAAAATGAGACAGAAAACATTCAAACATTTATTGGTTATTGTTATTTAAAACTTAAACTATCTTAGATTTGAAAATTATTTCTACATGGTTCCACATTCACTGGAAAAACAATTTAATTTTTATATATATTTTAAGTAATTCCCAGTGCGATTTTCTTCACTGTAAAATGGAACCACCTATCATCTATTTTTAAAACCACACTGAGCAACTTACATATAAAAAAACCATCAAAAATATTATAAACCATACATAAAATATCTTTTATAGGTTCTTCTTTTCTAAAATACCATTCCAAGGGACCATAACAGGACATTCAAATTATGTTATCTAAAGAGAAGGTAATTATCCTAACAGATTATTTTCATTTTACATCATTATATACCTCCTTAAATTCTTTCCTAGCCTTTGAAATAATATAAAATATGTATAAAAAATAACCTTATATGTCATTATGTTAATTTCATAAACATATTTATCACTTTTTCCCATCTAATGTGAGGATAAAAGTATCCCTCTTTCATGCGTGCGGACTGCCGCCTCTACATTGAGATTTGATTTATTTTCAATCACTGTATCACATGGATATTTTTAATTATGAATTTAACTAATATATATATATATATATATATATATGATATTATTAGTATTCTATAATTTTGAATTATTATTTACTTTTCATTCACTCCATAATGAAAAAATGAAAAGGTCACCCTTGTGTACATACGAAATACCATCTCCATGATGTTATGATATTCATTTTTCATTACTGCTTTATATGAAGAGTAACAAAAACTGTATATAGTGATCAAATATGATACTAATTAAAAAATGACATTGTGGTTATTATGGAACAATGATAAATGTATAAGGACCATAACATTTGACTTGAAACATACATAAAATACAAAACAATTATCACATAGAAAATATTGATTTTAATACAATATTATTAATAAATGAGTGTTGAAATGTTATAATTGGATCATATATGATAGTATGATAATTTAAATGGTTATTATATACAATTATATAAAATATATTTTTATTACACATGAGGATAGATTGGTTATGATTCAAGTCATAGGTATAGTAAGGGTTTCTCATATCATTATTATTTTTATGAGACATAGTCCATATTCATAACATGTTTATTTTATGTGGTGTATATAGTTCTCATTTAATTATATTATGATATCTATATGTTTTTATCTTTCAAGAAGTTTTTATTTAGTTATTACCGATGTAGTAAGTGTTATTTTACAATGTTATTACTTTTCAGGATTATATATTCTAAATTTCTAACGGGGGAAATTAAATACATCATATCATTTAAACCCCATACATTTTTTTCATTTGGTTATTTCTAAAGTTTCTATAATTAAATGTCTTATTTCTCTCTTTCATAGATAAAAATTGTTAGGCATAATTATTAATTAAAAATTTTAATATTTTCTCTTTGATCAATGAACTTTTATGTCCATGCCCATACTATTAAAAAAATATTAATGGAGTTCCTACTTGTAGTAGATATGACTTAAAAATTGAATTTTAAATGCCTTTAAATTGATTGGTATAATTTAAAATTTAATATTTTTAATTACACATGTTTCCAAATAATTCATTTTTTATGTTTACAAACGTTTGAAAGGAATGTTTTCATTTAATGTATATGGCATGAATGAATTATTCCTTAGTCATGACCATTCATTTCACTGAATATTAAATTAAAATATTCCATATTCCCTCTCAAATACAATGTTTTCAAAAATATTTTTGAAATTATTATATTCTAAATAATTTATTTCAAAATGAAAATAGTATATTCCCTATAAAATATCCCAGTGATCTTTTGAAGGTAATTTTCACATTTGATAAAATCATTTGATGATACTTAAAATTTACATGGGATTTGATCTAATGGTACCATAATAATTATTTCTCTAGGTGGTTTATAATTATGGTGAATAGGTTTTTAGGAAACCCATTTATTTTCTATAATTTATTCCATAATTCAATGATGAAATGATTATTAATTCTTTTTCCATGACACTACTTTTTATATGATGATATTATGAATGTTTTTTGCTCTTATAGAACACATATTAATGGAATATGTTTAGATGATGGGTGGTATTGAAATTATATAACTCGCTAATTAATTGGGTAAATATGATTCCGGATGAGATAATATGAATTTAAATGAGGTGTGATCCCAGTTTAGTAAGGAAATTTATCCACTACGATAGATTTGGGAGTAGACCTTGACTAAAGAAATGATGGAATGGGGAGTGAAACCAATGCACTATGATATAATTTTCAGATATCCATGACTATGTATGTAATTATATATTCTTTTGTTAATTCCAAAAACTTAGGTCTTATGTTTACGTTATATTTTTCTATCTCATGATAGATTATAAATGATTCCACATAGTTATGATTTTGTATATTGTTATAACAAATCATTATTCAATGATTTATAATTAATTATTTATAATTAATGGGGTATTATTATCATATGTTAAGTCATGTTCTCAAAACTTTTTTCTTACCTTATTCTAACTTATGATCAATTATTGGTATCTTCTATGTTTACCATCACTGAGCATCTAAGATCACCATTTCTTATGTATCATCCTTCTCCAGGTTATGAAGAATGTTATTAACTATGGAATTTATATGAAGGGTACTGCAAAAAAAACCTTGTAAGAGAAGTTGAATATATTTCATGAAATAAGATTATTATGTGTCTAGTCTTGAATGAAAATAAACCACTATTGTCATAGCATGGATCATATTGATATGTAATGAATAGTAATATAAAGTGGGGTAATATTTATGAATAGAGTAATTAGTTTTCTATAGTGTTTATCTATATTTTGAGAGAAAATATATAAATGATTATCCTATATGAATTAATATTATCGCATATCAAAAATACATGTACCTGACATTTCACATTTCCAAAAATGGATAAATAAGTTATCTCAAGCATGTAATTTAGTTAAATAAATTAATATATAGAATAATTTAAGTATTTTTCATTTTAAATAATTAGTAATATATATAAACCTTGTAATTTCTCTCCTTCCTATTTTTTTCATGTGCACACACACACACACCGCTAGTCACAAAAGTATTATTACCCCGCAATCACATTATACATTTTTATATTATTAATATTATAATTTTGATTATTCTTATTTTTTACAAGAAATTGAATTAAAACTTACAAAAACAAATAATATTCACTTAAATTTTCTATTGGGACTATTTTTTATATTCAATACATAATTGAAATGGGTATAGTGGTTATTGGTCAATATAATGAAATCATACAAATCAACCAACTAGAACATTGATACTCGACCACCAACACCTATCATGACGATTTATTATAACCAAAATATAAATATGGATTGTTTATAAATTATGGGTTAACAAAATGTTTTATATTTTACTATTTATTTCACACACACATCAGCATTCCCAAAGTGAAATTAATTAATTTTACATCACATAATTCTTAAATCCTAAAATAATAATAAAAAAATTGATCAAAAATATTGCTATTAAAATAGAAAATTCATAAATTAAACTTTTGATTCAATTAAAATAAAATTATTATGAAAATAATTTATCAAATAATAATATAATTAATTTTACATAAATAATTTACACATATTATTACTCCATTTTTATCATGAAATACTATCACCTTACCCATCCCCTAAAATGAATTTTAACTAAAAATGTCTTCTTGGTATTGGAAACAATAAAAATTTGATTTTTTTCCAATAAATATCTTTCCTCGACACATAAAATTTAAAATTTTCATCAATATTTTATTTTTTGTGGAGATTAATTTCAAAAATATCAAAAAATTTATTATATATTCACATACATAGAATATTAATATTGATAATAAAGAAATAAAATACACCCTTGAGATTCTTTTACTTGTCTTGTGAGTTTTTATAGTTTAGTTTCTCTTTTTAAATTTTTTTCAAAAACCGTAATTACATTCCAAAATATTCCTATGTATTCAGAAATTATTGGGATTTAGAGGACATAAAATGAAAAAAAGCAATGAAATTAATATAAAACAAAAAAGTTATTAAAATTTTATTCGAATATAGGATTCCTCCAAAGAAGTGATAGACTTGACATATTAAATCTGAAAAACCATATTAAAATTAATCATAAATTTAAATATAAGAAAAAATTTCATGTTTATAATCATCTTTTTGAAAATCATATCATAGATGTGTTAGTGGTTTTTTGAGCTCCAATTTGGATGTTTCATAACCCAATGGTAAATCTCTTACATTATGATGACTTATGTCTAAAATTGGTGAATGATAATGCCTCATACATTTATTTGAATCTAATTCACAAATATACTCTCATATATAATAATTTTTCTTCCAAATAAAAATATCAATTTTAAGATAAATTTCCAATCTATTGAAAAATGATGTTTAATTGATGATTTTGAGATACCATTTCCCACCACCTAAGACTAGAAGAAACCCTCCAAAAAACATTTTCCGATCATTTGTTAATAAAATTTCAAACCCTATTTTTCATCTCAAATATTATAAATGACTTTCCAATTTTCCTAATTAATTGGAGAACCCCTAGTCTTTAAAAACGGTCTTTCAAAAATTATTAGCACATCCCTATCACAATATTTTTTGTGGGCCAAAAAATTTAAGTGGAATGATTAATTTAACAATATTAACAATTAATTATTTAACTATACTAGTTTGATATTTAATTTAATGATCATTCAAAAGATGAGAATTTATAAATGGATTTAATTCACTAATCCAATACTACATGAAAAATGATAAAAGAATGATTTTTATGATTTCCTCAAGATCACAAACACATTTTTTACTTCATCCTTACCAATGTTATGTGGGAAAGAAAAACAAAACAGATCCCTAATTCTTATAGGTATGTAATAAAAAAACAGCAGACAATATTTTTTCATTATAGAACCATTAGAAAACACTTTTAACCATTAATTATTTAGTAGTGATGGAAAATTATAAATATGTGGTATGTACATGTATATTGGTGTGTGATTATTTTACAGAAATTAAAATATAAATAAAAGAAAATTTGATTAATTTTTTATGTGTTATTATTTTTTAACTAACAATAAATATTCTAAAAATGAGTATTAAATTTAAAAACTCACGTGTAGGTGTTTTATAACAAATTAAGTGAAGATTATTTATTTCACTTGAACACTACACTATTGATGGTATAATTTCGAAATGTTTTTTTCTAAAAACTAGCACAACAGACTTCAAATACCTATTTCAATCATTTAAATTCGTAGAGAAATTGATCACTTGGCCCTCTCATAACATGATTGTCCAAAGTTGATGAAATGGGCCCATCAAGAAATTATTATCATAATGCTCTACAGTTCCATAATTTTTTGAGGTTTTGGGTTTAGATTCTTAGTTAAAGGACAAAGTTTCTCTAATAAATCCATTACAAAGAAACAAATATAATTTTTATTATTTTAATAACCCAGAAGTTTATTTTATTATAGAAAATAAATTAGCACATCAATTAGAACAAAAAAACAATGAGAATAATTATTCAACGAGAACCCCTTATTACACACATTAGATTTACCCAAGCACGCTAAAAATATAATTATTGATAGTAAAGGACAAGATTATTATAAAAACATCGAAAATGATAGATATTGTTAATTGTAATGAGAATGGGAAGTATTATGAAGAAATCTAGAATACCTTATTTAAGAAATGTACATATCCCCCCATTCTCTAATATCCTATTCACCATAATTATCTTCTTATTTTCTTATTAATTTACTGCTTTTTATATCTTAAACTCTACTCCAATTTAATGGATTTATAAAAATTTTAATTCAAATATTATTATTTGTTAATATAAATATATGTAGATATGAATTGACAAATAAAATTCAATTTTCTCTCTATGGAAGGTAAACTTTACTGACCAAATAGACTTGTCCATGTGAAACTATTTTTTTAGTATTTTCAACTACATTTTCTATACATTTTTTATATGATCATGGTATTCTATATATAATTGCATTAAAATTTTAATCAAATCAATATCAATTCTAAAAAACAATATACGGACCAAATAGAGAAATAAGGTCCAGTTCAAACCTCCCTAAATGTCATCCATTTTGAATTTCAAATAACATATTTATATTGCGAAAATTAGATCTTTGTCCAAATGATACAATTTTAGAAAGAATTTATAGTAATATTAATATAAAAATTCGAATATATTTGAGTTGAAAATTTATTATTATCAATGTGTTAATATGATGATGTTATGTGAGAACATGTTTTAAAAAACAGAATAGTTCATTTTTTTAGACACATTAAAAATTGGAATTTAATATTATATAGGTTTTAAAATAAGTCTAAAATAAAATCAATTTTTTTTAAACATATATACAAAATTTTTTCAAATCATACTTCATATAATAAGCCACACTAGACCATATTCGGTAAACTATACATGATCCATATTCCCCTAAAAGATACTCGAGTTATAATACAACCTATTATTGTAGTATATTCATCACCATAATATCCTTTCAAGTATAGCCATACTCCATTATCCTTATCTCACAAGGAACATTTACCAATTCCACTCCCATGTAAATCACATATTATGGTGAATATTCGAGATCATTATGGGTCAAATTCTGATCAGGTGACTCTCTCTAATAATATATTACACTCCCACATTAAAATTAGTTTTAGGGAAACCCAAAGACTCCAATGATTTTGCTTCTAAATTCACACTAAACATGGAGTTTTCTATAATTTAATATAAAAAATATTAATATCTATACCCAATAAATAGTTCACCTTCTATAAAAAGATTTCAATTATCATTTTTGAAAGAGGACTACCTTTCAAAAATTTCATTAGCACCTACTCACTATTCCACGTGATCCATGCTTGACTTCTATTAATGAAACCATACCATGCCATAAACTATATGTTTTAAAACATAATGTTGTTCTATTTTATCACTATAAATTTAAAATTTTAATCTCTATTAAGATGTCACAACATAAAAAATATATCACAGACTCGTGTATCTATTTATTTCCACGAGATCAATATATTCACACCCAATAAAAACATTTTTTCCCTTACATGAAGTCTCACAAATTCTTATAATGTTGTAACTCACAACAATGGATACACTCCTTTAGTTGATTCACTCACTAAAATTATTTAACAACCATCCTTTCAAATTTTATGTGTTAAAAACATATTATCATTCCACTATAGATATAAGGCCCCAGCCTTAAACCTTACTTAATATTGAATTAAATGAATAATTCACATTGAGGATCTTTTCAGGTTTAGAGTTTTAGAGAATTAGAACATAACTATTACATCTTAAAAGATTACAAAGTAGACACTTATACTAAGTCTCCATAAAATAAAAACTCTTAAAAAGAAAGATGTCTAGATTCCATGTTTTAGATAGCATGAAATTCCCTTGATCCCATCCTTGACCTTATTCCACTTTAAGTCCTGTGAAAAACATTTCGAAAAAACTTGGGGTGAGCATAAAAAGCTCCGTAAGGGATACAAAAAGAATGAAAACTGTTAGTTTTTCAAACATCAAGTAAACCATGTATACTATATCAAAGTAATACCTTCACCTTCATGAAGTAGTAAAAAAAATCGTCACTGAAAAAAGTATCATTACTTACCTTTTTGTAACCAAAGGATTACCATAAAACCCATATAAAGAACACATAACATATATAAAGGTAACTTGGGACATAAACTTACTTAAGTGGAATAACCATACGGTCGACTTCCACACATATCACTTAATGGAATAACCATACGGCCAATTTCCATACATACTTAATGGAATAGCCATACGACCGACTTCCATACCCAATGCATTGGAGGTTATAACGTAACCACCCATCCTGGTATTCACGGCACCACCCGTCATATGGTTTATAACGTAACCACCCGTTAAAATGTCCAATTACCAATATAAAATCATAAAACATAAAACCAATATAAAGGAATGATAACATTTCCACATTTCAATCACAATATATCATAAATATATTGACATAATAGAATCCTTTTTCGAAACCATTTTCAATACCAAAATACATAAAAGAGTATATGGTATTTATTTTATTCTAAAAACATTACGGCTTGTTGAGAAAGCCAAAGATCAAATAATACTCGCGGCGGCGGAAAAGGTCGTTGTCACCGCGTACGTTAAAAAAACATTCCTTTTTGTCGTTTAGTAAAACTCTTCGTAGAAAAAGATTCCTTTTGTATAAAAGTAAAAGTCAAAGGGTTTATACACCGTATAAAAGAAAGTTGTGTATAAAACGAAATATGCCTCAATGAAAGGAGATTGAGACGAAGTCCCTTACCTTGGGTCCGACTTGACTCGATCGTTCTTTAACGTCCTGAATAATAAACTTGAGTTAATTTATACTTGATTAAGAAACTTTTTAAACTTAATTATTCCTTTTATATCACTTATTGTCATGTTATAAACATTATGTAACCATTTAAGTTAATAATGTTTGTTTTGTCAATATTTGGTTCTTAAGTCGAAAGTTGACTTCTTACAATTACATGTTGTTCGTGTGGTCAAAAGTTCTTTATATCCAGAATGAAATTCCTGATTTGGATATCATATATATCATATATATCCAGCATATACATGTATTTATAATATTACATAATCATTTAGAGTTAAGAAATGAAATTCACCGTTCATGGAGACGGTAAGCCGTACGTACGCATGAACGCTACTTTCATTTCTTTGTCATATTAATGGAATTAAAACTAAATGAGAGGTATGTATATTTTAATTCCAGAATTATATTCATCATTTAGAGATATCATTAATTATATATATACATTATATACATGTAATTTTAATAGTACATTACATTTGGGGATAAGAAATGAAATGCACCGTTCATGGAGACGGTAAGCCGTACGTACGCATGAACGCTACTTTCATTTCTATCTCATACTTTAATGGGAAGAAATAATAATGATATATAGGTATATTATAATTCCAGTATAACATCATATATAATAACTTTAAATCCATCCTTTACACATCCCTAATATGGCATTAACGAATCACATCACTTTGAGGGGGCGGTAGTCCGCACTTCCTTAAATGAAGATATCGCGTTTACCCATAATGGAAACCATAAAGGTATGCCAAAAATGAAAAATACAGAAGCTTAAAGAAAACATAAACATATTATATATCATATATAAAAATAGTGACATCATAATGGCCACCCTTGAAGGTGTTAAATGAGTATTGAACAATCATCGTTTCGGGAGGCAGAATTTCGCCATCCACGGAAACTGTATGTTCTTTAACCATTTGATGTAGTTGTGTGAGAGTGTAGCTCAAATAAATATTATAAAAACATCCTAGTATATTGAAGATACTGGTGTTGTTACAAAAGAAGTAAATAAAAATAGTTTATAGGGTTGGAGAAGCAAAATAAAACAAATGAACAAGAGAGAATGAATTACCTTTAAAATTGTAACTCCCTTTTGATTTGAGCCTAAAGGCTTCCTTTGAAAGGATTCTGCCCGAAGGGAATCCTCTAGGATGATGAGAGGGATGTGGAAAGAGTATTTGGGCAGGGTTTGGGCGAGCCAAAGGCTTGAGAAGTGTGTGAAATGGGGTAGAGGTGGGGGCCTTTTATAAGAGGAGAGGAGGGGCACTTTTGGAAAGTAAAGAAAATATTACTTTATTTGAAAATGTGTTTCGGTTTTAAAAGGTCCCACATTGATATAATTCGTGTCTATGGTGATAAGGGTTCGAAATCCACTCATCCAATTGGTTTTGGACATGTGTAGGTTTTAGATTTTTCATTATATTTCCATTTTATTTAAATCGTCAAATAATGATGTCATTGCTGCATCATTATTATGTCATATATAATTTAATTTATTTAATGTCTAAAAATTATAAAACAAATACTATGATGTTGGAAATCTTTTTATATTTCCAATGAATATTTATAATCAAAATTTGGACTTGTATAATCCCACTTAAAAATTATTTTAGTAAACCAATTTATGTTAGTGTCATTTTCACTTTAACATTAAATAAAAATATATTAATGTCATTTTCCAACTAAAGTGGCTCCATGGGGTCCCCAAGTTGGCCCATGGCTTGTCGTGGTCGGCCATGACTCACCCAATAGGTGTAGGACAAGTGTCATGGTGTTTTCACATTCTTATAATACCATTTTTACCTTAAACTACACTAATTACCTCTAATCGCGATTAATGAAAAAAAGTTACTATTCACCAAAAAATTATTTTAATCTCATTGAACCACATTTTACTTCTTAATGACAACCATGTATGTCGGATTTTCAAAATTCAATACACATTAGTGGTAAACATTCATTTAACTGAAAAATCAGTTTGCTTGATTACCACTTAGTGGTTTCACTATTCATCAAAAATTGAAGTTTTTCAGAAAATTACCAAAAATTCACCCTAAGCTATATTTGATATTCCGAATTCAAAAATTAATTCCATTTTACAAAATTCAAAACATATAAGTCAAATTAATTAATTTAATAATTAATTCCCACTGTCATGACAAATAGCGTGTTTTTGTGAAACAATAAGTATCAAAAGATTGACACCAGTTTAAGTCCAATTTCAAAGTGAAATTGATTCCAACGACCACCATTGGATTAACTGGTAAAAATATTTTCTAATTTCACTTTAAAACCAATTAAAATAATAATCTAATAATATAAATAATTTAGATTAAAAATAGGTTTTGAATTAAAATACAACATTTTAAACTATTCATAAAAAAATGAACTTTATCAGAAATGTACCAAAAATTTACACAAAGTAAATTTTGATGTCCCAATTCTAAAGAAGAGTTATATTTGGTCCAAAAAAAATTATAAGAGTGATCAAAACTATATTTAATGACGATTCACCATTAAAAGGTGATAAGTTAACCTTTAGTGAAAATTAGAGTATATATGCCCTAAAATTGAACTCTTTCCGTATTTTAAGCCTTTATCTTTTATTGGGTAAACGTATAAACATTTAAAAACATATCTAATCATATATTAGTTATTTCTATCCATTCTCGCCAGTACAACAGCTACTTGTTAACTAACATTTAAAATAATTTTATTTTATTACTAGTGTGCTACGTAAGTTTCAAAGAAACTCATCGTTGCGTATCGGGTACGCTATCGAACATAGAAACCCCTTTAAAATAAAATTAATATTTAATTCGTAAATATTAATAAATATGAAAATTCTTTATTCTTTATTTACCTGGGATGTTACATCCTTCCCCCCTTTTTGGAATTGCGTCCTCGCAATTTTATTCACTTATCAAAATAAGTGGGGGTATTTATCCCTCATAGCATTTTCAGATTCCCACGTTGCCTCTTAAATCACATGGTTTTTCCATAAAACCTTTACCTGATGAATCACCTTATTCCATAACACTTGCTCCCTATGGTCAAGAATCTGGACCGGTTGTTCCTCATAAGATAGGTTCTCTTCCAGCTGAACTACCTCTGGACTCAAAACATGAGATGGATCTGGCATATACTTTCTCAACATTGAAACATGAAAAACATTGTGTACCTGAGATAAACTCGGAGGTAAAGCCACTCAGTATGCAACTGATCCAACTCTTTCCAGAATTTCGTATGGTCCAACCAACCATGGACTCAACTTTCCTTTCTTACCAAATCTCATCACACTTTTCCAAGGAGAAACCTTGAGAAAAGAATGATCACCTTCCTCAAAAGATAGATCCTTCCTCTGGTTATCCGCATAACTCTTCTTCCTGCTCTGAGCTGTTCTCATGTGTTTCTGATTCAGCTGAACTTTTTCTGCCATCTCTTCTACCAATTCTGGTCCCATCAACTTCCTTTCACCCACTTCATCCCAGAAAGCTGGAGTTCGACACAGCTTCCCATATAATGCCTCAAATGGTGCCATCTGTATACTGGAATGAAAACTGTTATTATAAGAAAACTCAACCAAAGAAAGATGTTGGTACCAACTTCCCTGATAATCCATCAAACAAGCTCGTAGCATATCCTCCAATGTCTGAATTGTTCGTTCTGACTGCCCATCTGATTGAGGATGAAAAGCTGTACTAAAATTTAATTCAGTACCCAATGACTTCTGAAGGCCTTTCCAAAAGTTAGAAGTAAACCTGGGATCAAGATCAGATATAATGGAGAGAGGAACTCCTTGTAACCTGACTATCTCTTTAAGATACAGACGGGAATGTTGATCAAGAGAGAAAGTATCTCGTATAGAAAGGAAATGAGCAGATTTGGTCAAGCGATCAACAATAACCCAGATTGCATTATTACCTCAAGATGTCCTCGGTAATCCCACAACAAAGTCCATGGATATGTTTTCCCATTTCCACTCTGGCACTGGTAAAGGCTGAAGCATCCCTTTCGGTAACTGCTGCTCTGCTTTAACCTGTTGACATGTCAAACACTTCACAGTAAAATCAGCAATGTCTCTTTTCATTCCATCCCACCAGTAATACTCCCGCAGACCTCTGTACATCTTAGTACTTCTAGGATGAAAAAACAACTCATTCTTCAACTGTGAATCACAAGGCACACATAACCTCTTCACAAACCTCAAAACACAAACACAAACTTATCCAAGAACTCATGGAAAATTTTATTCATAAGGTCCATGAATACAGCAGGGGCATTGGTTAACCCAAAAGGCATAACTACAAATTCATAATGGCCATATCTAGTACGGAACGCAGTCTTCGGAACGTCTGCTTCTTTTACATTCAACTGATGGTACCCCGACCTCAAGTCAATCTTTGAAAAAAAAAATGAGCTCCCTGGAGCTGATACCACTTCCTTCGATGGCCCAACATCTGCTGAAGTTGTTGCAAAGGATTTCACCACCCCTTTCTGCTTGTAGTCTGGCTGTATTCCCCCAGTTGAGTTCTTCTTTGGACACTCGTTTGCATAATGACCCATTTCATTACACTTAAAACATCTTACCGTTGGCTTTTCATTTCTTGCTTGATCATCTTCCTTACAGTTACGAGCAATATGACCAGATTTACCACACCGAAAGCACTTACCAGACTTGGATAAACATTCTCCAGGATGTATTTTACCACACTTCTCATAGGATGGATATTTGGTTTTCTTACCTCCTTTCTTCTTTGATGAATTCTTCCCCTTTTCATGCCAACTAGATCTCTTATTCTGTTGTTTGTCATAGAACACATGATCATCAGCAAACTCTATTTCCACCTTCTCCGTACATCGAACAAGTTTTTCATAACTTTTGAACTCACGAGAAGCTAAAGCCCTTCGATACTTTGGCTTTAACCCTGAGTAAAAACGGTTTATTTTACTATCAAGATCTCGTATGAAGTTTGGAGCATACCTTGCCAATCGAGTGAACTTTTCTTAATAAGCAGCCACTGAATCATCCTCCTGCCTCAATTCTAGGAACTGTGTTTCCATCCTAAGACGAACCACCTTAGGAAAATATTTCTCAAGAAACATACCTTTGAATTCGTCCCGGTGAAGATCCTCAATATCATCACTATCCCATATATTTTTCACCATCGACCACCACTGATCAGCTTCACCTTCAAAACGATAAACATCAAGACTAACCTTTTGATGTTCTGAACACCCCATGACTTCAAAAATCTTCTCCAGTGATTTAATCCACCCTTCAGCTTGCACACGGTCAGATGATCCTCTGAATGATGGGGGATGTTGCCTCATGAAATGTTCCACCACTGACATGTTCCTCTGCGGTTGATCTGGCTGATCTCGTGCATGGATACCACCACCATTTATAGCCTGAGTCAACTGTGCCATCACTGCAACAAACTGTTCAGTTCCGATTCCGACCATCTCAGGTTGCTGATTTGGTAGGTTATCTTCCTCCTGAGGTCGTCCCAACATAGCTGCTTTGTTTCCTCTGCGGAAAACCATTCTGAACACAGAAATATCTTAGGCGAAGTAACATGGTAATCCGTAAATGCTATATCATTTCAATCATATTATAATTTAACACTTTTCTAACTCCTAAAGTTGTCTAAACCGACCTTTGATACCAACTATAAGGCCCCAGCCTTAAACCTTACTTAATATTGAATTAAATGAATAATTCACATTGAGGATCTTTTCAGGTTTAGAGTTTTAGAGAATTAGAACATAACTATTACATCTTAAAAGATTACAAAGTAGACACTTCTACTAAGTCTCCATAAAATAAAAACTCTTAAAAAGAAAGATGTCTAGATTCCATGTTTTAGATAGCATGAAATTCCCTTGATCCCATCCTTGACCTTATTCCACTTTAAGTCTTGTGAAAAACATTTCGAAAAAACTTGGGGTGAGCATAAAAAGCTCAGTAAGGGATACAAAAAGAATGAAAACTGTTAGTTTTTCAAACATCAAGTAAACCATGTATACTATATCAAAGTAATACCTTCACCTTCATGAAGTAGTAAAAAAAATCTTCACTGAAAAAAGTATCATTACTTACATTTTTGTAACAAAAGGATTACCATAAAACCCATATAAAGAACACATAACATATATAAAGGTAACTTGGGACATAAACTTACTTAAGTGGAATAACCATATGGTCGACTTCCACACATATCACTTAATGGAATAGCCATACGGCCAATTTCCATACATACTTAATGGAATAACCATACGGACGACTTCCATACCCAATGCATTGGAGGTTATAACGTAACCACCCGTCCTGGTATTCACGGCACCACCCGTCATATGGTTTATAACGTAACCACCCGTTAAAATGTCCAAGTACCAATATAAAATCATAAAACATAAAACCAATATAAAGGAATGATAACATTTCCACATTTCAATCACAATATATCATAAATATATTGACATAATAGAATCCTTTTTCAAAACCATTTTCAATACCAAAATACATAAAAGAGTATATGGTATTTATTTTATTCTAAAAACATTACGGCTTGTTGAGAAAGCAAAAGATCAAATAATACTCGCGGCGGCGGAAAAGGTCGTTTTCACCGCGTACGTTAAAAAAACATTCCTTTTTTTCGTTTAGTAAAACGCTTCGTAGAAAAAGATTCCTTTTGTATAAAATTAAAAGTCAAAGGGTTTATACACCGTATAAAAGAAAGTTGTGTATAAAACGAAATATGCCTCAATGAAAGGAGATTGAAACGAAGTCCCTTACCTTGGGTCCGACTTGACTCGATCGTTCATTAACGTCCTGAATAATAAACTTGAGTTAATTTATACTTGATTAAGAAACTTTTTAAACTTCATTATTCCTTTTATATCACTTATTGTCATGTTGTAAACATTATGTAACCATTTAAGTTAATAATGTTTTTTTGTCAATATTTGGTTCTTAAGTCGAAAGTTGACTTCTTACAATTACATGTTGTTCGTGTGGTCAAAAGTTCTTTATATCCAGAATGAAATTCCTGATTTGGATATCATATATATCATATATATCCAGCATATACATGTATTTATAATATTACATAATCATTTAGAGTTAATAAATGAAATGCACCGTTCATGGAGACGGTAAGCCGTACGTACGCATGAACGCTACTTTCATTTCTTTGTCATATTAATGGAATTAAAACTAAATGAGAGGTATGTATATTTTAATTCCAGAATTATATTCATAATTTAGATATATAATTAATTATATATATACATTATATACATTTAATTTTAATAGTACATTACATTTGGGGATAAGAAATGAAATGCACCGTTCATGGAGACGGTAAGCCGTATGTACGCATGTACTCTACTTTCATTTCTATCTCATACTTTAATGGGAAGAAATAATAATGATATAGAGGTATATTATAATTCCAGTATAACATCATATATAATAACTTTAAATCCATCCATTACACATCCCACATATGGCATTAACGAATCACATCACTTTGAGGGGGCGGTAGTCTGCACTTCCTTAAATGAAGATATCGCGTTTACCCATAATGGAAACCATAAAGGTATGCCAAAAATGAAAAATACAGAAGCTTAAAGAAAACCTAAAACATATTATATATCATATATAAAAATAGTGACATCATAATGGCCACCCTTGAAGGTGTTAAATGAGTATTGAACAATCATCGTTTCGGGAGGCAGAATTTCGCCATCCACGGAAACCGTATGTTCTTTAACCTTTTGATGTAGTTGTGTGAGAGTGTAGCTCAAATAAATATTATAACAACATCCTAGTATATTGAAGATACTGGTGTTGTTACAAAAGAAGTAAATAAAAAGATTTTATAGGGTTGGAGAAGCAAAATAAAACAAATGAACAAGAGAGAATGAATTACCTTTAAAACTATAACTCCCTTTTGATTTGAGGCTAAAGGCTTCCTTTGAAAGGATTCTTCCCAAAGGGAATCCTCTAGGATGAGGATAGGGATGTGGAAAGAGTATTTGGTCAGGGTTTGGCCGAGCCAAAGGCTTGAGACGTGTGTGAAATGGGGTAGAGGTGGGGGCCTTTTATAACAGGAGAGGAGGGGCACTTTTGGAAAGTAAAGAAAATATTACTTTATTTGAAAATGTGTTTCGGTTTTAAAAGGTCCCACATTGATATGATTCGTGGATAAGGTGATAAGGGTTCTAAATCCACTCATCCAATTGGTTTTGGACATGTGTAGGTTTTAGATTTTTCATTATCTTTCCATTTTATTTAAATCGTCAAATAATGATGTCATCGCTGTATCATTATTATGTCATATATAATTTAATTTATATAATGTATAAAAATTATAAAACAAATACTATGATGTAGGAAATCTGTTTATCTTTCCAATTACTATTTATAATCAAAATTTGGACTTGTATAACCCCACTTAAAAATTAGTTTAGTAAACCTATTTATGTTAGTGTCATTTTCACTTTAACATTAAATAAAAATATATTAATGTCATTTTCCAACTAAAGTGGCTCCATGGGGTCCCCAAGTTGGCCCATGGCTTGTCTTGGTCGTCCATGACTCACCCAATAGGTGTAGGACAGGTTTCATGGTGTTTTCATATTCTTATAATACCATTTTTACCTTAAACTACACTAATTACCTCTAATCGCGATTAATGAAAAAAAGTTACTATTCACCAAAAAATTATTTTAATCTCATTGAACCAAATTTTACTTCTTAATGACAACCATGTATGTCGGATTTTCAAAATTCAATACACATTAGTGGTAAACTTTCATTTAACTGAAAAATCAATTTGCTTGATTACCACTTAGTGGTTTCACTATTCATCAAAAATTGAAGTTTTTCAGAAAATTACCAAAAATTCACCCTAAGCTATATTTGATATTACGAATTCAAAAATGAAGTCCATTTTACAAAATTCAAAACATATAAGTCAAATTAATTAATTTAATAATTAATTCCCACTGTCATGACAAATAGCGTGTTTTTGTGAAACAATAAGTATCAAAAGATTGACACCAGTTTAAGTCCAATTTCAAAGTGAAATTGATTCCAACGACCACCATTGGATTAACTGGTAAAAATAAACTCTAATTTCACTTTAAAACCAATTAAAATAATAATCTAATCATATAAATAATTTATATTAAAAAGAGGTTTTGAATTAAAATACAACATTTTACACTATTCATAAAAAAATGAACTTTATCAGAAAGGTACCAAAAATTTACACAAAGTAAATTTTGATGTCCCGATTCTAAAGAAGAGTTATATTTGGTCCAAAATAAAGTATAAGAGTGATCAAAAATATATCTAATGACGGTTCACCATTAAAAGGTGATAAGTGAACCTTTAGTGAAAATTAGAGTATATATGCCCTAAAATTGAACTCTTTCGGTATTTTAAGCCTTTATCTTTTATTGGGTAAATGTATAAAAATTTAAAAACATATCTAATCATATTTTAGTTATTTCTATCCATTCCCGCCAGTACAACGACTACTTGTTAACTAACATTTAAAATAATATTATTTTATTACTAGTGTGCTACGTAATTTTCAAAGAAACTCATCGTTGCGTATCGGGTACGCTATCGAACATAGCAACCCCTTTAAAATAAAATTAATATTTAATTTGTAAATATTAATAAATATGAAAATTCTTTATTCTTTATTTACCTGGGATGTTACAATAAATATCAATAAGGTTCATTCCCCTTTTTTCATAATGAGGACACATGTCACATGACCCCACTAGCCATCTTCATACATTTCATAGTGTTACTATCTACTTCACCAATAATATACAATCACACAATTCCTTTATGAGAAAATAATTTTTATATGTCGATAAAACTCTAAGACACTATAATTCATCACTAATATGGTAATCCACCAATCTCCTAAATTTCAATATAAAATAATCCATAAATCCTCACCACATTAGAAACAAACTTCCAATATGTTATGAAATTTAAAATTTAAAAACACATGATCTATTTCAAACATCATGTATTGAGTTTCATATGAAATATTACCCTAATCTCAGCTCTATGGAAAAATATTTATCTTATAAGATTCAATATATTCATTGGAACCAGAAAAAAACATCTAAGATACATGGTTAACTCTACAACCCACATATCAAATCAAAATGTCTGGTATCACACCCTCTCCTAAGTCACTCAAAATTTTGATCATGACCCTCATGTGTTAACACATTTTGGATAAACTGGATTTCTATAATTAATCTATAATCGGTAAGAAAACTTTATAATTATAGACACTATTATGATCACATTTACAACTCTTAAGGACCTACAATCCATTCAATTTTCAAGGGACCAAACACACTTCACATTCCATCCAAACCGAAATATGATGGAATAATTCACCTGAAATAAACATTCATTATCAATTAACACCATTAATTTAAAATAGAATTCAATAAATTATAATTCTAAATATTAAAATATATGTTATCTTCAATTATTCTCTAATTGATATGTCTTACATGTTATTCATATCCAATCCATTATAATAACCAATCACCTAGATCATCATTTCATGGATGTGATTTGTCATGAAATAAAATATATGTTTCATATCATATGAATAATAAATCCTTTTTCCAATAATAATAAAATGAAATATGAATAAACATACTCATAATGATTTTTAACCATTCTCAATATCAAACAATATTTATCCATGAGAAGGAATACACACTTATTAAACCCTAATAAATTAAATGACTCATGATATTATGTATTATATCCTATAGAACCAAGTCACACCTGCCTAATATTCAGATAATTATTTTCATGCTTGATGATCAATTTTTTTATTAAGTACTTTTTATGTTTCTTCCCCATACTTACTCAGGGAAATTCCATTCCTAGACAATTATAAGGAAATACATTGTGAAAATATCAAAATTGATATATGGAGGATCAACTCGTTACCCCATTGAATCATAGAATTCCCAAACCTAGAATATTTTAACTCATGGAGTATAATCTCCTACACACACTACAGTATTACTAAGATACCATAAATTACTATAAATATCGAGAAACATACAACTTGTTGTCAGGTCAAAATAGCTGTAGTGACAACACAAGAGGGGGGATTGTGTTCTTTTAAGAATTTCACAATTCTATCGATTCACATTAAAAACAGATAAAGATGGTAGCGTTTGTGTAAGAGAGTATATATGCAGCGGATAAAGAACACAGAATAAGACACATCAATTTGTTGTGGTTTGGGGTATATATGTCTCATAGTCCACTCCACAAATCACACTCTATGTGGGATTGGTTAAATTCACTAGTATGGTCTTTGTATTATAAGTCTGATCTGTAACTCAATGGAGGAATTTTTTATCCTTAAAACCATATGCCTACAATATAGATCCTTCTGGTTCAATTATAGGGAACCTATAAAACCGAATCATAGTGATAGTTGTCAATACTCCACCACGACTTACCAGAAGCAGCCGAAACTCATGATAAGATAAATTTTGATCATAAAAAGATGTATCTTGTAGTTGCATCATCACACAAGAGATAAAATATGGATCTTTCCATTAGATGAATACTATTCTTGAAATATATAAGAAGAGATTTGGTTGCACAGAAGATCTTTTATTTTAAGAGAAGAAACAAAAACATGGCATCATGTTTCCATATTTGAGAATGCATATCTATTGAAATGTAGTCATTGTTTCGGGGATGCTTGTTCACTGTAGTACAATAAAAAATAACTTGTTCAATAATTCTTGAAGAATAAGAAATATCATTATAGGTAAGAGATCTTCATATTTTTGTGAAAAATATTTGACATAGATAGATATATATAACAGTATATCTCATAATAGGATTTCTACATCCACAAAAAATGCCTGATAAATTGAGTGAATTTGAGTTCATGGAATACATCTCAGAGTAATCATAACTTCAATTTAGAATAGGAGAGAATGTTCATGCTAAAAATAGTGATTCAAATCAATTAAAACAAGCATTGGATCAATTGAAATGGAGATTTTAATTTCGATGACATTCTAAAAAGACTGCTGCAAAACACTCCAATAAAAATTTATATTCAAATTTCTGATATTAAAAATTCAAATATAAGGTTCCATCACAAAACCGAAAAATAAAAAAGGTAGGGTTAAACATTATAACGCACATTTTATAATCCATATATTTATCCATGTCAGCATAGATCTATGAACATAACATTGTTTATCCTTTTTTCCACTTTTCTCGACGTAAGGATGAAAACGTATGGTTGATCATAAAAGTAAGGTTGATGATCCATATGTTTGAAATGTTCCATAAATACATAGGGTTAATTAACTATACATTTTCATTCTAAAAAACAAAAAGTTCTTATCTAAATGTAATTTTCCTTATCAATTCGTTTATTTGAACATAAGGTTGTTTAACCATACACGTTGATCCTTCATCCCAAACATAAGTTTTGTTCCATATGTAACTTTATTCAATGAATAGTATTTTCATTAAATGAAAAACAGTGATCAGTGTTTCCAAAATACTCTTAATAGACTTCCAAACCATTTGATAATTATTTCTTGCAAGTAATAGTTGAATATTATTTCAATATAATAATAACAATTAATATAAATTTCATGAAATACACTTAGAATAAAATTATTAATAAAACAAAAAATGGTATTTGTGAGTATCAAAATCATTAATATTTATAGTGTATTATTGAGGAAATAAATTCCCATCAATCTCTCCTTTTTTTAATATCACAAAACCCAAAAATTAAATTTATAAACATAACAAAAATAATTTAGTATTATGTAAACATTAAAATAATTTTCTCCCATTTAAAATTATGAATTATTTCAATAAAAATGAAATATTTTAATTTCTATAGAATAAATGAAATAAAATAAATGATGTGTTTAAATAAATTTATCCCCCTATTGTGATATCAAAAATAATTTATAGAAATAGATTTAAGCACTTTTAATATTGATCAAAATTATTAGTGAATGTTATAAGAAACGATAATGAATAAAGAGAAATTGATTTTTTGATATTACATAAAATATGACATATAGATAGTAGACAAACACATTGATTAAAAAATACCGTAATATAGTAGAGGTTAATTTTGAGAAATAAAAAATGACATTTCTATGGGTAATGGTTGGAAAGAAAAAGAAGAGAAAGGATTGGTTGGAAGAGAATTTTTTATGTCTTCGAACATGTCTTTGGATCACCAATATGTAATCTCAAATTATTTGTCAAAATGTCTCCTAGTTGGATTAACAACTATACGGAATCATTATTGACATAAAGATTATACACAATGTTTACTTTTAGAAACACCTGAAGAATTTCTTCTTGCTTCATGAGACACTCCAGCTTCTCAGAAAACATACTCAACATCAATCAAATACGAGGCTCTCCCTGAGTAAACTGATCTATAAGAAAATTTTGATTGACCAATAAAAAAGATATATGAGAACTATTTCAATGACGATCATTAAGTCGAATATTCATATATTCCATAACAAATTAATGGCCTGAAATCTGCTAATTAAATCTGGAATGGTTTCAGGGACAGGAGAAGATGCACTGGCCTAATTCACTGAACCTTTCACTGATTCAAAATTACTTTCTAATTAACTTTTTAATTTTGAAAAATTTGATTTTGACATAGCTTCTGATATGTCCATTCCATTTTCATTTAAAATTTCTCTCTTGAAGGCATAAAAATATTTTCTAAAAACCGTTTCCTTAGTAAGCACCTGAATCTTTTAATTTTCACTATCCAATTCCTTCTGCAGATTGGAATTATCCTCTCGATACTTATTAAATTTTACCACAACATCTTCAAATTAATTATGTAATGAATCATATGTCACTTCATATTCATTTTTATCTTCATTTACATTTTCAGGTGGAAGGTTGTATTTCACTATTTTGAGTACTGATTTTTTACATGTTAATGACGAATTATCCAATACTTCAGTCTATCCACCAGAAATACAATTTGATCGTTACATAGTGTGATCCCCCATTAATGTATAAAATTGTATAATGGATTCTTGTGAGACCATACTTTCTTGAACAACTGCTTTTTGAATAACTTCTTCACTAAAAATAGTAAACCGAACATTTCAGATTGAGTTTTTGGTTCTAGAACTATTTCCACTGGAAAACTCTTTACTTACAGTTCATTCTCTAAAGAAACAATTTCATGCTCTCTTTCCTGACTCTCCACTAGATCTTACTCTTCAATAATTTTTTCTTCTAAATGAATTATGCATATTTATTCTCCAAGAGAAAAAAAATTCTCTTCAACATGAGTAGAATCTTTTTTATAGGTTTTAGCACAAGTCATTTATAACTATGCACATCCTCTTGTACTTATTTATTTTTAAATCTATGTCTTCTTATGGATGGTCCTGAATCTAAATCTATTTGAGATTAATCTACTCCCTCTTTCATAACACTAGATTCCCCCCCCCCTCCGAATAAAATCTCCTATGTTCTATTCTTCCTCTAATCCAACATGCAAGATTTTTCCTTTCACAATGCTCCATAAAAATTCATATTTTCTTAAAGTTATAGAATAAAAAACAATACTATGTTGAAATTTTAATTTGGCCTCAACTAATATAATCATATCATTCTTAATCAAAATCACTGAAATTATTTTTCCATATGGATAAAAATTTATTCGTGCATATAATGAACAACATTAATGAAGATATCTAAATAAACACTTAAAGAAATTTAATTTGATATCTCTTTGAAAAAGAATCATGATATACTTGTCTGGGTAAATAATTTTCACCATCTCATCCATTATTCTTCCTATATTAGTCTGAATAAATTTTACTAGAATCATATAGTCTAGTTCTAAATCCTTAAAAAACATCTTTCTGATGCGTGTTGAGTGGAACAGAAAAGAAATAATTTCTTTCGAAGAATGATCCTTATATCCAATTGAAATGAGGTCAAAATGAAAAACTCATTCATGATGACAGTTCAAATTCTTCTCAACCTCAGTAGAAAAATAGTGAAATCCATATCGTCTATACTAGGAGAAATCATGTCATATGTATTTATAAATCTAAATGGCACACTCTTATAAAAAATATGTGTTCAACCTTATACCAAAACTATGAGTTGCAACCATTAAAAGCTGTCTCGATACCTTGAAAAAGACATTGCTTGTTTTAGGAGAAAGTATGTCTCGTACAACCATTCTAGATCAATCACCTATCAATGATGATTTTTTCTACCGGAAATTATTTTATCTTTTATTTCACTTTCTTGTGATTCTTTTATTCTCTTGGTTTCTGTCATTCATGAAGATATGAAAATATGTAGTTTTTGGTTTCTAGGGATTTGGAAGGATGAAGAGTGATAGAATATATAAAACATGTTTTTTTCTTAATTTGGGTAAACATGATTTAGAAGACAAGGGGTTCGTAAAATGAAGGTTTTCTTACAAATGATATATATCCTTGTTTCCTGTGTTGCAGAGTAATTATCAAAAAAAATTACCCATTGTAAATAGATTTAAGATAACATGTAATAACTGAAATACCATAAGATAAAAATAATAAACGTAACTAAAATTTACACAAATAAATAATGAATAAATTAAATTTATTGATATAATAAAATAAATTAGATAAAATAAATATTTAATTAAGAATTATATAAACCTATATCACCTTAAAAAAATAAAAACAAGTAGTGAGAACAGGTTCAAAAAAAATCATCTAATTGATATTTAGTGTTGAATTTTTTTAATGATATATCATTTCTGAGAACACGATCTCTTTGAAAATGATGTCTAATATCAATATTCTTTGTTCTATAATGACTTATATAATTATTTTGAAATGATTATAGAAATTTTATTATCACATAAAATAAGAGTATGATTTAAATTAAGTATAATATTTATTCGAGTGTTTTTTATCCACGATAATTATGCACAACAACTACCTTCAGATATATACTATTCTTAGGTTGTTAATAGTGCAATGGAGTGTTGTTTCTTACTTGACCATGACACTAATGATTTTCCAAAAAAGTGACAGGTTCCTGGAGTACTTTTTCTATATTTTCTACATCCACCAAAATCATCATCCAAATATGATAATTAATGAAAATTATAAGTTTTGGATAGAGAAGAGATTGAGTAACTGTTATTTTTAAATATCTAAAAATCCTTTTTACTGCCACAAGATCGTATTATTTTTTATTTGATTGAAATATATCACAAAGTCATACTGAACACATAATATCAAGTCAACTAGAATTAAGATATGGTAAACATCATGTCATATATGTAGAGACCCGAAGCTTGACGTACATGGACATTACATTACTTTTTCATAATACTTAGTACATAACAAAAACAGACACACAAGGACAGTAATAGTTTAGTGTCTTTGGAAACTCAGAATAAAATCTTCTAATCGTGGTGAAAGATCTTCAATATCTCCTAATAAAGATCTCCCCTTTTTTTCTCACCTAAAACCATTCTTTATATCCTGGGGAAAATAAAACATAAAAGGGGTGAGCTCAAATTCCAAGTAAGGGTAAACATAGAGAACATAAAACAATCCATAAACATTTGAATGAAAAAACATGAACAAAAAATCTAAACATCAAAATGATGAGCAAAGACATGAATCATGGAAGTACGTAAGGAATATACCATAAGGGAACATCAATCATGATAAAATAGCATGGGAATAAAACATGTAATTGTGGAGACAATTAAGCACATGATATGATTTCCATAGTAGCCAAGGCACTGCTTCCAAGACCATCTTAGTAGACAAAGTCCCTTTCTGAATCGAGTTCACTCCTCGTTTCGGTCCGGTATTACTGAACCGGTTTAACTTGCCGTTGCAACCATATCTATCTCATGAGATATAAATCTTTACCCAATGAATTAGAGGGAGATATAGGTACCACCCATCTCATAATTAAATCATTCTTACTAGTGCCACAAAATAAACATACTTCATTCATAATAACCCAACGAATAAAATGGGTTTCATAAACATAATCCCATCATCACATAATCCATATAAAACAAATGGATATCATTTCATAATAAGAAAAGTGAAACCATGTAAATAATATAGACATTATACTAGAAACATACACATATGAAATAATGTCATCTTAAATTTAAAATGGTTTTGATAAAAAACATGAAATGAATTCTTGAGGAAAATATCACTTCTTCTTCAAAATCAATTTCATTTCACAAAACATCATGAAATTTTAAAAGAAAAATATTTTGTTTAAAATAGTCATTAAATCTTATGGGGGATGATTCATGAAAATAAGGCTTAATAAAACCGTAAAAATCCTTTCATATCGTATACGTTAAAAAAACATTCTTCTTGTACTTTTGCCGGAAAAGTCAAAAATTACCTCTTAAAAGATAGATTCTATACATACCATGTAGTAAAAGTCAAAATGGGTAAAAGGGGAATTTAAAAATACATGAAACTTTTTTTTTTGGAAACATGTACATGGATGATAGAAATAACCCTAGTAAATACTTACGAATAAGCAATCTCGGCTAAAAATGAGATTTGCACAATTATCCCTTACCTTAGGCCCGATATGCTTCGTACGTATCCGAACATCCTGCATAATGATTTAAATAATGTCATTGAATTATTAAAGAATCATATTCATTGTTATGATATCTTAAATGTTTCACTTATGACTTTATATTACCCGTTCTTTTGTAAATTCAATTTTAAAGCAGCGTTTTGGGTAAAATCATTTCATTTATCGTATGTGTTTCGACTTGTCATTCTTGATATTAATACTTATATCCTGATTTACATAATTCCAGAATGTAAAACATGATTTATATATAATATATATTCATCATATACATATATATATTATAGATCGATAAAAGGAATGAAATACATCATTCATGGAGACGGTAGGTCATACGTACGCATGAACACTGTTTTCGTTTCCTTATTGAATTGAATGAAACTAATTAGATGACAAACATATATATATATACATAAATCCATTAGAATTATTAATTCATATATTTAATTATTATTCAATATATAAACTTTATGATCATTCATGTGTGGTTAACATGGAGAATGAATCCCATCGCGTTGTGGAGACGGTAGTCCGTACGTACGCACGAGCGACGATATCATTCCCATAATTATTGAATAGAATTGGAGTGGACGGTATAATATATCAGAATCATTATGATGTTATAATAACCATATGTATTTATTCTTTACACCATTATACCCATCCATGCAAGGTGTTGGTGGAAAAAACAGATTTCACCACGGCATGGAGACGGTATTCCGTACGTACGCACGCGTGGTGATTTCGTTTTCCGTAGGATGGATAGATGAAGAAATAGGGTTGTTTCATACATATAATAACATATCATTATATTATTTATACTTAAGTTATTAATTCATAATTAAACAACTAAATAAGAAGAAGTGGAAGAAGAAATAAAGTTCAAAGAATCGGTAATAGACGTTACCTCTTCTTTGAAGCGCCTCTTTGAGACCTCCTCTTAGGGCACTAAAATTTGTCTTTGAAAAAGACCAGAACCTCTAGGATGATTATATGGAAGTGGAGAAGAGAATTTTTCAGGGTTTGGCCAAGAATGAAGGCTCAAAGTGGTGTGAGGAAGAGAGGGAGGAGGTTCCCTTTTAAAAGGGATGAGAGGGGCACCTTTGGAAAAACTAAAAATATTATTTTATTATAAAGTCATATTCGGTTTTTAATAGCTCCAAATTGATTTATTTCGAAGATAATGTCGGGATGGGTCGAAATACTCTCATATAATAGAATTTATACAAGTTTAGGTTTCTATTTTAACCTTATAATTTATGTTTAACATTAAGTTAAATAAGTTTACTTTTACCGTGTCTTCTTGTTTTCTTACACTATAAGGTTAATAAACATACTATATCAAGCCAAAAGAACCCCAAGTTTCTTATTATTAATATATAAAACCATATATAATTCACTCGTCCAATCCTTATATTTTTAAGAATAAAATAAAAATTAATAATATAATATTTGTTTTAAAAAATATTTTATGTCAATTTTGACACTATTTGGTAATTGATTTTTGTGAAAATAATAATTGAATTATTAGTTAGAAAAAAGTTAATTAAATCAATAATAACATGTCATATTAACCTATAAAATTAGTTTAATTCATAAAAAGTCTCAAATTACATTTATTTGGGTATTTATAACATCAATTATGTCAATATTTCATTAATAAGATAATTACTGCATCATCTTTATGTCATAAATATATTAAATTATTTAATGTCTCAAAATTATAAATAAAATACCACTATGTATGAAATCTTTTTAGCTTTCTAATTAATATTTATTGTAGAATTTATCTTATGTATAACCCTATATTAAAAATGATTTACTTCTTAAAATTTGATTTTAACTATTTTAACCCTTCTTTAAATAAATTAATATTAAATGTCCTAATATAATCCAAGTGGGCCTAAATGGTCATATTTTATTTCTAAGGTTGTTTTTGATCCAATTACACTTATCCAATAGAATTAGGATATGGTTTAGGGTAATAATAATATCATTTTTACCCTTAATGATCCTATTTACTTTTAACCGTGGTAAATAAAAGTAAAAAGTTACTATTCACCAAAAAAAATTCATCTCATTGAACCACATTTTAGTCCTTGATATTAACTGTATCACTCGGATTTTTGAAATTCAATTCACATAAGTGGTAAAATTTAATTTAAATTAAAAAAAGTCAGTTTTTTAACGACCACTAATTGGTTTCACTATTCATTGAAAATTGAAGTTTTTCAGAAAAATACCAAAAATTCATCCTAAGCATTATTTGATATTCCGAATTCAAAATTGATGTTTATTTTTCCAAATTCATAACATATAAGTCGCATTAATTAATTTTAATTTTAATTCCCGTTATCAAAACAAATATCGTGTTTTTAAGAAACAAAAATAATCAAAAGATTGATACTTGTTTATATCCAATTTCAAAGTAAAATTAATTCCAATGAACATCAATGGATTAAATGATAAAAATATATTCTAATTACACTTTAAACACAATTAAAAAGATAATCTAACCATATAAATTATTGCGATGAAAAAAGTTGTTTTTAATTAAAATATAGCGTGTTTTTACTATTCATTAAAATATGAAAGTTATCAGAATAATATGAAAATTTTATCCGAAGTAAATTTTTATATCCTGATTCCAAATAAGAATTTTATTTTTTCAAATTGAACTTTTAGACATGTCAAAAACAAGATTTAAAGTGGGTGCGCCATCAAAAGGCGGCAAAACTGCATTTTTTTGAAAAATACTTATTTTACTCAAAAAATTGATTTTGTTCTCATACCATGTTCTAGAAAATGTGTAAGATGAATAATAATGTTATAAAATTCAAAATGTAGTTTATACTATTCATAACAGTTAGTTCATAATAATATTATAACCATATATCGTTGTTTAGTGAAACCTGTTATTGCGTACAACACACGTTATCGAGGAAGGTCGTGATTGTGTGTAATGCAAGCCAAGTCAGGGTTTCATGTTGTGAAAGACTCCTTCATTGTTTCGTATGTCAGAATCCAACCATATTTCATTTATACATTTAATATATATATATATATACACTCAATGTTTCGTAGAATAACTACTATCAAAATTTTGTGTAACATGATCCAAGAATAGTGTTGTGTATACTACAAGCTCATATGGTGTTGCGTATAGCACAAGGTAATCTTGTTGTTTCTTACAACACAAGAAATCAATGGAATTAAAAGAATATTTTTCATAAAATCTCAGGGTGTAACACTCTACCCCCCTTAAAATGAATTTCGCCCTCGAAATTTGTCGGGGTTATTAATCGTTTACTATTTATAGAAACCCACATCGTAAAAAAGATTATCAAAACTTAATTTTAAAAACTAAATTATTAAATGTAACGATTACCCAAAGAAACTCATCACTGGGTTTCCATATAGGAAAACATTGGTGAAAATATGGATATGAAAGAAAAATCTAACCATCACGTTCTGATGGAGAGTGGTAGAGAACATGGCTATGAAAAAGCCATCAATCAAAAAGACATAGATTCGTGATGGTCTAAGGTACCATCTGATTCATCAGATATAAGGGCACTAGGAAAACATTTTTGGTTTTCAAGATAATTTCCATAAAGTTGATGAAATTGGAATTAGAAGAAATACTTTCGTTATTTTGTTACAGTCTCACCATTGGTCATTCGTTGGACAATTTCCACTTCATCTCTTAAAAAAATGAAGTTGAATTTTTCATTTGTGAAGTCTTAGTAGATCATGTGATAGAATGATGGGTCATTCCATCTGTCTCAAAAAAAAGGTTATAAAAGTTATCAAAAATACATAAGTCCATCTATAGTGAGATTAATCATATATGGTTCCTAAAATGGACTTATACTTCATATATCATACTGCTTAATATAATAAAACTAGTTTCTACTAAACAGGAACTTCCTGTAGGCTAGTGGCAGGCTATAAAGGCCAGTCACACTTCGGTTGTGGGTCTGATTCCCACATCCTTGTCCGACGCGATGGGTTGTCGCCCATCCTGCAGGTTTTCCTTTTTCTAAAACTACATTACTATAACATCCCATCAATAATATCGAAAAAAGTTCTATCCTTAGAAAATACTAACTTATGTATAACATAATGCATTCCAATATTTATCTAAAATACTTCGGTCCAAGCTCATAGTATAAAGAAAACGATTACTTGAAATGTCATCAACCAAGCATGTGAATACCATCATTTATCCCCCATATATCTTGTTGGTCACATTCCAATCATATGAATACCTTAATGATGTATTCTCTTGAAAAATGAATACCCATTGAACCTTAGTGAAAACATGAATGCAGTTAAAAGTTAACACTTTCCACATACAAAAATCCTCAAAATTCTATATACTCAAACCATGATATCACATAGTCCTTATATAAATTATGAGCTCATGAATACTGTCAAACATTTCATTTTCTCTTAATCCCTTCATTGTGCGCATATCATCTTCTTTCCAAAATATTTGAATCACTTTTCATGGTTATCGGTACTATAAAATTATTGAAAACCACAATAGACTAATACAAAAATATTCTAATACACAATAAAAGTACCTCAAAAACATTATTCGTGAATACCAATACATATACACTTAAATACATCCTCTTCAATGATTGTCCTAGAATAAGTCCTTCCTTGATATAGAGGTAACTTTTTAGGTCAGGGCATTGAGTTGGGTAATGCCCATGTTCTCCACAAATAATACATTGAACTCCATAACAGTCTGTCACTCTATGACCCATTTCTCCACACAGATAACATATTTCCCTCCATTTGAGTTATTCGTCAAGGTTCTTCTTCCCTTCTTTAGAAATCTTAATCATCCTTTCTTTATGATCCTCAACATGCGAAAATTCATAAAATTCTACCTTCCTCTTATTTGATGAATTAGATATACTAAATTTCACCTTGTTAATCATATATTGCGATAACTGATTCAACATAATAACAATATATTTATCTCTAGGCATTACGCAATTTTGTTGCTCATAGTCACCATTTTGTCCATTGGATTCAATGTTAACCTAATTCCTTCTAGTTCCCTCCATTGACTAAAACCGAAAAAGAATTCTGTGAGAGGTAAAAATCATTCTTGGGAAAAAAACATAGTAAAGGGGGAGTACCCTCAATATATAACATCATAGGTCAAATTCTACGATCGTTACCATAGTTCTAGGAGTATATCCTATAGGTATACATATCCTTAGGGCATCCCTAGACATACCTTAGAAATATCTCTAGGGATCTCACTAATGTTTTTGCATCCTAATTTCCAAAGGTTAACTAAACCTTTCATCTAATACCAACTGTAGAGACCCGAAGCTTGACGTACATGGACATTACATTACTTTTTTCAGAATACTTAGTACCTAACAAAAACAGACACACAAGGACTATAATAGTTTAGTGTCTTTGGAAACTCAGAATAAAATCATCTAATCATGGTGAAAGATCTTCAACATCTCTCAATAAAGATCTTCCCCTTTTTTTCTTACCTAAAACCTTTCTTTATATCCTGGGGAAAAGAAAACAGAAAAGGGGTGAGCTCAAATGCCCAGTAAGGGTAAACATAGAGAACATAAAACAATCCATAAACATTTGAATGCAAAAACTTGAACATTAAATCTAAACATCAAAATCATGAGCAAAGACATGAATAATGGAAGTATGTATGGAATATATCATAAGTGAACATCAATCATGATAAAATAGCATAGGAATAAAACATGTAATTGTGGCGACCATTAAGCACATGATATTATTTCCATAGTAGCCAAGGCACTACTTCCAAGACCATCTTAGTGGACAAAGTCCCTTTCTGAATCGAGTTCACTCCTCATTCCGGTCCTGTATTACTGAACCGGTTTAACTTGCTGTTCCAGCCATGTCTATCTCATGAGATATAAATCTTTACCCAATGCATTGGAGGGAGATGTAGGTCCCACCCATCTCATAATGAAATCATTCTTAATTGTGCCACAAAGTAAACATACTTCATTCATAATAACCCAACTAATAAAATGGGTTTCATAAACATGATCCCATCATCACATAATCCATATAAAAGAAATGGATATCATTTCATAATAATAAAAGTGAAACCATGTAAATAATATAGACATTATACTTGAAACATACACATATGAAATAATGTCATCTTAAATGGAAAATTGTTTTGATAAAACACTTGTAATGAATTCTTGAGGAAAATATCATTTCTTCTTCAAAATCAATTTATTTTCACAAAACTTCATTAAATTTTAAAAGAAAAATAATTTGTTTAAAATAGACATGAAATCTTTTGGAGGAAGATTCATGAAAATAAGGCTTAATAAAACTGTAAAAATCCTTTCATGTCGTATACGTTAAAAAAATATTCTTCTTGTACTTTTGCCGAAAAAGTCAAAAAGTACCTCGTAAAAGACAGATTCTATACATACCATGTAGTAAAAGTCAAAATGGGTAAAAAGGGACTTTAAAAATACATGAAACCATTTTTAGGAAACATGGACATGTATGATAGCAATAACCTTAGTAAATACTTACGAATAAGCAATCTCGGATAAAAATGAGATTTGAACAATTATCCCTTACCTTAGGTCCGATATGTTTCGTACGTATCTGAACCTCCTGTATAATGATTTAAATAATGTCATTGACTTATTAAAGAATCATATTCATTGTTATGATATCATTAATTTTTCACTTATGACTTTATATTACCCGTTCTTTTGTAAATTTTATGTTAAAGCAGCGTTTTGGGTAAAATCATTTCATTTATCGTATGTGTTTCGACTTGTCATTCTTGATATTATTACTTATATCCTTATTTACATAATTCCAGAATTTAAAACATGATTTATACATAATATGTATTCATCATATACATATATATATTATAGATCGATAAAAGCAATGCAATACACCATTCATGGAGACGGTAGGCCGTACGTACGCATGAACACTATTTTCATTTCCTTATTGAATTGAATGAAACAAAATAGATGACATACATACATATATATATACATAAATCCAGTAGAATTATTATTCCATATATCTCATTATTATTCATTATATAAACTTTATGATCATTCATGTATGATTAACATGTAGAATGAATCTCATCGCGTTGTGGAGACGGTAGTCCGTACGTATGCACGATCGATGATATCGTTCCCATAATTATTGAATAGAATTGGAGTGGATGGTATAATATATTAGAATTAGTATGATGTTATAATAAACATATGTATTTATTCTTTACACCATTATACCCATCCATGTAAGGTGTTGGTGGAAAAACAGATTTCACCACGGCGTGGAGACGGTATTCCGTACGTACGCACGCGTGGTGATTTCATTTTCCATAGGATGGATAGATGGTGAAATAGGGTTGTGTAATACTTATAATAACATATAAGTATATGATTTATACTGATGTTATTACTTGATAATGAAACAACTAAGGAAGAAGAAGAAGTGGAAGAAGAAATAAAGTTGAAAGAATCTGTAACAGCCATTACCACTTCTTTGAAGCGCCTCTTTGAGACATCAGCATAGGGCAATAAAATTAGTCTTTGAAGAAGACCATAACCTCTATGATGTTTCTATTGAATTGGAGAAGAGAACTTGGCAGGGTTTGTCTGAGCTTTAAGGCTAAATGTGGTGTGAGGAAGAGAGGGAGTAGGTTCCCTTTTATAAGGGAGGAGAGGGGCACCTTTGGAAAAACTGAAAATATTATTTTATTATAAAGTCATATTAACTTTTTAAAAGCTCCAAATTGATTTATTTCGAAGCTAATGTTGGGATGGGTCGAAATAATCTCCTCCAATAGAATTTATACAAGTTTATGTTTCTATTTTAACCTTATCATTTAGATTTAACCTTAAGTTAAATAATTTTACTTTTACCGTGTCTTCTTGTTTTCTTACACTATATGGTTAATAAACTTACTATAGAAAGACAAACGAACCCCAAGTTGCTTATTATTAATATATAAAACATTATATAATTCATTTGTCCTATCCATAGATTTTTATGAATAAAATAACAATTAATAATGAAATATTTGTTTTAAAAAATATTTTATGCCAATTTTGACACTATTTGGTAATTGATTTTTTTGAAAATCATAATAGAATGTTAGATGAAAAAAAAGTTAATTAAGTCAATAATAAAATGCCATATTAACCTATAAAATTAGTATATTTCATAATAAGTTTCAAATTAAATTTATTTGGGTATTTATAACATCAATTATGTCAATATTTCATTAATAAGATAATTACTACATCATCTTTGTGTCATAAATAAATTAAATTATTTATTTCTAAAAATTATATATAAAATACCATTATGTATGAAATCCTTTTAGCTTTATAATGAATATTTATAGTAGAATATATCTTATGTATAACCCTATATTAAAAATGATTTACTTCTTAAACTTTGATTTTAACTATTTTAACCCTTCTTTAAATAAATTAATATTAAATGTCCTAATCTAATCCAAGTGGGCCTAAATGGTAATATTTTATTCCTAAGGTTGTTTTGGATCGAATTACACTTATCCAATATAATTAGTACATGTTTTAGGGTAATAATAATATCATTTCAACCATTAATTATCCAATTTAATTTTAACCGTGGTAAATAAAAGTAAAAAGTTACTATTCACCAAAAATTATTTTCATCTCATTGAACCACATTTTAGTCCTTGATATTAACCATGTCTCTCGGATTTTTGATATTCAATTCACGGAAGTGGTAAATTTTAATTTAAATTAAAAAAAAGTCAGTTTTTTAACTACCCCTAAGTGGTTTCACTATTCATCGAAAATTGAAGTTTTTCATAAAAATACCAAAAATTCAGCCTAAGAATTATTTGATATTCCGAATTCAAAATTGATTTATATTTTTTCAAATTTATAACATTTAAGTTGCATTAATTAATTTTAAATTTAATTTCCGTTATCAAAACAAATAGCGTGTTTTTAAGAAACAAAAACAATCAAAAGATTGATACTTGTTTATAGCAAATTTCAAAGTGAAATTAATTCCAATGAACAAAAATGGATTAAATGGTAAAAATATATTCTAATTACACTTTAAACCCAATTAAAAATATAATATAACCATATAAATTATTGCAATGGAAAAAAGTTGTTTTTAATTAAAATATAGCGTGCTTTTACTATTAATTAAAATATGAAAGTTTTCAGAATAATATGAAAAATTTATCCAAAGTAAATTTTTATATCCTAATTCCATTGAAGAATTTTATTTTGTCAAATTGAAATTATATACATGTCAAAAACAAGATTTAAAGTGGGTGCGCCATTAAAAGGCGGCAAAACTACATTTTTTGAAAAATACTAATTTTACTCGAAAAATTGATTTTGTTCTCATACCATGTTCTAGAAAATGTGTAAGATGAATAATAATGTTATAAAATTCAAAATGTAGTTTATACTATTCATAACGGTTAGTTTATAATAATATTATAACTATATATCGTTGTTTAGTGAAACCTGGTATTGTGTACAACACACGTTATCGAGGAAGGTCGCGATTGCGTGTAATGCAAGCCAAGTCAGGGTTGCATGTTGTGCAAGACTCCTCTGTTGTTTCGTATTTCAGAATCCAACCATATTTCATTTATACATTGAATATCTATATATATATACTCAATGTTTTGTAGAATAACTACTATCAAAATTTTGTGTAACATGATCCAAGAATAGTGTTGTGTATAGTGCAAGCTCATACGGTGTTCCGTATAGCGCAAGGTAATCTTTTTTGTAGCTTACAACACAAGACATCAATGGAATTAAAAGAATATTTTTCATAAAATATCGGGGTGTTAAAATATATCTATATAAAATATTGCCCACTAGTTTTCCACTTTCATCTAAGTCAAGTTTTATGTTAATACACATTGGAGTTGAATATGTATTGATGTTTTCATGAACTAACTTTTTCAATAAATAAGTAATGTATTTACTTTGATTTAATAAATTTCTAATATCTTTTTGATAAATTTGATGTCCTAAAAAAAATTTAATTCTCCAATCATACTCATTTCAAAATATTTTATCATATTTTCTGAAAAATAATTTAAATGTTTTTTATTTGTTGATCAAAAAATAACATCATCAAAATATATTTGAACTAATAATAATTTAGAACAAACTGTTTTTTAATGAGTGTAAAATCTACTAAGCCATCAATAAAACCTATTTTCAAAATAAATAAACATAATCATTCATTCCAATCTCTAGGTGCTTATTTAAGTCCATAGAGGGCCTTAGTATGTTTCAAAAAAAATGGTTTTGGAAAATTTTGAAAACTAAGATGTTTCACAACATAAACGTCCTCCATTAAATATCCATTTAAAAAGGTAGATTTTCCATCCATATGATATAAATTAATGTTCATATGATATGGATAGGCTACAAGAAATTTAATTTCTTCTTTTCTAGATACGGGAGAAATGGATTCATTATAATCTATACCTTCTCTTTGATTATACCATTTAGATACTAGTATCTCATTGTTTATATTTATAATTCCTTGATCATTTGGATTATTCCTAATGACCAGTTTAGTTACTATAACTAGATAATTCGTTTGTCTTTCCAGTAATTTCCATATATAGTTTCTTTTAAATTGATTTAACTCTTCTTGCATTTCTAACAACCAACTTTAATCTTCTATAGATTCTTCAAAAGACATAGACTCTAGTTGAGATATAAAAGCATAAATTTCACAAGGTTTCTTATAATTCATCTAGTTTTTATTCATATGTCTATATCTCCCATCACAATCTTTAAAGGGTGATTCTTCATGATTCTATAAATTCTTGGTAGAGAACTTTTAGGTCCATTAGTGTCATGCTCTTCTAAACTGGACTTTATTTTATTTATATTTTCTAAATCATTATTCTAGTAATCAATTCTTATGTTGTTAGAATCATCAACATCCTCTATTTTATTTTTCTTTCAATTAAAAGGATCAGTTTCATCAAACATCACACGAACTGATTCTTCTAAAATCAGTGAATATTTTTTAGATATTCTATAAGATTTTGAAGTTGAAGAATATCCAAAGAATATTTCTTCATAATATTATGGATTGAACATTCCATGACTATCCTTGGTGTTCATGATATATACCCTGAATCAAAAAAAAATTATAATACTTTACCTTAGGCTTTCTTCTATTCCATAGTTTATAAAGAGGGTTTTAAAAATAGGCCATATAAAAACTCTATATATAATATAGCATGATGTGCATTTAACATATGCCCAAAAGTATATTGGAATATTATATCCATCGATCATTGTTCTAGAAATTTATTGAATTGTTATGTTTCTTCTAATAACATATCCCTTTCATAGAGGTGTTCATTTTGTAGATAAGGTTTGTTTAATACTGGAATTTGAACTAAAAGAATTTAATTCTTGATTCTCAAATTCACCACCATGATCACAACTAAATGAAATTATTTTAAATCCTTTTTCAATTTCAATACATTTTCAATACGTTTAAAAACATAATGAGTTTCATTTTTTTGTTAAAGAAAATATTCCCAAGTAAATCTAGAATAATCATTAACTAAAACATATAAATATAATTTTCCAGGAAAACATGAAATTCTAGATTTTTAAAAAAAATCCATATGAATATGTTCCATGGGTTTTAAAGTATCAATTTTGTAATACATTTGATGAAATATATGTGTCGAATTCGTATTTGGCATGCATCACAAAATCTATCACTATCAAATTTTAGACTCGGTAAATCCTAAATTAATAGTTTCTTAGATAACTTATTTAAAGAAAAAAATATTACAATGACCCATCTTCTACTACAAATTCATGACAGATTTACATTATTAGTTAAACATTTTGATTTCTATTTACAAAAGGAGTTTAAATCCAATGTGTAGACATTATCTGTTCTGGGTGCGCTAAATTTAGGTAAACTATTTTTAAAAACAGAACACTAATTAATAGAAAAATTGACATATTATCCATCATCACAGAGTTGAGAGATACTTATCTGATTGTGTTTCAATACTTGTACATATATTACTTTATTAAATGAGTCAGTATCTAGATCTCCAACTATTTGGAGTCCAATATTTTTTCCTTTGGTGTTGTCACCAAAGGTGAATAGGCCTCCATCTATTTTAGTCATAGTATAGAAATTAGATGAATTTACACTCATATTTCATGAACATCCATTATCCATATAACAAATATGTTTTCCTTTTCTATGGAATGTTACCTACAATGTCAAATTAAACAAATATTTTTTTTGGTACCCATATCTTTTTGGGTCTAGCAGTGTTAGCTATCAAAGACAATGGAATCCAAATAGATCTATTTTGATCAACACGTTTGGAATTAAAATTAAATAATGATTTTATATAATGAACATGTTTGACACCAGGTAATTGAGGTTTTCTTCAATAAAAATTATTAGCATAATATCAATTAGTACCACAATAAGAACATTTAGCAGTAGACATGCTTTTCCTATTAGAATTAGTAATATAATAGTTATTGTACATTTTGGATTTTTCACCCTTAGTGGCTATACAAAATTTTTTCTTTTTAGTTAATATTTTACCATGAATTAAATTTTGGATGTTTTCTACATTTTTAAATATAAGAGCATCACTTTTTTATGTTTCTACTTCCTCCTATAGTTTTTTAATATTATTTTCATGGTTAGTACATTTTGTAGTAGATGAATTAAATTTCTTAATTAATTCTTCATGATGTTTATGTAAAGTATCCATTTATCATAAAATATATTTATGAATATTTTTAAATATTTTTGTTTTTTTAATAGAGAAGAATATCTTTATTCGTTCATACTACTATAGACAATCATTTTACCATTTGAGTAACTAAAATCAGAATCAAATAAATAGTAGGTTTGTACCTTTTCTTCTTCATCCACAACGAACATATTTGATTTCTGCTTGAATTCTTCCTTCTCTAAATCACGGATTGATGAGATTCTGGAGTATTCAGAAACTCTTCATGTGGCCTTCAAATCTCTTTTGTTTTTTTCTCATAATCAACATACTTCTGATATTTATTTTTTGTTTTTACATTCAATTGAGAACAATCAGATCTTATATGAATCTATTTTTTGAATTCATAACATCTTAATTCCTTTGATACTTTCTCATCCTTTTTAAGGTATTTATGAATAATTTCTTCTTTCTGTACAATTTACTAAATTTTATAGCTATATGATCATACTCAAATGCCGAGTGAGATGAGTCAAAATTTCAATCTTCTTGTTTCAATTTTCTGTTTTTCTTTTGGCATATACTTTTAAAAGTATTGTTATCCATTCGTACTAGGACTTTTTGATCATCACATTCATCTTCCATTTCAGCCTCACACATCAATAATGTTCCAATTAATTCTCTCATTGTAAGATTTTTTATAGGTTCTGATTGGTGAATTGTTGCAAAAATTCCATTCCACATTGCCTCTAGAACTCTTAGAAAATTGAAAGCATGATCAGAATGGATGATAGTATCACCTAAATATGTTATATTATTAACAATTTATGGCATCCTTCCTTTAATATGTGTGGTGCTCTCTTTATCATTCATTATGGAAGTTTCAATCTTTAGTTTTTATGTAAAATATCTCATTTGTTTAACACTATCATAACCTTCATAGGCTACTACCATTAACTTCCACATCTCATAGGATGTTGGTAATTGCGATACATGTTTGAATTAATCTACTCCAAGACCACAAATAATGGAATTCATTGTGTTCGAATTCATATCATACTCATCCTATGTAGTAGTAGACCAAGTTTCTTGTTTTTCAAGAACTGTATAAGGAGTAACAATTTTTTAGTATACTCTAAATTCAATATTTTTTAAGTAGATTATCATTCGTGATATCCAGCACCCATAATTCTCACCATTTAAATATAGAGTATGAACCATTGACATTATTTCATTGAGATTCTCTATTTCCGTCACTAATAGTGAACTTATCCCTTTATCTTGTTATAGCTCTATGGAAAGGCACAACCTATGATACAAATTGTTTGGTCTAAATAGCTATAGTGATAAAAAAGGGGGAGTTCAATTGTGATCTTTTAAGAATATTACAATTCTGTTGACTTACATCAACATCCGATAATGCTAGAAGAATTTTTGTAAGATAATATATATGTCTTGGATAAAGAACAGTGAACAAGGATCAACAATTTATAGTGGTTCTTGGTACAAAGGTCCCATCTTCCACTCCACCAATTACCCTATTTGCAGGCTTAATGAATATCACAATAAATATCATCATGTCATTAGACATATCCACAACTGAGTCCAGGAAGTTGTTACCCTTACCAACAAAAGACTACCAAACAAATACTTTGGGTTCTTTTACAAGGAACCGATAAAACCATATATTTGTGTGAGAAGCTGATACTTTACCACGATTTAGTACAAGAAGCCACAACCCAAGATAAGATGAAGTTTTAAGATAAACCGTTGTAGCTCATAGTTACAGTAACACAAGGACTGATAAAAGATGGATCTCCCCTCCAGAAGAATAATAAACTTAAAATATATCTTTTGAGATCTGGTTGAATGTAATATCTTTGATTTTAAGAACAATAACAAAAAAAGAGCATCATGTTTCTAGATTAGAGCATGTATATCTATAAAAACATAGTCCTTGTTTCTAGGAATAGATTATTCAATATGTATCTCCATACCAATTATAAAATAAGAAAGTGAATTTATGGAAAAAATATCCTCTCATAATTATACTTCTATCCAAATTCTCTTTATGGGGAACTTCTTGAAAAAATTCAGCAAACAACATAAACAATAATTTCAAGATACCCCCATGATAAATTTTTCGGTGGGTGGTTGATACAAATATTATTTTCTTCATCTTATTTCGGTCGATGATCTTTTATCTGATGATGTTTATCGGTGTCATCCTGCATCAAATGGACCAGTCTCATATTTAATCTAATAATCAATGTATTTTCCATTTTGATGACTCTATACCCCATTGAAATCATATTTTATTTCTTCATTCAATCAAAAAACTTATGATGGAAATCTAAAAAAAAAGTAATCTTCATTCAAATGGTTGAATATATTTTTCATTGATCTATAATTTTAATCTTCAAAATCTTCCAAAAAAAACATTTATTATTTTCTAATTCATTGATACAAACATTTTTTAAGATAAATAATTTATTTCAATAAACCTTTCTACCTCTGATGATCAGTTGATCAACATGTTTAATAGACCTGTTCTAGAATCATTGAATTCCAAAACGTCTTTCCATATCTAATTATGATACACAGAACCATTTTTCAATGAAGATTTATTTCTCATAGATTTTTTTTTCTAAATGAAAACCAACATATCATGTACTTCACATCCCAAAAAAACAACATATCCATCATAATAAACAGTGTCCGAAAATCTCACACTAATGGAATGAGACTAGAAAAGTATGGCTCCAAAAACATCTTCCTTCCACACAATTCTATAATACTATGAATATAAACAAAATATCAATATAAACGGTTGAGGAAGATAGAAGCTCATATGGATGAACAATATAATAATTATTAAACATTAAAATTTAAATTTATATTCGTACAATTATATTCCAATAACTATATAATCTATAATTTTTTACAATATAAGAAGTCTATATTAAATTATGCAATGTTTTTATATTTTTTTGTCCACCACATTAGGGGATCAAAAACATCCCCCATTTATTGTTTGAGACAAGGTGAGGAATTTTAATATGTATTTTTCAAATTAAAATATTATGAATTGCATCATGATAAAGAATAAACATGTGAGGAGTATATCTCTAATTTTTGTATTATGAAAATTTTCTAAATTTATATATGCTATTAAAATACTAATGGGATGAAATTTAAAAATTATGGGTGTGGGGGGATTATTACACATTCAAATCCTTTATTCAATGCATAATACTTAATTTTTCTTATTTTTCATTATTTTGGTTTATTTTTGAAAATAATTAAGGGGATGAACATGATATATTTTATTTTGTCTCAATAATGTGTTTGTTAAAAATTTTGATTAAAGGGAGAGATATTAGAAATATTGTATCATTCAAATGACAAATATAGTGGAACCATTATTGAATTTTATAGGGATTTTATCTTTTAAATTCCATTCCAAGTGTTTTTTTAGGTTTTGTGATTATCAATAGTGGGGGATTGGTGGGTCAAAATCCAACACAATATTATTTGTTTGGAAAATCAGAATATACTTTATAAGACTATAATAGAACATTAATTGTTTTAGGGTTCTACTGTTTAGGATTATTGTACATTGGATTAATTTATAGTAAACCTATTTGAAATTCATCTGCCACAGTATGTTTTTGTGATATAGAAAAGTATTTTAGTTGGAAATAGTATGATGTGATATAATAATGATTTATGGACATAAAATGATAGATGTTAAGGATACATCTGTCATATAATGAATCATAAAGGCTAATATTGATGAAACTAAATCTAAATAACATGAAATAAAACCATTAGATTTTGTTATAGAGAACATAGATAAATACACCTAAGAGAATCATGGAATAATAACATTGATAATAGGATTTTTTGCAAAAAAATTATGTTATAAAAAACTGGGAAATATGAATTTTCTTGATATCTTTTGATTATAATTTTTTCGTCCAATTATAATATTCTAAGATCTATTTTCATGTTTGGTTTGTATTTTAAGGCTCTTATCCTTTCATATTGTAATCATTCGATAATAGATCTATCATAAAAAAATAGAATATAGGTATTAAAGAAATGATGTTTTATCATTCATGATTGAGGATATTATGTGTGAAGATCCATATATTTGAATATCATTGCAGATCATGTTCTTACACATATTTTCTAATAGTCATTTCATTAAAGATTAGATAAGTGCTAGAGTTTCATTGTTCCACTGAAAATCTTCTAATATAATAAGTATTATGTTTGTATATTGGTACTATATAATGAATTTTATAATCTAAAATGTTCTATGTTTTGAATTGGGATACCAATGGTTAGGTTTACAGATCATTATTCAACTTTCGCGGAAGGAAAATGATTCCTTTAAGAAGATTACATTTGATGAATTTTATTTATTATCAATTTATCATTATGTTTTTGTTCCAATAAGTGGTGAATATTGGAGGATTGATATATATTACACGATGATGGATTATTTTGATGATTTTGGATCTATAATTAATGGATATTTAGGGATAGTGTAATTAGAACACTAAACACTACATATATCAAAGATATTTGAGGATATATAATGGAAATTAATAATTTATGAATGTTATGTTAATATAAGATGGGATGAGTATACTTACATACATGTAAAAAAATAATATGCAAAGGTAAATGGGGGATTACATTTTCTTTATAAAGGTAAATGAATAATCCAACAACTATGACAAGGCACACCAATACCTCTATAATACTGAGTCATGATTTATGGAAACTACACAAAGGAAACCTTAGAAACATAAATGTAGTTTGAGAATATGCTACACTAAGGTACATTGCATTATCTGGGTAAGGGTAGTGTGAATTATCCATGTAATGGTAGGAATGGAGAACTGTATGAAGGTAATAAGGAAGGATTCAACCTATGTAATGGTAGTTTTGTATTTTAGTATGTGTGTATTTAATACAAACTAATCTTCATAGATGTAATGATCATTTTAAGGGTGATCTAAGATAATATATTATTTGTCTTCCAACTCTTATGTACAGGTATATGAAAATAAAAATTCATTTTTAAAGTATATTTAGGTAAAAATTAGAGTAAATATGTTGAATCAAGGATAATTGAAAATAACATAATATGATACTCATTTGGTGATTTAATGTTCAAATATAATGATCATTACCATTGATCACAATCCTTTCCAAGAATAAAAGGGTTTCCAACAACTAGAGAATCAAAAACTAAAACATGATGCAACACACTGATGATTTTGAGGATGCACCATATGAATTTTTGAATTGATATGAGACTAAAACAGTGTGAAATATATTTGGGCATTTTGAAGGTCATGTCATGTTTAAAATCCAACAATGAGAAATGAGTATGTTATACACTATAGTTGATTCGTGGTTCTGCTTGAATTCATGTATACATGAATAATGATTTTAATAAATTTTAAATGATGTGATTTTTATGGAGTTTCTGTGATAACAATATTTAAATATTACAAATGGAATAAAAACTGATTCTTAATCTGGTTTAAGAGGAAGATGAGACTTTGATTATAATGAGTTAATATGATATGATAAATCATAAACCCTTTGATCAATTTATAAATAGTATAACATGTACTGTTGACTATTATATTGTTTCAATATTTAGATTATGGGATAATATATATTTTATTATGATAAAAACATTTAAATTTTTTAAATATGTATATAAAATAGAACTATAGGTAATGATGAATTGTGTAGGAGTCTTGAGAATAATTTAACAGCTAGATACACATATATATTATATATAAATAAATTTCAATATGAAGATTGTTGATATTTTGGAGACAAACTATTTCCATAGTATTCATAAAGAAGAGGAATATCTAATCGATTAATATATGACAAGTGTTTCAAGATTAGTATTTTTATTCACCATTGATGGCTTCTATATATCATTATTTTTTTCACATAATGTATCCAAATCCTATTTTATCATATAGTAAGATCATTATTAAGGAGGTCAATAAGTGGTCATAAAGAATAATGTGGTACTTCAGTCATCATATCACAGTTGTGATGTTTTTGATTGGAGAATCTTACTAGTCAATATAGTGTATCTTGAAATTTGGATGTCTAACCAATTTTATAAGTGTATATTTTTGATCATTGGTGTGTAACCACTAACAGGAATATTTTATATGTGGTTTCATACAAAATATTGTTGTAACCTCTTTTGCATATAATAGAGAATCCGTGTTGGGGAATCTAACCTATGTGAAAAGAAGAAGGATTTTATGATAAAATCTATAAATCCTATGTTATTATCACAATATTATTATTTATTTTCATAATGTGAGGTTGTGGGATAATATATATTGGATTGAGAAATTAAATTTGTTTAGAATGTATAATTGGGGAGACATTGAATTCGTAAAAGAAGTCTACAGATTCAATCTATTTTTCCATCTTGAATGGGGCCCTATTAGTGGTATCAGAACCGTGTTAACCATTAAAAATCCAAATAGGTTTATGAGAAATACATAATATAAATTCAATGAATATCAGGGGTGATTCATCTTCTGATAGAAATAATTATCAATATAGAGGAATATGATGATACCCTACCACCTACCACTTATCTAATATGTGATAGATGATGCAATAGTTGGTTTTCCAGTAATTGTTTAAGATTCTACCATGACTCAAGTAGGTAAGAAAAATATAGAGTTATATGGTATGGTTTGAAAATTTAATCTTAATATATTTATCATAAATTATATATCTGAATGTTTGGGATCTCTAAAGTAAAAAAACTGATATTGGGATAAAATTAAAGAGGTGTTTTAAATGAAATATCAAAGTCAAAGAACCCATTCTATATTTCATGAAGATAAAATTAGATTATATAAAAATGGATGATTATGAGACCATTATTAACTAATTTATATGGGTACATAAGACTATTTTAAGCATCCTATTTTTTGGTTAGAATAAATGGAATTTAATCATTATAAAAAAACCAATAAGGATTTATCCAGATCAGTTTAAATAAAATGTTTCATCCCTAGATTAAATAGATTATTTGAAACTATATGAGTTAAAAAATGCACTAATAAATTTGGAAATGTGTAAAATAACTTTTGGAAAATAGAACAGAGAGGATGAGATTTCATTCAAGGACAAGAGAAAAGACCAGTCAATGAAAAATAGTTTTTAAAAATAGTTTCTTCTATAGACGATTAAGTTGAGTGAGAATTTAATGTCATTATTGACCCTCTTTAAATGTAATAAAAAATATTATTGTTTGGGAAAATTAAATTATCACACAATTGATTGAATTATGATATCCTTTGACACATTGCATATGATTGTCCAAAACATTCCACTAAATCACAATCTAATAATGAGGATGAAAAAATTCTAAAATAGAAACCTGATAGGTATAAAAAGAAGAATTCCATTAGAAGGAAAATTAATTTTATTTTTATGAGTGATATAATTGATTCAAATTCTAGTATATCTTTTGGTTTTGAGGATAAAAGTCAAACTGAAGTTGAACAATAACTTGATTCATCAATAGGTAATCATGATTGTGCGGAAAGAAACAAACTAGAAAGAAAACTGAATGAAAGCATAGAATCATACCTTGAGAAAAGAACTAAAATAAATAAGGATAATAAAATTAAATTATGGAGAACAAGAAGATGATTATTTAGAAGGATGAGTATGACAGAAAGAAAATCCCCATTTTTGATTAATAAAAATGGAAGTAATTTAATGAGCATGTGATTGAAAATACGGTATGTGATCTTGAGGTAAAGTCGGTATAGAATAAGGAAGTGATATTTGAGAAAACACCAATATTTAATTTAGTTTAAAATGAGTTTAATAAGATTATAGAATACTTTACCAAGACTTATAATATTTAAGATAAATCTTCTTAGACCTAGTAGAATACGTTTTATAATAAGAATTATGAATCAGTACCCAAACTCTCTGATAAATTATTTAATATATCTAAAAATACATGTTTCAGAAATTGGTATAACAAGTGTTTTCCGAGGAATGATTATTAGAAGATGGCTTCCACTAAAAAGAAGAAAACAAACCAAGAAATATGATGACCGGAACTGGGAAAAATAAAACATACATTAATCATGGGATAAAAAATATATTACTAGATATATTTATGATCAATATACAAGATCAATGATTGATGGTTTATTCTAGTGCTATGTAATGTTTGGATAGAAATATTTATTATTATAGTATATGATATCTTTTCATAGACATTACAGGAACCAATGTGTTGTTTGGGTTAGAAAATGGGATAAAAAATACCATGGAAGAAATAGTTGAATAGATCCAAAAAATATATATCTAAAAAAACTAGAGTTTGAGGTTTATAAAAATTACATGGTAGATGAATGAATTTTGGACCCATGGACAATGATTTAATGAATATATTGCATGGACATAATAAATATCATTTGAATGGGATAGAAATTAATAAAAATAAGAGGCAAAATCATTACTTATTAAGTCATTCATGATGTCATGTGAGAAGAAAAAATAATTCTTAATTATCTCATCATAACAGTTGGATATGACCAAGATAATTGAATTAAAATATATATGGATACTAAATATAAAATAATGCACATGAATTTACATATATAAGTTATTATTCATGAAATGATATCTTTGGTTATTTGAAAATTTATTAGGCATCATAAAAAAATGGTGACTAAAGTATTAAAATGATTTTCAGGGAACTGTGTGAAAAAACATGAAATGTAATGAAAAATATATTACAATCCTATAATATCAATATGATATTATAAAAATAATGATTAATTAAATAGGAAATAATGTCTCCATAAAATTTGAGATGAAGGATACTACTTCACATAGTGAGGTAGTTCAGTAGGAAAACATGAGTATGTAATCTTTTATTATTTTTGACAAGAAAAATAATGTAGATATTGGATAAAAAGATTGGACTAGGTTTATGGGAAATAATTAATCACAAATTTACATCTTAAGGACAATGATTTCCATCCTTATTTACTTATTTATTTATTTGTTTGGGCTGACATATGATTAATAAATGGATTTTATGATTGTTTTAGAATATTGATAGAAATGATTTTTTGCATCCTGGTATTTCGTAAATTCCATAATGAATGGGAAATAAGTAAGTCCCTTGAGTGGGATAAATTTATAGGTGGATATGTCAAAATTTACAATTTGTATGAGTTTATAATTTTTGGATAACCCCGAAAGTTCTATAGGAAATGTTTTTGATGTCTAACCAGATACCTATTTTTATTATATAAAATTTTCTAAAAAATTGATAAGTAATTATTAGTCATAATATTAGATAAATGGGGAGTATTAATTTTTTAATTTGAGAAATAATATGTGTGTATTGAGATATATATAGGAAATAATGTATTTTAATCTTAAATTTCGATAAAAAAACCCTTAAAAGTGTTTATGATCATATTATCACATTTTGAATAATTTTTAGATAGCACAGATCACCTTAGATATACACTCTTGAATTTTATAATGGGAAATCCCCCAAATACATAGAATTGTTTGACAAAAGATGATTTTATAAGGAAATATTGTTGTGATTTACTTCTATAGAGTCAGATAAACAATTTATTAGTTTTGAAAAGGGAAGATGTAAATTATTTCTAAAATAATAGATTTCATGAGAAGTTCTCAACATTGTATTTGTATTTCATCTTAATTATGAGTAAAATAGAAGCACCAATATAGATATATGGAGTACAGTGTGCAATGATTTTTTAAGAAAATCCAAAGGGGGAGATTAAAATGAAAACATGGTGATTATCAATTCGTGAATATGTGCTTGAGATAAAAAATGTTAACCTTAAAAATTTTTATGGATTATATCCTCAAGACATACTATGATGATTTTAGAACATTTATTAAAGAATATTTATAAAAATCATTGATGGAACACTGTTTATTAAAATTCTAAAGAAAATATGAGTCAATGTAATGTTTATTCCAGATTCACGAATGTTATTAAATGGAATATTGGGATGAGAAAACCTACATAAGGGTATTAACCAACTAATTAATGGAAAAATATATATTAGATTAAATTAATAATGGAAAAAAATAATCTATAGATATACATTGGTTTATCAGTATCTTTTTAATTGTGAGAAGGATTTATGTATGCTACAACAGGGTAATCTTAGTTTCATAATGGAAGTCTAAAAAATTATATGTAAAGCTACATTTCATTATCTACATAGAGGTGTGCACTACCTATGTAAAGGTAATATTTAAGTGTTAAATAATGGAAATGAAAATTTATTTAACCTATTTAATGAAATATTAGAATTTAAAACACCATGTAAAGGTCAGAAAATCATTGTATGATGGTTAAAAGCTATATAATTATGAGATGGAATTTATAAATTCATGTCATAATGTTCTATTTAATGCTAAATATAATTGACAAAAAATCATTTTTTTGAAATGAATTGTTATTCAAAATTTATATTAAATAGGATAGATTAAAGGAGACTAAAAAAATAAAATAATGAGATTCTTATTCCGAGGGTCAATGTTAAAATATCATGATTTTTTACATTGGTCAAAATTATTTACATGAATAAAATATTTTCCAACAATTTATTAACCAAGAAATGAGTATGAGAAACACCACATTGGAGAAATGGAGACCACAACCCAGATAGTCTTCAGTGGATATGAGAGAATTCCATGGGGAAATATATGTAGGTGTATTGAAGGTTGTGCTATATTTTGAATCCACCCCTCATAAATGGGAATTTTTCACAACATAAGTGAATATATGATTCTATGTGAATTCATTCCAATGTGGAGGAAGATTGTAATGGATTTAAAATTTTTATGGCTTTGTGGAGAAATCAGGATCAAAATATTAAAATTTTGAATAATGAATTCAAACCAAGATTTAAGGTGGTTTATCTTTTACACATGACTAAGATTATATGGATAAAAATGGAAAATATAAATGAAAATTCCTTTGAAAAATTTAAATATAATAGAACTATTATTGCTAATAATTGTTTGGATACAATATTTTTATTATTGGAAAATAACCATTGAATAATGAAAATAATATTTAAAAGATTATTATTTGTGAATAAGAATTATAACTCTAGGTGATGAAGAAGGGTGTTCTATCCATCAAAATAATTTGAGAGCCTAATAAAGGCCAACATCATGGAGAGAAGAAACAAATCCTAAATTGGGAGATAATTCAGAGATTATGAACTATTAATTTATTATTCGTAAGGAATACAAACATCCAAATACATCATGGTAAGATGAGTGTTTCATGACTATTAGTGTTTTTTTATCATAGATGAACATTAATTCTCTTGATGGTGTTATACATGGGTGTATCAGATCATTTTTTTTAATTGGATAAAGAACACTATCATTGAGTAAATGTATATTTCTAATCAATAAATTGATACTTCTATCACTGGAGTAATTATAGAGATGTATATGATTGTGGGGGTCTAACTAATAACTAGCGTGGATCTTGAAATTGGGGTGTTTAATAAATTATGTAAGAATATACCTATGACTGGAGTGCCTAAAATTTTGTTGGAGGGATGTTTTTTAAGGTTTTCTTATCAACAACTTCTATAACCAATTTTTCATATATAGAAGAATCCATATTGGGGTGCCTAACTAACATCTCAAGGTGTAGGATTTTATAAAAATCCTTATATATAATGTGTACTACTATATATATTATTATTAAAGGACATGAGGTGGTGTAGGGATATAATATTGAGTGGATTCAGAACATTAATAGGTTCATGATATTAAATTTTAAATAGATATAATTCATACAATGGACACTTATTAACTCCTACTCCACGATCAATATGGCCAGAGGCTCTATATTTTAAATTGGAGGTAGATTAATTGTAATATAATTTTTTGGGTTTTCAAGTTGTTACTCAATTCCACATTGATATATTTTTTGATTTCATATTTTATATTCATTGTTCTTATGACTTTATCATGTGAAGTGTACCTTCCAATATTTTAAATTAGAATATTCATATTTCATGTTTATATTGCATACATGTATAATTTGATTTCTCAACCATTATAAGTTCTAGAATAAAAACATTTTCTAGTAGGATGAAACATTATAGTTCAATTTAGAGTTAAATTCATCGTATATTGAATTTTTTTTATTAAAACATAGAAATTTATTTTTAAAAAATAACATTATCAATATCATTCATTACATGAAACATTGAGATTTAACAAATTGCTATAAACGATTGAAATATTTTTTAAATCAAGACCATTATAAAAAAGAACATTAATTGGTGGGTCATAATATGAATAAACTAATTATGAAATATATTTATAATGGTTCTACTAAAAAAATAATTATTTTTTTTAATTCTTAAAAAATAAGCACTAAATTTATTATTCGTCATTTTATCCTTCAAAAATAATTTTTCTTCAAAAAATATATTTTATATCTTTTTTGAGTAAATACTATAACAAATTTTTGAAACATATAAAAACTATATTTTATAATAAATTTATTATTGTTGATATCATCATATCAAAATTAGCTTAATATGATATTTTAGGAATTTTGTAATAATATTATTTATTTATTAAATAGTAACAAAATATATCTTTTATAAAAGACATTTTTTTTCCATTCAAGTATTACCGAAATAAAATTTTATTTTGAATTTATTTAAAAAATTTAATAATTATTTATTAAAATTTATAATTAATTCCTTTAGAATCAAAATTATTATAAATTTTGATATAAAAACATTTCACTAAATAAATATTTACTTTTATGGAGAATCGTTTTTCGATAAATTTTGTAGATTTATTCTAAAATTAATATTTTCAACTTATTGGATTTTAATTTGAAAAAGTGGATTTTATGACTTTAATCAAAATTTACCTATTTGTTAAATAGATCTACTTTAATTTTAGACATTATAAATAGAAATAACGATAAATATTTATGACCACATTAATGGTAAAATTGGAAGAACATTGTAAAAAATATGAGATATGGCTTAAAAAATAATTTTTACACTTCTAGATATTCAATTTGATGATATTAATTAAATAAAAAAATAAAAATATTAGAATTTTTGGAATTTTTGGCCCTTCATTGTTTCTGATGACAATTGTTATAAAAATGAATGAAAATTCCAAAAATGTCACTCTCTTGATTTTGATTTATATTATATTTAATAAAAGGGTTTATAATATGTTAGGAATGAATCCAAAAGTGTATTTTTGAAATTATTAATTTGTTTTTATGATTTCAAATTATTTTTAATTTTTAGTGGTGACAGAATTTACATAAATATTTACATAATGAGGAAAAAGTTCTTTTTAAAGTGGTATAAAAATTAAGGAATATGATTTTTAAATCATCAAAAGCAATATTTTTGGAGTAATTACGGTTAAAAATTAATTTTATGCTTAGTAATAACATATAATTTATTATTATTGAGTTTATATTGGATTTTTATACTGTATTAATTTCAATAATGTCGAAAAATGTGAATAGTTCTTAAAATGGTCTTAATGTTATTTTATGTTAGATAATATATTATTGAATGATTTTAAAATCTTAAAAATATTGAAATATGACAAGAGGGATTAGATATTGCCAAAATATTTACACAGTTACCATTATTGGGCTATCTTTTACATTATAAACAAATGTATAACTGTTATGTATTGACAATTCCATTAAAATAGTTAATGATAATATGGGTTTATGAATGGGTTAAACCAGATGAAAGGGTTTAAAATGTGACAGAAGACATTCAAACATTTATTGGTTATAGGTATTTCATCCTTAAACTAGCTTAGATTTGAAAATTATTTCAACACGGTTCCACATTAACAAGAAAAACAATTTAATTTTTTTATATATTTCAAGTAATTCCCAGTGCGATCTTCTTCACTGTTAAATGGAACCACCTATCATCTATTTTTTAAAACCACATTGAGGAACTTACATACAAAAAAACTATAATAAATACTAAAAACATACATAAAATATCTTTTATTGTTTCTTCTATTCTAAAATACCATTCCTAGGGACCATAACGGGACATTAAATTAAGTTATCTAAAGAGAAGGTAATTATTCTAACAGACCGTTTTCAATCTAAATAATTATATACCTACATAAATTCTTACCTATCCATTGAAATATAATAAAATATGTATAAAAAATATCCTTTTATGTCATTATATTAATTTCATAAAAATATTTATCCCATTTTCCCATCAAATGTGAGGATAAAAGTATTACTCTTTCGTGTGTGTGAACTACCGCCTCCACAATGTGATTTGATTTATTTTCAATCACTGGATCACATGGATATTTTTAATTATTAATTTAATTAATATATATTTCTACATTATATTATTAATATTATAAAATGGTGAATTATTATTTACTTTTCATTCACTCCATAATCAAAAAATGAAAAATTTCACCCTTGTGTACATAAGAAATATCGTCTCCATGAAGTAAAGGAATTAATTTTTCATTACTGATTTATATGAAGAGTAAAAAAATATTTATATAGTAATTACATATGATACTAATTAAAACAATGGAATTATGAATATTATGTAACAATGATAAATTTCTAAGGACCGCAACATTTGAATTAAAACATACATGAAATAAAAAACAATTATCACAGAGAAAATATTGATTTGAATAAATAATTATTAATAAATGAGTGTTAAAATGTTATAATTGGATCATATATGTTATTATGACAATTTATATGGTTATTATATACAATTATATTAAACATATTTTTATTACACTTGAGGATATATTGGTTATGATGGAGTTTGTAGGTACAGTATGGGTTTCCCATATCACTACTATTTTTATGGGACATAGTCCATATTCATAACATGTTTATTTTATATGGTGTATATAGTTCCCATTAAATTATATTATGATATCTATAATTTTTTATCTTTCAGGAAGTTTTGATTTAGATATTATAGATGTAGTAAGTGTTATTTTACAATGTTATTACTTTTCAGGATTATATATGCTAAATTTCTAATGAGGGAAATTATAAACAACATATCCTTTAAACCCCATATATTTTATCTCATGTGGTTATTTCTAATTTTTCTATCAATAAATTACTTCTTCATATCTTTCATATGTAAAAATTGTTTGAACTAATTATTACCTAAAAATTTTATTATTTTCACTTTGATCGATGAAATTTTTTGTCCATGCCCATTCTCTTAAAAAAATATTTAATAATGTTCTTACTTATAGTTGAAATGTTTTAAAAATTGAGTTCTAAATAACTTTAAACTGTTTTTTAGGGTTTAAAAATTAATATATATATTGAAACATGTTTCTAAATAATTCATTTTTTATATGTTTACAAAGGCGTGAAAGGAATGTTTTTATTTAATGTATATGGCATAGATGAATTTTTCCTCAGTCATGACCATTCATTTCATTGAATATTAAATTAAAATATTCCATATTCCTTTTCAAATACAATGTTTTCAATAATATTTTGGAAATAATTTTATTTTAAATAATTCGTTTCAAAATGAAAATAATATTTTCCCTATGAAATATCCCAGTGATCTTTTGTAGTTAATTTTCATATTTGATAAATTAATTTGATGATACTTATAATTAAAAAGGGATATGATCCAATGGTACCATAATTATTATTTCCTGATGTGGTTTATTATTATGTCGAATTTATTTTTAGGAAACCCATTTATTTTCCACAATTTATTTCATAATTCAATGATGAAATGTTTATTAATTGTTTTTCCATTCCACTAATTTTTATATGATGATATTATGAATGGTTTTTGATCTTATAGAACACATGTTAATGGATTATATTTATAGGATGGGTGGTATTAAAGTTATATAACACTCTAATTAATTGGATAAATATGATTTCTAATGAGACAATATTGACTTGAATGAGGTGTGATCCCATTTCAGTAAGGAAATTTATCGACTAAGATAGTTTTGGTAGTAGAACTTGACAACTAAAATGATGGAATGGGTAGTGAACCCAATCCACTATGATATACTTTTCAGATATTCATGACTAAGTATGTAATTATATATGCATTTGTTAATTCCAATCACTTAGGTCTTATGTTTACGAGATATTTTTCTAGCTCATGATAGATTATAAATGATTCCACGCACTTGTGATTTCTATCTATTGTTATAAAAAAATAATTATCCCATGATTTATAATTAATTATTTATAATTATTTGGGTATTATTATAATATTTTAAGTCATGTTCTCATACCTTTTTTCTTACCTTATTCTATCTTATGATAATTTATTGGTATCTTCTATGTTTACAATTTTTGAGCATCTAAGATAACCATTTCGTATGCTTCCTTCTTCTCCAGGTTATGAAGAATTTTATTATGTAGGGAATGTATATGAAGGGTACTACAAGAAAAAAACCTTGTAAAATATGTTGAAGATGTTTCACAAAATAAGATTATTATGTGTCTAGTATTGAAAAAAAAACCTCTATTTTCTTAGCATGGATCATAATGATACATAAAGAATAGTGATATAAAGTGGTGTAATATTTATGTATAGAGTAATTAGGTTTCTATAGTGTTTATCTATATTTTGAGACACAATAAGTAAATTATTATCTTACATGAATTAATATTATTTCTTATCAAAAATACATGTACCGGACTTTTCACATTTCCAACAATGGATTACTAAGTAATCTCATGCCTAAAATTGAGTTATATACATTAATATATACAATAATTTAAGTATTGTTCATTATAAAAATTTAATAATGTATATATACCTTGTAATTCATCTCCTTCCTATATTTTTTCATGTGTTCACACACATCCACCACTAGTCACAAAAATATTATTACCCCACAATAACATTATACATTTTTATATTATTTTTAGTATAATTTTGATTATTCATATTTTTTTACAAGAAATAGAATTAAAACTTACAACAACCCATAATATTCACATAATTTTTCTCTCGGGACTATTATTTAAAGTCATGAAATTAAGGAAATGGGTATAGTGGTTATTGTTCAATCTAATAAAATCATACAAATAAACCCAACAAGAACATTGATACCCGACCACCAATCACCTATTGTGACTATTTATTAAAGCCAAAATATAAAGAGGGATTGTTTATAAATTAAGGATTATGATTTTTTTTATATTTTACTATTTATTTCACACACACATCGGTATTCCCAAAGTGAAATTAAATAATTTTACATCACAAATTCCTATATACTAAAATAATAAAACAAAAATTCAACAAAAATATAGTTATTAAAATAGAAAAATCAAAAATTGAACTTGTGATTCAATTGAAATACCATTATTATGAAAATAATTTATCAAATAATAATATAAATCATTTTACTTAAATAATAAACACATATGATTACTCAATTATTATCAAATAATACTATCACTTTACCTATCCCTTGTAAGGCCTTTTTACTAAACATGTCATCTCTGAATTGGAAATAATCAAAATTTAAATTTTTTAATATAAAAATATTTCCACGACACATAAAATTCAAAATTTTCATCAATATATAATTTTTTGTGGAGATTAATGTAAAAATTATCATATTTTAGATTATATATTAACATACATATAATGTTAATAATGATAATAATGAAATAAAATACCCCTTGTGATGCTTTGACTTATCTTCTGAGTTTATATAGTTTTGTTTACTATTTTAACAATTGTTAAAAAACCATATTTCTATTTCAGAATATTACATTGAATTCAATAATTATTGGGATTTAGAGGACATAAAATATAATAAAAAGAAATAAACGATTAAAAACAAAAAAAAATTATTAAAATTTCATTCGAATTTACGATTACTCCTAAGAAGTGATAAATTTGACATATTCAATATGAAAACCATATTAAAATTTATCATAAATTTAAATTTAAGAAACAATTTCATGTTTATAATAATATTTCTGAAAATCATATCATAGATGTTTCAGTGGTGTTTTGAGCTCTAATTTGGATGTTTTATCACCCAATGGTAAAACTCTTACATTATGAGGACCTAGGTCTTAAATTGGATATTGATAATGCCTCATACATTTATTTCTATCTAATGTACAAATATAATCTAATATATCATTATTTTTCTTTTCAATAAAAATATTCATTTTAAGATAAATTTCCTATCTATTGAAAGATGATGTTTTTTGATGATTTTGAGATATCCTTTCCCACCACCTATGACTAAACTAAAACCACAAACAAATATTGTCCGATAATTTGTTAATAAAATTTAAAACCCTCCTTCTCATCTGAAATATTATAAATGACTTCCCACTTTTCCAAATTAATTGGAGAACCCCCATTTTTCAAAAAGGGCTTCCCGAAATTATTGGCACGTCCATATCACATTATTTGTTGTGGACCAAAAAATAAAGTGGAATGATTAATTTAACAATATTAACAATTAATTATTTGACTATAATAGTTTGATATTTAATTGAATGATCTTTAAATTAATGAAAATTTATAATTGGATTTAATTCACTAATCCAAATATACATGAAAAATTATAACGGAATTATGTTTATGCTTTAAACAAGATCGCAGACACATTTTTTACTTCATCCATATCAATTTAATGTGTGATATAAAAACATAACAGATCCCTAATTATTATAGGTATTTAATACAAAAATATCACACGATATTGTACCATTATAGAAACATTGGGAAAAACTTCTATCCATTTATTATTTAGTAGTGATGGAAAATTTTATATATGTGGAATGTACATGTATGTTGGTGTGTAATTCATTTACAGAAATTAAAATATAGTTAAAAGAAAATTTGATTAATTTTTTATATCTGTAATGATTTTTTAACTAATAGTAATTCTTCATAAAAAGAAGATAAAATATAAAAACTCACGTGTAGGAATTTGATAACAAATTAAGGTAATATTTTTTATTTCACATGAACACTACACTGTTGATGGTATAATTTAGAAATGTTTTTTTCTAAAACTAGCACATGAAATTTGAAATACATATTTCAATCATTGAAATTCATAGAGAAAATGATCACTTGGCCCTCTCTAACATGATTGTCCAAACATGATGTTATGGGCCTATCAATCAATTATTATCATAATGCTCTATAGTTCCATCAGTTTTAGGGGTTTTGGGTTTAGATTCGTAGTTAAAGGACAATGTTTCCCTAATAAGTCCATTACAAAGAAACTAATAAATTGTTTATTATTTTAAAAACACAGAAGTTTGTTTTATTATGGAAAATAAATTAACACATCAATTAAAACAAAAAACAATGAGAATAAATATTCAATGGGAATCCCTTTTTACCAACTATAGATATACCCAATCACACTAAAAATGTAATTATTAAAATTAAAGGACATGATTATTATAAAATCATAAAAAATGATAGATATTGTTAATTCATTAAATAATGGTAAGTATTATGAGTAAATATCAAATACCTTATTTAAGAAATGTACATATATCCCCTTCTCTAATATCTTATTCACCATAAGTATTCTTATGCTTTTCTATTTAGTTTATTGTTTTTTATATCTTAAACTCTACTCAAAATTAATGGATTTATACCAATGTTTTTTAAAAAATTATTAGTTTTTAATATAAATATATGTAGATATGTATTTACCAATAAAATTAAATGGTCTCTCTATGGTAGGTAAACATTAAAGACTAAAAGAACATTTCCATGTGAAATTAATTTTTTAGTATTATCAACTAAATTTTCTATAATTTTTTATATGAACATGGTATTCTATATATAATTGCATTAAAATTTGTATCAAATAAAAATAAAATATAAAACACAATATATAGAGAAAATAGAGAAATAAGGCCCAGTCCAATCCTCCTTAAATGTAAGTCATTTTGAATTACAAATAACATATTTATAATGGGAAAATTAGGTCTTTTTCTAAATGATACAATTTTAGAAAACATTTATAGTAATATAAATATAAAAATTAAAATATATTTGAGTGGAAAAATTATTATTATCAATGTATTAATATGATGATGTTATGTGAGATCAAATTATCAAAAAAATCATTATTGTTTATTTTCATAGAAACATTAAATATTCAAATTTAATATAATATAGCATTTAAAATATGTCAAAAATAAAATATAAATTATAGTAAACATATATACAAAATTTGGTCACATCACAGTTTATATAATTAGCTACACCAGACCATATCCGGTCAATTATACCTAATCCACAGTCCCCTACAATAAACACTAGTTATAATATAACATATTATTATAGTAATTTGATAATCATAATATCCTCTCATGTATAACCATACTCCATTATCCTATCTCACATGGAACATTTACCAATTCCACTCCCAAGTCAATCACATATTATGTTGAATATTCTAGATCATTATGGGTCAAATCATGATTAGGTGACTCTCACTAATAATATATTACTTTCCTACATTAAAATTATTTATAGGGAAATCCTCAAACTCCAATGATTTTGGTTCTGAATGCACACTAAACTTGGGGTTTCTATAATTTAATATAAATAATGTTCATATCTATACACAATCAATAGTTTACCTCCAATAAAAGATTTCAATTATCATTTTTTAAAGATAAATACCATTCAAAAATGTTATTAGAACTTAAACACTATTCATCATGATCCATTCTCACCATATGTTAATAGAACCATTCCATGTCCCAGACTATATGTTTTAAAACATAATGATGTTCTATTTTATCACAATAAAATTGAAAATTTTATTCTCTATTAAGATGTCACATCATAAAAAATATATCATAGACTCGTGTATCTAATTATTTCCATGAGATCTATATATTCACACCTACTAAAAACATTTTTTTTCCTTACACGAAGTCTCAAAAATTATTCTAATGTTCTAACTCACCACAATGGATACACTCCTTTAGTTGAGTCACAAAATAAAATTATTTAAGAACCATCCTTTCAAATTTTATGTGTTAAAAACATATTATCATTCCATTATTTCTATCAATAAGGTCCTTTCCCCTTTATGTTCATAATGAGGTCACATGTCACATGACCCCACTAGCCATACTCATACATTTCATCGTGTTTTTATATATTTCAACAATAATATACCATCAAACCATTCCTTTATGAGAAAATAATTTTTATATATAGAAAAAACTCTAAGACACTATTATACATCACTAATAATGTAATCCACCAATCTCCTAAATTAAGATATAAAATAATCCATCAATCCTCACCACACTAGAAATAACCTTCCAATATGACAAGAAATTTGAAATTTAAAAACTCAAGATCTATTTTCCAAATCATGCATTGAGTTTCATATGAAATATTACCATAATTTGGGCACTATATAAAAATATTTATCTCATAAGATTCAATATATTCATTGGAAAATGAAAAAAAACATCATAAGATCAATGGATAACTCTACAACCCATATATCAAATCAAAATTTTAGGTATCACACCCTCCCCTAAATCACTCTAAATATTGATCATGACCCTCATGTGTTAACACATTGATGATTAAATATATTTATATGATTAATATATAACTATTAAGGAAACTATAGAATTATAGAAACTATCATGATCACGTTAAAAACTCTCATGGACCTATGATCTATTCAATTTTTAAGGGACCCAACACACTTCACATTCCAAGAAAACCGACTTATGAAAGGAGAATTCACATGAAATAAACATTCATTATCAACTACCACCATTAATTTTATATTGAATTGAATAATTTATAATACTAAATCTCAATATATAAGTTATCTTCCATTATTCTCTATTTGATATGTCTTACATGCTATTCATATCAAATCCATTATGATAACCAATCACCTAGATCATTATTTCATGGATGTGATTAGTCATGGAATACAATATATGTGTCATATCATATGAATAATAAATGTTTTTTTCAATAATATTAATATGAAATATGATGAAACACATTCATAATGATTTATAACCATTCTCAATATCAAACAATAATTATCCATGAGTAGGAATACACACATATAAAACCCTAATAAATTAAATGACTCATGCGATCATGATTTATATCCCATAATACCAAGGAACACTTTCCTAATATTCAAATAATTATTTTCATGCACGATGACTAATTTTCTTATGATGTACTTTTTATGATTCTTCCCTATACATACTCAGAGAAATTCCATTTCTAGACCTTTACTCGACAATACATCATGAAAATGTAAAAATTGATATATGGATCATCAACTTATTAACCAATTGACTCATAGAATTCCCCTATCTAGAATATTTGAACTTATGGACTTTAATCTCCTATACACACTACAATATTATTAAGATACCAGAAACTACTATATATCTCAATAAACCTACAACTTGCGGTTAGGTCAAAATATTTCTAGTGACAACACAAGAGGGGGGGGGGATTGTGCCCTTTTAAGAATCTCACAATTATATCGATTCACATCAACAATAGATAAACCTTCCAGGGTTTCTGTAAGAGAATATATATGTAGTGGATAAAAAAAAAGAATAAACCACATCAATTTATAGTGGTTTATGGTACATAGGTCTCCTAGTACACTCCACAAATAACTATCTATGTGGGATTGGATAACTTCAATAGTAAGATCTTTGTATCATAAGTCCGATCTGTAACTCAGTGGAGGCAGTTGTTACACTTACAAACATAAGCTTACAAAATAGTGCCTTCTGGTTCTTTTATAGGGAATCGATAAAAACAAATCATAGTGAAAGTAGCTGATACTCCACCATGACTTAGCATAAGCAGATGAATCTCGTGATAAGATAAATTTTTATCATAAAAGATGAATCTCATAGTTGCAGCATCATGCAACTGATAAAATATTGATCTATCCTTTAGTAGAATAATAATCTTGAAATATATATGATGATATTTGGTTGCACAAAAGATCTTTTATTTTTAGAGTAGAAACCAATACAGAGCATCATGTTTCCATATTTGAGCATGCGTATCAATAAAAATGTAGTCCTTGTTTCGGAGATTCTTGATCATTGTAGTACAATAAAAAATAACTTGTTAAATAAATCTTGAAGAATAAGAAATATTAATATAGGTAATATATCATCAGATTTTTGTGAAAAATATCTGACATAGATAGATATATATATAACAGTATATCTCGTAGTAGGATTTCTAGATCCACCAAACATGCCTGATATATTGAGTGAATTTGAGTTCAAATAATATAGCCCAGAGTAATTATAACATCCCTTTAGAATAGTATAGAATGTTCCTGATGTTAATGGTGCTTTAAAATAATTAAAATGAACATTGGAAAAATTAAACTGTAGATTTTAATTTCCCTGACATTCCAAAAAGACTGTTGCAAAACACTCTAATAAATACGTATATTCAAATTTCTAATATTGAGAAGTCAAATATAAGGTTCCTTCACAAAACCACAAAATAAAAAAGGTATGGTAAAAAATTATAACATAGGGTTGATAATCCGTTCATTTATCCTGGTCGGCATAGATCTATGAACATAACATTGATTATCCATTTGTCCACTTTCCCTGATGTATGGTTGACAACGTATGGTTGATCATAAAAGTAAGGTTGATGATCCATATATTTGAAATGTTCCATACATACATAAGGTACATTAACAATACATTTTCATTCTAAAAAACATACAGTTCTTATCTAAATGTAATGTTCCTTAACAATACGTTTATTTGAACGTAAGGTTGTTTAACCATACACGTTGATCCTTCGTCATAAACATAAGGTTTATTCCATACATAACATTCTTCAATGAATAGTATTTTATATAAACAAAAAATAGTGAACAGTGTTTCATGAATACTCTTAAGAGACTTCCAAACAATTTAAAAAATATTTATTTCTAATAATCGTTGAATATTATTTCAATATAAGAATAAAAAATAATATAAATTTTTTGAAAGACACTCAATATAAAATCATTAGAAAAACAAACAAAGATATTTGTGAGCAACAAAATCAATAATATTTATAGTGTATTATTGAGAGAATATCGTCCCAACAATCTCCCCCTTTTTACCGATCACAAAACCCAAAAAAGTTATAAACTTACCAAAAATAATTTAGTATTATGTAAACATTAAAAAAAGTTTCTACAATTTAAAATTATGAATTATTTCAATGAAAAAATATTTGAATTTATCTAGAATATGAAAATAAAAGAAATGTTGTGTTTATATAAATTTCTCCCCCTATCGTGATATTGAAAATAATGTATAGAAATAGATGTAAACACTTTTAATATTGAACATAATTATTATTGAATGTTATAAGTAACGATATTGAATAAAGAGAAATGGATTTTTGTCTATTAGAAAAAATATGGCATATAGATTGTAGCAAACTCGTTGATTAATAAAGATCGTAATATAGTAGAGGTTAGGACTAAGAAATAAAAAATGAAATTTCCATGGGTAATGGATGGAAAGAAAAAGACGATTGAAGACTGGTAAGATGAGAATTCTTTATGTCTTCAAACATGTCCTTCAAATCACCAATCTGCAATCTCAAATTCTTTATCAAACTTTCTCCTAGTTCGATTAACAACTGCATGGAATCATTATTGACATATAGATTATCCACTATGTTGACTTTTAGAAACACCTGAATACTTTCCTCTTACTTCATGAAAAACCCAGCTTCTAGGAAAACATAGTCAATATCAATAAAATACGAGGCTCTCCCTGTGTAAACTGATCCATAAGAAATTTTTTATTCTCCCATAAAAAATATAGGTGAGAAATATTTCAATTAATATGTTGAAGTCAAGTATTTGTATCTTCCATAACAGATATAATGGCATCAAATATCTTAATTTAATCTGGAATGGTTGCAGGGATAGGAGTACATGCGCTGGACTAATTCACAGAACCTTTCATCGATTCAAACTGACTTCCTAATTACCTTTTTAATTTTACAAAATCTGATTTCGACACAACTTCATATATGACCATTCTAATTTCATTTAACTTGTCTCTATTAAAGGCATCAATATCTTTTCTAGAAACAATTTCCATAGTAATCTCATGAATCTGTTTATTTTCACTTTCCAATTTCTTCAGTAGATTGGAATTATCCTCTTGAGACTTATTAAATTTTACCACAACATCTTAAAATTAATAAGATAATGAATCAGATGTCCCCTCAAATTAATTCTTCTCTTAATTTTCATTTTCAGTTGGAAAGGGATCTTTCACTATTTTCAGTACTGATTCTTCACATGTTAATGACGGATTATCCCATACTTCAATCTATCCACGAAAAATAAAATTTCATCATTCCATAGTTTGATCCTCATTAATGATTAAATTTGTATAACACATTCTTGTAAGACCTTCCTTTTTTGAACAACTACTTTTTCAATAACTTCTTCCCTAACAATCTTAAACTGAACATTTTAGATTGAGTTTTCTATTCTTGAACAATTTCCACTAGAATGATCATTACTAACTGTTCATTCTCTAAAGAAACAAATGCACGCTCTCTAGCTTGACTCTCCACCTAAACATACTCATCAATAATTGTTTATTCTAAATGAACTAAGCTTATTGCTTCTCTAAGAGCCAACAATTTCTCTTCAACTCGAGGAGAATCTCTTTTTATAGTTTTTAACACAAGTCATTTATAACTATGAAATTCCTCTTCATCTTCTTTAGTGATAAATCTAAGTCTTCTTTTGGATGGTCGTGAATTTGCATATATTTTAGATTCATCCATTCCCACTTTTCTAACACCAGCTTTCTCCCCTTGAATAAAATCTCAAATGTTTTATTCTTCCTCTAATCCAACAAGAATGATTTTTCCATTCGCAATGCTCTAGAAAAATAAATATTTTCTTAAAGTTCTAGCATTCAAAACAGAACTATGTTGACATATTACTTGGGCTTCAACTAATCTGATCATATCGTTCTTAAACAAAATCCCTAAAATTATTCATCCATATTGATAAAAATTCATTCGTGCATATAGTGAACAACATTAATGAAGATATCTAGATAAACACCTATGGAAATTTAATTTGATATTGCTTAGAAAAAGAAACATGATATACATGTTTGGGTAAATGATTTTCTTTATCTCATCCATTATTTTTTATTCTAGTTTGGATAAATTTCACTAGAATCATATGGTCTAGTTCTAAAACCTTAAAAAAATCTTTTGGATGTGTGTTGAGTGGAACAGAAAAGAAATAATTTTTGTGGAAGAATGATCCTTATATCCAATAGACTAGAGGTCAAAATGAAAAACTCCTTCATGAGGACAATTCAAAATCTTTCCAATGTCAGTAGAAGATATAGTGAAATCCAATTCTTCTATACTAGTTGAAATCACGTCATATGTATCTCTAAATCCAAACTCTGCACTCTTATAAAAGTAATGTTGTTATACCTCATACTAAAACATTGAGTTGCTGTAATTAAATGATTTCTTGATATCTTGAAAATCCAGTGCTTGTTTTAGGAAAAAGTATGTCTCATACAACCATTCCAGATCAATCACCTATCCAAGATGAATTTTTCTACCAGAAATTATTTGATTTTTTAGTTCACTTTCATTTAATTCTATGATTCTCTTGGTTTTTGTCATTCATGACGATATGAAAATATGGTTTTTTTGGTTTGAAGGGTTTTGGAAGGATGAAGAGTGAGAGGATAGGTAAAACATGTTTTGTTATTTTTTAATATGGGTAAACATGATTTGGAAGATGAGGGGTTTGGAAAATGAAGGGTTTTTTACCAATGAAATCTGTCCTTGATTTCTTTTGTCGTAGAGTAATTATCAAAAAACAATTATGAATTGTAAATATATTTAAGATAACATGTATTAACTGAAATAACATAAGAAAAAATAATAAACATAAATAAAATTTACACAAATAAGAATTGAATAAATTAAATTTATATATATAATTAAATAAATAAAATAAAATAAATATTTAATTAAGAATTAACAAAACATAACTCCCATTAATAAAATTAAAACATCTAATGGGAAGAGGTTCAATAAAAATATCATCTAATTGATGTTTAGTGTTAACAAATTTTAAAGATATATCCTTTCTGAGAACATGATCTCTTTGAAAATGATGTATAATATCAATACGCTTACTTATAGTATGACTTATTAAATCATTTTGAAATGTTTATAGAACTTGTATTATCACATAAAATAAGAGTATTATTTAAATTATGTACGATGTCTGTTAGAGTGTTTTTTATCCACAACACTTGTGCAGAATAACATCCTTTAGATACATACTCTGCTTCAGTTCTTAATAGTGCAATGTATTGTTGTTTCTTAATTGAACATGGCACTAAATATTTTCTTAAAAAGTGACAAGTTCTTAATGTAGTTTTCTATATTATCTACATCCTCCAAAATCTGCATCTGAATATGATAATTAATTAAAATTATATGTTTTTGGATAGATAAGATATTGAGTAACTGTTGTTTTTAAATATATAAAAATACTTTTTACAACCACGTTATGGGATTATTTTTTATTTGATTGAAATATATCACAAAAACATACTAAGCACATAATATCAGGTCAACTAGCAGTAAGATATAGTAAATTTCCAATCATATATCTATATAACATGTTGTCCACTAGTTTTCTAGCTTCATACAAGTAAAGTTTAATATTAATACACATGGGAGTTGAATATGTATTGATGTTTTGAAGACCAAAATTTTTCAATAAATCAGTAATGTATTTACTTTGATTTAATACATTTCCAAAATATTTTTGATAAATTTTATTTCCTAAAGGGAAATTTAATTCTCCCATCATACTCATTTCAAAATATTTTAGCATAATATCTTAAAAATAATTGCTATTTTTTTATTTTTTGATCAAAAAATAACATCATCAACATAGAATTGAACTAATAATAAATTAGAACAAACTATTTTCTTAATGTGTGTTCAGTCTGCCAAGTCATCAATAAAATTGTTTTTCAAAAGAAATTAACTTAATCATTCATGCTTAGCTCTAGGTGCTTGTTTAAGGCCATAGAGAGCTTCAGTATGTTTAAAAAAATATGGTTTTGGAAAATTTTGAAAACCAAGAGATTTCTAAACATAAACGTCATCCATTATATATCTATTTAAAAAAGTAAATTTTCCATCCATTTGATATAATTTAATATTCATATGAGACAGATAGGCTACATGAATTTTAATTTCTTCATGTATAACTATGGGAGCAAAGGATTCATCATAATCTATTCCTTCTACTTGATTATACCCTTTAAATACTAGTCTCAATTTGTTTATAGTTATAATTCCTTGATCATCTGGTTTATTCCTAATGACCAGTTTAGTTCATATAACTAGATAATTCGATGGTCTATCCACTAATTTCCATCAATTCTTTCTTTTAAATTGATTTAATTCTTCTTCAATTACTAACAACTAACTTTAATCTTCTATGGATTCTTCAAAAGACATAGCCTCTATCTGAGATAGAAAAGCATAAATTGCACAAGGTTTCCTACAATTCTTCTAGTTTGTATTCCTTTTTCTATATCTCCCATCACAGTTTCTAAAGGGTGATTCTTCATGATTTTTATAATTCTAGGTAGAGCACATTTAGGTTCATTAGTGTCGTGCTCTTCTGAACTGGGATTTATTATATTTATATTTTCTAAATCATATTTTCTAGTTATCAAGTATTATTTTGTTAGAATCATCAGCTTAATCTGTTTGATTTATCTTTCAATTAAAAGGATCAGTTTCATCAAACATCACATGAGCTGTTTCTTCTAAAATCCTTTAATATTTATTAAATATTATAAAACATTTTGAAGTTACAGAATATCCAATGAATATTCCTTCATCGGCTTTTGGATTTAATATTCCATTATTATCCTCGATGCTAAAGATATATACGTTGAATACAAAAAAATAAAGTACTTTACCATTGGCTTTCTGTTATTCCATATTTTATAAGAAGTATTTTTAATAATAGGCCATATAAAAATTCTATTTAAATATAACATGATATGAATCTAACTTCTACACAAAAGTAGTTTGTATGGCTATATTCATCTAGCATTGTTCTATCCATTTATTTAATTGTTCAGTTTCTTCTTTCAATAACTCCCTTTTGTTGAGGCGTTCATGGTGTAGATAAGGTTTGTTTAATACTGGCATTTGAACTAAAATAATTGAATTCTTGATTCTCAAATTCTCCACCATGATCACATCTAAATGAAATTATCTTAAAAACTTTTTCAATTTCAATACATTTGTAAAACCACTCAAAAACAAAAAATATTTATTTTTTTGTAATAGAAAATATTCCAAAGTAAATCTAGAATAATCATAATCTAAAACATATACATATAATTTACCAAAAAAACATGCTATTCTAGATGGTCCAAAAAATCCATATGATTATGTTCTATGGGTTTTAAATTATTAATTTTGTTAACATATTTGAAGGAAGATTTTTATTTATTTCATATTTGGCATGCATCGCGAAATCTATCACTATCAAATTTGAGACTAGGAAAAACTGAAATTAATAGTTTATTTGATAACTTATGTAATGAAAAAATATTACAATAACCCAGTCTTCTATTCCAAATCCATGAATAATTTAAATTAGCAGTTAAACATTTACATTTCTATTTACACAAGGAATTTAAATCCAAAATGTAGACATTTTGTGTTCTGTGTGCTCTAAATTTAAGTAAAATGTTTTTAAAAATAAAACAGTAATTATTAGAAAAATCGGCATAGTATCCATCATCCCAGAGTTGAGAGATGCTTATCTGATTGTGTTTCAATCCTTGTACATAGAGTGCATTTTAATTGAGACATTATCAAGATCTCCATCTATTTTTAGTGCAACAATTCTTCCTTTGGCGTTGTCACCTAATGTGAATGGGCCTCCATCTATTTTAGTCAGAGTAGAGAAATTAGATGAATTTACACTAATATGTCTTGAAAATCCATTATCCATATACCATATATGTTTTCATTCTCTATGGAATGTTACCTACAAGGTCAAATTAAAAAATGATTTGTTTTGGTACCCATATATTTTTGGGTCCAGCAGTGTTAGCTATCAAATACATAAGAATCCAAATAGGTCTATTTTGATCAACATGGTTGGAATTAAAATTAAACAATGATTTTGAATAATGAACATGTTAGACACCACATACTTGAGGTTTTCTTCGATAACAATAATTATCATAATATCAATTAGTACAATAAAAAAAACATTTAACAGAATACATGCTTTTGCTGTTAGAACTAGTAAGAGAATATTTTTTGTACATTTTGGATTTTTCACCGTTACTGCCTATAAATTTTTTTTCTTTTTAGTTAAAATTTTACCTTCAATTTAATTTAGGATGTTTTCTCTGTTTGTAAATATAATAGCATCAATTTTTTATGTTTATAATTCCTCTTATAGTTTTTAAATATTATTTTCATGGTCAGAACAGTCTGTAGTAGATGAAATAAATTTCTCTATTAATTCTTCATGATGCTTATGTAAAGTATCCCTTTCTCTTAAAATATCATTATGAATATTTTTAAAGACTTTTGTTTTTTAATAGATACTCATATCTTTTTTCAAGCATACAACTTTAGACAATCATTTTACCATTTGAGTAAGTAAAATGATAATCAAATGAATAGTAGGTTTGTTACTTTTCTTATTCATCCATAAAGAACATATTTTATTTCTGATTCAATTATTCCTTCACTAAATTAGTGATTGATGAGCTTCTAGAGTATTTGGAAAAAATTAATGTGGCCTTCAAATCTCTTTTTTCATTTTTCTCATAATCAACATTCTTCTGATATTTCATTTCTATTTTTAAGTTTAAATCGAGGATAATCAGATCTTATATGAACCTATTTTTTGAATTCATAACATCTTAATTCCTTTTAGTCTTTATCATCATTTTTGAATGTATTTATGAATCATTTCTTCTTTCTATACAATTTATTGAATTTTCTAGCTATATTATCATGCTAAACTTCTGAGTCAAACGTGTCTGAATTTCCTTCATCTTGTTTCAGTTTTATGTTTTTCTTTTGGGATGTGGTTCTAAAAAAAAGTGTTATCCATTCTTACTTGGACTTTGTGATCTTCAAATTTATCTTCCATTTAAGCCATATATATTAATAACAATCTAATTAATTCAATCATTTTAAGATTTTTAATAGGTAATGATTGGTGAATTGATGTAGAAATTCCATTCCACTTTTCATGTCGAACTCTTAGAAAATTGAAATCTCTATCAGGATAGCTGATAGGATCACCGAAATATGTTATATTATTAACAATTTCTGGCATCCTTCCATTCATCATTGTGATTCTCTCTGCATCATACATTCTAGATGTTTTAAACTATAGTTTTCCTGTAGTATATAAAATATGTCTAACACTATCTGTACCTTCATAGGATACTACAATTATCTTTCACATCTCATAAGATGTTGGAAATTGAGATACATGTTTGAATTAATCTAGTCCAAGAACACAAATTATGAAATTCGTTCTGTTCGAATTCATATAATACACAACCTCTATAATAGTAGACCAGGTTTCTTGTTTTTCAAGAACTGAGTAAAGAGTAAAGTTTTTTGAGTATACTCTAAATTCAATATTTATTAATTAGATTATCATTCGTGACTTCCAGCACCCATAATTCTGACCATTGAAATAGGGAGAAAGAACCACTGACATTATTTCACTGAGATTCTCAATTTCCATAACTAAAATATATCTTATTCCTTTATCTTGTTATTGATCAGTGGAAAAGAACAACCTATGATACAAATTGTTAGGTCAAAAATAGCTATAGAGATAACACAAGATGGGGTTGAATTGTGTTCTTTTTATAATTTCACAATTTTTTCGATTAACATGAACATCAGATAATGATGGAAGCATTTTTTTAAAAATATGTCGCAGATAAAGAATAGTGAACAAGGCTCGAAATTTTATAGTGGTTTTGGGTACAATAGTCCCCTCGTCCACTCCACCAATCACCCTATTTGTAGGCTTAATGAATTTCACATGAATGGTCTTCATGTCATAAGACAGATCTTCAACTGAGTCCAGGAAGTTGTTACACTTACAAACAAAATATTACCAAAAACAGACTTCAGGTTCATTGACAAGGATCCAATGAAACAAAATCTTTGTGTGACAAGATGATACTCCACAATGATTGAGTACAAGCAGTGATAACTCATGGTAAGAAGATGTTTGATGATAAAATGATGTAGCTCATAGTTACAGTCACATAGATCTGATAAAATATGGATCTACCCTTCAGAGGAATAATAATGTTAAAATATATCTGAATAGATCTGGTTTCAAATAAAATCACTAATTTTAAGATCAACAACAAAAACAGAGCATCATGTTTCTAGATTAGAGCATGTATATATCTAAAACCATAGTCATTGTTTCTAATAATATATTATTCATTACGTATCACCACACCAATTGAAAAATAATAAAGTAAAATTATGGAAAAAATATCCTCTCATAATGATACTTGTGTCCAACTTCTCTTTATAGAGACCTTCGTGAAACAATTTTGGAAAAACAAAAACAATAATTTCAAGACACCCATGTGATAAATTTTTGTGTAGGTTTTTGAAACAGTTATTATTTTCTCCATCTTCATTCAGCGGATGATCCTGCATCTGATAATGTTTATCGATGTCATCATGCATCTAATGGATCAGTCTTAGCTTTAATCTAATAATCAATTTCTTTTCCATTTTGATGACACTATACCCCATTGAAATCATATCTTATTTCTTCTTTCTCTCAAACAACTGTTGAAGGAAATCAACAAAAAATTAATCTTCATGGAAAGGGATGAATATATTTTTCATTGATCCCTACTTTTATTCATCACAATAGTTTAAAAAATATTTTATTATTTTCTAATTCATTGGTATGAACATTTCCCTGGATAAATAATTTCTGGCAATAAACCATTCAACCTCTGATGATTAGTTCAAAAACATGTTCGATATACTGGTTCTAGAATATTTGAATTCCAAAACATCTTTCCATATCTAATTATGATACACATAACCAATTTTCTATGAATATTTATTTCTCATGGATTTTTTTTCTAAATGAAAACCAATATCTCAATTACTTCACATCATAAAAAACAACATGGCCTTCATAATAATCAGTTTCCATAAATCTCACACGGATGGAATGTGACCAGAATAGTATTGCTCCAAAAACATCTTCCTTCCACAAACTTCTAGTAGTATCATATATTCTACATGTCTTTGAAAATTTTGAAGAAAATTATTTCAAAATTGGTCTTACAATTTAATTTATAATCAATTCCAATCCTTTGAAAAACATAATGACTTCTAACCTAAATACGATTTGTTGCACCAGTTATCCACTTTCATTCATAAAGATTTTGCCACATGTTTTGCTGAATACTTATTATTTATTTGAATTACAAATCAAAAGGAATCATCAAATTTTCATTATAGGTAGAAAATCTCTGAATAAACTTATCATTATAATTTTACTTCATTCCGGACCTAAGGTGAGACATATGAACCTTTTCTTCTACAAACATTTTTCTTAATACGATGGAACTTCATAACCAATTTGAGTCAGATTACTATAATATTATGTTTATTCTGATTGTAAACTTTTACAATGTGAATTTATTATTTTTCTGAAAATAAAAGAAAATACTTTATTAAAAAACATCCTTATCCTTCTAGAAACAACATCTCCGTCAAACAACATCTGAATAATCTACTCTTTTTTATTTTTTTGTCAACCACGATTCATAAAACACGGAATTTTATATCCTCATGATATAAATCCCTTACAAACTATTCGAATCCTATATAAATTTACTCAGTGTAAAAAAGATGAATTATTGACATCAATATCATGATGTACAATAGCTGTGAATCATATAACATACTCGTGTTTTCTTCAAATCATTTCATCACATATTATCTATTATATTGTAAATTGTTTTCCAAAATCCACTCTAACAAATAGCTTTAATCATTCAAAAACTTTCATGCAGGACTCCCAAGATTCCCACAACACCCATATTTACGTGATTCCTCAAAAGGATTACTGCATAACAATGGATTTTTTTATTAAATTATTCAACCCCTTGGAATTTTTTTCTAATGACAAGATGAGAGAGGGGAAAAATACACATACCTAAACCTTGATGATAATGATTTTGGATGCCTTTGTTCAACATCATTTTGTGAAATTTTTCCTTTTGTAATGGTTTTCTGAAAATGTAATCAAATTTTTCCAATGTTAGTTACAAATATAGTATCAATTCATTATACTTAACATGGTAATTATTGATGTTGTACATGATATCAATATGTTTTGAATAAGAATTTTGCATCAAATTTATTTTGAGGTTGATTTCACTTTGATTATCAGACACCGAGAGTAAGGGTAACTTCACTTTAGTAAGTAAATATTCTAACTAAATTTTCATCCAGATTAGTTGAGTAGTGTATTGAGTGGAAAAAACATATTCAATATTATCTATACTGAGAGTAATTATGTTTATTTTCTTTTCCTGCCAACAAACACATATTTTTCCCATAAAAAAATTCACCATATGTGGTTCTTCAATCATCAGTATTTCCGGATGAATTAGTTCCGTAATACCAAAGCATGTCAATAATTTCTGAGCATACACACTTGATTCTGAATATATATATATATATATATATATTTCATTAGATATATCTATTATTCTTTTTCAATCCAATATGTGTGTTTATTTTAGAGAACTATAAAATCATCCACATTATGTTACAACATAAACAATGTAAGTTCTTGAGTTAGTAAAATACTATTAATTTTTATTGAGATTTAAAAAATCATTAGGATCATCTTACTTGCCTTATTCATCTTTATACAGCTAGGTTCCCACAGAAATTGGTGTGTATTTTTTTTAATTTTCTATCACAAATATATTGATAAGTTCTTTAGAATTATATTATTATGAATGAAAAATTTGTATCTTCTTTTGAAAAATTTATAACACAATTAATTATTTCATTTCCCCCAGTATTAACATCTCATGAAACATTTCTATTTCCCGATAAAATATTTCACAATTTATTTCATTATTCTGAGTATAGAGAATGTGATAAAAATAAAAAATTAAGATGATGCAAAAATCTTGACTTTCATTGATGTAAATATTTATATCAACCCTTCCTTTCGAAAAACACATATTTCTCAGGAATGTATCCAATATGGAATACCATTCCCTTAGAGCATGTTTTATCTCACATACAAAATTCTTTAACTCACAAACATTAATTTAATCATTACCAAAAAAAATCCACATGGTTGCTCAATGAAAACTTCATCATCAATATCAACATTAAAAAATTATTATTTCACCTCATTTTTATAAAAGTTGTAACTTCGTTGTGAATAATATAATGAATTTTATTGATTTTTTCTATCATTTCCTCGGGACAAAATGATTCATCAAATTCAATTTCTTCTATTTATGAGAGCCATTTTCAAACTAATCATTATTTGTTTATTATAACTTCACCATATTCATGATGTTTTTTATATGAATCACATTTGGTATTAATGAATTTTTTTACCCCTATTAGGTATAATTTCCCAATTATCATTCTTTTCTACTAGATCATATCCTTCATTTGTATCCTAATCATACATTGGAATAAAAAAGATTTATTCACATATTTTAGATCCTCTTTTGACTATACAAAATTATGTGTAACAACATTTGATGTTCTTAATTTTCGAATATAATATTGACCACAAATGATGTTTGGAAATTACACTTGCATCAGCATAGAATGAGTTTTTCCTGATTCTTCCCCATCACTTAAAAGAAACTGAGTCTGATTTTTCTTCTTTACTAGGATCACCAATGTCAGCATCTTTATCAAAGTCATCATCATTTCTTTTACCCAGCTCAAAGTTATAATAAACATGAGTTTGTTAATCATTCTCATAATTTTTAATAAATTTCACATCAATAGTATCAATAATTATTTCTCTTTTTTTTGAAACATTTTTATCATATTCTTTATAGATAATAGCCATCAAAAATTCCATCTTCACCCCTCGGCTCAATCATTAAATGATTTCCACCTTTCTTATATATGATTCATGGAATCCGAAAAATAGTAAATTTTATTAAACATATATTTTTGTCATAATACATTTCATAAATAATCATATATTAATTTTTTCTAAATAAACCTCATTTTTGAATATACACAATAATTCCCTTGGACATCTTCCAAAAGTAATGAGAATGGCCATGTTCATGTAACATAGTTCTACTCCTTTCCAAAAAACATTAATTCTTATTTTCCTAAAATCCATTTTTATGAGTATATGGTAAAATGAACTTAGGAGGAATTCCATGATTATCAAGGAATCGTTCAAATTATTTTTTTTCATACTCACCAACATTATCAATTCTTAATTTCTTCATTAAATACTCACTTTTCGTCTCAGCTTTCCTCCCAAAAAATTGAACCAATTTTAGAGAATATGACTTATTATTCATATACACAACACAATTAATTCGAGTAAATTCATCAATTAATGTGATGAATTACATATCTTCATTAGTTTAATTTTTTCAAATGGGACCACCAATATTATAATGGATATATTTCGTGGGTCATTTTGATCAAATTTAATCTTTCCTAGACACAAAATTTGAAATTTGTCCTTTCTGATAAATAGTGAAACACCTAACCATTTTTCATGATATATTAGGAAGTCCTCAAAAATTGATTCTCTTAAATAAAAATCTCATGTTTGTTTAAAACACTATTCCCTTACTTTTATCCCAGTACTGATCCACTTCAATGATACTCAAGAATCATTAGTTTCAAACCTCTACAACATGGAACAATTTTCAATTAATATGATGGCATCTTGTACCTATCTTTCAATATTTTTCAGTTTTCAAAAAACCCATATTTTTTAATATATCTTTATTTCTTTCATCACAATGTTTTAAAACACATATCATGTTGTGTTTCATCCAATCAACATACAAATCACTCATGGACTTAAATGTTTTCTTTCCCAGTGATGGCATATCCAACACACTTGATTTTTAGTGACTCATCATTTCCATATGTCATCATTACATATATAGAGTATTTTACATTCCTAAAAAATATTAATCATATCATATGTTATGAAAACCCACTATCAAGAATAAAAAGTTATTCCCCTTTAGTAGATTAAAGAGATTTGTTTACAATTAGATATCATTCTTTCCTTTTATCATTCTAAATATCTGGATTCTAAAAAGTGATAGAAATTTTTCTTGTGTCGATTAGAAAACAATACATAGTTTTCTAGATGTCCAGGTTGTTAACATATTTGAAAATTTGCATCAATATTTTTGAATCTATTTTCAATTTTCACATTGACCCTCTTAGATTTATATTGAATATCTCTATCATAATTCTTCCAAACATCTTTCTCATAATACTTCATTTAAGGCAATTTGACATCCCTCGAAATTTTAAATCTATAATTTTTGGATAATTATTATTGTCATTGATCAAACGAACACATATCTACCTTGTGTCTGAATCCACCATAGTACCTTCTATACACCCAAAAAGAATATTTTACGTTGTACCATCCATAAAAACCAGAGTTGTGAGTATGTTTCTCTACATCCTTCTTATCAAATTTTTTTTTACCATCATTTCTATTTTTATCAATCCAAATACTCATTTAAACTCGGTTTTCTTGTTATCCTTAATTGAACCAGATGTAATAAAAAAATTTCGGACTCTGAATATTTTGATACTTTTTTTGGACTCAAAGTTTTTTTAACATTATTAATTATTCACTTTGTTGATTTTGGCCACATATATAACATTTTAATCTATCATCTTATTAAATATTTCACCATTATTTTCAACCATTGAAGGTAAATATTTATGATCCTTATTTTGATTATCCATTATAGAGACATAACCATTATCAGATATAGGATTTCTAAAACATGTAACCATATGTTCCTCTTTAGAAATCTATTTTTCAGGAAACATAGAACACTTCTCCATTTTAATTCGACATTAAATTCATTTATTTCTCAAGATATTTCTTTAAATCATCAATCTATTTTATAATTTTGACATTCGAATTTGGAATACTTTTTTATTTTTTATTAATGAGCCTTTATTTTTCATATTACATATTTATTTCTCAAGACTCCCTATATTTATTAGGCATGCTTTCATTTATTCTTTGGGATGAAATTACAATTGCATTTCTTCTTCTTATGAATGTCTACTTTGGAACTCTTCATTGTTTACTACTGAAGTAAAATTATTCTCACCAGCATTCTTTGAGAAATTTCATGATATAGCTTCAATATATTCTTCTTTATCATATATAGATAAAATAAATCTTATTTTCAATTTGAAAACCCTTTTTATCCATCCCTTTGGAATATGATTTATATTTATCACCATGTTTCCTCCATGACCTTATTGTCTTTCTTTCACATTAATCACCATCCACTCCATTATTTCTTAGAGGAAAATTATTCATAATGATCCCAATGGCACCACATTAAATGAATTTCAAGGGATATTTTACCTTATAAAATTTATTACCAATTCATATATATTGAGAAAATATGGATGAAAAGTGATCGGGATTTTTACATTCCTAATTTTTAGAATCCTTTTATGCCAAATATTCTTCCTCAAGAACCTTTTAGACTTACTATTCATTGAAAATTTGAAATCCATTTCATGATAATATTTTTTTTCTTCTTTAAAATTCTCCAATCCTAGTTGATAAGTGATGAGTGTTCTATGAAAATCTCAGAGGGATAATATTTCAAGATCTCAACATTTTTATGAACAAGCATTTTTACCAAAAATATTCATGGATAATACTCAGGATCTTTGAAAAAAAGTATAATCTCAAAACTTTTCAAAATGACATATTATAGTTCTAAAAATTTCATTTACCCTGATAAAGATATAATGGACTTATTTGTATTCCCTTATCTTGAGATAATAGTTCTTCAATCACCAGTGTTTCAACCTTTTTTCTTAATGTTTGTATTGAATTCATAAATACTTTTCAACTAATATCATATAACATTGAAACTATCAACACCCATACTCTTTTGAATTTAATTTTAGAATGTGATTGGAATAATGCATTATTATCCATTCTGTTATTCTTAAGAATCTTTATATAAATATATGGGAGTGAAAATTTATTATAAATAAAAGGAAATCCATCTATCTCAACTACAATAATATAAAACCCATGAATCATAATATTAGGAAACATTTTCTCTTTCCATATATGACAGTTATTACCATGGAATACTGGAATACCCTTACTATTCACCCAATTTAGACTCTCCATCACAACATATATTCAAAAACCTAACAAATGAATTAACAAAATGGCCCTTCTCTCTAATACCACTTTTATGTGTCCAAAAATGATCCATGTATCACTGAGTGGGTGAGGGTTGAATCAATGATATATTTTTTTTATGTAGATTTTAAAATAACTTCACTTCATATTTAAGATTCATTTATATTCTAAAAATTAAAATATAATATATCCATGGTTGAACAATAATTTACAAGGTTCACTACAGAACTAGAGTAGATACTTCTTTTGTATGGTTTGAAAAAAGTCTAATACAATATAATCAACTAGAAAGAAACCCCTTTTGTGGAATAGAATGGGTAAGATATTTCTTTACACTCATACAACACTATGGTTAATACAATAATTAATGTTCATTAATTATAATAAAATGATATAATAAAATTTATGTAACAAAAATTTTATGGTGCATCACGATAAACTACCATAAATAAATTCTTCAAGGTAATTATTTACTTTCCAGCCCATTTGTGGAAATGTAATTATTCTGAACATCATAATGATACATAGTCTGATTTACCAATATAACTTCCCAGTTTGATATCTCAATATAGAAATATAACTCTATCAAAATATCATAGAAAAAATTATAAATAACTTCATTTTATGGGTTGAAATACCAATTTGACTGCTCGTTCCAATTTTGGAATCGTTGAATACAGTCTTTTCTGTTATTTTTTTCAATATTTTGTTTAAAAAAATTCCACAAGTAAGCATAGTCCAAAAATTGCATCTCCCTTGAATTTTAGAGATTCTCTTTCATCTATAATGAACATTACAAGAATTAGGAATGTAATAACTACATCTACTATTTATATGTGACAAAAAAATGGTTTGGGTGGGATTCTAAAAACTTTTCCCTCCATCTAAATTATTGAATCATTAATTATCCTAAAATTATGGGTATAGTGTAAACATATTCAATAATTCTTAAAATAACATTAATATTTATGAATCTTCTCACAAATTCGATTATATTTGTACTATTCGAAAAAAAACAGTCCAATTTGGAGTCCCCATTCAGATTTTCTCGATATGATGAATGAAAATGTAAAACATTATATTTTTTATTACGTTGCTCCACACCACATTAAAATAATATTCATATTCCCATTTCTTAATTATGATTAAGATAACATACTACTGGTTATGTTTCACAATGAAAATTTTAAAAAAGAACAAGTAAACATATGAAAAAACAATGTATTTTCATAACAACCTCCATATCCAATGGGTGATCTGGTTCTGGTTGACGGATGATGATGTTGTTTGTTGATGATTCATGTGATGTTTGGTATATTTTTTCTATTTTTCTATTTCAATAAATTAATGTCTATGTACTTCAGTGGTTGATAGGTTGTAGTAGACTTTTGGGGATTGTAAATTGTTTTTATCACATTGGGTGCAATTCTTTTTTATATTGCTGGGTGGGTGGCCTCATTTGAGGGATGGGTGTGTTGACACCCATCATCCATCTGTCTATCTCTTGGACAGATAGGTTCATTGTTTTGGTCTTGATCAGTGTTTTTGGTCTTGATTTGTGTTGAATCAGGTGGAATTATAGTGATTTTTTCACTACCATTCTCAGGTGGGAAACTCGTTTGAGAGAAAGATGTGATGGCATCTATCGCCAGGTCCTCCCTCAGATTATTTATTTGTGTAGGAAGAATGATCTACCTTGTTATGATACCATCATAATGAAACTACTTGGTATGGGTGGAAAAAAATTCTCTTTTACTAATCTCACTATTTCAATTCCTCTCAAGTGGTGGATGCAACTCCTTTTCTTCCCTTTGACTTTTTCTCCACTTTGATCATTTTGTTTCTCTTTCATCCTGTTGGGTTGTTTCCTTTGGGTTTTTTGTCATTATGTCTGTAATGGGTTTCCTCTTTGCACATTCATGATATGAGGATTTGATTTTTTATATTTTTGGGGCTTTTCTTCATTCTCTAAAAAATATGACGTTCTGATTCCCTTCTTAACATCATTTCAGCAAACCACTTCATCCAACCTTTCAGGATCACCCTTGACCACTTTTTGTGGATGGTTAATTAAATATTATTTTTATTCTTTGCATATCTGATGTTCCTGCATCTGATGATTTTTATTAGTGTTGGCCAATGCTTGATGGATCCGTCTCATCATCACACTGATAATTTTGGTTAGTGTTAGTCTGAGGACTCTTGACCTTATTGAAATCAGATAAGAGTTGTTCGTTCTATCTCTCTACTAATGAGGGAAAACCAGAAATAGTTTTTCTTATTAGAAATGATTGATTAAATTATTGATTGATAAATTATTTTCTTTACCACAATGGTCCTAATTAAATTTTCTTCTTTTCTAATTCATTGGTCGCAAAAATTCCCCAAAAAATAATTTCTTCCAAAAAACATGTCTGCCTTCGATGATTGGAGGAAGACTGCGACCTATGGAATAACTCCAGCAGCTTTGACATTAGTAAATTTATTATTTTCATATTATGATACAAAAAACCTGTTTTTATTAATATTTATACCTCATGGAATTTTTTTACTACAAATCATCAACTTTATAACTGCACATTTGAAACAATATTACATATCCCACAAAATATTAAGTGTCGGGTGGTCTCACACCGACGGATAGAGAGTGGAAAACATTGGCTTCAATAATTTTTTTCAAACATATAAATATATCATTAATATCTCATGAAATTTAATATGTTGATGACTAGAATAAGATATTTTTTATTACAATGATATGTATTATAAGAACCCATATTTTTAACAGCTTTTTTGTTTCTAACCTGAATGTGATTGGAAACATGAGTTCTACCAATTCATTAATTGTTCAAACATCAAATATTTTATAGAATATGTATGATTATTGTGAATTAAAAAGTATTAAGGAATTTTCATATTTTCATTAGAGCCATACAAAATCTAATGATGCTTATCATTATGATCTTCCTTCATTCTAGGCCCATGTTGAGATTGATGAAACATTTCTTCAAAAATAAATTTTCATAATTTGATGGAATTTCATAATCATTGTGATTATGATTTAATTAATATTATGGTAAGTCCTATTTGTTACTTCTAAATAGTTATTTGATGATTTTAATTGTAAAAAGACAATATATTCGACACAATCATCCTTTATCTTCTAAAAACAAAAAATCCAACAAAATTTGTCCCAATAATAAAGACATTCCATGATTCAAATATTACTGAACTATTGGAATATCCTACCAATACACCTCTAATAGAGTTCACAATAATACAATTACTAGGGTCATAAAACCCTATATTCAAACACAAAAAAATAACTGTCATTTGATTTTCTCGATTTTCTACAGATCCTTGAAAAAATTTTCAAGATGATATTTTTAGTCTAACTTGACAAGATATAGCCCATATATTTGTTAAGAGAGATTCTTATCATTCGAAAAGTGACACTCACATAAATCCTAGTTAAATTAATCAATCTCCAAAATCAACCTTTCAAACTCACAAAATTAAGAAAATTTTTAATCTCACCAGTTCAACTCAACACAATGACCCTACAAAAAAAGTATAATTTTTACCTTCAGAAAAGTGAGTCATACATGTATGTGAATACCATATTTTTTATGTAGGTACTCATCCATGATTCCTAAATCCTATAAACCTATACACATTTTCTCTCACTAGACTTAATAGTACCCCTAAGAAACTAGTCACCCCATGAACCAATACCATTACTAGAACCTTAATACATTTTATGAAATTTTATTGTAGTTATAAATCCATACCCAACCAAAGTAATTATATAACCTCCAATAACATATATAGTAATGAATTATAGAATTTTTTGTGAATAGTTTAATTACTCAAGATGCTTCTAGTAATCATGTGAGACAAAAACAACAGAAATGTAGACTCTTTCCATGATTCCTATATTCTAACCATGATTCATAATCTCCTGCACCCCCAATAAATTTCATGTAAATGATATATAAATAAATTAATATTAAAACATATAAATATCAAAATAAAATTATGTACCGCCATTTTAAATGGATGTTTTCTATAGAACTATTGTTCATTAATAACCTAAATATTTTATCATTGTGATTTCCAATAATATAATATAAATAAATAGTCTCTAAAATAATAAAACAACCCAAATAAGGGATATGATATTATTTTATAGAATTCCTCAAATCCAAAACTTGATTTTTGGTTTCTAAATCACCTTTGGTGCACCTCTTCATATTCCAAATGTTGCTGACTAGTAGTGAGTACCTTATCAAAATCATTGTGTAGCAACTGATCCCTTTTACCTTGAATAAAATCCTTAGATATCCAATATTTTCTTTTGGTTCTAACATGTTGGGAACTATTAGAGAGAAAAAAACACATGTCAACCCATATATTCACTCTCCAACATGCCTAAATGATCACCGATCATTCTATTAACTATCCCCATGGGTGAACACATATTCTTTGGGTGCATTTTTTTTCAACCACACACACCCTAAGATATTATGTGGAGGTTACCCATCCCAAAAATAATAACATCTAATAAAGATTAGCTATTGTTTTATAATCATGTGGGATGTAAGAAATAATGATGTGCCTTATTAACATGGGTAATACTATTAAATACTGTAATTATTAATTTTATAGGGGTTATACACTCCCCCCTTTAAGTCACAACAATATCCTTGTTGACTAGACACATAAATCTCATGTAATTCCCCAACAATTACAGATTATTATTAGTATTGACATCATTTATAAAAAACAAGACCCACTGACCAAGAAATTCTTCCAAATCATCCATATTTCGTTTTGTTCTTAGGCCCACCATGTACCATCAGTTTCCGCATAGGCTTATGACATCCCATTTCTCTGCTCTCTTAAAAGACCAAATAATCATTTATCATAATAATGATGATATATGCAGAGAAGCACATATTATTTTAGTGTTATTTTGACTCACTCACACATTCAATGATAAAAAACCTAGAAGGTAACTCAAACTAACATTATATCGGGCCAAGCATGAATAACTATTAAAAAATAAGTTTGGATGATCCTAAAAATAATTTTAATCCTTTTTATCATGGTTAGTTCCATTTTTTATGTCCTCCATTTGCTGTGGTGTTTCAAGTGGGGATGTTATAACCTTGACACCATGTCAAAACTATTACAAATAAAACCATGCATAATGGTCTTATAAATTGAAATAAATATAAAAACAAAACAATAACAAAACAATGTTTAACTATATTAATTATATGTTGAATAAGTGACTTGGGTATTCACTTTTAATTGATGGAGTGAAAATGGTATGTTTATGGACACCTCTTGGATGTTTACATTATTGGATTAGCTATATTTTTATTATGGTTTTGGTCAACTATTAGACTCCCCTTCTCATGATTTTGGTTGGTTTTCATGGTACAATCACAATGATGTATCCCCATGATTGAATGTTTATTCCATATAAGATGTTACTCACTTTTTGATGATTCTACTCTATATCTATTCTTCTTATAATTTTGTTCTAATGAAAATGTCCCAATTTTAACAATTTCTTGGGGCATTCCATCCAAATTCATTATTTCTCAATTAATTTATTATTCAATGACGTTCTTAGTCTATTTTGTTCCTCATTTAACATGGTAGTGAATTATTGTATTCCTTCTCAGTATTTTAAATTTTTTAACCTTTTTTAGGTGTCTACTGGGTTTTCCAAGAATTTTAGTTATATATGGTTGTTTAATAATTATCCTTCAAGAATAAGTCCCTTTAGTGAATGATCCAATCATTCTGATGAGGGTTATGCTTTTTTTCTCCCTTCCCAAAAACATGGTTTTCCATGGGTTCAAATTTGTTATGTTTCCTTATCAAATGCTCTATTTTTTTGTTAAGGTGGTCTTGATGTTGAAACAAATTATTTGAGATGACATGGTCTAATTTCATATGATATATTTATGAATCGTTCATCAAGCCTTCATGACATTGGTGTTTTCTAATTTTCCTTCTAGGGTTCATCTCATCAACAAATTTAACCTCTGAAAAATATAAGTGCTATGAAGGATAGAAAAAAGATTATCATAGTTAAATATAATTACATCACAATATATATAGTCACATTAGTAATAAATTCTATAAGGATCCCCTTAATAATACAATTTATCCAATAATATATATAAGAGAATAAATACAATAAAAAATTAAAAATATTTGAGGCATTAGGCATTTTGATAACTAAACTATTCATTCACGAAATACCCCTCTCAACTATAATTTCTATCCCAATCCTTGACCTGTATAATAATAGTAAAGTCTTAGCACTCATGTAGGTACATATACATGGCATATGTATAAAACTCAATAGGAAACCATAAATGAAACCCTAAAATATACCATTATATATATGTTTTAATGTTGAATAAAATAAGAGAAAATATTTAGCTAAACATAAAATATCTATTTCTATATAGCATATAATATCTTGGTTACCATCATGATCAATCCTTCATACATTTTTCAATTCCAATATATCAATAATATAAATACCTACTATGATATATTATACATTTATATTAAATATGACATTATATTTTTACCAAAATATTTTCTATTACATAAGTCCCAACTAGATTGCATCAGGATAAAACACCAATGCCATGTTATCGTCTATGAAAAACATATTACTCAAGGACCATAACAAACATAAATTTACCAAGATCAAATAGAAATTATAGAATCAATATAGAAATAAAAATGCCTAACCTAGGATGCATTGACTGTTAAATATCTTCAACATAATGAAAATCCCTATCCATGACCTTACCAACCCTTATCTACCATGGACCTATTCATTGACCATCACACAAAATAATTTTTCAATACTCAATGATGAAAATAATTTTTCTAATATCAACCCCATCATCCCACTTCATATTTTTATATATATATAACTTTTATGTTACCAATGATATATAAACACACATCACATGATCCATTATCTGAATACTTGCCTACATTGCTCATTAGCCAACACCCATTGGAGATGAAACCTAATACATTCCCAAATATCATTACTAGTTTTCCCCATTAGATAATTACCTATTAATTAATTAATTACATTAACTAGTCCACGTTAGAATCCATTTTTTATTGACACATATCTAAGGCCCCTCTTCATAGAGTATATGGCTCAATTGGAAGGGAACATCATTATATGATTACATCCCAGTTTGAATTCCACTCAAAGGGATATTAACCACTTTAATACAATTTAAAATCTATTTATACAATAATCCATCCAATCCAGATATTCAATAGGTAATAAAGACATTAATATATCCCCAGTAGAACAATCTTCATTCCCAAAATAAGCCTTATGTTCCCCTTTTGATTTATCCCATTCCAGACCTACAACACACTTCTTTGGTGGTTTACAAGGTCCCTATACCGTATATCCCACTTTTAACCATTTCAAGACACACATATTAAAAATATCACCATTCATGTGGTTTATACATTGAATAATCACTAATATAGTCATAAAAGGACCACCAAAGACCATACATATTTTTCTCACACCACAAAACCTATCAGTGGTTCATAACCTATATCATACCAACTTATAATGAGTAAAAATAATTTTGATCAATCCTAAAATCCCACTCTAATCCATGGAATGTCCATTTTAACACTAATTGGGAAGACTTATTCATATATACAAAATATGCTCCACTTGGTTATTATTCAAGTCTACTGACCCATCAACCTTTGTCAAAATACCACACTACACATTGAAATACAAATTAAAAATTAAAATAAATTTAATATCATGTACCCCAATCCATAGAGAGGCTAAAAAATTGAATAATTTATATGATTCCACTATAATTATATGATTTCATAAAAACCATCCATAATGGAAAAAATTATAATTATAATGATTTAAATCCACTTGAAAATAAAAATTGATGACTACTAGGTGTATTACTTTATCCGCATTTCCTGGATCTCATTACAATTGATAAAATTGATATCCATTTTCATACCCAAATTATCAATTATACTAAATTAAGTAAGTTAGATGAAGAATTACCATGAATGTTACAAATCTCCCAGTCCATGTCCAATAAAGGAAATTAGCATTAAAAATATTTTCCCCAATAAAATGATGATATTTTCCTTATGAAATTTTACTGAAAAAATCACTTAGTTCTTGACTTCATATTACATGATACCCAGAGGACACTTACCACCATTTTCTATGATAATTACCAATTGTTGTTATGGAAAGGGTCATTCATTGGCTCTAATAGATCCAAAAGGTGGAAAACCCCCCTAACAGGTACCTGATAGATATCAATATTTTATTGAAAAATCACTAACATCACCATTATCCCCATTAAGATAATTCAAAATTTTATGAACCTAATTAATAGGTAAATATTCACATGAAATAATTTCTATCATCAAGAAATACCAATATATTGATTCCATAAAATTAATGATTTTGACACTTGACTAACCATACACATAACCATAACGTATTTACCTTCCCCATAACTTGGTTTCCATCGGCACAAACCACAATATTGTGGAATTCATCACATCATGGATTTGATTTAGTGCATAATTATTTCATGTTTTTATTTTGAATATTGATATTATAATTATTTTAAATTAATTTTACACCATAGAACATATGTTCTGTAATTTTTATTATCTTTTTTATAGTTTTTTATTTCTAAATTATTTATTTAAAAAAAACATCAAATCATTTAGTGTTTTTACAATAGAACGTATTCTTAGTGCATTAAATGATAACTTATTTATTTTTGATATAATAAAATTCATTTTTTATCATAAAACATATGGTAATGTTAAATTTATTCAATTATTAAATATAAGGATTACTCTCTTAAAAAATATTTGAAATTAGATTAACAACGTGTTATTAAAATCTATATAATCCTTATAGATTTTAATTTTTTTATATTTTTTATATTTTCATTCATTTAAATGTTTATAAGAATTATTTTAGTAAGAATATATTTTAATAAAATCATAAAAATTGAATTATTAATTTTAAAAATATTTTTTTTAAATAATGTTTGTAAGTGATATACTAGTTCACCACCATTATAAAATATTAATGGATATTGAAGTAGATTTATTTATAGTAATTGTGAAAATACAGAAAATTTAAATTGAGTTATGTGAGAGGTAATTTTATTTTGAATTATTTTTTAATATCTAGAAGTTTCATTAATGAAATACAAAATTCTATGACTACTGCCACCAAGAAGATATTTCTAATGCTAATAGTGAACTTATTATTTACTATACTATAATGATAATGTTAAATGGCCATTTCCATGATTTCATTCATGTGGGATGAAGTTCCAAAATATTTTTGGGTATATTTTTTTCAATTGTTATTTCCAATGTAATAAATAAAATAGTTTAATTGGGTGATATATTATAGTAACCAAAAATTAAAGAATAATAGAAGCATCCCAAAATTTTGGGTAATTTTTTTTTATGTTCTTACCATATGGGTTCATGATAATGTTGATTATAGATGTCCATAACCATATTTCCTATAATTATAAAAGTGAACTTGATATAACATGATTTCCTGGATGAAAAAATTCACGTGGGAAAACCACACATAATTTTTTTGAACTAGTATTCATGTCTCAGAAAAGTAATAATGTTGTTATATTTTCACTTAAATTTTTTGGAATGTACCGTTGTAATAGAATATAAATATAGCTTTTGTATCTATGGTTACCAAGATTAATATCCTACTAATTTGGAGATTAAAGTGAAAGGGTTATGGAGAATCCATCATTGTGTACCTATGCATGAATGATACTAAAATTAGTGAATAATCACCTTTGGTTAATGGCTGAACAAATGAAAAATATGTGAAGAAATTGGTGTTCTTAGGGTAATTCTTGAAGTTGTGTTCATATACTTGCAATGTGATTGGGAATCATTATGAAGTTTTTGAGAATGATTAATAAATTTCCAAAAGTGTAATGAAAAAATTATGAGTAATTGATAATTGATAGAGATAAACCAGTGGATCCTTGATTCAAAATGAAGAAAATATGAATATATATATATATGTGTGTGTCTCAACTCTACATATATAAAGATCCACACACCTGAATAGCCACATATGTGAATCCCAAATAACAATGGCAAATCGACATATCAAAACTCAACACATATAGAAATGTAGTCGTATATGAATAATGAAATTTGTGAAATCAGTGACAGAGTTAAATACGTCACGTATAGGATTATATGGTCTATCAAAACATCACATTGAAAAATTATGATATGTATCAAAATTCCAAATCATGTACCTAAATGAAAATTAACATAAGAAAACCTACTAAGGAGCACCATGTATCGAAATTTTAATACATGAAGAACCAAATAAGTGAATCCATTATGTCATCAAGTCTACATATGAATAGGTGAATTTCACATAACATAATTCTCTTTATCTAATAGGTTAAAAATATCACGTATCAATAATGATGGGTTCAATGAAGAAAAAAATTTATGATTCTAATGTAATACATTCAAGATCAAAACATCATATTTCATATAAAATCCATTGTCTGACCCTATTTTGAGGGAGAACATATGATTTTAAATGATGTATAGATTTTTCTATGGTGTATAGGTATGACAATCCAGGTTTTACTATTTTCATTAGAATCACTTAGGCTACAAGTATTATTTCTACACCATATGAATTTGTTATATAAAATCACATATAGTTGTGAAGATTAGGAGTGTGGATTTAAATAGATGCATTTGATGAAGAGGTTTCCATGATAGTTGGAGATATTATCTGAAAATATGTTTTTTATGATAAGAAAAATAATAAGAAAATAAATATGTGGGAATGTCCATCATTTAGAAAAGAAAATTCCTCCAAATAGAAAATGTAGATCATGATAATCGATGGGAGATACCTATGTATACAATTCTATTTTATTCAGTTACTATTGGATATTTATACCTAAAAATATTATGTGAAACCTAAAAAAATCTTGTATCCACCTAGAATGAATTGGAAATTGTGGAAAAATTTAATTTACATTTTTTGATATATGTAAAAATGTTGTCTACAGAAATAATGTTTTGTGACCTATGTATAAAAATGATGAGAGAATATTTGGTAAAAAATGGGAATCTAAGAGCATCTCTACTGAATATTACTTATTGAACATCTGTTTATACATAAGAATAAGAATAATACACTTCATCATTTAGTGAAGAATAAGAACAAAAATTTGAGCCTATGATAATGTTTAAGATCATCAAGGAAATGAATCATATGTTAGAAGTAGAATATAATGTAATAGCTACTAAAACAGATGTTTTATAGAAGAAGACTTTGAATACGAAATTCATGTAGGTGATATATTATTTATTTTAATTAATATGAATAACTTTTAGAAATGATAAGCTATTTGGATTAAAGATAATATAATCTAATTGAGTAAGAAACCAAGTCTGTAGTTCGTAAAAATCTATGATGTTATGTAAAGGCTAAAAACTAGGTTGAATATATTTATGTTGGGTAGATTCATGAATTTAACTATCATGTATTGATATTATTGAGATCTATTTTTTCTATGTTTTGAAATCTATATTCTTTACATATATTGGATTCCATGTAATAGTTGGAAGTAAATAAGTTCACTTATTTGGTCTGAAATAATAGAATCTGCGTGACACATGGGATGTATGTAGATCACTGCAAGACATAGTGACTAAAATTAGATGTTGTGGATGTCTAGTGGGAATATAGTAGGTGATGTCCTATGATATATAGGAATAATTATTTAAAGACTTTTTAAAGGATGATTTTCGAAGAATATGATGTAGTATTTTTGTGTGAAGCACCCTCTATATGTTATTAAATGATATTGATTATTTTTTGGAATCTATGATTGAGGAGAAAAAAAATAATGAAAGAGTAATTATAAATATATAACTCTGTAAAATAGTTTTTTCATCTTCCTTAATTTAGTACATTATACAAGTCATGTTTCATGACCCATGATAGAGTGGTTTTAGAAAAAATAAGTCTACGAGTTTTAATTGAAAATTAATTTAACTTATAAAAGTAATAAATGACCATTGATCCACTCCTCCCCTATCAATGGTCCATAGATACATTGGAAATTTTTATTGATATTAGATTTATACCAGTCTCCCTCTAAAAATATTTATATGAAGGATAGATTTTTATTGGTTAATAAGTATCTCAAATAAAGAGTTCATTCTCCAAAACAACTAATCCATAAATTAATATTTAATCTATATTATTAAAGAAATTTTGAAGAATGTGGAAAACAAGAAAATTATTATTATTTTGAGAGAAATGGATCAAAAACTTATAAATACTCAACCAAGTGGTAATTTTTTATATGATAAATGTGTTTATAAATATCCTTATGATGATTCAAGTATATGTGGAGAGCGTGATGAAATCAAAATAGTTGATAAATTAAACCCTTATATAAGAGATTATCTATAAAATATTCTCAATAATTTTATTTCATATCTACTTGGTTTTATCAATGATTTATTTGATTAAAATAATAGTTAATGGAATAATCTGATGTCACAGATAGTGCCATGGCTAATCAAATTGGATGATACAACACCCTCTCCAAGCTAGTCAATGCTAAAGGGGAAACTGCCTCACAATTCAATGAAATCATATCCCTGGTGACTTTTAATTTTTAATGAACAATTATTCATATATAAGTGTTCATGTTTGCTATTTCTGATTATGTCCATGAATTGGAGAAAATATATAAATCCTTAAGATTCATCATGTCTTCTCAGTTGAAATTGAAGGAAAAAATAATCAAATAGATTTATAGTTTACATAATAAAATTACCAAGATTATGAGGACCCTGATCCAAAGTTGTGAAGTAATTATTAAGAGAGATTAAAGTCTATTGAGGATGTGAAACAATCACTAAACATTAAATATTTGATGCTATAAATCAAACTAAAAAAATTTAAAGTTACTCAAAACTAGAATTTCTCAATGATTCAAGAGGAGTAATGTTGTTACCCAATTTTTTGATATGAAAATTCCTTTAAAAGGGATTAAAATATATTTAATGATACCTCAAATTATGTTGATAAGCCTCCACCTATTTCTTATTAAAAAATTATACACACTGCAATTAATGTTTGGTTTTTACTAATTCTACATCAACTTCATGTGTATTAAAAAAATTATATAAATATGGGAATAAAAAAATTATTTCCAAACCAAATATATATTATGGGTATATATAAATCAGTATTATAGGATTATCTCACCAAAAGAACCTAAAAATTTGTGAAAATTTATAAATATAGAATGCATGTCATCCTCATCAGCATGTATCTAACGTGAAAAGTATATGAATTATTGGAAGGTAATGGTTATATTAGAGATTTTGGAATAAATATATTGATTAATATCATAATATGTTTGTATGTGTAAGTTATACTAGTCTCAAATCATGTTTAGAGAAAATTATATTGAAAGGGCACACTACACTGTTGTAACAATTATGACATTTTTGAAATGGAATGATACGCTTCTAATGATGAAATTTCAAATCAGATAGAATTTTTTTGAGATATGTAACAAAGGTGGTCATACCAATGAAAAATATATGTACATTCCTTCCATATAATATAAATTCACAAAAGTGAAAAATAAACATCATTGGAAGATAAGTAGTTTAAAAAATAAAGTTTTTCATGATTGGGTTCAAAATATTTGATATAGAATTCACCAATTATGGTATTGAAGAAGTATAATATTTATGTCAAATCCACAAGAAAGAAGTTATTATAATAGGGTAATAGATTCAAAAGTAAATCCCTTTTCTTTATTTCCTTGATTTTAAGGGAAAATGGGAACATGATAAAGACAATAAATGAATCCATCTTAGAGATCTATTTTCGGATTTGATTAATTATTGTCACACCATATGATTAAATAGAGAGGATTAATAATAAGGTAAACTATAAAGCTAATGTAGAGGTGTTTTGAGGGTGAAAATAGGTAGGATATGAATGTATTAGATATATAAATATCCAACCTAAACAATTGAATGCTTAATGGAGATAAGTGTTAGCTTCATATTATATATTAGTTTCAAAATATTCCACAACCATGAGAAACGTAATGATTATGTGACACAAAGGTGATCATATATACAATCCTGAGGGTGTTATAATTAGGAATAATGGATTTTAATTTAATAGTTTGGGAAATTGAACTCAACCTTCCTAGTCAAGGAAATGCGCTAATTTTTTATCCAACTTTTCCCTAATCAATCTAAAGGTTCAATAATGTTATAGGGAATGAAGGTGAAGTGTTATAAGAATAATAACTTGATGGAGAGATGCTGAAAAAAATCCAATTTTCCATAGATATATTCATTTTTTATACATCTATATTTCTGGATATATTCAAAAAAAATTAAGGTTGAGGTGTGATTTTCATTCTTCTAAATTAGTATTTCATTTTTTTGAGGCACTATCAAGGGGGGTAATTATTTAACAAATTGAGATGAAAAATATTCAATAGAATGTTATGATGTGGTTTGTTATGTTTATTGATGGTTAATACATTTTTGAAAACTATTATATAAGCCTTTTGATATGGATTTTATAGTTTGTATTTCATTGTGTGATGTTAAGTATTTCTTTAATATTTAAATTCACTACTTATGTTGTTAAAATTATGTATTCTAAAAATAAATTTGAGTTGGATCATTAAAGGCACAGAACGAAGGAATATGTGATGCAACATAAATTAAAATGATATTGTACTATTCTCTATTTTTTCAATCATTTACCACTATAGAGTAGTGATTTTAGGGGAATAATTTTTTATCAAATGGGAGTTTATTGGGTACATATATAGGCGGAGAGAAATAATATAATGAGAATATTTTATTAGAATCATCATCGATAAAAATCATAATATATAGAAGTTATTAAAAAAGGGCCTCCCCAAATATTTTTATTATTATTACTTGGCTTCTCAATATGTATTTAAAGTGTAATTATCATTGAATTTGTTGTATATCTCATGTGGTATCAATCACAAGTGGTATAAAATAATTATTTGGGAGAAGGACTTGGAAGAATGACCTTACACAATAATTTCACTTTAGGGGAGATGAATATGATACACTTTTAAATCATTTTTGATTAAGGGGAGAATAATTTCAATGGTTAATAAAAACTATTAGTAATTGACAGAAAAAAATAGAATGAGAGATTGAAGTGGAAAAAATTGTTTGGTTATATTTATTTTCAATTAAGGTTATCAATATAATAAATAAAAATATGAATTAGGTGATTGATTTTTGTATCCACTAATTATGTAAGAATTAAATCCTCCTATAGTCTAGGATAATGTTTTTATTAATTTATTATATGATGGGTTTCTGGTTGAATAATTTAAACCATATATTTTAAGCAAAGAGAAATGTTTGATTTTATACCCTAGACTACCTAGATGGAAATATTATTATGGGAATCGCACATATCATATTTCTATTGATATGGTCTAAATTATTCTGATAAGTACTAAAATCTTTGAAAACTGTCTTCAATTTTTTGATAAGTATCAATGTTCTACTAGCTGAATAATTTTTGGTGTTGATCTGGATATCAGGATTAAAATGTAACTGAAGGAGAGATTAATGTTATCGACTTATAAAGAATATATCTGTTTATACCTATACAATAATGATACTATAAGAAATGATGAAACATACATCGATGATGTATTAAAAAATGTTATTCTGTGAAGGTAGTGGTGTTCTTGGATATATTCTCAATGGTTAGTTCATGTGATGATAAATTTATTGGGAATCATTTTAAACTATTTGTGAATGTTTAATAAATTTATAGAACTATTTTTAATTATTAATTTGTGATTTATAATTGGTGCAGATGGACCATAGGATACCTATTTATAAATGAACATTGTTCAAAATAATCTACCTATGTTCTGGAGTTTAGTATATAACATTTAACACATGTGAATTTTAGTAAATTATGAAAATCCATGTAACTGGAGCCACCATTTTTGAAAATGTTTACATATAAAAGGAGTTACAAATAAAAAATTAGTGATGTATTTTAATTCCTTGTGTATGGGATTCCGTGGCACAGTAAAACATTATGGAGCCAAATTCTACTATGTATGAAAATTCATACCCATATACTAGAATGGAGAACTGTATATGTAAATCAGCATATGATTACTACTTATCAACGTTATAAAACTAATTGCACCACATAAAAGAATCTTTCTTGCATCTAAGTCTATATATGAGAATTTTATTTTTACATAACTAAATTTCCCTTACACCATAGGTGAAATATATAATTTTCCTAATCGATGATTTAGGAGAAGAAAAACAAATATGATGATGTGTATGCTTTGAAATCAAAATAAAAACAAAATGATACTTATAAAATCCATCATTTTAACTTTTTTTGAGTACGAATAAAGGATATGAGTATAAAGTGAAGATGTTTCATCAATATATAGGTATTAGAATCAAGAATGTGATATTTTCAGGAGAAGATATCATGTTAAAAGGATGATTTCCATGCCACATACATTTTTGATGTAAATTCTCATATAAAAGTGAATATTTGACGTTTGGATTTTAATTAATGTATTTGAGAACGAGGCGGTAAATCATGTTGGTTATAGTATCTTAAATGATGTTCAGTGAATGTATGAAAAATAAAAATGAAATAATGATAAGTGAAAGGATAACATTTATATAAGGAAAATTATTAAAAAGGAAAGTGGCGATTGTGATAATCGATGATATTAACCTATGAATTCACTTTTCTTGGACACATTTACTATAACATTTCAATTCCTATAAATATAAGGTGACACCGAAAAAATATCACACCCACATGGACTAAAATATATTCCATGTGAAAATCCCATGGACTCTCAATTTAGATATACGAAAATATGGGTCACCAAATTATATAATGGTGACCCACATATAAAAATAAAATTACAGTGTGAGAAGACTACATTCAAAAATTGAGAATCTGAGTGTTGAGATTTAGATAGATACATGAAAAAAATATTTCAATGAAAAACAAGAAGAATGACCCAATGTAACATACAATGAGCAAGAAGAGGTGTAATCTTAACCTATGATAAATCATAAGAAAAATCAACATTGAAGTATCATTGAGAAAGATAAGATATGGAAACATCCGTTATTGTGGAATTTGGTATACAGATGATGTTGATAAAGTCATACTTATAGGTATTCAATTTTTTTATTTTATTAATGTTGAGTAAAAGTAATAAATAAGGATCTACTGGTATTGAATGTTTTAGAATCTCCCTATGTGGGAATCTGGTAACAAGTTTTTGAAAATCTATGAAGCTCAAATATGACCAAGATCTTTTTTTCATGCATTTCTATTGAAGATATTAATGATTTTTTATATCCTTTGTTGTTATAAAGGAGATCTATTTTGTGGATTCTAGGACATCATTGGGTTATTTATATACAAAATTATATAGATTATATGGGATTATATAATTTCATATAAATTTATTGTTTCCATAGAACATGTGTAACACAGAGTGTGTTGGGAGATCACTCTGCGACTTGAAAACTATAGTGTGAATTTGTTAAAGAATTCCAGTGGGAGGATTGAAATTTATTTCCTTTTAAAATTAGAAAGTAGTTGTGGTGAGACTCTATCCATGATAAGTTTTATGAGATTTTAATCTATAATTGGGGTATCAAGAACCATCCAATTATCAACAAATAATATTTATTATAGTGGTGAATCCTTTATTGAGGATAATAACACATCATGAAAAAGATTCAATCATTTAATGAAACATTTGAAAGGATCCCTTTTTTATTAAGCCTTTATTTAATGAAATATGAATGAAATTATTTGAGAGAGAGTATACAGTAGTTGGATACCAAAAATGTCTAATATAATGAATTGAAAATTAAAAAGACTCATTAATATTTTATGTTTACAATAATTTCCCCTTCCCTCTCGGTGGCCCATTATTATTTTGCGCATTTAAATTTTATTTAACTAGAGACTTGTGAGGTGGGTGGATGTAAAATTAATTTTTATAATGTTCAGGAAACATAATATTTTTTGGAAAACATGATGATGAATTTATTGATATATACCTTGGTATTAAATAATTCAGTATTATTTCATTTATATACATATTATTATATTTGAATACTACAAATCAGTGGAAGGACAATTAATTTGAATGTCACTTTACCTATAATCTAATGTACTTATCATTGTCACACAAGTTCAAGACTCTTTCCTTAATTAATGAAATCCAAAAGAAAATTATTTGTTTTATATACAATAATATATATGTTTACATAAAAAATTAAATGCTTTTTACAATGGAGGACTCTCATGTCATTATGAGTCTTATATAAGTCATTATGGGGAATAAAGGACCCCCTCAAATGTATTTATAAAAATTTGTCAAGTAAAATTAAAAAATTAAGAAAATATACACAATGAAATAAATGTGATAATTTCTAAAAATAAATATTATAATGATGATACTTTATATAATATATTTTTTCAAATTTGATGATATCACATTCATAGAAGGATGTAACACAAATAAAATAACCTACCCGATTGACTCTCTATCATGGGAGGTGAAACCCAAAATTGTCCAAATATAATCTTCCATGGATATTCAAGAAACAAGTTATTCTTATAATGTACCCAGCACAATAACTGGTCATCATTTAGGGCCATAGAATCGTATGAACCGAGACATACGACACCAAATATATGAGGGTTTTAACTATCCATTAGGGTTTGGTAAACCACGAGGGTAGAATATAACCTCTATTATCATCAAGAATAATAATAACCAATAAAATAAACATAAAAAATAAAAAACAAATCAAGGTATAGAACATGGAATTATAGATAAAATTAAACCATACAAATTACATAACCATGCTAATAAAATGTGTACAAACTATTCATAAAGTTACATGTCTCTTCATGATCAACCACTAAGCCAATCATATACAGTACATGAAAAAATGAGACAAATATCCATACATTATCATCAAAGTCTCCTAAAACCCATATCTAACCCAATCAAGCATTAATAGGTCCTATAACTATACTAGATTCATTACCAAAGCTCAAATTCCTTCCACATGGGTTTCACATTGAATAATGTTCTTATTGAGGGATTTTGTATGAATCTATGTGGGTAACCACCAATTGAGGCTATAATAAATATTAATATTTATGTGTAGGACTATACTAATTGAAAATAAATTCATAATAATTATAGGAATAATCCTATTGATCTAAGGGTACACAAAAATTATCCATGTTGTTTTACTCATACCATATTTTTATTTCCATATAATGTGATGATGCTCCCATAGATAGAACAAAAATGTACGGTGAATGAACTATCACTACTTATATCAACACCAATAGCGAACACCCAATCAACTTATCATAAGAAATGGAAAATGATACACCATAAGAGTAATTATCAAGGTGGATGACATATAATTTAATTATACATAAGGTGAAGGATATATCACTACACTCATCAAAAAAATATGATTAATTAACCACTAAAAACTACCTCTGAAATATATTATCTTTTTTTTAATGATTAATTTAAGTACAAAAATAATAGGAACCATTTATCACCTAGTTAAAATATAATTCATTATTATAGAAAAACAAAATAACATTCTAAAAATATACTGATAGAATTATCAATCATATAATAAAATAGTGAAATAATAAATATAATGACATATAAAAATAGATTGGGTTATGAAAATCCTTTTGACACAATTTGGTTTTTGAATCATAAATCTATAAGAGTGGAAAATATAAAAAAAAATCATCAGAAATTGAAGGTATTTATTCCTTTCAAAAACATAAATGGAATTTAGTTCCACATCTTTATTTTTATTTTATATTTCAATAGACATTTACTATCAGTAACATTATATACTCTCAAGGATTCATTAAATTTCATTATTAAAAAATTATTGGTTTTAAAGCCCCCCTTTACACTTTGAAATGGATATAAAAAATCGTTGACATTATTTCATAAAAAAACACCTCATTGGATACATGTTAAAATTTAAAGGATAATATGTCATTATGGGGGATAAATTTAAAAAAAATGTATATTTAATATGAAATCACATTTTGGAATTATTAATATTCATGTTAATTTATTTATATGTAACATCATAGTGTCAATGTGGTCTCATTATTATTATTATTAGGGTGTTTTGAGTTTTTAGGGGTTCTTCTATGTTGTAGGAGTGGTTGGGTAGAGTTCGGAAATAGTAGGTTCAATCCTAAAATAGTTCACACCATGATGGAAGGGTTCACATAGTTAAATTACTTATGGAGTGACCTATCAATTATGGTTTGTAGGGATCAATGTCTTGAATGAAGGGATCACATCATAAATCACTAAAGTTTGTAGCGTTTCATGTCATGAAGTATTGGTTGATGTATTGAAACATTATGGGAAAAATTTCAATTCTATGTTTGTCTTATTATTCAACACTTTACATTTTTGGGGGTTAGGCACCATTCTTCCCCTCTACCACATGCATTGGACATTGGGGGATCCATAGAGTTCTCTCTATTAAATATACTTTACTTTTGTACATCTTATTTATTGATTCCAAGTATATTTCGATGTTTTGTAGCTCATATTATTTTATTATTCATCCATCATATTCCCCACAACAATTTCTTCATGATTTGTTCCATAAGAGAAATCCAAATATCCATGGGTCTTGACTGTTAGTTACATGACGACTCTAATTTTGGGATTTAGGTGTTTAGAGCTTGAGGAAGTAATCTTTTTTCCTGATTTGGAAATCTCTATTGAATTCAATGCATCATTATGTGATTATTCCCAGAAGTCATAGGGTTACTATTTAATATCACTTATAAGACATGTCATGTAAAGTATGAATTTTTTATATTGATTTTAATGAAATTATTTGTATATTAGATACCATAACTCGTTTATAATTGGGTTTAATGATTTTTTAAACATGAAACTAAGTAATTTTGAGGTGTTTTACGTTATTATTTTAAATATATTGGTTTTATGTGTCATGTGTTCTCTAATGAAGTTTAAATGGCTCTTTCAAATGGATTAAAGGATTTTAATGTGGTGCTTTACACTACTTTGGGATTTAAATTATGTTCATGTTTCTAATGGGTTTTAAATGAAATGTTTATGTTTTTAAATGTGTGATTATTAAATAGGGATGTTCTGGGATCTTTTCAAATTGATTTAAGACCTAATGTTCTCTAATGGTTTAAAAGTGATTTCTCTAAAAAGACTTATTTGAAAATTAATTTCAATGTGTGTTTTGTTAATTAGTATTAGGTAATGTCTTAGAGAGATATTTTATTGAATACAGTTGGAATTTTAATTCAAATACTATTTTGAAATTTTGTTTTAGATATTTATGGATAATTTTCTTTGACTTTCATGAGCCCCTCAGTTGAGACACTTATTTTCATTAATTTTATTATATTTTTTCCCAGAAGGATATTTTATATATTGGTCATGTTGAGATGGTATGTCAGTATAATATACTCTAGAATACCAAATGTAGGATCGAATATGTAAAGATGATATACAAATACAAGAGGGGGGTAAATTGTATATTTTTAAAAATTCCTTTGGAACTTTTATTGATGGTTATGATTAATAAGGTTAAACAAGGTAATTCACAAAACCTCTAGTTCTACAAACTTCCTAGATTCGAAAAATATGATTCCGAGAATGTTGATCAGGAATGATGGTTCGAGAAATGAATCTTAAATAAAGTTTACAAAGATAAAAATTCAACCATAAATCATATATAATATATCTAAATCAGAGTACAGGTATAAAGAAGTATAAAATATTTATACATTCCTCAACAATAAAAATTGCAGCAGAATACTTGAAACATAACATGCAACAAGTAGTTACTCTTTTAACCTAAAGATATGGGTATCCAACACCCTAAATAAAATGTCCCTTGATTTATACTTTCAAGAAAGTTCGTCTTACAAAAACACAGGTAAGACCTCAATCCAAAGATCAGTATCTATCTTTCTATCTCTTCAAGCCCTCGATTTGAAAGGAAATCGGCACCTCTAACTTCACAACTCGATGTCTCTGATTTCAAGAAAATATCACCTCTGAACTAAGAAAATCTACACGAAACAAAGTTTAAACAAGCTGTTCAAACTTTTTTCATGAACCCTAAGATTTTATAAGAGCCTCTCCCTCTAGAAATTACTTCCACAACATGTAAGCACAGTTGTCAATGTTTAGTGTTGAGCTATTTCAAATGAGCTCCTATTTATAGGAACGACTTCAATGTTCGGCTCCCTCCTCCAACGGTTATATTTTTCCTTGAATTTCGAAGGGACCTATACACATTTCACTCAAACAACGTTTAGTGAGTTACTGAAATCATAACATAATTTTATAACAAAACAAGTGTAAACATAACTAAGATCTGGTATTCGAAAAGTATGAAAATGAATGTTCGGAGTCTAACCAAAATGATTTCAGAGTCTATAATACAAGGATACTCAGATTCTATTTTCTATGAATTCAGAACCTGAATTCTATAGAATTCCGGAGTCAGAATTTTACGGAAATTTGGAATCTGGATTCTCAATAATTCAGAACCTAAATATACAATGTTTGGAGTCAGAGTTCATGAGAATTCAGAGTCAGAACTCATAAGAGTTCAGAGTATGTATTCAGAGAACTCAGAGTCAGAACTCAGGGAAGTTCATATCCATAATTCATAATCTGAATTTAGAGTCATAACCCAGAAGAGTTCGTATCCAGAATTCATAATCATAATTCGGAGTTGAAACTCAGAAGAGTTCGTATCTAGAATTCGTAATCATAATTCAGATTTAGAACTCAGAAGAGTTCATATCCATAATTCGTAATCAGAATTCAGAGTCAGTACTCAGAAGAGTTCGTATTGAGAATTCGTAATTAGAATTCGGAGTCAGAACTCAGAAGAGTTCATATACATAATTTGTAATCAGAATTCGGAGTCAAAACTCTAAAGAGTTCATAGCCAGAATTCGAAATCATAATTCAGAGTTAGAACTCAGAAGAGTTCGTATCCAGAATTTGTAATTAGAATTCGGATCCTCAAACATAATTCTTTATATCGTGGTAATTATAAGATTCTGATGTTTTGGTTTCGAACTTAATTTATTACATAGAAAAATTATGATATGAATAATGAAAATAATGTAAGGATAAATTTACTTGGTGAAGGAAATTTTTCCATATAGAAGTAAAACACAGGGTAAAATTGGATTTTTATTGAGATAAGGTGTTTGTGATTTTTAAAACAAATTGAAATTTTAAAGTCATAAGGAAACCTAAATACTTAAAAATATCCCCCAAGAATGAAGGAATGGAAAAGTCGTAAGGAAATCCTTATTGAATCAGCAATATCTTGATTTTGGAAAGCACAAAAAACTTTAGAAAAAAGAATATAAGGACTTAGAAAAAAATTTATAGACATTGAAAATAAAACTTATCTCCATTTTTAAATTTTAAATTATGAATACAACTAACACCCCCTTAGGCTTTGGAAAACTAAGAATCATATTATTGATTTCCGAAATGAAAAATTTTAATATCTTGACTGTGAAAATCTACGTAATGGAAAACTACCCCTTAAATAACCCCCCCCCCCCCCCCGGTACTTAGAAAAATTTCCATTTTTACATAGAATTATTTTTCCTTCTCCCCATTTGTGATTTTCAAAAAGAATTTGATGGAATGGAAACAACATATGGTACCTAAAATATCAGTACAAACATCCAAAAAAACAAGCAACCACCTTTTCATTAAGATAGGAAATATTTGTACAAGGAAAACAGATACAACAAAAGATCAGATTTGAATCTATTTTGCTTCTTTTTTCTTTGCTATGAGCATATTCACGATGTTTGTGAGCTTATTCAGTTATTTGTGATCCTTCTCTGCTTGATTTTCTATGTCTTTGATCCTGTCATCTTGAGCCTTTAGAGCCTGAGCCAGATCCTTGAGAAAGTTATCTTACTTTACTAACTTTTCTTCAATCTTGATCTGGAGATCCCTATCAGTTTTCCAACACTGGACAACAAAATTCAACATTCCATTCAAATCTTTAACATCCTGAATCAGAGAATTATATTCAAGAATTTTCTTTTTCTCAATGCTATTTGAGAGAACCTTGATTTTGGTGTCATTGGTGTCAAAAGATTCCTTTACATCTTCTTGAAATTGATCAAGCTCTCTCAAATATTCAACAATCTTCTTTGACCAGCTGGTCATTTTCATGCAATATTTTCCATGGGCTTCATAGTTGATAATTAAATTCTTTTGTTCGGCCTCAATCTTTACACACCCATCCATCACCATGGATACAGAGTCTGATTTCTGATTCATGTTATGCTGGAGCATTTGGCATCTGGAGTCTATTGTTGGAAGGATCATAATGGTTTCCACTAGCTTCTTCAGGGACTGAATGACAAAGTCATGTCCTAAAGATGATGACTCTGAATCTGACATTTTTCATGGTGATGGTTCTTATTCTAGCTCAACCCGCTTCCACATATAAGTTCCACCAGCTTCCTTCTTCCTAAATTTTTTGTTGGCGTATCAAAAACAACTTGTTTTCCCTTACTGATTTTTAGAAAAACATCTTCATCTGTAGACTTCTGCTCACTCCCAGATAGCTGAACAATCCTATCTTCATCAATTTTTCCTTTCTCAGATCCTGCCTTAATATCCTTGGGAGGAATGAAGTAATTATTATATATTTCTTCCTCCGATAACTTGTTCACTTCCTCTTCATCCTTTTCATGCATAACTGGAGTAGAAAGTCTCAAATATCTGGTTTGACATGTCCGAAGAGAAAATTATTTGGAAGAACTTTCCTTCTCATGAAGGTCTTCTAATTTCTTTAACAGATCATCTATATCTTCAGTGCTTTGTTTTTCTTGAGCAACTTCCCCAACTTCCTTTTAAACATCCTTCTCTTGGGCTTCTTCCAGAGTCATGTACTTCTTACCTGGTGTCTCTACTAATTGTTCCACTAAGAAATATTTTGGAATAGGAATTTTCTCGGATGCTATTTCAGTATCCCTTAGATGATATTGAATAATCTCTACCTCTGACATCTTTTTCTTAAACTTATTTTCTTTGGCTTGACTCTCAAGCTCTTCAGGAAATTTTTCATTCAATTCTTTGGCATCTGCAGGGTCTTGGCCAAACTATGGCTCCCCTTCTTTGTGGTTCTTCTTATCCTTCATCCATTTTACAACAAACCCATCTGGATAATCCATCTTCTATTTTTTCTTTGTAGGTGTGGATTGGTATTCCTTAGGTTTATGTGTTTCGCCTTCAGCTTCTACTTCTTTCAACATTGTTTTCTTTCTAGCATTATTTGAGGGTTCACCTTCTTCAGCATTTTTTGGAATGGATTCCACCTCTTCCTCTGGTATATCATAGAACTCCCCTGTCTCCTTAGAGAAGCCTACATTCATCCTCTTAAGGGTATCATCACTAATCAGCATAACTTTTCATTTCCTCAGCTTTGAACAGCAAGGAATCTTGAAGGATTCAAGACACCAAACTATCAATTTATAGAGCAAGGAAGGATTCATGATTATCTGAGCTCTTAGATTCACATTCTTGATATTCTCTATCATAATGAGAATTTTCTTCATCAGATTGATCTTACATAGATTTACCAAGAAATCCAAGATTTACATAGCAGTTTTTTTAAGAGTGTCATTGTCAACCTTTCTCGGTATGATAAATCCTTGAACACATAACTCTAGGATCTGATAGTTGGTGTTCATATGAGTAATATTTTCAGTCTTGAAATCATAATTTCCAAGAATTTTCATAGCCTTCACTTTTACAAAACTCCCTTGAACATTTGGCATCTTGTGAGAACAAAATTCTACCGCTCCTTTATAAGATAACCCTAACAAGCTTGCAGGCTTGGTGTAAGAAAGAGCGTATGCTTTTCCATAACTCTTGAAGGAAACTTTTCTCTACCATCTTCCTTAAAAAAGCAAGTTGTCTCATAGAATTCTATCAGCAAATATGGATACACTACATCCTGGGATCCTGGATTAGATATGGTTATAGACTCACATCCATTAAGCTTGATATTATTTGAAATAAAAGAGTAATACCTATTGAAGAAGTTCAGATGCTCCAACCTCTCCCTGTATATCTGCCACTCCAAAATTGGCTTCACAGTAGAAATTTCTTGTGAAAGAACTTCTGCAGACATTCGGACTTGAGCAATTATGAAAAGTTCAGAACATGATTTTGTAGAGGATCAGAGCTTCGAGACGCAAAATATTAATAACCGATGTGGGAAAACCATCGGGGTACCCTTTTATAGGTTTTTAAGCGACGGTTGAACTTCCCATATCAATCCAATGGATGAGAAATCTTCTGATCAGATCTAACTATTGAAAAGAAAGCCGCAAGGAAAAAAAGTTGGTAGGATCTGATCGTTTGAGGTTTTAAATGAAAACATTCAGATTTAAGGAAACTAGAATCGGAGAAATTTCAAAAACACAACGAAACTACCAGCAAGATAGTAATGACTACGAACACTCATGAAAGAGTCATACCTTTCAGATTGCTGAGATGACTATCTGTAATAGGTAATATTTTTCTTGAAATTAAATTTGACTAATAAAATCTCCATTACTAAAAAAACAACCTTATGAAAAATCTTCATTACGAAAATTTTAGTACAAAAATCTCAGTATGAAAATCTTTATTACAAAAATTTTCATTTCAAAAATTATTAATAAGAAAATCTCAGTCCGAAAAATATTCATTACGAAAATTTCAAGTAAGGAAATCTCAATACGAATATCATCATTATGAAAATTTTAAGTATGAAAATCTCAATATGAAAATCTTCATTATGAAAATTTCATGTACGAAAATATTAGTACGAAAAATATGAAAAACTTCATTATGAAAAATATGAAAAACGTCATTACGAAAAACATGAAAAACTTAATTACAAAAAATATGAAAAACATCATTACGAAAAAATGAAAAACTTCATTATGAAAAAGAGGAAAATCATCATTACGAAATAAGATGAAAAACTTCATTATGAAAAAAAATGAAAAACATCATTAAGAAAAACATTTAAAACTTCATTACGAAAAACATGAAAAACATCATACAAATGTACTCCCCCTATAAAAAGAAGTTTATTAATGTAAGGAGATTGGTTCAAAAAGATGTTAATAAAGGAATATTACCATACGGTTATCATTCCTAAATTTTGTTTAATGTTTTCAAATCTATCTGAGTGTAAAGATTTTGTGAAAATATTAGCAAGTTGATCTTCCGTCCCGATAAATTGAAAATTGATATCTCTTTTTTGTGTGTGGTCTCTAAGAATGTGATGCCTAATATCAATGTGTATTTCATGAGAGTTATATGCAGGGTTTTTACTAAGGGAAATGGCACTTGTATTATCACAAAAAATTTGTGTATTGGTAATACTAATACCATAGTCTGTGAGTGTGTGTTGCATCCAAAACACTTGATCACATCAAATTCCAGGTGCAACATATTAAGCTTAATATGTGGAACGTTCTACTGAGTGTTGCTTCTTGCATGACCAAGAAACTAATGAATCTCATTAGAAATGACAAGTTCCGGATGCACTCTTTCTATACATTCTACATCCACCTAAATCAGCATCTAAAAAACTTTATAGAATAAAATCATTTATAGAAGTATAAAAGAGTCCTAAATCCATGGTTCCCTTTATGTATAAAAAAATTCTTTTCACTTCCTTTAAATGAGATTCCTTAGGATTGGATTGATTTCTTGCACAAAAGCATACTGAGAACTTTAAGTCTAGATGACTAGCTATCAAGTAAAGTAAACTTCCTATCCTACCTCTAAAATATGTTTGATCTACTAGTTTCCCAGCTTCATCAAGATCAAGTGTGTTTAAGGTACAAATGGGAGTACTTATACTCTTAGTATTGTCATATCCATAATTTTTAATATGATCTTTAATATACTTAGGTTGAGATATATAAATTCCATCATGTTTTGAGAAATTTGAAAACTAATGAAAAATGTTAACTCACCCATCATTCTCATTTCAAACTCATATTTCATTAGATCTGCAAATTATTCAGTTAATGATTGCGGAGTTGAACCAAATATAATGTCATCAACATAAAATTGAACAATCAAAACATTTTCTGTAACTTTCTTTATAAAAAGGGGTGGATCTGCATTTACCTTAACATAGTTATTTTGAAGAAAAAATCTTGTAAGTCTATCATACCAAGCTTGATGGGATTGTTTAAGACCATACAAATCATTGTTATGTCTAAAAACACGATCATAATGTTTTGTATCTTTAAAACCAAGAGTTTTTTCAAAAAATACTTCATATTGAACATAACCATTATGGAAAGCACATTTCACATCCATTTGAAAATGTTTGAAATTGATGAATGTTGAAAAGGAACGTAAAATACGAACAGATTCTAGTCTAGCTTCTAGAGCATAGGTTTCATCATAGTCTATTCCTTCTTGTTTATTATAGCCTTTAGAAACTAATCTATCTATATTTCTTACAATGATTCCATGTTCATCGCACTTATTACTGAAGACCCATTTCACTCCAATAATAGAGGTTTCCTTAGGTCATTTAACCAAGGTCTAGATTTTATTCCTTTTGAATTCATTTATCTCATCTTGCATAGATTTAATCCAATCTTCATTACCTAATTCTTTATAAGTGCTTTTTGGATCTAATTGGGAAATGAATTCTAGATGTTATACATCGTTTTTTAAGGAACTTCTAGTCCTTACAGGTTGATTTACACCTCCAATGATGTTATAACTGGTATTATTCTTTAGAAACAACTGATTTGGGTTTGGTAAAACCTGTTCATCAACATAGGGTAGGAAATCTTCTAGGGTAAATATTTTTGAAGTATCTTCTCAGAAATTTTCCTTATCAGAAGGATCTTTTATCACAGACATATAATCAGTTTTTGAAAACACATCCCAAGATGTAGGTTGGTGTTGTTTAAAAAAAAGGATCAGTCTCATCAAATTTGACATGTACTTTCTCTTCAATAGTACAAGTGTTTTTACTAAGAACTCTATATTCCTTAGAAGTAGTGGTGTAGCCTATGAAAATTACTTCATCAGATTTTGGTGCGAATTTATGTAGATTATCTTTATCATTCAGAATGAATACATTTCAACTGAAAACCTTAAAGTAGGAATGTCTAGGTTATCTACCATTCCATTACTCATAATGCGTTTTATTAAGAGAAGGTCTAATCAAAACTCGATTTATAATATAACAAGCAGTACATACAACTTTAGCCCAAAAATGTTTGGCTACATAATATTCACTCAACATGGTTATAGTTATCTCTTGAAAATTCTATTTCTTCTTTCAACAACACTATTTTGTTGAGGTGTTCTGGGTGCAGAGAAGTTATGAGTAATGCCTTTTCTACTACAGAATGTTTCAAAATCAGAATCTTGAAATTCTCCACCATGATCACTATGAATAGTTTTCAAAGGTAATTTCTTCTCATTTTTAAGTTGGGATCTAAAACTTTTGAAATAAGAAAAAGCTTCAGACTACATTGCTAGAAAATAGACCCACATAAATTGAGTTTAATCATCAACCAAGAAAAATACATAATACATGCCTCCAATGATTCCAGTTTGTATAGGAAAAAAAAGATCCTTATGCACTAGCTATAATGAACCAGTATTTGAGACTTCACCGACTGATTTAAAACATGATTTATGGTGCTTCCCATATTGACAATGATCACAAACTTTTGAAGAATCAAATCTAAGCTTTAGTGGAGCCTTAATTAATCTTTTCATAGAAATTTTGCATAAGTTCATAAGGTTAGAGTGTCCAATCCTTCTATTCTATAACCAAGAATGATCTTCCATTCCACTAAGGAAATATAAGTCTTGGCTCCTAAGGTATTTTATGTTTAGGGTGTAAACATTCTCTTATCTATGGGATGAAAGCATAAACTCTTCCTTGGAATTGTGTACTAAGAACTTATCATTCTTAAAATTCACAAGGTAACCTTCATCACATAATTGGATTATGCAAATGATATTGTTCTTAAGATCCTTAACAAATAAAACATTTGAAATCAATGTTTTTCTATGAATAACGATATTCCCTATGCCAATAATTTCTTCCTGAGCATTATCTCCAAAAGTAAATTTTCCGCCTTTCATCTTGATAATCTTTTATAGGTAGTTTTTGTTACCACTCATATGTCGGGATCATCCAATATCCATGTACAACGTATTGTTGTTGGTACCTTCTCTATTTTCCGGAAAACAAAAGAGTTGGGTTTTTAGAATCCTGACTTTCTGGGATCCAAAATTAGTAGATAATAAAAGCTTGGGAAACCATATTTGTTTAGAGAAATACGCCTTATGAAAACCAAGGGGGTGAACTCTATTTAAAGAATAGTTTTTCTTCCAATTCCCACTACTTTGGCATTTAGTACAAAAAGGATCTCTAGGAGGAACAAAATAATTGTTTCTAAAAATAGGTTTTTCATGAGAATAACCTAAACCCTAACTATTACCATGAGGTCGAATCTGGGAATACATCATGTCAAAATTTTCCTTCCCAGAAGTGAAATTTTCAAGATGTTTCTTTAAAGAAAATATCTTAGATTTTAGTATTAGGACTAAATTATTATCCTCAAGAATAATAGATTTAGAGTTAAGTTTATCCTCTAAAAAAAATTTCTAAAAGAAAATTCTCAAGATCCTTAGAATCTTTATTCCTCTTAGAATTATGTTCCTCATGTTTCTTAGAAAGATTTTCTAAAACAAAATTTTTCTCATTACGATATTTTGAAATATTTAAAATTTATATTAATAAAACATATTCTCTAGAAATTTGTATTTCTCGTTTCTTACAAACTTTAAAATTCTCTTCTCAAGAAACATTGAAAATCTAGAAACCTCCACACAGGAAGGTAAATCATTATCATTATCTGATGCAGAAGATTCTTCATCTGAATAAAAACCTATATCTGGAAAATTTTCACATAAAGAAATATTATTTAGGGACTCATCAGTTCATACCTTAGCCATAAGATAGTGATTTTGAAATGGATCTCCGGCTATTAGACCAATATTCGTTTTCCCAGAAGATTCATAATCTGAAGAATAATCAGAATAATCTCCACCACTGGCACTTCTAGTGTTATTGGATTTCAAGACTTTCTTATTCTATGATCTATATAACTTCTTCTAGTTTCTTTCAGAATTGTTATCTTTCTTTCCTCTATTCTTGAATAAAGGACAATCAGGTCTGATATAACCATTTATTCTACATTCATATCATGTCACATCTCCATCATTCTTATCTTTTCCATCTTTCTTCTTATGTCTAAATTGGAAGTTCCTCTATCCAGCTGTCTTGTTCATTCTTTGAGCAATATTTCTTAACTCATTATCTAAAGATTCACTTCCATTATATTCAGATTGTATAACAACCTTCATATATAATTATCTAGTAACTCTATCAGGATTTTTGACTTTAATATGATTTGAAGTTGTAGTAAAAGCAACACTAACATTCCCATTTTTCTTCTTTATGTTGTCAACATATCACTTCATTATAGTCTCATGTTGAAGTACAGTTCTAAATAGTTCATCTAAGGAAATCTTACTAACCTTTATGTTCTCATCTATAATTTTTCTCTTGGATTACCACTCATTGGGCATCATGTCTATGATCTTATCAAAAAGAGATTCATCATCTAATCCTTTCTAACCCATGGATTGTATAGTATTTACAATATTCTTGAATCATTGTTTAACCTTAAATATGGGTTCTCTATAAGGAATGTTAAAACCATGATATTCAGCTCTGAGAATGGCTCTTCTTGTTTCAAGTACTTTGGAAGTTCTAAAGTGAGTAACATCATGTATCTTCCATATAGAATTTACTGCTTCACAAGATGAAATTTGGCTATATATATTTCTAGTCATGGAAAATATCTATGTATTGCGTATCTTATAATTCACTTGATATTCATTATTTTATTAATTGGTAAATCTACTAACTTCCTTCTCATGGGTTTTATATCCTTCGGTATGCATACCAAAATTATAAACACCAGTATTGATAATAAATGTCTTCATACAATCTCTCCAATATTCGTAATCATTTCCATAAAAAATAGGTGGTCTTGTTATATTGAGATTGAATATTGAACCGACATTGATTCCTTCAATCTTATAGAAATTTTCATTCAACAAAAACTTGTTAATAGAAAAAGTTTGTAAACAAGGGAAAAATTACTAACCAAGGAAAATATAGAATAAGGGTATCTCTAAGAAAATGATAATTCCGAACTATACGAGTCCAAAAAACTGATTCTGATAAATTAAGAAAAGGATGAAATCTATTCTGAATATAACCATGAGATTAATTCATATTGAACCAACACTCTGAAACAAATTATTGAATTTGTGCAAGGTATGTGATCACCTCATTTGATACTAATTGTTGAGATGGTATGTGAGTATAATTTACTCTAGAATACCAAATGTAGGATGGAATATGTAAAGATGAGATACAAATACAAGGGGGGTGAATTGTATACTTTTAAAAATTCCTTCTGAACTTTTGAAGATAGTTATTTTCAACAAGGTTAAACAAGGTAATTCACAAAACCTCTAGTTCAACACACTTTCTAAATGTAAGAATATGAATGTTCGGATTCTAACCAAATTGAATTCGGAGTCTATAGTACAAGGATATTCAGATTCTGTTTTCTAGAAATTCAGAAACTGAATTATATAGAATTCCGTAGTCTGAATTTTAAGGAAATTCGGAATCTGGATTCTCAAGAATTTGGAACCTACACTTACAAGCTTCAGACTCAGAGTTCATGAGAATTCGGAGTCAGAACTCATAAGATTTCAGAGTTCGTATTCAGAGAACTCGGAGTCAGAACTCAGAGAAGATCGTATCCAGATTTTGTAAACAGAATTAGGAGTCAGAACACAGAAGACTTCGTATCCAAAATTATAATCATAATTAAGAGTCAGAACTCTGTAGAGTTTGTATCCAGAATTCGCAATCCGAATTCATAGTCAGAACATAGAAGAGTTCGTATTAAGAATTCGTAATCAGAATTCAGAGTCAGAACACAGAAGAGTTTTTATCCATAATTTTTAATCAGAATTCGGAGTTAGAACTCAAGAGAGTCCGTATCCAGAATTCATAATCATAATTCAGAGTCTGAACATAGAATATTTTGTATCCAGAATTCGTAATCCGAATTCGGATCCTAAAACAGAATGCTTCATATCTAGGTTATTATTAGATTCTGAGGTTTTAGTTTCAAACAGAATTGAATACTTAGAAAAATTATGATATGAATAATAAAAACAAGGTAAGGATAAATTTCCTTGGGGAATGAAAATTTCCCTTATAGAAGTAAAACATAGGGTAAAATGGGATTTTCCTTGAGATAAGGTGTCTGTGATTTTCAAAACAAAAAAGAATTGTAACATCACAAGGAAACCAAAAGACTTAACAATCTCCCCCAAGTATGAAGGAATGGAAAATTCATTAGGAAAACCTTATTGATTCAATAGTTCCATTATTACATGATTCATGGATGCTTTTAAAGGGGATGACTCTTGTGACGGTGTAGGAGGTGACATGAGTTTTATTTTATCTTCTTTGAAATCAATTTATATGATGATCAGATGCTCTATTTATATTCACTCTTCCATTGTTTGATATCATGGGGACCATATGTAGAAAATAGACACTATAGATTCATGATATTCTGATCCAATCTACACTATCTATCTAGTTCCCTAAGAGATATGAACTCATATAGTTTTTATCTAATATCTAATATTTCTTAATAGAGGATTCCAGATGAGGGATATTTTTAAGACACTTAGGATCCCTGTGAGCTAATAACTAGATTTAATATCATTATGTTAGAGACCAAAGAGTTTAAAATAATTATTTGATCCCATTAATTATTATTTAAGGAAATAAATTTCATGAGCTCACCTTTTCGCTACCCATTATATGATCCCTTATAACTATTATTTCATTATTTTACTTTTATATTTATCCGTTAATATATTAGTGCCTTGGATAGTTTTATTTAATTTTGACTGTGTTTTGTTCAACAAAAAAATTGATTCCAAGATGATTTGGAATGTGTGGTAAATAAAGGGAAGAAAAAATTATATTAAAACTTGTATTTTGAGAAATAATTCTTTTAGAAAAAAGTGAATATTGATTTGATTTTACTACAGGTATTTTTAGTGGAATCTTTTGATTGTGGGTAGAAAATATTTTTTTCATTGTTTCGATGTGAAACCCACATTTTTAAATGAAATCTACCTTTTTTAGAAAGGACTGTTTTTTGGTTTTAAAAATGTAATGTAATTAATTATATTTATTATTTATTTTAAGAATTATAATTTTAAAGATAAATACCATTCTAATATATTATATTTAAAATAGTATTTATATACTATTTAATATAGGTAATTACCTAAATTTTTTTATTGAGATCCAATTGTATACATTTAGGGAACACCTAGTATATAAAATATTATATGGGTGTGCATATAGCTTCCACAGTTTCATTATGGTTCCTTAGCATTTTTCTATATTATATATTCATTTTGTCTGTAATTGGATGTGTTGATGTGGTTGGTGACTAAGGGTCAGAATGAGATAGTTGATGTTGGTTTTTTGTTTTGGTTTCCTTTTAGGATGAAAATCAATCAGCTAGTTTATCCAAATAGTTTCTCTATTTCATTCATTTGTTTTGTCTATATTTCTTAATAATGATGTTTTATCTTGTTATGATATTAAATTATTCATTTTTTTACCAATATGTTAACTCAAATGGGTTTTTTCATTTAAATTTAAACTATTTAATTATTTGAATGGGTTCCGCTGTATGGATTAGTCATGGTTGATTTTCTGTAGCATCCTCTACTTGTTTATATTATTATTGACCAAAACCATCATTCAAGCTGGTCAAGTTTTAAATTTTATAATCCTACTAAATACAGTATATGTGGAAAGCAGGGTTAAACCCACATAGAAGGTGAATTTGACCACTATTCTTCTAAAATATTACTATAAGAACCCACAGTAGTATGTAGTGGGATATATTTTCTATTTTTTACCTTAATTATTATTTGGGTGCAAATGAAGTACCACAATCTTTTAGAGTTTTTGTTGAAAACTATAATGAAACAAGAAAAAGGCGAAAAACAGTAATAGAGAAATAATACGTTGATAGGTGAACAAACTAAAGAAATATGTCTGGGAAAAATATCAGTTCTACTGGTTTTAAAAACATTCCTTCCCACAATAGTGATTACAACTAATATCACTAATAGGAGTGATTTATTTATCTTTCCATGAGATAAATCTGTCGTGCTATCATATCTTGGAGTTCACCGCTCGTAGAATAATCAACATTGAAAATTCTGGTTTGATAAAGATTACAGAACAAACTCACCATATGTTCTGTAGTTTTAATTTCTATTTATATGATTAAAGAAAATTTTCCACAATAAAACTCACCGAATGAATGTGTAATACAAAGATTAAGTGCTGGTGATATGTTGTAATAGAATCCAATCATAACTGATCTCTCCAATCAATGCTGATCACATTTAAAATGATAAAGAGAAAGAAGATGAATTTTTGACCAGTAGACTTGATTTTAACCCCGAATAGTAGTATTTAGTCTAACATTGACTCAATTACAAAAAATAAATCCATCAAATTACAAAGGAAAATAATTGAAAGAAAATAGAGAAGGAAAAATCTCTCTTCTAGGTTGTATTTTTGCTGCTCCATGCCTTCGGATCACCAGATAATGGCTCTCTGAGAAGTACTCCATGGTTCGTCACCAGGTTCTCTCTTTCCATCCGAGTGAATGATCGAATGAGTTCCTCCTCCCTCTCTGGTGTGTTGGTCGAATGAATGGTCCTCCTCAATTCTACTGCTTCTCTACTTTATATATCAACTTTCATCTCCAAAATTTCACCACTCGCTTCCACCGAATTCAAAATTCCCTCAGTTATGCAATGCACACGCGTGTTTTTGCACGACAAACACATCGCGCTATCTTTTCTCATGTAACTAACTCTGGGTGAGTTAGTTAATTGAATATAGATGAGATTTCAATTCCCGTATGAACCTGAAAATAAAAAACAGTAACAAATACAAAATAGATAAATAATATATTATTGGAATTTTATAAATTAAAAAGTTAATTCAAGTTAATTTAAAGATACATAAATTGAGAATTATTATTACAAGAATAACTACTAATTTTATACTTATTAATTTCTTATTAAATCTTTGATAAAATAATTAAGTATTTAATTTGTTATTATTAATTAAATTATACAATTGTTATTAGTATTATTATCATTTAGTTAGTATAATTAAATAGAATTCTTAAATTTAATTAATATTTATTACTAAATATTTAAAAAGTCTAATAAAATTACAACTTAGCAAAAATTGTTATTTTAATTAGTTAAATATTTATGTTAATTAATTATTAACCATTAATTTATAAAAAAAATTATTATTATATTTTTTCATTTTTTATGTGTTAAATTATATTTTTAATTAATCTTATCTCTCCCCAAATTCCAGCGATGTGCAATGGAGGTTTCTAAGTTCCTTCTCCATGAAGGCAGGTCCTCGGTGGTCGGTTCCTCCTGAAGAACATGCACTGGCCAGCAATATAACGCCCCGACCCCAGTTACCCAAAGGCGGTGCATTATTTCAATACATTGGCATGATTATAAGGAATCATGTCCCGAAGGACCGATCAGTTTAGATGTCTTGGAAAATAGATTATATACATTAACTTCACATTACAATTTCAAACATAAAACACAACATAAGTAGTTCTTTGAGAACTCCATTATTCTTTTTAGCTTAACCTTGCATATCAATCATAATACTCTTCTTGGAATCTTGGTAAAATAATACATAAGAAAAGGGTGAGCTCGGATGCTCAGTAAGGGTAAATAATTTAGCAGAAGCTATAAAATTATAATGAAGGATGTGCAATAAAAAAACAACCTTTTTAAGAATAATCTTGAATATAATATGGAAAAAATGAATCAAACATCGCATTAAACAAGCACATGGATATTCTACTAGTCAAATAATCACATTTAATAACTAATTTCATAATGAGGGAATGCCTAACGCCGGACATCATTACCACATAGTCAATGTCTTCTGCCAAGACTACAAGTAATTTTTTTTCAAGGCCATGTTCCAAGACACTAGTTTGTCTCATGAGACCTACTGATGCATCGAGGGCTATAGTGGACTCTACCCGTCACATACTAAGTCCACTGCATTCCTCGTATGAAAAAGTGGAAACATAACATAAACAGTCGTATTAAAACTAGCATACGAAATGTCATTACATTAACTATAACCATGAATGGTATAAAAATAGAGAATCCAAAGTCAAAAATATCATCACTCATTCAATAAAACATTGAATATTGTATTATAATAAACCAACCTCAATCAAAAATAATATCCAGTAAAGGATGTTGACATAGTTGAAAATGACAAGTAAAACTTTTTGAGAGAAATATCATTTTTGTAAAATCTTTTAAAATTCACAAATTTATAATGGAATTAATTTAAAAGTGATTTTTTAATCAATGTTTCCCACACCACTTTGAAACTTTTGAAAATAATTATCATTTCAAAACATTCCTGTCCATATAAATAAATCCTTAAAAACATTTTGAAAACATGTACATTAATTAAAAAGATTTAGAAAGGTAAATCATTAAGACATTTAAAATTATGGTCTTGATAAAGAGTACCTTTCACAAATCCTTAAAATATTTATTTTGAAACCATTTATATGAAAAATGTACATTGATGATAAAAATTTCCTAGTAAATAATTACGCATAAACAATCTCGGATAATAATGAGATTGAGGAATTAACCCTTACCTTGCACTTTACTTTAGTCGAGGGTACGTTTAGCCTCTTATATGAAGATCATAGTATGTTATTAAATTATACCAGATCTATATTAATATTTATGAGATCATACACGATTCATTTATGACTTTATACTACCCACTTAAAAATAATTTCCATGTTAAATTAACATTTCGGGTAATAATTGCTTTCTTTATCGTACGTGTTTTTACTTGTTACTCTTGATTGTATTGATTAGATCTTGATTTAAATACTTACTGAGTATAAAAAATGATTTATATATCATATATATTTAGAATATAAATATATATAATAGACATATATATGAAAAGAAAAACACCATTTATGGAGACGGTAGTCCGTACGTACGCATAAAGGATGTTTCTGTTTTCATATCGTATTGAACAAAACTTAGTGAATAAGACATATGTAAGTATATATATATATATATATATATAGTATAATTATTATGTCATATGTTACATAATTATTAGTAATATATATTTTTATAATCATCGATGAATGGTGAACATGGAAATGAATCTCATCGTGTCGTGGAGAGGGTAATCCGTACCTACGCACGAGCGACAATATCATTCATTCGATATTAAGATAATATATAATTGGATGGTATATCATATATAAAGAATCAGTTCCATGTTAAATTTATTATTTATGTCAATTACACATCATTATTATACCCATCCGAATAAAAACGTATTGAATAACAATTACACCACGACGTGGAGACGGTAAGCCATACGTACGCATGTATGGTGACATGTCATTCAAAGGATGGATAGAATAATGAATTTTGTCTTACCATATTTATAATAACGTCACAATATATAGAAGATACTGGAGTTATTATTTTAGAATTGAAACAACAAAGAAAAAGTAAGTGGAAGAATAAGAGAACTTGAAGGAGGGTGGTGAAATCATTACCTCTTCTTCTGGTTCATCCTTTTGATTTGATCAAAGGGTCTCTTAGGATGGAATTATGATAAACATTAGGCCTCTAAGATCATGTGAGGGATTATGTTAGGATATTTGGGCAGGTTTTGTCCCAACCAAATGGCTTTGTAGGTGTTAATTTGAGAGAAGGGGAAGTTCCCTTTTATAAGAGGGGTGAGGGTCACTTTAGAAAAAGATTAAATTATTAATTTATCATTTAATCATATTCGGTTTATAATTGTTTCAAATGAAATTATTTCGAGCCTTATGTGGTTATGGGTCGAAATACGCTCAACTAATTGGTTTTAGACATGTTTAGGTTACCATTTTAACCTTATATTTTAGATTTAACTCTTAGTTAAATAGTTTAACTTTTCCCGTGTCTTCTTGTATTCTTACTGTATATGGTTAATAAACATACTCTACACTTTCAATAGAACCTAAAGTGGCTCATTAATGACATATATAATATTATTTAAGCCCATTTTCCGAACCTTACATTTTTAAGAATATTATATCAACAAATAATATAATATTTGTTTTAAATATTAATTTATGTCAATTTTGACACTATTTGGTATTTTGTTTTTGTGAACGTTATCTCATCTTGATTACTTCGAACAAGATACATTGAATCATACCTAACATGTCATATTCACCTATAAAATTCTTGGATGTCATAAAAATTTTAAATTATATTTATTTTAATATTTATAATACCATTTCTTTGATTCTTTCATTATTAATGTAATTACTGCATCATCATTGTGTCATTAATAAATTTAATTATTTAATATCTAAAAATTAAAAATAAAATACCATTATTTAGGAAATTTTTTTAATCTTTCTAATGAATATATATAGTCTAATTTACCTTATATATAACAGTATATTAAAAATGGTTTAGTTGATAGACTTTGATTTTAACTCTTTTAACTCTTCTTTAAATTAAATAAAAATAAATGTCTTAATCTAATCCAAGTGTACCTAAAGGGTCATATTTTATTCCTAATTTTGTTTTCATTCGAATTGAACTTATCCAATAGAATTAAGACATGTGTTAGGGTAATAATAATAATATCATTTTTACCCTTAATTACCCTATTTACTTTTAACCGTGGTAAATAAAAGTAAAAAGTTACTATTCAACAAAAATTATTTTTATCTTATTGAACCAAATTTAATTCGTTGATATTAATCGTTTCTCCCGAATTTTCGAAATTCAACTCCCATAAGTGGTAAAATTATGTTTTATGTGAATTTACAAATTCTCCAAGGAGGTGGGTAAAAGACGGTAAAAAGTTCAATAAAATTTTTATATATATAAAATTACTATAAACTGACTCCAATGAATTAAATTGAACTTATATAGGTATTATGTATCTATTTAGACCTAAAATAAATTTAAATAAAATAAATAATTATTTAAATAATAATTCATTTTTAAGCTATAACTCAGTGCTTTTCACTATTCATCAAAATTAAAAGTTTTTAGAAAAATACCAAAAATTAACCCTAAGCTAATTTTTATATTCCAAATTCAATAATGAAGTCTGTTTTACCAAATTCAAAACATAGAAGTTGTATTTATTAATTAAAAATTAATTCCCGCTGTTAAAACCAAAAGGCGTATTTTTAAGAAATAATAACTAACAAAAGTTTGACACTTATTTATGTCTGATTTCAAAGTGAAATTACTTACAATGACCAGCATTGGATTATATTCTAAAAATATAATCTATTTATACTTCCAAACCATTAAAATTTATAATTTAAAACTCTAAATTATGTTGATTAAAATAGTTGTTTTAAGTGAAAATATAGTATTCTTCACTATTCACCCAAATATGAAAGTTATCAGAAAAAACCCCAAAAGTTTATTGAAACTAAATTCTTATGTCCCGATTCTAAAGAAGAAGTTTATTTTGTCAAATTTAATATATAAAAGTTTCAAATATTTAATATAAAAAGGGTCCGCCATTAAAATATGATAAAAGTAACATTTTTGAAAAATACTTCTTTTATCTGAAAAAAATGAATTTGTTCTTACATTATATCTAAAAAACTCGTAATATCGAATCTAAAATTATAAGGATTATATATAGTTCAAAATTTACTTAATATTATTTATAACCACTTTTGAATGGCTAGTTTGGTAGGTCATGGTGCGCTTGAACTTGATGTTGTGTGTAGTGTATGTTATTTAAATACTTTGAAGAACTAACGTAATATGAAATCTTGGGGTGTTACATTATTCCCTCCAATAAATTGCTTCCTATCAATTTGAAATTTTTCTTTGAAAATAAAAGGTCGATAATAGAAAATACCATTGTGGGAAAACCAAAATCAGAAATTGGTTTTATAAAATCTTTTCTTAATAAGAGGATATATATATATATATATTTATACTTGACAACTAGAGTTTCATCCTTCAACTAATTCATACCATAAACTCATTTATCACTCCAAAAGATTTCAAAAAATAATATTTATCCTAATCGTATAGGGTTCCAAAAATAATGAATTTATAAATCATTTATCAGACTATTTAAAAAAAGCTAAATTATACAAACCAGTACATCACGTAGTCCAGTCGTAGGTGATGCACCCTTGTCACTCATCGGTTGTGGGTTCAAGTCTCACAGCCTAGCCGGACGTGACTATTAGTCGCCCGACCTTTAGGTTTTCCTTTTTATATCAATCCAAAAATAACCTTAAAAATAACATCCAATTTCAAACATAATCCATTCCAACCTTTAGACTTATCCAAAATACTTATATCCAAACTGTCTGTCCAAATTTTATAAGGAAGTTAAAGACAATGAAGATACTTTTTTTCATGTAATAACATTTTAACGCCTTCATCATGTATTATTTTAAAACAACGCCACATCCTGAATTAACATAAAACCTTATTGATTATATTCATGCTCCCTTATTACTTATAGAATAATAGATATACTCTTTCTATCCAAAAAATATTGTAAACTACAACAATAATAGAATATAAAATTCATTTATCAGTTTTATGGAAGTCAAGAATATCCAATATAATTTATCCAAATCAACCATCTCTTATTCTAAAATCACTACCTCATTATCAGGACCATATTAAGGATTACCTTTCCTTCAACCATGTATTTTCCAAAAAGTGTTTCATACTAGTAATTCACATTTCCTAGAACCATATAATCTCAAATACTCAATAAAATAGTATTGTAGTACAATACTTATTTATCTACATGATTCATATAACCAGTATATTGCTGATACAACACCCAAATGAAATAATTCTATATTAAAAACATAAGAACACTAGTCATTCTTCTTCACCTGAGGTTGTATCATAACTTGATTATTATCCAATTGAATCATTTAAGGTATTATCTGATGATTGAGGCATGGATTAGCATAGTTTCCTGACACCTTGCAGATGAAGCATTGTACATCTGAAATTTTTTTCATACCCATGCAATCACGTACTTGGTGTCCTTTTTCTCCAAACTTATAACAAACTCTAATTCACTTCAAGAATTTACCATGGTGATTCTTTCCACAGTTATCACATATGGGAAAAATCCTTCTTTTCCCTCTTCCCTTTATCCATCATTATATCTTCCATCCTTTTCTTCTCCTGTGTTTTTTCAAAGCCATAGTACTCATAGAATTCCTTACTTATCTTATTAACACATGAAACAATTTATTCATATGTTGAGAATACATGGGAGAATATTTCCCTTATAAATTTTGGCTTAATACCGTGAATGATATGATCTTTCTTACTCTTTGGATCATATGTATTGTTGGAGTTCACATTCCTTCTACTAGGTGCCATTTCTATACAATGTCATACAGTAGGTTAGTTTATGAATTGAAATGAATAATTCCAAACTTGTAAAATACCAAATGTAAATTGAACAATTTATGGATATAATCCATAATCATAAAAATATTTTCTTTGATGAGGTATATACTGGTAAATCCTTCATAACTATTTGTAATGAAAATAAGAAATATCCTAAGCATATCCCCCGGGAGTGTCGTAACCATGAGTGCAGCAAGGCCCATTGTTGTGCACCAGTTCCCGTTCGAGTCTAGCTCAAAGCGTTGTTCTCGGTTATTACCCCAAGGTACATCTGTACCAGAGCCGCCTTTATCTGCTCGTATCCAAATAGGGATGTATTTTCTTGGAAAACTCGCAAAATCCCTACATTACCAAAATTCTAGGATGTTGTTCTATACTAATACTCAGAGTCTATCTTAGGGTAATGTGCTCTAATCAGAGTTTATCTAAATCTAGTTTCCAATGTTATTGGTAAAAATACTCTGATACCAACTGTAACACCCCGACCCCAGTTACCCAATGCTGGTGCATTATTTTAATACATTGGCATGATTACAAGGAATCATGTCCCGATGGGCCGATCTGTTTAGCAGTCTTAGAAAATAGATTACATACATTAACATTACATTACAATTTCAAGCATAATACACAGCATAGATAGTTCATTGAGAACTCCATTTTTCTTTTTATCTTAACCATGAATATCAATCATAATACACTTCTTGGAATCCTGGATAAATAATACATAAGAAAGGGGTGAGCTCAGATGTTCAGTAAGGGAAAATAATTTTGCAGAACCTATAATCTTATAAGGAAGGATGTGTAATAAAAACAAAAGAATTTTTAAACATAATATTGAACATAATATGGAAAAAATTAATCAAATATCACATATAAACAAGCACATGGATACTCTACTAGTCAAAAAATAACATGTAATAACTAATTTCATAATGAGGGAATGCATAACGCAGCACATCATTACCACATAGTCAAGGCCTTGTGCCAAGACTAAAAATAAATTTTTTTAAGGACATGTTCCAAGACACTAGATTGTCTCATGAGACATGTCGATGCATCGAAGAACTATTGCGGGCTCCACCCATCACTTACTATGTCCACTGCATTCGTCATATGAAAAAGTTGAATCATAACATAAAAAGTCGTACTAAAACTAGCATACGAAATGTCATTACATTAACCATAAAACATGAATGGTATAAAAATAGATCATCCACCGTCAAACAAATCATATCTCATTCTATACAACATGGAAGATTTTATTACAATAAATCAACCTCAATCGAAAATAATAACCAGTAAAGGATGCTGACATAGTTGAAAATGATGAGTAAAACTTTTTGAGCGAAATATCATTTTTGTAAAATCATGTAATAGTCACAAATTTATAAAGGATGTAATTTATAAGAGATTTTTGAATCAATTTGTCCCATTCCACTTTGAATCTTTTTAATAGAATTATCATTTCAAAGCATTCATATCCATATAAATAAATCCTTAAAATCATTTTGGAAACATGGACATTAATTAAAAAGATTTAGAAAGAAAAATCTTCAAAACCTTTAAAATTATGATCTTGATAAAGAGTAACTTTCACAAATCCTTAAAATATTCATTTTGAAATAATTTTTATGATAAATGGACATGGATGTTAAAAATTTCCCAGTAAACACTTACACATAAACAATCTCAAATAATAATGAGATTGAAGAATTAACCATTACCTTGCACTTTCCATTAGTCGAGGGTACGTTTAACCTCATGTATGAAGATAATAGTATGTTATTAAATTATACCAGAACAATATTAATATTTATGAGATCAAACATTATTCATTTATGACTTTATACTTCCTATTTAATAATAATTTCCATGGAAAATTAACATTTCGGGTAATAATCGCTTTCTTTATCGTACATGTTTTAACTTGTTGCTCTTGATTGTATCACCTAGATCAAGATTTCAATACTTCCAAAATATAAAACATGATTTATATATCTTATATATATAGAATATAAATATGTATAATATACATATATTGGAAATGAAAAACACCGTTTATGGAGACGGTAGTCCGTACGTACGCATAAACGCTAATTTCGTTTTCATATCATATTGAACGGAACTAAGTGATTAAGATATATGTAAGTAAATATATATATATATATATATATATATATATTATAAATATTATTTCATATGTTAAATACTTATTATTAATATATATTTATATAATCGTCGTTGAATGGTGAACGTGGAAATAAATCTCATCGTGTCATGGAGACGGTAATCCGTACGTACGCCCAAGGAAAAATATCATTCTTTTGATATTAATATTGTAAAGACCCGCAAATTTCAAGGAAATTTTTTTCTTAATTTTCTTTGGAATTTTACAAGAACGCAGCTTCAGACGGCACCTGATTCCGAGGCCCGGTGTGCCCGGAATCAATTTCCGAAGTTTGGCTCGGGTACGTTCAGTGAACGGACGAGCGGGTTTTTCTATCTTTTGAACCGGTGCCCGGAATCGAATTCTGAGGGCACCGATGAAATCGCAGCGCCGGTATTTGCTTAGAAACGCCTCTTCCGGAGTTGCGTTTGCTTAGACGTGGTTTTTAAATTTTACGGCTTTAAGTCAGAAATAAAATAAAGTTTGTGCGACAACTTTATTTTATTTCACTTAAGCTGCTTGGAAGCCACTTGAAGTCACTTAAAGACGGCTTGAACTGAGTTGAACTGGATAGGATGCTATCCAGAAATATCCTACCCCTTGGTAGGATATTTGTGCGGTGGGACCCGCACGAGCCCCGCCGTTTCTTTCGCTAAGTAACGCACCCGCGAAAACCCGTCAAAGTAACTGAAAAGTCAACCGACGCGTTTTCTTTAAATTCTTAACAGACCATTTAATTGGGCGGTTTATTTCGTGAATTAAATGGACTGTTTCTTCGTGAATTAAATGGGTCGTTTCTTTCGTTGAATTAATTCAACGAATTGATGGATCGTTTCTTAACCGGTTTCGTGTTGGCATGTTTATAAAATAAGACCAACATAAAAATCCTTGGAAAGGATTTGAGAGAATCTTCGTTCCTCCACCCTCTCCGCGAAGAACGCGAAGAACGCGAAGAACGCGAAGAACGCGAAGAACGCGAAGAACGCGAAGAACGCGAAGAACGCGAAGAACGCCGGCGACCGGAATTCGACGACGCACACCAAGATCTGCGACGTCGACGAGATCTACCCGCGACGTTCTTCGGCGACGCCTCTTCTTCCGCGGCCGACCCTCGTTCGGCAACAAAGGTGAGAATCAGATCTTTTCTTCTCCCTTTTTAATTTCAATATCAACGGATTTAAACTAATTAAATCCGTTGATCTTGATCCGGAGATTGGCGACGCGACGAGCGATTCCGCGACGACGCGGCGATCTCCATCTTCCGCGACGAGCAATTCCGACGACGACGATAAAGTAAGGGTTGATTGGAATATTTTCCTTCCCGTGATTTATTTCTTTTAAAGTAAAGAAGCATGACCTTCGAACAATTTTAACATTTAAAATTGTTGTTGATTGTTTTATTGTTCCTCCCGTGGATTATGACTAACGCGGAGGGTGCGGGTCTAACGAACAAGACCCGGCAACCCTCCGCCGATCTATTTTGGTTGTGCGGATTTGGCGGACGTCGACAAACCGTGCGGCAAGGGCAATTTGTTGGCTCCGCAGTGAAGATCGTCCCCCGGGAGGAGCATCGGCGCAGGCGGGAAAGAAATCGGGCCACCGGAGCATCTCCGGCGGCCCGCGGAAGGAGGCGGCGGCGCGGGTCGCCGGCGCGGCGGCGCCGGCGACCGGAGGCGGCGGCGCCAGGCGCGCCGCCGTGGAAACCTTCCGCCGCGGCTGAAGCCGCGGCGGCGGCGGCAGCCGGTTCCGCGGCCGCGCGGAACCGGGACGGACGCGGCGGCCCGGCCGCGTCCGCGTGACAGGCGGCCCCCCGCGGGGCCGCGGTTTCTCTCAAGCCGCGGGTTCAACCCCGCGGCGGCGGCTCTTCGGCCGCGCGGCCGAAGACCGAGCCGGCCGGTCCGGTCGGCCGGGCCGCGCCCAGGCCGGACCGGACCCGGCCGAGCCGGTTCGGGCCGGGTCGGGCCGACCCGGTTCGGGCCGACCCGGTTCGGCCGACCCCAGGGGGGGGGGGGTTCGGGCCGGGTCGCCCCGGGCCCAGTACCCCCGTTTCGGGCCCTCTACGGTCTTTCGCCCATATCTTGGGCCTGGGACCTCCGATTGACGAACCGTCAGCGGCTACGCGATCCTTGGATCGAGACGGTCGTTTCGGTATATTATACTCAAGGTTTCGGAAGACTTTGGGTTCGGCCGGGTTGGTTCGTACACGAAGCCAACCGGGCCCTCGGAGCGGAAACGCTCATAACTTGAGCTACGGACGTCCGAACGACGTACCGTCAGCTGTGGTGGTTTCCTCTAAGTGAGACGGAACTTTTGGCATACTCCGCCCGACGATCGGATACAGGCGGAGTACGGTCGGGTTGGTTTTGCCCTAAAAACCAACCGGGCCCCTGGGACGAAAATGCCAATAACTCTCAGACCGGGCGTCCGATTGACGCGCCGTCTGTCGCGTTGAGATCCTGTTGTCGATACGGAACTTTTGGATACATCAACTTCGGACTACGTGTCAGTTGATGTATCAGCCCCTCGGCTCGTGGAGCGGACCCTCCTAAACGAGCTCGCTACGTGCGGGAACCCTAGCGCTGGCTGTGACCTCGACGACAGAGCAGAGATCCTCCGTGGACTGCGACGACGGCAGAGCAGAGATCCTCCGTGGACTGCGACGACGGCAGAGCAGAGATCCTCCGTGGACTGCGACGATGGCAGAGCAGAGATCCTTCGTGGACTGCGGCGACGACTGTGCAGAGATCCTCAGTGGACTGCGTCGACTACTGCACTCAGCGATCCCACGTGGATCAGTGCTTCAGGTTCTGTGTGAGCCCGATCCTCCGTGGGTCCTTACTACCGGTTCTGTGTGAGCCACTGCCTACAGGTTCTGTGTGAGCCCGATCCTACGTGGGTCTTTTTGCGGGGGTTAGTACCTATCGATCCTTCGTGGGTCCGACGACTGAGACGGATCAGTGATCGTCTTTGACGTCATCTGAAAAAGTATACCTGGTTGAGCTGAATCTTATGTTACTCTCCTTTGTGGATTGTGTTGAACCATCCTTTGTGGATTTACTGTTTACTCTCCTTTGTGGATTTGGGTCTTGCTTTCCTTTGTGGATTGAGTTGTTCTTGAGCTCGTGAGCAGAGCTAGAATTGGGGACTTAGGTATATGTATGGGCATATACCTAAGTCGAGTCAGATGTTACTTCGTGATTGCATCTTTCTTTTGTGCTATATCCTTTGTGGATTTCGAGAGACCTTCGGGGGTCTCGGGGTCCTTACTGAGTAGTTGTACTCACCCCTGCACGGGCTATGCCCGCACCTTGTTGTGTTGGTTGCAGACGACGGACAGCGCTGATCACGGTTGGGGCGTGGAGCAGGACGGTACCTGGAGGTGGACCACTGGGCGGGACGTGCTCGGAGCGGACGTGGGACCCGAGGAGCCTGGAGGCTATCTGTACCCACCCTTCAGGTGGGATTGCCAGTGGACGACACGAGGCCGCCGTCTTTTCTTCAGTTGCTGTTCTTTTTCTTTTCAGTTGTACTTTACAGTTGGGCTTGTATTTCCGGCCCCTTTACTTTTCTGCACTTTACTTTCCGCTTGCTGACTCTGTGTGGTTGTTACTTATAAAGGCAATGCCTTCCCTGTTTACTGGGATTTTACGCCTTGGTGCTAGTCGCCAGCCCCTGGCCTATGGAAGGCGGGCTTGGGGTAGTCACGGCACGGGCCCCGAGGACGGGTCGTGACAAATTGGTATCAGAGGCGGTCGGTTCTACCGCAGACTCTGATCGTCCTTTCTTTCTATGTGAAGCAATAGTGTTTAGTGTATTGAGTGTGGTTATCAGTTCAGGGAGCCCAGTGTTGGTGCGGCGGCCGACGTATCCGTACACCAGGACCCTGACTCCTGATTTCCGACTTAATGCATGAAAACATTGATTGCGTGTGTGTTTCAAGTTTTCTTTGTGATTACTTATGTCAGCTCACCGGGTATACTGATCTGCTTTATGAAAGTCTCAAGTTTTCCTTGTGATTACTTGTGCCAGCTCACCAGGTATACTGTTCTGACTGTGGTGCTCTTGTTCTCCTTTTCAGGATGGCCCCGCGACGACTGCCAGCTAGGGTTCCGAGTGTAGGGCGCGACGGCAGCCCACCGAGCGACGAGGCCTCGGTGCAGGGCCCTTTGCCAGCAGTGGCACCGGCGGTAGCCTTACCCGCCGAGCCACCGATGCTTCCAGTACCAGACGCCGACGATGCACGTCGCCTCAGGGCACTGCACGAGTTTCAGAGCCAGCGACCGCCCAGGTTTCGCGGTGAGGCGGACCCCCAGGCCGCCGAGGACTGGCTAGAGGCGGTGGTACGGATCTTCAGGCTAGTGAGGACACCAGCGGATCTCATGGTGATCCTCGCAGCGAGCCTCCTGCAGGCGGCGGCAGGACGATGGTGGAGCCTGATGCTCCAGGTTCACGATGAGGCATCCCTGCTCTGGACGGACTTCGAGAGCCTCTTCCGCTCTGAGTTCGTCCCGGCCACCCTCCGAGCGGTGCGCATCCAGGAGCTTCTCCAGCTGCGCCAGGGCAGCATGACGGTCGCTCAGTATGCGGCGAGGTTCACGGACCTATCTCGCTACTCGACCGACATGGTACGGGACCCCTTCTTCCGGGCCCGGACCTTCGAGCAGGGCTTGCGACAGGAGATTCGTGCGTCGCTGATCTCCCTCAGCATTCCGACCCAGGCAGGAGTGCTGGAGCGAGCCCTCCTGATCGAGAGCTTCCTGGCAGAGCCTTCTTCAGCGGCGAGACCTAGCGCAGGGCGGCAGGTAGCTGAGTCTTCGGCAGCAGGTAGCCGACGGATGACTCACGGGTCCAGGCAGACCAGACCCCCACGCAGACGGCCTCAGGACACCGGCTCAGCAGTACGAGGCACACAGCGGAGTGCCAGCCTTTCGAGAGGCAGGCTGTGCTACTCTTGCGGCGGGCAGGGTCACATGGCTCGTGACTGCCCGACTCGCCGATCAGAGGAGCAGCAGACGGTGGAGGGGCCACCCAGGCAGAGGCAGAGGGTCGACCGTGGCGGTCCGCAGGGAGGAGGCGGACGAGGCCGAGGAGCTGGCCGAGCAGCGGGTGGTGGGCGACGCTTTCAGGCTCTACCCCCACCACCACCAGGAGGGCCACCTCGACCACAGGGAGCCGGCGGGCAGGGACAGGCCCAGCTCCAGGCAGTGGAGGCCTACGACCCCGACATGCCAGAGATGATTCGAGGTACGATCTGTGTCTATTCCACCCTTGCTGCAGTACTTATAGACACAGGAGCGAGTCACTCTTTCATAGCCTCTGCCCTTGTTCGGAGCTCGGAGATTCCGACTGAGCCGTTGGCTCGATCCTTACGGCTAGAGACTCCTACGGGAGCAGACTCGACGATTACGCACTGGTGCCGGCAGTGTGAGCTTACTCTAGGAGGCGAGAGCTTCGGCTGGGATCTCCTTGTAGCGGCGTCGAGGCCTTACGACGTCATCTTGGGCATGGATTGGCTATCCACGGTTCATGCCCAGATCGACTGTTTTAGGCGCAAGGTACGATGTGTTCGTACCGACGGGAGCAGGTTTACCTTCACCGGCGAGAAGGGAACCTTTGCAGCACAGGATGGACTTCCGCGGAGGAGAGTGCAGCCCATCTCACATCAGTTGGCTAGCCTCATCCTAGGAGCAGTGGACGTGCGGAGTCCGGCTTTTCCTGCAGTGGTGGACCAGTACGTGGACGTCTTTCCCGACGACGTTCCAGGGCTACCTCCTCGTAGAGAGGTAGACTTTTACATCGACTTGTACCCCGGGACAGCCCCGATATCTACTCCAGCATATCGGATGGCCCCCGCCGAGCTTCGAGAGCTGCGGGTACAGTTGGAGGACTTGCAGAGCAAGGGGTTTATCCGACCCAGTGTTTCACCCTGGGCTTCCCCGATTTTGTTCGCCAAAAAGGCGGACGGGAACTTGCGACTTTGTGTCGACTATCGTCGCCTGAACCAGGTGACAGTGAGGAACAAGTATCCGCTGCCACGGATTGATGACCTCTTCGATCAGCTCAAGGGAGCGCGGTGGTTCTCGAAGATAGACCTCCGGTCAGGCTATCATCAGCTCAGAGTTCGAGACGAGGACGTGCAGAAGACGGCCTTCAGGTGTCGGTATGGCCATTATGAGTTCTTGGTTATGCCGTTCGGCGTAACCAATGCTCCAGCGGTGTTCATGAGCCTCATGAACAGGATCTTCCAGCCATACCTCGACCGATTTGTCGTTGTCTTCATTGACGACATTTTGGTATACTCGACGACTGAGGAGGAGCATGCCTACCACCTGCGAGTTGTGCTAGACACACTCCGAGAGCACCAGCTTTATGGCAAGCTCTCAAAATGCCAGTTCTGGTTACGTGAGGTCCATTTCTTGGGGCACGTCATTTCTGAGGCGGGAGTTGCAGTGGATCCCGCGAAGATCGAGGCAGTGCTAGCTTGGGAGCCACCCAAGAGCGTGACAGAGGTGCGGAGCTTCTTGGGCCTAGCGGGATACTATCGGAGATTCGTGCCAGACTTCTCCAGAGTTGCAGCACCACTCTCAGCCTTGACGAAGAAGGGGAAACCCTTCGTGTGGTCAGACAGATGTCAGCAGAGCTTCCAGGAGCTGAGACAGAGTTTGACCAGCGCACCTATCTTGAGGTTGCCTGAGGAGGGAGTTGGGTACGTAGTTTACTGCGACGCATCAGGGACTGGACTCGGGTGCGTCCTGATGCAGGAGCGGGCCGTGATCGCCTACGGATCACGTCAGTTGAGGCCGCATGAGCAGAACTACGCCACTCATGACCTGGAGTTAGCAGCAGTGGTCTTCGCTCTGAAGACTTGGCGGCACTATCTGATGGGCGAGCGCTTCACAGTCTTTTCTGACCACCAGAGTCTTAGGTATATCTTCTCTCAGAAGGACCTGAACCTGAGACAGCGGAGATGGCTTGAGTTCCTCCAGGACTATGACTTTGAGATAGTCTATACTCCTGGGAAGGGGAACGTGGTAGCCGATGCCCTCAGCAGGAGGACGGGCATTCAGCTGCTTGAGGAGGCGACGGAGCAGCTAGCCTCCTTGCAGATATCCTTCGTGGATAGAGACGGAACAGCCTTTCTTCAGTCTCTCACAGTCTCTCCTCCACTTCTACAGCGGGTCAGAGAGGCTCAGCGTGGGGACGCTGACTGTGAGACCCGGCGTGCACTGATATCCTCAGGTCAGGCGCCTGATGGTTTCTCCCTTGGAGCAGAGCACGACATCCTTTTCAGAGGACGTACCTTCGTACCAGTCGCTTTACGAGAGGAGGTGCTGAGAGAGTTTCACACTTCTCCCTTGGCGGTACATCCCGGAGTGGCGAAGATGTACCAGGATCTCAGGCGACAGCACTGGTGGCCGGGTATGAAGAAAGCTGTGGCAGAGTTCGTTTCACGATGCCTCACCTGCCAGCAGGTGAAGGCAGAGCACCAGGTACCAGCAGGTTTGGTACAGCCCTTGGAGGTCCCGGAGTGGAAGTGGGACGGCATATCTATGGACTTCGTGACTGGACTTCCACGCACTTCCAGAGGTCACGACTCCATTTGGGTGATTGTCGACCGACTCACCAAGTCGGCACACTTCTTACCCATCAGAGAGCAGGGCTCAGTAGAGAGCTTGGGACGTCTTTACGTCCAGGAGATCGTACGGCTTCACGGTGTGCCATCGTCTATCGTCTCCGATCGAGATGCTCGTTTCACTTCCAGGCTTTGGAAGGGGTTGCAGGAGGCGTTCGGGACGCGGCTCCATCTGAGCACAGCCTTCCACCCTCAGACGGATGGACAGACGGAGAGGACCATACAGACACTCGAGGACATGCTCCGTGCATGTGTTCTCGACTTTGGTCGCAGCTGGGAGGACCACCTACCCTTGGTGGAGTTTGCGTACAACAACAGCTACCACTCCACCATCGGGATGGCACCATACGAGGCGTTGTACGGAAGACCCTGCAGATCACCGTTGTGCTGGACAGACCCTGGGGAGTCAGCACTCGTGGGACCAGAGATGGTCCGAGCCACGACAGAGAAGGTCCAAATCATCCAGGAGAGGATGAGGACAGCTCAGAGCCGGCAGAAGTCATATGCTGACAGGAGGCGGAGGCCACTAGAGTTCGAGGATGGCGACCACGTCTTTTTGCGTGTCTCACCTCGACGTGGTTTACGGAGATTTGGCCGAGGCGGCAAGCTGTCTCCCCGCTTCATCGGGCCTTTCCAGGTCCTCAGCAGGATAGGAGAGGTGGCTTATCGCCTGGCTCTACCACCTCAGTTGCACCGGGTGCACGACGTCTTCCACGTGTCTCAGCTGAGGAGATACGTGCACGACCCGACGCACATCATCGACTTTGGGGAGCTGGACGTGGACGATGGGGCGACTTTTGCGGAGGTTCCAGTGGAGATCGAGGATCGACAGGAGCGGGTCCTACGTGGGCGGTCGATTCCTCTTGTGCGCGTCAGATGGCAGCACGGGAACCTCCAGGAGAGCACTTGGGAGCGGGAGGCTCAGATGCGTGCTCAGTACCCCCATTTGTTCCCCTAGTTTTGATGTATCTTTACGGGGACGTAAAGCCCTGAGGTGGGAGTAATGTAAAGACCCGCAAATTTCAAGGAAATTTTTTTCTTAATTTTCTTTGGAATTTTACAAGAACGCAGCTTCAGACGGCACCTGATTCCGAGGCCCGGTGTGCCCGGAATCAATTTCCGAAGTTTGGCTCGGGTACGTTCAGTGAACGGACGAGCGGGTTTTTCTATCTTTTGAACCGGTGCCCGGAATCGAATTCTGAGGGCACCGATGAAATCGCAGCGCCGGTATTTGCTTAGAAACGCCTCTTCCGGAGTTGCGTTTGCTTAGACGTGGTTTTTAAATTTTACGGCTTTAAGTCAGAAATAAAATAAAGTTTGTGCGACAACTTTATTTTATTTCACTTAAGCTGCTTGGAAGCCACTTGAAGTCACTTAAAGACGGCTTGAACTGAGTTGAACTGGATAGGATGCTATCCAGAAATATCCTACCCCTTGGTAGGATATTTGTGCGGTGGGACCCGCACGAGCCCCGCCGTTTCTTTCGCTAAGTAACGCACCCGCGAAAACCCGTCAAAGTAACTGAAAAGTCAACCGACGCGTTTTCTTTAAATTCTTAACAGACCATTTAATTGGGCGGTTTATTTCGTGAATTAAATGGACTGTTTCTTCGTGAATTAAATGGGTCGTTTCTTTCGTTGAATTAATTCAACGAATTGATGGATCGTTTCTTAACCGGTTTCGTGTTGGCATGTTTATAAAATAAGACCAACATAAAAATCCTTGGAAAGGATTTGAGAGAATCTTCGTTCCTCCACCCTCTCCGCGAAGAACGCGAAGAACGCGAAGAACGCGAAGAACGCGAAGAACGCGAAGAACGCGAAGAACGCGAAGAACGCGAAGAACGCCGGCGACCGGAATTCGACGACGCACACCAAGATCTGCGACGTCGACGAGATCTACCCGCGACGTTCTTCGGCGACGCCTCTTCTTCCGCGGCCGACCCTCGTTCGGCAACAAAGGTGAGAATCAGATCTTTTCTTCTCCCTTTTTAATTTCAATATCAACGGATTTAAACTAATTAAATCCGTTGATCTTGATCCGGAGATTGGCGACGCGACGAGCGATTCCGCGACGACGCGGCGATCTCCATCTTCCGCGACGAGCAATTCCGACGACGACGATAAAGTAAGGGTTGATTGGAATATTTTCCTTCCCGTGATTTATTTCTTTTAAAGTAAAGAAGCATGACCATCGAACAATTTTAACATTTAAAATTGTTGTTGATTGTTTTATTGTTCCTCCCGTGGATTATGACTAACGCGGAGGGTGCGGGTCTAACGAACAAGACCCGGCAACCCTCCGCCGATCTATTTTGGTTGTGCGGATTTGGCGGACGTCGACAAACCGTGCGGCAAGGGCAATTTGTTGGCTCCGCAGTGAAGATCGTCCCCCGGGAGGAGCATCGGCGCAGGCGGGAAAGAAATCGGGCCACCGGAGCATCTCCGGCGGCCCGCGGAAGGAGGCGGCGGCGCGGGTCGCCGGCGCGGCGGCGCCGGCGACCGGAGGCGGCGGCGCCAGGCGCGCCGCCGTGGAAACCTTCCGCCGCGGCTGAAGCCGCGGCGGCGGCGGCAGCCGGTTCCGCGGCCGCGCGGAACCGGGACGGACGCGGCGGCCCGGCCGCGTCCGCGTGACAGGCGGCCCCCCGCGGGGCCGCGGTTTCTCTCAAGCCGCGGGTTCAACCCCGCGGCGGCGGCTCTTCGGCCGCGCGGCCGAAGACCGAGCCGGCCGGTCCGGTCGGCCGGGCCGCGCCCAGGCCGGACCGGACCCGGCCGAGCCGGTTCGGGCCGGGTCGGGCCGACCCGGTTCGGGCCGACCCGGTTCGGCCGACCCCAGGGGGGGGGGGGTTCGGGCCGGGTCGCCCCGGGCCCAGTACCCCCGTTTCGGGCCCTCTACGGTCTTTCGCCCATATCTTGGGCCTGGGACCTCCGATTGACGAACCGTCAGCGGCTACGCGATCCTTGGATCGAGACGGTCGTTTCGGTATATTATACTCAAGGTTTCGGAAGACTTTGGGTTCGGCCGGGTTGGTTCGTACACGAAGCCAACCGGGCCCTCGGAGCGGAAACGCTCATAACTTGAGCTACGGACGTCCGAACGACGTACCGTCAGCTGTGGTGGTTTCCTCTAAGTGAGACGGAACTTTTGGCATACTCCGCCCGAGGATCGGATACAGGCGGAGTACGGTCGGGTTGGTTTTGCCCTAAAAACCAACCGGGCCCCTGGGACGAAAATGCCAATAACTCTCAGACCGGGCGTCCGATTGACGCGCCGTCTGTCGCGTTGAGATCCTGTTGTCGATACGGAACTTTTGGATACATCAACTTCGGACTACGTGTCAGTTGATGTATCAGCCCCTCGGCTCGTGGAGCGGACCCTCCTAAACGAGCTCGCTACGTGCGGGAACCCTAGCGCTGGCTGTGACCTCGACGACAGAGCAGAGATCCTCCGTGGACTGCGACGACGGCAGAGCAGAGATCCTCCGTGGACTGCGACGACGGCAGAGCAGAGATCCTCCGTGGACTGCGACGATGGCAGAGCAGAGATCCTTCGTGGACTGCGGCGACGACTGTGCAGAGATCCTCAGTGGACTGCGTCGACTACTGCACTCAGCGATCCCACGTGGATCAGTGCTTCAGGTTCTGTGTGAGCCCGATCCTCCGTGGGTCCTTACTACCGGTTCTGTGTGAGCCACTGCCTACAGGTTCTGTGTGAGCCCGATCCTACGTGGGTCTTTTTGCGGGGGTTAGTACCTATCGATCCTTCGTGGGTCCGACGACTGAGACGGATCAGTGATCGTCTTTGACGTCATCTGAAAAAGTATACCTGGTTGAGCTGAATCTTATGTTACTCTCCTTTGTGGATTGTGTTGAACCATCCTTTGTGGATTTACTGTTTACTCTCCTTTGTGGATTTGGGTCTTGCTTTCCTTTGTGGATTGAGTTGTTCTTGAGCTCGTGAGCAGAGCTAGAATTGGGGACTTAGGTATATGTATGGGCATATACCTAAGTCGAGTCAGATGTTACTTCGTGATTGCATCTTTCTTTTGTGCTATATCCTTTGTGGATTTCGAGAGACCTTCGGGGGTCTCGGGGTCCTTACTGAGTAGTTGTACTCACCCCTGCACGGGCTATGCCCGCACCTTGTTGTGTTGGTTGCAGACGACGGACAGCGCTGATCACGGTTGGGGCGTGGAGCAGGACGGTACCTGGAGGTGGACCACTGGGCGGGACGTGCTCGGAGCGGACGTGGGACCCGAGGAGCCTGGAGGCTATCTGTACCCACCCTTCAGGTGGGATTGCCAGTGGACGACACGAGGCCGCCGTCTTTTCTTCAGTTGCTGTTCTTTTTCTTTTCAGTTGTACTTTACAGTTGGGCTTGTATTTCCGGCCCCTTTACTTTTCTGCACTTTACTTTCCGCTTGCTGACTCTGTGTGGTTGTTACTTATAAAGGCAATGCCTTCCCTGTTTACTGGGATTTTACGCCTTGGTGCTAGTCGCCAGCCCCTGGCCTATGGAAGGCGGGCTTGGGGTAGTCACGGCACGGGCCCCGAGGACGGGTCGTGACAAATATATTATATAATTGGATGGTATATCATATATAAAGAATAATTATCATGTTATATTTAATATTTACTTCAATTACACATCATTTTTATACACATCCATATAATAACATATTGAATAACAATTATACCACGACGTGGAGACGGTAAGCCATATGTACGCACGTATGGTGACATGTCATTCCAAGGATGGATAGAATAATGAATTTGGTTATAAAATATTTATAAAAACATCATATTATATCGAATATACTAGATTTATTATTTTAGAATTGAAAATACCAAATAATAGTAAGTGCATGAATAAGAGAACTTGAAGTAGGGTGGTGAAATCATTACATCTACTTCAGGTTCTTCCTTTTGATTTAATCAAAAGGGCTCCATAGGATGGGTTTCTGAAAAAAATAATTCCTCTAGGATCACGTGAGTGAATATGGGAGGATATTTGGGCATGGGTTGGTAGAGCCAAAAGGCTTTGTAGGTGTTAATTTGAGAGAAGGGGAAGTGCACATTTATAAGATGGGTGAGGGTCGCTTTAGGAAAAGATTAAAGTATTAATTTATTATACAATCAGATTCGGTTTATAATGGTTCCAAATGAATTTATTTCAATCCTTAGGTGGTTATCGGTCGAAATCCACTAAAAAAAGTTTTAGGAAAGTTTATTCTATCATTTTAACCTTATCATTTAGATTTAACTCTTAGTTAAATAGTTTATCTTTTACCGCATCTTCTTGTATTCTTACTCTATATAGTTTATAAACCTACTCTAAACATCCATGAAAACCAAAAGTGGCTCATTAATGACATATATAATATTATTTATTCCCTTTTGCTGATCCTTACATTTTTAGGAATATTATATCAACCATTAATATAGTATTTGTTTTAAATATTAATTTTTGTCAATTTTGACACTATTTGGTATGTTTTTTTAAAAGTCATCACAACTTGATTACTTAAAACACGATACATTGAATCATACCTAACATATCATATTCACGTAAAATTTTTTGGATGTCATAAAAACATTGAAATTATATTTATTTTAATATTTATAATAATATTTATTTTATTCTTTCGTTAATAAGGTAATTATTGCATCATCATTGTGTCATTAATAAATTTAATTATTTAATATCTAAATATTATAAATAAAGTACCATTTTGTAGGAAATATTTTTATCTCTCTAATAAATATTTATAGTTGAATTTTTCATATGTATAACCTTATATTAAAAATTGTTTAGTTATTGGAATTTGATTTTAACTCTTTTAACTCTTCTTTAAATTAAATAATAATAAATGTCTTAATCTAATCTAAGTGGACCTACATGGTCATATTTTATTATTAAGGTTTTCTTTGGTCGAATTAAACTTATCCAATAGAAATAGGACTACTGTTAGGGTAATAATAATAATAATATCATTTTTACCTTTAATTACCCTATTTACTTTTAACCGTGGTAAATAAAAGTAAAAAAACTACTATTCACCAAAAATTATTTTTATCTTATTGAACCACATTTTACTCATTGATAATTACTGTGTCTCTCAGATTTTTAAAATTCAACTAACAGAAGCGGTAAAATTATGTTTTATGTAAATTTACAAATTCTCTTATGAGGTGGGTAAAAGACGATGAAAAGTTCAATAAAATTATTATATATCTAAAATTATTATAAACTGAATCCAATGAAGTAAATTGATTTTATATAGGTATTATGTGTCTATTTTTACCTAAAATAAATTTAAATTAAATAAATAAATATTTAAATAAAAATTTGGTTTTAAACTATAACTCAGTGTTTTTCAATATTCATCAAAATTAAATGTTTTTAGAAAAATACCAAAAAATTCACCCTAAGCTAACTTTGATATTACAAATTTAATAATGAAGTCTATTTTACCAAATTCAAAATGTAGAAGTTGTATTTATTAATTTAAAATTAATTCCTGCTGTCAAAACCAAAAGGCGTATTTTTAAGAAATAATAACAACCAAAAAATTGACACTTGTTTATGTCCAATTTCAATGTGAAATTACTTAAAATGACAAGCATTGGATAAAATGGTAAAAATATAATCTATTTATACTTACAAACAACTAAAATTTATAATTTAATACTATAAATTATTGGGAATAAAAAATTTGGTTTAAGTTAAAATATAGTATTTTTCACTATTCATCCAAATATGAAAGTTATCAGAAAAACAACAAAAATTTATTGAAACGAAATTATTATGTCCCGATTCTAAAGAAGAATTTTATTTTGTCAAATTTAATAAATAAAAGATCCTGATATTGGATTTAAAAATGGTTCACTATTAAAAGGCAATAAAAGTATATTTTTTGAAAAGTACTTCTTTTATCTGTAAAAATGAATTAGTTCTTACATTATGTCTATAAAACTCATAATATGGATTATAAAATTATAAGGATTATATATAGTTCAATATTCAGTTAATACTATTTATAACCACTTTTTAATGGTTAGTTTGGTAAGTCATTGTGTTCTTGAACTCGATGTTGCGTGTAGTGTATGTTATTGAATTAATTTGAAGAACTAACGTGATATGAAATCATGGGGTTCTACAAGCATCTTAACCTCTCTCGATTGGCGGACATCTCTTCTTATCAGCGGAGACTTCACTCTAGAACTGGTAACATAGTTGCAACCTCATCTTCTCCATGCAGCACGGTATCTCAGAGGGCTCCTCTGCGTATCACGACACATGAGTCTTCAAAAAAACTCCTCTAATCTTCATCGGAAAGCTTAGGTGAGTATCTCCTCCTACAGCCCGGCCAAACCCAAGCTCCTCAACTAGGGACTCCGATAAAACTACCCTCACTCGCAACTCATTCCCTCTACTTGGGCTTGACTTAAACAGGTAACAGCAAATCTTACATCGAAGACCTTCAACCTAAGACGACAATGGATCATGCCTTGGCTCAAACTGGAGGCAGATCCTTCCTTCATCTCGCATCATCTCATGTAGAGTGAGACTTCTTTGGTTCTCAAGATTGATGGGTTCTTCAGTGGATATGTGAGTTTGATGGTCCACAGGTCTCCAAATCTTGAGAAACAATGGTCGCAAATATCAATAGGTGAAACATCTGGCTTCAGCGGTGGCAAGAGGATTTTTTAAGATCTGGAAATAAGACCGGTTGAAGTGATGAGAGGATGGGTTTTACTATGGTATTTGAGTATAATGGTGGTGATTTGCGGTTGAAAACCTGTTGTACAGTGGTACCAAACCATGGCACCAGTTTGGTGAAATTGTGAAGAGTTACAGCCTATCATTGTGGCTATGAAGGATGAACCGATGTCACCATTTCTTATGGAAACAATGTGAGGAAAAGAAAATGGTGCCTAAGCCTTAACGATGGCAGGGGTGAAAATGGGAAACAGTGCCAAAAAATGAAACTGGAAATGGTGATACCACAAGTTGGGGTATTGTGACATGGGTTAGAACAGATGTGAGGAATGAGTGAGTCCGTCGGAAATATGAGATTGTGGAAAAACTAAGACACCGTAACCGAATGGTGAGACCGTGAAATGGAATTACGATGGCAGTGATAGGGTGAGACTATAAGAGAAAACGGTGCGTGGTGGCACTTGGACCGGAATGACCGTTGAATCTGCAAAATAAATAAAGGGATATAATAAATTAAAAAATTAAATAAAATATGAATAAAATAATTAAATAAGAATAAAACTTAATTAAAACAATTGAAAAGTTGAATACAGCATAAACATTAATAAATTTATGAAACCCATTAATCATAAGTTATATTATTATTATCTTCTAAAATAATATTTATTTTAATTAATAAATAAAAATAAAATGTTAAATTATATAAAATATGTGCTAAAACAAACTAAATTATTAATGTAACAAGTTAGTTATTTTTTCATTAAATAGTTAAATTAATTAATGAAATTAATTTAACAAGAGTGGTAAGTTAATAAAATTAAATTTATTAATGTTAAATTGCTAAATGACGGATATAAATTGGATAATTTACATTAAATTAATTAATATTTAATACAAGAAATTTTGAATTAACAACTAAATAATTAAAATGTAAAAAAGTTGTTATTTAATTAATTAACAGAATAGTCAAATAATTAAAAATGAAGGCTCAGACACTACACTAAATAATAAGTTTTATACTACAAAATTAAAGTAATAAATAAAATAACTATTTTTAAGAATAAAATACAAAATTTATTATAAAAATTGATAAACTGATTAATTTATTTATAAAAAAATTGTTAATATATTGTAAAACATTCACAAATTATTAATTACAATTAATAAAAAACAATTAAAAAGATGTTGACAAACATGTGTTTTTAAGGCCACATCAAATTCCCCCACCCTTAATCATTGTTTGTGCTCAAACAATCCCATGTGTTGTTATCTTTGAAAAAAATGTATGATATTCATGATTTTGATCAAAATGTAACATGTTTAGAACTTTCAAAAGAGGACTTAAAGACTTTCATTAGTCTTTTAGAAAATAAATTGCTCATATGAATCTTTCGTAGAACAAATACTCAATGGGTAATCTTGAAAATAATAAATCATCAAGCAATAGAGATTTCATGCCTCATATGTGATACTGGTTAGTGGCTAACTTTACTCCAGACTTAAGTCCAAGTCCGAAACTAACAAGAGGTAAAATTTATGTGGAATAAAAAACTTAACAGAGGAACTTTGTACTTTGACTCATTACCTAGGTTCCATAAATGAATAAATTTGTTTTGTGAATCACCTTATTGGTAAAACCTAAATGAATCCCATATAAAACAATTGACCCCTTCTTCATAAGGAGTTCATCATTCCCTTCAGCTTAATGAACATATTTTTTACCCTACACACTTAATTTTATGTTTCCCAAACCATGTATTGTTGTCCTAAGCACTGTGCAATGCACTTATTCAAAGTGTAAAGAGGACTTGAAGGAAAAATACACATTCAACATCTAGGGTCTCAGAGACACACCATGGGATCCCATATTCCCTATCTACTCCAGTTTCATAATATTTTAATAAAAACCATTTACAATGGCTCATTAAGTTAATTAATTTAATAAAATAATAAAAATTAATTCCCTAAGATCAATTTAATATTCCAGTTCCAAGGGTCAAGATCATAATTCCATTACCAAGTAACCCAAATCACTATAAAAATAGACTATAAACCAAATTTCCAATAAATCACTAAGCAAGACCACTCAATAATCATCGAACAACATTAATTTCAGTTTCAAAACAAATCTTATATACAATCAAGGTACTTGTCTTATGGAAAAAACCAATTGAGCACAGTGTAATTTTTCAAAAATTTACCCATTTTTTACCAAAAATAATTAATTTGAAGTGGGACTTGATGGGAGTTCAATTAAGTATATTTTAGCACAGTTACGAATTGACCCCTCCCCCACACATAAAACTCAACTCTGTCCCCAAAGTTGACTTCTAAATATAGAGAATAACAATATGACAGTTAATGTTTAAAACAGATTTTCAATTTAGTAAATTTATGACATGTATAAAGGTCAAATTAAAGTTCAAGAATATTTTTTTCAACAATGCATAACTTAAATGAATGTTCATTAGAAACTACATGAATTATCTTTTAATCCGGTGAAAAGTATTTTCCATTAAGGTTCAAACAAGGTGTGAAACTTGTGGGTGCACAGTGAACTGGGAGTAAGCATGTTAACAAATTTATTCAATAATGTGTTTAATAGAGCAGAGGAAATGAATGATACAACACCCCTATCTAAATCAGATTCAATAGAAAACTTTTTCCATCCTGCAAGTACCTCTCCACACATAGTTTCAAGCTGTGAATGGTTTTAAAAACAGTGAATTTCAATTTACAACAAGGAGGAACATGCAGAAATTTACATTTCAGAACATGCAGAATTATTTTTAGCTGGGTAATATATAGCAGAATTTATTTTAAAGAATGAAAGACAAGGAATAGAATTTTTAAGAAGAATTTTTTAAGTGAAAAAAAATTATTAGAAAAAACAAGAGTGGAAATAAATAAATAAAATTGAAGTACTTTACTGACTTAATATTTTTTCATCAATCCTTAAATAAGGGAATTCCACTCTTTTATTACACAGCAGCAGCAACACAAAACACAGAGCATGAAATCCAAGAACAAATATCCCACATAGACAGAGCATACAGAAAGTAGAAAAGAAAACATTATTCAAATTAATACAAGAACAGAAATAAAAGTAAACACAAAATAATGAACATGAGTTGACTCCCATGAAGCACTAAATTTAAATTATCCAGTTATACTTTATTTAATCTCAACTATTTTTTATTTATTAACATAAAAAAAACCATGGGTTGCCTCCCATGCAGTGCTAGATTTATAGTCCGCATCCGGACTTCATTTACCTAAATGTTTCTATCCATGATCATTTAATGGGAATGAATTATTAATAATGTGAAATTCACTTTTATCTAAAGATTCAACAATAGGTACAACCAAAACATTATAATCTACAATAACAAACAATATTATCAAAATTTATTTGAACAAAACAATTGTTAATATACTATCCAGCCTATTTTTACCTATAGGGACAATGTCCTGAGCTCTAAAAATGTTCACAAACTTCATAATAAAATCACTAAATTGACCAGGAATACTTACATGGCTTCCCCCACACATAGAGGCCAGCTAAAACGAAAAATAAGAAGAAAAATATCAGAAAACAATTCAGTATTTTCATCAAATGTTCCTAGCATAGCTTGCACAAAGTACAACTCAAAAAACACTCAGAATACGGAATCATATTCAGGTCCTAATAAGTGGTACCCAATTCCCATAGATGGATTAAACTAAGTGAATCATTCATGTATATGTTGCAATTCATCACAAAAAAACATAAAATTGAGTAGGAAAAAAGGTTATCAGAAAATAAACTTGCTTATAATGAGCACAATCTTTTTTTTCATCAGGACTCAGCCTCAAACATTCTCCAAATTCGAACCCCTTTAGACAGTTGAATTCATAAGGAAAACATTCAAAAACTAGTTGAGATAGTTCATGATAAGAATGTGACTCACTCTCTATAATGGGTTCTAGGGAATGATTTTTCTCATCTAGAGGAAGGATTGGGACAAGAATACAATCCTAATGAAATGTTTCAATCGGCTGGAGAATCAAAATCTCTGTGACCTCAAAAGGAAAAGAACCATACTCAGCTCAGACCTCAATTATAAAACATTGATTCTCAACAACATCTATCAAATCACAACCAACATCTTGTTAAGGCTTTTCAAACACTAAAAACTCCTCCACATCATCAATAGCTTGAAGAGTGAGTTTCCCTTTGGACACATCTATTACAACACCAGCTGTAGAATGGAGTGGTCTCCCTAATATGATTGGGATTTTTTCGTCACACTCCATATCTATGATCTTGAAGTATGTGGGTAGTGTCAGTTTTCCTACACTCACTAATAGATTATACACCCTCCCAAAATGGTGTGTGAGTGACCTGTCAACAAGTTGAAGACAAAAAGAAGTTGGTTTCAAATTTCTAAGACCCAACCTTCTAAACAGGGTGTAAGGAATTAGATTGAAGCTTTCTCCTAATTCACACAAACAATTAAGTAGCTCACTTTCTCCTATTTTGTATTGAATAATAAAGCTACCATGTTATTATAATTTTCGAGGAATCTTCATTAACATGATAACACTACACTCCTCATTGAGATTAACTTTATCCAACTTCTTCCAATCATTTTTATTTTTAGAAAACTTTTGGTAAAAGAAAAATTTGAAGGGGGTTTATCAAAGGCTTCTGAAAATGGAATGTTAATACTAAAGTTTCGAATCATTTTAAGAAACCAAAAATAGTCAGGTTCATTGTTTTTCTTCACACTTTCAGGGAAGGTAATGGGAGGTGCATAATTTTTATGAAGAGGTTGATTATCCTCCTTCTCCTCAATTCCATTGTTCTTCTTTTCTTCTTTAATTAATTCCCACATATTTTTCCTTAGTTCATGAACCTTTTCAGATGTTTGTTCTACATTCCGTTCTGGTTGAACAAAGCAGTCCAGATTCCCAGATTCTGTTTCAAGCATATTTTTCATTCCAGATTTAGTTTTTTCATGAGTTTTAGTTTTCCTAGAGTGTTTCTTTACTTTTACAGGGGATTTAAGGCCATATCTAGTGGTTATATCCATGATATTCTCTCTGGGATTAAGAATTTATGTGTTTGGTAGCTTCCCTTTTCCCTATCAACTTGATCCTTAGCCATTTGAACTATTTGATATTCTAAATTTTGAATTTTACCATCTGTTTCCTTCCAAAATGAAATTATATCTCCCAAAACATGTTTTAACAACCCCTTTAACTCCCCATGAGAATTTGAAGACTCGGCCCCATATTGGTTTGAGTTATAAATTTTAGGGTGTTATTGGTAGTTAGGGGAAATGGTCTGTTTTATGACACCTTGTTATTTCTAGGAAATATTTTGGATATTTTGATAACTAGACATGTACTGAATAGAGAATAGATCCTTTTTCCCTTGGTTCCTAGCTCTAATATCCAAAAATTTTGCACTCTCATCAAACTGGATAGGGAGATCAAAATTAGAACAACATGTATGAGTGTGAACGAACATCCCACAATAATTGCATTTCTCCCTTAAGATCCAATCACTAACAACAGCAGCCTGAGGATTATCTTCAACCCTTTGGACGACCCTCTTCCAATAGCACTTGTGCTAATATGTTTGAGCAAGCTTTTCATACACAAGTTTCAGCTCATCAGTAGTGGAGTATGAAAAGTCACCCCGATAGAACTGGCCAACTAATTTTTTTTAGGGGGTGAAAGAATTATAGAAGGTTTCCATGAGTAGATGGGGAGAAAACATGTAATTCTGACATTGTCAACGGATAATTCTAAACCTATCCCATGCCTCGTGAAATTACTCTCCCTCATCCCGGTCAAACCCAGTAATTTTGTGCCTAATCTCACCAGTGGTGTTCCTATGGTTGAATTTTGATATAAATGCAGTAAACACCTCTTCCCAGGTCTCAAAAAGTTCTTCATCTATGTTCTGAAACCAAGTCCCAGCCTTCCCCTTCAGAAAAAATGGAAACATACTCAATCTAAAATCCTCAACAAAATTCTGTCTCAGAGGTAATTGTGGTATATAACTATATAAATATTTAATGAACTCATGTGAATCCCCTCCATGAGGACCATTGAATGAAGGAATTTGAGAAATGTTAGACTGCTTAATTTCATAGTTCCTAGACCAAGGGGTCAACCTAATACAAGATGGGATACTTGATACAATTGAAAATTGAATCTCTCTATGTCTAGGTAACTGAAAGGATGGAACTATGGGCTATGGAACATTCATGTTTTGATCATCTCTATTATTTTTATTCTCCATTATAATGATTTTAGGAGTAGTTAAATTTTAGTCTAATTCAGAGTTTGACGACTCTAATGTAACAATGAATTCTCATGTTCACTTGAAAAGTGTAATAACAGTTCAAAATAGCACAATAGTAGAACTATCAAGAGTTCAACAATACAGATAATAGATGAAATTCTATAGTGAATGAAGCATATTTTTTTACAGTTTTATATTTTTCAATTTTTTTGGTGTTTCTCTTTATATTATTTTTTTAAAATTTTAGAAAAAAAGATTTCTCGTGCTCTCAACGACAACAACACCAAAAACATGACCTAAACTATCGTTGAAGCCAGTTAAAGTATAAACTTATAATCCTACTAGCTACAGTATATGGGGTAAGTAGGGTCGAACCCATAGAGAATGAAAATTTGACCAATATTCTTCTAAAATATTACAAAAAGACCCCAATGTTATTAGTGGTGCGATAGATTTTCAAAAAAAAATTACATCAATTATTATGTGTGCAAAAAATGAAGTACCATACTCTTTTTGAATTTTTGTTAAAAACTGTAATGAAACAAGAAACATGCTAACAAAAGTAAAAGAGAAATAAAATGTTGATAGGTGAACAAACTAGAGAAATATGTCCGGGGAAAATATCAGTTCTACTGGTTTTAAAAACATTCTTTCTCACGATAGTGTATTCAACTAATATCATTGAAATGACTGATTTATTTCCCTCACCATGAGATAAATCACTCAAGCAAACATATCTTGGAGTTCAACACTCCTAGATTAATCAACTTCGAAAATTATGGTTTGATAAAGATTACAGAACAAACGCACTATATGTTCTGTAGTTTTAATTTCAATTAAAATGATTAAAGAAATTATTCCAAAATCAAAGTCACTGAATGAATGTGGAATACCATGATTATGTGATGGTGATATGTTGATATTTAATTCAATCAGAACTGATCTTTCCAATCAATTTCGATCACAGTAAACATGATAAAGATAAGGAAGAAGGTAGATTAACCAGTAGACTCGATTTTAACCCCGAACAATATTATTTATCCTTACATTGCCTCAATTACGTAAACTAAAACCATCCCATTAAAAGTAAAAGAATTGAAAGAAAAGAGAGGAAGAAAACTCTCTCTGCTAGCTTGAATTGTCGAAGCTCAAGGCCTTCAGATCTCATGAGAATGGCTATCCGAGAAGTAATCCAAAGTTTTCCTGCATGTTCTCGCTCTACTTCCGAGTGAATGATCAAATGAGCTCCTCCTCCCTCTCTGGTGTGTTCATCAAATGAATGAGCCTCCTCAATTCAAGTGCTTTTCTACTTTATATACCAATTTTCATTTGCCGCATTTCACGGCTTGCTTCCACTGACTTCAAAAGTCCCTCAGTTAGGCAACGCACACCCGTGTTTTTTCACGACAAATATTCCGCACTATCATTTCTCATGTAACTAACTCTGGGGGAGTTAGTTAAGTGAATCTGGATGGGATTTCAATTCCTGTATGAACCTGTAATAAAAAAAATTTAATAAATACAAGTAAAATAAATACTATATTATAGTTATTTTATAAATTAAAATTTTAATTCCTAATAATCCAACGATACTTAAATTGATAGTTTTTATTACTAGAATAACAATTAATATTATTGTTAATAATTTAGTATTATATTTTTTTAAAAAAATTAAGTATTTAATTTATTATTAATAATTAAATTATACAATTATTGTTAGTATTATTAACCTTTATTTTTTATAAATTAATATAATTCTTAAATTATATTAATATTAATTACTTAATTTTTAAAAAGTAAAATAATATTACAACATAGCATAAATAGTTATTTTAATTAGTTTAATATTTTAGTTAATTAATTATTAATTGTTAATTTGTTATAAACTTTTTTATTATTATATTGTATATTTTTGTATGTACTAAATTATTTTTTTAATTAATCTTATCTCTCCCCTAATTCCACCGTTGCACAATGCAGGTTTCTATGTTTCTTATCTAAGAAGGAAAGTCCACGATGGTCAGATCCCCCCAAAGAACATGCACTGGCCACCATCTTGACATCTCTCTAGCATCAGGCAATTCTTCTTATAAGCAGCGGCTTCACTCTAAAAACGGTAACACAGCTACAACCTGGTCTTCTTCACACAATATGGAATCTTGGAAGGACTCATTTTCCTGTGACGACACATGAGTCTTCAAACCAATCTCCAGCAGTCTTCATCAGCAAACTCAGGCGAGGATCTCATTCTACAGTCTAGCAAGACCCATGCTCCTCATCCCATCACAATGACATGACTACCCTCACTCACATCTCATTCCCTCTGCTCGGGCTTCACTTCAACAGGTACCGGAAAATCATGCCTCAGCAACCTTCATCCATAGACGACAATGGATCGTCCCTAGCCTCAAACTGATGGTGGATCCTTCTTTAAGCTCGTATCATCTCATGGAGAGTGAGAATTATTCAGTTCTCAAGAGTTATGGGTTCTTCTATGGCTGTGTGAGTTCGATGGTCCATAGGTCTATACTTCTGGTGAAACAATGGTTGCAAATATCAACAAGTGAAACATCCGGCTTCAATGGCTGCAAGTGGTTTTTTTTTGACGATCTGGAAATAATAACAGTTGAAGTGATGAGAGGATGTGTTTTACTATGGTATTTGATTTGAATGGTTGTGATTTTCGGTTGAAAAATTGTTGTACAGTGGTACCAAAATGTGGCACCAGTTTAGTGAAACTGTGAGGATTTACAGCAGGTCACGAGGGCTGTGAAGGATTAATGAGTGTCACTATTTCGTAGGGAAACAGTGTGAGGAAAAGAAAAAAGTTTCTAAGGCTAAATGGTGGCAGTGGTGAAAAATGGGAAACAAATCCAAAAAAATGAAACTAGAAACAGTGATACCGCAAGTTAGGAGTTTTTTTTTAATACGTTTTTCAAAAAAAAATATGAAAAACTGCCTAGGTCAGTTTTTTTTAAAATGCTACAAAGGCGGCATCATAGATGCCACCTTTGTTTTAGCGCACAAAGGCGGAATCTGCGATGCCGCATTTTCTCCCCTACGCCGCCTTTGGCCCGGATCGATGACATGGAAATGGCGGCCGGGGGGAGGCCGCCTTTCGCCTCAGGGTAAGGCGAATGGTGCCTTTCGCGATGCCGCCTTTGGCCATACGCAGAGGCGAAAGGCGGATTCTGCGATGCCGCCTTCGTCTGAACTCCCTATAAAAGGGCGGCCACCCCCATCCCCTCTCCTCACATGCTCATTGCCTTCCTCCCTCTATCCTCACTTCATCTCTCTGAATTTCTCTCTCTCTCTAAAAAATTCCGTTGTTGTGCGAGTTTTTACGAAGCTTCATTTAGAGGTATGTTTCTGTAATTAATTTAATGTTTTTATTTAATTAATTTAATTTTGTTTACTTTTAAATATTTCATTTTTTAAGTAGTTTAGGTACTTCTTAATATTTGGTTATTTAGTTTTTGTAATTAGTTATATATAGTTTTAAATAATTACTGTTAGGTAGTATAGATTAAGTATAGATTAACTTAAGTTTAAGTATTTAGAAATTTTGGTAGCTTAAAGATTATGTGGTTATCTACGAAATTAAATTCATGTCTAGATACAAACAAGTGGATGTGGCTCTGGCACAGATGTACATAGGGGTAAAACCTGAAAACACCACTTCGAGCTAGACTCGAACGGGAACTGATGCACGATAACGGGCCTTGCTGCATCCTAGTTTGACACTCCTGGGGAATATGCTTATGATGATTCATATTTTCTTTATAAACTACTAAAATTTCTATTAGAAGAAAAATCAAATCAGTATATTTATCAATGATAAATGATAAATATAATGTTATAGAATCAAATAAGGTCATAAGAATTAACGAATTAATGTTATTATTAGTTAATTATTGATTAATAGAATAATTAACGATTAGTTATTATTAGTTAATTTTAGAATAATTAATAAATAACATAGGATTAAAACATGAATTCATATAATGATTAGCTAACGATACTAATGAACATATAAAGTGACATTAAGAAGAACAAAAAAACTAAATAAAAAGGCGCGCTAAAATTACATTATAATAAATATCATACGGTCAAATAGAAGTAGCTTAGTTTATGGTATAGAAAGGCGCACTAAAATTACATTATAATAAACATCATATCGTCAAACATAATTGTTAATATTTTGTTACACTATCATAATTTTGATGAAAGAAACATTTTTGACGTAGAGAGCCATGTTTTCCTGTGTGTACTGTTATGGGGAGATTATTCAAACTGAGCAATGAGCTTCTTATAGTACACAACCAATTACGGTGGTTAGTACAGTTGATTATGTTACCATAAGTGACCTTCAAGAGATAATTCGTGTTTCCTTAAATATGGGACCCGATCAAGAGATCATGTCTATGAGCTATAGACATTTGCAATTTCTAACAACACTGTGGCATATAGCTTGTCCATTGGTTGCTGATGCGCAGTGGGTCCAGGCAATATATTTATTTTCTCAATGGTTAGATGGTACCATGATGAGGGTATGCATTGTTGTTTCTACTGTACAACAACAACGTCCACTTGTACAAAGACGTATAAATACAAGAGTGAATGAAGGCATTCTACTCCATGACATTGAGCCTATTCCCAATGATGCAGCAGAAGAGGACAACCTAGATGATCTCCCAGATTTACATGTCAATCCGACTTCTGATGAAGAGTTTCGTAATGATGGATCAGATGGCGACAACAGTGCTGATGAGGAGGGACCAACAGAAGATAGAGAGGAGGTTTTGATAAATTCAATTGTTGTACATCAACCTCGGTCAATAAATCATCCACCACTATTTTCATCTTGGTCAGAAGAAATGACATGCATGCCTGAATTCGATTATACTGTTCTCACACCGACAACTGAGTTCCCTGGAGGTATACCAGATAGGTTTAGTGAGGTGGACAAAACCTTATATATTGGAAGGAATTTTTCCACTAAATATGCCTTAAAAAGCACGTTAAAGAGATTTCATATTGAGAGAAACTTCAACTATGTTGTTCACGAATCATGCCGTAGTAAATATGTTATACAGTGTGTGAATTATGGGGATGACTGTAGATTTCTCTTAAGGGCTATTCCAGACATTACATTTGGAGGTTGGAGAATCTCAAGGATTGAGGCGGCTCATACTTGCGTTCAGCCAAGTGTCACACAAGATCATACTTCATTGGATGCAGAATTTGTGTCATCTATTGTTGTTGAGATGATTAGGACATGCCAAGATGTTCCAATATACCTTGTGCAAGAGGGGATTCTACAGACATTTGGTTATAAGATTTCCTATAATAAGGCATGGATGGAGAAACAAAAGGCAATTGTGTAGGTATATGGTGATTGGGATGACTCATATCGAGTATTGCCACAATTGATAGCCATACTGAGGCATCATAACCAAGTTGTCTTCCATCTGGATACAAACGAACATGCGTCTCCTGATAATCGACTTGATCCATCTCGTGTTCAATTTCATCGGTTGTTCTGGGCATTCCTTCCCTGTATCTCCGCATTTCGTTTTTGCAAACAATTTATTCAGATTGATGGAACATTTCTGTATGGAAAATACCAGGGCGTATTGTTGATTGCGGCAACCCAGGATGGAAACCGTTCACCTCTTTCTCTTGCCTTTGCCATTGTAGAGAAAGAAAACTATGAATCATGGAGTTGGTTTCTGGCATGTATCAGCAACCATTTCACCAACATTCAGGGAGTTTGTTTGATATCTGATCGCCATCGAGCAATTAATGAGGCAATCAATGCAGATCCTGATACATGGAGATACCCAAATGCACATCATCGGTTCTGCATTATACACATTGCTAACAATGTGCATAAAAAAGTCCACAAAGAACCGATGAAGAAGGCAATCACGAGGCTTGGTACGTATTTTATTCGTTCTGTTTTACTGTTTCAATATAAATATAAAATCAATTTATGTGAAATATCATCTACGTTTTGTAGCATATGAGTCGGACCAACGACAATTTGAAGAACGTTTTGAACAAATTCGTCAGGCTTATCAAGAAGTTTATTATTATATGATGCAGATTCCAAAAGAGAAGTGGACATTGGCATACGACGGGGGAAAGAGGTACGGACACATGACGACAAACATTGTGGAGTGCATCAATGGTATCTTCAAAGGACTTCTCAAGCTACCTATAACCGCCTTAGTTCAAGAGATATTATATAGATGTGTGAAGTACTTTGTGGATAGAAAAAAACTATCATCAGACGGAATACATCAAGGGCTAAGATATGGAAGGCACTTTCAACGAGAGATTGAAAAAAGTATTGAAGAAGCTTCTGGTTATCACGTATGTCTCTTTCGAAGAGAATACTCCCGATTTGAAGTTCAAGAGCGTTCAGACCCCATCACAAATTGCATCAGTGAAAAAATGGTGGTATTACTAGAAACAAGGAAATACCAATGTGGAAAATTTCAGCCCTTACGGTTTCCATGTACACACGCCATCGCAGCATGTGCCTCTGTGAACATATCATGGGAAGCATATGTTGATCCAGTGTACCAGATGGATATCATTGCCAACTGTTATGCTGCACCATGGAAACCTATTGGGGAGTATCGTTATTTCCCAATTCCTGAAGGCCAGCCGATAGTGATACTTGACTTGAATCGGTTATGTCCTCGTGGGAGACCAAAGGCGAGTAGGATGCGTAATGAGATGGAATGGCCTCAAGAACAAGGAAAGAGTTTGTGATGCACAATATGTCATAAAGAAGGTCATAACCGGAAGCGATGCCCTAACGTTGTTGGGTCGACTTCACTGTCTCATTCATAATGATGTCTTTTCTTCATTGTGACATTCCCATATTGTAAACTAAATGTTGTTATCTCTTCTTTATTCCTTGGTTTTCTAAACCCCAAACATCTGAGATAAGTTTTCATATTAATATTCATGCTTTCAAGAAATAACTATAAATATGAGATAATAGAATTTATTTCAAAACTCCGAAAGCGGAACACTTAACCAATATTGAAAAGTGTATGTCAGTTAACCCATTAACATGTTTCCTAGACGTTAATATTAAAAAATTTAACCCTAAACCCTCCAACCTAAACCCCAATCTAAACATGCAGGATATTTTAGCAAACTGTTCTATAACAAATTTATAGTATCATAATAATTAGCATAAGATATTGAATACATAAAATTAGATAAATTCTAAAAACATCATTACTAATTTACATGGTTTATCTTAATCCAATCCATAAGTAGTTAACCATACAGCTCCCCCAAAATATGTGTAACCAAATTCAAGACTCAATATTTTAGATAACACAACTTATTTCATATTAATATTCATACTTTCAAGAAATAACTATAAATATGAGATAATAGAATTTATTTCAAAACTCCGAAAGCAGAACACTTAACCCATATTGAAAAGTGTATGTCAGTTAACCCATTAACATGTTTCCTGGACGTTAATATTAAAAAATTTAACCCTAAACGCTCCAACCTAAACCCCAATGTAAACAAGCAGGATATTTTAGCAAACTGTTCTATAAAAAATTTATTGTATCATAATAATTAGCATAAGATATTGAATAAATACAATTAGATAAATTCTAAAAACATCATTACTAATTGACATGGTTTATCTTAATCCAATCCATAAGTAGTTAATCATAAAGATCCCCCAAAATATGTGTAACCAAATTCAAGACTCAATATTTTAGATAACATAACTTATTTCATATTAATATTCATGCTTTCAAAAAATAACTTTAAATATGAGATAATAGAATTTATTTCAAAACTCCGAAAGCAGAACACTTAACCCATATTGAAAAGTGTATGTCAGTTAACCCGTTAACATGTTTCCTGGACGTTAATATTAAAAATTTTAACCCTAAACCCTCCAACCTAAACCCCAATCTAAACATGCAGGATATTTTAGCAAACCGTTCTATAACAAATTTATAGTATCATAATAATTAGCATAAGATATTGAATACATACAATTAGATAAATTCTAAAAACATCATTACTAATTGACATGGTTTATCTTAATCCAATCCATAAGTAGTTAATCATACAGCTCCCCCAAAATATGTGTAACCAAATTCAAGACTCAATATTTTAGATAACATAACTTATTTCATATTAATATTCATGCTTTCAAGAAATAACTTTAAATATGAGATAATAGAATTTATTTCAAAACTGAGAAAGTGGAACACTTAACTCATATTGAAAAGTAAATGTCAGTTAACCCATTAACATGTTTCCTGGACGTTAATATTAAAAATTTTAACCCTAAACCCTCCAACCTAAACCCCAATGCAAACATGAAGGATATTTTAGAAAACTGTTCTATAACAAATTTATAGTATCATAATAATTAGCATAAGATATTGAATACATACAATTAGATAAATTCTAAAAACATCATAATGTTATATTTACATTTTACACTTACGACTCGTTTTCTTTGTTTATATGCATATGGATGATACCATACTACTCACTCAGCAGCCTACCCATATTTCGCAGGCCGTGTTAGAGGGTCATCCAGATCGATTTGTGAAGGTGCGTCGAGCGCACCATTTTCATCACATGGAGTCTCCACATTCAATTAGACCTTACCTGCGCCGTGCTGGCTTCTATGGAATTGTCGTATAAGATTTCACATTTGTAGATCATTACCTACTTGTTGCCCTCGTTGAGAGATGGAGACCAGAGACACACACATTCCACTTGCCTGAGGGAGAGATGACCATAAGCCTCGAGGATGTCACAGTGCTTCTCGGTCTGCCTATCCAGGGGAGACCCGTTATTGGACCCACTCGTGCAGCTTGTCCAGACCTTGCTCAACGCTTGTTAGGCATTGATATTTTTTCCGACCGTAGGGCTACAGATGGATCGTCCATTTCTATGCGTTGGTTGGAGTCGCAGATTTCACATTTACAGGATGATGATGATGAGCAGACCGTCATGCGTTACGCCCGTGCATATATCTTACGACTCATTGGTGGGACCATGTGTACTGATCACTCAGGGATGCACGTGCATATGATGTATCTACGACTACTAGAGGACTTTGATCGGGCTGGGACGTACAGTTGGCGATCAGCCTACTTGGCATACACGTACAGATCATTATGCAGACTATCCCATATGGACCGTACAGGTCTTGGAGGATGCTCCATCCTTATTCAGATGTGGGCATGGGAGCGCATCCCAGCATTCTGCCCTGACCTTGCTGGTCCACCGGTCGAGATGGAGGTGCTGCATGACGCTCCGCGTGGACGCTGGTATGATAAGTCATTTCTATTGGTTTTTTATTATACTATGAGTTATTGACTATAATTTCTCATTATTTGTCATTATCGTTGTATTTTACAGGTGGTGTCAGCGACACAATTTTGACATGGTTCCGAGACAGCATTAGGGCGTATATCGGCTACAGTTGGACTGTCTCTTACCTGATCAGGTATGTATATACAATCTATCACTGTCTAACATTTTTAATAATAACATCAATTTTGGTTTTTAGTTGGGTGTTTTTTTTTTGACAAAATCACTTGTCATTTCAGATTTCACGGCTTCCATACTGAAGTATGATGGACCAGTTGCCAGCATACTGCACTATTGGGCTTGAGGATGCTATGGCTGTAGTGCCCCTCATTCACTTTCATATTATTGAGTGGCGGCATCCTGACAGGGTCATGCCCCAATTTTTTCGTACTCAGCCGATTCCATTACCATCTTGACAGACAGACAAGCTTTATGGGATGAAGCTGACAGGGAGGCAGGATGATGATTGGTCCCAAGTACATGCAAGTTTTATCGACTGTTGGCACAGACGTGCATAGTTACGTATTCAGGGTGTTCCTACAAATCGATTCTCTCTTTCAGAGTAGGTTGACTATGCGCCATGGTATAGACTGAAGTATATACTGTATCTTACCCAAGCTGGCATAGAGATGTAGAGGATGGTAAGTTAATAAATTCTTATTAGTTTGTTAATTGAATTATTTTCTAATTCCATTTTAATATACTTACAGGGAAGTCACACAGAGCAGCTTGTTCGCATGAGTGATGAAGAGGAGGAGGGGGTCTTTAGCCGGGCAGCCGTCCATGCTACAGCGCTGGAGGCGAGGACATCTTTTCATGCGCTTTCCGGGAGCATCTTCACGCGTCTAGCTCAGAGACAGGAGGTTCCTGCCCCAGAGGAACATCCTGCAGCTGCTGCTGGTGCTGAGGAGCCATGACCACGGCGACGTAGACAGTGTCGTGCTGCACGTGAGGCCTCGCCTGTTCCACATGCAGAGGTCGGGCCTCTAGTAGTCCAGGATCAGCCTATTCAGGATGTGCCTCAAGTGGCATGGGATCCGTCTTTCCTGACAGGATATCCGCATTTCTCACCATCTTGGGTTCCAGATCCTTCACAACCTTGGATTCTAGAGCCGTCGTCGCCTTGGGGTATAGCTCCATCACAGGCTTCGTTCCCCTCTGCGATGGAGGCAGGTCCTTCTACCACCCTAGTGGGAGAAGGATCCGAATGGCAGTACGAGATGCAGTTGACAGCTCCTCCCACTGACACACAGATGGAGGATGCGACAGTCGACGTTTTAGTGCCCGAGGATCAGCATTCTCCAGGTCATCAGACTCCACTACGGACTCGACGCGGACGTCCTATTCGCAGACCACCATGTGGGATGGAATCTCCTCGCCACAGACATATGTATTGATTGTACATTATTGTTTACATGTTTTATCTGTACTGAAATCAAAATACTATTTTTACTTGTTGGTCAGAGTGGAATCTCAGGAGGGGTTAAATTAGGTTTTAATTATATATATTTATATAACCATACGAAAATAGTAATAAAACATTAATAATAACTAATTACCTAATTACAAATTATATAATTAATAATTCTATTAATAATTAACTATTTAATTAGTATAGAATTAATATTTATATTACGAAATAACTAATTAATTATTATATAATTTGTAATTTGGTAATTAGTGTTTATTAATCATTAATTATATAATAACTAATTAGTTAATTAGTAATAAAATTATCAATTATATAATACTTAATTATTACATATATAATAAATATTTAGTTAATTAGAAATATAATTAATAATTATAACTAATTAATTAGTAATTGGTAATTATTAATTATTTAATCAGTAATATAAATATTTATTATAAATATTCATTATAAGAGGGCTTGCCCTGAAAATCATTCTGCATTTTCGATGTGGGATTAAGGTTCTACCTTTACTGTGCAGTACATTCTGCATTTCCGATGTGGGATTCTGTTTCAAGTACGTGACTTTGAAATACAATAAAATATAAACTATAAGGCCAATATAAATGAAATTTTAAACATTGATTAAACATATAATAAATAGTTGAAAAAAAATGATTTCCTAAAAAATGTTGATGAAAAATAATCTATAACCTTTCAAAACCGCCTACTTAAAACATAAAAATGTTTCAAATACGTGAATTTGAAAGACTGTAAAATATAAACTATAAAACAAATATAATTGAAACTTTAAACTTGATTAAACATATAATAAATAGTTAAAAACAAAAGAAATTTCCAAAAAAATGTTGATAAAAAGTAATTTATAAGCTTTCAAAACCGCATACTTGAAACTTAAAATTTTTCAAGTACGTGACTTTGAAAAACCATAAAACATAAAATAGAATACCAATATAAATGAAACGTTAAACATTGATTAAACATATAATAAATAGTTGAAAAAAAGCAATTTCCAAAAAAATGTTAATGAAAAATAATTTATAAGCTTTCAAAACCGCCAACTTGAAACTTAAAAATGTTTCACGTACGTGACTTTGAAAGATTATAATTATATTACTAATTAACTAATTAATTATTATATAATTAATAGTTATATTAATAATTAACTAATTATTTATTATATAAGTAATAATTAATGAGTAATAATTAATAATTAATAATTTAATGAATAATTATAATTAATATTTACATTACTAATTAACTAATTAATAATTACTAATTACTTATTAATAATTATTAATTACTAATTATAATGAATAATTATAATAAATATTTATATTACTAATTAACTAATTAATAATTAATAATTACTAATTACTAATTAATTAGTTATAATTATTAATTTTATTTATAATTAACTAAATATTTATTATATATGTAATAATTATATTACTAATTAATTATTATATAATTAATGATAATATTACTAATTAACTAATTAATTATGACATATTTATTTATTAATAATTACAAATTAATAATTAAAAATTATAATGAATAAATGTAAATAAAAATTATGTTACTAATTTACTAATTAATTGTTATATAATTAATAATTATATAACTAATGAACTAACTAACTATTATATAATTAATTATTAATAATTAATAATTAATAATTATAATGACTAATTATAATTAATATTTGTATTACTAATTAACTAATTAATAATTACTAATTACTAATTACTAATTACTAATTACTAATTAATAATTAATAATTATAATGAATAAATGTAATTAAATAATTATTTTACTATTTTAGTAATTTATTATTATATAATTAATAATAATATTACAAATTAACTAACTAATTTTTATATAATTAATTATTATTAATTACTAATTAATAATTATAATGAATAATTATAATTAAAAATCATATTACAAATTTACTAATTAATTATTATAATGAATAATTATAATTAAAAATCATATTACAAATTTACTAATTAAATATTATATAATTAATAATAATATTACTAATTAACTAATTAATTTTTACATAATTATCTATTAATAATTACTAATTAATAATTATAATTACTTATTATAATTAATTATCTTATTTATAATTAACTAATTAATTATTATATAATTAATAATGATATTACTAATTACATAATTATTTATTATATAGTTAATAATTATATAATTAATCATTATATTACTAATTAGGTATTATATAAATATTAAATAATAATTAATAGTTATAATGAATAATTATAATGAATAAATATATTACTAATTAACTACTTATTTATTATATAATAATTTTTAATAATTACTAATGAATAATTATAATGAATAATTATATTACTAATTAACTATTATATAATTAATTATTAATAATATTAATTTGATAGTTAAATAAATTATTATATGTTTAAACCGTGTTTTAACTTTAAATTTTATCGGTCTTACAGTATATATTTTAGTCTTTCAAAACCGCATACTTTAATCATTTTAAGTTTTAAGTAGGTGATTTTGAAAGCTTATAAATTATTTTTCATGAACATTTTTTACGAAATTATTTTTATTTTCAACTATTTGTTATATGTTTAATACGTGTTTTATGTTTCATTTATATCGGTCTTATAGTTTATATTTTATAGGATTTCAAAGTCATGTGCTTGAATCATTTTTAAGTTTCATGTTGGTCGTTTTGAAAGATTATAAATTATATTTCATCAATATTTTTTACGAAATTATTTTTATTTTCAAATATTTGTTTTATGTTTAATTCATGTATTAAGTTTCATTTATATTTGTCATATAATTAATATTTTATAAGCATTCAAAATCACATACTTGATACTTCTTATGTTTCAAGTAAGTGGTTTTGAAAGCTTATAAATTATTTTTTATCATCATTTTTTATGATTTTGTTTTGTTTTCAACTATTTTCTATATTTTTAATCCATGTTTTAAGTTTCATATATATTTCCCTTATAGTTTATATTTTATAGTCTTTAAAAGTCACGTACTTGAAAATTTATAAGTTTCAAGTATGCGGTTTTGAAAGCTTATAAATTACTTTTCATCAACATTTTTTTGTAAATTTCTTATGTTTTCAACTATTTATTATATGTTTAATCAATTTTTAAAGTTTCAATTATATTTGTTTTATAGTTTATATTTTACAGTATTTCAAATTCAAGTATTTGAAATATTTTTAAGTTTTAAGTAGGCGGTTTTGAAAGGTTATAGATTATTTTTCATCAACATTTTTGAGGAAATTATTTTTGTTTTCAACTATTTATTATATGTTTAATCAATGTTTAAAATTTCATTTATATTGGCCTTATAGTTTATATTTTATTGTATTTCAAAGTCACGTACTTGAAACAGAATCTCACATCAGAAATGCAGAATGTACTGCACAGTAAAGGTAGAACCTTAATCCCACATCGAAAATGCGGAATGATTTTTAGGGCAAGCCCTCTTATAAAAGGGAGGCCTGAGTAAGAGTTTCTGTCAGAATCCAAACTGCTGTAATGGCTGTAGCGCTGGATCTTTAATAGTAGAGAAATTCTGTTGAAATTTTTTGTTTTGTTTATATATATATATATATATAAACAAAACAAAAAAAATAAAAAATAAAAAATAAAAATTTTCAAAAAAAAGATTTTTTTAGGAGAAAGGCGGAACCGCGGATGCCGCCTTTCACCCGCAGCGCAAAGGCGGCATCGCAGATGCCGCCTTGCCCCCGAAATGAAAAGGCGGCATCCGGGATGCCGCCTTTGAGGTGCATTTTAAAAAAAATTACTCTAAGTGTTTTCTGGAAAATATTTTTTTTAAAACGTAAAAAAAAAATCCGCAAGTTAGGCTACTTTGACACAGGTTAGAACCAATGTGAAGAAACTGTGAGTCCTTGAGAACGAAGAGATAGTGGAAAAACTGAGACACTGTAACCGAACGGTGAGACCATGAAATGGAATTAAGGTGGCAGTGACACGGTGAGACAGTAATGGAAAATAGTACGTGGTAGCACCGTGACAGGAACAACCCTTGAAACTGCAAAATAAATAGAGGTATATAATAAATTAAAACATAAATAAAATATGAACTATATAATTAAATTAAACTAAAACTCAATTAAAACAATTGAAAAGTTAAATACAACATAAACCATAATAAATATATGAAACCATTAAACATAAGTTATATTATTATTATCTTCTAAAATAAAATTAATTTAAATTAATAAATTATAAATCAATGTAAAATTATATAAAATAGGTGCTAAAACAAAGTAAATTATTAATATCAGAAGTTAGATATTTTGTTATTATATACTAAAGTTAATTGATGAAATTAATTTTAGAAGTGCGGTAAGTTAATAAAATTAAATTTATAAATGTTAAATTGTTAAAAGATGGATAAAAATTGGATAATGTTCTTTAAATTAATTAATATTTAATACAAGAAATATTGATATAACAACTAAATAATTCAATTATAAATAAGGATATTATTTAATTAATTAACAAAATAGCCAAATTATTAAAAATGAAGGCTCATACACTACACTAGATAATATGTTTTATAATATAAAATAAAAGTAAGAAATAAAATAACTATATTATAGCTTAAAAACACAATAAAATATAAAAATTTATAAACTCGGAAATTTATTTATAAAATTACAAAAGTGATAATATACAGTAAAAAGTGCACAAATTATTAATTAAAATTAATAAAAATCAATTAAAAAATGTGGCAAAACAAGTGTTTTTATGGCCTCATCAATTATGCAGTGGAAATTTATTCCCATGTGTTCCTTATTATTTTCTAGGTGCTAGTTACTACCCTGTAATGATTGGGAATGACATTCGAAACTAGTGAGAAGCCAGATAAGGTTACATATTAGTCCATTATGATCGTATTCATTTAAAATAATTTCAGATCCTAGATTAATAGTAGGGGAAGTAGTTTATGGAAGCACTCTATTATTACTTGGGATGCCCATAAGTGTGTGTATATTCTATTTAGGACTAATTCTATAATTATATAATGAGTTTATATATCTCTATCTTTCAATGATAATTTATTTATTAGGGGAATTAGGTTTTTTATATTATGATTATTCTTGTTGGATTGAGGTTGGAGATAGTCATTTATTGTCCCCCAATGTCATTTTTTGTGTTTTCTTGGTGGTTTCCCTTCTAATTTTAGGATGAAAATAGATAAATAATTAGGGACATGTTGTTTTCTTCTGTGTCCTATCAAACCATTCAACAACTAAGTACTTTGTTTTGGAATTTTTTTTGAAGATATTTCATGATTGGTGAATGAGCCATCATAAATGTGACCAAGTAGAGCATGGTTTCTGTAGCATGTGAATGTTTTGTGTTAGGACCAATTGTTTCTTGGATTTCCCAAGGGTGCTTTTTGGTTAATGTAAAATGAATAAAATATGGTAACATGATATGTTTATGTCATTATATTGGATTTATATTACTGTTTGTGGGGTTATTTTTCTTTATAGATTTATGAACATGGTTTTTGTCCATGAAAGGGATATTTTATAAAAAAAAATTTATTGAAAAGATTCCTTTGTAATTATAGGGAATGTTTATCTCATTTTATTAATACTTCATATTACATATATTATTTCGATCATTTATTTTGAAACCATATTTTTATATTCATGGGAATTCAAGGCATGGATGGGCCATGCTGAATTCTGAGTAGTTTCCCCATCTCATTTGTATTATTATAACATGCTGAAAAATTCAGAATTTTCCATTCATTATACCCATCAACAGTTTTTAAGGTTGTGTGTATTGGGAAATCCCATTGAGCATAGTGGTGATCTTAGTTAGGTGATGTTTCGGTTCTTCCCGGTCCGGCTCATTATAAATAAATATATATATATATATATATATATATATATATATATATATATATATATTTAAAGAGTAATATTTGTTTATATCATATAACTAAAATGTATTACATGGTTAGTCATATAATCATAACATATTTAATATTATTATGTTTACTTCATATCATAAGGGATGTTTTATTTAAATGTTTAGTAAATTTCCGTAAAATAATTTCTTTTGTATGAAATCAATTATATGGATTTACATTTGAAAACAAATTGGTTTTATTTTAATTAAAATATTATTCTTATATGTTATGGTTTTATTTAAAAGGTAGCTTTTGATATTTTAGAATCATAATTTTATTAAATGAACATCATCTTTATACTGATCATGAAATAATTCAATAGTATTTTTAAGTGATTGAGATACCAAATATGACTAGTTTAAACTCTAAAAGGGGGTGGAGGTGAATAAGGTGTTCCCAATATTTACAAAATTCCAAACTATCTTATTACCACACTATAATTTAACCCATTTATTTAGTTAGAAAATTTAGATATATTAATTATTTTTCTATAAATAATAAACATTATTCAAGAAAGTTGGTAATTAAATAGGTACAACGTTTTATTACATTGTTCGATATAGAGACCCAATATTTGACTTGACTAGTTATTTATCCCAATTATGTATTCTCCATTATAACCTAAGGTTTATTAAAATGGGTTGTGTTTTCCACACATTCATTGTGCCTCACAATGTTTACAATTACTGGCTATCAAAAGAATTATTGTTCTAGAATATCAACAGTCTTATAAATTCATATTTCACACAAGAATTACAAAAAATAAGTTTATCAAAATACTCATATCATCACACTATGGTATTTATTCATACCTTGATACCCATAGGATTTATGGTTTCTCACAATATAAACATAATATATTCTTCTAATCTCCCTCATGGAAGATGATCACAATATATGTATCATATTATGTTTCATCAAGAAAAATATATCTTATTCACCTATATTAAAGGTCTTTGAATACCAATAGATCTTAAACATAGACTACTTGAAACTTAATTAAGTATAATTAATCTAAAATTTATACCTGAAAAATATTCTACTCATCTGGATATCTAACTCTTCTATGAAAGGCTCAAAAAAATAGAGATTAATATATTTCTAAATATCATATTATTCTGAAAATTTTTAATTCCAATGTTATAGAAACAAGGGATTTATGTCATATTTATCTTATTACTTCTTCTTTCATACCTATATAATAACAACTTCTAAAAATAATATCAACTTCGTCAATCATCCACTTAAATTATTCTTCAAATGTAAACTAGTAGCATAGCTCTTTAAAAATCTATCTCTGAACATGCATATCAATAATTCACTCTTCTTGGTTTTCTATTTCTCATCCACATATCATCTCTTATACTCACTTATATAATGGGATCGTTATATAATTTCATTTTTTCCAAATAACATAAATTATATTTTGAGGGAAAAAGATCCAACGTGTACAAAATAAATATTAATGAGTGACATGTTTGGGGCACCTAATATTTCATGTTCACTGGTTCTTCAACACAAGGATTATTCCATGAATATTATTATTTAGTTTCTTCATCTATTTAGAATTTAAGATAAAATTATATTTGAAAAATTTACATATTTGGTGAATCCTCATCTTCCTCATCTACTATAACCAAAAATCCACATTAAATTCTTTCTTCCATGGTTATATATATGATATAGCACTAGTAAAAATAATGGGATGATCCTCATGATTTCAACATGATATGTTCTCTACCACAATATACAGGTTCCATTTTGGTTTATTTTACATCACAATACAACCCAACAATTCTTCACTTTATCAAACAAGGATCAAAAATATTTTTGCGACATTTAATAAACTAAAGAATAATACCAATCATTGTTCGATTTTATTTCCTTAAAATTTATAAATTCTAGAAACATCCTTTACCATGTTTCATTAACATTCACATTCCATGCTTAAAAACTAGCTTCCTGTTTATGGAAATTTTTGGGTAACTCACCCTTCAAGATGTTTTTGATGTTTGTATACATGAATAAAAGGTTTGGAGTTATAAAAATAATTTATTATAATTTTTTAGTTTTTATTTATTTCCAAATGTTCCAGAACTCCAAATTTCACTAAAATTTTCTTCCAGTATTATGAATCCCAGCAAAATAATTGAAATAATGTATCACATGTATATTTGGATATTTTAATCATATAAAAATATCCCAAGAATAATCATTTTTAATTTCCATTGAAATTATCAATTTTTCAATATTTTATGTTTTCCCCTAGTAGGTAAGAAAATTTGTATTATATAGATTTGTAGTACAAAAAATATTTTTAATTAATATATATTCCATGAAAAAAATTATGTGTTGATTCACATATAATATTTAGATATGTTTTCTTCTTGGTAAATTCTCTTACATGGTAGTCATTTAGGAATTTTTATCTGAAATCATGTATGTGGTTCCCAAATTCCAATACGTATAATAAATATTTGTATATGTGAATCCTTCCTCTAGTTTTATATATATATTTTTTCTTCATGAAATCACAAATGTGTAAATAATTGTGCATGTAAAATTTAATTAATATCATTTTCAAGATTTCATGTAGTTTAAACTAGGGATCTTTTTTTCAAACTATAGCCATTCTTGTGCAGTCAAAAACACTTCAATAATTCCATTTATAATTTAAAACTCATTTCAAAAAATTCTAACTAATTACAATTTAATCACAAAATATATTCTCACGTGAGAGTATCTTTAATACCACACATTTCATTTGAAATTTTATTTAACCCTACAAATCATCCATATGTTTTGTCCACACAAATTTTGGCATTCATATGCATCTAAACACTAGGGTGTACTCTCAATTCATTGGGTCTTAAAACTCTAATTTTCTATCCTTTTTATAGACGATTATAACAATTATTAAAACTACTCATTTTAGTCAATATTCCTTTTATTAAAAAATATTTTATATGGTATAATAACTCACTCCACATTATTTTTCACGATCAACCATTAATATTATCTCAAAAACGTCACATGTATAGGGCTAACAGAATATTTTCCATCCAGGTATTCCATGAAACCACGTCTCTAATCACCTATTCTATGTATCAGTAATGGAAGCACCCAAAACCCTCTAAAATAAATCATGGGAATTAACAATTATTATGTAGAGGGTGGATACTGAATCCACCACTTAGTTCATCAACATTACATTATGTAATTGTAAGTGAAAAAAATATATTGTGACATGAAATAAAATCATCGACCTAAGCACACATCAATCACCTCCTATGGATTCATTCAATTCGAAATTAACTCCAATATTATATTTCATTCATCTACTCATAGTTATTAATGGATTAGGAAGTTGGAAAAATTGTTCTCCCACTTTTGAAATGAAAAGAAGGATCTACTCAACAAAACACATTCTCTATTTATGTATCCAAAAATGGTATACTTGATAAAATGGTAGAGTTTTATATTGGGAAATAAAAAATTATAAAGTCTAATAACATTTTTAATAAAACAAAATTCTTTGGAAGTGATATAACCTTTCTTAGTTGCCTATTATTTCTATAAATTCAATGATATAAGGATTTGAACTTGGGTAATATCTTATCTATTAAAAGTGACTACCAGTAATAAAGATCATTATAAGAGTCATGATAATTAAATATATCATCACATTTTCTATAGGTGTTACCCAATAGTGGAACTGTGAAAACATTAATTTACAACAAATTATAAGATTAGAGATTGAATCTTTATTTTATATGTCTTATCCTTAGATTTTATTATATACTAACATTGCATAGTGGTTCATGAAATGATTTATTTATTTTCAAAATATCATAAATATGTATATTTAGTGGAGAAAGAGGGAATAAGTATAGAAAAACAATTATAGAAAAACCTATTTGTGTTTTTATTGTTTCATGTGCATTTCTTTTTCAAATCAAGAAGTATTCAATTAATACCCATCATTAAATAGTTTTTTTAAATTAGTTTAAATTTTATTTACTTAATTTTAAAAGTAAGTACTACTTCATCTTCCGCAAATTATTCACAAAAAATCCACATTTAATATCTTTTTACATGATCGAATATATTATATATTAGAAATAGTAACATGTGACGTTCATCAAGGTCTTGTCTTAAGAGCTTCTACAAATCAGTGTACATGTTCCAGTTTTTTCCTTTGAAATTACGACAATATCCCAAAACTTCAATATTTTTATTATTTAATAAAATATATTTATTTTATATTTACTCAACTGTAGAATAACAAAAATAATGAACTAATTTAATTTCCTCTGAATTTAAAATTTTTAAAATTAACATTATCATGTTTCATTGATATTACCTTTACATGGGTGAAAACAAGATCCAACTATTTTAAATTATTGGACCACACACCATTTAATTTGTTTAAGATATTTGAAATCCTTAAAATCATCTTTAACATCACTCAAAATAATTTAATCTAGAATTTATTCATTAATTCTATAATTGATAATTTACATAACTCAAAATTTATTTGATTTGTTCAACTATGCTTGAGGGTAAATAATCACCAATTGAAAGAATATATCACATGTATTTGGTGTTTTTTAAATCATATAATAATATCCTATACATCATTTATTTTAAATTATTATGATATTCTAAATATGAATGTACGTTAATTTTACACCAAGTACAGATCCAAAATTCAGTGGCACTAATGTTCGGTAAAAAATGGCGATGTGGAGTTATATATACCAAATAATCATTGCATATCAAAAAGTTTATATGAACTCCTCATTTCTAATTTCACCTAAGGGTTTCTAATCTTGATATTTAGATTTTAATTCTACAACATGGTTCATGGAGTCCAATACATAGAAGAAATATTTTTCTATGTGAATCTATATTAAGGATTAGAATACATTTATTCTTATTGAAATAATTATTTGGTTATTTATATATATAAATTAGACTAAGGATGGTTTTTCCCAAAATAATATAGTTTAAATAAGGTCACCTATAGTCCAACTCTATCCATTCTCATGCACTCATAAAAACATCAAAAACTAGTACTCGCCCGTGCTATTGCACGGCTGATTCAATTAATGGGTTTTCTTTTAATAAGAGAATAATATTTATAAAATTTGAGAATAAACAATAATGTTGACAAAATTTTTATTATAAAGTCGCATATTATGATAATGGAATAAGGGTGCATAGAATCTGAAGAAGTCATTCAAATAGTTGACAGAGAAAAAAGATATAGTAAAAGTAAATGAATTTATAAATATGGAGGAAAAATATTTTAAATCATTTTCAATTTCAATCATAGTAACTATAATGCAAGAACTAAAATTAAAATTGATAGATAAATCAAATATAAGACAATGGTTGTAATAATAAAAATGAAAAATTTGAAAAAAATGAAAGAATAATAAATTGAATTAGTGGGAAGTTTAGGAAATAAGAAATGATGATTGAAACTATTCATCAGGTATATAGAAAAATATGGAATAAAGGGAAGTAGTATCAGAGACAAAGATGAAATAGAAGATTCAATTGAATAAAATAAATAGATGAAGATAGAGAGTCAACAAGCACTACATAATACATGACAACATGAAGTTGAATAAAAATAATAGATAAACTCAAATTGATGTATTGTATGAAATGTTAATACATAATGTTAAGAAATAAATGGCAATATTTCTAGATGTATTGTATGAAATTTGAATATAATTTCAAATAATATATAAACATGCATGACTATAAAATACATCATGTATATATATATGCCGCCATAAATTAATGAGACATAGTGATTGTATACATACAACTTTTTATCATATAATATGAATAAACATGACATTCTGTATAAAGTCACTCAGCATTATATCTGATCATAAAAAATATTGTTTTACACTATAAAAATATTTAAATTAAAGAATATTTAAATAACTACATATTTCAAACTCTGAAGTGAAGTCTTATTCATAAAGTTATTACTATGAAGAGTGAAGCCTTATGCATAAATAATTAATATGAATAGTGAAGTCTTATGTATAATGTAATTAATTTGAAAGATTAAGTCTCTCATATATGAAAATGCATTACCTAAAATGTATTCCTGCAACTGAAAAAATATTTATACAGTTGTAACGGTCAATTAACTTTATTTCTTAGTGTAAATGCAGGGTTTTCTAAAATGCATTCCTACTATATACAAACTATTAGAGTCAAACTATTGGAAAATAAGATGTAAATACAAAATAATTTATTTACATTTTTAATGTCAAATAGATGGAGTGAAAGGCCATGTTGGAAACTTTTGTGCTGGACAATGGAGTATCATAAACATCTCCACAATATTGTAATTGAGGCCTAGAATTTGTTTCCCTCCTATCATCTCAGAAACAAGACCTCAAGATGTTATGTTGTTCTTGCAAAAACAAATAAAGTCCCTCCAGTTTGTCTCACTCTTGAAGAGTATATTTCAGCCCATATATTAATTATATAACTCATAGATCCATCAACTGAGATCCAAATAATGACAATGTCAACATATACAAATCGCAAGATGATTGGACACAAGTAGATGAAATCACTCTATACAACTTCAGAGATGCATAGATTTATATTAGTTAAATAGATTCAATCATACTGGTGTAAGTGATTTGAAAGGACTGCCAATAAATTCATCAACACAATACATAAAAAAACAAAAGATAATTAGGTAAAATAATCAATATTGTTTGACAGAACTCCTCGATAAAAACACATGCACAAATAATGATTTTAACCTATTTCATTTACACAGTTGTAAACGAATGGAATTTATCAATTTCAACCCCTTATTAACCCAAAACTATAATAACTGAAAAAAATCACAAAATCAATACCTTAAAAGAAACTTTCCCCTGGTATCTTGAATGGATCATCATCAAAAGTTAGCTACGGCTGATGAGAAAAGAAAAATTCTTATTAAAATAGAATAAATCGATCCAATTATACATGAAAAAGAATATGTTAACTAAAATAAAATAGAGTATGTTGATCCATACATTCATGAAAATGAAAAATCATTTCTGCTCACTATCATCAATATGCCTTTGAAATCGTTTTCCAAATTATACCTTAAAATATAGAATCATATATGCTCAAAACAACTGCCACATGCATAGAGTAATGGACCAAGACATCAACCTTACCACAAATATTCATTCCTGGAATATTTTTTCTCAAACCAGATTCCCAGATAGCACCTACATGAACATGAACATCGATATATAATATTTTAATTTTGTTGGACCCATATAGCTGGATCGTTAGAGAAACTAAAACAAAATTACTGATTTTCTTATAGAACACATATTATATATCATTTACAGTGACATGATAGCAAGAATGGATCCTGCCCTGTTGATAATTTCATTTTCTTAAAGGATGTAAGGAAATTCATCGCCTGGAAGTAGTAGTATACCAGATGACATCCTTATTTCAATATCGGTCAGTGGAATTACCTTAAGAAAAAAAATAGTTGCATCACCAGTTTCCTGATAAACAAAAGATATATATTCATTAATATACCAATCTTTAGGTTTAACAATCGTTAACTAAAACATGTATGTGCATATATATGTGTGTGAAATGAGAATCAGTTAGAAGCATTGTTGTTATCGAATTATAAAGTTAATGCCATAAGAATCATAAAATTCTTACCTCATAATGAAATACCTTACCATGCCATAACCAATATGTTTTTTTCCTCTGATGTGTGATTGAGTTATCTCAGTTGTATAATTTCCCACAAGAAAAGATCCTCAGATCTCATTAAGAGCCATAATTTTATCTAGAGAAAGCATCAACACATTGTCAGTCTAAGGATGTTGAACCATCAGTGTTTTCCCAGTATTAAGTACCTACACATTTTGCTTGAGTGGCTATGGTGCATCCACTTTTCAGGCTTCTCAAAGTTCCTCTACTTGTTCCAGGGGGTTTTTATTTTTTCCTCTAGAACAGATTGATGTTATGCGTTTTCAGCTAAAGATTATAGGGGGATGCAACTTCAACTTCCTAAGCAAGGCTTTCTCACCCATGCCTCACTTCTGCCAAGAATCCAATCAGTTGAATATTTATGAACCTATTACTGAGAGTATAAAAAGAAAATATATTTAGTTTACTACTGATTCATACTAATAAAAACTATAGCCATATAAGTAATGAAACACAATATTGAAATATCACCTACTATTGAATAAAGTGTGGTAGGTTTTTTTGATACTGGATATGAATATAATTGAAGAAAAAATGTATACTATGCAGGTGATGTAATAATCCAATAAATTCATTAAATCTTTAACTGTTTTATGTGACTTTACATTAAATAAATTAAAAAAATGTATGAATTATTATAAGAAAAAATTAATATATTTTCCCACAGCACTGACGCACGTGACATTAATTGCTTAACTTAAGATGAGACTTCGATTACACATTATGTCCACTACATAACAGAATAGTAAAAACAAAACATATTAATAACTAAATAAAAAATAATGAATACTATATTTTTAAATTTATTAGAAACATATATATAGTGGAATCAATTTTCAGTGAATGCAACATCTTAATAGTGAACAGAACATATCATTCCATCCATGACAAATCAGGGAACATAACATACTTACTGGAAACACGTTAATAGTGGATTCACTTGATTATAGAAACTGAAACAAGGGTGACTTACCACTACTACTAAAATCATTCACTTATTCTATAGAAAAGAAATGATGAAAATAGTTTACACTACAAAAAAAACATGTGTTGAAGAAAACCGAAGCATGCCTAGGATGCATCTTATGAACAGAGATGTCCATGGAAGACACGATATACCCAGGAAAAGAAGTAGACATGGCTAGGTTTGATGAAGAGGGATATCCTACCTCTAATACAGATTCCTGAAAAATATGTTATTGGAGCCACCTAGAGGTTTGACATGGATCCATAGGATTTCTGGAGATAGGTCCTTTCCAGGTTTTTCCTGCTACAAACCTAAAACTGTAGTCCAAAAATCAATGCATGGGTATATGCCTGTATAAACATAAAAGAATATATAAAAATAGAATCAGATCAATAGAATCAGATCAGCATAATATATAAATTTAAATAAGGATGTTATAACAGAAATGCAGTATTGAATTCTAGTATCAGAAAGCTGCAAAACATCATTCAAAATATTTGAAAATAAAAATTTTGAGTTTTTTTCCATTTAGAAAATGAAACAATCTGTATAATTCACAATTGTCAAAGGTGTTTATTCTATTAATCAATGGTGTTTATTACATTCAGTAATACCTAAATCAATAATGTCTAATATACAAATCATATGAGTTTCATGATTTTATAGTGAAGAATGTTTCTATAACAAAATCTGGATACAATAATAGAAATATATCAATATTCTACTATGAATTAAAGTATATATTTTTAGACATCTAATAATACAATGTTTCATGTAAAACTTCTCAATAACATACCTGGTAATGTGAACCATCATGAATTTCATTAAATATGTTCCTAATTTCATTTACCTATAAATACCATGCATATAGGTTGCTATTTTTGAAGAATTGAGATGGTTAATACATGTTCTAAAAAGTGATTCATGTATCTGAACATATACACTGCATAATATTTTTATTTTTCATGTACAAAATAACTATTGAAATAAAACCTGGGTAAACTTGAATGTGTGCAGTGGATGATATGAAATACATATTCCAAACAAAAAAACTATACAAAAAATGGTGTGTATCGAATTAGAATCATAGACGGGTGAACTCGACTATATGTAACTGTGCAAAACCAAAAATAATCACTATTTCTTCTAACACAACAATCATATTTCGTTTTTTAATGAAAGTAATTCTCTTAGTTTACAAAAACTGTGAAACATACAAACAGTATAACTTAATGTTTTTTCAGTGATATAAATCAAGTGGTCATCGAATGACACACCTTATTTGCTCCCCTACACAGCCCATTAGTCTCTTGTTGAGCCCTGTTCATTTTATCTCCCATCACCTAAAATAAAATAAAAATTTGGAGAATCAACCAAACAAAATATCGAGTATATAGTATATAATATAATTAGTAACTGCAAAAAAAATATTACATAATACATGTACTGTAAAATCTCTATAAAAATCAATAAAAAATAGTATATACAATCTGCATGTGAGATAATTAAATATATTGTTCAATTAACAAAGTAATATTGGTATACCTAAACTACAACTCATTTTGAAGTGGTGGAATAGTAGATGGGTAAACTTGAATGTATGTAGCTATGCATAAACAAAACAATCGCTATTGCTTCTAATACAATAAAATTATTTCATATTTTAATTATTTTAATTCTCTGAGTTGAAAAATACTGTGAAACATACAAACCACATAACATGATGATTTTTCAGTGGTATAAATGAAATAGACATCCAACGCCATACATTAGTAGCTCCCATGTACAACCCTTTATTCTCTGGTTGATCTCTCTTCATATTTTCTCTCATCAACTAAAATAAAACAAAATGAGGAGAATCAATGAATTAAGAAAATATAATAATGAAATGTAATATTCATTTGATTGGAAAACCTGATGGAAGCAAAAAAAACTATCGACTATACATAATATAATATAATTTTTAATAACAAAAAATATTACATAATGCATGTAATGTAACACCTTTATAAAAATAAATAATAATGACTACCGAAAATCTACAGGAAAAATAAATAAATATATTTTCCAATTAATAAGGTAATATTGGCATACCTAAACTCCAACTCATTTTGAAGTGGTGGAATAATAACTGGGTAAAATTGAATGTATGTAACTGTTTGTAACCAAGAACAATCGCTATTTCTTCTAATACAACAAAATTATTTTATATTTTAAAGAATGTAATTATCCTAGTTGAAAAATACCATAAAACATACAAACAACATAACTTGATGATTTTTCCGTGATATAAATCAAGCGGTCATCGAATGACGCACCTTAGTAGATCCCCTAGATATCCCTTAAGTCTCTTATTGTGCTGCATTCATTTTATCAATCATCACCTAATATAACACAAACTTAAGATAATCAATGAATTAAGATAATATAGTGATGGACATTTGTTTTCATTTGAACCAAAAAACTGAGGGACACAAAAAAAACTGAGCATACTGCAAATAAACTAATTTCTAACGGCAGACAAAGATTTCATATTTTATGTAATGTAATACATCTATTATAATTAATAATAAACACTACATAAAATATATAGTAGAGAAAAATAAATATATCATCCAATTAACAGTGTAATCATGGAATACCTAAACTGCAACTCATTTTGAAGTGGTGGATTAATGTTTTGGACCCAACAAAATGAACAGGTGAATAAATACAGTCTTACCAAATGAAAATGTTGTTGCAATATCTGAACTGGAAGAGAAACTGTATTATTATGAAATAAGAAAAAAGAAAGTATGAATTTAAAGGTAATACCAGAATGAAGAGAGGTGGAGGCCGTCTGCATCTTCTGAGAGATGCTCGACAATGGATCGTGGTGGTCCCTGTTGAAAAGGAAATAGATATTAAAACCAATAGAGTAAGAGATTCCTGAAATATGATGATAGAATAATCCATAGTTATTTTATTTATTTGATGTCTTCCGCAACCAATGTTGCAAATCCCTGAAGCTAGATTTTATGATGAAGAAGGTGGTGTAGACCAAGCTAGAATCTGGAGGCCTAAATTTGAGTGTTGATGATGATTTCCAAACTGAAACCAAGCATAAAGATTAAATCAGATGAAAATATCAACTATCGAGAATGGGTTACCGAGCCGAGACAAAAAACAACAACTTTTGAAGATTGAAATCAATTGTGATTTGTGGTCGCCACTGTAGAATCGGTGGAGGTAGAGGAGTCAGCGACGAATGACTTGTTGGCAGGGGAGCCATAGGAGCCAAACATCGAACATGCGGTGGCAGAGTAGGCGAATGAGAAGGTTGAGAAACTGGAGGGGGCGAGGTTAGTTTATGAGGGAGAGGGAGCCTAGGGCGGTAGCGGGAACCCTAGATCTAGGGAAAGGAACTTCGGAGTGGGGATAGATGTAGGAGAAGAAGCCGTTGAAGATGATGGAACAATCGGAGTTTGGTAGAGGAATTGAGTTTCAACTGTAACCCTAGGATAGTGAGATGGTAATCACGAAAGGTGTATGGATGATACGGAGGGAATGATACGAGCATGATAAGGTAGATTTAAGAGCATCGGAAAACCTAGAGAGGAGGTGAAACTGGAGCGGGATTCAGAGGAGGTCGAGGAGGTGAAGCAGGTGACGACGAGGAAGTAATAAGTGAGAAGGGAAATCGCGATCGGGGGAAGAAGGTGAGGGAGGTGGACGGTGAGGAATGAGTGGAAAAAGTAAATTTCGGAGAGGGAAATGGTGATAGGGAGGGCGAGCAGGAGCGGGGGTGGGATGAAGTTAATGGCAGAGAAAAGGAGTGTAGGTGGGACGTGGAATCTTGGAGGAATGGAACGTACTGATAATAGGACGTTGAAGAATATTAGAGTCACACATGGCAGCTAGAAAGCCAGGATTAGTATATATAGTAGATATCAGAAAGAATTTATAAATAATTCTAAAACATTAAAAATGATTCCCAATTAATTTTAATATATGTAATCATGTGATATTATATGGAATACCCCACAATAAATTTCTAATTTTAGTCAACCCAAAATCATTTTCCATGTGTGTTTTTCATCGCTGATTTTAGTTGTCATATGTAGTAGAATTCATGGATGGTCTTATTCTAATTCCATAAGTTCTTAAATTGTAATCAATTATCGTTTTCTACATTTATTATAATATATATTAATGTTAATAACTATATTGCATACTATTTCAATTCGAAACTATATTAGACAATGCTTTAAATCCTACCAGAACTGTTTTCATGTTGTAACACTAATATCAAATCATCAAACATATAATATAAAGGGATGATATGAATTTTTTGTAGCTATGTATTCCATGAATCCACCACCTTAATCGCCTTTCCAAAGTATACATCATGGGATAACTAAAAAAATATAACCAAACTCATGGAAAACCTGATTTCATATTTTGTGGGTGGATAATGAATCCCTAAAAAAATCATCAAATTTTTTTCATGAAATTAATAGTAAAAATAAAACCTTTTTCTACAAAATAAAAAACATCACTGTATGTGAACATTATGCATTTTTTTAAAAAGGATGACTTTTCGTTGAATTATGAAGAATAGTGTTTTTACAAATACTGTACATTTTATAACATTATCATGAAATATGTGTGATTTAAAAACATATAAAACCATTAAATTAAAATAAATTATATTTATTGAGTATAATAATGAATTTATAAATATTAAGGAAAATTTAAATAAGTATCTTTGAAATTTTAGAGACTATATGATATTATATTTAAATAAAAAACATTTTTGTCCTTTTCTATTAGATAATAATTTCCAATGACCTATTCTATTTTGGTTTTCTTTAATTGTCATAATATACTTATTTTTATACTCATTATATAATAAATTTTATGGTTTTCAATACTATATATGAGTTTTGTGTAAATTCATTTTTATACGTAAAAATGTTTATTTTCTGAATACTATTTTCATTACATTTTGTATAATTTTATTAACATTAATTTTTAGCACCTATTGAAATTTATTCCATCTAAATGGTTTTAAAATCTTTATTCATCATTTTTAGAATAGTTAATAAGGAAATTTTCATTTATATCAATAAAAATAACTTACCATAGTCATAAAATAGGCACACTAATTTGAGTTTCTTGTCAAAATTTATCTTCACTGAGATTTTCATCATATTGAACAATTTTTTATTTTATGTGGTGAATATACTTTCCATGAGTGCATTTTAGAGTTATTTACAGGCATTTATAAGGATTTAAAGACCCATATGTGGCTTTCATCAATGGGTATTGTTTCTAATGATACCAATGTAGTAAGAGATTTCGTACGTCAATGGTTTCAGTTTCAATGAATGATTTTCTTCCTATGACCAATTAATTTTTCATGTAATTATATAATTTTTGGGATTAATTAATCCAAATAATTTTCTTTGTTTAAATTGATTTTGATTCAAGTGTTATATCTTGGGTTAAGCAATTTCCTTATGACATATTCATTCCATTATGTTTTGAAAATAAAAAATGCATTTTATTAAGGGAAATTATCTTTCTCTAACAAACATTCTATTGAAGAATATTTTATTTTCCTAAGAATTATTTTGACTTTATATATGGTTATCAATGTCTTATATAATATTTTATCATACCAAGTCTAAAAATTATTTTCCTCAGCCAAAAATTGGATCCACATCATAATCAGAAACATAAAGTATCTTTGAATATGATATCCCCAAAATTGTGAATCTAATTTAATCTAAAATCATTCGTCAATTTCTTTGGAAATCAAACTATGAATTCTTTTTAAATCAGACGCCAATTTCATATGAAATCAGACTCAGATTTATTCTAAAATCGGATTTTGATTTCTTCTGAAATCAGAATCTGATTTCATCTTAAATATGAATCAAATTCCACCTAAAATAAAACCTTGATTTCTTCGTAAATAAGACTTTATTTTCACTTGAAATTAGATTTGGATTTCATTGTAAATCAGACTCTAATTCTCTTTTATTTTATAATCCAATTGTCAATATTTCTAAATTTTACTTTTCACATTCTTATAAATCTAATTAAATTACATCCCTATATTTACCTCATCATCTCAAAGTAATGATTCATTTTATTAGATAAAATTATATTAATATTTCTTAAGAATTTAATGTTTCTCATGGATATTTATTCAGAATTATGTTTCCAAATCTATTTTTACATAACCATTTATTGAGTTCCATGTGTACAGGTCCCTATGAAATTAAATTAAATGAATGAATATTAGAGGAGAAAGATGACCATTGAAATTGATTCATATAAATAACTAGGAATTTGAACAAGCTGAGATATAGAGTTTTCATTTAGAGATGTTGATCTCTGGAATGAAGTGATACTCTAGGAAGGATTTTCTCAAACCTTAATTGTGTATTTTCTATGGAAAATTTTCTCACGACGATTAAATCCTATAATACCATTATAGTTTGAATCTGATTGTTTCTGATCAATCAAGGGCATTCAAGGATTGGAAGATAGAAGTCATGATCACCGTTGAGATTGAGAGCTTGCAGGAATAGAAAAGAAGACTCTGATTTTCGTATCGAGGTCTTACCCTTTGGTGAGTAAGAAATAATTTCCTAAAAGTATAAATCAAGGGACATTTATCCCAAGTTGTTGGATTCCCTTCACTTTGGGTTAAAAGATTTCTTAATATTGTATTGTTCTTGTTACATGTTTTTATTTCCAATGCATTTTATTAAAGGAATAATGTGTATGAATTTTATACATTCTTATTCTTCTATGCTCATATATAAATAAAACTCAATATGCATTAAGGTAGAATCATTCCCATTGGGATCATATTATCAAATCATAATAAAGTTAGATTCATTATTATCAAATAAAGAATGCTTTATAATTCATCTTGTTTAACATTGTTAAACATTTATTTTCTTAAGGGTAAAAATGAATGTTTTTAAACCTAAAATTCACCCTCTCTTGTTATTGAGAAAACAACATCTACATTTCGATTCTATAATTGGTATAAGAGCTGGCCTCTAAAGCACTTATACATATATATAAGTATTCTTTCTTATCTTTTCATGATTATCTTTACTTGTTCATGTTTTTCTTAATGGTTTTCCTTGTTTTCAACCTATTAATACTTATATGTTTTGCAGAGAAGAATTTTTGTTATTTTCATAAAGAGATGGCATGAATTAATGTTGGTTCTATAGAGAATATAAATCCTACCATACCCCCAATTTTTGAAGGAAATGAATATGAGTACTAGGGAGATAATATTAATACTTTCATTATCAGTACCAATGTTGACAACATTGTTTTTCTAATAGAAGACTACAAGATTCCAGACCAAGAACCCAGACAATTAACCAATCAATAAAATCAACAGTACAAGAGTAACTTTGAGGTGCACAGTAATTTATTATGTTCTGTGACCTAGAATACCTATATCCATATTTAATCTTTTGAATATTCTTTTAGAATCTGGATGGATATATATGTTACAAATTTTTAGCACATCAATGGTTATTGAAATAAGAATAGATATGATTAGAGATTAATACTATGGTTTTATGTTTCCTTTTGGAGAACACATTTTCAAATTTCAAAAAAGTTTTTCACTGCTGTCAATATCATTCATTCTACAGATTAAAAAATACATGATGGTGATATTATTTCAAATAATATAATAGATATTATGCTCAATGACTGGAAATTCAGAAGAATAATGATTGATGAGAATATGAAATTTTTAAAAATTACTCTTAATGATTTATTTGGGTCTATTCTACAGCATCAAACTAGAATGAAGAGAGATTCAATGATCACCAATGGAAAAAATGGAAATGGAAGTATTTCATTCACTACTACAACAAATCATATGAATTCCAAGACTCCTGAAATAGTTACTATATCAAAATCCATGAAAGCTATTTTTATATCTGATTCGAGTAATAGTGATCATTTTGAGAATGAACATGCCAATCTCTCAAAAAGAATGAACAAGATTGCAGGAAAGAAAAAAATTCAATATATATACATGAAGAATGATAGAAAGGAAAATAAAGATTCAAAAGTTACTTGTTATGAATGTATGAGGGAATGTCATATCAGACCAAACAATCTTATCCTAAAATAGAAAGAAATAAAGGATAGTTATTTAAAATGAAACATGAAGAAGTACTACATGAATATGTCATAGAAATTACTAAATGATTATGACATATGGAGTGCTAGTGGTGGTGATTATTCAAATTAATCTTCCGAAATTGAATCATCACGATAAAACATTATTGGTCGTATAGACATACTTCCTACTAAAAATAAATATCTCATGGATAAGGTAAATACTACTGAATATTTAACCAATATTTCTATAAATTATAGTTGGTCCAATGAGAAATATAAAGAATCTTCAAATGAAGATTCTTTCTCATTATAATATAATACTTAACATTTATATGAAGAAGTATCCAGGTTTTCCAATTTACTTGATATATAAAATAGATAGATTAATAAGAAAAATAGCAGATAAAATTCTAGAATATGTGTTTTATGAAATATAGTATAATATATTTAAAAATATCATGATAAAAAAATCCTAGATTTCCAAATTTTTTCCAAAAACAAAAAGGATGGTAATCCTGAGATGGATAAACACGAAGAGAATCTTGAAAATTTGATTTCCTAGAAAAATATATTAGAGACTAACTAAAATTTTAAGGATAATTAAACAAGGATATGAATTTAGTCATCAGAATAAAATATGAAATACTTTCCTAGAATGATCTTTTTTCAAACATCAGTAGTGTAAATAATTGTTTTTACAGAACATCTTCACAACATCATCATCTAAGGAATAGTTTTGGATTTGGATATTCTCATTTAAAATCAGTTTTTAGTCACAACTATTTTGTACCCTAAAGATATTCTTTTTCATGTAATTTTCAATGTGGTGGACATTGGGGGAAAATGTACATTGAATAAAACACAATCCTTTGCTGTTCATAAATACCATTTTCAATGAAGATGTGGATACCTAATAGTTTACTTTCAATAATTTATGCTTCCAATATATTTTTGATACCAAATTTATAACTTTTTTATTTTCATGAAAACAAAGTATGTTCTAATAACAATACTCAGTATAATGATAAGGGATGTTCCTATCTCAGGATAAGTAACATATACTTCATTGAAAAGATTATCAAGATGAATGGAGGAAAAGTAACATTTAGAGATAATGTACATGATGAAATTATTGGTATATATAATATTGTTATTCATGGAAAATATTTAATTTCAAATGTTTTAGTTTTTAAATCTCTTAATAGCAACCTTATAAGAATAATTGAATTATGTAATTAAGGTTACCTTGTAAATTTTAGGAATGATAAATGCCTAGTACACAATTCCAATGAATAATTTATAATCTCTTCCAATAGGGATGAGAATATTTATACACATAACATAAGAGACCTTAGGAGCCATGAAATACCTTGACTAAGTGAAATGAAAGATCAATTTGGTTATGGCATTGAAAACTAGGACATTGTATCCATATTAACCTCTATAAAATCTCTATGAAAAAACTTGTTAAGGATCTACCATATCATATATTTAATAATTCAAAATTATTAAATCCCTGTCAATATGGAAATCTATATTAGTTAAGCTTCATATCAATTATTGAAGTCTAAAATTTTGATGCATTACAGCTAGTACATATGGATCTTTTTTTCCAACACCAACTGGATGACTTGAAGGAAAATACTATGTATTAGTTTTTGTTGATGATTACACTATATTTAAATGTCTTTATTTTCTAGAAATAAAATCTTATAACTTTTCATATTTTAAATCTATTTTATCCAATGTTAAAAATGAAAAAAAATTCCATTAATAAGTAATCACAATGTTCATATGGGACAATTTGAAAATTTAGATTCTGAAAAGTTTTGTATTAAGAAAGGAATTTATCATAGCTTCTCATTTACAATAACTCCTTAGAAAAATTGATTTATTGAAAGATGAAATATTATTATTCATTAGGTAACAAGACCCTTGTTGAGTGAATATACAATTGCTAAACACTATAGGGATGAAACTGTTTATAGTTCCTTTTATATTATAAATTGTGTTTAAATCAAACATTTTCTTAATAAAACACCTTATGAGTTATGTACTAGCTGAAACTTGATGATTCTTACTTCAATGTATTTGGATGAAAATTATTCATCATTAATACTATAGATATCATTCTTAAATTTTCACCCAAATGCGGTGAAAGAATTTTCCTAGGCTATTCCACTTCTTCTAAGGCTTATAGAAGTTTAAACAAAAAATCATGTACTATTGAAAAAACAATACATTTTAAGATTAATGATACTGCTCACATTGCTTTGAAACAACCACAACCAACATCTTCGGAAGTGTTTTAAAAAATTGATTATCAATCATCAATAAGAGATTTTTATTATTAGGAAAATACTTAAAAAAAATTGAAGTATTTACCCCAGAATATTATTTACATTATGTTGAAGAACTTATTTTTTTTTAAATACAAGTTAGTTGTTTCTTAAGAACCATCATAGTGATAGTATCATTGGTGATGTAAATCAACCAATACAAACCAAAAATTATTTAATAAAAGTAGTTGAGAGTCTAGACTTTCTTTCACAATTAGAAACCAAAAGCACTAATTAATATTTAGGTGATGATGATTTTAAAAAATCTTCGTAAGAAGAAATAAATTAATTTTAATTAAATAATGACTTGACCTTGGTTGAAAATCCTAAATATACTTCTATATTTACAGTAATGTGTGTATTTAGAAATAAATGTGTTGAAAATGGAATAAATGTAAGAAATAATGAAATATTATAGGCTAATGGTGATAATAAATAAGGAAATAGACTACGAAGAAAACTATGCTCCGGTAGATATACCTGAATCAATTGGTATTTTACTAGCCTTTGCAGAAATTTTAAATATCACACATTATTAAATTTAAAGTAATGTGTGATTTTCAAAACATATATCTTAACAATTATATTTTTGTATAACAAACACCAATTTTTGAAATTAAAAATCATCCAAAAAATGTTTAAAACCTCACCAAATCGTTTTTTGAAAAAATACCATTTCCTAGAGCCAGGTATGATAGACTTAGAAGATTTTTGTTACGAAACAATTATGTTAACATAACTGCTGGTCCAACAAATTTAATAATGAAATATAAGTAAAATATTTTTATTGTTCAAATTTATGATGATGAAATTATATTTGGATCAACATATAAATCCTTAAATTATTCATTAGAAATTCTTATGACATCTCAGTTTTAAATGAGTACGATGGGTGAGATAACATTTTTCCTTTGTTTTAAAATTTCTCAAAAACCAGAATGAACATTTATATCTCTACATATGTATATTATATATATTTTTAAAAAGTATGCACATGTCAAAACTAAGAGTATAAGTTCTCTAATTGTGACCTCAAAGACTCTTGACCTTGAAAAAACTGGGAATCCAGTTATCAAACATCTTTTAGAGGTATGATAGTCATTCTATTATACATAACATATAGTAATCCAAATTTAATGTTATTAGTATTCTTATGTTCATGATATCAATATAATCTAAAAGAATCCCTTTTAAATGAAAAGAAAAAAAAATATTCACTATTTAAATGGAACCATGGATTTATGAATTTTCAATTGTTTTTGAAATTATATGGTTTTAACAATAATTTTAGATACTGATTTTAGTAGATGTATAATGTGTAGAAAATGTAAATCCAAAACATGTAATTTATTAAGAGATTCATTAGTCTCTTTTTCAAGCACAAAACAGCACTCAATAGTAATTTGAACTGATGAAGCTAAATATGTAGCATCTGGAAGTTGTTTTTCTGAAGTGTTATTGATGCAATGCACATTCAAAGATTATGACCTGAGTTTTATGAGAACAAAAATAATGTGTGACAACACTTGTTACATTTACCTAGTCAAAAACCCTAAATATCACTCTCATGAAAATCACAAATACATTATACATATCATTCTTAGGGACCACACACATAAAAGATAAACAATTCTTTATTTTATCATAATGAAAGAGCAACCTGCTGATATATTTAAAATACAGCCACCCTTAAATAGATTTGAATACAGCAATGAAAATTTGGGAATGATAAACATAAAGTAATCATCAATATTAGTTTTTCATTGAAACCACCTCTTAACATTATGAAAATCATTTTCTTAGGTAGTGTACATATGTTTACTCATTTTATTTTCTTTTCCAAAAAAAAATTCAACTCCTAAAATATTAGGAACATAAAAGGTTTAATTTCTCTAATTAACTTTTTCAAACCTATGTTTTATAAGAGGAAAAATTTAAATATTGACAAATCATTCTATGAAATCTTGATGGTACATTTCTTAATCTACATATTTTTAATTCCATTTATACTTGTTGTTATTTGAATTTTGTTTTAAGAAAAACTTATCAAATTCAGTTTCCTTAAATGAAAAATTTTCTATAAAACCCTAAAATATTAAAAACTATAAATACATCAACATATTTGATATCAATAATCAGATCAAATCAACAAAAATATCAACCATTGGATTGATTTGGGAATTTTAACTTTCACCATGATGACTATATAAAGGACCCCCATATTGGAGTCCCACATCATTTTTTCTCCAACATTTTTCACTAAATCCCTGTTTCTCTTGGTTTTTTCCATTCAGGTTTCCATCTCTTCATCTTTGAATGTCTATTTAAATTTCCTCACATAGTCTGATGGCCTCCAAAAAGGAACTCAAGGAGTTGATAATTTTCAAGGAATGGTTGCTGGACTAAAATTACTTCATCAAGTATGATTTATTGATATAGAAAATCATAAAGAAGAATGGATGTGAAAGTCTCTGTGTGGCCTAAGAAAAGTGATAGAATTCAGTGTATAAAAACATGGATAGAGAATATTATGATACAATTCATTTTTATGATCAATATGGGAATGATATGTTTTCTTATAAATTTTATGGAAATGATTAATCTCGATCTATCAATAATGCATCATGTATATTTGATAATTCTTACGATGGAGAAGCAATACTTTTGTTAAATAGATTTCTGGATAAAAATGGTTCCTTTGAGGAGGTTAATGATAATTAGTGCCTTGGACTTAAATGAGTAAAGACACCAATGATCGCTCATGTTTCAAGGAATAATATATCGAAAGTTATCTCGATTCATGTTTTTCTGATTCTAAGGAAGTGAATCAAGGATTCCATTAATATATCATCATGATGGATGTTTTTGGAAAATGTAATGATGTTTAACCACATAGAGTACATCCTTTTAATGATCATCCACATTAATAATGTCACAATAATATTCAAACTCATTATGTATCCTGTGATCTTGTCGATGATTATAGTATTGTGTTTTGAATAATTGAAAATCCCTTGCATCTCAAGGGAAAATGTCTACATGATGATTTTTTTATTTGATAATACCCTATGAATAATTATGATTGGATTAAGTGTTATTCATGGAGAGTGATTTGAAATTATTGAAAAGGATGATGAAGATGTTATCAAGAATGGTAAGGTTGGAGATGGAAACAAGAATACTTCAAATAAAAGAAAAGGTAAAGAGAAATAATAGAAAGAACAACCACTAGCACCAGATCCAATATCCACTCCACCAAATCCAAATAAAAAACATTCTGGTGATGTTTTATCTAAATGGAGATATCAGAAATAGGGGAAGAAATAAGGTGATGTAGTTTTTGAATGAGATCATGTTGAGGCTAAGCCTTAATAGTCCAAGATGATGAAGAGAATGAAAGAAAATATAATGAAATCAAGATAAAGAAGATATTTTTTGAAGCTTAAATTGTCCAATCCTTTCTAAGAGACATCGAGAATAAATTTGAACAAGTTCTAGTACCCGAATATTTCATTCAAGAACTAGTGGAAACTAAGACTTAAATTGTTGATAATAGAAAGAACGATATTTCTATTTTGGATCCTATAGTTGAAGAAGAAGAAGTTCAGAAAGAACATGAAGAATAATAAGAAGAGGTGAAATGTGATGATGTCATAAGAATGGTTGATGAATATCATGAGAAGTGATATCTTTTCATAAGCTATTTATAAGAGACTCTCATGTTGAATCCACCAAGATAATTTTTGAAGGACAATCTGTTCCGAAAGGTGATGATGCTCAGGAAGAGGATAATAATTCTCATTCATAATATGAAAGAAAAAATGATGATATAGATCAAAAAGATATTATTGACTAGTATAATAATTAAATTGATGATAAAGGTTCTTCTAAAGAAGTATATGTTAGTGCTGATTGAATTATCTATGTTTATGATAGAGAGCATGAGCCACAAAATCATAAAAAGAAAATTTATAATAAATCTAAGGGAAAGGAAATCATTGTTGAAACCACTAAGATATATGTTATTGAGAAATCAAAGAAGGATTTTGTTGAAACATCTAAAGGGAATGAATATGATCATGATCAATTTGGTTTACCAACAAAAGAATATATCGCAGAGTCTTCAAATACTTTAGGTAATGATTTTGTGATTCAGTAATTAAGAAAGATTTTGAAATATATATCATTATTTCCTTTTATTGAATCAAGATGTCTAATGATCCAAGATTATATTAATAATAAAACAGATTCCACAAACATTCTCATGGAAAGTTTTATCAAACATGAAGTTTTTTTCAAGACCATTAAATCAGATATGAGGCTTATAAAAGATTTTTCAATTAAATAAGTAAGTGGTTGAAGTCATTTATCAATGATATTAAAATTCTTGATGACTACACCGACTCAGTCAAGGATGCTTTCTATATGTCTGATGTGAAGATAAAGGATTTCTCAAAAGGCTTCTATGAAAATCTAAATGGAGAACCAGTTAACTATTATTAAGACGATAATGATCTAAATATGAAACTAAATTCAGTTTCTCTTAATCTAAAAAGTGAATGGGAACTCAGGGATGAAATGGCTGAAAAACTCAAAGACTAAGAAGAAGTTATAATGTCTAAAAGAAAAATTTTTATTACTCAAGAAGAGATAATAAAATATCCTGAAAATTAAAATCTTAATCATGACTACTTGATCACAAAGTTTAAAGACGATCATTATGAATTGATTAATTAGAAGGCTGCCCGAAAAAATCATCAACAAAAGTAACAAATAAGGACGAATAATCTTTTCAAACCCTATCTTTTGTTGTATTAAAATTTGATATATTAATGAAATTTTTTATATTTACGTTGTTTCATTTTGTTTGTTTCATAATGTTTCAGGTAAAAATTTTTGTCACTCCATTCCTTTTGGAAAATATTAAAGGGTGGAAGAGAATGATAATAATGAATACTCTGATAAAGAGTTAGTATCCCTATGTATGGGGAAGACTACTTATTGAATAAATTTTTAGGTAAGAAAGTGTAATTTACATTAGAATGACATGAATGTGATCCTTATGGATTTCATAACCTCATGGGGAGTTATTCATATACATCACAAGCCATAAAGACATAAATATGTATTTATTTGAAGCTTAAAATTTAATACCATAGTATATATATTATTTTACAAAAAGTTGTTTCTGATTTCCAAAACAGGGGAGAATATTGAGTCAATAAGTTTCTTTATGACTTTTTCATTTGTTTATGTTTTTACAATCAGAAACACATTTTATTAAGGAAAATTATCATTCTCTATGAAATATTCTCTTAAAGAAAATTTACATTCTATAACAATTTTTTTTAACGTATATATGGTTTTCAATGTCTTATCTAATGTTTTATTAAGACAATAATAACCATCTTATTCGTAATGAAAAATTAGATAATTATGTAACTCAAAACCTTATAATTCCATAGAATATGATTTCTTTATAATTGTGAACAAAACATCTTCTTAAATCTGACTCGGATTTCTTCTAACACCAGAATTCCTTTTCTTCTGAAATCAGAACCTGATTTCTTATCAAAATCAGACTCATATTTATTCTTAAAGTAGACTCGGATTTCATCTGAAAATTAAACTATGATTTCTTATGAAATTGGACTTTGATTCCTCCTAAAATCAAAATCAGATTTCACCTAAAATAAGACTCTAATTTCTCCTAAAATCAGAATCCAAAATCTTTTGAAATATGACTATAAATTCATCTAAAACAAGACTCTGATTTCTCTTGAAATCATATTCCAAATTCATCAGAATTTGGACTCCGATTCTATATTATTTCATAATTTGATTTCCAATATTTGTAGAGTCTGATTTTTAAATTCATACGAATCTTTTTTAATTCCTTTATTACAGTTATCTCATTTCCTTAAAGTAACATTTAATTTTATGAGATCCTAAATATCATAAATTCTTGTATGATTTTTAGTGTTTCTCGTGGTTAGTTAATCATACCCATGTTGTCTAATATATTTTAACCTAATCATTTCCTGGGTACCACATGTAACGGTCCCTCTAAAATTCAGAGTAAAATATGACTGTTGGAGGAGGAATTTGATCATTGGAATCTATGCCTATAAATTCCCAACCAATGGAACGATTTGAGAGCTTTAGTTTTTTTAGAGATTTTTATCTCTAGAATGAATTGATACTCTGTAAAAGCTATGCTCAAACCCGCGTTGTGCATTTTATGGTAACACCTTGTTCAAGATGAAAAAATATTGTTCAACCTTCCTCGTTCGAATGTGATTGATGCAATTCAATCGAGGGATTTCATGGTAATTAAGATAAAGGTACTGATCCCCTTAGAGATTGTGGGCTTGCAGGGATAGCAAGACAAGCACCAATATTCGTATCGTGGGCTTTCCCTAGTGTGTGTAAGATAGACTTTCTTAAATGTATAATTCAAGGGACCTTTATCATATGTTGTTGGATCCCCTTCTCATTGGGTTTAAATATTTCTCAAATGTGACCAATTTTTGTTAAATGTTTTTATTTTCATTTCATTTTTTTAAACAATGAATGTGTAACGTTCTTATTCTTTTTTATTCTTAAATATTCTGATATAAAAAAGACTCAATACATTTTATGGTATAATATATCCCTATCAGATCCATATTATTGTGTCCTAAGAAAGTTAGTTTCTTTGTTATGAAATAATGAGGGCTTGTGACTTTAACATTATTTAATATTGTTAAAAATATATTTTATTGTAGATAAAAAATAATTTTTGTAAACATAAAATTCACCCGCTATTGTAATTGATCAAACTATATCTATATTTCGACAAAACACTATAATATATGATTGGGTTACTCATCCTAGATACCTTCTTAGAGCATATTTTGTAATATGAACATATTTTATAATGGGGTTTATCTAATACCTATTTTAAATTTTATATCATTTTCACCTATTTATTAATTTTATTTATTTTATAATGCAATTTTTGTCTCTTAAAATGATTTAATTAAATATTTACAAACATCATAATGGTTTTTCATCTCTATCATCCTTCTTTCTGACATATTTTTTCTTAAGCACAAATATTCATCAATATGGTTCCAATAATTATTATTTAATATATTATATCATATTTTAATATTATTAATGGTATTTAATGTATCTTTTCAATTTCACTATTTCAATAGATTTTGAAGAATGAAAGTCTTATAGTGTTTTCATTACGAGCATTGTATTAAGTGTTTTAAAGACATTTACCCAAATCATGTTACTCAATATAAATATTGCTTAATTATTAAAATAATGTTCTTCTATACAATTAAAAGGGTTATTTATTCAATTTTCTATTTTCTTATTTTAAAATTATTAAAATAAATATTTTTTAAATTTTCTATATAGTTTATTTTTGAATTTATTTATAATGATGTAAAAGAAATATTTTTTTAACTGTTTATGTATTGATCACAATCTCCCACAATAATTTTTTATCATCATAATGAATATTAAATTTCATTTTTAGTAGGTTTTTAGTGAATGTACGGATACCATTATTCATTGACATTATTTTTTAAAAAACTTTTTCGAAAAAAAAAGATATTTCTTCTTGTTTTCAATAAATATATTAAATTATTTTGAAAAATTATAGTCTATATATGTAAATATATTTGAATTATTATTATTCATCATTACCTATATTATATAATTAAATTATTCACCTTCTTTAATTGGATTTATTGTTATGAATTTTAAGGAAATTTATATGAATCCAATTTAATTTCCACAGTATAATTAATCTATGAAGGAATGATTAATATTTTTAAGTGTATTATTGTAAAATAAATGATTCTATAAGATTTATTCATGTTACATTGATAATATATAATTAATGTTGATGGATGGGACTGAAATATCCCTATATTTTATTGGTTAATTATTTATCCTTTAACGACATTATTTTGGAATGAAATGATTTTATGTTATTCCATTAAGAGTTATTACATGTGAATACATATAATTAATATAATTTTATAGGATTAATTCATGATTTTCTTATTTATATTATCATTTTAATCAAAGAATTTTTATTTGAAAAAATAACACGTTTTTATGATCTTAAAGAATTACACTAAAAATATAATCTTTTATAATGGTTTTCATCAATGAAATTAACAAACGGGTTTCTATTATTTTTTATCCCTCACTTGTATTTTATAATTGGTATGAAATACTTATGAGATTTTAATTTAATTTTATTATATTAAGATTCATACAAGATAATATTATTCTCACTTATGATCTATGATTGATATCATTTAATTTTACCCTTACTAAATGTTTGAGGTCAACATTATTACATTTCTAATTCCCTAGATTAGGAAAACGATTATGGAACATGATTTTCCTTTAATGGTTTTATATATAGATTATTTTATTTTATATTTTTGAATTATTATTATGGAATTATAAATTCATTCAATAATTGGAAGAAATTTCCATTGGATGTGAATTATATAGGTTTTGATAAATGGGTTTCTTAATTCTATAAAACTATAAATAAGAATGTTATTGGATATATTTGTGAATCAATTTAGGTTATTGATATAGTAAATATGGATGATTAAATTCCGGTAACATAACATTGTATATAATGACGTTTGTAAATATTATAGTTTTAGAACTAGATCTTTGTGTACTATTTTGAGGTGTCTTAGTAAAAGTATGATATTTTTAGAGACTAAAAATATGACATTGTAGAATTATAAATTGAGGAGTAAATAATTAGTATAATGAATTGGATGTGCATCAATGTTATATATATTAAAAAAATATCAGGATTCACGATTCTTCAAAGAGGGAAGAAATATTAAAGGGTATAAAGTAATTACGAAATATAAATTTTTCTTGAATTAGATAATTCAACCTTTATTAAATCTATAAAACAAATTTAGATAATATAGAGCTTAAATTAATTTTTGATAACACTATAGTAATGTATGAGACATTATTAATGAGGGATGAACATGAGTTTAATAATATATTGGATGGTTTTTTTAGATTATATACTAAAATCGTTTAATTTTTTTGAAATCTCTCACGTACTAAATCAAGATCAAATATGAAAACCTAAAAAATTAAAAAAAAATTATAAAAATTTGAAAAAATATATTTTTTCATATTTATATATAGATGTACAATAGTACAAAATTCTCAAATTATCACGATAAATGAAATAATAATTATACTATATGGAAAAAAAAGTGGGTAAAAAAGAAAAGGTCACTACATTCATTTAATATGAGGAAACCATTAGAGGAAAATTTGAAATTAAAGGTATTGGGAGATAAACCCGTGTAAAAAATGTTGTTAATACGTAAATGAAGTCCATGGTATCAAATTTTAAAGATATGTTTTTGTATTTTAAATAATATAAACATATTTTTGGTTATTATACATATAAAATGGAAAAAAAGACCGAGTTTTTTTACTTTGACACCCAATATTTGGTACTTGTGATGTATAAAAAATTGTGAATAAGAAGATAAAGAATGATATACTAATATTATTCCTAGGGTATTTATCAGTTTGTTTCAAAGATGAGTAGATATAAAGGAATTAGAATATATCTTAAAGGATGAAGAATAATCTTTATTCTTATATATGAATATTATATTTCATTTTATCTAATAAGAATAATAAATATAGTTTATTTACCATCATTTGATGATCCAATAGTTTGAGATGATGTAGTGTGATGAAAAAGAATGGAGAAGGTGAGTTAAAGATCAATACACACCTCTATTCAAAATATTTTGGGATGTTCCTTTTATAAATATAAGAGATTGTATATTATAATAGATTATTAGTGATCAATGTGTTGAGAATGTTTGGTGAGATGTTTAATTGAATATTTATGATATTTTTCAAAAATAGAGACTATGTTAATAGAGGTTCAACTGGTTATCTAGTAGAATTAAAAGATTTTTTTGAGAAAGTATGATATTAATTATGAGGATTTTTTAATATCCATTTGTGGATAAAATATCGATTTCAGAAACTATAATGAATGAATTAGTTTTATATACAAATTGGGAACTTGGTAAACCTATGTGGATTTTGGTATGCATGGAATGCATAGTAAAAAGCTGTGATTTTAGTGGGGAGATAATTTTATGAAGTCCAATGGGAAGTTGGATGTTGTAAACATGGTGGGAAATAGTTTGTGTGTGGAATTATTCAAAACCATTATATTGTGAGTATGAGTCTAGTATAGAATCATAGATTGGTCGAAATAACTAATCATGATTACGAGTAGGCATATGAGTTTATCCATGTAAAAATGTTTACGTCTTTATGATTTTTTTAATTACATAATTTTGGTGAGGATGAGATGAATAGAATTTAGGAAATAGATACTAGAATTATTTAATTTAAATAGTCTAATAGGATGAATTCAAAAAGAACAATTCATAAAAATATGGTGTTGATTCACCCCCAGTGGTCCTCCAAAACATGGTAAAATTAGCATTAGAACCCATAGATTGATAGTATTATTATTTATCTTTATTTATTTATTATTTTATGATCACATAAAATTTTACATTTACTAAATTACTAGTTATATTTCAGACCCATTTTTGATTCCCTGCATGGTTATACAGACTCTTTTAATAGGTGTCCTTAACACATCGTTACCAGAGCAGACATCATTCTTCATAGGATCAAATAGAGAGGTGGCCCGGTGTTTCATGATCAACACTGTTTTTTATATAGTATGAATATTCATTTGAAATAAAGATCAAGGATATGGTAAGATCAATTTATTTTATTTTATTTATGTATCTTTTACATGTGGTCAACTTAGTGGATGACTAGTCACGATTTAAGAAAATATACCTCCACATTTTAAGTGTTATATAATTGGTATTTCATTTATTATGTACAATATGAAGATTACTATGTTGGATTTAGTTTGGATAATGTTATTGATGTTGATTTAAAATTATATGATTGTATAGTCTCCCACCATTGTATCACACTAAACCCTAATTTCTAGTTTATTTCCTCTGGTATATGGGGAGGCATCCTAGAGGTCTGATAACACCTTCAGTCCATACAATCGTGAGTAGTCACTAGCTCATGAGTGTTAAAGAGTGTTTTTACATGTCTATTTAGAATAATTATGTATTTGTATATATTTTATAAAATTATACTTGTCATATTTAATTATTTTACCATTAGTAGATTTTATTGGAAAACACTATATAATTTATTAATTTCATTCTAATTACATAAGAAACATTTATTCATCATGTAATCCTACAATCACATGATTGTATACACATTTCATGTGATCCTATGTTCTAATAATTATTCATGAACTCACACACCCTCCCCACCATGGATATGTTAAAATAACAGTTATTGATATTATATCCCATAAATCATAAAATAAAATCTTATACTACCCCTATAAATGGGATTTAAACTATAGAAAAGTTAGATATGATTATACAACATATTTCATTTTAGTGTTGAATAGTACTATCTCTAGTATACCAGGTACCCTAAACCATAAAACAACAAAAAAAATTATTTTTTTACCATTTTGTAGAATCCCCTAACTAGAATCCCCAAGAAGGGATTTCCATATAATGTAAGTGACGCATCCCGGTATGCCAAGTTTTTATAAAAAGTGGTGAATGACTTATTCAATGAAATTGGTGACTATATACTTGATATCATAATCACTAAAATGTAAATGAATTCATTAAAAAGTATACAATAATTGAAGCATTATAACCTACCCTTGCATGATAAAAAATGGTTGATATTTCTATATGAGAGGATATGTAGTGAAATCATTCATACAAGCCTCTACTCTAACCCATATAATCCATTGAAAACTAAAATATATATAGAATAAATAAATATAGAAAAAAAATTGATTGGTGGAATTTTTTTCTTATGTATCTAATCCACTTCTCCATGTTGTGAACCCAGTAACACTTATCATCCACCCATGCCCTAACCTACAACCTAGTGCTATGGTTTTTACATCCATTTAGGAATATCTGTAGGGTGTGATTAAAAAAATCAATAGGATTCCATGAGAATTTCTATAAAATATATTTCAATAGAGTTTTAAATATAACATGAAAATTAATAACACTCAATATTGAATAATCTTGTCTAATGATCATGTAAAACTAGTCCATCATGACCGTCGACCGAAAATTATTCATCCAATACTCCTGTAGAGGTCATATTAATAACACTTAATGTATACTATAAATTTATCTCTAATTAATCACCATAATATCACTTCAATAAACATCATTATGTATCGTTTCAATTGCTTGAATCAATCCAAAACACCAATGAAATATTTTCAACCCTATTGGTTATATCAATCTAGGTCCTTATTGTCTCTTCACATTATTAGCCAAAAGGAATTTATTTTAATCTCAAACCAAATGGACAAGCCTTAACTATGACTTATTTATTATTATTCTAAATTGTCAAAATGATCAAACTTTACCTTGACCTTGTTAGTCATTCAATGTCTTGATCCATTAATCAATCATCGTATGATCCCTTTAGTCAATAGTCAGTAATCTAAATGATTTTTTCACACTATCACCGAATGATCCTTTTCTAATTTTTTATATAATAATTTTATATGAAACATAAGAAAGAAACAAACATTAGATAAAACCTACAGTCATAGAAGATTATATCTCTTATCAACCAACTCCCATAGTAGTGAAAACCTCAAACGATGTCATCTATTTTTCCTAGTTGACCACATTTTCAATTCTTTATTAATTTATTAATTAAATTAATGACTCATCATCTGAATCCTTCCTCATACACACTTAAATAATTATATCATTGGATGAGTGGATGCCATATCCCATATTTTTCTTTCTATCCTATTAATATCCGATTCAAAATACCAATAAAATGGATTTGTAGACCTTATATCCCATTATAAAAATTACGTATAGTAATCCATTATAGGGATCCATTTTATTTTCATAAAACCCATTAAAATACCCTTTATATAATTCCACCCTTATACAGTCGGCCTTGTAACCCCCTTAGGATTAATCCCACACCGTGACTATAACACATATAATATTTGCTCTCCTTCAAAACTAGGCCATATCATCACATTTTATCAGTTTCAAACCACAATTAGAAAACATGTCACTAAACCCTTATTCACATGGTCCGTACCTAACATACTCTCTTGCATAGTCATATGAGGCCCATCATGAGCCCTATCCATTTATTATCATTCCAAAATACTTATTCAAGGTATATAACATACCCTATCCCATAGTCAACAATCAAGATGATATATTACTAACCAGAGAAAGAACGTAGAATTTTTTTAGTCAAATAACCACCAAAAGGGTTATCTTGTGTAATAATATTCAGGAGATTAATTTTCATCTAAAATAATTATCCACTAATTGATATTAGATATTAATGTAAATATTTATTATTTTTTATCCACTTGATGAGACTGATTTTTTTTATGATCAACTAATGGAAATATTGATTGATATTATTACCATATGGTGATTTTTTATATGAATAATAATCAATGAAACTAATAATACTTATTAGTTGAGTATGGATGATCTTATCAAATATCTCATAAAATTTTGGATCATATATAATAAAGATACTAAAAATGAGAGGAAAAATTTTATTGTTTCTCCGAGATTGATATCTAGAGAATTATATACTAGGGATCTAAATTTAGAATATCAGAAATCCAAGCTATATATGTATGAGAGAATAAATTCTAATGGTTTCATGGAAAATAGAATCTCTAAGTTTACTAAAAGAGAATCTAAAAAAAATTAAAATAATGTACAAAAATAATAATTTATGGAGGTATTATTAGAATAATATATAAAGAATAAAGTAAATATATGAAAATAAAGATTTATTATACACAATATTTTTTTATTCTAAAAATCAGAGACACAATTGATAAGACTATCAAAGAATAAGAAGGAAATATACATATTTGAGGAGAAGCTCTAAGAGAAAATAACGGAATGAATCTAAATTTACCAATGTCACATGTATTGTGAGGGATGAAGAATAAACATTATATAGTTCATTAAATGATAATTAAGGATTCAAAAATAATATTGTGTACTTTGTATAACCTACACATGTCCCCTTAAATGGAAAATATTAAACGGTAAATATAATAATAGATTCTGAATTGGATTTATCCTTATATAGATATATTAATTTTAAATCAGATGTCAAAAAAATCAAGGATAAGGTATAATATCTTACTAAAACTATAGAATAAATGAAGTAATATATTTCATAAATTAAATATAATTATTAAATAGTATTGAATAAAAATATTGGACATAAAGTTGACGTTACTAAGAATAAAAAACTTTATAAGTATAAGAATATGTTCTGTAAGATATGGAATTAAAATTTTTAGCATACATAAAAAATGGAAACCCACAAAAAATTTAAGTTTCGCAATAAAACTCTGAGAATAATAGAAATTATATGTCTTTTATAGAATATATCAATGATGTTTCAAGATTAAATCATAAGTTGAATGTTTGAATAAATTTTTGAATTTATTTATTTCTTATTGAAAATGTTTTGATATGATGTATAATCAACTATGTCCCAATATGTAAACTTATAGAATATGTCATAAATCTAATTGAAGTTAACATTATTAGAAAACCTATTATTCTTCTATGAAGTGACACATTTTCCATTACGTGTCATAAATGTGTAAATTGGAAGAAGTCATTCAATTTTAACACTATTTAATTCCTTATAAAATATTATTCCTATATTTTAAAATATATTCATCCTTTAAAACACGACAATGTTTTCTAGATTAGGGTTCCTAATGATTTTTTTAATACTTCTAGACTCCAGTAGGTATTGATTTCTTAGATATCATTTCAATCCAAATAATTTCAATGTTCACCGAATGATCAATTTTATTATCTGATAAATGGTAAATTTTGAATGTACATAAAACATTAAATATATATGATTTAATTTGAATCGTTTTCCTTTTACTATATCATATGGTTTGTGTATTTATATAAGTTTTAACACATTGAATTTTTTACTATAAAATTTTCTTCCATTTTCAAAGTGGATTTTTTTTTCATTTTGTAACATTTGTTTCCAAAAAAATTATATACTTTCTAAATGAATTAAAGATATGAACATTATTTTTGAATATCCTATAAAACCATATTTTTTCTTACGATGATTAATCTGTACATGCAATAAAATTACATTAGTAAGGTTTATAATTTTTTATTCATGTGTTATAAAATCCTCCTTAAACAATTTTTTATATTTTTTCCTATATAGATAATTTTTTTCAAATTAATCTTCATTTTTAACTTCATTGGAAAATAATAAAATTTTACATTAAGAAATTTGAAATTTATTTCATCCATGAGATTTTTCATTATTACTTCTAGTGGAATATTTTATATACAATCATATGTATTCAATTAACATGGATGTTGTATCCTTAATATGGTAGGGTGGTATCCCTATGTATTTAATGTAAATTTGGTGTGAGATTTCATCATCCTTTGTTTTGTGATTCTAGTCTCATGTTCAATCACTTCCATTTTAGGTTTTCAACATTCAAGAAGATTATTTCTTGATAAATATTTCTGGAGAGGATGACAGACCATTCATTTTTTTAATTTATATATATCCTTATTTACGAATTTTATTGCCTTTATTTGATGAGAGTCAATTTTTTCCTTGTAAAGATCATGAATTATTATATACCTATAATATTCTCCAATTCTATTTAACTGTTTATTTTAATTATTTTAATGGTGAGAAGAAATTTAAATTTATTGTATATGAGATGGAGTTTATATACAATATTATGATATTTTCTATATATATAACACTACATATTGAATATTTTTTTGTGTTCAGGTTTCATAAACTTCTAGAAACAATCTATACATTCAATAATTCAATGGTATATGATAACGTCGTTTTTATCATAAAATTTTTTTATGAGATGAATAGTATCAACCCAATAGTATATTATATTTCAATGGGTTCAAGAATTATTGTAATGATATAATGGAGATATATATTTCATTTTAACCCATGATGTGTAAGTCCTCAACATCTATTATAATATCTTAACGTTCAACATCGTAAAATTATCATGTATTACATCAAATATGTATGTATGGGGAAATTGAAATTTTATGTGATTACTTACTCTTGATTATTGAAATCAGTTTTAGTAAAATACTTAAAAGATGTAGATGTAAATTACCATGGTTTTTAAAAATAAAGAAAACAAATTCCCTAAATTAACTAGTAAATTTTTTTTTTCATTGATCATTAAAAAATTTCATAGATAAAATAATAGAAGATGAACTACCCAAATATACTTAGAATTAGAAATATGTTAAAAAATTATTATTGAAACAATTATGGATAAAGTTATCAATAAATAAAGGAAGATTCTACAGAGAATAAGGATAATATAAAGGAACTCAAAGTTACAAATCATCTTTTTGTTACACCAAATCCATTTGAGAAAATGTATATTAAAATAAATAATGTAAAAACTAAAATAATGTCCAAAGAATATTGTGTATATGTTTTTAATAATGTAGTGAAAATACATCAAGAGTTAGAATAGAGTAATGTGAGGAATTCCACCTTAAGATCATCAATGTTAAAGCTATTGGGATAGAGGGAAGATCTGTTGACTGAAAAATGTTTTAAATACAAAAGGCTTATTAATTAATGGATAGAAACTATAAAATAAGTCAATCATCTATGATTATCCACAATCAATGTGATCTCATTTCTCGAGTTGAAAATATTTTTTTTTCAAACAACATACCAGAAAGTATAAAGTGAATGTAAAGAATGTAGTGGTCTAGGATTTTCCAAACACATCCTCAGACCCACCTCAGAAGGAAGTAAAACTAAACAATATTTCATTAAAAAATACCAAATCATATAATCCATCTAAATCTATGTCAAAATATTTTTATGTTCCATTATCTTAAATATCCAATTTACAAGAGCTAGAAAGTTCATATCATGATAAATAGGCCAAATCACCATCATTAAAAGAAATACATGGAAATATGATTCTAGTTGAACTGCCTATTTTCTAAAAGTAGATATCATTAAAATAATATTAATAGATTATATAAAATACATAAATTCAATACAAAAATGATAATATTTTGGTTTTTAGGATATATGATCAATCATTTTATTTAGTGAATATTATGAATCATAACCCAAAATAAAAATACCATATGATAGACAACTGAATTAAGATGTATGATTCAGATTCATCTAAAATCATGTTTTCCTAACATACTATCACAATAGTGCGAATGAAATTGTGATAGGATTCATTTTCTAGATAGTTGTATTATTTTTTAATATATGATTGATTTCAGTCATATATGTACACCATGATTTACTACCTATATAACTGATATATATTCTTTTAAATGACCATTATATAGAAGTTGATCATTGATGAAAAACAGGGAATCAAGATAAATGTATTAAATTTTAAAAATTAATTGGAATATTAGTTTGGAAACATGAATTAGTTAACCTTGTTCATCAAGATGATTTATTATTAATTTTAGGATTCATGTTGATGAGAATGAAGAGTTTACGAAAAATTCATAGAACTGTGAAAAAATTAGAAGATAAAGGATATTGAAGACCATCAAAGATCATTGAAGGATAAGTAGAAAATTTGTTGGGTGACATATTCTATGCTGGCCATATATCCTAAAATTCATTATAAATATAAATTTCGATTAACATTCGATTAATAATATTCTATTGAATGTATGGTATGTCTTTCTTAAAAATAATTTTTCTTTAATAAATGTTGTTGTTTGTAATTATTTTTTAAATCCTAAAGGAGTATAAATTTTTTCTCCATTGAGTGTTTGAGATAAGGGGAGATATCTTCATAATTATTTTGTAGTTAAATTATAATTAAGGACATAGAGATAGTGAATAAACAATGGAAGTGTATATTAAAATTTTTTCTTGATTATCGAATTGATTTGAATTTATATATTTTATCAAAATTATAAGGGGAATAAATTTTAATATTATGGGGAAGTAAATTATTAAAATTTATTGTTCTTTATTTAATCATAATATTTCATGATTTTATATTTTTCCATTATTTGTGTGTCTTTTTGAAAATAGAAAATGGGGAGAAACATTGGAAGATTGTGTTTTTCTTACTAATTTATTTTAATAAAATTTTAAATAATGGGGGAGATATTGATAATATAATATCATTGATATGATAAAATTTTGGGAATATTTATTAGTTTTTATAAGTAGTTTATTTTTAAAATTATATCAATTTTTTTATGGCTTATGATTATAAAAAATGGGTAGATTGTTTGGTAAATGTACACCATCAAATCATTTGATTTTTGTAACAACAATACACTTCATATGAGTATTTTATAACATTAAATGGTTTGATAACCTTCATTATTTGTTGTTATAATTTCTATTATATTAATTTATAGTAATCATATTATATATAAAATCACTCTATTATGATTAAAATAGGATTTGATTTCTTTTAGTGTAAATTAGTATATTTTGATGACATACAAATTTTTGAACATCGAACAATATAACCTTATAATACATCCATGTGATGATTGAGTAAAATGTCTTTTTTTCTGAAACTAAACATAAATATCTCAAATTACAACTATTGTTTTTTATAGTGGATATCTATAAATATACTAAAGGTATTTAATGAATGGTAGTATTTATAAGAGTATTTTTTAGCTAATTTCCTTTCATGTAGTGTTGTAATGACCCGTAAAATTCAAGGGAAATTTTTTCTTAAATTTCTTTAGAATTTTACAAGAGCGCGGTTTCAGACGGCACCTGATTCCGAGGCCCGGAGTGCCCGGAATTAATTTCCGAAAGTTTGGCTCGGGTACGTTCAGTGAACGAACGAGCGGGAATTCCTAACTTTTGATCCGGTGCTCGGAATTGAAATCTGAGGGCACCGATGAACTCGCAGCGCCGATATTCACTTAAAGAGACCTTTTCGGGAGTTGCGTTTTTTGCGGGTTGAAAGTTAATTTTAGGGGTTTTAGTTTGAGTTAAATAAAATTTGTATAGAACAAATTTTATTTTAACTTCTTAAAAACCTACCAAAGGAGGTTGGAAGTGGGACCCACACCCACTTAACCTCCCTTGGGAGGATTAAGTGTGGTGGGGCCCACACGAACCCCTAGACTTTTCAAGTTCCCTTAACCCCCTCTTTATTGGCTTAAGTTACTCCTAATTAATTTTGGGAGTTAAACTTTTTTTGAATTTAAAACTTTTGAAATTCTTATGTGTTTTGTATTAATAAAATAAGATGTTATCTTATTTTATGTTGGGTTGTTTGTTGGTCTCCTTGAGAGCTTTTGGAGAGCTTCCTCTTCATCTTCAAGCTCTGACGAAGAACGAAGAACGCTCAAACTCCGACGAAGAACGACGCCTCTCTTCTTCGTCCTCGGTGTCAACAAGAGGGAACGCCGCTTCCTCCTCGGACCTTCTTCGTCGGCATACAAAGATTCGCCAATGACGTATCTCTTCGGGCATATCTCTTTGTCAACAGATTTGACGATCGACGACCGCGACGCCCGACCTCCGCGACGCCGTCTTCCGCGGAACGTAGACGAATCTTCGAATCTTAAACCCGAGGTAGGGGTTGTTGATTTAATTTTGGTTTCCTTATTCCTTTCCTTGCTCGTGGATCGCATGTCTATGTGAGGCATTTAAATATTTTTATTTAAGTGTTATAGTTAACGCGGGGGGGGGGGGGGGGGGTCGGACCGCACGAACACGGCCGAACCCCCCCTCCATCGTTCTTGTTTAATTCTTGCGGTGGAAGAAAAGTGGCGTGGTGCCGTCGCACCACGCGGATTACCGTACGTCTATTTTTACGCGGCGCCGTCGCGCCACGCCGAGGTAGAAACTTCAAGAACGCGACGCCGTCGCGTCGCGTTGAAAAGAATCAATGTACGGCGAAGGGGCGCGGTGCCGTCGCACCACGCCGGATGACGAACGCCGCGGCCAGTTCCGGGCCGCGGCGGGACGAGGAGACCGCGGCCGGTTCCGGGCCACGGCGGGACGAGAAGACCGCGGCCGGTTCCGGGCCGCGGCGGAAGAGGAGACCGGCGGCCGGGCCGCCGGCGTCGGAAGTCGAAGGCGGGACCGGAATTTCCGGTCCCGTTGGTAAAAACCGGCCGGCCAGATGGCCGACCGGATGACATAAAACCGGGGGAATTAAATCCCCCGGCCGGTTCAATAAAACCCCCCTCTTAATGAGGGGGGCAGTTCTTGAGGGAAGGGGGCAGCCGGCCCCCTTGGTTCAGCGCCAGCAGGCCCCCCCCCACGTGGGGGGCGGTTTAAAATGAAACCGGCGCGGCACAATGGTCGCGCCACCTTGAAGAAGCGGGGGCTTAGCCCCCCGCATGCCACCCACGTGCGGCGCCAGGCGCCGCCGCCGCGGCCCGCCGCCGCCGCCGCCGCCGCGCCGCCGCGCCGCCCAGGGGGGGTCGGGCCGGGTCGGCCCGAACCCGGACCCCCCCGTTTCGAACCAGTTTTGGTTTTTGGCTCATAACTTGAGCCTCGGACCTCCGATCGACGAACCGTCAGCGGCAACGTGATCCTTGGATCGAGACGGTCGTTTCGGTATATCGCACTCAAGGTTTCGGGTTACTTTGAGTTCGGCCGGGTTGGTTCGTTCACGAAACCAACCGGGCCTTCGGAGCGGAAACGCTCATATCTTGAGCTACGAACGTCCGATTGACGTGCCGTCAGTCGCGTTGTGTTCCTCTTAGTGAGACGGATCTTTTGGTATACTCTGCCCGAGGTTTGGACGTGGGTGGAGTACGGCCGGGTTGGTTCGTTCACGGAGCCAACCGGGCCCTCGGAGCGGAAACGCTCATATCTTGAGTTCCGGACGTCCGATTGACGTGCCGTCGACTTTGATGGAATCCTCTAAGTGAGACGGATCTTTTGGCATACTCCGCCTGAGGTTTGGACGCAGGTGGAGTACGGTCGGGTTGGTTTTGCCTTAAAAACCAACCGGGCCCCGGGAACGAAAATGCCAATAACTCTCAGACCGGGCGTCCGATCGACGCGCCGTCTGTTCAGTTGAGTTCCTGTTAACGATACGGAACTTTTGGATACATCAACTTCGGTCTTCGTGACAGTTGATGTATCAGCCTCTCGGCTCGTGGAGCGGACCCTCCGAACGAGCTTGCTTTGTGCGGGAACCCTAGTGCTGGCTGCGACTGTTCTACTGCTACGACTGCTACTGTGACTTCGACGACGACAGTACAGAGATCCTGTGTGGATTCGACGACGACGACTACAGCACTCAGCGATCCTACATGGAGCAGTGCTACCGAACCTGTGTGAGCTGAATCTTCTGTTTACCTTGGGCGATGGAGCGCTTGGGTGTAGCGGCGGACCCGTGGTACTTGTCAGGGGTGGTGCGCTTGGATGCAGCAGCAGACCCTTGGCGGTGGAGCGCTTGGTTGTAGCGGCGGACCCGCGATACTCTACGGAGTGTGTGCGCTTGGTTGTAGCGACAGACCCGCGACGGTGGAGGCGTGCGTGCGGAGTACGGAGACCGTGTAGATGACTGAGACCTGACGACTGCTTGACCGACTCGACTTGGAGAGAGTCGACTAGCCCAGTGGACGGAGCGCCCAGTAGTTGGCAGCAGACCCACGGCGGACGGAGCGCCTGGTAGTTGGCAGCAAACCCGCGGTACTCGACAGGAGGAGTACCTCAGTAGGCTATCTGGGTGAGCGCCCTGTATTTGGCAGCAGACCCTCAGCAGACGGAGCGCCCGGTAGTTGGCAGCAGACCCGCGGTACTCGACAGGAGGAGTACTTCAGCAGTCTTAGGTTAGTGAGCAGTACCTCGGAGTCGTGACAGGACTACTGCACACTTCAGAGACGGGGCTCTTCAGCAGCTACGGTTTCGATAATGAAAATCCTGGTTTGAGCTGAGTCAATGATCTTTGTGTTTCCTCATGATTGGGATGGATCGCTTGATAACTTAGGTATATGTATGGGCATATACCTGGGTAATGGTTATCCGTTGATTTCATAAACTTGTTATAAACTGTGTGATCTTGTACTGTTATCCTGTGTGGATTTACTGTTTACTCTTCTTGTGGATTGGGTTGTTCTTGGGCTCGGTGTTGGAGCCGAACGGAAATTGGTGACATAGGTATATGTATGGGCATATACCTAATCAATACTGGATGTTACTTCATGATTGTTACTTTTCTTCTTGGTTTATCCTTTGTGGATTTGAGAGACCTTCAGGGGTCTCGGGGTCCCTACTGAGTAGCTTATACTCACCCCTGCACGGGCTTTGCCCGCACTTCGTTGTGTTGGTTGCAGACGACGGACAGCGCTGACTGTGGATGAGGCTTTCGGAGTAGGTCGGTACCCGGAGGAGGACCACTGAGCGGGACGTGCTCGGAGCGGACAGTTGGACCCGAGGAGTTGTGAGCTATCTGTACCTACCCTTCAGGTAGGATCCGTGGTGGACGATCCAGGAGCTGAGCCATCTGTACCTACCCTTCAGGTAGGAATCGAGGAGGACGTCCCAGGAGCCGCTTGTACTTTCAGTTGCTGTTTTCCCTTTCGAGTTGTACTTTACTTTACAGTTGGGCTTGTATTTCCGGCCCCCTTTACTTTTCTGCACTTTGTAGTTACTTTCCGCTTGCTGACTCTGTGGTGGTTGTTACTCATAAAGGCAATGCCTTCCCTGTTTACCGGGATTTTACGCCTTGGTGCTAGTCGCCAGCCCCTGGCCTATGGAAGGCGGGCTTGGGGTAGTCACGGCACGGGCCCCGAGGGCAGGTCGTGACAAATTGGTATCAGAGGAGTTCGGTTCTACCGCGAACTCTGATCTTTTCTATGTGAAGCAATAGTGTTTAGTGTATTGAGTGTGGTTATCAGTCCAGGGAGTCCAGTGTTGGTGCGGCGGCCGACGTATCCGTACACCATGACCCTGACTTCTGATTTCCGACTTAATGCATGAAAACACTGATTGCGTGTGTGTTTCCCAAAAGGTTTAAGTCAGCTCAAACCAGGTCAGCTCACCAGGTATAAATCGTTGACCGTGACACATCTGTTCAGGATGTCACCATGCAGATAGTTAGCTGGAGTTCCGAGAGAGTTCTCGATGATGGCCCACCGAGCAGCGAGACTCCAGTGCAGGGCCCTTTTTCAGTGTTGGCACCTTCGGGTGGTGTACCAGCAGCACCACCACCCGTTAGGCAGCAGATGCCACTAGCTGACGATGCACGCTAGCAGAGCGCGATGCACGAGTTCCAGCAGTAGAGGCCTCTGAGGATACGAGGCGAGATAGATTTCCCAGGCAGCAGTGGACTGGATGGAGGCAATTGCTAGAGTTCTACGCATAGCTTTGTTCTAGTAGAGAGGATGATGATCTTAGCTCCTGTTGTTTCCAGTGAGTGACCATGAGGTTGGTCCTTATAGTAATGAGGCTTCGTTACGCGAACCGATACCTGGGATAGTACCTACGGGTAGTGCGCCAGCTATGTCACTACCTGTTGGTCAGCAGACACTACCGGCGGTACCGGTAGCAGAGACTCATAGGCTTAGTGCCTTACATATGTTTTAGCACCAAATATCCCTCAAGTTTCGAGGTGAGCCTGACTCGTAGGCGGCTGAGGACTGGCTTGAGGAGGTGGTTGTGAGTTTTTTGGAGCTAATACAGCTTCGACAGTACGACATGTCAGAAGCAGAGCACTCAACGTGGCTTACCAATCAATCTTGGTACTCGTTGGTTGCGTTGTGATCAGTTCTTTAGACTCGAACTTCTGAGCGAAGTGTGTCTAAAGGACATCCGAACCAATTCTTTTCCTCTATGCATTCCTACCTATGTTAGGATGCTAGAGAGAACCTTTGTGGTTGTGAACGTTAGCAGTGAAAGGCAGGAAACTAGCGCCAGTCTCAGAGACTCGGGCGTGTAAAAATGTTTCAGGAGGAGGAAGTGCTAAGGACAGATGAATCTGCAGGGTAGCAGACGTGGAAGCGGAGCTTGGAGAGCAGCATGTGGTGGTGTACATTTCGACATGTTACGACCACCCGACTTAGTGGTCCCCGCCAGGCTCAGGGAGCAGGAGGGCTGGGGAGGAGAGTAGCTGCATTGCGGTCAAGGAGTGTGACCCAGGAGCTCTAAGAATGATTCGGGGTACGAATTATGTCTACTACGAGCTGCCATATCTATAGACATAAGAACCAATCATTCTACCCTTCCACGAATCATGTCCCAGACCTAGAGGTTCCGGGTAAGCCGTAGACTTGACCCTCACGTCTGGAGATACCTTTGGGAGGAGACTCGATAATCACACTTACGCCGACGGTGTGATTTGACCTCGAGGCGAGAGTTTCGGTTGGAATCTCTTGGTGGCAGCGTAGAGGCCTTACGACGTTGATCTGGGTATGGTTTTGATTCACAAATCATACCCCGGTTGACTGTTTTAGGCAAACGTCGGAATGGGTTTTCCTTGGTCGGCGAAAAAGGAAACCCTGGGCAGCACATGTTAAACTCAGGCATAAGAGGGTGTGACCGATCACTCTTGAGTTGGTCAACCCTACCCTTGTGGCAGCAGGAGTTATGAGTTTCAGTTCTAACCTAAAAAGGGAAACCTCTTGAATTCGAGGGTGACGAACACGTTCTTATACGGTCTCACCCCGATGAGGTTTTGGAGATGTGGCCGAGGCGGCATGTTATCTCCGAAGTTCGATGGACCCTTTTGATCTTCAGCAGGGTAGGCGAAGAGGTTACCGCTTGACCCTACCACCTCAGTCGCACCGGGTGCATAATGTCCACCACGTGTCTCAGCTGTGGAGATACGTGTATGTTTCTTCACACGTCATCGACCCCGGGGAGTTGGACGTTGATGACAGGGCGACAAGCACAGAGGTTCTAGTAGAGATCGAGGATCGACAGGAGCAGGTTCTACGTGAACGGTTGCTTCCTCTGGGGTGCTTCTCGGGTAGCACGAGATCTTCAGGTGAGCGTATGGGAGCGTAAAGCTCAGTTGCGTGCTCAGTACTACCTTGTTTCCCTTAAGTGTGAGTTGAAGCTTTACGGGGACGTAAAGCCCTGAGGTGGGAGTAATGTAAAGACCCGTAAAATTCAAGGGAAATTTTTTCTTAAATTTCTTTAGAATTTTACAAGAGCGCGGTTTCAGACGGCACCTGATTCCGAGGCCCGGAGTGCCCGGAATTAATTTCTGAAGTTTGGCTCGGGTACGTTCAGTGAACGAACGAACGGGAATTCCTAACTTTTGATCCGGTGCTCGGAATTGAAATCTGAGGGCACCGATGAACTCGCAGCGCCGATATTCGCTTAAAGAGACCTTTTCGGGAGTTGCGTTTGTTGCGGGTTGAAAGTTAATTTTAGGGGTTTTAGTTTGAGTTAAATAAAATTTGTATAGAACAAATTTTATTTTAACTTCTTAAAAACCTACCAAAGGAGGTTGGAAGTGGGACCCACACCCACTTAACCTCCCTTGGGAGGATTAAGTGTGGTGGGGCCCACACGAACCCCTAGACTTTTCAAGTTCCCTTAACCCCCTCTTTATTGGCTTAAGTTACTCTTAATTAATTTTGGGAGTTAAACTTTTTTTGAATTTCAAACTTTTGAAATTCTTATGTGTTTTGTATTAATAAAATAAGATGTTATCTTATTTTATGTTGGGTTGTTTGTTGGTCTCCTTGAGAGCTTTTGGAGAGCTTCCTCTTCATCTTCAAGCTCTGACGAAGAACGAAGAACGCTCAAACTCCGACGAAGAACGACGCCTCTCTTCTTCGTCCTCGGTGTTAACAAGAGGGAACGTCGCTTCCTCCTTGGACCTTCTTCGTCGGCATACAAAGATTCGCCAACGACGTATCTCTTCGGGCATATCTCTTCGTCAACGGATTTGACGATCGACGACCGCGACGCCCGACCTCCGCGACGCCGTCTTCCGCGGAACGTAGGCGAATCTTCGAATCTTAAACCCGAGGTAGGGGTTGTTGATTTCATTTTGGTTTCCTTATTCCTTTCCTTGCTCGTGGATCGCATGTCTACGTGAGGCATTTAAATATTTTTATTTAAGTGTTATAGTTAACGCGAGGGGGGGGGGGGGGGCGGACCGCACGAACACGGCCGAACCCCCCCTCCATCGTTCTTGTTTAATTCTTGCGGTGGAAGCAAAGTGGCGTGGTGCCGTCGCACCACGCGGATTACCGTACGTTTATTTTTACGCGGCGCCGTCGCGCCACGCCGAGGTAGAAACTTCAAGAACGCGACGCCGTCGCGTCGCGTTGAAAAGAATCAAAGTACGGCGAAGGGGCGCGGTGCCGTCGCACCACGCCGGATGACGAACGCCGCGGCCGGTTCCGGGCCGCGGCGGGACGAGGAGACCGCGGCCGGTTCCGGGCCGCGGCGGGACGAGAAGACCGCGGCCGGTTCCGGGCCGCGGCGGAAGAGGAGACCAGCGGCCGGGCCGCCGGCGTCGGAAGTCGAAGGCGGGACCGGAATTTCCGGTCCCGTTGGTAAAAACCGGCCGGCCAGCTAGCCGGCCGGATGACATAAAACCGGGGGAATTAAATCCCCCGGCCAGTTCAATAAAACCCCCCTCTTAATGAGGGGGGCGGTTCTTGAGGGAAGGGGGCAGCCGGCCCCCTTGGTTCAGCGCCAGCAGGCCCCCCCCCCCACGTGGGGGGCGGTTTAAAATGAAACTGGCGCGGCACAATGGCCGCGCCACCTTGAAGAAGCGGGGGCTTAGCCCCCCGCATGCCACCCACGTGCGGCGCCAGGCGCCGCCGCCGCTGCCCGCCGCCGCCGCCGCCGCCGCGCCGCCGTGCCGCCCAGGGGGGGTCGGGCCGGGTCGGCCCGAACCCGGACCCCCCCGTTTCGAACCAGTTTTGGTTTTTGGCTCATAACTTGAGCCTCGGACCTCCGATCGATGAACCGTCAGCGGCAACGCGATCCTTGGATCGAGACGGTCGTTTCGGTATATCGCACTCAAGGTTTCTGGTTACTTTGAGTTCGGCCGGGTTGGTTCGTTCACGAAACCAACCGGGCCTTCGGAGCGGAAACGCTCATATCTTGAGCTACGGACGTCCGATTGACGTGCCGTCAGTCGCGTTGTGTTCCTCTTAGTGAGACGGATATTTTGGTATACTCCGCCCGAGGTTTGGACGCGGGTGGAGTACGGCCGGGTTGGTTCGTTCACGAAGCCAACCGGGCCCTCGGAGCGGAAACGCTCATATCTTGAGTTCCGGACGTCCGATTGACGTGCCGTCGACTTTGATGGAATCCTCTAAGTGAGACGGATCTTTTGGCAAACTCCGCCTGAGGTTTGGACGCAGGTGGAGTACGGTCGGGTTGGTTTTGCCTTAAAAACCAACCGGGCTCCGGGAACGAAAATGCCAATAATTCTCAGACCGGGCGTCCGATCGACGCGCCGTCTGTTGCGTTGAGTTCCTGTTAACGATACGGAACTTTTGGATACATCAACTTCGGTCTTCGTGACAGTTGATGTATCAGCCTCTCGGCTCGTGGAGCGGACCCTCCGAACGAGCTTGCTTTGTGCGGGAACCCTAGTGCTGGCTGCGACTGTTCTACTGCTACGACTGCTACTGTGACTTCGACGACGACAGTACAGAGATCCTGTGTGGATTCGACGACGACGACTATAGCACTCAGCGATCCTACGTGGAGCAGTGCTACCGAACCTGTGTGAGCTGAATCTTCTGTTTACCTTGGGCGATGGAGCGCTTGGGTGTAGCGGCGGACCCGTGGTACTTTTTAGTGGTGGTGCGCTTGGATGCAGCAGCAGACCCTTGGCGGTGGAGCGCTTGGTTGTAGCGGCGGACCCGCGATACTCTACGGAGTGTGTGCGCTTGGTTGTAGCGACAGACCCGCGACGGTGGAGGCGTGCGTGCGGAGTACGGAGACCGTGTAGATGACTGAGACCTGACGACTGCTTGACCGACTCGACTTGGAGAGAGTCGACTAGCCCAGTGGACGGAGCGCCCAGTAGTTGGCAGCAGACCCACGGCGGATGGAACGCCTGGTAGTTGGCAGCAAACCCGCGGTACTCGACAGGAAGAGTACCTCAGTAGGCTATCTGGGTGAGCGCCCGGTATTTGGCAGCAGACCCTCAGCGGACGGAGCGCCCGGTAGTTGGCAGCAGACCCGCGGTACTCGACAGGAGGAGTACTTCAGCAGTCTTAGGTTAGTGAGCAGTACCTCTGAGTCGTGACAGGACTACTGCACACTTCAGAGACGGGGCTCTTCAGCAGCTACGGTTTCGATAATGAAAATCCTGGTTTGAGCTGAGTCAATGATCTTTGTGTTTCCTCATGATTGGGATGGATCGCTTGATAACTTAGGTATATGTATGGGCATATACCTGGGTAATGGTTATCCGTTGATTTCATAAACTTGTTATAAACTGTGTGATCTTGTACTGTTATCCTGTGTGGATTTACTGTTTACTCTTCTTGTGGATTGGGTTGTTCTTGGGCTCGGTGTTGGAGCCGAACGGAAATTGGTGACATAGGTATATGTATGGGCATATACCTAATCAATACTGGATGTTACTTCGTGATTGTTACTTTTCTTCGTGGTTTATCCTTTGTGGATTTGAGAGACCTTCAGGGGTCTCGGGGTCCCTACTGAGTAGCTTATACTCACCCCTGCACGGGCTTTGCCCGCACTTCGTTGTGTTGGTTGCAGACGACGGACAGCGCTGACTGTGGATGAGGCTTTCGGAGTAGGTCGGTACCCGGAGGAGGACCACTGAGCGGGACGTGCTCAGAGCGGACAGTTGGACCCGAGGAGTTGTGAGCTATCTGTACCTACCCTTCAGGTAGGATCCGTGGTGGACGATCCAGGAGCTGAGCCATCTGTACCTACCCTTCAGGTAGGAATCGAGGAGGACGTCCCAGGAGCCGCTTGTACTTTCAGTTGCTGTTTTCCCTTTCGAGTTGTACTTTACTTTACAGATGGGCTTGTATTTCCGGCCCCCTTTACTTTTCTGCACTTTGTAGTTACTTTCCGCTTGCTGACTCTGTGGTGGTTGTTACTCATAAAGGCAATGCTTTCCCTATTTACCGGGATTTTACGCCTTGGTGCTAGTCGCCAGCCCCTGGCCTATGGAAGGCGGGCTTGGGGTAGTCACGGCACGGGCCCCGAGGGCGGGTCGTGACAAGTGTTATAAATTTTCATGATGATTAAGGTATTATAATTGTAATTTTTTCATTCAGATATATTTTTCTAGGAGATACCCTTTTCGGTAATTCACATTTTAAATCTCTTAGAAATTATTACTCTAATAATTATTTGTTTGATATTACAGGACCATTGATATTTTGGCTATAAAATCTATGTTTTATAATTTGTCAAGGTTGATGAGATTCGTAGTGTAGAGATGTAACGTTCAACAATCCTATTGATGTATTCATAACTAAGACTAATTATCGACCATTTGATAGAATAGGAGGCTGGTGAAAAGGTTTCATGTTGTCCCTAAAAAGATTTTAAAATGAGAAGTTATGTGTTTTGATCATAGTCCCATATTATGAGTTTTATTATTGAGGATATTCTAAACAAAGAATGAGGATACCTAGGTTATGTTTTATAGATTATCCTTGATATTTGGATAAAATAATATTCTTTTGTTGTAAAGTAATCATTAGAAGAATTATTTTTTATCAACTTTTTTAATATATATTTTAGACAAGAAGTGGTTCTACATTGTGGATCATTATAAATTAAATCCCAAAGACTTACTATATTGATTTTGGAACTGTTATTCAAGAATATTTGTTACAAGTGTTCATGGAACACTACCCGCTACATATCTTCAGAAAATTTAAGTCTATGTAAAGGTAATTAAGGATTTATGAATGTTATTTAATGGTACATTGGGAAGAGAAGAGCTATATAAGGATATAACACATGGTGTCTCAAGGTAAATGTGGGATTGTATCACATATGTAAGGGTTAATTAAAAATTCATTAACTTAAAAAAGTTAGATAAAAAAATCCTTAATGGTAAGTTTATATATTTGTAGGATATATAAGTGTAACCATATTTACATAAATGTAAATGAACATATGATATATAATTCTTGACAACATTCTCTATCCAAGGATAGTGAAAAATAAACACATAAATGTAAGAATAAAGTAACACATAATGGTAATGATCAAGGATTCAAACAATGTAAATGTAGTTCAGAATAAAAATAACTGTGAAAATTTAAGAAATTAAATCCATAAAGGGTAAGAACAACATTATCATGATCTAAGATATATCAATGTATTTTATCCAAAACCTATATAAAAGTTACTGAAAATGAATAATTTATTTTTCAAAGGATTTATGAGAAGAAATTTAGAATAACTAGTTGAAATTAAAGGAGAAGAAACTAATAAAATTAGATAATTTTTATATATAGATTCAATGTTCAAATATCATGAACATTAATAATGATCATAATAATTTACCAGAATAAAATATGATCTAACCATAATATAAACAAAAATAAAATATTAGATGAACTATATTTAAGAGATGGATAACTCAACAGAAAATGTTTTCAAATCATTTAAAAATACACCTCAGTGAAATATATGTTTATATTTTGAAGGTTCTGGTGATTTTACAATCAACCTGTGAGAAATGAAAGTGTTTCACCTCACAAGAGAAGCATTAGTTCTGTGGAAATGCATGCACAGGTGGAAGAAGTTTTTAATGGATTTAAAATGGAGTCATAATTTTCAGGATTTTGAGATAAGAATATGAAAATATTGTAGAAGGAATAAAAATTATGTCTTAAGGAAGTTGTAGAGGTTTTTATGAGTCATATTTTAATGTCTTTAAATGATAATATAAATAGTAATATTATGATTTATGTGATGAAGAAGGGTGTTTGATCCTTGAGAATTATTTAAGCTCATGATATAGATTAATATGAAGGAGAGAATAATTTGAGAATAATTTGGGGGCATGATACAGATCAATATTAGGAGTATGATATAATAACTGATGCATTATGAGAATAAAATTTTCAACGTTATTGTTGTCAGCATAATAGTAAGATTTAAGTGATGTATAAGGGTTATTTATCTTTGGAAATAATTTCAGAGCATGATACAAATCAATATTGAGGAGAAGAAAACCACATTGATTTGGGGAAATATTTGAGAGCATATGAAAATTTTCTTGAGTATTAATTATGAAGGGGAACATCTATATCCTTTATTACTTGGTAATAATTTCAAAACAATTACTGATTTTCAGCATTGATGAATTCTAATGATAGTTAATTATTTACATATAGGAGAAATATATATTGTTTTCTCAAGGTGGAATATATTTAGAAATGAGGAAATTAATATGTTTTAAATGAAAAAGGTGGTATTTCTTTCTCTCTATCAATGTTACTGAACATTTATATTGTAGTGTCTAACTAGTTACTCTAGTGGAGAATGCAATTTAAATGTCCACCAAATTGTAGAACAAGAGATTTGTGATTGGGGTATCTAAATATTTGTTAGGGGATTTTAGTTTGGGTGTCTAATTAAAATATATTGTGACAACATCTTCATATAATGTATAATACATTTTGGTAAATCTAACAAACATGGTCAGATGTTGTATTTTAAGCCAAACTGTGAAAAAAATTTGTGTTTATCTATATATTATTACTATTTCACATGTGGTTACATTTTGAGGTTATAGTGAGTAGAGTAATAATTTTAACTAGTTTGAGAGGTTGAATTTGAGATAGAAAAAATTCAAAAAATAATACCACTAATTCACCCCATCTATGGTCAACCCATCATTGGGATCTATAAGAGTTATCAGAGAAAAGGTTCAATCTACAAATTAAAATATGGTTTTGAGAAATATCGAATTTCAATTCTATGAGTATTATAGTTCTTCCATTTTATAATGTAAAGAATTATAATAGATGTAATTATTAGATGCTACACATCCTCCTATAACTTGTCTTAGATGTCAGGGATGGTTCAATAATGGTCTTTCCACATTTCTAAAGGTGAAGATTTTATTGAAGATGATAATTGAAATATGTTTGTAGATATAATTTCTAAAAAATTATCATAATTAATTTAATAGAAAAGGTATATACCACGGTCCTGAGTCTGTAGACTATATAAAATATTTAGAAGAAAATTAAAGAGATGATAAAATAAAAACATAAAGGTCAAATAATCCCAGATATATTTTTGGAAAAGAAAATTATAATATAAAAAATGTCCAATTGTGAGTCCTCTAATAACTAATTTACAAGGGTTGATAAGATTATAAGAAACATTTGTGGTTTTTGTGAGAAGTTAGAAGATTCTATCACTATTAAAACCGATGGGGGAATTTTACCAATTGATTTGATTTTATAAAATATAACCTATAAGAAATGGATTATTTAACACTAGATGAGTTACCTAATATACTCAGAGATTATGAGATGAGAAAATTTCCTTATTTTGGAAAGAAAAAAAATATGAGATGACCAATAAGTCCATTAGAAGATGAACAATAATAGAAGAATATGTTCTATAATCAGTATCATTTTAAGAAAAAGGACATTGAAAGAGACTTCAATAAGATTTTATATGAATGATTAAAGAGATTCAAAAAAAGGAAAATGGGAGCGAATTATAAAATGAACACTAATGTGATGGAATTGTGATATCCTTGGATACATTCCCTATGATTTTCTAATGAATAAGGACACAAAATCTAAATATTAAGATGAAGATAAAAAAATTTGAGATTATAAAAATGATAATATATATAAGGTTATTATTATTAGTATTAAAATGAAATTAATGATCAATAGTGTGAATAATGATTCATATTCAAGTATCTCTTCCTATGATGATGTTCGTTTCCTAAATTTTTTTAAAAAAGAAGTTGTTTCATTTTGAAGTGATGATGGTTTTGTATAAATAATAGAACATGAATTGACACTAAAAGGGAATTTAGTTTCACCTTTTGAAAACTATACTGAGCTCCAGAATGATAATAGAAATTTTATTAAATAGATCAAGAAGATATATTTTGAGAATTATGAGTACCCTAAAAAGTAAAAAACTATTTTTTATGAATGAAATGAAAAACATTTAGGTGAGTGAGATTCAGAAGATGGTATGTGATCATTTGGTTAATTTGGATCAAATGGAGGAGGATTTACTCAAGTCACAATCCATGTATATTTTCGCTCAAAGATTGTTGAATATGGGCATATAAAATGTCACCAATCTATTATGTTTGAAGGTGAATATTTCCAGATCTATGGTAAGAAGGAAATCAATATGGATGATGATTTTATTCTAAAAGTATCTCAAATTAAACTTGGTATATTTAATTTGTAATTGTTTAATGAAAATTTCGAGAAGTTATCATCCAAGAAGTAGGATGTGTGTAAATATTCCAAACTAATGGAAGAAATAAATGAGATAATAATATCATAACCCTTAGGTAAAAGAAGACACATATTGGAATACGAAATCATGCAAACAATGATGAATTTTACTAGAATCAATTTAGAGGATAAAAGTTTCAAAGGTTATTTTAGTTTCATGGAATGTATGGAGACAATGATTTCATATATAGTTATAATATGTCTTTTACATAGAGGATATAAGAATCAGAGGGTTTGGTATGAAAATTATATAAAAAGATATGGAATTAATAGTATTACCATATTTACACAAAATCAATCCAATCAAAATAGAAATGGATGTTTGCAAGAAGTATATGGTAGATGTAGAAAATGATTTCACAAGGATGAGGAGTTCATGAATAGACTATAATGAGATATTAACTATATTGTGAAGGAGAATAAAATTATGAAACAAGAAGGGGATGTGTCATGAAATATGAAGTCGTGATAGAAGAAATCCATAAATCCCAATGTATTCTTAATGATCATTCAATGATAGTTGGAGATTTCTATGAGAATAGATAATGAAGAGATTGATTCCTATTCTAAAAGAAAATATCTATATTGACATGAAGAAGTTGTAATTAATGAGAATATATCCAAAAATAGTGATTTCAATATTTATTAAGAATATTCAACAATTGGGATCATAGAGATTTAAAATAATTTTTGTGAAAGGTGAGGACAAACCTATAATGGGATGAAATTTTATTAAAATCCTTCTAAACTATGATGGGTGAAATAAAAGGATAATCCATTTAAAAAGTAATGAATTTGGTTCGACATATCTGACAAGGAAAACATATTCCCATAAAGTTGTTTTTAAAGATGATAATTTCAGAGAAAAATAAGTTAAGACTGTTGATACAAAAATAATTTGAAATATTATAAGAATAGATTGGCCTAGGTTTAGGAGAAAATATTTATCTGTCATTTTCTTCTTATGAATAATGAGGTCCCTACTTACCCCATATTAATATATTTTATTTATTCCTTCACTAAGGGAATTTAATGAGTTCATGTGATTTATACACTCTAGATTAAAATGTAGATTTTATTAATAGTATATCTTAATTTACAGAAAGAAATATAAATAAATTAATGTAATTAGGTGGAAACAATTTGATGTAGAGGTATGAAAATTCCCAATCTATGTGAATTTTGAATTTATGGATATCCCCATAAAATCTGGATACTGATATTTTCCAATCACACCTAAATCTAGTATTTCTAATTATATCAAATGATTTTTAAAATAGGGATTATGATTTGATGATAATGTGATAAAAAGAGGTAGTTTTATACTATTTAGTTGAACATCATGAGGTGTTTTATGAGTTATTAGTAGGAAATAATGTAATTCATTATAAACCAACATAAATATCCCCTTGAAATAGATTCTAAGCATAGTTCGACCTGTTTGTTAGTATATGGGATATATTGATCACCTTGTTTATACACTCAGGTTTTCTATAAAGGGTTGTCCAATGTATACTTATAGTTTCCCTACTAAAGGAATGTTTCTAATGAAATCATGTGGTATCATACTTCTTTGATTTAGAATAATCTGTTTATTAGTTTTGATAAATGGATAAGAATGTTATTTCAATATTTGTATATGAACTGGTAATACCTCAATGTGTTTTTATATTTATTTTAAATAAAGGGTATGATTTAATAATTCATACATAATTGAGGAGTGAATTTTGAAGTTATATTAATAATAAAATCATAAATGGGGATAGATTTTCTCATTTAATTTATATTATTTATTATTAATGTGAAAGAATTTGTTTTATCTAAGAAATGGTGATGTTTGGATGGTTGTTATGTATTCCATACTCAATACATTTTATGATGACTATGGAATAATTGTTAAATATTATTTACGAAAAATGTTGATGAAATTCTATCAATTACATGCCTCGAGAAAATTTTTGTCCATGTAATTGTAATGATATATTTATTAATGATACGTATATATAAACTAGATTGAGTAGAACAAATAAGGGTAGAAAACTAGATGTGTAATTGTAAATGGGTTATTATATTACCTATAAAATGGTAAATGGATAATACAGCTATAGTACGCCATATATTTTTAGGTGTGTTATGGTGTGGTCTTTGGGTCTAGATATCCGTTATCTTATTTTTTTGGTTGATGGAGGAGTCATGGTAGTTCAAGTGATTTGGTAGGAGGTTTGAGGATGTACTTATATACATTATTTGTCTATATGAAATAATAATGGAGTGGAACATTGTGTCACATAGTGAAAACCATGATATGTTTTGGAGAGGTGTCACCCAAAACATTCATGGTGTGAATATATGTTTAACACCCTGAATTTTCCTTAGGCGGTGTATTTAAGTGTTTTAAAAATGGTTCCTGACCCAATATCTCACTCTCATTGATTTATTTTATTTTGAGGGTTGGTCCCCATTATTTATTAATAGATCAAAGTGATATTCATTGATATTTATTCATTTATGTAAATCTATGGTTCTCTAGGTCCTAGTTGTATCATATCATTAATATTTTTTTATTATTCATCACATAATCCATAATTTGGTGTCAATCTCGACTTTTTTGGAGCTTGGAAAATGGATTTTATTTATATGGTCGTTCATGAATATTAATCTCTGTTAATATTGAGGTGGGTGGTCTATAAATTATCCCAAAAGTCACACTTTATTTATTAGTACCTGTATTCTGAAGTCACAACAGTTTTCCATGTGTTCAAAATAAAAATAAAAATACATAATTTAAGTCATTGAAATTATACCAAATGGTTATCCCTCATATCATATAAGATACCTAATGATAAGAATCTATATAAAGATCAATTAAAAATAATTTTTGGAAAAATATCTTGTAGATAAACTGATGAAACCCGAACTATTTGTACTAAATTATAAAGGGAAAATATAGATTTATAACATGGGGGATAGTTAAAATTGAAAAGGGTGAATGGTAATTTGAAAATGATGATAAATAATGTTTTATACTTAATTGAAAAAAAATCAATTTTTAAGGAAACACATATGATATGTTTCGATTATGATTGATTTTAATTGTTTGGATATAGGGCGTGGTTATGATGTTTTTATTCTACCTATATTTTTCATACATGACTTTAGATATGGATTTATTTTATCTAGTTGTGATATATTATTTTGGAATGAGTACATTTTCTTTGGTGTGATAGTTTTTATATATTATTATATGACAAATATATTTCCTGTGGTGTTACTATTGTTCAGGGACTGGTATATTTCACCAGGTGTGACTCCATTGTTATAAGATGGGTATATTTCCTTTAGCTTTAATATTTTGTTCAAGGAATAGTAGATTTCCATAGGGAATCTTCCAAGCACATGGATGAGTATATTTCTGTTGGGTGGATTCTTACACTTTAGAGACATGTTCTGATTGCTGAAGATGGTATAGTTAGTCTCGCGTGTCATTATGGAAACTAATGATCAATAATTTATATTTATTTTCTTTATAATATAGGTATAGGTATATGTATTTTTTCACATCTACATGGACATACCTTGACTATGAATATTTATAAAAACCATTGGTGGTGTACTAATAAATTATATTGACACACAACTCAGTCCCCTGGATCGTACCTAAGAAGTTTTCTTGACTGTAAAATAGGACAAGGGAAAACACCTTATGATGGAAGCATGACTTATTATATACGATTAAGCATGGAGGATAAGGATTTCGTAAGTAGTCGTTCAATTTTTTATTTTATATATAGTTATTGGATATTTGAGGATATGTTTTTTATAATGGGAGGTTGTTTTACATGAATATATATTATATGATATTGTAGAGGTTGTGGTTATTTATTATATCTTTTAAGATGCATGATTACTAATTATTGTGGATGATTATATTATTCTTCTTATTTCAAAAATTACTTCGCTCTATTATATGGGTATATTATTCAGTACATATCTCCTAGGATCCATACGACTAGTTGGAATCATTTTTCATGTAGGGAAGCATGCCTATGGTCATGTAATGGTTTCTAGTCCAACAATAACTATATTCCATGGACTAAGGGATCTTACACCTACAACTACATTAGCATAGATGAGTGCATTCAAATATGTATTTCTCTATTTATGCGTTAAAAAAATGGAAAAAATTATTACATAATTATAATATAAAGACAACATATTTAAAAGTACACCATATTAATTACATAAGGGTAGTGTAAATTGTCCATGTGATTATTAGAATGAATCACTACAAAATGTTATTAAAGAATTCATTATCCAACATAAAGGTAGTTAAAAATATCAAGACCTATGTAATGCTCATAACTACCATTCATAATGGTTAAGAGATATTTAAGGGTGAGGTGGTATATTTAATGGTAAGTCATTTGGTACTTATCTAAAGGTATATCTAATGGAATAATTAATTTATTAACAAATTTTTTAGTAGAAATTGAGAATAAATATTATGAATTAATAGAGAATAAAATAAGTAAATCATATGATTATTATTCTAATATTCAATCTTTAATATACTAATCATTCATATTGATCATGATCATTTCAATGAATAAATGATGGTTTAGAAAATAAATAATTTGTAACTGAAGTAAAGATGAACCATGATGAATAAATAAGTACAAAACCATAGTAAACTATGAATTGAGATGAGATTAAATCATGGGGAAATATATTTTGTGTGCTTTTAATGTCATGGTGAGTTCTTAGTCCACCAATGAGAAATGGTGAAGTTTCGAATCCAGTTGAAACCATGGTTCTGCATGCATTCATGCATACATTGAGGTATATTTTAATGTATTTATTTTTTTATATTTTTTTATATCTTGAGATATCAATATTGATATATTGTAAAAGGAATAAAAACAATGTCTTAAGGTTATCTAATAGTAACTATTTAATTAGGTTATTATGTGTTTAAATTAGTTGTTAAATCACAAATATTTTTGAACAATTTGAAAATATGAGAACACTTACTATCAGTAATTATGCTGTTTCAAAATTTGTATTATGGGATAATAATTATGATATTATGAGAATAAAATTTTAAATACATTTATTATAATTTTTAAAGGAAACTACATGTGGTGTAGATTAGAATTAACGCCCTCATACTTATTTAAGATCCCAATATAACTTTGTATCTTTTAGAGAGAAAAATATTTTGTTGTTGAGAAAATCTTATTTGGTCAGAATAACTAAAAGAAATATAAGATGGGAGTGAATTGTGTGTTTTTGATAATATCAACAGATTCTAGATTTTATATCACTTTTTGATTTATATAGATATGTTGAATTCATTTTAGAAATAAATATGAGTAGTAGATAAATATTAAACAAAAAAGAAAACAATTTTTAGAGTTTTCAATGTAAAAATATCTCGTACTCCACTCCAACATCTCTCAACTTGAGAGCTTTGTGATTTTTACTAGAAGGTCCCTCTAATCACATTACCTTTAAATCCACAAATGAGTAAATGATGATGACATCATTATAAAAAGGATAAACAAATTTATATTGTTCTATAATAGGGAACCTTTTATCATAAATGTAGTGAACAGAGATGAAACATAATTCAAAAGTGAGTATGAGTAATTGTTCTCTAATAAATCAAAACATTTTGTTTTGTTGATGGTTTAGTTTGAACTTTACAGTTACAGTATAAACTGAGAGAATATGGATATAATCCATCATTAATGAATATCTTCAAGAAATAATAATTCTAAATAGATCATGGTTGTAATTTATCATCAATAAAACATTAAATGAATAATCTTCACCAGTTATTTTTGAATGAGGATGAAATGTACAGCATTACTGTTTATCCGATCATAGAAAACAATATAGTTGAGCATTCATTGCATAAGTTATGTATATCAAAATGTATTATGAAAATATGATTTTTTTTAATCGTATATTGATATGAAATGCTGGTATAATATATAATGTAGGGAACTTTCTACAGTTTTTCATAACCCAGAATGTTTTATGGGAGATGGAAGATATTAATATTTGAATGAGTTATGAGTGTCGTAACATCACTTAGAAATAAAAATAATTTACTCCATTTAATATGTGTCTACAAATCAAACATTACAAGCATTTAAATCAGTTGTGAAACATATTTGAAACAATATTTAATCCCATTGCGACTATTGCAGTAATCATTGAAAATATCAAAAATTAGAAGTTCCATCGTTTAATAGTCAAATGTAGTGTTCTCTCTAACATTGAAAAAAATAAAAAATTTAGGTTTGAAACTGTAAGGTTGATCATAAATGTTGGTTTGATGTACTATACATTTTTTCCTTAACCATAAGGATCTTACATACATAGGGTTTAAAAAAATTATTCCTAATATTTCAAATTTAATGTTCTATAATTACATGGAGTTTCTGAACCATATATTCTGTAAATTTATGGTATGTGATTCATACATGTTGTTCTGAGTGTGGGGTTCATTACATAGTCTATGATTTATAATATAGTGTATGAATGGTGTTTCTAGAATAAGTTAAAATTCATTCCGACCACATTAGTGAATATTAATTGAGAAATAACATCTTGAAAATAATACCATGATACATATTAAAAAGAATATTAATTTCCTCAAATTCGCGTAATTTAATATCATCAATAAAACAAAAAATGAATATTTTTTCCATTAAAATCAATAATAAAAATAAAGGATTGTTGACAGAATACATTTCCCAACAATCATACACGATTTAACGATTACAAAACTAATGAAATTAGTTTACTTAAAATAATGGAATTTAAAACACTAATAAAATAATATTAAAAAAATATCATTGTTTTGAAAAATTAGATTTCAACAGTAATTTTGATATCATATTTTTATTTCTATAAAATAAAAACAGATACTTGTAAATTGATAATTTTTTGGTACCTATTGTTTCCCCCTTTGTGATATAAAAAAATGTATATGAAAATGGATTAGAAAAATTTAAATTTTCATAGAATAATAAATTCATGTTATATATTACTTCTTAGATAACAATTCATTTATTGTGGTAGTTGAGTTAAAAATTCAGTAAATTGTTGAAATGATACATAGTATATAAAATTATTCATTTTTTATTATAATGAGTTTATAAAAAAAGTGTGGATGAGAAAAACAAGGTTTAAACATGAGGTTTAGTAAATGGGGAATGCTTTTGGTCAAGAGAGGCTTCGTGTTCTGGTAAAGACTAACTAGCCTGGAAAAATTGTTTCATGTGTAAAAAACATCCTTGTAAACTTTTTGTAATAGTTCCAGCCAGTTTCAACAACTATATTCTAGAATCATGTTCCACATGAAATCTCTCAATCATATTTAGTTTAAAAAATACATGATATTTTCCTCTCTCTCTAGAAACTGTGTAGGTTTATCACTAAAATGATTATGTATAATATTAATTTCAAGTTCACATTAGGTTAACTTTGTAAAAAGATATTTTTGATTATCCAACAAAACATTTAGAGTTTCATTATTTCAATGAAAATACTAATGTCTTTCATTAATATATTACAACATAGGTTTTATTGCTTGAAATATCTTGACCAGGTCTGGTGATGTTGGAGGTGCATAAGTGGAAGCCATTTAATGATTGATACACCCATTTATTGATTCAAACTAGATTTCAAATAAAAAATATTTATTTTAGAAACCATATTTTGATATCTGTTTTCCAAATTGAATGATCATTTATATATTGCATAATAAAAAATCTCTTTTTAGACTGAAATATTCTTCGAACTCTTGAAGCTACGTCAAAACAGAATCAAATTATAATTTTTAAATAGATGAATTTCTCAATTCATAAAAATATTTTCGTATAGAGTTCAGTTCTTATTGATGACTGGAGTTCTGCTCTACCACCTCGTTGATTTTGAAAACATGTCTTTTATCTCATTTAACAGAGAATCAGATGTTCATTTATCTAGTTTTTGATACTAAGGATATTTTTTTATCATAGATAATGATTTATTTTATGTCTTCGCACATTAAACAAAAATACCATCATCGACTTTTGTCCTTTCTCAAAACACATAAGTAGTCCTTTTGTGGATTTTTTAATAGCATATACACCATGATTCTCAACAATTTCTGTATTTGAAGTTAGTAATTTATAAACTATCTATCATTATTGAAAATTTTCTCTTTTTTGATATGATTGATACGTTACTTACTATTCATTATATTGACATTCATTTTTTTGTTCCTCAGGTGGATATGTTTCTCACAAAGGCACTGATATTGTTGAATTTCGAAGTCTATGGGTTTGTATGACTATATCCTCTTGCATAGGTTCTCCTCTTATCCTTTTAATTTTTCCAAGAACATAGAGGGGATTATTTTTTTTATGATTCAACATTATAATATATAGTGACCTAATATAGCATTATATTGGAGGTAGAATCACACCTTATAAGTGATATTTTGTAACTTCATCATTTCATAAATTAATTGATCTTACAGATTATATATTTCCTTACTCCCCCTGAGAAAAAAACTAGATTCTTCTTTTACAACTACATCAATAGGTTGCAATTTACATTTTAAAACACTAAAAAATAAATCTATTTTTCATAGAGTACCATCATTTAGAACATTGTAATGGTTACATGTAATACAAATATCCACTTGGATAACATAATTTTTCTGTATGAAATGAGATAAATAATCTGACTATATGGATACAAATAGGTCCTTGCCTATGAATAGTACTATTCATTCAGATAACATGTCATATATATGGGAAAATATTACATAATATAACTAATAGTCAAAATCATGATACACATGTCGGGGTACTAAATGTTTTCTACCGCAACAGTCCTTAGAATTACAATATACTAAATGACCTTATCCAGTACCTTCTAGTGAGCCTCAGGATCCTTAAAAATGGTTTTACTTATATTAGTTGAAGCAAACAAAAATTACATGATGTCTTATGACTTATGGTTCTGATTTTCAATTGATTAATGTTCAAAATAGAATACACATTCATGTAGAATTTTAATATATGATTGATTTCTACTAAGGAGATCGAAAACTCTTTATCATATATTAATTAAATTATTATGTCATTTATTTTCCCAAAATAAACTGAACACCACTGTAATATTTGTTCAGTTCTATCTGAATAAATTCAACTTTTTTTTCATAAAATAGAAATTACAATCTTGAAACGAATGATATTGCTTGAGTAGATGATTTTTCTGATACAACCATTCAAGATCAATGACCATTCCATCAATAATCATCCAAAATTGGAGATGATGATGCTACATTTAAATTTTTTATCCCTCATATATTCACATTGTCTTTCTCATTAAATAGTAATGAGATGATTGGAGGTTTTCAAAATCATTGATTTTGAAGATTGAAGAGTTATTTTCTAGTAGAAAGGCTATAAAATCTAAGGGAAATGAATGATGATTATTTTTCTAGTAGTTTGTTGACATTGTAAGTTTCCCATGTGGATTATGTGGGGAAGTCATTAAATTTTACAATTTTAAAAGAATTGTTTTTAATTCCCAAATAGAAAAAAAAATTATTCTAAAAAATAATTAAATATTTTATTAATAAAATCAATGGATATAGATATAAAAAATAAAAATAAAAATTAATTAACCTAATAAATATTTACTTAAAATATATTATGCCTTACTCCCCTTAATCAAATAAAAACATTTTGTGGGAAGTGTATTAGTAAAAATAAAAGCTAATTTATATTCTCTATTTAAAAATTATAAATATATATCCTTTTTATGAACATGATCTCTTTGAAAATGATTTCTTATATCAATATATTTATTCCACAAGTGACTAAATTGATTTTGTGAAATATTAATAGAATTAGTATTATCTCATAAAATATGAACATTATTGAAATTTAATCCAATGTTCAGTAAGGTTTGTTTCATCCACAACACATGTGCACCACAATTAACAATAGATATATATTATACCTTGGCTGTTGTTATGCTAACTGAATGTTGTTTCTTACTCAACAATGATACTATTGATTTTTATAAAACGAAACAATTTCCCAAGGATCTATTTCTATCTAATATATATCCCCCAATGTAAGCATCTATAAATGAAATTAAATTAATATTTGATTATTTTGGGTAATATAGATATTGAAAAATAATTCCTTTTAAATATCTACAAATTCTTCTTACAACATAAAATTGGATTATTTCAAATTTTACTAAAATCCTTCACATAAAAATAAAGATAACATCATGAATGGTCTTCTAGTTGTAAGACACAACAAACTAACTATAATAAAAATATATAATTTCTTGTAAATTATTGTTCCAACTTCATCCAAATCCTATTTTGTATTGGTACTCAAGGGAGTTGTATAAGTCTTACAATTTTTGTGTCCAAATCCATTTAATAAATCAATGAAATATTTTATTTGATTTATATTTTTCCATAATTTTTTTGATTGATTTGAAATCCTAAAATACAATTTAATTATCCCATCATACTAATTTTAAATTTATTCTAAATAAGATTTGAAAAATCATTGAAAAAAATATTTTTATATTTTAATCAAAAAAATGGCATCATCAAAATAAATTTGAACTGAAAAATATGAGAATAAATAGTTTTTTTTAAAGTGAGTCAGATCTACTAATCCCACATCAAATATATTTTCTAACTAGAAGGAGCATCCTATTTCATTCCAAAATCTTTTTTCTTATTTAAGTCCATAAATAGATTCTGTATGTTTGATAATAGATTTTGGTTTAAGAGGGTTTTCAAAACCTGGTGGTTGTTCAATATAAGCTTCTTCTATTAAATATTAATTTAGAAATTAAGATTTAACATCCATATAATTTTATTTAAAATTCATATGAGATGCATAATAAAAATTGATTTTATTTGATTCTAACCTTGCATTTTTTTTAAATGATTCATCATAATCTAGTCCTTCTTCCTGATTATATACTTTAACTGCTAATCTAGCTTTGTTTCTAGTTATTTTCACTTGACCATCATGTTTATTTCTAAAGACACATTTTATTCCTATTACAGGATAATTTTATGGTCTTTATACTAATTCCTAAAAACTACATACACTAAACTGGTTTAGTTTTTCTTTCATGGATGACAACCAATTGGCATCTATTAAATCATCTTCAATATACATTGGTTATTACTTAGATAGAAAGGCAGACAATTCAACTAGGTTTTATAAATTAATTTTTGTTCTAACTCATGTGCCTAGGTGTCCTATAAATCTTTGTAAATGATGATTCATTTAGGTTATACACTACCTTGGTATGGAACTTTTAGGTTCATCAGTTTCATGATATTCTGAAGTTGATTGAATTTCATTATTTTTTTCTAAAATTGTTCCTTTGTGAATCAGGTCTCATCTGGTGAAAATATTCATTATTTTAGTTTTTTTGATCATTAATTTTAAAGGAGTTTTTATCTTCATAAAACATCACCTGTATTATTTCTTTAACAATCCATTAATTCCTATGAAACAGTCTACTTTTTTTATAAGTATAAGAATAAAAGAGAAATATTCCCTCATGGGATTATGAAAAGATTTTACCAAGGGTATTCCTAGTATTTGTAATATATTCCTTGTATCCAAATACATTAATGTACATTAATTTTGGTAATATTTCATTAAAACGTCCATAGGGTGTCTATTTAAAAATTGGTCTTAATTAATTTATTTTCATGATATAGAATACAATTCTTGCATCTTATTCCCAAATAATGTTTGAAAAGTTGTATATAATTAGTATAGTTCATTCCATTTCATGAATATTTATGTTTATTTTTTCATTAATTCTATTTGTTGAGGTGTTATTCGTGTAGATAGGGTGTGTTTAATTCCAAAATTTGTGAAAAATGAATTAAATTAATGATTCAAAAATTCTCTACTATGACCAATTCAAAATGAAATTATTTTAAAATATTTTTCATTTTATATTATTTTTATAAAACATTCAAAAATATGAAATAATTCACTTTGGAGTTTTAGAAATTAATCCTATGTAAATCATAAAAAAAACTCAACTAAATCATAAAAAAATAAATTTCCATACAAAATTCTTACTATTGATTAACCATATAGATCCATGTGGATAAGTTCTAATGGTTTAGATTGAATTTTTTTTATTTATTTGAAACATGATTAATTTTTTTTGATATGAAATGCATAATAAAATATATAAATTTTAAATTTTAGACCCATTTAATAAAGAATTTATTATTTCTTATATAATTTATATAAAGCGTATGTATTAAAATGACTATTTATCTAATTCCAAATACATGAATCCTTTTTCTTAATTATTAAAACAACCTCTTGTTTATTACACATGGAATTATGATCCAATGTATAATCATTTTTAGTTAATGGTGATCTAAATTGAAGAATTTTATCTCTAAATACTGAGTAGGAATTGTTTGGGAAATGAATTTAAAATCAATCATAAACAATTTGTAAAATACTTATCAGGTAGTTCTTTATCCTTTTTATATATATTAATTTACTGATTGAGATTGACTTAGTATCTCCAATAGTTCCAATTCAAACAATCTTTCCTTTTGTGTTGTCCAGATAAGTGTCTATACATCCATCCATTTATTTTAATTCCTAAAAATTGGAAGAGTCTCAACTCATGTTTATATAGAATCCATCATCTATATCAAATATATAATATTTTTCTAATGTCCTTTATCAAAAAAAAATATTGAAACACGTGTTTTTTTTGTAGTCATGTTGTCTTAGGTCCAACATTGTTAGTTAAAAATGATCTAGGAATCCAGATTTATATTATTTATCAAACATTTATACTAAAATATTTAGACATGTTTCTGGAAAAGGAATCCTTTTTAACACTACATATATAATGATTTCGTAAATAATAGTTTTTATTGTAATAATATATTTTCCACAATACAATCATGTATAAATTTTTGAATCAGGAATAAAATAATTCTTTTATATTTTGTGTTTTTAACCTTATTTTCTATTAAATATTTTATATTTTAATATGATTCTTTATAATAATATAATGTAGATTTTTCTCTCTATTAGTGAAAATACATAAATCACTATAATGTGATTCTGCATTATCCTATAATTATTTTATCCATTTTTCATGAACAATACAATTTTTTGTATATGAATTGGTGTTTTTAATTAGTTCTTGAGGTTGTTTTAGCATTGTGCCTTTTTCACCTAAAAAATGTGAATATTTTTTAAATATTTTCAATCCATTACAAAAGAATCATATTTATCTTATTGAATTGAATAATAAGTATCCAATTTACTTTTTGAGTAGCTATCAGAGTCATATCTGGAAGACTAATAGTTTTTACCTCACTTTCTTACTTTATAATAAAATACATGATGGATTTAAGATTTTTTGGCACTTTTTAGGAATTAGTCTTATAAGAGATGCTTGATTCACCAGACACACTCCATGTGTCATTCATATATCTCTGCTCTTTAGGGTAAAAATAATATTTCTTCTGATATTTTTTTCTATCCTTTTTTCATTTATAAATAAGGGGAAATAATGACTAATGTGACCCAACATTTTTTTTCATTAATAGAATCTTACATCGCATGGTTTTATTTCACCCCTTTTATTGAATTTTCTGAAGCCTTTATTCATCTTGTAAAATATATTGAATTTTATGGATAGCTATCCAAATTCCAATATATTGTTTAAGGAATCTAAATTTTATTCTATTTTCACATATCATTTTAATTTTATTTTATGCTTCTGAGATTTCACCTTAAGGGAAGTATTTTCCCTTTTTATTTCCTTTTGATCATCAAATTCATTTTTTTATTTCAAATTCATACATCGTCAATGTTATAATTAATTCTGTCATAGTCTAATTCATGCAGGATTAGATTTTCAAATATTTTTATATATGTCATTCCATTTAGAAGGGATTATTTTATGTACTATCAGTGCATGATCTAATTGGCTGAAGGGATTTCCAAGGATTGTAATATTTTTGAAACTTCGGTCAACTATCCATTCATTTGTGTGATTATTTTTCTACCAAACATTCTAAATGGGTAAAATGTGAGTTTTTTATTAGAATATATCACTTTCATTATGTTATTTATTGAAATATATGTGATAACTTTTGTTTTACACATCTCATATGTAGTAGGGAATTTTAAAATTTTATATTATTCATCATGTCTAAGTCCTTAAACAATATCATTCATTTTTTAGAAGTTTATGTCACATTAAGTTTCAGTTGTAGCATCCCATGTCTCTATAATCTCAAAAATATCATAAGAATCATTTAAATTTGACTAAAACATGAACACCACATTCATCAATTAGGTAATAATTCATGATTTTAAACATCCATAATTATCACCATTAAAATATGGAGGAAGAATCATAGACATACCTTATTTCGGATCAACTGTTTACATTTATGTGGCTGTATTAACCTTATAATTTTGATCATGTTATTAATTTACCAAAAAAGAATAACATTAACACCATTTGATAGGTAGTAATTATATAATGATACACAATAGGGTGGGGGTGAATTGGGAATTTTTGATAATCTTGATAGATTTTGGATTTCAAATATCTTTGTGCTATATACAGATATGTAGTGATAATTTTTTTAATAAGTGTGTGCATCAGATAAATAGTAAAGAGGAAGAAATTAATTTTTTTAGTTTTTTGTGGAACAAATATCACATACTATAATCCACCAACACTCCCTCTATGAGATTGATGATTTCCACTAGAAATATCATTTTATCACCACACCTTCAAATCCAAAACTAAGAGCAGATAGTTAACACCGTTACAATAATGTTATATAGGGCCTTCTAGTAAAATAAAAGGGAAACATTTATCCAAATCATAGTGAACAAAATTAAAACAATATCTAAAATTTAGTACGAGCAGTTTAAACTCAAATAAGTCAAATGTTTTTTACTTTTTGATGGTTTTGTTTGAACATCATAGTTGTAGCTAAAAATAAAACAACATGATCATCTTATTCATAAATAAATCTATTCATGAAATAATATATCTAAAGATATAATGGTTTAAATTTATATCCATTAAAATTAGATATGAATTAACAGTAATGTTACATTGTAATGAGGTTGAAAAGAGATATTTCAAGGTTTAGCCTCTCCTAGAAAACAAAGGAATCGAGCATTCATTTTAGTAGTTTTGTATCTAAAAATATATTCACGAAATATATATTTTTGTATTCATATATTGAAAATATATAATGGTAGAATATATAGAGAATACACCATGATTAATTTATTCAAATCCAACATTGCCTCCTGAAAAATCATATATTTTCAAATTTTAATAATTTATGAGATTCGTAACATCCAATAGAACTAGGAATGATTTACTCTAATTAATATAATTTCGTGTATCTATCATAAAGAGACTTTAAATTAGATGTATAATATCTTCATAAAAAATATTAAATCTTGTCAAAACTGTTTTAGTAATCCAATAAAATATCATCAATTAAAAATTCCACCATTTAATAGTAATGATTAGGAGTCTTTCATGTGATGAACATATTAAACGTCGGGTTGAAAATGTTGTCTTGATCAAAAAAGTGGGATTGATCATAAAATTAGTGTTGATTTTCCATATGAATGTTTCCTCAAACATTGTATTCTGTACATATATAGGGTTTCTAAACCATACTTTCCCTTACTAAAAATGTATGGTTCCATAATTACGTCGGATTGATGAACCATAATTTATTTAAATGATGGTTATATAAACCATATGTGCTATTTTTAATGTATGGATCATTCCTTATGATATTCTTACTAACCTAGGGGTGGACATTGTTTCCAAAACAAGAATAATTCGTTCTGAACAGATTAACAAATATTCCATGAGGATTGTTAACATGAAAATAATTCTAGAATAAAAATCTAAAATAATATTAATTTTATAAAATTCTCTAACATTAATATCATTAGTAAAACAAACATGAGTATATTTTGAGAATCAAAATCAATAATATTTTCGAGTATTGTTCAAAAAATACATGTCAATCAATCATTTGGGGAAGAAAAACTATGCCTGATTATTTATAAGGAAGATGAATATCCATAACATTACTTTTTTGAACAAAGATTCCAGAAAATTGGTTAATTCACCATTGATGATAGTTTAATCTCTTAATGTTGTTATACCCAAGAAAAATAGAACTTGTTTTCTCTTACATGAATATCATTATAAATAAGTAAACTAAAAAATCTAGAATAAGGGGGAGTACTTTTTTCATCCGATTCAATTTAAAGAAGTTTTTTATTCATGTTTCTAGGTAGCCACTATAATGGATCCTGAAATTGGGGTTCCTGACCAATTATAAAAGGATATATTTTTTATTAAGGTTTCTAACTAGTTGATAGAAGATTATAATTGGCATTTCTAAACAAATAATGGTTTAACAACTTATATATATAGTATAGAATCCCTGTTGTGTCATCTAATGAACATGATAAGGAGTAAAATATTATTCCTATCATTATAAATCATATTCCTTTCTCACTCTGTTGTTATGACATTGAATAATGTGTTGTAGGGATATAATACTATGTGGATTGATAAATTTAACTTGTTTTTTAGGACGAATTGAAAATAAATTTAATTTTTAAAATAAGACTACTAATTCACCCTCCCCATCTCTTTGGAAAATACATCCAAATGTTTTATCCTTTGAATTAGTGGTATATTATTAATAATATACTTTTTAAGAATTTCTTGTTATTACTTGATACATAATGTATTATTTGTTTTAAATGTTTGATTTTATTTACAATGTCCTTATTTTTTTATCAGGAGATTATTCCATTCAAATGGTTTATATTCCACTATTCAAATTTCATGATTACATGGAATATTTTGATACTCTAATTATACTAAACATTATTTTTTTTATAGAATAATTATTCTACTGGGAAAAATGTACTTACAATTAAAAAAATATTCTCCCATTATTGAAATGTGTTTACCTATATTTACAGAGACAACATGTAATTTATTTTCAAGTATTAACCAATTTACAAACTTATTAGTGAAACACATATATGAATATTAAAATTTTTAGTAATGGTGAACTAAGTTAACTCAATTATAAAATAAAAAATAAAAAATTAATAAATAGAAAAATTGATATCAATTGTTCATTTTTTATTTTGAATAAATTATATCTCCCTTAAAAGTCAACTCATCACTATATTTTGGAACCCACACACATGCAAAACTATGGATGAAATATATTTTTACTTTACTGTCACATAATTTATTTATTTTTGTTTAGATATTTTTAATCTTTTTTACTACATTAATTTTTACATGAAATGTAATTTACCCAAAGAATACCTATTACTCATGGTTTTAGTTTTCTATGAGTACTATTTTTTATAGTCAAGAAATACATTTTAAGGGCTTTGTAGTTTTTTCTCAATACAATGTAATATTATAATCCAAACCAATCATAACCCTAATATTCCACCACTAGTCACCTCTCATGACTATTTGTTATAACAAAGACTTGAATAGAAAAGGTTAATTGAAAATTGGATGAAACAATAATTATTAATTTATTAATTTTTTCACCTATAAAACAATAAACCCAATGTTATGTTAAATAATTGAACCTCAAAATCTTCTTAAATCATAAACAATTTCAAGGGAAATTCCACTAAAATTTCATTATTAAAACAAAAAATATAAACAATATACCCAATATTCAATTAAACCGTAAAGATCAAAAAAATAAAATATCAAATAAAATTAATTCACGATATTTATATAATAAAATCATAATATTACTCAATTATTTTTATGAAATATTGGCACATAACACATCCTCAAAAATATATTTTAAACAATAATGACTTTTCCATAATTAAAACAATGAAAATTTGAATTATAGTCCCAAAAATATTTTACCACACTTAAAATATTAAATATTCATCAATATGAGATATTGTGAGTTGGAATATGAGATAATTATGAATATTTATATTATACGTTCACATATGTTGAATAAAAATAAACAAAATAAAGGAATTAAATACTCTAAATTTGATTATTTATCTAGTTTTGTGATGTTTTGTGTTTGAGTTACTAATTTGAATTATTAAAAAAATTATAATCATGGTAATTAATATGTATTAAAAAAATTAGTCATTTCGGGAACAAAAAATAAAATTCAAATAAATAAATAAAAATTCATAAATGTTTACGAAATCTTCCTTCAACATGGTTTTCCTCTTAAGATGTTCTATATTAAACATCATCAACCTAAAAACATGAACTAATTAATAACTAACTTAAATAGAATAATTAATAAATTTTATACTAGTCATCATTAAAATAATATCATTTATGTGTCAGTAGTGTTTTGAACTCGAATTTTGATGGTTTGTCAAAGATGGTAAAACCCATCAGTTGGGAAGACTCAAGTCTTCAATTTAAGGTTAATAATTCCTCATCCATTAATTTTCATCCAACCAATAAATATACTATTGTATATCACCATTTTACTCCTCATCAAACCACATATCCATCTATGCCGCATTTCCATTGGAAAGGAAATTTTTTGGTGTTGATTTCAAGATCTCATTTTCCCTCACATGAATAATGAGGCTATAATCTACTATGTATGGTCCCCAAAATTCAAAATAAATGGTGGACTCCTGATTTTCAGCTCCCAAGTTGATTTTTTTCATCATTTCCACATCATTTAGATCCTCGTCTTTTTCAGAAAAATGGTCTTCATAGAGAAATAGGCAGATTCTTATCAAATTCCATGATGGGCACAACAAATTAGGCTACAAATATGATTTTAGGAATATGAAAATTTAATTAATAAACAATATTAATTGTATTTTTAAAATATTGATATGTATTTTAAATATAAATAGTAGTGGGTTTTTATTTCATAAATCTCAGTCTACATGATAAATGGTAATTAAAGGAGGATAAAGAATTTAACAAGATCACATAATATTTCTTGAATATCATCCTCCACTATGTGACATTGGATAACTAAACATCCTATATAGATCAATTTGGGATAATGATTGCATTTCAATACCCAAATGTATTATTTTGTAATTGAAACAATGAAAAAATCTTCCATTCTTGTCTTATTAGAGACAACATAATAATTTTTTAACATATTTAGAAATTATTATAAGTATTATATAAAAGTAATATAAACTTATATATTTTTAAACATTTTAAAAAACATATGAAAGGATTTATCATTAGATTAGTTATTCAATCATTTAGGATATTTATTTAATGTAATATATTTCTTAGATTTTAGAGTTTATAGAGACCAAATATACTCACATAGTCATTCATGTTCATACACCCATTTTTGTTTTTGTTTTCGAAACCACTATATTTAATTTCTATGTCTCTATCATCATTAATCATATCCTAAAAGTAAATATTGATCACCATTAAAGTCATTTTAGTATATAATCTAATCTTATTATTTAAAACCATATGGTTTTCTCTTATATTCATTTAAATGTTATTAAGAATTATTTTACCTCTTCCCCCACATATGTTTTTAATGTTTTACATCTTGATCTTCAAGATTTTGTATAATTATTTACTGGGATTATTCTACATGCTTAATTTTCTCTTTTATATTTCTCATGAATTATTTCATCATGTCATATATTTAATTTTCTTGATTTAATGGCTTAACCCATTTTTGATAGTTTATATTCATTTATGAATAAAATACTCTTAGTTATTCTTATTGTTTATAAATCCAATGATTTCTCTATGATATATTTTGGAGGGTTCATCACCCCAGATTATAAGTTTTGAAAAATTGATTTGTTTTAAAATGTCTTATTCCATAAGATCCAATGTAATTTAAATATTATTTATTTTTAGTTAACATATAACAATTAATAAATTATAAAGCATCATGTATATAAATTCTATATGAAGACTAATTCTCCTTGGTGGCTTGGTTCTTTCTAGTCAAATATTGAATTTACATTTTAATACCTTCAATTAATGAAGACATGCATTTTTGAGATGAAATATCATTCACTAAGGATATTCATCATTGGACCATATTTTTTAATATTTTTTCACAAGAATATTAAATTTTCCACTAAGGTAAATTTGTAGTCACATAGATATCAATTATACTTTTGAAATGAAGTGTATGACTCTTATAGAAACATTTAATTAGTTAATATGGTATGGGAATTGAAAAAAAAATATTCTGAAATATATTTCATGATTCATGATTATTTTCAGCTTCAAATTTCTATAAACCATTAGTTTTTATCCTTAAATAAATAGAAAAATTCATGAGATAAAACTCCATCAGGGATACATTATAAATATTCTGCCTTGAATCCAATTAAATATCATAATGTTTCAATTAATAATTTTTGGATTTATTATACATGTTTTGTGGAAATCACGTCATTATTAGCTTATAAATTATGATAATCTGTAACACAATAAATTTAATGATGCTATAACAGTCTCAAATTAATGAAAGATAATTCTCACTTGGAATTCTGTTAATGATATGATGCATCATCAAGTGATTTTTTTAATTAAAAATTTAACGCCTCATGTGATAACAATATATATGATGGATTTATATGAAATCAACGCATTTTCAGGTCAATAATATGTTTCCTTTATATAAATATATTCATAACATTCTTAAATTTTATAATTGTGACCTATTAGGGCATGTATGTGATCTTTCTTCCAATAACATTTTTTTTCATTAATATTTAATCTCTTATTTTTGTTTTTATCATAATATATTTACTTTCAATCTCTAGATATATTGTGGTTAATATAGTATATAATTATAATTTTGTTTGTGTAAATTAATTTTATAAATGGATATAAAGTATTTTTAAAACTCAATAGAAGTTAAATAATAGAAAATTATTCCATATAATTAATGTTTTTTAACATTTGTTATCTTCTGTAAAATTGACATTTTTTTGAGAAGTTTTTTAATTAATATTATATAAATAAAAATAAAATTCCAATCCAATGAAACCAATGTTCCAAATTTTGGATATTCCCATAACATCACATGCCATAATATAACATAAACACAATCAATGTATTATGTGGTGAAGTATTGTTCCTAGAATGTGGTATGCACGTTTATGTGTGATTAATTTACTAAAATGAAAATATAGTAATAGGGATATTTGATTGATGTTATAAAAAGAATTTATATTCTTCCACTAATAAAAAATATATTGAAAATGTGGGGGAAATAATAAAAACAACCATGATTTCCTTTGATTACGATATATAAGAAGTCAAGTGAATTCACATGAACACTAATGTCTTTTTAATTTAATTTGCAGATATTTTACTAAAATAACTACATATAAATTTTTTAACAATCCTACGAAATCATTGAAATACTTTTATAAACAATAAAGTGGTCTTGTAAAACCAAATGTTTACTATATTTAAGTTATAGAAATTAGAGTCAAATGTTTTCATAAAGCTCAATAGTTTTGTGGTATATCGATATTTTGTGTTTATAATTTCTTTTTTCTATATTTTTTCACATAATTTTCATTAAATAAACAACCTAATATGATTTTTACTATTTTTTAATAATAAAAATTAACCAAATTAAGGAATAAAAATATTAAAATAAGAATTATAAAAAATGAGAATAACTTTTCAAAATTCATCTCTTATCACTACCTTTAAATTTATCCAATTATGCTCAATATATAATAATAAAACTGTAAGGAGGATGTTATAATCATAAAAACACTAAAAATTGTGTATATGATGAATTAATATTTGAATTATAGTTATACTATATAAATCTCCACCACATTCTTCAAGAAATATTCATATTCTTTAATCGTATATAAACTCTTCTTCACCGTATGTTTTCGCCTATTTTTTAATCAGTTTCCTATTTTTAATATATTAAATTATAATCCACTTTTATGGTTTGATCACAATATTCTTGACAAAAAAATATTATTTTTAAAAATCATACCAAGTGGAAATGAATAGACTATGAAAATTCATTGGTCTCCTTGTGGTAGCTACATTGTCCTGACAAAATGCAATCATATACCTGAATTTAATTTTTTCAATACTACCTCCGGAATATCTATATAATTTTTACATTTTTTCAACTTTATAATAATAATTTCATTAAAATTTGATTAACATTGAATGAACTTCTATAACTCATGTTGTGTACAAAACAATGAATCAAGATCATGTACAACTCTATTTTTATCTTCAAATTCCTATTTTTTCTATCATCAAGTCTAGCCATTATCATTGTATTATCTGTATATTTTTTAAAAAATCTATTATGTTTGTAAATCATAACTTCTAGAGGTGAATATGGTAAAAACATTTAATGGTATTCTTGAGGATGATAACTGATCATTTCAAAATTCATGACAACAATTAAAATTATATGTTCAATACTATTAATAGATTTTGTATATAATTTTATTTATGATATTAGTATTATATTTTTAGTTCACTTGAAATTTTAATCACATAAATATAACTTATAAAATATTTTTTGTAGACTAAATAAAAAATCACGATCTAGTCTAGTTATCCATATAGGTCATTAATCTTAATGGACTAATATCATCTTTGTAGTGAAAAATCATCTTTCGGGATTTCTATTGAAATTTTATATCATCATTCTAAAAAAATTAAATAAAAATAGAAATCCATGGATTTAAAATTCATTTACATAAATAAATCACTATGATGGTTCCATGTGGGAGAGAATATTAAAAATAAATCACTATGGTTCATTTTCTCATACTCATCAAATATTACAACGTAATAAAATATAGGTTTATAATCTTCATAAGAAAAAATTTAAATATTAGTTAACATATATAATGAATTTAGAAAAATGATAAATCCAATTATAAGATACAATTGACTATATTAAATCAATATTATTAGATCTATAGTCATCTACACAAAACTAGACATATAATATTACATATCAATTATGTATGTTCATCTTCACATTATCCTCTCAAGTACAAACTTGCTGAAATGTCTAAATCTCCAATATATCATTTAACAATTAATCCACTATTTAAGTACGATATTTTTCTCGAATCTACATTATCGATTGTGTGATCCTCACTAATTAATTCTCATTATCATTGATTAAAGAGAACTTCTATTCCTTGATTTCAATATCACCTGTACATTGTTAATAATGATCCATGCTCGTCTTTCTATAATAGACACGTCTCAAGAGACTCACTCTTTTTTCTAAATCACCATGAAGTTCTATGTTACAAATATAAAATTTTAATGTTAGTCTATTATGATTATGTTAAATAGAAAACATATATTTGTTTGGTGACCCTAGATATTTCTATGGATCATCATTTCCATGCCTACTATAAACTCTATACATCCTCAAAATAAGCCTCACATATTATCCTCATGTTCTAACTAATTGTAATGGAGAAAATATATTAGTTTTATCTAAAACTAAAATAATATAAAACACATACATATACATTTTATGTCAAATGTACATACTCTCATTACATTATAGCCATCAATAAGGTTCACACCCCTTTATTTTCATGATGTGGTCACACCATACATGTATCTCGTAGCTCATTTGCCAAAATTCAATAGAGTTCCCAAATATTTTAATTATCATATCTAATGATAACATTACATCATGTGTAAATTATTTTTATTCATACATCCAACTCTAAAACCGATCTTCAATCACTATTAAAGTAATCCACCATTCTCCTGGCTCGATGCTCTGAAATAAGACATCGATATTCACCTAACCAAGAACTACCTTCTACAAAGATAACAATTGTTAAATCAAATAACTTAGGATCCATTTCCCACCTCATATACCAGTGGTTCATATGAATTATTATCCTATTTAAAAATATGAGAGAAAATAATTCTCATAGATGACTCAATCTATTCAAATATAGATTAAAAAATCACTATAAAATAACAAATACACTCTTTTACACATCTCTAAATCACAATAATAGGTATGAAATCCCCCAAAATGTCACTATAAAAATGTATATTATCCAATAGGTAATTAAACATGGGGGCTTACTATAATTCAGTGGATAAGCACCACATAGCATAAAAATTAAATATTCTGAGAAACTATTATGATCAAATTGATAGCTCTGAAGGACCTACGATCCATAAAATTTTTGAGGGACCAAACATGTATAACATTCCATAATAAACCCTATATAATTGAAGTATTCACATTAAATCAATATAAATTATAAATATTCATCATCACTTATTATTATAAGTCACAAATTTTATAATACCCAGTCAATTTTCCTATGAGATCATCAATCATTATCTAATCAACATATCTTACATGTGATTAATGTCAAATGATTCCTTATAATCAATCCAACAGCTCAAAAATTAATTCCTTTTAATAGTTATAAAAACCTATATATTTTTAATATCAAATGAAGAATCACTCTCTTTCCAAAAATAGTAAGAGCAAATTTGAAGAACCACCCTCACAATGGTTCATATCAATTCTCAATATCAGTCAAATTCTATCCATGAATAAGAATACACACTCATTGTAACATTCTAAAAAACTTAACACATTCTATCATGAAACATTTACCATAATTAATAGGGAAAAACATAATTAGTAGACCAAAAATACCATATAGGTTGGTCACCTTTCTCATGAAGCACTTTTTTTTTGCTTTTAACCAAGACATACTCATGGATATTCATTCACAGAACATTACTATAAAACACATCATATGTTTATAATTCCTGATACATGAAGAATCTATCCATGATATTATTACCTCAATGAATTATCATTCATATAATACTAAATTACATAAACAATCATCACTAAGACACACCACAATATCTTGAAGATACCAAATATTATAATATATCACATGAAACATACAACATGTAAATTAATTAAATGATTTATATATTGAATAAATAATGGAATATCCTTTAAACACGCCCCATTTAGAGAACATATGCATACAATGGATTGGGTAACAATTCTATACTGTCAACCATGAATAAATAAGGCTCACCACATTCGCATATTTTCCAACAGAACTATGAAAACCATTCTACGAAGATGCCTTGAGTATACCTAAAGAAATAGATATCCCATGTATTTGGCCAAGTGGAGGATTATCTTAAAATGATACCCTCTCCCAAATAATTGATGAACTAGATGATCTCCTATATCAACCTATCATTATTACCATTGTAATAGAAGTTTCATTGTCACATGTTCAAATCAAAATAGTGACTTTAATCTGAAAAATCCATTCTTACGCATTATAACATTGTTATAACAAATGTAAATGAAATATATGTTTTTTCATATGTAATGAACCTCAATTTAAAGATATCATATACCCTTACACAGCTATGATCATTGGACATAATGGTAAACCCTTAGTAACTAGTCACCACCATGATGAAATGTAAGTCATAGACCCTTAAAACATTTTATGTAATTGTATTATAGTTATAAATCCATATGAAACCCAATAAATTTTACCCCTTCTAATAAATTATATCAAAAATAATTATATAATTTATTAATTGTATTTTAATTACAAGATATGCTTATAGTTAACGATTGCGGAAAAAATCATATAAATGTAGAGACGTGTCTTAAATCCTATGTTATAACAATGATTTAAAAACTCATGTAAGAATGGCTGAGATAAAATTCATAATCATTAATATCACTACCAATAAATCTAAAAAAATTAAACACCGCCCTAGTTACCACAACTCCCATGGTAGAAATATTAGGAATGAATAACTCATAACAATTATCAATATTACTACCAATCATATATTTGGTCTTCCAAGTTTCCATTATAATAAAATAACACAAATAAGGCCTTTGATGTCATTTTATTGCATCTCCCATACTATTAATCTTGAGGAGGGGTTTCCCAATAATATTTGGTGAAACATTCAATATTATAATGTATATTGATTTTCATTGATGGAAATATCCAAATAATAGTGTATAAACTGGTCCATTTGAATGAGTATTGGAACCCCAACTATCCCATATGGCCCTTGGTTTCTATTTTTACAAAAACCGTCTTTTCCCTGCAGATATATGTCATTACATATATCAGATCAACCAATATTCCTAAATATTCACTTATCAATATAATGACTATCCATGTATGCCAACAAAAATTCATATATTGTGGATTTTCTTCACCCATAGGCACCTAAAGAATCTTCCAAGAAGAACCCCCATCATAGAACTACTCTTAAGAAAGAATCATTAACTATAGTGTTTTAATAATAATGGATATTTAAAATGAAGATTCACATAATTGATTTGAGAATGCCATTTAGTTTTTATTGAATCACATTTCAAAGAATGTTACGCTCCACCCCATTAAATGAAAAACTGATTCTTTGTAGTACCAACACAATAAACCCAATTTCTACCTATAAACATCAGGATGGGTAATGTTTTTACATCATTTGTAATAATCTATACCCACATATAAAAACATGCATCCATTCTATCTGATATGGCATTTGGGTCCTTGAACACATAGAAAAAAAATTCCCCACAAACATGTGTCATTACATCTATTATATCACATATATTCCATAATGATTAATTATCAGACTAATGATTATCCACAAAAATAAAAAAAACATTTTCAATGTTCTTTTTACTCACTCTGAAACACCCTGCGAAGCTTCTCAAGAAGATACACTATACTAGTACATGCCTGATTAACTATTAAAATATATTCATATAGGATCTCAACAATAATAGTTCTCCATATTTTGAAGGTTTATATTATTTTTACTTTTATGTATCACTTTTATAGTGGTGTATCACAAGGGGAGGATAATAACATGATATAAAAAACAAAAAATGTATATAAAGGCATGAAAAATTGTATAATAATGTGAAAGGAGTATAACCAACAATAAAATGAAATAAATAAGGTTGAACTTTAGTAAATATATGGTGGATAGGTGATTGTGGTTTTCACTTCTAAATGGTGGATGGTCAGTGGTGGGTTGATAGATGGAACTTAAATGTTTACATTATGTGTTTAACCATATTTTTATCATGGGTTTGATTAATCATTAGGGTCATATACTCATGAGTTTGGATATTGTTCAAGGTTTTTTCATACTTGATGAATCATTATTTACATTAGTATTTCTCCCCCATGTGATGTTCCTCTTTTCTAATTTTTCTCATAATATTATTTTCCTATTCGTAAATTCTTCACATGGTGAATGTCACTATTAGAATATTTTCATAATGCTTATTGTCCTTGTGGTTTTCTGTTGAAATATATTTTTTAGGTTTCTAGTGTTTTCTTGCCTTCAGTGATGGTATTGATGAATTACTGGACATGGTCCTCATTGATGATTTTGATTCATTATTATAAATTTTTCCTATATTTATTTAACTTTTGCATACTATATTGGGGTCCATTTAGGTTGAACTATTTTATTAATGTTTCATTCTATTTGTTAATTATACTCCTCCAATATTGTTTCCATATAGTGAATAATATACCTATGATCATGATTTTTTAGGATCATTTCTCACTCCCCCATAACATAGTTCTCATAGAGGTTTACATCACAATGTTTCCAAGTTGAATTCCATTTCTGACGGCCAATGGTGGCATTGATGTTTAATCAGATGACATGTTTTGAATATTTCATATTTCATTCTATATTTTTATGGTTCGATTGTCTAACCAAAATGATTTTGGAATTTTTTCATTTCCCATTAGGATTTATCAAAACTACAAATTTAACCATTAAAAAATATAAAAGGATTAGGATGAAAATAAGGTTAAGATAATTACATTAAATTCTATACAATCACATTAGTCATAAATTTTAGAAGTATCTCATTTATAATCCCCTATATCCAAAACATATATAATATATTATAATATAAAAAATAGAAAATATATTATGTCTGATGACCATCGATAGCTAAAATATTATTTCAAGTGATTCCCCTAACAATGTTTATCACTTACACATTCCTTGACCTATATCCAAATGATAAGGTATACAAGTCCACCAAGGTGCATGTACATGGTATGAGTATAAAGATTAGTCAGACACCACCAAGGAGACACTAATATTACCACAATGTAAATTTGAGTTTGAATGTGTAATATTATAACAAAATTTATGACACTCAGCATGCAATAATTATAGAGATTCATCATATACTAAAATGGTCACTAAAATGATAGATTCTTCCATCAATTACTAATTCCAATACATCCATCATTATAGTACCTTTTAAGATGTATTGATTATAATATATAATATTCAAATACAGTTTGACCTCAATGGTCTCCATTATATACGACCCAATAGGTTCTTATCTAGATATAACCCCCAATGAAATTTTATTAAACCTATCAGACTTATTATTGAAGGACCATAATAACTATAAAGAGGATAGAATGTAATGTAATATATATAGAAGTCATCTTAATGACCATGTATTACCTTGGAAACATTTATTTTCCACCAACATTACCATAATGATAATCCATTACCATTAATCTATCATCCATTTTCTAACTTGGCCCCATTGGTTTACCATCACATAACTACATTGTTCAATACTCAATGATCCGATGGTTTTATTCACTCATTACCCCATTTTAATACATAAAATTTTTATCCATATAACTTTTTGATATCATGATAATTAAATAAAAACACATTACATGAACCATTATCGCAAGACCAACCTATGTTACTCATTGATCCATTCCCATTGGAGAAGAAATTTCATATTATCCCAATGCACATACATAGTTAAACCCAATATTCCATTAACATTAAATTAATTAATTACATTAAAAAGTCCCTGGGATAACCCTTCAATAATCCAATCTTATATTATGTTATCCATGGAAGAGTACATGCCTCAACCATTATGTTCCTTGTCACTATACATCTCATTCAAAATTATATTATAAAGTATATGCATCTCTAAACCCCAATTTATAATCACATTTTAACATAATCCGTAACTTAAATAAATTTATAGGTTAATCAAGACATTATCAAATCCCTTAAAGAATTATCTTCATTTTCACATTAGGATTTATGTTCCCCTTGTAATTTATCCATTTACAAACAAATAACTCACTTCTTCTGTTGTTTACATAGTCCCTATACAACCTCATACACTTTTGACAATTTGAAACACCATTTGAAAACCTATATTATTTATTATTTTTTATATATATTAGGATCTATATTATATTCTTTAGATTCCCACGTTAAAACCTCATCATTTATATCACTCCCAAACACCCATATAGGGTTAAAAACATACACACAATAAATTACAAACAATTAATAATATTTTCATTAAATCCTAAAATAAAAATATCATTTTTTAATCCCTATTTCTATCCTAATTGGATATATCTATTCAATTTTAAAAAATAGAACCCTCTTGGATCCTAATGGGTCCCCCAGATTCATCCACCCATGGTGACATGCCCCACCACAGATGGAAAAATGAAATAAATATTATAATTCTATAAATATCATATACCAAAATCCATATGGATAATTTCCATTTGAAGAATCTATATTATCACATTTCTTTTAGATAATTTCACCAAAAACATCCATAATTTTCTAAAATACTATTAATATATATTCAAGTCCAATTGATAAATAATATTGGTGGAAGTCGGTGTGTTACTTTTTTTCATCACCCAAAATTCACTTCCATTGATTGAATTGAAATCTAATGGTATACCCAAATTATGGATTACAAATAAGGAATAAGAGAAGGTGAATAACTCATATTATACATTACCAAATCCTATTACCAAAAAAATAGATGAGATTAGGTTGAAAATATATTCCACACTGATATAAAATTAAGTTTATTAGTCAATTTCACCTAGAAACCCACTAGGTGCCCAATGGATGACCAAAGACACCATGTGGACATTGACCGCCCGATTCTTGGCTATAGTCCATCTAGGTTCTTAGGAATGAAAATTTTCATGGCTCTAATAACTTTCTTTGGTGTTTCATTATTCATAGTGGTCACCTGATAGTTGTATTATCTATTTAAAAAAATCAGAAACATCACCATTCTCCCCAAAATGGAAATTCCAATTTATTATGTTCAAAAAAAATTACAATACTTAGAAATTCCTATAGAATATTTTCTCCAAATTTTGGATTATTACACATCAACTTCAATGAACATAACCATCACATTTTTACCTTCAACATAATTTGGGTTTCTCTGGAATAAACACAATATTTATGGAATTCATTACATCATGATATTCCTTTAGTGTGTAATTTTATTATCTTTTGTGTTTTAAATATGGATTTTATAATAATTTTAATTATTTTTAAAACACGGAACCTATACTTTTTGAATTTTTTATTTTACATAATTTTATAGTTTTTGAATTTATAAATATTTTTTTCACTTATAAAAAATTTAAAAATATTCAGCGTTTTTAAGAAAGATCATATATTTAATGTATTAAATTTTGACTGTTTTTTTATTGAATCATTACTATTCATTAATATGTCAGGAAAGATATGTTATGGGTATGTATATGTTGTTTTTTAATATATATATTAGTCTCGTTAAAAAATAAATTAAATGAGATTAACAATGTATGACTATAATTAATAAAATCCTTATATTTATTTTTTAAAATTAGTATGAAATATTTTATTTGGATATTCATTGAAATATTAAAAAATATTTTCAATAAATATATTTTCTAGCATAATAGTTGATAAAAACCTAGTGTATTTACCAATTATGATTTAAAAGAGCATATATAGTGGATAAAGAAGTTCAGAACCTTCACAATAATGATTAAGGGAAATTATGTTTTCGTTCGCTAAAAGAGCTATGAAAATAGGTAATATTACTTCTCATATATATGTTATATCATTTAATTGATCATTATTTTTTTAAGGGTTATATGTTGTCTTCTGTACAATGTGAATACAGTAACTCAAGTGACCAAGAAGATAATACTAATAGAAATAGTGAAACTGCAGTTAACAATCCTATGATTATGATGATAAATTTTATTTGTCATGATTTCACACATGATGGAATTGAATTAGTGATTGCTGATGTTGGTCGATGTAAACCTCATTTTTTGAAGATTGGGCACCACCATTTTTTATTTTAAAGTAATTGATGATAGTTGGAATGAATAATAAATTGGTTTAAAAAGTCTAATGTTATTTTCATTTATATCGAAATTGTTTCATTTGAACACTATGAATTAATGGATGACCATACATTATGATATATTACTCCAACGACATCATAAATTCTTTCTCAACTGGGAAATATTTTTGCCTCTAACTAACATTCATGCATGTTAATTGAAAATAATTTATATCATTTAGAACATTGTATGATGAAATATTATATTATGTATTTTTTACAAAGGATAAGGATCTTGTATATATGTGTGTTATATGTATGTCAATAACATTGTGATGTCTCAAACCCATTTTCCACTCTGATATTGTCGATCTAGATGTGCCACATGGACTCAATCACATATTTATGAACACCATAGGTTTCTGACTAAAAGAGAGAGTGTTGTGTGTTCCAATGATAAGACGATTTCCTCATTACCAGAGTATAAAAATAATAAAATCCATAAATAAATAGGGGAAAATTATAAACAACAAAGAATTAATATTTAATAGATAAATTTAAAGTAAAAAATATATAAAAATAGTCACAATGTATTTCATTTAGTTATAATGTATGGAAAATGGATATAATAAATAGGAAATACATGCCATAAAAGTATGTAAAAGCTACCAAAGGCAAAAAGTCTATCCAAAATCCCGATCTCCAACCCAACCATTTTGTACTAAGCCTAATCTTAAAATATTCGAAAATGTAACACATTATTAATTGGATGCTAACTATTATCAACATATTAAATAATATAGTCTATTAGGGTACCATAGGTTTCAAAGATTGGGTGTCAGAGAAATATCAGTGGGTCACCACAATAGACATCTTTGAATTTCCAATCTACGTACATAGCATGGTCGTGTGATGATATAACAGTGAAAATCAATTGTAACTACTATAAATGAGTCATATATAGTTCATGAATAGAAACCAGGGTGACATTACCTTCTTCAAACCATGTTAGAATAAGTCTGAATAAGTATCAGGGGTCATAATTTCTAATATAACACTTATAAGGGAAAATATACCAAATATCACAGTATTATATTATAATCTATTCCAAGTATGATAGTAGCATTAAAAGAGATGACATTCCCATATTGTATCTCATGGGACACCATGCCCATATCAAAGTAGTGTTACAAGGGATGTCATGATTGTATAGTATGAAAATGGTCTCTATGTCTATATCAATGTAGTATCAAAAGTGATTCCCTTCACGAAAATCATTTATAAGGGATGCCATGCATAGTATCACAGTAGTATAGGGGACAACATTACCATTTAGTATAAAGTTGGAGGGTCTCCATGCCCATTTATATTTAATATGCATTAGGTTAAACATTTCCATTTAGTATAATTAATAAGAGTATGAATGACCACCCATCCTTAGTAAAAATCTCCATTGTCTTTAATTTGAGAAATGTCATAATTCATAAATCACTAGCATTTTATATTCACAAGGGAATAACCACTGTTCATTTCAATTTGGTGACATGGGATTTCCACTCAAAATTATTCTATTCAATCATTAAATTTCATTATAATTTATATGGATTTTCTTCATACCATGCCACTACATGTGTTTCACATCGATGTGATCTCTTCATTTAAAGAGAATCCAAACACTACAATTGGTGTTTCTGATTTATTTCCATGAGATCCAATTTGAAATGTATGAGGGAACAACAAAATTGATGGATCCATCAAGGTAACTAATCTCAAGGTGTCTAATAAGGTCATTTCATACTTGAATAGGCATCGAATTTAAGGAAGACACAATTTAATGGAAACACATAGTGAAAATGGCACGTGGCACAACAACACATATTATAAAACATAATAATAGGAGGGGATAATTAGTAGTCCACCTATCATATTTCAATTTCACTCAAAAAATCTATTATAGGACCATATTTTCTCTTAGATAGAGAGAAAATGGAAGATCGGAACAATGTAAAGAAAATGGGGCATATTAGCCTACACCAAAACAGTGAAAAAGATTCAAAGACAAATAGAGAACGGAGGTAAAGGACTGAAGAACATACTGAAACCCTTCCAAAAGTAAAAGTGGATCTAATATATGAAGTCATAAAATGAATGGGGAAAATTATAGATTATATTTAATTGTGTGGATACTTCCGGATATGGAAGGAGGTTGGCGCTCCTATCCAAAAAATAGAGTCCATACATCCTATTTTTGGAAAACTTCATGTCAGATGTGTAAATGATTTACACATCGAGTAAACCTCATGGTCATCCTTCCCTAGGGAAAACACTTACATGATGTGTAATGTCCTATATAGTACATTAAACATTGAATAATTAATACACATTATTTATTCCAATTAGACATCATGGAACTAGTATGTAACCTGCCCATAACCCTCTTATCTTTTCCATTGAAAAAACTACCCAACTGGCCAGTGGCATGACATAGGGTTTAAACTAAAAGGGAAGTTCTAGTAGCATAAATATGAAACAAAATAACCATAACAGACAAGAAAATATAGGTTCTTATAATCTTACCACCATAGAGGTACACGTCCTCGAGCCCACCATCCATGGTTGAAAAATGATGTCTGAGAAAAACTTTGGCCCTTGAGCATGTATGTTGGCCGCCAGCTCCATGTATTGTCCTCTACCCATCTATAATACCATTTGACCCCGGAAAAAGGGCCTAATAGGACACAAAAAAGTATTCTCTGATAGATGATATATACAGTATATTTTTGGAATGAATCATCTTTATCTAACTGAATATCCTCTGGATCAAAAGTATGAGACATGACTACAAGATATTAAAGAATGTGTGAAACATGGGATGCATGAGGCATGGAACAATACCTATAAGGTAATATAAATCGATATACTACTAACCAAACCATATCCATATTCTTAAATTACCCAAATATCAATGGAGACAACTTACCTTACCACTATATCCATCTATTCTCAAGTTAGGGTGATTCATTTATGTAAACATGATCAATCACCTCGAAATCTAGAGGTCATCGACAATAAAAAAAAATTGACTTCTATCTGGATTGAACAATAGGTATTTCTTTTCTAATAATATGAAACATCTTCGGAGTCTCATGAATGATATGAAGCCCTAATAAAACATCCTCAAATACATTTAACTAGCACATGGGTGAACAAAATGAAATGTTGTATAAGGCCTCAAATGGATCCGTCATAATTATTTCATGATAAACGTTATTACTGGAAAATATAGTGATAGGTATATTCTTCTTCACAGAACTATTGAAATGAAGGAAACATTGTTATATCTCATACATTAAAACATGTATAGTTCATTACCACCATCGATTAGTTTGTAGGAGAAAGGATATTATCATAAGCACCTGAGTACCCATAGACTTTTTCATTCCCTTCCAGAACCTCTATTTGAAACAAGAATCCCTATCTGAAACAATATTTTCAAGGGACCATATGTAGCCATACGTTATCATAGAGATACAATCATCTTATATCATCAACTAATTAGGTCTCTTGTATTGGATGGAAGAGGGCTACTTTTTTTAGTGTTTCCATGACTACCAAAAATGTGTCATAACCATGATGTGACCTTGGAATGCCGATGAAAAATTATATCAAAAAATCTTCTCATTTAAATTATGGGATAGATAACAACTATAGCAAGATAATAGGTCACTTTTGTTCCCCCATCACTAGTTAATAGTTTGAATATGTAGATATAAAACCTATTATTAGTTTTTTTTCATGGGCACCAATATTTTCGACGAATATCATGATACATCAACATGATACCCAGTCGTATATTCCACTATGAAGCATGGGACTCATAAATTAGCGCTTATCTATTATATTTTGTATCCAAGGCATGACCATGTATATATAGGATGTATTCAACATCATTTTTCCAATCCAAAGGCATGTGCTAACATGAAATAATATCTCATTGGACCAATCCCTACATATCTAAAAACATCCCCATCATCACATTCTCCATAAGTGATGATGTCAAAATAGCGATACAAGTACCGACTATCCATGATTATCTTGAAAATTTATATGAATATCATATAACATATCCATAATCTTCCATTCAATACTAGCCTTCAGAAAAATGCATATGATTTCTCCTCCAAATTATATCTGCAACAACATTTCATTTACCAGGTGTGTAAGATAGTTCAATGTCAAAGTACTATAAATATTCAAATCATATTCACTACCAATGATTTGATTCACACGGAGTAAATATATATAAGAGTATCTTACATTATATAAAAACCACAAAATGCTCCCCCAATAGCTAATGTCTCCAAAATCTCATAGAAATCACAATAACTTCCATGTCGAGATTGAGAATCGAGTAATTATGTTCACGAGGCATTAACATCCCTAACCTGTACCCAACAAATCATTCATCTTATATTAGAACTCCTCCAAGACCAATACCTGATGCATCATAGTAAACTATATAACCCCTGCCCAACTTTAGTAGAATAAGTTTTGGAAATATAGTCAATATCTTTTTATACGTCTAAAATAATGTCTCGTAGGATTCGATCCATATAAACTTTAGAACAGTATTATTTAAACCCAAAGCTGGTGATGTTAATCATGAGAAGTCCTATATAAAATGTTCATATTATCTTGGTAACCCCAAGAAACTCCATATGTAAAATATTTTGTTGGGATGCACACAAGTAACCAAAAATCCCACTTACTCTAGGTCCACCATAACATATATATATGAGACAATGTGACCAGAAAAGGGAACCACGTCTATCTAGAAATGTAATTTTCTGATCCTAAAATACTTTTGTTGCTCTCTAAGTGTATTAAAAATGATCTCAGTATGATTTTCATGGTCACATTGAGTACGAGAATACAATAATTAGTCATCTATATAGAACACAAAAAAGGAATATATATAGGGATTGAAAATTCCATTCATAAAATAAAAGAAGATGAAAGGTACATTTTTTCGACCTAATGGTACAATAAGATACTCATATAAATTTTACCAACTAATGAAATTAATATGTTGAAAATCTGAAGTCCTAACATGAACATGATGATATCCAAATCTATGGTCGATCATCATGAATACACTTTCTCCTCTGAGCTAGTTATAAATAACATGTGTGCTAGGAAAAGGATAATAGTTTTTCAACATAAGTGAATATAAAATTGGTTAATCAATAAAACACCTAATGATTCTTTCTAAATTCTTAGAAAAAGGACTTGTCAACCATAGAGAGAAGTAATGATCCATATAAAACACTCAGCCTCTAAATCTTCTAGGGGCCTCTTGAGCTCCAATAACCTTTTAATAGCGATCATGTAAGGAGTAATGGATATTAATTAATCTCCTAGAAAAAGATAGATAAAAAATACTAGCATTCTCATAGGATGTACTCCAATTTTTTTTTGAGAATACATACAAGAATCAGTTGACAAAAGGAAGTACGTCAATTTGATGTAGTCCATGATTCTCCATGTAAATACTAGAAATATAGGTAGCTAGATCACATATCACAAGATTCTCTGGTCCATCTTTTCCAGGAAATACATCCCACTCACCCGTATGAATATGAGTTTTACCCCCTGTAGATGTAATTAACACCCTCTGACGTTAACAATCCACATTGGTATGATTAGAAACTAACCAGTCCAAACCAAGAATGACATCAAATCCTATAATGTTTAGGATAGAGGCTCTCCATAAGAAATGATGGATTCCAACTTTAAGAGGAAAGTCCGCATACTAGAGTACACTCTCTGAATGTATAACCAAAGGTGTATATAGCTCCATCATGCCACATAATTACATGAAATGATGTCTGATAATCTCTAAAAAAGGAAATATTATGAAATAATGTGTCTATAATATATCAAATATTTCTGAAATGATAGTTGAGTCTACTAAAATAGTACATTGTATAGTAGATGGACCAACCACCAACTCCTCTATTATATGCTATACTAGATTTATTTGGCATGATCCCTTGACCTCTTCAACAACCTAACTACCTAGAGTCATTCTATTCTCTTGGTGGAGAAAATCCAATGTATGGATACAATGACCAAGAACTCTCCCTCTTCATGTACACATAGTAGTACTCTATATTCATGCCCTGTGAGGTACTGTTGAATATTCTTATAAACGTGGATCTTTCATGGGTTATCTCCCAATCGAAACAGATGTGATGGACTAACAAATAAATTGTAAATTCTCTAATATTCTGTATCATCAACACTCTACATGGTCTCTAGGAAGCTGGGGCCCAAAAATTTGAGGCCTCTTTCACTTATGAAACACTATGTAACTATTATCAGGTGTCAACTAGCTTTCTATACTCACACACACTGTATCAAATATTTGATTTTGGCCACTAGAAGAACCAACACTCTATCTGAGTTCTAAACCACCCTACCTCACACTGTATGCAACACTCATGTTTTTATTTTTGAAAAGTTTATTGTTCACTATTTTAGATACAATATTAAATCAAAAAATATTTACCTAAAAAAAATATGATTCCTCAAACCATCCTAAAATCATCTCTCTTTAGATGGCTCATTAGTAGTATAGAAAGGTATAAAGCACTAATTCTTGGTAAAACACGATGAATTTTCCATTTTTATCAACAACCCATGTTACAAGATTCATTATATCCATTTTAAATTCATCCCTTAGTGGATTAGAGAAGAAATAACCAAAGAATCTTGACTGGATTTCCATCTATGTTTCTTCCTGATTAAAATATTCCAACAATATTTGGAAGATCCTCTCAATAAATAATTATAGAATTTAAATATCCACTCAATACTTCTCTCCAAATGCTCTAATATAGAACATAGAAACATCAACTAAACTCTCTAGTGTGTGGTCCACCATCCCTCAAAAATGTGTGTGGAATCTGCTACTTGAAATCATGAGTCCACTATCTCATAGATGGCATAGAGTGCGGAAGTCCATGTAATGCACACATATGCTGTAGAAAATATCCTCAAAACCAAGAATCATTTCCCACCTCATCAATATGAAGGAATTAAGAAAAATCACTTCCAGTGCTCTAACATGTGGCCTTGGGACTACATCTTTGGGTGCATTGTCATCACTTCCCTCTCAGTGTACGAATAGAGGAAATCATGGTGTAATTTCTCTACAATTTAAAAACACATGCCTCTTGTAATTTTTTAAAATGACCTTAACAATATATATATATATAATAGATACAAAAATGTTTTATATATTATTCACACCCCTATTTCATCATAAAGATTCAGTTATGAGTGAGAGGAACCTTTATATATAACTAAAGAGTCACTATGTACTACCCACTACAAATCCTAAGACTCAATAAAGCTCTATGTTTTGGAGTTAAAGTTCATTTAAAATGTATAATTAAAAATAAATATTATTTAAATAGTCAAACAAAATTCTTCACCACATCAGATCCATAATGGTCCATTAAACTTATGAATATAAATGTGTTGATCGGTCAATCGATACCATAAAACATTCCTACCAATGTGACCAATGCTAAATGACTCAATGTTCCATAGTGAGATTATTAGGGTGCCGTTCATAGCCTAAGTTGCAAAAAACTATTTGGTTATGGAAATCAATAAAATATTAATCTATGTTTTCTCAATCACGTGTAATACTTTTTAGCTAATAAGATTTCAATTTATATCAATCAATCAACTCCTAGAAATCATTGGTAATGTAGGAATCCCAATGATTCTATATTTCATGGAATATTCATGGCATGAAAATTTCCTCTGATGTACATAAAATGAGGAATGATCAATACTTCCATTGCCTCATTTCATCACTCAAAGGATACAATTCAAACCTAAATTATATCACTAGAAATTTTAAAAATTATGTTCGCTAACCTATGCTGGAATCATATCAACTATAATAAGATAATTGATTTAAATATCAATTTATAGTAGAGGGAATTTGGAATTTAACTTTTTCTTGGTTATATACTCCAATTAATAGCTCATTTACAAACTCATAATCGATCCTAATATCCTAACTATTATCAAAAAAATAGTAATTCATGAATAGAAAGATTATATGATACCACTTTTTGACAACCTAGACCCAGGTGCTACTCAGAGGATCCCCAAGCCTATTGGCCCACATGGCCCTAAGAACATCTCCCTAAATGAAAAATGGTTCTGAATAGAAACGATGCACTTGGGTGTGTCATTGGGGATACTATTCCCTCATTACCAGAGTATCAAAATGGTAAAATCAGTAGATATATAGGCGAATAAATATAAAAACAATAAGTAGTAATCGTGTAATAAATGGAAACTAAATCATACCCAAAAAATGGCATAATGTATGTCATGTATATATAATGCTGGAAAACATGGATACAAGATGTTGACATACATGCCGTACAAAATAAGAAAAATTTACAAAATGATAAAAATATACCAATCATCAAAACATCCATCCTGGTCATATTTTACATATATCAATTCTAAGACATGATCGAATGTCAAAAATATATAATAGTATACTTTCCCTTATCTACACCTCTAAGTATATAGTCTTCCCAGGTCTCATAGATATCCCAGATAGGGTGTGAAATAAATGTGAATATTCCACCACCAATGAGATCGATAAAATTATATTATTTGTATATATCTAGGAATTATGAAGATATAATTATTAAAATGAAGAGTAATGGTTTTAAATTGTTCATTACCAGTTCCTCCAAAAAAACCAGGATAACACTACCAGCTTCAGCCTACGCCGAAATATATTTGAATAAGTATCAAGGGTCGTAATTCCTAGTATAATATATATCAGGGACACCACGAATAATGTCATAGTATTATTGGGGACTTCATTTCTAGTATCATAGAAGTATCACATGGAATACCATGCCCATATAGTATCCCAATGGACTCCATTCCAGTATCATAGTATTATCACAAGGGGTTCCATGCACATAATGTATCACAGGGGACAACATGCCCATATAACTGTAGTATCACAAGGGATTCCAGGATTGTATAGTATCACATGGGATGCCATGCCCATATATCATTTATAAGGACTATAATTCACATTCTCTTATGAGTATAAGGGATGGGATACCCATTTATTATAAAGCTGTATGTCCTTCACTCACATTTATATTTAACATTCACTAGGTTCATCGTGCCATATAGTACAATTTTTAAAGGTCTTCATGCCCGCACGACCTCTTTATTAATATTATTTGCATTTAATATGATTCATATTTTAAATCATACCTAACTATTATTTAATTTTTAAAAGGGAAAAATAATAGTTTAATTCAATTAGTTGGAATGATATAACTTATCAACACTATTCAATTTAATCATTTTAATTCATTATAATGGATGTGGTTGTTGTCTTCCACATTACCACTGTTGGAACCAGAAACCGAATCCACAAAATTTTCCAAATGCTTCCATACATGATCCAAGATCGTATCCCATTTCGCAAGCTTCGATTTGGAAGGTCGTAGGGCCCAAACGGAGTTACAGAATCTGAGTTATGGACATTTGAATTTGGGATGGAAAACTGGTGTGTGAAGCCCAATCACGATGCCCCCTCCACGGTCATGCAGCACCTCCACCAAGTAAGGAGGCGAGAGGCTCCGCGAACCCCTTTGACATTCGCGACGTGCCACGAAGCAATGAGGCGAGAGGCTCCGCAAACGCCCTGACATTCGCGAACCCGATGCGAAGCACCATAGGTGGTAATGCTCCACGAACGCCCTAATGTTCACGAACCCGCCACGAAGCGGAAGAGGCGGTACCCCTCCGCGAACCCGATTGAAATTCACGACCCTCCGCGAAGCAACCAAAGCCCACTTTGCACCGAGCGAGATCTACTTCGTGGCACCCCTTTCCTATAAATACCCAGCTCAACCCCCTTCTCCGGATGGCCATTGTTTCTCCCTTCGTGTGGCCGATCTCCCGGTTTGCGAAGCTCCGCTTTCCTTTGTGAAGCGGCTCCGCGAGCAGCTTCCTTTACGTTGCTGCTCCACGATGATGCTCTGCGAGTAGCTTCCTTCGCATTGTTGCTCTGTGAGCCGATGATCCACGAGACTATGCTCCACGAGACCATGGTCCGCGAGTCCATACTCCGCAATACTGCTCCGTGAGCCGATGCACCGTGAGACTATGCTCCACGAGACTATGCTCTGTGAGACCATGCTCCGGGAGTCAAAACTCTGCGATGCTACTCCGTGAGACAATGCTCCACGAGACTATGCTCCGTGAGACTATGCTCCGCGAGACCATGCTCTATGAGTCCAAACTCCGCGATTCTTCTCCCGCGAGTCCATGCTTCGCGATGCTACTTCACGAATACCTATCCCTTTGAGAGGATCTGACCTTCGCGCCCACCGGTCCATACCGCGGGGGCTGTGCCCCCCGCACCCCCGCTCGAGGTCAGTGTCGGGCAGCGGTCCCATCCCTCCGGGCCGGACCCTTCGCTTCCGTCACAGTCCCCCATGAAAAATGGAGAGTCACACCATAAACTTTTCGGACCGGGATGGCGGGGTTTTCCTTTGCGCCCCTATACGCAACCACCTTCAACATATGGAAAACCATGATTTGAGATACTCCTCCACACACCATGAAACACCTTGAGTCGACATATTCCTCTTGGTTTCATTCCCATGTCGTGAGTTGAGATTCTCATCATCAATTTCCCGAGTACCTTGAGTCGAACCATTCCTCAGGAAACTCTTCCAAACCCTATCACTTGGTTCCTACGCCAGGTGGAACCACAAAGTGCCACCCTTGCGTAAGACCCAAATCCATCCATTCCCAGGCGCCTTCTGCCTAAGAGTCCTATCTATAAGACTATAAACTGTAGTACACCCTATGTTCCTAACATAGGATGCCTCTTGCCCCCAGAAAGAGATGTCTTATGCTACAAGCATAAGATGATAATAGTCCTCTCTACATGACTATAAACTAAAGTGATCCCTGTCTAACAAATATAGGATGCCTCTTGATCCAAATAAGAGATGCCTCATGCTCCTATCATGAGATGCCAACAGTCCTATCTACAAGACTCTAAATTGTAGTACACTATATGTTCCTATCATAGGATGCCTATTTCTCCAAATAAGATATGCCTTATGCTCCTATCATGAGATGCCCATAGTCCTCTCTACATGATTATAAACTGTAGTGATCCCTGTATAACAAATATTGGACGCCTCTTGCTCCAAATAAGAGATTCCTTATGCGCCTAGCATGAGATACCAATAGTCATATCTACAAGACTCTAAACTATAGTACACCCTATGTTCCTAACATAGGATGCCTCTTTCTCCATATAATATATGCCTTATGATCCTAGAATGAGATGCCAATAGTCCTCTCTACATGACTATAAACTGTAGTGATCCCTGTATAACAAATATAGGATACCCCTTGCTCCAAATAAGAGATTCCTTATGATCCTAGCATGAGATGCCAAAAGTCCTATCTACAAGACTCTAAACTGTAGTACACCCTATGATCCTAACATAGGATGCCTCTTTCTCCAAATAGGAGATGCCTTATTCTCTTATCATGAGATTCCAATAGTCCTCTCTACATGACTATAAACTCTAGTGATCCTTGTATAACAAATATAGGATTCCTCTTGCTCTAAATAAGAGATGCCTTATACTCCTAGTATGAGGTGCCAACAGTCCCATCTACAAGACTCTAAACTGTACTACACCCTATGTTCCTAACATAGGATGCCTCTTTATCCAAATAAGAGATGCCTTATGCTCCTAGAATGAGATGACAATTGTCCTCTTTACATGACTATAAAATGCAGTGATTCCTGTATAACAAATATAGGATGCCTCTTGCTCCAAATAAGAGATGCCTTATGCTCCTAGCATGACATGCCATGAGTCATATCTACAAGACTCTAATATGTAGTACACCCTATGTTCCTAACATAGGATGCCACTTTCTCTAAATAAGAGATGCTTTATGCTCCTAGCATGAGATTCCAATAGTCCTATCTACCTGACTATAAACTGTAGTGATCCCTGTATAACAAATATAGGATGCATCTTGCTCCAAATAATAGATGCCTTATGCTCCTTGCATGAGATGTCAACAGTCCTATCTACACGATTATAATCTATAGTATGCCATGTGTTCCAAACATAGGATACCTCTTACCCAATATAAGATATTCCTTATTCTCTTAGCATGAGATGCCAACAGTCCTCTCTACACGACTATAAACTACAGTATTCCCAATGTTCCTAACATAGGATGCCTCTTACTCCAAAAAGAGATGCCTTATGCTCCAAGCATGAGATGCCAATAGTCCTATCTACATGAATCTAAATTGTAGCACACCCCATGTTCCAACCATAGGATTCCTCTAGCACTAAACAAGATATGCCTTATTCTCCAAGCATAAGACGCCTAATGCCCTGATTACTATGGCATGATTCCAACACCCCTTGGCATTATCCCTCTTGTGCACCAGTGCATGGGTGAAGGCCTCAATTCACAAGTGTGTTAGGATGCCCTTGTGGCCAAACATGAGGAAGACATTACGTGCATCATCCTTTCATAAGCCCTATTCCCCATTGTCGTTCCATAGTGGCACATGGGCATCATCCTTGCGTAAGCCCCATTCCCCATTGACGTTCCATACCGGCACCCGGGCAGCATCCTTGTGTATTCCCCATTCCCCATTGTTGGTCCATAGCAGCACCCGGGCATCATCCTTTCATAAGCCCCATTCCCCATTTGCCACTCCATAGTGGCACCAAGGCATCAACCTTGCATAATTCCCATTCCCCATTTTCATTCCATAGCGGCACCCGGGCATCTTCCTTGCCTAATCCCCATTCCCCAGTGCCGATCCATAGCGGCACCCGAGCAGCATCCTTGCATAAGCCCCGTTCCTCATTGTCACTCCATAGAGACACCCAGGAAGCTTCCTTGCATAAGCCCCATTCACCATTGCCGCTCCATAGCGGCACTCAGACAGCTCTCTCGCGTAAGCCCCATTCACTATTGTCGCACCATAGCGGCACCCGGAAAGTATCCTTCCGTAAGCCCCATTCACTATTTCTGCTCCATAGAGGCACCTGGGTAGCATCCTTACGTAAGCCCCATTCACCATTTCCGCTACATAGTGGTACCCGGTTAGCATCCTTGCGTAAATCTCATTCACCATTGGCACTCCATAGTAGCATCTGGGAAGCTTCCTTGCATAAGCCACATTCCCCATTACCACTCTATAGAGGCACCCGAGCAACTTCCTTGCATAAGCCCCATTCATTGTTGTCACTCCATCCAACGGTAAGCCATTGTGATCCTATGCAGTGGTAATCCGTTGTGATCCTTATCCAGTGGTAAGCCGTTATGATCCTTATCCAGCAGTAAGCCGTTGTGATCCTATGCAGCGGTAATCCATTGACATCCTTTTCCAGCTGTAAGCCGTTGTGATCCTTATCCAGTGGTAAGCCGTTGTGATCCTTATCCAGCGGTAATCCGTTGTGATCCTATGCAACGGTAAGCCGTTGACATCCTTATCTAGTGGTAATCCATTGTGATCCTTATCCAGTGGTAAGCCGTTGCGATCCAATCCAGTGACAAGCCGTTGAAACCCCCAATCGGTGGTAAGCCTTCATCAGATGAACTACATGGACTTTGATTCCCTATCATGGAAATACGTAGGAAGCCTCTTCAAGGCTCAAGCCCGAAACCATCGTCATCCTCATGACGGTTCCACCCACTTCTATACGGCCTTGCCGATGCCTTCCCTTCCCCAAGGAGTAGAGGGTGTTGGGCATGTAAGCCCTAGGGGTGTGGAGCGAACCCACTTCATCCGAGCTGCAGCACGTTAAACTTCCAAGAACCTTGTCCTCAACACATGATGTTAAACTGTGATCCGACCATATGCTTCGCATGCAGGGTCCCCCCGTCTCAGAAATTCTTTACGCAGCTAGTCTCCATGGGAATGGAATCTTCCTCACATGGAATGAGATCCTCCCTTTTGGAGTGGCGTTTGTCCATTGGGGAAGGGCTACCTCAGAGCGTAAGCCCCTAGCCTCTCATGTGGAATGTTTCACCCATGCACCTCCGTACTTCCCCACCGCCAAGGCCAGGGGATGGTGTGATAGGGAATGAGGCATCTCTTTTGTTCAGTCCCAAATCTCTCTCCCTCTGCGCTTTGTTACACCTCGGGCCTCCATCCTGAAGTAAGTCACAGAACCATGGGTTGCCTAATACATAAGCCCATCTTCGTTTCCCACAGACGCATCCTTCGCGACGTGATCGTCAGTTCCCTACAACCTCTTGTTTTTCACACCGAGCATGAATCACGTGATATTAGAGTGATCACTGACCCTAACCCCCACCTTGAGTGAACTGCGAGGACATTGATCCATGTCAAGTCATTTTATGTATGAAGCCTCCAGGAGGTTCAAGCCCACCACTCGGTCATTTCTTCACATCGAGTTCCACCCTCGTCCAGCATGACGTTAAACTGTATGCCCTCGTCCAGCATGACGTTAAACTGTATCCTGAACTATGAGGACTTTGATCCATGTCAAGGCATGGTACATAGGAAGCCTCCAAGAGGTTCAAGACCACCCCAAGTGGACCCCTAGGTTCACCTTCACGTCAGTTCACCGAAAAAATCACCACCCGAACTACGAAGACTTTGATCCATGTCATGGCATGGTACGTAGGAAGCATCCATGAGGTTCAAGACCACCTATAATGACCCATACATTACATACATGGTTATTAATTCAAAATTGAAGCATACTTATTACAACATATAACAAAACCATGAAAGGACCGTATAAGTATAGTGTCTTTAGAAACTGGGAAACATAAACAAATGGTTCATAAATCATCTACGCTATCTCCCATTTATTTTATCATATCTAGAGCCCCTTTTGGAATATCCTACATAATATCCTTCTTGCTGACCTGGAAAAAAACATACAAAAGGGTGAGATCAAATTCTCAGTAAGGGTAAACAAAAGAAATATCAAACATATCATATTTATAAGAACATAACATTTTGAAAATATTATCCTGTAAAAGAGATCATAACATGGGATAAATCATAGAAGTGAAATGTATTTCCACTAATTATAACTTAAAACATGAAGCTTTGTGGAATACACACAAAATCATAGAATACCATTTCTTATTAGTCACGACTCATTTCCAAGACTATCTTAGCGGACAAAGCCCTTTTCTGAACCGAGTTCACTCCTCGTTTCAGTCCTGTTTCACTAAACCAGTTTAACTAGATGTTCCAGCCATGTCTATCTCATGAGATATAAATATTTACCCAATGAATTGGAGGGAGATATAGGTCCCACCCATCTCATAATGATACCATTCTTATGTGTGCCACAAAATCATAAACCATACATCATAGCATAACCCATGTAATAAAAATGGTATTCTTAAACATCACATCATCATAACATAATCCATAAAAGGATATCGTAAAAATAATTCCATGATAACATAATCAAATCAATGTAAAAATAGGGATATAAACAGAACCCTATATTATCTTAGATGGAAAATAATTTTGATAAAACACTTGAACTCCATTCATGAGGAAAATATCCTTTCTACTTCAAAAACATTTTCCTTTCTTAACATGTCATATAATTTTGAACTAAAAGAAGTTGATTAAAAATAAACTTTAAAAATTGTAAATTAGTCTTCCTGGAAATAATTTTCAAAGAATCCATTCATTTCGTATAAGTTAAAAAAACATTCTTCTTGTACTTTGGCCGGAAAAGTCAAAAAGTACCTCGTACGAAAAACGAAAAAAAATTCCTTTCATATCTTTTACTAAAAACTCACCGAAGGGTAAAATTATATTTAAAAAATTATAAGTGGATGTAAATAATATTACATATTTAGGAAACATGGATGTGGATGTAAATATTCCCTAGTAAATTATGAAGAATAAACAATCTCGGATAAAAATGAGATTGTGAGATTTTCCCTTACATTAGATCTGATTTGCTTCGTAAGTGTCTGAACCTCTTATTTAATGATTTAAATAATGTTATTGAATTATTCCAGAATCATACATATTTTTATGATATCATATATTTTCATATTCATATCTTCTTATTAGTAATATTTCATTGCTACTTGTCATTCGGGTGTTTATTGCTTTATGTTCGTATGTGTGTTTTTTCGAATAAATTCTTATTCCTACTTTTAGGTTATAGAAACCTCATTTCCATAATCGTATTAGTGTAATATATATAATATTTATTCATTCAATTAATTTATATAATCATTAAGCATTGAAGATCATTTAAAACGAGTCGTATCACATCGTGGAGACGGTAGACTGTACGTACGCATGAGCGATGATATCGTTCCCACGATCGTGGAATTTTAATATAGTGTATGTATACTATTTTCGAATAAATATCACGTTAAAATAATAATATATAGTCATTATTTACACCATTATACCCATCCATGTAAGGTAATGGTGGAAAATAGATTACACCACGGCGTGGAGACGGTATTCTGTACATACGCACGCGCGGAGATTTCATTTTCTGTAGGATGGATAGAATGTGAAATAGGGTTAATTCATACTTATAATAACATATAAGTATACAAGTGATTCTTATGTTATTACTTCATAATGAAACAACTAAAGAAGAAGAAGTAGAAGAAGAAATAAAGTTGAAAGAATTGGTAACAGACATTACCTCTTCTTTGAAGAGCCTCTTTGAGACCTCCTCTTAGGGCACTAAAATTGGTCTTTTAAGAATACAAGGACTCCTAGGATGTTTCTATGGAAGTGGAGAAGTGAATTTGGCTGGGGTTGGAAGATCTTGAAGGCTCAAATTGGTGTGAGGAGGAGAGGGAGGAGGCGCCCATTTATAAGGGAGGAGAGGGGCACCTTTGGAAATATAAGAAGTATTAGTTTATATTAAATCCCAACCCCACTTGAAAACTTCCAGCATGACTCATATACAAATATTAGATGATATAGGGTTGTTATATAATCCAAAAATAATATATATATATGTGTTAGGAATTTATTTTTATCATTATCAACTTGATTAATCCTTATTTATCAATTTAATTTTATTTGTGGTAATAATATTGTAAATTTTATATTATTATAAATAATTACATATGTGTTGTGAATTTTCCATAATTTGACACTTTATGACATTGTAACCATATAAATTTTAATTTATAATTTTTAAATATTTTTGTGACTTTTAATCAATTTTATAATATGTTATTTTTATAAAATAACAATAGTGTAAATTTTGACACTATTAGTTTATTTTAATTTAAATAAAATATATACAGAAGTTAAATTCGAAATAAAAGCTTTAATATATTAATAAAATGTCATATGTATCTATAAAATTATTGGAGAACATTAAATCATTCATATAATATTTATTTTAATATTTTTAAAACCATTTATTTGATATTTTAATTAATAAAATAATTTCAGCATCACTATTGTGTCATAATTAATGATAATTATTTAATCTGTAAAAATTCAAAATAAATTCATATGATGTAGATAATTGTATTAGATTTATGGAGACTATTTATGTTCAATGTTTCATTAATTTTATCACTAAATTAAAATTATTATACTTCTAAGATTTACGAAAGTTACATGTTGTCACTTTCTTTGGTTTTAATGATAATTAAATTATATTCATGGAACAAAGTCCATTAAATGAATATAATCCAACCCTTAGGTGATATGGGTCGACCTTTAGTAATCCAATAGTATTTTGGAAGCTGTTAGGGTAATTTTATAATCTTATATTTACCCTTAATTACCCAATTTACCTTTACCTATGGTAAATAAAATGTACCGTAGTTACTATTCATAAGGCCCAAAAAAAATTAGCCTATTAACATCATTTTGACCCACTTATTCCAAATATGGAATCCATTTTTCAAAATTCAAAACATATAATTTGCAGTAATTAATTTAAAATTAATCATGTTCTTAAGAAAACGAGTTTTAGAAGTTAAAACATTGGCAAAGATTGAAAAGTTTTTACCTACGAATTCAATGTGAAATTAATGATAATGACATAAATTATATTAAATGGTAAAACTATATTCTATTTATAATTTAAAACCATTCAATATTATAATTTAACCATATAAATTATCTCAATTAAAAAAGATGTTTTAAATTTAAAGTTTCCGTATTTTTACTATTCATCAAAATATGAATGTTATCAGAAAAATATCAAAGATTTATACAAAGTAAATTTTTATATAATGATTCCAAAGAAGAATTTTATTTTGTCAAATTGAACTTATAAACATGTCAAAAACTAGATTTAATATGGGTTCACCATCAAAAGGCTGCAAAACTGTATTTTTTTTAAAATACTTATTTTACCCGAAAAATTTATTTTGATCTCTTACCATGTTCTAGAAAATGTGTAAGATGGATAATAATGTTATAAAACTCAAAATGTAGTTAATACTATTCATAATGGCTAGACCATAATAATATATCGTTGTTTAGTGAAACCCAGTATTGCGTACTACACACGATATCGAGGAAGGTTGTGATTGCGTGTAATGCAAGCCAAGTCAGCATTGTGTGTTGTGAAAGATTCCATTGGTGTTGCGTATAACATAAGACATAAAAAAATATTTCTCATAAAATCTATGGGTGTTACATTATACCCCCCTTAAAATGAATTTCTCCCTCAATATTCGTCACTTCATTACAAACAGATGAGGATACCTCTCCCTCATCATATCCTCAAGTTCCCATGTATCTTCTTCTAATTGGTGTTTCCTCCATAAAACATTCACCAAGCGAGTGGTCTTGTTCCGTAAGACTTTTTCGCTATGATCCAAAATCTATATCAATTGGTTTTCATAAGAATGAACTTGCTCCAGTGGTACAACTTCTGAGCTGAGTACATGTGAAGGATCAGGTGCATACTTTCCCATGAGAGATACATTGAACACATCATGAACTTGGGAGAGATTCGGTGGAAGCGCCAATCGGTAAGCTACCTTCCCAACATGATCTAGTATTTCGAAAGGACTGATATATCTGGGGCTCAGCTTTCCCTTCTTTCCAAATATCATTACTCTCTTCCAAGGAGATATTTGTAAGAACACTTTATCAGCCACTTCAAACTCTAGGTCTTTTCTTCAGTTGTCAGAATAACTTTTCTTTCGACTCTGAGCTGCTCTTATGTGTTGTTGAGTATATCTGACCTTTTCTGCCATCTCATCAACAAGATCAGGTCCTAATAGCTTTCTTTCCCCAACTTCATCCCAGCAAGTTGGAGTTCTACATTTCTTTCCATAGAGAGCTTCATAGGAGCCATCTGAATACTGGAGTGAAATCTATTATTATAAGAAAATTCCACCAAAGATAGGTGTTGATCCCAACCACCATTTAAATCCATATATCAAGCTCTCAACATGTCTTCTAGAGTTTGAATTATCCTCTCAGACTGACCATCCGTCTGAGGATGGAAAGCAATGCTGAAACTCAACTATGTATCTAGAGCATGCTGAAGACTTCACCCAAATTTCGAGGTAAACCTCGGATCCCGATCAGATATAATGGAATGTGGTAATCCATGAAATCTTACAACTTCTTTTACATATATCCTGAAAAGATGATGAAGAGAAAAATCTTCTCTAATAGCAATGAAGTGTGTCGACTTCATAAGACGATCAACTATAACCCAGATAGCATTATTGCCTTTGGATGTTTTAGGATGTCTAGTGACAAAGTCCATAGAGATGTTTTCCCATTTCCATTCTGGTATGGGTAATGGTTGTAACATCCCCTTAGACTTTTGTCTCTCAGCTTTAACTCACTGACAAACCAAGCATCGAGAGACATTTTCAGCAATATCTCTTTTCATGCCATCCCACCAGAAGTACTCTTTCAAGTCCGTATACATCTTTGTACTTCCAGGATGAATAGAAAATTAAGAACTATTAGCCTCGCCCAGTATCTCCTTCTTTAATTATAGGATGGGAGGAACACAAACCCGATTCCGGAACCTTATTATCCCATCACAATAAAGGTTGAATTCAGGAACATTTCTCACCTTCTTTTGTAACTCTGCATCTTCTTTATTTGCCTCTTTAATCTTCACGTGCATAGATGGTTGACCATTCATTTGAGAATGATAATATTTCTACCCTTCCATTATAATTCCAAGATCCATCCTTTGTAAATTCATAAATATTGGATCTTTTTTTATCCTCATCATGGATATGCTAGCATGGTCTGGTCGACTTAATGGGTCTGCCACCTTGTTTTCTTTCCTAGGGTGGTAATGAATTGAGCATTCGTAATCCTTAATCAGCTCCAACCATCTTCTTTGACGCATATTCATCTCCTTTTGTGTGAAAATATACTTTAAACTTTTATGATCAGTATAAATATCACACCTTTCACTATAAAGGTAATGCCTCCAAATCATTAATGAAATGATTACTGCAGCTAACTCCAAATCATGAGTTGGGTAATTTTGCTCATGGATTTTCAACTGTCGTGAGGCATAAGATATCACCATATAATTTTTCATGAGAATACACCACAGTCCCTTCTTGGATGCATCACTGTAGATCACAATCCTTTCTCCACTGCAAGGTAGTGTGAGCACAGGTTCACTGGCTAACCTTATTTTTAGCTCTTTGAAATTATCTTCACATTCCTCCGTCCAAAAAAAGTTAACTCCTTTCAAATTCAACATTGTGAGTGGGTTAGATAACCTTGAAAAATCTTTCACAAAACGTCGGTAATATCCAGCCAAACCAAGAAAACTGTGAATCTCAGTTACTATTGAAGGTCTCGACCATCTTCTGATAACCTCTGTTTTTGCTGGATCCACAGATATCCCCTCTTTTGAGATTATTTGACCCAAAAATGCAACATTTTGAATCCAAAATTCACACTTGGTAAATTTGGCATAAAGCTTCTCCTTTAATAGGGTCTTTATTACAATTATCAAGTGATCTTCATGTTCTTCCTTGATCTTTGAATAGACAAGAATATCATCTATAAAGACTACCAGAAACTGATCAAGATAGTCTCTAAAGACTCTATTCATCAGATCCATGAAGATAGCAGGGGAATTAGTAAGACCAAATGGCATCACTATAAATTCATAGTGTCCATACCTTGTACGGAAAGCCGTCTTTGGTATATAATCCCTTTAGACCCTTAACTGACGATACCCTGAATGAAGATCAATCTTGGAAAAGTATTGAGCTCCGCATAGTTGGTCAAATAGGTCATCAATGCATGGGAGAGGATATTTTTTCTTGATAGTTATCTTGTTATGTTCTTGATAATCAATGAAGAGTCTCATTGATCCATCTTTCTTCTTAACAAACAGAACAGGTGCTCCCCAAGGTGACACACTAGGGCGTATGAATCCTTTATCAAGATTCTCTTGGATTTGCTTCATCAATTCATGAAACTCAATTGGGGCCATTATATAAGGTGTCTTTGAAATACATAAAGCACCCGGTACGAGTTCTATTGAAAACTCAACTTCACGATTTGGTGGAAGACCCGGTAATTCCTCCAGAAAGACATCGTCAAACTACCGTACAATGGGAATATTATTAATCGTGAGTTTCACTCCAACCATTTGAGATAAATAACCTTCATTTAGTGGAATCAAGACACATAAGATGGAAGAAATTTCCACTGGAAGGTTATATTCATCCTTGCATCGATAGACGATCATAGATTGATATGGAATATGAAATGTGAATTCCCTTCTTTGGAAATTGATATGAGCTCCATATAATGAAAGCCAATCCATGCCAATAATCACATAAAATTACCCTATAGGATGGATCACAAGATTTGCAGGAAGCACTTTCCCAAAAACATAATTCGGAGAAGAATTGTAATCTTTTGATGCGACTGTTGTGCCACTAGGAGTTGTCATAGCCAACTCATCTTCTAATTCTTGAGGTAATACGGTGATACCCTTAGAAAATTCTTTAGAAATAAAAGAGTGGGTGGATCAAAAATCAAATAAAACATTTTCTACTTTAGAGTGGATGGTTAGTGTACCTCTCACCACTTCGTTGTCATACTCCACATCGTCGATAGTAATTGCATGTGACATTCCTTTGTCTTTGGCCTTAAGAGTTTGTTGACATCGATCATCATCATCAACCCTTGGATTTGGGCATTGATTGGCATAATTCCCCATCTCCTTGCACTTGAAACATTGAAGTGTAGTAGTATCATTTTGTGTATCCCTTCCTTTGTTTGCATCATTAGACATCTTCTTCCCATTATTTCGACATTCAATTGCCCGATGAAATTATTTTCCACACTTATACCATTTTCTTGTCCCCGTAAGACAATTTCCTCCATGTTTCTTTCCACACATTGAGCATAAGGGAAAACTCATCTTCTTTTCAGTGTGTTCTTTATATTTTCCTTTGAATTCCATTTTCCTCTTCTTATGAAACCCATGTGACTGATGGGTTACACCAATATCCATCTCAACCTTGAGATCACATCAAACAATTTCCTCGTAGCTATTGAAGTCCGTTATGGATAACACCCTTCGAAGACATGGTTTTAATCCACTAAAGAATCGATTGATCTTACTCTCATTTTGGCTAATAATTCCAGAAGCGTACCTCGCAAGTCTTGTAAAATTTTCTTCATAGGTACCAACAGATTCATCATCCTTTTTCTTCAGTTCAAGAAACTCCTTCTCCATCTTTGTTCGAAGAATATGAGGGATATACTTGTTGAAAAATAATTTCTTGAACTCATCCCATTCTATGGACTCAATTTCTTCCCTTTAACTTGTATTTTTAATAAGATTCTACCATTGATCATCATCACCCTCCAAACGATGCACTGCTAAGATGACTTTATCATTTTTAGAACATTGAATAACTGAAAATATCTTTTCAGTGGTACTGATCCATTTTTTAGCCACTAATGGATCAGAAGACCCACTGAATGAAGGTGGACGCTTCCTCATGAAGGATTCAACAGAATGTTTCTCCTTCTTTTGCTCGTTTGGAAGTTCTGCATGATTTATAGATTGAGAAAGTTGTGTGAGCATGGATACAAAATTCTACATTCCAGCTCCCATAACATTTGGTTGCTCAGGGGGACAATCATTACATTGCCCGTCATATTTCTCATTAACACGATTCCTTCGGGTTCCAGCCATTGACTAAAACCAAGAAGAATAGTGTGAGAAACACTAATTATAAAATGAAAACCACATAATCAAGAATAAAATTTCACACTTAAGGTATTATCATAGGTTGGTCATGGACATTTCTAAAACACTATGATTGTGTTCTATGCTTAGACATATCCATATGTTTCTTACTAAGGCTTTCACATCCTAGTTTCCAAAGGATGACAATAACTTTCCTCTGATACCAACTATAATGACCCATACTTTACATACATGGTTATTAATTCAAAATTGAAGAATACTTATTACAAAATATAACAAAACCATGAAAGGACCGTATAGGTATAGTGTATTTAGAAACTGGGAAACATAAACAACCGGTTCATAAATCATCTATGTTGTCTCCCATTTATTTCATCATATCTAGAGTCCCTTTTTGGCATATCCTAATTAATATCCTTCTTCCTGACTAGGGGAATATAAAACATACAAAAGGGTGAGATCAAATGCTCAGTAAAGGTAAACAAAAGAAATATCAAACATATCATTTTTATAAGAACATAACATTTTGAAAATCTTATCTTGCAAAAGAGATCATAACATTGGATAAATCATATAAGTGAAATGTAATTCCAATAATCATAAATTAAAACATGATGCTTTGTGGCATACACACATAATCATAGAAAATCATTTCTTAGTATTCAAGACTCGTTACCAAGATTATCTTAGCGGACAAAGTCCTTTTCTAAATTAAGTTCACTCCTCGTTTTAGTCCTGTTTCACTGAACCGGTTTAACCTGCCGTTCTAGCCATGTCTATCTCATGAGATAAAAATCTTTACCCAATTAATTGGAGGGAGATATAGTTCCCACCCATCTCATAATTATACCATTCTTATGTGTACCACAAAATCATAAACCATACATCATAGCATAATGCATGTAATAAAAATGGGATACTTAAACATCACGTCATCATAACATAATCGATAAAAAGATATCTTAAAAATAATTCCATCATAACATAATCAAATCAATGTTAAAATAGGGATATAAACAGAACCCTATATTATCTTATATGGAAAATAATTTTGATAAAACACTTGAACTCCATTCTTGAGGAAAATACCCTTTCTACATCAAAAATAGTTTCCTTTCGTAACATGTCATATAATTTTGAACTAAAAGAAGATGATTAAAAATAAACTTGAAAACATTTAAAGGAAGCTTCTTGGAAATAATTTTCTAAAATTTTATTCATGCCGTATAAGTTAAAAAAACATTCTTCCCGTACTTTGGCCGGAAAAGTCAAAAAGTACCTCATACGAAAATGACAAAATATACCTTTCATATCATTTACTAAAAACAAATCGAAGGGTAAAATTTCATTTAAACGATTGTAGGTGGATGGAAATAATATTACATATTAAGGAAACATGTATGTGGATGTAAATATTCCCTAGTAAATTATGAAGTATAAACAATCTCAGATAAAAATGAAATTGTGACATTTTCCCTTACCTTATGTCTAATTTGCTTCATAAGTGTCCGAAACTCCTGTATAATGATTTAAATAATGTCATTGACTTATTCCAGAATCATACTTATTTTTATGATATCATATATGGTCATATTCATAACTTCTAATTAATAGTATTTCATTGCTACTTGTTATTCGGGTGTTTATTGCTTTATGTTCGTATGTGTGTTTTGTCGAATAAATTCTTATTCCTCTTTTTAGGTTATATAAACCTCATTTCCAGAATTTTATTAGTGTCATATATATCATATTTATTCATTCAATTCATTTATATAATCATTAAGCTTTTAAGATCATGTAAAACGAGTCGCATCATATCGGTGAGACGGTAGGCCGTACGTACACACGAGCGATGATATCGTTTCCATGATCATGGAATTGTATTGGAGTGTATGTATACTATTTAAGAATCAATATCACTTTTCAATAATCATATATACTCATTAATTAAACCATTATACCCATCCAAGTATGGTGGTGGTGGAAAATAGATTACACCACGGCGTGGAGATAGTTTTATGTACGTACGCACACGCGGTGTTTTCATTTTCCATAAAATGGATAGATGGTGAAATAGGCTTGTTTCATTATTATAATAAAATATCAGTATATGAGTGACACTGATGTTATTACTTCATAATTAAACAACTAAAGAAGAAGAATTAGAAGAAGAAATAAATTTGAAAGTATCGGTAATGGACATTACCTCTTCTTTGAAGCGCCTCTTTAAGACCTCCTCTTAGGGAACTAAAATTGGTCTTTGAAGAAGACCAGGACTGCTAGGATGTTTCTAGGGAAGTGGAGAAGGAAATTTGGAAGGGTTTGTCCGAGATTGAATGCTCAATTTGGTGTGAGGAGGAGAGGGAGGAGGTGCCCTTTTATAAGGGAGGAGAGGGGTACCTTTGGAAATATAAGAAATATTAGTTTATATTAAATCCCAACCCCACATAAAAACATCTAAAATGACTAATATCCTAAGATTAGATGATATAGGGGTTTAATCTCATCAAAAAATATAATTTATACATGTTAGGAATTTATTTTAAACATTATCAACTTGATTAATCCTTATTTATCAATTTATTTTTATTTGTGGTAATAATATTCTAATTTTTAAATTATTATAAATAATAACATATGTGTTGTGAATTTTATATACATTGACACTTTATGAAATGTTAGACCATATAAATTTTAATTTATAATTTTTAAATATTTTTGTGATTTTTAAACTATTTTATAATATGTTATTTTTATAAAATAACAATAGTGTCAATTTTAACACTATTCATTAATTTGAATTTAAATAAAATATATAAAGAAGATATGTTAAAACTAAAAGAATTAATAGATTAATAAAATTTCCTATGTATCTAGAAAATTAGTGGAGCACATTAAATAGTTCATATAATATTTATTTTAATATTTTTAATACCATTTATTCGATATTTTAATTAATAAAATAATTTCAACATCACTATTGTGTCATAATTAATGATAAATATTTAATCCCTAAAAATTCTAAATAAATTTATATGATTTATATAATTGTATTATATTTCGAGAAACTATTCAGGTTCGATGTTTAATTAGGATTATAACTAAATTAAAATTATTATACTTATAAGATTTAAGAAAGTGACATGTTGTCACTTTCTTTGGTTTTAATAATAATTAAATTATCTTCATGGAAAAAAGTACATTAAATGAATATAATACAACCCTTAGGTGATATGAGTCTACTTTTAGTCATCCAATTGGATTTTGGCAGGTGTTAGGGTAATTTTATAATCTTATATTTAAACATAATTACCCGATTTTCCTTTAACTACGGTAAATAAAATTTACCGTAGTTACTATTTCATAATGCCCAAAAATAAAACGTAGCCTATTAACATAATTTGTACCCACTGATTCCAAATATGGAATCCATTTTTTAAAATTCAAAACACATCAGTTGAAGTAATTAATTTAAAATTAATCTCGTTGTCAAGAAAATGGGTTTTAGAAGTTAAAACATTGCCAAAGATTGAAATGTTTTTACCTATGAAATCAATATGAATTTAATGCTAATGACCTAAATTATATTAAATGGTAAATATATATTATATTTATACTTTGAAACCATTCAATATTATAATTTAACCATATAAATTATCTCATTGAAAAAAGTTTTTTTAATTAAAAATTAGCGTATTTTTAATATTCATCAAAATATGAAAGTTATCAGAAAAATATCAAAGATTTATCCAAAGTAAATTTTTATATCCTGACTCCAAAGAAGAATTTTATTTTGTAAAATTTAACTTATAAACATTTCAAAAACATGATTTAATGTGGGTGCGCCATCAAAAGGCGGCAAAACTGCATTTTTTTGAAAAATACTTATTTTACCCGAAAATTTTATTTTGTTCTCTTACCATGTTCTACAAAATGTGTAAGATGAATAATAAAGTTATAAAATTAAAAATTTAGTTAAAACTATTCATAACGTCTAGTCCAAAATAATATATCGTTGTTTAGTGAAACCTGGTATTGCGTACTACACACGCTATCGAGGAAGGTTGTGATTGCGTGTAATGCAAGCCAAGTTAGTATTGTGTGTTGTGAAAGATTCCATTGGTGTTGCATATTACAAAAGAAATAAAAAAAATTCTCATAAAATCTTAGGGTGTTACACCACCGCCCATCGTTTATTCACATCAGTGTTCACCCTCGTCCCTCGTGACGTTAAATTGCATCCCGGTTCAGCGGTAAGTTGTTGTGACCAACCTGAACTACGTGGTATTTGATCTGTGCTAAGGCATGGTATGTAGGAAGCCTCCATGAGGTTCAATCCCACCACCACCTGGACCCTTGGTCCCTTCATGTCGGCCTTCCGGCATCCAACCTAAACAACGTGGTCTTTGATCCGTGCTAAGGCATGGTACGTAGGAAGCCTCCCTGCGGTTCAAGCCCACCACCTGGACCCTTGGTCCCTTCATGTCGGCCTTTCGACATCCAACCTGAACTACGTGGCCTATGATCCGTGCTAATGCATGGTACGTAGGAAGCCTCCATGAGGTTCAAGCCCACCTGGACACCTGGTCCTTTCATGTCGGTTCACCGACCCCACATCCTTGGGCCACCTCAGTGTGTAAGCCCCATTCCACACCGAACTACACGGACTTTGATTCCCTGCCACGGGGATACAGAGAAAGTCTCTTTGAGGCTAAAGACTAACACCACCACCATCTTCACGACGGTCCCATTTCATTCCCCCTACACTCCATGAAATTCTCCATCAACTATCCTGATTCTTACCCGGGCCGCCACATCTCGGTGGGATCATGTCATCCGCCCTCCTCACTGCTCCTAGCGGTACTTAGGCCGCTATCCACATGTAAGACCCAGCATGTCTCTGGGTCGTTGTCCTCTATGTACACCCTGATTCATCACCCCTTCAAACTACTTGGGTTTTGATCCATGTCCTCTATAAAGGGTACGTAGGAAACCTCCATGAGGTTCAATCCCAGCCAATGGTAAAACATGGTGTCCCCTATCCTGGGGTCCACACTACTTGATCCACCCTCAGTGGTGTTCAAATCAACCATTACGGTGTGACATCTCTACTCCTTGGAGCACACCACCTCGGATCCGTCCTCATTGGGCGTTCTTATCCATCAATCTTCCAGGTATTCCCTCCTAGGGATGTACCAATCTGATCTGTCTCAATGGGATGTTCTGATCACTCTTATATCATCTCCGCAAGACGTTAAACTCACGGCCTACATCGGAACAATCATGACATGCCTGAGGAAAACCTTGGAATACATGACTTTGGTGAAATCGTCTCCGCAAGACGTTAAACTCACTGTATACCATGTGACAATCATGAAATGCCTGAGGAAAACCTCGGAAGACATGCATTTGGCGCAATCGTCTCCGCAAGACATTAAACTCACATCCTACCTCATGATAAACATGAGCTGCCTGAGGAATACGTCGGATGGAACAACTTTGGCGTAACCATCTTCGAAAGACGTTAAACATGCTGCATACCCTGTGTTAAACATGGGAAGATGAGGAAAACCTCAGGCACATGCCTATGGAATATGATTCACCACATTCGATGTGGGATGCCTCGGGTTCTACACACTTGAGATGCCCTCTTTTGAGAAAGAATACAGGTTCCCCAATGTCCACACACCTAGAGATACCCCGACATGCTCGACATTTTCCGTCTACTCTGACCGAAGGTTTCTACCATGTCAGTACCCCATGGAATGTCTTGACGGATGTAGTGTAATTAACCGATGTCCATGAAGATATGGCATCGGGAACGAGATTCATGAACCACGTATTAAATCAATAAGGGAGACCCGTACTAGGTGACGAGTACCGAGAAGGAATCCACGGAAGTAAGAACCGACATCCAATTATCCCATTTCGATCAAGGAGAAAACGTCCCTGAATAAGGAATGAATGCCACCCGCATTTGGAAAGCGGGAATGCGGGGCAACATCTGCATGTCCCCCACAAAAGGATGCTCATGCCCCGGCGAAAGCATCAGAATCAAAAATGGTGAACCCGACGTGAATCTCTTCTACTTCAATAACGAGTATACCAAATGTGTCGAGAAAATTTAGGCATCACCCATGTGAATCCCTTCTCCTTTATATGTGAGAGGATGAGTAACATACGTTGTTTGAAGACCACAGTCCATCGGCTCCTAGCCGATCTTACCGCCTCAAGAGGCCGCACAGGTGGCATCAGCCACCCAACTACTTCTTCTCCTCGCCGATCCCACTGCCACAAGAGGTCGCGCAGGTGGCATCATCCACCCAACTACTTCGGATCCCCGCCGATCCCGTAGCCTCAAGAGGCCACGCAGGTGGCATCATCCACCCAACTACTTCGGCTCCTCGCCGATCCCAACGCCTCAATAGGCCGCGCAAGTGGCATCTACTAATCCACTTCTTCAACTCCTCGCCGATCCCGAAACCTGAAGAGTCCGCGCATGTGGTATCTGCCACCCATCCCCATCGGCTCCTCGCCGACTCTGCCGCCTCAAGAGGCCGCGTAGGTGGCATCCGCCACCCATCTCAATCAGCTCCTCGCCAAATCTGCCGGATCAAAAGGCCGCGCAGGTGGCATCCTCCACCCATCACCATCGGCTCCTCACCGATTCCGCCACCTCAAAAGGCCGCCCAGGTGGCATCCGCCACCCATCTCCATCGGCTCCTCGTCGACTCTGCCACCTCAAGAGGCCGCGCATGTGGCATCCGACACCCATCTCCATCGGCTCCTCACCGACTCTGCCACCTCAAGAGGTCGGGCAGGTGGCATCCACCACCCATCTGCATCAGCTCCTGGCCGAATCTGCCTCCTCAAAAGGTTGCATAGGTGGCATCCGCCACCCATCTCCATCGGCTCCTCACTGACTCCGCCGCCTCAAAAGGTAGTGCAGGTGGCATCCGCCACCCATCTCCATCGGCTCCTCGCAGACTCTTCCACCTTAAATGGCTGCGCAGGTGGCATCCACCACCCCTCTCCATTGGCTCCTCACCGACTCTGCCGCCTCAAAAGACCGCACAAGTGGTATTCTCCACCCATCTCCATCTGCTCCTCGCCAACTCTGCCGCCTCAAGAGGCCGCACAGGTGGCATCCACCACCCATCTCCATCGGGTACTCGCCGACTCCGCCGCCTCAACAGGCCGTAGAGGTGGCATCCGCCACCCATCTCCATCGGCTCCTCGCCGAATCTGCCGCCTAAAAAGGTCATGCAGGTGGAATCAGCCACCCATCTCCATCGGTTCCTCGTCGACTCCGTCGCCTCAAAAGGCCGCGCAGATGGCATCCTCCACCAATATCTATCGGCTCCTCGCCGACTCTGCTGCCTCAAAAGGCTGCTCAGGTGGCATCTGCCACCCATCTCCATGGGCTCCTCGCCGACTCTGCCGCCTCAAGAGGCCGCACAGGTGGCTTCCGCCACCCATCTCCATCGCTCCTCATAGACTCCGCCGCCTCAAGAGGCCACGCAGGTGGCATCCGCCACCCATCTCCATCGGCTCTTCACCGACTCCTCCGCCTCAAAAGGCCGAGGAGGTGGCATATGCCATCCATCTCCATCAGCTCCTCATAGACTCTTCCGCCTCAAGAGTCCGGGCAGGTGAAATCCGCCACCTGACTCCATCGGCTCCTCGCCGACTACGCCGCCTCAAGAGGCCGCGCAGGTGGCATCCGCCGCCCATCTCCATCGGCTCCTCGCCGACTACGCCGCCTCAAGAGGCCATGTAGGTGGCATCCACCACCCATGTCCATCAGTTCTTCGATGACTCTGCCACCTCAACAGGCCGCGTAGGTGGCATCCACCACCCATTTCCATTGGCTCCTCGCCAACTCTGCCACCTCATGAGGCCGCGCAGGTGGCATCTTCCACCCGACTCCATCGGCTCCTCACCGACTCCGCCGCCTCAAGAGGCCGCCCTGGTTGCATCCTCCATCCCACTCCATCAGCTCGTCGCCGATTCTGCCTCCTCAAAATGCCACGCATGTGGCATATGTGACCCATATCCATCAGCTCCTCGATGACTCTGCCGCCTCTAGATGCCGCACAGGTGGTATCCACCACCCCACTCCATCAGCTCCTCGCCGACCCCTCCACCTCAAGAGGCCGCGTAGGGGGCATCCTTCCCCAACTTCATCGGTTATTTTCTGACACTGTACCATTTTTACAAGCCACTTAGGAGGTGATCCCAGTACTACCACCATTTAGAATGATGATTCCTTGCCTGCTGGGCTCCATCGTCCCCATCGTACCGACGACCAGGCTTCCACGCCTCCCGGGATCCTTCGCCCCATCGTACCGACGTCCGGACTTCCGCGCCTTTAGGGCTCCATTTCCCCCATCGTACCGACGTCTAGGATTCAAAGCCTGTCGGGATCCATTGCCCTGTCATACTGACATCTAGGCTTCCACGCCTGTCGGGCTCCATCACCCCGTCGCACCGACGTCCAGGCTTCCACGACTCCTGGGCTCCTTCGCACCCATCGTACCGACGTCCAGGCTTCCATGCCTATCGGGCTCCATTGCCCCGTCGTATCGACGTCCAGGCTTCCACGCCTGTCGGGGTGTATCGCCCCATCGTACCGATGTCTAGGCGTCCACGCCTGTTGGGATCCATCGCCCCATCATACCGACGTCCACGCTTCCACGCCTGTCGGGCTCCATCTCCCCATCATACCGACGTCTAGTCTTCCACATCTTTCGGGCTCCATCGCCCCGTCGTACCGACGTCTAGGAATACACTCCTGTCAGGCTTCATCACCCCGTCGTACTGACATCCAGGATTCCATGCCTATTGGGCTCCATCACCCCAACGTACCGACGTCCAGGCTTCTTCGCCTACTGGGCTCCATCGCCTCCATTGTACCGACGTCCATGCTTCCACGCCTTTAGTGCTCCATCTCCCCGTTGTACCGACGTTCCTGGATTCTTTTCCCCTCTAGACCGAGGGAATGTAGTCATCCCTACTACCCTTGTGACATTAATTGTCATCCAAACCCACCGGAATGTGGTAGAGATGACCATTCCTCTACCGAAACAATCCGTGTGGTTTCACGTCCAAGTTTCATGACGTTAAACTGCACAACAACCACGTCCTAGTTGAAAGACGTTAAACTGTTTAACGATCTTCGTCCTTCATGACGTTAAACTGATCATTATCGTCCTGCATGACATTAAACTTCATATTCGTCTGTCATGACGTTAAACTGATCATTATCGTCCTGCATGACATTAAACTACACCATCATCTGTCGTGAAGTTAAACTGATCAGTACTGTCCTGCATGACAATAAACTGCAAAATGTTCTAAGCTCTATGACCTTAAACTAAGATCTCTTCATCCTCACTGTAAGACATTAAATTGTAAGCTGGTCAGGCCTTCTTGAACGAGGACCAGCCTTAGGCCCCTTGGCCTCCTCGGGCCCCCGTCCCTCGTCCTCACTTTAAGACGTTAAACTGCAAGATGGTCAGGCCTTCCTGACCGAGGCACAGCCTCAGGCCCCTTGGCCTCCTTGAGCCCCCGGCCCTCTTCCTCATTGCAAGACGTTAAACTGCAAGTTGGTCATGCCTTCCTGACCAAGGCCCAGCCTCAGGCCCCTTGGCCTCCTCAGGCCCCCGACCCTCGTCCTCACTGTAAGACGTTAAACTATAAGCTAGTCAGGCCTTCCTGACAGAGGCCCAACCTCAGGCCCCTTGGCCTCCTCGGGCCCCCGACCCTCATAATCACTTTTAGAAGTTAAACTGTATGTTGGTCTGGCCTTCCTGACCGAGGCCCAGCCTCAGGCCCCTTGGCCTCCTCAAGCCCCTGGCCCTCGTCCTCACTGCAAGACGTTAAACTGTAAGCTGGTTAGGCCTTCCTCACCGAGGCCTAGCCTCTGGCCCCTTGGCCCCCTCAGGCCCCCAACCCTCGTCCACACTACAAGACGTTAAACTGCAAGATGGTCAGGTCTTCCTGACCGAGGCCCAGCCTCAGTCCCCTTGGCCTTCTCGAGCACCCTTCCCTCATCCTCACTATAAGACGTTAATCTGTAAGCTAGTTAGGACTTCCTGACCGAGGCACAGCCTCAGGCCCCTTGGACTCCTCGGGCCCCCAGCCCTCGTCCTCACTATAATACGTTAAACTGCAAGCTGGCCAGGCCTTCCTGAATGAGGCCCAGCCTCATTACCCTTGGCCTCCTCGGGCCCTCGGCCCTCTCCTCACTTCCAGACATTAAACTACAAGCTAGTCTGGCCTTCCTGACCAAGCCCCAGCCTCAGGCCCCTTGGCCTCCTCGGGCCCCCGGCCCTTGTCCTCGCTGCAAGACGTTAAAATACATGCTCTTCAGGCCTTCCTAACCAAGGCCCAGCCTCAGGACCCTTGGCCTCCTCGGGCCCCAACCCCCGTCCTTGATAAAAGACGTTAAACAGGATGTTGGTCAGGCCCATTGGCCTTCTCGGGCCCCTTCTTCCAACATCTTACCCAGAGTGTACGGTGTGGTGTGGGACTATGTCCTCATTCACATCGGGCTACTCGTTGCGTTGTACACCTCCTCTGTCTAGGGAGTCCTAATCCCCTCCTCATCGTTAATGCAAGACGTTTAACTGCAAGCTGGTTAGGCCTTCCTGACCAAACCGCCGACTAGCAGGCCCCCAGCCCAGGTCCTCTCTCATGGGGTTGTGTGGTGTGGTGTATGATTACTTTCTCATTTACATCGGGATTCCTGCCATTCCATATGCAGTCCCCTCACTGAGGTCCAGCCTTAGGCCTCTCAGCCTTTCCGAGCCCACATCCCCTGTCCTTGCTGCAAGACATTAAACTGCAAGCAGCCTCATGCCTCCCTCACCGAGGCCTAGCCTCAGGCCCCTTGGCCTTCTCGGGCCCCTTATCCCCAGTTTATACCCGGTATGTATGGTGTAGTATGGGATTATGTCCTCATTCACGTCGTTTTTGTCCTCCGTACAATAAACTTCCCATGCTTAGGTGTATCTTAACCCCTCCTTGTCCTTTATGACATTAAACTGCATCTTCAGAACTACGTCTGGCTTGATTCCCATCTTAATGGGATACGTAGGAACGCTCAGACCTCCTATCTTTGGGTCCAGCTTAAGTTCAGCTAATTTGTCTCTTCTTTCCTACCTTCGGGACCCCGACTACGGGAATGCGTGGCATAGTGCGGGATAATGTCCTCATTTACGTCAGGTTCTCAATAGCTGCACCACGCGCACCCTGTTCTAAGATTTAGCCATCCTATTTCTTGTCCTGCACGACATTAAAAGGCACCCTCTAGAACCATGTATGGCTTGATTTCTATCCTCATGGGATACGTAGGACCACCTGAATGACTAGAATTCGGGCCCCGCCCCATTTTTTGAGATCCCTTGATCTCCCAGTCACCTAGGCCCCTTGGCCTGTCCCTCTCTAAAGGGGGGATATATAGGTATGGTACATGGTTTTTGGCTTTATGCTCCCTTTTATTGAGAATCCTCAATCCCTTGATCACCCTCAAGTTGAGTCCCTCGACTCATTGCAGTGGTTTGCCCATGTGATAAGAGTACTCCGGTTTGTAACAAAGAGTGTCAGATTTAACATGGTCAAGTTCCTTCTACATGTCATGCTTTGTGTTTCCATTGATTCGGGCTTTCATTATCTTTCATACCCAGAGGGACCCCCACCAATGGCCTGGATACAATGCCCAAGGTCTCTCCTATCGATACGGTTCAATGCCCTTGAGGGTTTTAGACAACAAATTGATAAAAATTCCGCGTTGCGAATATGGTCAGCGGTCGATGCTCGTTTGTTGTCCCCATTTCAGGCTAATGCGATATGGATGCTGCTTTTCCGCCACAGTCAGTAGTAATCCCATGTCATCACGTCATCCCCTTCAGTCCTTGAATGTTGGTTGCATGATTCAGCTTATACTCCACCCCCATCATGTCCAAGTGGAATCTTGACACTTTTGGCGCTATCCCTCATTGCACCTTTGCATGTCTGGGGGACGAAGCTGCAATACGGCGTCCTTCGGGGCTCCCACGGTCCAAGTTCTAAGACCATAAACTAAGATATCCTTCTAGAACTACATACAGCTTGATTACCATCCTAATGGGATACGTAGGACCGCCCGGATGCCACGTCTTCGGGTCCAGCCCATTTGGGGAGCTAGTCACTCCCCCCTGTTTCACTTCTTACCGCAACATAGGCCCCGCGGCCTGAGGTCTCCCTCTCAGAGTGGCATACGGTGTGATGTGGGATCATGTCCCTATTCACATTGGTTGTGTTTCATGACACCGTACACATTCCTTTCCTAGAATAGCCTCTGCTACATCTGCGCAGCATGACGTTAAAATGCATGGTGGTCCTATCACATGACCCTAAACTGTGACATTATCGTTCTGGCCGCACGATGAAAACAACACTACATTTTGGTAACCCCATATAGGGGACATCATGTTGGGTATTGGTCACGTGCCATGGCAATTTTCAATGCCTATCATGGCTTGATTCTTGTGGTGACACCAATGCTTGTTACCCTAGGCCTATCGCTTCACAAAAAAATCACTCACCTTAAAAGACAAACAAGATTTATCAAAAACTTCTTCACTTGGTGTGAGAGCCAGACCCGCGCGCCCCTTTCAACTTCCCAGAACTACGTATGGATTGATTCTCATCCTTATGAGATACGTAGGAGCACCCGAGTACTCCCAGCTGGCCCATCCTAACTTCCGTATTTGGTCCCTCGACTCGAGCACTTCCCCAGAGAACACACGGTAAAGAGGGATTATGTCCTAGTTCACGTCGGGTTTCGTAACCACCTTACCGTGCATACCCTGCTCTCCCTACCCATTCATGGTCCAAGTTCTAAGACCCTAAACTAAGACCCTATAATGATCTACGTGTAGCTTGATCCCCATCCCCATGGGGTACGTAGGAACTCCTGTGCATTTTGCCTCGGCCCCAGATCAACTCTAGTTTTCGGTCCCTTGACCTAGAACCTCTCCCATAGGGTTTGTTGTGCGGTGCGGTATGAGGTTATTTCCTCATTAACATCAGGTTGTTCACCGCGCAGTACACATCCCGAGTTCCAATTCATCTCGGGTCATGGTAATTAATTGCCACGAGTATCCCGCGCTTCCTCCCATCCATGGTCCGAATTCTATGACCCTAAACTAAGATCTCCCTATTAGGAGGTCCTCGACTCCCTCTGTCTTATACTCTCATTAACGTGTCTAGATGCATTTTGAAAAAGATCCCAGAGTGTGGAATTTTCACGGGGACGTCCCCTCGTTCCATTTCCAAGCTTTGTGTTCTCGCTGTTTGGATCCTCATCCTCTTTCATGTTTGAAGGGACCCCCTAACGGCCCGGTCCCATGCCGCATCGGCTCACCTACCATCCTGGGCCAATGCCCCAGATGACTTTCGACAACATCTGTGAAATGGTCCCGTGTTTCGAACATGGTCAACGGTCAACCCTCATTTTTCTGTCCCCATTCTAGGCTAGTGCAATTTGGACACTGCGTTTCCGCCACAGTTAACAATTATCATCCATCGTCACGCTTCCATCATTGTGATCCCAATTCTGAGAATCATGATTCACACATTTCCACTTCCTCATGTTCAAGAGGAATTCCGACATACTCGGGTTTATCTATTCACGCGTACAGGTGCACCAAATGGATGTGTTAGCATCATTGGGCCGGTATTCACTGAGTGCTCCTTCACCCTAACTTTCCCCTTCTTGTGTCGCGAAATTTCTCCATCACTTCTTGTTTCCCACATCGAGTATGACTCACGTGGGATTAGTAGTTTTGGTGGGATATGTACCGAAGAAAACAGGCTTCTTATCATCCTACATGACATTAAATTGTGCCTTCATGAACTACGTACAACTTTCCTATAAATACCTAGCTTCCCCCTTCTCTGGATGGCCATTTCTCCACCCTCTGGGTTGCTGATCTCCCAGTTCACGGAGCTCCGCTTTCCTTTGTGAAGCGGCTCAGCGAGCAGCTTCCTTTGTGTTGCTGCTCTGTGAGCCGATGCTCCATGAGACTATGCTCTACGAGACCATGCTATGCGAGTCCATACTCCACGATGCTAATCCGCGAGTTGATACTCTGCAAGACTATGCTCCGCGAGACCATGTTCCGTGAGTCCAAACTCTGCGATGCTTCTCCCGCAAGTCCATGCTCCGATATGGTACTTCGCGAAGACATATCCCTTTGAGAGTATCTGACCCTCCCACCCAACAGTCTATACCGCGGGGGATGTGCCCTCTGCACCCCCACTCGAGGTCAGTGTCGGGCAGCGTTCCCGGCCCTCCGGGCCGGACCCTTCCATACCGTCACAGACCCCATAAAAAATGGATAGTCGCACCGTGAGATTTTCGGGCCAGGATGTCGAGATTCCCCTTTAATCCCCTATGCACACCCACCTTTAACCTATGGAAAACCATGATTTGAGATACTCCTCCACACACCATGAAACACCTTGAGTTAACATATTCCTCTTGGTTTCATTCCCATGTCAAGAGTTGAGATTCTCATCATCAATTCCCCGAGTACCTTGAGTCGAACCATTCCATAGGCAACTCTTCCAAACCCTATCACTTGGCTCCTATGCCAGGTGGAACCACAAAGGGCCTCCCTTGCGTAAGACTCAACTCCATCCATTCCCTGGTGCCTTCTGCCTAAGAGTCTTATCTACAAGACTATAAACTATAGTACACCTTATGTTCCTAACATAGGATGCCTCTTGCCCCCAGTAAGAGATGCCTTATGCTCCATGAATAAGATTCCAATAGTCCTCTCTACATGAATATAAACTATAGTGATACCTGTATAACAAATATAGGATGCCTCTTGATCAAAATAAGAGATTCATTATGCTCCTAGAATGAGATGCGAACAGTCCTATCTACAAGACTCTAAACTATAGTACACCATATGTTCCTAACATTGGATTCCTATTTCTCCAAATAAGAGACGTCTTATGCTCCTACCATGAGATTCCAATAGTCCTCTCTACATGATGATAAACCATAGTGATCCCTGTATAACAAATATAGGATTCCTCTTGCTCCAAATAAGAGATGCCTTATGCTCCTAGCATGAGATGCCAATAGTCCTATCTACAAGACTCTAAACTGTAGTACACCCTCTGTTCCTAACATAGGATGCCTCTTTCTCCAAATAAAATATTCCTTCTGCTCCTAGCATGAGATGCCAATAGTCCTCTCTACATGACTATAAACTTTAGTGATCCATGTATAATAAATATAGGATGCCTCTTGCTCCAAATAAGATATGCCTTATGCTCCTAGTATAATATGCCAACAGTCCTATCTACAAGACTATAAATTTTTGTACACCTTATGTACCTAACATAGGATGCCTCCTTCTCCAAATAGGTGATGCCTTATGCTCCTATCATGAGATTCCATTAGTCCTCTCTACATGTCTATAAACTGTAGTGATCCCTGTATAACAAATATATGATTCCTCTTGCTCCAAATAAGAGATGCCTTATGCTCCTAGCATGAGATGCCAATAGTCTTATCTACAAGACTCTAAACTATAGTAAACCCTATGTTCCTAACATAGGATGCATCTTTCTCCAAATAGGAGACTCCTTATGCTCCTAGCATGAGATTCCAATAGCCCTCTCTACATGACTATAAACTATAGTGGTCCCTGTATAACAAATATTGGATGCCTCTTCCTCCAAATAAGAGATGCCTTATGCTCCTAGCATGAAATGCCATGAGTCCTATCTACAAGGCTCTAAACTGTAGTACACCCTATGTTCCTAACATAGGATGTCACTTTCTCCAAATAAGTGACTCCTTTTGCTCCTAGCGTGAGATGAAAATAGTCCTCTCTACATGACTATAAACTTTAGTGATACCTGTATAACAAATATAGGATGCTTCTTTATCCAAATAAGAGATGCCTTATGCTCCTAGCAAGAGATGCCAACAGTCTTATCTACAAGACTATAAACTATAGTACGCTCTGTGTTCCAAACATAGAATGCCTCATACCTAATATAAGAGATGCCTTATGCTCTTAGCATTAGATGCCAACAATCCTCTCTACACGACTATAAACTGCAGTATTCCCTTTGTTCCTAACATAGGATGCCTCTTACCCCAAACAAGAGATGCCTTATGATCCAAGCATGAGATGCCAATAGTCCTATCTACATGACTCTAAATTGTAGCACACCCTATGTGCCAACTATAGGATGCCTCTTGCACTAAACAAGAGATGCCTTATGCTCCAAGCATACGACGCCTAATGCCCTGATTACTGTGGCATGATTCCAACACCCCTTCGCATTATCCCTCTTGTGCACCAGTGCATTAGTGAAGGCCCCAATTCACTAGTTAGTTGGGATGCCCTCGTGGCCAGACTTGAGGATGACATTACGGGCATCATCCTTGCAAAAGCCCCATTCCCCATTGTCGTTTCACAGCGGCACCTGGGCAACATCCTTGTGTAAGCCACATTCCCCATTGGCGTTCCATAGCAACACCCGAGAATCATCCTTGAGTAAGCCCCATTCCCCATTGTCGGTCCATAGCGGCACCCGGGATTCATCCTTGCGTAGGCCCCATTCCCCATTGCTGCTCCATAGGGGCACCCGAGCATTATCCTTGCGTAAGCCCCATTCCCCATTGTCGTTCCATAGTGGCACTCGAGCAGCTTCCTTACATAAGCCCCATTCCCCAGTGCCGCTTCATAGCGGCACCCGGGCAGTATCCTTTAGTAAGCTCCATTTCTCATTGTCGCTCCATAGCGGCACCCGAGCAGCTTCCTTGCATAATTCTAATTCACCGTTGCCACTCCATAGTGGCACCCAGGCAGCTCTCTCGCGTAAGCCCCATTCACTATTTCCGCTCCATAGCAGCACCCGGACAACATCATTGCGTAAGCCCCATTCACTATTTCCGCTCCATAGCAGTACCCGGGCATCATCCTAGTGTATGCCCCATTCACCGTTTCCGCTCCATAGTGGTACCCAGGCAGCATCCTTGTGTAAGCCCCATTCACCCTTTCCGCTTCATAGTAGAACCCCGGCAGCTTCCTTGCGTAAGCCCCATTCACCATTGTCTCTCCATAGCGGCACCCGGGCAGCTTCCTTGCATAAGCCCCATCCACTGTTGTCACTCCATCCAGTGGTAAGGCGTTGTGATCCTATGCAACGGTAATCCATTGTGGTCCTTATCCAGCGGTAAGCCGTTGTGATCCTTATCCAGCGGTAAGCCGTTGGGATCCTATACAGCTGTAAGACGTTGACATCCTTACCCAGCGGTAAACTGTTGTGATCCTTAACCAGCGGTAAGCCGTTTTGATCCTTATCCAGTGGTAAGCTGTTGTGATCCTATGCAACAGTAAGCCATTGATATCCTTATCCAGCGGTAATCCGTTGTGATCCTTATCCAGCGGTAAGCCGTTGTGATCCAATCCAGTGGTAAGCCATTGAAACCCCCAATCGGTGGTAATCCGTGATCAGATGAACTACATGGGCTTTGATTTTCTACCATGGGGATACGTAGGAAGCCTCTTCAAGGCTCAAGCCCGAAACCATCATCATCCTCATGATGGTTCCACCCCCTTCTATACGGCCTTACTGATGACCTTTCTTCCCCAAGGGGTAGAGGGTGTTGGGAATGTAATCCCTAGGGGTGTGGAGCGAACCCACCGTGTCTGAGCTACAGGACGTTAAACTGCCAAGCACCTCGTCCTCAACACATGACGTTAAACTGTGATCTGATCATGTGCTTCTCATTCAGGGTCCCCCCGTCTCAGACATTCTTTACGCCGATAGTCTCCAAGGGAATGGATTATTCCTCACATGGAATGAGATCATTTCTTTTAGAGTGGCGTTTGTCCATGGGGGAAGGGCTACCTCAGAGCATAGGCCCCTAGCCTATCCTGTGGAAGGTTGCACCCATGCACCTCCGTACTTCTCCACCGCCAAGGCCAGGGGATGGTGTGATAGGGAACGAGGCATATCCTTTGTTTGGTCTCAAATACCTCTCCCTCTGCGTTTTGTCACACCTCGGGCCTCCATCCTAGAGTATGTCCCGACACCATGGGTTGCCTAACGTGTAATCCCCTCTTCGTTTCCCACAGACGCACCCTTCGCGACGTGATCGTCAGGTCCCTGAAACCTCTTGTTTCTCACACAGAGCATGACTCACGTGATCTTAGAATGAGCACCGATCTTGACCCCCACCTCGAGTGATCTACGGGGACTTTGATCCATGTCATGGCATGGTACGTAGGAAGCCTCCATGAGGTTCAAGCCCTCCACTCGGTCATTTCTTCACGTCGAGTTCCACCCTCATCCATCATGACGTTAAACTGTATTCCCTCGTCCAGCATGATGTTAAACTGTATCCCGAACTATGCGTACTTTGATCCATGTTAAGACATGGTATGTAGGAAGCCTCCACAAGGTTCAAGCCCACCAACAGTGGACCCCCCGAGTTCACCTTCATGTCCGTTTGCCAACAAGATCACCACCTAAACTACGAGGACATTGATCCATGTCAAGGCACGGTTCGTAGGAAGCCTCCATGAGGTTCAAGCCCAACGCCCGTCGTTTATTCACATCAGGGTTCACCCTCACCCCTCATGATGTTAAACGACATCCCAGTCCAGTGGTAAGCCATTGTGACCAACCTGAACTATGTGGTCTTTGATCTGTGCTAAGGCATGGTACGTTGGAAGCCTCCATAAGGTTCAATCCCACCACCACCTGGACCCCTGGTCCCTTCATGTCGGCCTTCCGGCATCCAAACTGAACTACGTGGTCTCTGATCCGTGCTAAGGCATGGTACGTAGGAAGCCTTCATGAGGTGCAAGCCCACCACCTTTGATCTGTGCTAAGGAATGGTACGTAGGAAGCCTCATTGAGGATAAATCCCACCTGGACCCCTGGTCCCTTCACATAGGTTCACCGACCCCACATCCTTAGGCCGCCTCAGTGTGTAATCCCCATTCAACACCGAACTACGCGGACATTGATTACCTACCACGTGGATACATAAGAAGTCTCTTTGTGGCTCATGACCAACACCACTGTCATATTCATGATGTTCCCATTTCATTCCCCCTACAATCCATGCAATTCTCTATCAACTATCTTGATTCTTACCCGGGCCGCCATATCCCGGTGGGATCATGTCATCTACCCTCCTCACTACTCCTAGTGGTACTTGGGCCTCCATCCACGCGTAAGCCCCATCATGTGTCCGGGTCTTTTTCTTCTATGTACACCCCGATTCATCACCGCTTCGAACTACATGGGTTTTGACCCCTGTCCTCTATACAGGGTACGTAGGAAACCTCCCTGAGGTTCAATCCCAACCAATGGTGAAACATGGTGTCCCCCATCTTGGGGTCCACACTACCTGATTCGCCCTCAGTGATGTTCAAATCAGCCATTATGGTGTGACATATCCCCTACTTGGAGCGCACCACCTTGGATCCATCCTCATTGGGCGTTCTAATCCATCTATCTTCCAGGTATTCACTCCTAGTGATGTTCCAATCTGATCCGTCTCTATGGGACGTTCTGATCACTCTTATATCATTTCCGCAAGATGTTAAACTCGCGTCCTACCTCATGAAAATCATAAGATGCCTGAGGAAATCCTCGGAAGACATGCCTTTGGTGCAATCTTCTCCGCAAGAAGTTAAACTCGCGGCCTACCTCGTGACAATCATGACAGGCCTGAGGAAAACCTCGGAAGACATGCCTTTGGTGCAATCGTCTCTTCAAGATGTTAAACTCGTGGCCTACCTCATGATTAACATGAGATGCCTGAGGAAAACCTTAGATGGCACGCATTTGGCATAACTGTCTTTGCAAGACGTTAAACATGCTACATACCCTGTGTTAAACATGGGAATCTGAGGAAAACCTCAGGTCCATGCCTATGGCATATGATTCACCACATTCGACGTGGGATGCCTCGGGTTATACACCCTTGAGATGACCTCTTATGAGAATGAATACAGGTTCCCAAATGTCCAACACACAGAGAATCCCCGACATGCCTGACATTTTCCGCCTACTCTGACCGAAGGTTTCTACCATGTCAGGACCCCATGGAATCTCTTGACGAAAGTAGTGTAATTAACCGGCGTCCATGAATATATGGAACCAGGAATGAGATTCACGAACCACGTATGAAATCTATAAGGGAGACCCTGACTAGGTGATGAGTTCTGAGGAGGAATCCACGGAAGTAAGAACCGACATCCCATCACCCCGTTTCGATCAAGGAGAAAACATCCCTGAATAAGGAACGAATGCCAGCTGCCTTCGGAAAGTGGGAATGCGGGGCAACAGCTGCGTGTCCCCCACAGACGGATGCGTGCGCCATGACAAAAGCATCGGAAACAACCACATTTTTATTATATCAATATGATATTATTATATAAAAGTGAACCCAAACACACCAATAGGGATTTTGGAATTATTTACATGGAATCATATTCAGAATGTATGAGGTAAAACCCAAAGGGATGAATCCTCGTATGTTAATTGATATCAAGGGTTCTAATAAGGTCATAAGATTTTAGAATATGCATCCATCTTAAGAAAGTATCAATTTTGGTGTAATACAAACTGAACCCAACATGCCCCACAAATACACATGTAATAAATAATTAAAACACAAGGAGATAATTATTATACCTCATATCATATACTCTATTATCCCTCCTCATCTAGTATCAGGCCTTAGTTTTTCTCGTAACAAGAGATTATTGAATAATAAATCAATGTTCTAAAAATATGGAATATTATCTTGCACAAAAATACCACAAAAGAAACGAAGGGAAACCGAGAATAGATCCAATGAACAAAAGAACATAGTAGAATGATTTGAATTTGAGATATGGATCTAAAATCGAAATATGGATTTCAAAAAAGGAGAAAAAACTAGATTGGGGATCCTTGGGTGGTTCATGAATGAGAGAGAGGGAGGTGACAGATTTGATCAAAAAAATTAAGATCATGCCTCTTATTTTTAAAAAAATATTAGGGATTTACATGATGTGTTAATTATTTATAGTTTGTGTAAATATCAAGGTATTACTTCCCTAGAAGATACCCTTACATTAATTGAACTAGCCTTACCAGGATAGTATAAATCTTGTAATTAATTCACATTGTGTATTATAATTACCCATCATGTAATCAGTATGTATCCATCCTACAACCATCCTGTCTCTTCCATCTCAAATAAAAATATATATCATAAATTGAAAATGTGTATATTCTAGTATGTGAACTTGAATGAGATTATTGTAGTATCAAAATTTTCCATACAAGATAGGGAATTTTTTCTTCAAAATTTTCAATGAAGGGTGGCCTAAAATTCATTCAAATAATTTTTTCAAGTAGAGTCTAAAAATGTATAAAACTTATCAATATGAAATAACCATAATAGATTCTAATAAATCAAATATTGAAAAGAATTTATATAATATTGAATTTAAAAAATTCACATGTAGAGAAGAGTGAGAGCACTAAAAAAATTAACCCACCCATTTGGAATCACTAACATGGAAAGAGTATTGTAGGGTAAACCTTTAATTTTCCTAAGATATTCATTTTATGTATATGATTGAACCCACATTTTCTTGTAATGTCCCTAGAAGGATCACTGATCAATAGCCCAAGCCATAGGCACACATGACCTAATGAACAACTCCCTATATATCAATGGTTTCCAACAAGCAGTGTGGGCTTGATAACCCACATGGGGAGACAACACCCTCTATTCTCATAAAAAATAATAACAAGAAATAACATAGATATCCATTATAAGAAAAAAAAATTATAGATCATGGAATTGTATTTAAAATAAAGAAACAATAATAACATAACAATTATATTACAATATTTACATATAGTTTATATTTTCAGGCATCTCAGTAAGAGAACCCAATTATACAATCATAAACAATTCATGATAAAATAAATATAAATTACATAGATATCTAAACACTATTATAATAATCTCTAAAAAACCATATCAAACCCAACTAAGATCCACTATATCCTCCAACTATACATGGTTCATCATCCCAGCCTACATGTAAAACCTAATGTTTACACATACAACACATTTCCGAAATTGGTATAGTGCTTAAGACACTTTAGGGAACCACTAATCCAGTCCCTAATAAAAACGAATACATATTTTATCATGCATGTAAATATTGAAATGAAATATATAAAATTTAGAGGCATGAACCTAACAATCTAAGGGTAATTAGAAATTATCTTTTACAGTCATCACATATCGTCTTTGTCTAGACATATAATTTTATGACACTACCATAGTCGGATTAAAAAGGTGGGTGAATGAACTATTACCACTTATATAAAAACCCAGGTGAACTATCTATCCACTTTTAATAACAAAAGGTTGAATGATACACCAAAAACAGATTAATTAATCCGAATAACATATCATCAACTCATATAAAATGTCAACAATATAATACTATACTCCTTAAAAAAGAGGGTTAATGCAAAACTAAAACCTACATGGGAAAAAATTATCCTTTCATGAATGATGTAATTCCAAAAAACAAATAGTTAAATGTTGTATCACCTAGTAAATTATTTATTACAAATAAAACTATGGAAAATAACTTATCACCTGCTGAAATATTTATCACCAGATGACTAAAAATCAGGGCAAATGATGTATAACTAGTTGAATGTTGTGTCACCACATAATAATAGTGTGAATGATGAATATCATGTGGAATTATTAATCACTATACATATAACTACCGAAAATAATGATGGATTACCATATGAACAGTGTATCACATCAATAATATAGATGAAAATTATATATCTCTTGATTGATGAGATTTCTTAATACTCAAAATTTCTAGCATGAATGATGTATCTCAAGGTTAACAGGGTGTCACCATTATAATACAACAAAAAATGATGTATCACTAGTTTAATGATATATCACTATACTCAAAATAACTAAGGATAATGATGTCTCTCTTGATGAAAGTTATATCACCATATACAAAACTCCAGTCAAATGATATATTTTCCTAGTCAATAACCTGATGAATCCTATAATATCAAATGAATAGGAAATATATGAATTATTTATAATAGAATAAATATAAAATGTGTGACTGAGACAAAACTATACAAATAACAATACTCATAATATCAATATATCCTAGTAAAACATGTTATAACTATAGTAATTTCTTCAAACATAGATAAGGTACTAATTAGGATATTCACAACTATGATGTTTTCCACACATGAAACAAGTGTTAATAACATCCTTCTTAAAAATGATATAATATCATATAAAAAAATTCTTCCCATAAGAGTCATAATGGTGTAGAAACTCATAATACTAAAGTCTCATATAAAGGGATATATAACTACTTAACCTCACCAATACATGATTTTACATAATGAATAAATACACAATGATTCCACATAAGTATCACAACTAATTTTAGGGACTTGGATACCCCCATGAATCTCTTGCCTATGTTTTTTACCACATTCCCAAGGCGATATATCCATCAAATGCAGCATTTTAAATCCATATGGTTTATAGGACCTATCCTAACATAGATAGTCTATATTGGTCATCCAAGAATCTGGGAAACCACATTTGGTTCCATTATATGGCATTCATACATTCCTTCACATGGCCATATAAAATTCTAAAAATCTATAACCACTAAAAGGATCACCACATTCCATCACTCTAGAGGACTGACACCATCTAAGTCAAAACCCACTGAGTTCATTAAATACATAACTAAATGTTTTACACCATAATTATGTTTTAATTTCAATACTAACATGCCTCCAAAATAGGAAAAATATCCATAAATTGATATAAAACACACACAAAATAGAAGAGGACTCACTATGAGTCTAAAAAGTCTCTATAACCTCACCCCACAAAAGGAAATCCACTAAAAGATCCATATTTGGTCACTCAAAACCATAAAAGATATTCTTACTATACAAATAATACATGTATAACCATGTTAAATATCAATAATAGGGTATAAATACCTAAAAATGGAGTTAAAACCATATATAACAAGCAATTATTCCATTGACAATGACATTATAACTCATCGACATAATTAAGTAGACTATAAATCATCCAAGAGGAGTTGTAATTAATTAGGAGTAGATTATTATTAGTTTTCACAATTAATTCAGTATTTTTTATTAAATCATAAATGAGGTAAAAATCATTGGGTTTTATATATACATTCTGAAATGTCATCAAATGGGGTGAACTACGCTCTGAATAAACCGATGAATCTACAACTTACCATTGATTCATCAACCAATTTCATCTTATTTTTTTGTAATACCAATATGAATCATAGTAGAAGTTTGAATCTATTTAAATGTTAAGAAACCATTTGTTTTCTACTCTCATGAGTCTTCTCTAAAAACCACTAGAAAAAGACACACCATATTACCATGATTACATAACACTCCAGTAGAATCAACACCAAATAATTTATTATATTCCACTATATATAAAGAAATTTATTTATCGATGGTGAGAAGACATGGAAGATTTAATAGATATCAACATTTACTAATAAAATATGTACATATAAAATAACATCAATCGGGGGAATAAGGAATAAAAGATTGGAATAGAGGGTGTGTGACTCCCCAATATGATTGATGACCTTTGAATTCCCCCAGATTGTAATAAAAATTTCAAATATTTAAATTAGTTAATTTTTATAAAACTACATTGGGATATGTTATGGAATGATAATGTGGGTTATAATGCAATTAAAAACTATATATAAAACATATATAATCATAATAAACTATTATATTAGGGTCATATTCCTAAAAACACAATTTCACATTCTAATGCATCACAAAATAATCATTTCCACATGTTGTGGTCTGATTAGGGACTTTATTGAGAAATTCCTTCATTTTATGTTGTGAAACCTCCCTCTATATCCAATACCTTACTCTTATATCGAGATACATGATGAAATTCACAATATTCGCCATAAATTATTATCATAATGGTTTAAAACCCTCATTCGTGGTATGATTTTATTCTTGAACAAAAAATCCAATCGGATTTAACTCTAGGAACATTTATAAGCAATTTTATACAAAATAAACCCTTTTAGAAATTAATATGGGTATATAATGAAAATTATAAATTTGAAACATAAATTATATGTGCCTAATCTCCCCTTCCATAAGAATATGGATTCTATTTTATTCCACATTCCAAAAACATGTATAGGTATTTTCAACATCCCTACTATAAAAAATATCCCGTGGAAGTATCCTTATCACTTATGGGTGGATCTTATTATTTATTGGGATGAATTCATTGGGTTTTTATGTCCTATTTTTCAAGATCATGTACAAAACCCACATAATATAGAGGAATGATAAAAACCCCTGGTACATTGAATATTTCTATACAAATTTGATTTATATTCCCTATGAATTTTTTTAAATTAAAATCAATGTCCTTGTAATCGATAACGCAAGATAAGTGTTTACTGATAACGAATTGCACTGATTGTCTCCAATAGACCAATATCCCATGCATCATGGACACAAATCACTCCACTAACACAACAATGACTCCATAATCCCTGTGAAATTTGAATTCAAGAATTGGTAGTATCATTTCTACACCCCAAGATTTCATATAACGTTAGTTATTCAAAGTAATTCAATAACTTACACTACCCCCAACATCGAGTTCAATCGCACCATGACTTACCAAACTAGCCATTCAAAAGCAGTTATAAATATTATTAACTGAATTTTTAACTATATATAATCCTTTAAAGTTAGAATCCATATTATGAGTTCTTTATACATAATGTAAGAACTAATTCAATTTTTTCAGATAAAAAAAGTATTTTTGAAAAAATATTATTTTATCGCCTTTTAATGGTGAACCATTTATAAATACAATATTTTAAACTTTTATATATTAAATTTTACAAAATAAACTTCTTCTTTAGAATCATGACATATGAATTTAGTTTCTATAATTTTTTTTTGTTTTTCGGATAACTTTCATATTTCGGTGAATAGTGAAAAATACTATATTTTAACATAAAACAACTTTTTTAATCAAAATAATTTTTAGTGTTAAATTATATATTTTAATGGTTTGGATGTATAAATAGATTATATTTTTACCATTTAATATAATGCGTGTCATTTTATGTATTTTCACTTTGAAATTGGACAAAAACAAGTGTCAACCTTTTGGTAGTTATTATTTCTTAAAAATACGCCTTTTGGTTTTAACTGCGGGAATTAATTTTAAATTAATAAATAAAACTTCTATGTTTTGAATTTTGTAAAATATACTTCATTATTGAATTTTTAATATCAAAATTATGTTGGGGGAATTTTTGGTAGTTTTCTAAAAACTTTTAATTTTGATGAATAGTGAAAAACACTGAGTTATAGTTTAAAACGAAATTTTTATTTAAATAATAATTTATTTTATTTAAATTTATTTTAGGTAAAAATAGATACATAATACCTATATAAGTTAAATTTTTTTCATTAGAGTCAGTTTATAATAATTTTAGATATATAAATATTTTATTGAACATTTCGTTGTCTTTTACCCACGTCCTAGGAGAATTTGTAAATTCAAATAAAAATTAATTTTACCACTTCTGTGAGTTGAACATCGAAAATAAAAGAGACACAGTTAATATCAATCAGTAAAATTCGGTTCAATAAGATAAAAATAATTTTTGGTGAATAGTAACTTCTAACTTTTATTTACCACGGTTATAAGTAAATACGACAATTAAGGGTAAAAATGATATTATTATTATTACCCTAACACATGTCCTAATTATATTGGATAAGTTTAATTCGACCAAAAACAACCTTAGGAATAAAACATGACCCTATAGGTCCACTTGAATTAGATTAAGACATTTATTATTATTTAATTTAATGAAGAGTTAAAAGAGTTAAAATCAATGTTTAATAACTAAACCATTTTTAATATTCTGTTATAAATAAGATAAATTCGACTATAAATATTAATTATAAAGATAAAACGATTTCCTACATAATGGTATTTTATTTATAAATTTTAGATACTAAATAATTATATTTATTAATGACACAATGATGATGCAGTAATTACCTTATTAATGAATGAATCTAATAAATTGTATTATAAATATTAAAATACATATAATTTCAAAGTTTTTAGGACATCAACGAATTTTATAGGTTAATATAACATGTTAGGTATTATTAGATATATATTTTTCTAAGTAATCATGTTTTTAGGACTTTCAAAAAAATAAAATACCAAATAGTGTCAAAATTGACATAAATTAATATTAAAAACAAATACTATATTATTGGTTGATAAAATATTCCTAAAAATGTAAGGTTAGGTCCAACGGATTAAATAATATAATATATGTCATTAATGAGCCACTTGAGGTTTTCTTGTAAGTTTAGACTAATTTTATTAACCATATATAGTAAGAATACAATAATACATGGTAAAAGTTAAACTATTTAACTATGAGTAAAATCTAAAAGATAAGTTTAAAACGGTAACCTAAACTTGTCTAAAACCTATTGGTTAAGTGTATTTCGACCCATGACCACCAAAGTATCGAATTAAATTCATTTTTAACCATTATAAATTGAATATGATTGTATAATAAATTAATACTTTAATCTTTTCCTAAAGTGACCCTCACCCCTCTTATAAAAGGAAATCTCCACTTCTCTCAAATTAACACCTCCAATACCAATTTTCTAGGACAAACCCAGCCCAAATATCCTCCCATATTCCCCAAAATTATCCTAGAAGCCTTATTTTTATCATAAAGTCATCATATGGAGCCCTTTTGATCAAATCAAAAGGAAGAACCTGAAAAAGAGGTAATGATTTCACCACCATCCTTCAAGTTCTCTTATTCATCCACTTACTTTTTATCTGTTTTTTCCATTATAAAATAATAACTCTATTATCTTCTATATTATTTTATGTTATAATAAATATGGTGGAACCAAATTCATTATTCTTCCCATCCTTTAAATGACATGTCACCATACGTGCGTACGTAAGGCTTACCGTCCCCACGTTGTGGTGTAATTGTTATTCAATACGTTATTATTTGGATGGGTAGAATAATGATGTGTAATTGATGTAAATAATATATATATAATGATAATGATTCTGTATATATTATATAACATCCAATTATATATTATTTTAATATCAAAAGAATGATATTGTCCCTCGTACGTACGTACAGATTACCGTTTCCACGACACGATAAGATTAATTTCAACGTTCACCATTCATTGATGATTATAAAAATATATATGACTAATAATTATGTAACATATTACATAATAATTAAACTAGATATATATATATATATACTTACATATATCTTATTTATGTTGTTCCGTTCAATACGATATGAAAACGGAAACAGCGTTTATGCGTACGTACGGACTACCGTCTCCATAAACGTTGTTTTTCATTTCATATATATGTCTATTATACATATTTATATTCTAAATATATATGATATATAAATCATGTTTTCTATTTTTAAAAATTTTAAATCTTTATCTATGTGATACAATGAAGAGTAACAAGTTAAAACACATACAATAAAGAAAGCGATTATTACCAGAAATGTTAATTTAACATGGAAATTATTATTAAATAGGTAGTATAATGTCAAAAATGAATCATGTATGATCTGATAAATATTAATATAGTTCATGTATAATTTAATAACATACTATGATCTTCATACATGAGGTTAAACGTACCCTCGACTAAAGGAAAGTGCAAGGTAAGGGTTAATTCCTCAATCTCATTATTATCCGAGATTGGTTATGTGTAAGTATTTACTAGGTAATTTTTAACATCCATGTCCATTTTTCATAAAAATGATTTCAAAATGAATATTTTAAGGATTTTTGAAAGGTACTCTTTATCAAGATCATAATTTTAAATGTTTTAAAGATTTATCTTTCTAAATCATTTTAATTAATGTCCATGTTTTCAAAATGATTTTAATGATTTATTTATATGGACATGAATGTTTTGAAATGATAATTCATTTCAAACGTTTCAATGTGGTATGGGACACTTTGATTCGAAAATATCTTCAAAATTATGTCTTTTATAAATTTGTGACTTTTACATGATTTTACAAAAAGGGTATTTCTCTAAAAAATATTTACTCATCATTTTAAACTATGTCCGCATTCTTTACTAGATATTATTTTTGATTGAGTTTGATTTATTATAATAAAATATTCCATGTTGTATTGAATGAGTTATTATATTTTTGACTGTGGATGATCTATTTTTATACCATTCATGGTTTATGGTTAATGTAATGACATTTCGTATGCTAGTTTTAGTTCAACTATTTATGTTATGTTTAAACTTTTTCATACGAGGAATGCAGTGGACTTAGTATGTGACGGGATGAGCCCCCTATAACTCCTCGATGCATCGGTAGGTCTCATGAGACAAACTAGTGTTTTGGAACAAGGCCTTGATAAAAAATTTATTTGTAGTCTTGGAATAAGGCCTTCACAATGTGGTAATGATGTTCGACGTTAGGAATTCACTCTTTATGAAATTAGTTATTACATGTGATTATTAGACTAGTAGAATATCCATGTACTTGTTTATATGTGATTTTTGATTCATTTTTTCCATATTTGTTTTCAAGATTATGTTTAAAAAGGCTGTTGTTTTTATTACACATCCTTCTTTAAAGGTTTATGGCTTTCGCTAAATTATTTACCCTTACAGAGCATCTGTGATCACCCTTTTATTATGTATTATTTTCCTTAGATACCAAGAAGTGTATTATGATTGATATGTAGGGTTAAGCTAAAAAGAACAATGGAGTTCTCAATGAACTATCTAGGTTGTGTTTTATGTATGAAATTGTAATGTAAAGTTAATGTATGTAATCTATTTTCTTAGACTGTTAAACTGATCGGTCCTTCGGGACATGATTCCTTGTAATAATGCCAATGTATTAAAATAATGCACAGGCTTTGGGTAACTGGGGTCGGGGCCTTACGGTTCATATCATAGAAAGTTTAGCAATAACCTTGGAAACTAGATTTAGATAAACTCTGATTTTATCACATTACCCTAAGATAGACTTTGATAATTAGTATAGAATAACTTCCTAGAATTTTGGTAATGTAGAGATTTTGTGAGTTTTCCAAAAAAAGACATCCATGTTTGGATACGAGCAGGTAGAGTCGGCTCTGGCACAGCTGTACCTAGGGGAAAAACCTGAAAACACCTCTTTGAGCTAGACTCGAACGAGAACCGGTGCATGACAACGGGCCTTGATGCACTCTTGGTTACGACACTCCCGGGGAATATGCTTAGGATAATTCTCATTTTCATTACAAATCATTATGAATGATTTACTAGTATATACCTCATCATAGAAAAATAATTTTATGATTATGGATTATATCCATGAATTGTTCAATTTACGTTGGGTATTTTAAAATATTGGAATTATTCATTGAAATTCATATACTGAACTAGTGTATAACATTGTATAGAAATGGTGACCAGTAGATGGAATGTGAACTCCAGCAATATGTATGATCCAAAGAGTAAGAAGGCTCATATATTTCACAGAATCAAGAAAACATTTATAAGGCAAATACTCTCCCATGTATTCTCGAAATATGAAGAAATAGTTTCATGTATTAATAAGATAAGTATAAGATTATCTGATTCATACGGCTTTGAATGGAAGAAAGGGAAGAAAAGGATGGAAGAGAGAAATATGGATAAAGGGAAGAGGTAAATGAAGGATTTTTTCATATGTGATAACTCTAGAAAGAATCACCTTAGTAAATTCTTGAAGGGAATGAGAGTTTGTTTTAAGTGTGGAGAAAAAGGACACCAAGTACGTGATTGCAAGGGTAAGAAAAAATTTCAAATATACAATGCTTCATCTACATGTCGTTGGGACAGAACACGAATCAATGTCTCAGTCATCAAAGTATACCTTAAATGAGGCTATTGGATAATAATAAAGTTATGATACAACCTTAGGTGAAGAGGAATAATTAGAGTTCTTATGTTGTTAATATAGAATTACTTCATTTGGGTGTTGAATCAACAATATACTGGTTATATGAAATATGGAGATAAATAAGGATTGTACTGTAGTACTATTTTATTGAGGATTTGAGATTATATGGTTCTATGAAAAGTGACTTAAATGTAAGCTAAAATTTTTGGAAAATAAATGGTTGAAGGAATGGTAATCTTTAATATGGTCCTCATAACGAGGTAGTGATTTTGAAATAAGAGATGGTTGATTTGGATTAATTATATTGGATATTCATGAACTCCGTGAAAATGATTAATGATTTGTATATTCCATCATTGTTGGTGTTTACAACATTTTTTGGATAGAAGGAGTATATCCAGTATTCTATAAGGAATAAGGGAGCCTGAATATAATAAATAAGGTTTTATGGTAATTCAGGATGTTGCAGTGTTTTAAAAGAATACATGATGGAGGAGTTCACATGTTATTACCTGGAAAAAATGATCTTCATTGTATTTAACTTCCTTATAAATTTTGGACATAGAGTTTGGATATAAGTATTTTGGATAAGTATAATGGTTGGAATGGATTAAGTTTGAAATTGGATAAAACTTTTATGGTTATTTTTGTATTGTTATAAAAAGGACAACCTTGAGGTCAGGTGACTACTAGTTGCATCTAGCAAGTCCGCGAGACTTGAACCCAAAACCGAAGAGTGTCAAGGATTCATCACCTATGACTGAACTACGTGATGTACTGGTTTGTATAATTTAGATTTTTTTAAATAATCTGATAAATGAATTATAAACACATTATTTTTGGAACCCAATATGATTAGGATAAATATTTTTTTGAAATATTTTAGAGTGAAAGATTAGTTAGTGGTATGAATTAGTTGAATGATGAAACTCTACTTGTCTACTATATATATATATATATATATATAATTTTTTTCCTCTTATTAATACTAAATTTTATTAACCCAATTTCCGATGTGGGTTTTCCCATAAAGGTATTTTCTATTTTCAACCTTTTATTTTAAAAGAAAAAATTCAAATTGAGAGGACACAATTTATTGAAGGAGGGAAGAATGTAACACCCAATGATTTCATATTATGTTTGTTCTTCAAAGAAAGTCAATAACATACACTACACGCAACATCGAGTTCAAGCACATCATGACTTACCAAACTAGCCATTCAAAAGTGGTTATAAATAGTATTAACTGAATTTTGAAATATATATAATCCTTATAATTTTATAATCCTTATTATGAGTTTTTTAGACATAATGTAAGAACTAATTAATTTTTTCAGATATAAGAAGTATTTTTCAAAAACAATATACTTTTATCGCCTTGTAATGGTGAACCCAGTTTAAAATTAATATTTTAAACATTTATATATTCAATTTGACAAAATAAACTTCCTCTTTATAATCGGGACATAATAATTTAGTTTCAATAAATTTTTGGGGTTTTTCTGATAACTTTCATATTTTGGTGAATAGTGAAAAATACTATATTTTATCTTAAAACTACTTTTTTAATAAAAATTATTTAAAGTATTAAATTATAAATTTTAATGGTTTGAAAAAATAAATAGATTATATTTTTACCATTTAATCCAATTTTGGTCATTGTAAGTAATTTCACTTTGAAATTAGACATAAACAAGTGTCAAACATTTGGTAGTTATTATTTCTTAAAAATACGCCTTTTGGTTTTAACAGTTGGAATTAATTTTAAATTAATAAATACTACTTCTATGTTTTTAATTTGGTAAAATAGACTTCATTATTGAATTTGGAATATCAAAATTATCTTAGGTTAACTTTTGGTATTTTCCGAAAACTTTTAATTTTGATGAATAGGGAAAAACACTTATTTATAGTTTAAAACAGAATTTTTATTTAAATAATTATTTATTTTATTTAAATTTATTTTAGGTCAAAATAGATACATAATACCCATATATGTTCAATGTAATTAATTGTAATCAGTTTAAAATAATTTTAGATATATAAAAATTTTATTGAACTTTTCACCCTCTTTTACCCACATCCTAGTAGAATTCGTAAATTCACATAAAACATAATTTTAACACATCTGTGAGTTAAATTTCGAAAATTCGAGAGACACGGTTAATATCAATGAGTAAAATGTTGTTCAATAAGATAAAAATAATTTTTGGTGAATAGTAACTTTTTTCTTTTATTTACTATAGTTAATAATATATAGGGTAGTTAAGGGTAAAAATGATATTGTTATTATTAGACTTACATAGGTCCTAATTCTATTGGATAAGCGTAATTCGACCAAAAACATCATTTGGAATACAATATGACCCTTTAGGTCTACTTGGATTTGATTAAGACATTTATTTTTATTTAATTTAAAGAAGAGTTAAAAGAGTTAAAATCAATGTCTAATAACTAAACCATTTTTAATATAATGTTATACATAAGATAAATTCAAATATAACTATTCATTATAAATCTAAAAATATTTCTTGCATAATTGTATTTTAATTACAATTTTATATATTAAATAATTTTATTTATTAATGACACAATGATGATGCAGTAATCGCCTTATTAATGAATGAATCAAATAAATGGAATTATAAATATTAAAATAAATATAATTTCAATGTTTTTATAAAATCCATGAATTTTCTATGTGAATATGACATTTTAGGTCTGATTAAATGTATATTGTTTTATGTAATCAAGTTGTGATGACTTTCAAAAAAAATACCGAATAGTGTCAAAATTGACATAAATTAATATTTAAAACAAGTACTACATTATTGGTTGATATAATATTCCTAAAAATGTAAGGTTTAGAATAAAGGATTAAATAATAATATATATTTCACTAATGATCCACTTGAGTTTCTCTTGTTAGTTTAGAGTATGTTTATTAACCATATAGAGTAAGAATACAAAAAGACACGGTAAAAGTTAAACTATTTATCTATGAGTTAAATCTAAATGATATGGATAAAATTGTAACGTAAAATTGTCTAAAACCTATTAGTTGAGTTTATTTAGTCCCACAACCACAAAAGTCAAGAAATAAATTCATTTGGAACCATTATAAACCGAATATGATTGTATAATAAATTAATACTTTAATCTTTTCCTAAAGTGACCCTCACCCCTCTTATTAAAGGGAACTTCTCCTCTCAAATTAACACCTCCAAAGCCATTTGGCTCATCCATCCCCAGCCAAAATATCCTCCCATATCCCCTAACATGATATTATAGGCCTTAGTTTTATCAGAAATCAAACCTATGGAGCCCTTTAGATCAAATCAAAAGGAAGAACACGAAGAAAAAGTAATGATTTCACCACCCTCTTTCAAGTTCTCTTATTCTTCCACTTACTTTTTCTTTGTTGTTTCCATTATAAAATAAAAACTCCAATATATTCTCTATAATGTGATGTTATTATAAATCTGGTACAACCAAATTCCTTATTCTATCCATATTTTGAATGACATGTCACCATACGTGCGTATGTACAGATTACCGTCTCCACGTCGTGGTGTAATTGTTATTCTATACGTTATTATTTGGATGAGTATAATAAATATGTGAAATTGATGTAAATAATAAATATTACATGATAATGATTCTTTATATATGATATAACATCCATTTATATATTATTTTAATATCAAAATGATGATATTTTCGCTCGTGTGTACGTACGGATTACCATCTCCACGACACGATGAGGTTTATTTCCACGTTCACCATTCATCGACAATTATAAAAATATATATTACTAATAAGTATGTAACATATGAAATAATAATTATACTATATATATATATATATATCTATTTCATTACATATATCTTATTTACGTAGTTCTGTTCCATACGATATGAAAACGGAAACAACGTTTATGCGTACGTACAGACTACCATCTACATAAACTGTGTTTTTAATTTAATATATATGGCTATTATACATATTTATATTCTAAATATATATGATATATAAATCATGTTTTATATTTTGGAAGTATTTAAATCTTTATCTATGTGATACAATCAAGAGTAACAATTTAAAACACGTACTATAAAGAAAGCGATTATTACACGAAATGTTAATTTTACATGGAAATTATTATTAAATATGTAGTATAAATTCATAAATTAATCATGTTTTATCTCATAAATATTAATATGGTTCTGGTATAATTTAATAACATACCACGATCTTCATACATGAGGTTAAACATACCCTCGACTAAAGGAAAGTGCAAGGTAAGGGTTAATTCTTCAATCTAATTATTATCCGAGATTGTTTTTGTGTAGGTATTTACTGGGAAAATTATTAACATCCACGTCCATTTATCATAAAAATGATTTCAAAATTAATATTTTAAGTATTTTTGAAAGTTACCCTTTATCAAGATGATAATTTTAAATGTTTTAAAGATTTATCTTTCTAAATATTTTTAATTAATGTCCATGTTTTCAAAATGATTTTAAGGATTTATTTATATGGGCATTAAAGTTTTGAAATGATAACTCTTTTAAAAAGTTTCAAACTGGTATGGGACAAATTTATTAAAAAATCTCTTCTAAATTACATCCTTTATAAATTTGTGACTTTTACATGATTTTACAAAAAGGATATTTCTCTCAAAAAGTTTTACTCATCATTTTCAACTATGTCAGTATCCTTTACTGGTTATTATTTTTGATTCAGGTTGATTTATAGTAATAAAATGTTCCATGTTGCATTTAATGAGTTATGATATTTTTGACTGTGGATGCTCTATTTTTATAACATTCATTGTTTATGGTTAATGTAATTACATTTCGTATGTTAGTTTTAGTATGACTGTTTATGTTATGTTTCAACTATTTCATATGAGGAATGCAGTGGACATAGTAAGTAACAAGTGGAGTTTACTATAGCTCCTAGATGCATTGGTAGGTCTCATGAGGCAATATAGTGTCTTGGCACAAGTCCATGACAAAAAATTTATTTTTAGTCATGGCACAAGGCCTTGAAAAAGTGGTAATGATGTCTAGCATTAGGCATTCCATCATTGTGAAATTAGTTATTAAATGTGATTATTCGACTAGTAGAATATTCATGTGCTTGTTTATATGTGATGTTTGATTCATTTTTTTCATATTATGTTCAATATTATGTTTAAAAAGGCTTTTTTTATTACACATACTTCCTTAAAATTTTATAGCTTCTGCTAAATTATTTACCCTTACTGAGCATCTAAGATCACCCCTTTTGATATGTATTATTTTCCCAGGATTCCAAGAAGTGTATTATGATTGATATGTAGGGTTAAGCTAAAAAGAACAATGGATTTCTCAATAATCTATATATTATGTGTTTTATGTTTGAAATTGTAATGTAAACTTAATGTATGTAATCTATTTTCTCAGACTGCTAAACTGATCAGTCCTTCGGGACTTGATTCCTTGTAATCATGCCAATGTGTTAAAATGATGAACCAACTTTGGGTAACTGGGGATGGGGCGTTATGGTTTGTATCAGAGAAATTTTGGCAACAACCTTGGAAACTATATTCAGATAAACTCTGATTAGGGCACATTACCATAAGATAGACTTTGTGAATTAGTATAGAAGAACTTCCAAAAATTTGGTAATGTAGATATTTTGGGATTTTTCCATGAAAATACATCCATGTTTGGATGCGAGCAGGTAGAGGCGGCTCTGGCACAGACTTACCTAGGGGTAAAACCCAAAAACACCGCTTTGAGATAGACTCAAATGGGAACTGGTGCACGACAATGGGTCTTGCTGCACTCTTGGTTACAACACTCCCGAGGGATATGCATAGGATAATTCTGATTTTCTATACAAATAATTATGAAGGATTTATGAGTATATACCTCATCTAAGAAATGATTTTATTATTATGGATTATATCCATAATTTTTTCAATTCACATTTGGTATTTTATAAGTTTGTAATTTTTCATTGCAATTCATAAACTGACCTAGTGTGTAACATTGTATAGAAATGGTGCCCAATAGAAGGAATGTGAACTCCAGCAATACATAGGATCCAAAGAGTAAGATGGATCATATCTTTCATGGAATTAAGCCAACATTTATAAGGGAAATATTCTCCCATGTATTCTCAACATATGAAGAAATAGTTTCATGTGTTAATAAGATAAGTAAAGAATTCTATGAGTCCTATGTCTTTGAACGGACGTAAGAAAAGAAAAGGTTGGAATAGATAATGATGGATAAAGGGAATAGTGAAAGTATGGATTTTCCCATATGTGATAATTGTGGAAATAATCACCATGGTAAATTCATGAAAGGAATAAGAGTTTGTTATATGTGTGGAGAAAAAGGACACCATGTAAGTGATTGCAATGGTAAGAAAAAAATTTCAAATATACAATGCTTTATTGGCAAGGCGTTGGGAAACTATGTGAATCAATGTCTCAGTCATCAAAGAATACCTTAATTGATGCTATTGGATAATAATCAAGATATAATACAACCTCAGGTGAAGAGGAATGACTAGTGTTTTTATGTTGTTAATATAGAATTACTTCATTTGGGTGTTTTATCAACAATGTACTGGTTATATGAATTATGTGGATAAATTAGGACTGTACATTAGTACTATTTTTGAGGAATTGAGATTATATGGTTCTATGAAAAGTGACTTAATAGTAAGCTACACTTTTTGGAAAATACATGGTTGAAGTAAAGGTAATTTTTAATATGGCCCTCATAATGAGGTAGTGATTTTCGAATAAGAGATAGTTGATTTGGATTAATTATATTAGATATTATTGACTTCCTTGAAACTGATTAATGATTTGTATATTCCATAATTGTTGGGGTTTAATAAATTTTTTTGATAGAAGGAGTTTATCCAGTATTCTATAAGGAATAAGGGAGCCTGAATATAATCAATAAGGTTTTATTGTAATTCAAGATGTTGTAGTGTTTTAAAAAAATACCCGATGATGGAATTCACATGTTATTACATGGAAAAAAGGTTATTCATTTTCCTTAAATTCCTTATAAATTTTGGAGAGAGAGTTTGGATATAAGTATTTTGGATAAGTCTAAAGGTTGGAATGGATTAAGTTTGAAATTGGATGCTATTTTTAAGGTTAATTTTGGATTGTTATAAAAAGGGAAACATAGAGGTCGGGTGACTACTAGTCGTGTCTGGCAAGGCCGCGAGACTTGAACCTACAACCGAAGAGCGTCAAGGGTGCATCACCTACGACTAGACTACGTGATGTACTGGTTTGTATAATTTAGCTTTTTTAAATAGTCTGATAAATGAATTATAAATTCATTATTTTTGGAATCCAATACGATTTGGATAAATATATATTTTTTGAAATCTTTTACAGTGAAAGATGAGTTTGTGTTAAGAATTAGTTGAAGGATGAAACACTATATGTCAAGTACATATATATATATAAATATAATTCATTTCCTTTTATTAAGACTAAATTTTATTAACCCAATTTCCGATGTGGGTTTTCCCAAAAAGGTATTTTCTATTTTCAAACATTTATTTTCAAAGAAAAAATTCAAATTGCGAGGACGAAATTTATTGAAGGAGGGAAGAATATAATACCCCAATATTTCATATTAATTTTGTTCTTCAAAGTAATTAAATAACTTACACTACAGGAAAACATCGAGTTCAAGCGCACCATCATTTACTAATGTTTCCATTCAAAAGTGGTTATAAATAGTATTAACTGAATTTTGAAATATATATAATCCTTATAATTTTAGAATTCATATTATGAGTTTTTAGACATAATGTAAGAACTAATACATTTTTTTTCAGATAAAAGATGTATTTTTCAATATATATACTTTAATCGCCTTGTAACGGTGAACCCTTTTTAAATTTAATATTTGAAACATTTATATATTAAATTTTACAAAATAAACTTCCTCTTTAGAATCTGGAAATAAGAATTTAGTTTCAATAAATTTTGGTGTTTTTCTGATAACATTCATATTTGGGTGAATAGTGAAAAATACTATATTTTAACTTAAAACAACTTTTTTATTGAAAATAATTTATATTGTTAAATTATAAATTTTAATGGTTTGAAAGAATAAATATATTATATTTTTACCATTTAATCCAATGTTGTTCATTGTAAGTAATTTCACATTCAAATTGGACATAAACAAGTGTCAAACTTTTGGTAGTTATTATTTCTTAAAAATACGCCTTTTGGTTTTAATAGCGGGAATTAATTTTAAATTAATAATTAAAACTTATATGATTTGAATGTGGTAAAATATACTTCATTAATTAATTTGGAATATCAAAATTAACTTAGGATGAATTTTTGGTGTTTTTCAGAAAACTTCTAATTTTGATGAATAGTGAAAAAAGTGAGTTATAGTTTAAAACAGAATTTTTATTTAAATAATAATTTATTTTATTTAAATTTATTTTATCTCAGAATAGATACATAATACCTATGTAGTTTAAATTTAATTAAGTTTATTAAGCTTATAATAATTTTAGATATATAAAATTTTATTGAACTTTTCACCGTCTTTTACCCACCTCCTAGGAAAATTTGTAAATTCACATGAAACTTAATTTTACTGCTTCTGTGAGTTGAATTTCAAAAATCTGAGAGACACGGTTAATATCAATGAGTAATATGTGGTTCAATAAGACAAAAATAATTTATGGTGAAGAGTAACTTTTTTCTTTCATCTACCATGGTTAAAAATAAATTGGGTAGTTAAGGGTAAAAATGATATTGTTATTATTATCCTTACAGATGTCCTAATTCTATGGGATAAGTTTAATTCGACCAAAAACATCCTTTGGAATATAATATGACCCTTTAGGTCTACTTGGATTAGATTAAGACATTTATTATTATTTAATTTAAAGAAGAGTTAAAAGAGTTAAAATCAAAGTCTAATAACTAAACCATTTTTAATATACTGTTATACATAAGATAATTTTGACTATAAATATTAATTAAAATATAAAAATATTTCCTTCATAATGGTATTTTATATATAAAATTTAGATATTAAATAAATAAATTTATTAATGACACAATGATTATGCAGTAATCACCTTATTAATGAAGGAATCAAATAAATGGTATTATAAATATTAAAATAAATATAATTTCAAAGTTTTTATGACATACACGAATTTTCTAAGTGAATATTACATGTTAGGTATGATTCAGTGTATCTTGTTTGAATTAATCAAGTTGTGATGACTTTCAAAAAAACAAAATACCGAATAGTGTCAAAATTGACATAAATTAATATTTAAAACAAATACTATATTATTGGTTGATATAATATTTCAAAAAATGTCAGGTTCGGAAAAAGGGCTTGAATTATATTATATATGTCATTAATGAGCCACTTGAGGTCCTCATGAATGTTTATAGTAGGTTTATTGACCATATAGAGTAAGAATACAAGAAGACAGAGTAAAAGTTAGACTATTTAACTAAGAGTTAAATCTAAAATATAAGGTTAAAATGGTAAACTAAACTTGTCTAAAACCTATTGGTTGAGTGTATTTAGACCCATAACCACCTATGGCTTGAAATAAATTAATTTGGAACCATTATAAACCAAATATGATTGTATAATAAATCAATTCTTTAATCTTTTCCTAAAGTGACCATCACCCCTCTTATAAAAGGGCACTTCCCCTTCTCTCAAAATAACACCTCCAAAACCATTTGTCTCATCCAAACCCTACCCAAATATCCTCCCATATTCCCTCCCTTGATCATATAATCCTTAATTTGATCATAAAGGCACCCTATGGAGCCCTTTAGATCAAATAAAAAGGAAGAACCCAAAGAAAAGGTAATGATTTCACTACCCTCCTTCAAGTTCTCTTATTCTTCCCCTTACTTTTTCTTTGTTGTTTCAATTATAAAATAATATATCCAGTATATTATATATAATGTGATGTTATTATAAATATGGTATAACAAAATTCATTTTTCTATCCATCTTGTGAATGACATGTCACCATACGTGCGTACATACGGCTTACCGTCTCCACGTCGTGGTGTAATTGTTATTCAATACGTTATTATTTGCATGGGTATAATAACGATGTGTAATTGATGTAAATAATAAATATAACATGACAAATTATTCTTTTTATATGATATACCATCCAATTATATATTATTTTAGTATCAAAATAATAATATTGTCGCTCATGCGTACGTACGGATTACCGTCTCCATGACACGATGAGATTCATTTCCACATTCACCATTCATCGACGATTATAAAATTATATGTTACTAGTATGTAACATATGAAATAATAAATATACTAGATATATATATATATTTATTTATTTACTTACATATATCTTATTCACATTGTTCCGTTCAAAACGATATGAAAAAGGAAACAGCGTTTATGCGTACGTACGGACTACTGTCTCCATAAACGGTGTTTTTAATTTCATATATATGTCTATTATACATATTTATATTATAAATATATAAGATATATAAATAATGTTTTATATTCTGGAAGTATTTATATCTTGATCTAAGTGATACAATCAAGAGTAACAATTTAAAACACGTACGATAAAGAGAGCAATTATTACCCGAAATGTTAATTTAACATGGAAATTATTATTAAATGGGTATTATAAAGTCATAAATGAATCATGTATGATCTCATAAATATTAAAATGGTTATGTTATAACTTAATAACATACTACAATCTTCATACAGGAGAATAAATGTAGCCTCGACTAAAGGAAAGTGCAAGGTAAGGGTTAATTCCTCAATCTCATTATTATCCGAGATTGTTTATGTGTAAGTATTTACTAAGGCATTTTTATCATCCATGAACATTTTTTATAAAAATGATTTCAAAATGAATATTTTAATCATTTATTAGAATTACTATTAATCAAGATCATAATTTTAAATGTTTTAGAGATTTATCTTTCTAAATCTTTTTAATTAATGTCCATGTTTTCAAAATGATTTTAAAGATTTATTTATATAGACATTAATGTTTTGAAATGATAATTCTTTTCAAAATTTGAAAAGTGGTATGGGACACGTTGATTCAAAAATATCTTTCAAATTACTTCCTTCATAAATTTGTGACTTTTAAATGATTTTACGAAAAGGATTTTACTCTCAAGAAGTTTTACTTATCATTTTCAACTATGTTAGCATCCTTTACTAGATATTTTTTTTATTGAGGTTGATTTATTATAATACAATATTCCATGTTATATTGAATGAGTTATGATATGGTTGACTGTGGATGCTCTATTTCTATACCATTCATGGTTTATGGTTAATGTAATGACATTTTGTATACTAGTTTTAATACGACTGTTTATGTTGTGTTTCAAATTTTTCATATGAGGAATGCAGTGGACTTATTAAGTGACGGGTGGAGCCCGCTATAGCTCCTCGATCCATCTTTATGTCTCATGAGACAAACTAGTGTCTTGGAACAAGGCCTTGACAAAAATTTAATTTGTAGTCTTGGAACAAGACCTTGACTATGTGGTAATGATGTCTGGAATTAGGCATTCCCTCATTTTGAAATTAGTTATTACATGTGATTATTTGACTAATAGAATATACATGTTCTTTTTTATATTTGATGTTAGATTCATTATTTCCATATTATGTTCAATATTATTTTTAAACTGGATGTTGTTTTTATTATGCATCCTTCCTTAAAAGTGTATAGCTTTCGCTAAATTATTTACCCTTACTGAGTATCTGAGCACACCCCTTTCTTATGTATTATTTTCCAGGGATTCTAAGAAGTGTATTATGATTTATATGCAGGGTTATTCTAAATGGAAATATGGAGTTCACAAAGAACTATCTATGCTTTGTTTTATGTTTGAAATTGCAATGTAAAGTTAATGTATGTAATCTATCTTCTACGACTGCTAAACTGATCATTCCTTCAGGACATGATTCCTTGTAATCATTCCAACTTATTAAAATGATGCACCAGCATTGGGTAACTAGGGTCGGAGTGTTACAATCATTCCATGGTAGAATTCACTAATGTATACCATATTTTACTTACCTCTATATTGAAATCGATCATCTCCTAAGGATATGATCCTAACACAGCGTCTTAGATGATTTTATAAATAATCACACACTCTCACGAGTATCGAAAATCTACATAAATGATCCCTCAACATGTATGGTTCTTGAAAATCATGTTTGTTATTTTATAAATTTAATTTCTCCTTCCACTCACCACAAACTAAAACCCAAATTTGTTTCCCCTAGGTTGACAAGGTATTACATGGTCACTTCTTTTAGAACCCCATTGTGAAATATCAATCGTTGATAGTTAGTCACACAAAACACACCACAAATGATATCAACCATAAATTCTCTAAAATGAGTATTACAGATGCAATCTATCTATGTTTTCTCCCTATAACTATTCAAATGTTCATAAATGAAATTCCTCTTAGGAATATATATTTTTTGACTTTTGGTCATGTAGAATATTATAAAAAACATTCAAAAGATAATGAATACCTATAGGTGTTTATTATATTAATTTGAAAATTATATTAAGATAATAAATATATACATAACAATTTAAATAGTTACATTGTTACTTGAAAAAAAGGAAAAAATAACTATAATTGGGTAATTGGGATCATCTTGGTTTCGTATAATGTTCACACTAACAAAAAAACTATAAAAGGATACAAGAAAATAGAAATGTAATCATCAATTTTTTTAAAAATAAAGAACATAACTTCGAGAGATATTGATGTGACTAGTGAATGGAAAAAATATGAGGTATTTATCGATGGAATAAATCATGTTTAATCACTGAAATTAGGATATAATTGTTATAAATAATAATGTGACCATTATGGATGGCAACAAGACCATTTGAACAACGACACCACCAATGGAATTTGAAAATTATTTTTGAGTATATCAGGAAAAATATAATAATTGTATATGATATGAAAATTAATTAAAATTGTTTAATTTGTTAAATAATTTTTTTACTCAATGAAATAATAACTTTAGTTTTATTTATAAAACATTTTTTTGTAAAATTATATTTTTTTGATTAATTTAATATATTGAAATTTTTTCCATTATAAAGGATTAATAAAAATATATTTATTTGTATATAAATTATTCTATGATTTTATGAAATCCAAAATTCCATCAATGCAAGATCACCACCCCTTGCTCAATCGCTTTTCCCATTCAATGGTGCAATAATTGCATTAATAATTGACTCATCTTGACCCACACGTGGTGTCAAGGGAACAATGTTTTATATTTTATAGCATCAAATGGAAAGTGAGATAATCCTTTTATGATCTGCTATTTTTTGCGTCCAATGAGTGTTTTATTCTATTCTGAGTTGATTTAATCCACTTATATTTCATATACCTTCTGCAAACAAGTTTAGGCCTTTGTTTCTTTAAAAAAATTCTTATCGTAGGATGGACATGAAATTTTAATAATGTTAAAAAGATTAATCATTCCATAAAAATTATAATTTTAATAAAAAATTTAATATCTCACATTAGGAAATTATTTTGATAAAATGGATTTTCTATTTCAAATCACCAATCAAAATTACAATATGGTTTTAATTTATTTTTCTAAAACATTTCAATTTTTCTGTGAATTTTTAAATTCATTATTTTATATTATAATTTTAATTAATTATTAATTAAAAATAAGATGATTTAATAAAACATTATATCAGCATAACATAGAAAAATTATGATATATTTTTATAAGAATCATCCTTGTTGGTTGTCTGGAAGAAAAGCTAGTGAATATAATTTTTAGAAACACCCCTCTAATTCCATTATTAATACAACCCCATACAAGAATTTATCTTCACATTAAATAAACATTCCATTTTCTAGAATCTTCATAAGTCTCTCACTAACACACTCCCCACATCCTAGATCTAATGGACTCACTTAAATATCAAACCACCATGCCTTAAGTAGAAACCTGATAGTGATCATCCAATATAAGTTTTATCATTACCAACAGAATTCTCTTAAATTTATTTCATACTGTAAATCCTAAAATTTATTATATCCATGATAGTTTAATTATAATATTAATAATAATATACTAAAACATTATTAAATTAATGGATTTTTTTTATAAAGCCTCATCTCATGAAACATTTCATTACCATCTATCAAGTACATTTATACCTTTTTGACTATCCAAAGTTTGGATCTTTTTCTAGAACATTTTATAGAAAATTTTGAATTTTTTTGGAGGTTTTTTGTCTGTAGAATTATTAGTGCATGGTTACTGAACACCAGGTATTTTCTATGACTACACATTTTTTCATAGAAGAGGGGTACATGGGGTGTTAATGGTTTCTTAATCCCTTTTAAACACCACCCAAACCATGATGCTTAGGATGGTGTGGAATCATATTGTTGAACAACTTTGTAGAAAAACTGTGAACCGTTTATCTTTATCCTAGGATTTAGTTCATGGTTGGCACACTATTTGTACTAACCTTCTGGACAAGCTCGTAAAACATCAGGAATAGGAATTTAGTCCATCCTAAATTATAATTAAAATCATTAACAACAAGTATATATTTTTATTACCTCATATATGAACCTAATTTACCACTTTCACTTTTTATGGATTTCTGGAGAGAAGTTTTCTATCTCAACCCCCTATTATTTTGGATTGAAGTGTTGTGCATGTATTTTATTCTTCTATGTTAAGATTAGGCCATGTGATTTAGAATCCTCCTTTCATACCTTCACTCTTCCTTTGATAGTGATGGGACCTCATGTATTTGTAGGATCAAAAAAATTTGAAGGACTATGAATCTAAGGATTTAGTTTTCATATTCCTAATCTTCCGCTCCCCATTAATTGTTTATTATTTTGGTGTTTTATATGATCATGAGATTAATTACATGTGGTTCAATAAGGATTTTACCTACACCTAAAACATTTATTTTCCTTCTCAATTTGAAATGTTTTTTTAATTGATTTGATTAAATTGGTGAGACTTTATTTCTTATTTCAAAAGGAATGGAATTGGGAAATAATAACATATATCAGAGGATTTGAAAATAAATGGTTATATTTTAAAAAATTATTTAAAATGATAATTTAATTGATGAAATGTTTTGATTTTTATTATTGAGAAAATATAATTAAATTAACGATAATTTTTGAGGCATGAATTTGATGGAAAACATTGAAACTGTTTTGAAAATGAAATGTCATATAGAAACATGAAATTGAGAAATTGAAGAGTTATTTGAATTGAAATGAAGGTGTTTCCCAAAATTGTTTGATTGATTTATCAAAACAACATGTGAGCGAAATATTTAGTTGGTGATTATGACCAGAACAGAAAGAATCGTACTCCCTAGAAATGGATTGAATATGTCAACTGAAAAGAACTATGTTTGGTGGGAATTTTCTAAATGGTAGTGTTGATTTATTCTATCATAATAAAATGATCATTAGAGACACAATAAAACCATTATCCACGATTATTGATTGAGTATTGTGAGGTTATTGATGCTAGAAACTAATGACTCATAGGGCACTTGACCATGGTTCATTATTTTGATTTTTTTATTATATGACACTATTGATAAAATAGTTTATTCATTCCCATTAAATTTCATTAAAATTTTAATTTAATCCCTTATATGATATATTAGACATCACCTTGATCTAGAATCAAATTTTGACTAAAAAATTACATATTTTTATAAGACCAATTTTTTTAAAAATTGAAGATGAAATGGATTATTTGTGTTAGAACATCATATAAAACATTTGGTATAATCCAACATGGATATTTTTACTCACACCCAACCTTTATCTTTATGTTTTTGTAGACTATGTTATGTTAGGTCTAGTAAAAGGGAATTCCCCACTTTGAGGCTATAGGTGGGCTTGATTCATTGGACCATGGGTGATTTGTATAGCCACTAAAGTTTAGATCACCAAATTACATGGATATGCTAAGACATCCTTTTGATGGATACTATGACATTATTTTGATGATTTATTTCTAATAGATATTTGTATTCATATGGAACTTATCTCATTGTGGAGTGTTTGAAATTAATATTCACTTAATTAATAACTAAAAATCCAGATTAATTTATAATTATTTTTTTCGGAGTTCAATGAATTTTCCCATGTAATAAATTTTTTATTTATTATGTGAGAATTTAAAATTGAGGAATTAATATTGATTAAATGTAATAAAATATATGTGTTTATATTTTCTAATTTTACTTATGGTTTTTTTGGTTAAATTACACATAAGTGTTTTTATCATTTTTAGTTAATAATTTCGGCGAGTCCAACATAACCCTCAACCAGCCGGCTAGCCTACCCAGGAGGGCCAACTAGACCTGATTTTCTTCTAGTAAAGCCAACTAGTGTAGTACTGTGAATAACAAGACATTATTAGTGGAACCCATTAAATATTAGGGCTAAGTCTCATGTGAGCTATGCATGATGGCATAGACGAAATTAGCATCTTAGTGACTATATACCGGTATCAATCCCTTATTCCATGGTGTTCAAGGCCGAAGTTACATGAGAATTAATATATAGAAGTGCCTTGTGAATTTAATGGTTTATATTGGATTATTATTGATGTTGGTTATGTTCTTCCAAAAAAATGTCGATATTTGGAATCTCGGCATCTCAAACCCATGCTCGGGCATTTATTCTAGGGCTTATCTCTTCTATACATTATGTGAATTCATTGGAACAACTTTTTAATTAAAATGAAATTTAACAGATGCCACTGGAAGATCTAAAACATTATTAAGTGAACAATTTCTAGGCCTAGGACCACCTTAGGTCTCCTCTGGAAACATGGTCAACCTTGGTGATTACCATTTCAAAGAGAAATATATCTCTCCAAAGAAGAAGTGATTGATACATCCACTATGAATTTCGAATAAAATTAATGGTGATACTACACCATTTACACAATTGTTGTGTTTGGGGATCACTATAGAGTACTCAATTTCACCATAAAAGATGATTTTTGTTGTTGAGGTCTTTGTATTCGAATAAGAATTTTTTTCCTTGAGGATGACATTTTACTATGGAGAATATGAAGTATTATATCTGGATTATGAGGAAAATATGCTAAAACATGGAATAAAAATTCCATCGTGAGAATATTAAGAATTTAATTAGTGAGGAAATAATGGCCTTCATTAAGATACTATATAGGAAGATTCACTACACTTTTGAGATATTTGATATTGTACTGACACAGTTTTGAAGGGGTGTTTAAAAAATGGTTTTGGATCAAGGACCATTTAGTTGACATATATCCTATTAATGGGCATGAAAAAATAATTCACCTATTGCAAAATATAATTTTAATTTCTATATAATACGTCTATTTTGAAAATTGGAAACACTCGATATCTTATGGGATTCAATTAGGATATTTAAAATTTAGGTACATTAAAGATAACAGAAAAGAAAATGAAACATTGACTGAGATAATATTGATTAAGAAGAACATTAAAAATGGGATTCCTCTATCGATAAATAAAAGCTTTGGATACTGCTCAATAGATCATTGGGGGATCACAGGCTGGATGGATTGGGTGGTATTGTTTTTCAACTCTTTTATTTTCATTATTTACTTTTGTTATATTAATTTTCATCTTTAATTCATGAATTAATTTTAATTAATGTCTTCTATTTTTTCCAATTATTTCTCTATTTTCATCTCAATTACATTCTCTATCTATTTATATTTCTTTTCTTTTTCCTATTCTTTCAACTTTATCTTCTTATACTCAACAATGAGTTTTTTTCCCATGTCATGACATCAAAGGACGTTTTCGGTTTTTCTTTAGTTATTCCTTTTTATTTATTAAAATATTTGAATCTATGTGTCATTGATGATATTGAAGCTTATTGGTGTAGAGAAAATTCACTGTAAATTCAATTTAATCATTGATAATAAATTTTTATTTATAACATATCCCTCAGTTCCATTTAATGAAAATATCTTCACACGATTGAGTTGATATGTTTAATGGATTAAAAAACGTAGGACATAGTCAAGTCTTATAAAATTCCACACTCATGATTGAGGTGTGTCATCAACATTTATTAAATGAGATGGTGGAAAATATTTTTACCTAGAATTTATGATTTAACAACCTTAAAATTATTGAATAATTGTACATGTGTAAGAAATCATAGTTAGACTATCTATCTGAATTTAAAAAAGCAAATTCTAAAATGATGTAACATGAAACCAAACATATCACCATGTACATTCTTTTCTAACTTCATTTTCCAAAAATGTTAGTTAACAATTTTCATTATTTTCATAAAATAATAAAAACACCAAAACAGGTAGTTTAGGTGAATGGAAATAGTGAGTGAATTACATTGAATTTACTCAAGTGAGATAACCCTCTTCAACCATTATTCCCAACTAAAAAATTACAAATAATAGATTTTCCACAACCTCTATAGGTGTTCATGAAAACATGGAACAATTTACTAGGATACTATCTGTGGTATTCTTTATTTTTATTTTAAAAATTGTAGACATTTTTTCATTTATTTTATAAAAAAAATATATAAAAATTTGGTTTGAACATGATATTTTAGAATGAATAATTTTATGTATGGAATAATTAATAATAGGTTCAGGAAGAAGAGAATATTGATCATAATTCTTGGAATACCCTTCAACGAAGGGCTAATGATGTCATAGTACATGTCTAAGTGATGGTGAATGGAAAACTCACATGACTCCTACCTCGAGAAGTGAAATACATAGTCAAAAAATTCTAAATTGACTATAAAATACTAATGGATAATTGGTAAGAACCACTGGGTATTTCAAATTTTTCAAAATTTTTATAAAAGTTTGATCCTTCATTTCATATCAACATAGAAACCCTGTCAATAATTAGATTCAGACCTACCATGAAGAGATAGCAAATGACAATGATGACTGATGTGATGATGTTCATATAAGAGATCAATAATATCACGATCATTTTTGGATTGATATGGAAAATAAGGAGTTGCAACATGATCTCTTTATCCCTGAAAATGGAGAAGATCTATAACCATAACATATCTATCCTGAATTGGAAGAGAGACAATATATCAATATTATGATGTTTAAATAATCAAATGAGGATCCCAATAATATACCCCCATCCAGTGAGATCCAAAATCAAAAGAAACATAACTCTATAATGATATCAATTACATATAAAAATAAAAATATTATCCTTTATTATATTCATTTAAATATACTTATTTTCATAATAAATGTACAATTAACTCCCACTATTTTGAATGTTCAGATTACGACAGTGCTACTTTTTCCTTAGAGGATGATGAAGAAGAAGACCTTTCACCTTCTATGGAATACATTGGACATAATAAAAACATTTATCATGCGTTTGAAGAATCCCATATGGATATTCATGTGTATTATCCTAAGGAAACGAAGACAACAGATTATCACATTGAATGGGATAATTATAATTTTTATTCAACATGACTAAATTTCATTTAAGTGAAATTACTTTTAGCTAACCCTTTTATCATTTAATTCATACGTCTCATATCAGGAAAGATCTGGTTAAAAACGTTGAGGGTTTACAAGTTGATACCAATGAGTATGATTATCCATAGTTCATCCTACCCCTCTATAAAGGATGTAACTCTTTTAAGGGGGTTTATTTGGTGAAATGTATCCATGAAATCATCATATACTGGGGAAAATTGAATTTCAATGAGCCCGTAAGGGGCAACACGATCTAGGGCTTCCACCTGCGGCGACCTCCTTGCTTCGTCCTGGACCAGATCTCTTCACTCCCCATGGTCAAGTGTTCGTGGTGGCAGATCCTCTATCATGGTGGTGCTTTCTGGCTTGGCTGTCTTGGTGATTCACATCATTGGTCGTCCATCTTGCTTGACTCCTCCTTCGATGGATAGGGTTACATGGTGGTACATTGTCAGACCAAAGGTTGAGCTCTTCTTCCATGGTATGAGGGAGCTAATCCATTCGTGGATGCATGTGTTTGGTGGTTGGGCGTGGCCTCCGTGGGAGTTATGTATGGAAGTGACATGATCTTGATTCGGTTTTCCTCCGGGTTCTCTTCTAGTGTTTGGTGAAGGTTTTATTTGTTCTTATTTTTTCATATGTTATTACGGTTTAGATAGATTTTGGGATGAAGATTTATGGGATTCGATCGGGAGGTGGAGCTTTGGCAGAGGTAGAGTTGAATACCTCTTGTCATTAGTGAAGAGCATGATTCTGGTGAAGCTTCTATTTTATTTAGGATTATTACGGTTTGGGGTGATTTAGTTTTTGGATCAATCTTCTATTCTGGGATATTTTCTTACTGTTTTCATGCGGTCCACAGTTCAGTGTGTTGGATAGGTTGATTTGGTTTATTTTCATGGTTGAGGGTTTTGTGGTTAGAAATTTGTGTGTTCACATAAGTCACCGCGGCTTTGGATCATGAGACATTGAATTCAGTTTATTTTCAAGGGGATGTTCCAGAAGATGTTTAGATTGGAGAGCGTTATCCCTTTCATTGTTATCCGGAATTGGATGTTTTGAGAGGTCATGACATTTTCCATCGGTACCGGGCCCGTGCATCCTTTCACGGGATAACTATCCCAGCAACGACAAGAAGGTGGATGCTGGTCATATTGTTTTTGTTGCTAGGGTGGTGATTTTCCTTTCTTTTGAATTGGAATGTAATTGTTCTTTATGTTCTTGGCCATGGAGGTCTGATTGTTATTTACATCCTTAATGTCATCTTGGTTTCCCAATTTCCCCTCAAAAGTTCATTTGGAAGAAAAAGTAAATTTTCAGTCAAAATCATCATCTACCAAAAATAAGAATCTCAATCTTGGAAAAGTAGTTTTTGTGGTTCCAATCAAAAAATACCCACACACCTAGTGATTATGGATAATAATGGGTAATTCCCTTCTAGAGGAAGAAAAAAATTTCATCTCACTTGGGAGATTATACCAAGAATTATACATTTACTTTCTTTAAAATACATTCAATTTCATTCCTAGTAATAAGTTTAGAATGCATCTTAATCCATTATTTTTTATGAGATTAATTGACATTATCCCTGTGATTGTTTTATTGATTTGGTTTTATTGGACCATTATGGATTATAAAATCCCCGAAACAATTAGAAAGTGGAATGGGCAATGATTTGAGAGAATAAAGAGTCCATTTATAAATAATTTATCAGATAAACACCCAATTTTTTTCTCTAAAATTCTGTATAAACTCTAAATTTATATAGATTTGATAAACTAGAAAATTATTCCACATTTCTGAACATTATTTAATTACCTGGCTTATATATAAAACATTAATTTATTTTTAACCCTACGATTCCCTGTTTTATATTTTAATGATAATGAGAATGAATAAGTAAGCAGAATTACTAAATTATTATTATAAATCAGGAATGTTAAATTGATGAGTCATAACTATATTAAAATGGTTGATACATATAGAAGAAATATTCCCCTCCAATTTTAACACATTGAATTTATAAAATTTATTTAAATTAATTGATTATTTTTATCCATTCCATGAGTTATTATACAAAATCATATGTTCCATCCAAAATGATATTTATATACCCAAAACGTTTTATATTATCTTGAATATATTTCTTCATTGATAATGTTTTTTATCACCTATAAAATATTCTTGGTAACCATTCAAGGATATTACTTTGCAAAAACACATTTAAAATTAATTAGGTATTTTTATCAAGAAATTATTATCCTTGATACCAACTTTTACATAATTCCTTTTATAGAACATGTGTACCATGAATGAAATTATTAAGAATAAGCTAAACTTGTATCCTTTTTTATCCATCCTACATACTCTTTGTATTTTTTATTATATTTTAACGTTTATATGTTGGGGTTAATTAATTTTATGCTGGAATCATGTTCTATATTGTAATGAAAATGTTTGGGGGTGATAAATTCTATATTGAAAAATGTTTTGGATTTATCCATTATCGTTTGCTAATATTCCTTTATCATGAAAAAATAATGAAATTTTATTTGGTTTATGTCACGGTTAGAATAAAAAATCATCATTACTGGACCAATGATTTTTTTCATATGTGGTGAGGTGGCGGATGTGAGGTATATTCCATGAAATAATTCAGAATCATAGAAAAAATCAAGAAAAAGTTTTTTAAATAAATTAAAAACTGAAAATATATTGAAAACTCAAGAAGTCAGTAGTAATTCATTATGGATAAAATGATCACGAACATACATTGATCTTGAGAAGTGCGTGTTTTAAAAAATTAATTGGGAGATTTTTATTGAGATTTTATTTTTTATATTATTCATAATTCTTTAATATATAAACCTTCTCTTTGGATCCCTAACAATTTATTTATATAAATACCTTCCAACCTTATGCCTTAAATCATTACATTCATAATATATAAGTCCCCTTGATATCATATGAATCGTATTTTTACAAATTTAATAATTTAGTTCCATTTTAAGCCAATGGAAATGGATCATGTACTCATTGTGTGAGCATAACATTATATGAATTTGTATCATATGTGATTAGAGAAAAAAATTCTTGTGGGGTAGATCTTTACTTGGCATGCATGATAATGAAAATTTTAAATTCTTGAAATGAGGAACGGATAAGTTCCACCATTTTTTCTAGTCTTGTTCTCGTAAGGCTTCTCTAACCTTCCACTAGTGATGGAGGAGGGTTTTCTATTAACATGATACCATGTCAATAGACTCTCTCTATCCCCATTTACAATACATCACTACCTGAATTTAAGGATTTAAAGAACTAGTTGGATGATTTGGTGAATAATTGATTTATTCACCTAAGTTTGAACCTTATGAAACACCTATTCATTTTGAGATGATGGTTAATGGGAAACTTCACTGAATCATTGATTTTATAAAGCTCAAACATGTCATGGTAAAGAAATATTATCCATTGACATATATTTATTAACTATCTTACTAGTTCAAAGGGAAGTATTGGTTCTTATTGATTGATCATTGGTTGAGTTACCACAATATAAAGATCAAAGAATTACATATTTTTAGAAGATTTATAAGAGCATGCACAGACATTATGAATAACATGATATTACGTTTTGTAAAACTGATGATCTTATTAATTTTAGGGAACTAATTAATAGTATATTTCATAAGTAACCTGACTCATTCAGGGTTGTATTTGTGGATGGAATATTAGTTCACCCTAAAACAAAATAATATAATGTATTCCATATAAGATGAGATTTTTATATATTGATTGATCATTTAAATCATTCCTAGATTTTGACAATTAATTTATGGGTTTTAGTTGTTCATTTCATGGTAAACATTCTCTCGAAACATAGTATCTCAGTTTATCTGGAGAAGGTAAGGATTCTAAAGCATGGGAATAATTGTGAAATGATTTTGAGATTCAGGGAATCGTGGGAATGGATAGGTATTACCACTTGTTCATTAATGAATTCCCAATGATGGTTACTTTGATGTCCATTCCCACTCAAAAGGGTGTTTTATTCCAAGGGGATTCAAAATATAATTATCCATTTGATGAGATGAAATTTATTTTTACATCTACAATAGAGATGAATCTTATAGAAGTTGTGTTGGGATATGCGGTATTTTGTGACACTTTATGTTGTGGTTTGATCTATGTTATAAAGTAGGGTGATCACAGGGTGGCTTATGGTTGTCTAAATCTTAGGTTTTCTGTGAATAAATATCATACACGTGACCTAAAATACATTTCCACGATATATTCTCTAAAGTGTTTATGGAATTACATTTTCAGAGATTTTTTTTGAATTAATTCTGATTAAATAATCATGGGTTATATCCTATCTCAAAAATATTTGAACCTCCATTATATGGTGTGTGTGGAGCACCATCAATCCTTTGATTTCAATGTTGTCTATATCCCTAGTATGTGGAAGGTCACTGTAGATGCATCCAAAAGAAATCATTGAACCCAATCCATGAAAGAATCATCTAAATAGTAGAATATGATGGCACTATTTTATCTCATGCATTTAATAGTATTGGAAGATAAGGAAAAGATATTGGTGAAACTATTAATTTGACAACTTGAATTATTGAGATGAATCATTAGGAATAGCAACTCAAAAATGAGTTTTGTTGTATTAGGGACTACATTAATATAAAAAATACTTCAATTAGTTTTATATGTATTTGGAGGGTATCATATGTTTTTTGAGCCACTATGTTTTACCTTTTCCTATGATAAAATATATGATGGGGGATTTCCATAGTTCACATGCATATTATCACATTAGAACTATAAATTTGTTCTATGACATGTGGTTATGATTTCAGTTCCTAGGTTTGAGATGACACATTTTATATTTTGGTTCTCAATGTTATACCTATAAATAGGTAAATAATTATAACCAAAAAAACATAAGGTATTGTCCAGAACTATCTTATGTTGACATGGCGTTGGGATGAGATTTCAGTGGCTTTTATCAATCGGTTTCCATGTACACCTCAGTGGAATAATATGATATGTTTTGTTGTAAATTTCATATGAAAACAGGCCCACATTATCCCTATTCCTAAGAAAACCAATTTTGAGGACATGTAAGGCCTAAAAGTGTTGGATATGATCATGTTTCAAATATCTACATCCATTATAGTTTCGAATATGGATCCCCAAAAGATATATCCTTTTTTGAGGTATCTAATAGAAAAAGGGGTCTCATGTGTGTTAGATCATTATATATCATCCGTATACATATTGACGAATAGAATGATCTATACATATCATTGTTAACCAGATTTGGTGGATCTTGGGATACCCACATGGGGATCTCTATGTTCTCTTATATAAATAGTCACCTCCCATCCATTAGGATGACCCCTTTAAGGCCTTGTATGGCCACTCCGGAAAATATTCATTTTGTTTGTCTGCGATTGGTGAAGATTCCCTATTTAGACTATGCATGGTATAAGAGAATAAAAAAATGTTTAGTTGATTCATTAGAGATTAATGATGGATCAAATATGGTATAATTATTTTGTTTATCATTTTCTATTCCCTTTGGTGTTTAGAGTTTTAGACCCTGTGTTTTTGATATTTTCTCATTTGTAGGGTCACTGAATGCTTGGAGAATAGGTAAATCTTACTTCAAGATATATTGGACTATTTGTGGTTATTGATAAGAGTATAAGGGTGGTTTACCACCTGTACATTCAACATTAGTTGATTTTGATTCCTTATGTGTTTCATATATCACATATCATTATGTATTTTTTTGACATAACTCACTTCTTGAGCTGGGATAACCTTTTTGTAGAACATAATTTATTCATGACTGAGAAGATAGTATAAATTGTTAATTCTAAGATGGAGGTTCTTTTTGGAAAATACAATCCTCTAGTTCATGTGTATTAGTATCATGGTTCTTATTCTCAAGAGACATGAGAATTTGAGGCGTTAATGAGACTATAGATTCCTCATCTCTATCGCATGGTGTCTTCTTGATAAAAATGGGGGGGGGGTGTTTATAGAGGGGAGGTTATAAAATTCATTTTCTAGATTTCATGCAGTTTTTTTCTTATTTTAAAAATCCTTTTCTATATATTTCTCTATTCTTTTTTTGATAGTATTGAAAAACAATTTGTGGTTTGGGGGGTTATAGACTGTTTCTTCATAGTTGTAGAGAACTACATGGTTTGACCCAAGAAACCATGTACAATGGAATGAAGGTCTGGATGGGTGGATGGGGTCATTGTTAGATCAAATTCTGTGCCCCATCGTAATACCTCAAGTCTTAGTATATTTGAAAATCACATGGTTAGTGCATGATTTATAAACCCTATAAACAATCTATGTACACATTATTAGTGGAGAATATGGTAGAAAATGAGTGGCATATAGTTTTTCTATGTGTGAGACGTAAACTTGTGACACTCTATTGAATCCTAGTAAAAGGGTATGGTTTGGAACATGGTTTGTACTAAAAATTCAATCTATCCTAGAAAAACAATTCAAATGAGTTTTTAGTCCCTCAACTGTAATAAATAAGAACTTAAACTCCAATTATATATTCTAATTACGTTTTATGCAGACATAATCGAACCCTTTGGATTTTGGAGGACATCTTGTTAGGATATTCTCCTCTCTAACACCTCTCTTATTAGATCAAACTGTTACTAGTTGAGGTAGATCTCTATCTAGTTACAATATTCACTGTAATTTGGATACACCCTTTCTCCCATCCCCTCCTCCATTATGAGTGATGGATATCCTATTTATAAATGGGTCAATACATTTTTTTTATGTAAAAAGAATCTAGGTATTCCTATGATTTTCCACAACATCGAATCTTACATCTAGTTTCCTATTTCAGGTATTTTATTTGATCATTTGACTAAAGGTATATGGTTCGGAATGTAATTTTCCTACACCTTAAACCTTGATTTTATTACTCAATTTGAAATTTATTTTCAATTAACTTCATTTAGATTGGTGAATTTAATGTTTGATTTCTAAATCCATTGAATTTTAAAATAACACCCATTAATAAATTTTTTGAACCATATTTTCAAGATTTGAGAAAAGATGGACTGAAATAATAAATGATTAGATGTGATTCTTGAGAAAATGGATTTAACTAAAAGATAATATTGAGAGTCTTGGATTTGAGGAAAATTAATTATTAGTCTTTGAAACATAAATGGATTTTTTAAAGTTTAAATTGGGCATTATAAAGGCGAATTGAGTTGAAATGGTTGAATTTATAAAGCTAAATTGATTAAAAGAACATGGGAGTATAAGTAGTCAGTGGGTGATTTGGACAACTATACCAGGACAATAACTCCCTAGAAATGTATTGATGATGAAAACTATATCAAACCCTTGTTTTATGAATTTTTCTATAATGTGTGGTTGATTGATTATATCTCTAGGGAATGAACCTTTGGGATGTGTGCGCATCATGAGTTGTGATGATCAACTGAGTATTGTTAGGATTTATTGTCCAGGAACTAATTGATCTCATAAAATTTTACCACAGTGATTTGTTTTTATTTTATTATTGTATGAATTTATTGATGAAATATTTTATTCAATCTACTTTTTCATTATTGAAATGTTAATTTATGAATTTTTTTGATATGTTATAC